>JAVTVJ010000241.1:3927725-5172531 GCA_034509425.1 Eopsaltria australis
CCCGCCTGCCCGTCACGTGCCCGCGCCGCGCGCAGGGCCCGGCACCCGGTCTGGCACGGCCCGCGCAGCGCCGCGCGCCCGGGGAAGCTTCTCGAACGGGCGCGCGCATCGCTCACGCGCCGGCGGCCGTCGAAGGCCCCGGGGCTCCGGGCGCGCGGCCCCGCCTCCCTCCGCGCCCGCGCGAGCAGTGCGCGCGAGGCCCGGAGCGCACGGCGCCCCCCGGCGGGCCGAGCCGGGCGGCACCGCCCCGCCATCCCCACGGCCAGAGCAGCGGCCGCCTCCTCTGGGAAAGGAGCTGCGCGCTTCCGAGCGCTGCCGCCGGCAGGAACCCGCCGCCTCCCCGGGACACCCTCAGCTCAGGAAGCAGCCAAGTCAGCGGTATTTCCATCGTCTGAGCAAGTTTTCGCTGAGCGGCCAAAGCGCGGCTCGGACTCTGACCAGCAGAGCTGAAGAAGGGCTGACACAGAGCTGTCACACCGCGCCCCCTGAGCCGGGCCCTGCGCGCTGCTACGGACGCGCTGACGAGCGGAGAGCCCGGGCACGGCCTCGACAGAGCCCCCCGCCCGCAGAACGGCACCGAGCAGCTGCCGCCCCATTCCCAGCCTGGCAGGCCTTCACACACTCCAAGGGAATTAAATACATGTTATACATCTGGCACTTCTGACAATAAGCTCACTAAAACAAAATTCTGAACGTTAAGGGAATTTGCACCAAAACGCATCACGGCTGAAGGCAAAAACACCTCCCTGAAGGCCCCTCATCCCATCCCTTTTACCATTAAGGTTATTTATTTTACAACACCGCACCCATTATGAAACGACAGAGACTTAACACATGGTGCCAGAAGGCAAAGACAGGAGGGTGACACCAAGGTCCAGGCTCACCCGTAGACCCAAATTTTGCACTGACTGTTGCCTACCACAAAGTGTAACTTTCTCAGGATTGCTCCTCAATCTGTTGGGGGGTTTTTGTCTTATTTGAAAATGGCCAGAAGAAGAGCAACATTACAAAAGGTCAGCACCCCTTTGGAAGTTTACTGGCAACTTAAGTTTATGCTATGGGAAATGAACTCAGAAGCACAGAACTAAAGAAAATACATTTTTAATAGACTTGACAAATGTGCATCAAAACCTTAACATAGGTGAGTCTGTATGGAGGCCCAGCAGCTCTGTGCGTGTCTGCACACCTCTGTCTCTAATGGGCAGGGTCATGTGGGTGGAGGGGTGTTGGACACCAGGTGAGCAGGGCAATCTCAGGCACCTGGGAGACTGGGATTCAGGAACGAACAGTGTCTAAGCTCAGCTGCTGGAGCGTATCTACCCAGTATATACATATAAATATATATACATATATATATATATGTACACACTCATATATGTGTAGGTGTGTGGTCTTCTCCTGCTCAGATAGGAAAGGGAGCAGTACATGGCTCTCTCTGCTGTGCTCCTGTATCTGTGTGCCTGCCTGATCAGTGTGACCAGACATGTTTACATGCAAATGTCATGTGTGCATGTGCTCCATGGGCTTGTGCCTACCAGCAATATATTTTCAGCCTTATTACTGGTCATATTTGGGGGCTTTTGGATCCAGCACAGTATTTTTCCCATAACAAATCCAGTCAGAAATAAATACACCAATTTCAGGGACAGTCATTTTATACCTACAGTCATCACATATTCCATAGAGTGGTCATCAAGTTTTAGGGCCACAGGATAGAGATGCTATTCTGTATCAACCAATTTGCTTCTGAGCAATGACAATACAGAAATAAGCGGGTTTTTTTCAGCAAGAGAGTCATTTGTACAACTGAGAACAGACACAACTGAAAAGCAGACAGTGCCCCATGTTCATGGCCCACAAGCCACATGGTTCCAGGGATGATAAAAGAAACAAACCAGAAATCTCTGACATTGCCAGAGATTTTGCTACAATTTTACCTAAGGCAGGCAGAAATGCTTGCCTGCACCAAAACTGAGCCCCTGGTTCATCAAGAGAACAGATTCATAAGTAGAAGTCACAGCAGTACTACAGACTCCCACCAGCTTAAGTAACCCAGTTCTAAGCAGCTTAAAGCTGACAAGAAACAGCAGTGCTGCAGTGAAAAACAATACCTCATTTAGATCAGTACAACACCAGTTTTAAGAACTTGTTTGTGCTAAACATGAGTTGGCAGCACAGAAATGAACTGGTTTGCACCTACTGAATCCCTGATCAGAGGGAGTTACAACCATCCCATTACTGGCTAGTATAAGGTATTTGAAATGTTCAAGTTCACTACCAAGAAGTACACTCTTTCCCCAAATGCTTCTTTCAGATGTATTCCCTTGAAGGTATGAACTAGTCTTTACAAGCTGCATTTCAGCACCCAGTAAATCACACTCCTGTTTTCAGTAACGCCCACAAAGCGCTATAGAGCGCCCATTCAAGCCTACGTGCTACAAGTAATAAGAAACTGTAACTCTTGGAGCTGCAGCAACAAACTGTTCTTCAGCCACTCTTAGGTCTAAGCTCCTGTAAAGATTCAGTAACAAATCAAGAATTGGAAGGTCACAAGTCCCAGGCTTCGCTAAAGATCTACATGTGGGAGAACAACGTACCTTGTATATATACATGTAACTGTACATACCTAAGCAAAACAGAACAGCTGCCAACTTGTGAAAAACACAGAAGAGGTGTGGACTACATTTTTTGTTAGCAATCCCCTGAATACAAAGATTGCTACTACACAAGGAGATACATGACAGGACATTTCTGTCACACAGTATAGTGTAAAAGGCACCACTACAGGAGCATTACCGGAGCATAAAGGAGGCTTTCAGCTATTAAATTCACTTGCTAAAAACAAACACTAGCTGAAACTATACTCACTAGCTCAAAACAGCAGCTATCAAAACCAGCTGTGCCAGTGTAACACACCCACAGCAGCAATCAGCAGTTTATTACAGCAGTCTACAAGTTTATCACTAACTATGACCAGACAGCTCTGACGGGGCTTAAAAATCCCAAGTTTTGGCCATTAAGAAAAAAAAAAAAAAAAAAAAGGCAAAAACCACCCACCAACCAAAAAAACCAAAATCCACAAGCATTTAAAGAGCTGAAAACCTAGTGATGTTACAGTCAGAAGTGTTGTGCAATGCGCACACTAGAAGAGTTAAAATACAAAAAACATACTTTCTTTAGACAATGTTTTGCCACTTTGGAGAATGATTAACGGTAGGAACCCACTGGAAATTCTGTTACTCCAACCAAAACTCTGCATTAAACTGCATATAGAAAGGAATCTAGTCCCACTTTCTATGCCATAACCAGCCCCACTGGCCTCCAACTGCTTCTCCAGACAAGTAGTAGTCTCCCAGAGATGAATGTTTGCTGTACACAGATGTCTGTAACAGCAGCATCTATGTCAGCTCCAGACCTCTGCCCTTAAGCAACACAACCCCAGCCCAAATGTACTTCAAGAAAAGTTTATGTAATGTTATTTTTATAGGAAACTAGCTTAATTTTTTTTTTTGTTTTAGTGAAGAAGTATAATTCAGTGACAAGAAGATAGAAGATGAAAGTGGTGGCAGAATCTAACCAAAAAGTGAGATTAAGAAAACAAACTGAAAGAAATGGACTGTTGCAGGAAAAAAAAATGTTTTTTCAGACAGTTAAAAAATTACTTTTAGCTTTCTTGCTGATGCAAACATGCTAAAACACATGCTCCAGCTGCAGTCAGAAAGCACTTATCCCCACAGAAAGTCTGACATAGCTTGGGCACTGCCAGATTTCAGCCCAGAGCATTGCTTTATACTAAAACCAAATCCACTTCACACTCAGAGTCCCAACTATTGCAGGATGAATAGGTGGTAGTTCAGAAAGTTTTTCACCAACTGAGAGCTACACACCTGCAGGAGCAGCAGCTGCTTTTGAAGGAACAGGGCACATACCTGGGGGGGGGGGATGGAGGGGGGGGAGAAACTCCTGCTTCACCTCTCCAGCACCAATACCGTGCCACGGAATCCAAACTTCCAGCTTCCCATGAAGTCAGTAGTTTGTCAAAAAGCATTAATTCTGCAACGTACAATGCACAATATTTTGCATCTCTCAAGAGTTATCTGAACTTTTGGGAAACACTTCCCAAACTGAAGATTGCAAAATGGAAACACACCAAACTGGATGCGGCACTCACTGCCATGGTCTGGTTGACTGGAGGTGATGGGTCAAAGGTTGGATTCCATGATTTCAGAGGTCTTTTCCAACCTAAATGATTCTGTGATTTCTGTGAAGAATGAATCACTGGTGAGAGGGCAGGGAGAAAAGCCAATGTTAACTAGAAATAAATACTCTTTTTTATCTGTATACAATGTGTTACACTTAGATTAATGTATTTTATATTACTTCCCACATTTCATCAGTCAGTGATATGCCCATTACTCATACATTTAATGAATGCTGTATTTCTTAATATACTATTATTTCAACTACCAAAAATCACAAAATAAAACAATAAAGCAATGCTTTATGCTTTTTGCCATGGAATACTGGCAGAAACCAGCCATAATCAGCAGGAATAGCACCATTTTGATGAATTTCAATCCTTTTATGCTCATCATAAGGAACATTTATCATATATATGAATCTTCAGGTGGGGATCTTCTCCACATCATAGAAGAAAAAAAAAAGAGGCAAATAAAAAGTCCTCACCTGAGCTCAGGACTATCCTACTCATCCAGCTATTTTATAGCAATACTCATTGCTACAGAGTCACCAATGGTTCAGCAACTTAGAGCTACCAAGGAAACTGTATTCCCCTTTTAAGTTACGGTTAAGAGGAAAGTGACTCCAATTACAGCCCAGATTGTTGGCGATGTGTTCCAGGTTTATATCCATGTTCATTACTGTTCATTGACTTACCCTGTGGTCAGTCACCACAGGACCACATTAGCAGAAAGCACTGTACAAGAATTTGCAAAAGAGCTCAATTCCAACATCACAAGTATTTGTTTAACAGCAACTGGGTCACAGTCTCGTCATTCTCCAAATTGGCTTTTCCTGAAGATACTGATTGGAACAAAGAAGGCATTTTTGTTGTAGATAGGTTTTATCTGGTTTCCACATTCATGTTCCCTCTTTTATGCAGTTCGCATTCCTTTAATGCCTTTCTGTTTTGGGCTTGATTTTTTTTAAAAAATTAAAACAAAAGAACTTTCTTCTGGTTGCTTTCTTCTCATGACACGCCTTCATCATCCTTCTCACACACATCATTCTCACTGCATTCTTCCTTATCCAGTTCAGCAAAGGATTTATCCCAGGTACTAAAACTAGCCAAAATCCAACAGTGAAAGCACATTCCATCTTTGTGTGGAGAGAGAAGAGCAACAAACCAACAGAGCACAACACATCCTTAGTTATGGAAGAATAAGACAAGAGGTAAGCCCTGCTGGTGCCACAGCTACTGGCACTGTTCCCTATGCACAGGCTGAGGTTTTTCTGTAGACCCTCTGCTGTCTATGAAACAGGAAACAGACAACAGCCTCCTCAAAGAGAAGAACTCTTTCTCACTCCACTAGGCAGAGACCTATTTCATTGTGTTTGTACGAAAAGTATCTTGGACTTCCCATTCCTTAGGAAACCAGGATTTAAAAACAACGACAAACTTCAGAAACGATCTAGTGGATTTGTGTATAAATGAAGAAGTGGCCTACAGTCAAAGAGAAAGAATTTCTTTTTTTTTTTTTTTTACTGGCAGGTGACCAAACAAGTTTATTCACAAGTGGTTTCCTCCAGTTGCACGTTTCCCCTCCACGGCAGGCACAACAGCATCTGCACCAACACCAAGCCAGCAATGGGTGAACAGCCAGCTGCTGTTAGATGAAGTACAGAAGTGAATGAATGCTGCCCATCTCCACCAGACCTAAGAAACATGGGGTTTTTCCCCACGTAAAGATGCACAAAAATGCTCACCTACAAGAATACCTTTCAAGCAGAATCAATTTCCCTTTCCAATCCTCAGTACAGATTCACAATAGACTGTGCCCGAGGGCACTGAAAGGGTGCTGCAGCTGCATCGGGCAGAACACCTGCAAGTGACAAGACCAAAGCATCAGCCTGCCCTCTTCTTTATACCGCCCTTGGTATTCAGAGTCTGCAGCAACTTCAAATCTTCGGGGCTCTAGTGCGATTACAGACGGCCCATGCCTTCACACAGTTCACGTCGGGTGCAAGGCAGCGTGACTTTTGTGCAAGATTTGACATCTTAAGAAATCAGGCAATAAGCTCCAACTACGTAATGGGAAACCACTTATCTCCCCGGGCTGCTGAAACAGCTGCTGACCCTCGTGCCTACCTACTCCTCACTGAGCTCGCCTTCGCGCTTCAACTCCCTTTTAAACTCATCAGCTCAGTGCCAGGAGTTTCAAACGGGACGGTACCAAAGGCCACCAACGCCCGCTGCCCGCGCGCCCCCGCGGCCGCCCCCCGCGACGTGCCGGGGCGCACGCGCGCCGCCGCGGGCCGCCCCGCCCCCGGCCCAGGGGCCCCGCTCCGCCCCCGCCAGCCTCTGGCACCCAGGGGGCACTGGGGCTGCTTCCCGGGAAAGCCTCTCCCGGCAGCCCAGCCCCATCTCACAGGTGGCGCCGGCCACGCCCCCACCGGGGGCCGGTCCCCGGGAGCGCGGCGGCTCAAGGAGCAGCGGCAGCTGCCCGGGGCCGGGCCTCAGCCGACCCTGCCCGGCTGGAGAGCCCGGATGCCGCTCGGTCCCTTTAACAACCCCCCCGGTCAGGTGACCGCCGGCCGCTACCCATTGCCCGCGCCGCTGGGTCCCGCCCGCTCGCGGCCCTGAACGGAGCGGCGCGGGTGCGCGCGAGGGGAGCGCGCGGCCGCCGGTCCCGTTCCCGTCCCGCGCGCGACCCCCTCGCCTCAAACGCGGCCGCGCGCGGACAGGCGGCGCGCGCGCGCGTGATTGGGCGGCCGCCGCGCTCACGTGACGCGCGCACGCCTCGCGCCACCTCGAGTGAAAAACTTCCAAGGGGGGGAGGCGGCTCCTACCTGGCTCCGCGCGCCGCCGGCTCCGCGCGCCGCCCGCCAACGCCCCGGCCCACGCGGCCCTCGCCCGCCACGCGCGACCTCCTGCCGCCCTCATTGGCCGCCGCGGCCCATCACGTGGGTGGCGCGCGCTCCCCTGCCCCGCCCCGGGCTTCCCTCCCGCCCCCGCGAGGCCGGTACCGGAGCGCGGCCTTGCGGGCGCAGCGCGGGGGGCAGCGGGGGCCGGCGGCGGCCGCACGGTGCAGCTGCCTCGCGACGCCCCGCCAGCGGCGCGCCGCCGATTGGCCGGAGCCGCCCGCCGACGCAGTTCCGCTCCCCGGGCGCCGCCGGGCCACGCCCTTCCCGCCCCTCCCCCGGCCGTGCGCGAGGGATAACACGCCGCTCGCGCGTGGGGCCGCGCCGCAGCGCCTCCCGCGGCCGTGCCGGGCGCGCGCCCTGCCCGAGGCGCTCCCGCCGCCACCCCGGCCCCGGCCCTGCGGGCGCGCTCCTCCCGCGACACCGCGCTCCCTACGGCCGCCCGCAGCGCCTTCCCGGGACTCGGCGTCGTTCCTCCGCCTCCCGCCCGGCAGCGCTGTGAATCCCGGAGCAGGGGTTGGTGTGCGGCGGGGTGCGATGTTCTGGCGGTAACTGGAGCTCCGAGCGAACGCCGACGGTGTTGTGCTGGGGTTCGTAAGGACTTCCCACGCTGTGGGTGCTACTGCCGCTCCCACAAAGCTCAGAGACCCGGCAGAGCTCCCGCAGTCCGGAGTGTTTGTCGAGCGCCCACGGAATTACGCTCACGCCGATCCCCGAGTGACCTGGAAGCCACCTGAGGCTACGTGTGAGCCGGAAGAGTTAAATAAAGGCCCCGCGGCATACAGAGGTATTCACTAATACCTCTGAATATAACAGCCCTGCGTAGTCTAGGCAAAAGGTGATCCTGGAGATTCTTACCCAGAAAGTCTATATTTGGTATACAGTGAAATAATGGAAAAAATGTTGAAAAAAAAATACATAGAGAAATCCCCCTGAGCTTTGGGCAACATGGGCGTGTTCAGGTTGGCTGAATTGTGTGGCAATTGTAACCGAGGGCTATAACAGTTGAGGAGGAAGGCCAGGCCTCCTGTGCAGTCTTCAAAAATAATTTCAGGTTGACTACAGTAAAGTAATGGAAACTAATTTAAAATTTAAACAAAAACTGGTGGTAAGCAGCACAATAATGTAGCCCAATAATGGGCTGAAATTTCTGTGTTGGAGGTCTTGGCCTCGAAAGGTGCCTAGTCACGGCAGCAATCTGCATTCCCCAGGCATTGTGACATTACTGAGAATGTGTGACAATATGGCCGGGGAGTCCATGAGGGATGTGAAAAGGGAAGTGTCTAATTAGGCGTAGATTAATACTTCTGCAAAACTGAATTTCATGTTGAATTGATACCAAATTGAGTGGTTGGTTCCCAGATCACTGAGAAGCTCAAAGGTATCTTCTCTCATCTCTTATGTAAGCGTCTTTGAGGATTCAATATACAAAGGTTACAGATATGTTGGCTGGTACATAAGCTAAACATTTGTTGTGCTTTTAGACTCTTACAGCCGAAGCTCAGAAGGGTTTGGGTGTAAATGGAGAAA
This sequence comes from Eopsaltria australis, assembly GCA_034509425.1. Classification (NCBI taxonomy): domain Eukaryota; kingdom Metazoa; phylum Chordata; class Aves; order Passeriformes; family Petroicidae; genus Eopsaltria; species Eopsaltria australis. The sequence goes on from JAVTVJ010000241.1 coordinate 3,936,357, forward strand.
ACACTGGTGGGCTTAGGACCTGACTTTTTGGAATTTCTGGGCAGATTGAAGGACAATTTATTTGAAATTCCTGCCACTATAAGGGATGAAGTGCCCAATTCCCAGCTGCAGGATCTGGTTTAGTTAATAGGCCAAACGGAGGAAACGTCACCAAAATAAAATTTACTGTTTGACGTTAACTGTAATGATGTTGCAAACGTAGAAAAGTATAAAGAAGTAATGCCAAGGCTATCAAAGATATTGGAGTTTTGGACAAATAAAAGAGAACACATGGAGGGGAAGTAAGTCTTTGGTAATCTCTCAGTGGGAAAAGACATGACTAGAGTAGTTTTGAAGGAAACCTGATGGTGTTTGTGAATATCAGAGAAATGAGCCAACTGCGTGTTACAGCTAAAAAAAAGGTGTTGTTTTGGTCTCTAAGTGCAAAAAATATCCTTTATTGGAAAGAGGTAGATCTCATGGCTGCTGTGTTGAAGAATTTCCTATGCAAGTTAGATTGGGAAATCTTAACTTTAAAAATGTACACCTCATTTGAAGCAGGGATGACCAAATTACAAGTGAGGATTTCCAGAAAAATCCTTCTGTTTGTTGACTAAATTTTTTTTGAAAGCTAATAATCCTTCTCTCCCCCTCCTTTCCCTTTTGAATAAAACCTTTAAAAGGGGATAGTGGAGAAAGAGCAGTACCTGTTCTTCCAGGGGTGTGTTTACCCAGGGACCACACTGCTCTTCTATCCCAGTTGTCTCAACCCTCCTGTTGACACATCGTTCACTGTGGGCCTCTTCCTTTCACTTGAAATCAACACCCAACTTTTTCAGCTCTTCCATCCCCACCCATCCCATTAAGAGTGATAAAACGGGCCTGGAAATCCAATAGGAGTGTTACCACCGAGGAGCATATGTAGCAAATAAAGGCTTTAGAAAACTGAGCAGAAACAGGCACATCCTTTTATAGGAAGAAATTATGCAGGTTTTGAGTGGGCTGAGCTCATGGGAGGGAGGAAGGAAGTGTGATACAAAGAGAAAGGGTGGTGCTAAATCTGGTCTATGCCTAAGGCTGGCATTTTATTGCCAAACTCATTACCTGCTCTGTTTATTCCTGATGACTATAGAAATCAAACCCCTATAAACAAATTTTGTTCTCCCATTAATAATATCCATTTATAATTAGTCAAAATGTAAAAATAATTACATTTAAACAACAATAATTGCATTTAACAACCACCACCACCCTTGTGTTTGAAGTATGTTATTTAAATGCTTTAATCAATCACTCAAAGCCTGCAAAATGTCAGACTAAGAATGCAACTTCCTGGGCACTGAGCAAGTCAGGATCATATGAAGAAAATAATGTGTGAATTTTTCATTAAATCAACATTACACACATGGGAACCAGATAAAGATTGCTGAGATAATCGTGAAGCTGACATTTACAAGCTTTACAGCATGGATTTTGCATTCCAAATAATGATCTTCTTATCTTAATACATGCAAAGGGTTCATTGATGATGGTTGCTTTCTAGAAGTTTCCCTAATGTTGTTCTTGCTGGGCAAAGTTTAATAAAGGTCAGTTTTCTCGGTTACATGGGAGCCACTGCTATTGTGCATCCTCATCACAATTTAAACCTGAACCTTTCCTTTATACTGTCCACCAGAGCTGGAAAATTAGCAGTGTAATTGTACAGCAAGAAAGGTTCTTTCCAAAGTCAGAGGCCAGGAATCAGGCACTGGGACTGGAGAGGTAAGGTTGGGAGGAAAGCCTGTCCAGGTTTTCTTAAATAATTCGACAAGGGAAAATTGCAGGCAAAGCAGAATACCTGCCCTAGCTTTATTGCTGGTTTTGCTTCACAGATGTGATAAAGCCCCCCAAGAGCTCATCGAGATCTCCAGATTGGTCCCCTTTGCAGCCTTTCGTCTTAGGTTTTTCTGTCTCTGGACACCTGCAGGAGCCTGTGCTTCTGAGGCTGTGCTTCTGCTCTTTTACAGAAGACTGCAAGGTGGCCAAATCTTCTTCTTCACAGGGATCGTCCCAGCTTCCCTCCACTAGGGCCAGGGACAGTTGCGACCTTCGAATTCCCAAGCTGTTGCCTTCTCCAGCCCAAAGAAGGCAGGGCTGAAACAGGTCTGCACTTCAGCTCCTCACCCCCAGTCATTCTCCAAAAGAGGAGGGAGACCTGCGGCAGCACCCACAGGAGGGGAGCTGCTGGCGCCGGCGCGTCTCTCTGCAGTTTACTCCTGGCACGGTGTTTATGGAATGCAGAAGCCCCCTGGGAATGCATCAGTGATGAGACGCTAGGATTTGGCTTTCTTGCCGTGGGCGAGTTCTTAATGGACACAAGCTACCTTTGGGATCTGGCCAAAGACCGTCGCTCGCCGAAGGGAGCGGCCACGACCATCCCGGCGGAGCTCTCCCAGCCTCGCTGTCTTTCCCAACTGCTTTGTTTGCCGCAGTTTTGGCTCTTCTTCTGCCACAAGTCCAACCGAGCCCAGTCTTTTGTCCTTCCTTTTCCCCTTCTGAAGGGACCGCAGCCTAACAAACTCTTTCCTGCCCGAATGGTTCAAACCCACGGTCCCCAGGCCTTGGGCTGCCCCTTCCTCATGGTGACGGGCGGCACCGCACGCGAGGGGTTAAACCTTCCCCGAGGAAGCCCCGAGGCCGGAGGCGGCCGGCGCAGCTCCCGGGGTCAGATCGCTATCGCAGCGCCATCGATCTGAGTCCCGCTGGTAAAGGGGGGCGGGAGTCGGAGCACAAACCTGCCCTCAAGGGCTGTGGGGGGCACGGCGTGCGGGGAGGGGCGGGGGCTGCCTCCATCCCCGCCGCACACAGCTCCTCCGGGGCCGTGCACACGCTGCGGAAACCCAAGCGCTGATCGCTCGCCATTCACGTGAGCACGGAGCCGTCCTGGAGCCCTGGCAGGAAGCTCCAGCTGTAAACCCCTTGCACACGTCTGCCGGCAGCGGTGCGAAAGCAGCTGCGGCGCGGAGGCACCCGATGCCAGCGCTCCCGACTGGCCTTCCCGACAGCACCTAAGTCTCTCCCTGTCTCCTAGAATTATTTCCTTTTAAACTGAAAGTGGTGGTGATTTCCTAGATATGTGAAGCCAGTAGTTCTCACGCTAAAACATCCTCATTTAAAGCAGTTTTGAGAACAGATTCTACCCGTGCCCTGCAGCCTCACCCGGTGAAACGAGATATGAAGCAGGCACAGCTCGTCCCTCCTGCAAGGGGCAGAGCTGTGCCCCTGCAGCCCAGACTGCCACTGGCACACTGGGGCCAAGGCCTTGGATCTGCCCCAAAGCAGGAGGCCTACCCGGTGGGTAACAGGGAGGAAGGAAAAAGGAGAGAGCAGAGTAGGGGAAAGGGAAGAGGGAGGCACCAGGCATTGGGGTACTGCTCAGAGGGAGAGCAGGGGGGGCGCAGTGGGTTGGAAAACAATTCTTAGGCCATTGTGGACCATGTAGAGGCTCCCACGCATTTGCAAAATTTTTGCCTTCCCCAACAGTGTCTGAGTGGTCAACAGCAGGTGAGGGGTGCCCAAGATATCGGCTGTCCACTTGAACATGAGGGCACCCTCTCCCCTCCCCTGTTTCCTGGCCCCAGCAGTGCTGCTCTGGCAGGACTAACCAGCAGGATGGGCAGTTTTGCCATCCAAAGCAACTCGCTGCCCTAAGCACTTGTCTGCTACCCACGTCCTACCTTTGAGGCTGATGCAAAGTAAAAATAGAGCTCCTGAGGCAGGCACGCAGCGCAGAGACCAGCTCAGACACCTGGCAGCAGAACACCAGCTCTCAGAGTCTGGCCTGAGGCAAGGAAATTTGCTCAAAAAGCTACAGCTGCATCAGTGAGCAGTGCAGCCACAGCATGTTCACAGACCAAAGCAGTTGGCATTGGAAACCTGCTGCTTGTGCTGTATCCCTTTGGGCAGGGGTGTTCTCCTCAGTCCAGCTCCTCACCAGGCCTGGGAACTGGCCGCCCTTGGGCAGCCTGTGAGCAGCAGATGCATTCTCACAGCCGTCTCCCAGCGTGGCTTCAGTCAAAACTCCCCCATGCCGTGTGAGGAGGGACTGCCAGGACATTCACTATGAATGCAGCATCCTTACCTAAATAAAGCAAGGATATGCTAAGGTGTCCACTTCAAGCCTGTGTTTTCATGTTATGTATTTCACTGAAATGCATCCAGAGAAACTACTAAAATGGCACAGACAAGGCAATCATCAAATATGCAAAGCAGTTTCTTCATAGATGCTGCTGATAAACAATATAACCACATCACAAAACTGCACAAGCAGCTTAGGGAGCAAACAAGCAACGAACTCTGTATGGTCTGAGATCTGATGCTTGAACATGTTTCTGCATCTCCCCAAGCCTGCTTCATAGGGCAGCTCACCAAATCTACATCCAGAAATCTCATCAGGTTTTGCATGCTGAATGTCAATACTAGCAAAAATTACTAGTTTGGGGCCAAATTCTCATTTCAGTTGCTTCCTGTAGTTTTTCAGGAGTCAATAGGTATAACTGAGCAGAGGTAAAGTCTGGCCAGGAAAATCTCCCCTCTTAGACTGTATGGAGCCAGAATACAGAATTTTCTCTCACTCAGCAATCTGCTACTCCTTCTTGACAGCTGAATCACGATAAAAAAACATTCGGAAACATAAGCAGGATTACTCTTCGCTGTTCACCAGCAAGGTCACTAAGCAGAGCAAAGCACTGAGGCCATCTCAAGCAGTGTGCCTGCTGCCAAGGATCCTTAGAACAGTTCAGTGGTATGGTGGCAAAGATCCTGAATTGGGCAACAAGGGGAAGGATCCAGCTGGTCACGCACAGCATCCTTGTGGGTGTAAGTGCTAGCAGGGATCTGGGGCTGCTGGTGGTGCCCCAAGCCAGGCAGGATGGCTGTTCTCAATGTGAGCTGGGGCAGGGACAGGAAGGAGAGTGTGGCCATAGAGAGATTTTGAAATGGCATTTGTGGGATGCAAAATAGGATTTCATGGCTGAGCAAGCAGCAGGGAGAGCTGCAGGGGAAGCAGAACCTGCTGGGAAACATTTCCCCTATAGACCTGCAGATCATTAAATGACTATGTTCATCTTCCTGAAGGGCCTATGTTTAACTGCCTTTATGAGCATATTTCTTAGGATTGTAAACAATGAATGTGGGGGATTTTAAAAATGAGGCAAATTCTGCTGTCATACAAGTCCCAAGAGCATCTCCAATTCCTTCTGTAGGAGAGGAGACTGGTGTTTCTGAGGCAAAAATGTCATGCTAGAGAGTACAAAATGTCCCCAGCTGGCACATTTTCCCACCTCTGTCCTCTCTGAGCTGTCCTGGCTCTCACTGGAGCAGATAGCACTGGCTTGCTGGCCAGTCCTCAGCAGCTGGCCCTTGGGCTGCAAAACTGAATCAATCCCCAAACTTCCTCAGGATTGCTCACTTCAGGCTGTCCTGGGCTTTTCTGTGCATCTGGCCTCAGGAAGGATCCCACCACCAAGGCTTGCTCAGCCATCCCACCTCCTGTTTCCAGCATCCTCCCTGCAAGGAAAAGCTAAGTGGGAAGAAGCTGCAGTAACAGAAGCCATTGTCAGTGGGTTCATCTGCACTGAGGGAAAGGCGTGTTGTGCCCTTTAACCACACCTGGTGAAAACAAGGCAGTGCCTTGCTTCCATCTGTGCTAGCAGGTCCAGGAAAAGAGAGTTGTGGGAGAGACAGAGATACACTTCATCCTGCTACTGTATGGCAAGACCACAGAAAGCCTTGTCTTCTTTAAGATTTAATCCCCTTTTGCCCTAATGTTGAGCTTAGAACAGCTTTTTCTTTATTTGCAAAATTCAGGTGTCAGTGATGGTCTGTGAGATGTTTACTGAGAAGATAAATCCATTAATTTTTTCTCACGAAATTTTAGAGCCTTCCTGGAACAAAGGAAAGTGCGTATTTTCTGTATTCACAGATTTCTGATAAACAGGCAAGCTGTAAAGCACGATGTTGAATCCTTGCCAGCCTTGTGACGGCATCATCCCCTGGACTTCCGTGAGCTGCTGCGCAGTGCCCCTGCTGAGGGATCAGCATCAGGGCTCAGCAGTGCTAAATAATGCTTCAGCAGCTGAACAGGCTCAAGGAAGAAAACCAACGTCATCCCAGCAGATCATCTTCACCCAGGAGAGGTCAGGGCATGGTATATAGGCAGACTGGGTGTATTTCCAGGTTACAGACTGCATCCTTCCCTCAGCTGTGTTATTTTCATGCCAAAAATCAAGATCTGATGATCTCAGTGCCTTTTCCACTGATTTACACCACTGTCAGCAATGGGTGGTTCAGACCTGCAGTGCAGAAGGCCTCTGGGATGAGGTCTGCTCCACTGAGACAATGATGGTCGAGTATGTGAGCATAAATCCCCAGAAAAAGTCCCTGTGAGCCAACGGCTTCATTAGTTCCAGCACTTCAGCTCCATACCCTACAGCTTGACAGACCTCAGCAGACTGGCAGTATCTCCTGGAGTATATTAAGAGAGGAAACAGAGAATTACCAATATAGCTAATTTCCGCTATAACTGAATAGGTTCAGCCCCTCTCATTTGGATCCTTGCCTGATGATGCCTGCAGAAAAGCCCGGTAGGGCAGCAGCCCTGAGCAGTATCAGTGGTTACCCAGGGAAACTTCATCAATAGGTGGAAAATATGGGAGATTTCACATAGTGAGCCTGATCATTGCCTCAGGTACAGCCCAGCATATCAGCTTCAATGGAAGTGCATCGGTGTAATTGGGAGTGTTGGCAGACAAGGTGGAGTGAATCAGACAGGGGGGAGGGAGTGTGAGAAGTCACCGGCTGTTTGCTCTGTCAGAGATTTCCACCCCCTCAGCAGTGCTGGTAGAAACATGTGCCTGTGCTTCATCCCTTTCTGTGCATCATCAGCTATATCTCCACTACCCTCAGCAGCACCAGCACTCCTGGCCCTGGCTGATGGGGTCCCCAGTTACAGCAGAGGGGAGCAAACAAATATTGGGGAGAGCGTCTTAAACTGCCCAGCTGACTGATGAAATGCTAAGCCTTGAAGTTCAGATTTGACACAGATTTTTTTTTTATTTTGCAGGGGTTCTGGCAACAGCTAAGTGTCTGCTTCTTTCTGGAATGCAGTTTGGATCCCCTGCATAAGCCCCAAGTCTGCATCTTCCTTTGCCCTTACACGCTGCAGCTCAGGTGCAAGCAAGGTTCATGGTCACCAAAAGGCTGTTAAAACTCAGTCCCTCCTCATATGCCCTGCTACATGCCTGCACAGTATTTCTGCTCCTCTTTCTTTGTGTATCTTTGTGTATCTTTGTGTATCTTTGTGTAAGAAGAGGGATTCTGTAGACAAATAATACCAGGAAATGTATTAATTAGCTCTGAACCTTGCCTGATGCTGGGGAGGCATCCTGCTTTACATCATCTAGCACTGTGAACCTTGGGGGCTTTTAGCTTCTTTAAGGGTAATTTAATAAAAAGGAACAGTGAGAGGCAGCAGTGAGTGACCAAAGGGCTCTCTGCTCTGGCTAGCACTGTGTCACACAAGCAAAAGTCGCTGTTGCAGAGGCATTCATTGGCAGAACAGAAGTAGAGAGGCAGCAGCAGTCTCCCACGCAGCTCAGGTAATGACAGGGTTGCAGCCAGGATCATTGTCTTATGTATTAACTAAGAAAGCAGAGACCTTCTGAATTTTCTGCAGTAACTGCCATGTTGCAGTGTAGTCTGCCTCTCCCCAGTGACCTGCTGTTTCTGTCAGCTCCCCCTTTCTGTCACCTTCACTGGCACTGTGTGTTCATCAGCATGTGCTGCAATCTCCTGTACTCCAGCTGGATCATTTATGCATGCAAGCCCTCCTTCCTTGTCACGAATTTCTGCTTTCTTAAACCACAGGCTGGCAAGAGCCAGCTCCTATAAAGACTCTTCTGGAAAGTACTCCAGTCCCATAAAATCTATACTGAACTGAGCAAAGCCTAAATCAACAAGTGACGTCTATTTCCTGGGGTCTCACATTTCTTTCAGTTCTATTTCAAGCCAGTGAAAAGAAACTGGAGGAGACAAAAGCTGTTTAAATACTTTCTGTGCTGCTGAAATACCTGCTTCCTAATTTCAGTCCTACTGTCAAATATAACAAAAAGATGTTCCATTTCACCTAACTGCAGTTGGGAGTTACTCGGCTTGGCATGCCTCAAGCTGGAGGATCCATGGAGTAATTAGGAAGTGCAGAGTCAATCATCTTTGTTGTTGCTAGACCTCAGTGCAGTGACTGAGGTCTGATTCATACTGACGCCGAGTTCCTTTTATATGACAGAAAATGCAATCAAAACCCATGTCCATCGGTCTTTTCTGTTCTTGGACTAAGTAATTGATTTCTAGCTCTGTTTCCCATGGTAACAAGGCTCTCTGATCACCAGCTGCACGTGTTGGCCCTAATAGCTTTTGAATCCACTGCTTTATTTCAGCCAAATGTGATGGCAAGAATGGGGTCTGAAGGATAATTAAGTTCCTACAAGTTTTCTGAAAAAAGTTTGCATGTGGCAGACCCTATTACGTCCACATCAGTCCCTCCACTGCAGATGGAAATCCAATGAGTATTGGATGCCAGAGACTCCACCAGGGGAAAAGGTCTTGTAATAACCTTAACTACGGGCAAGCTTCACCCAGGGCTTGCAATCACCCATTGGATCCAAATCCACAGGAATCCAGTGTTTGTAGAACAACTTGCTATTTTAAGGGAGCACAGCAGGTGTGAAATAAATCAGTATAAAATTAGGGCTGTCTATGAGGGTTCCTCACAGAAATCCCTGGTAAAAAATTAGAGAATTTGCAAAAGTTGGTGATTGTGGAGCATCAGGGGAGGATGAATATTCCCAGCAATGTGTAGAATGTAAACCAGGAAAATATCTATGTGCAAATATTGTTTCTTTTCCTGGTCAGAAAGACTCAGATATTTACTCAAAATGAATTGCATTTCACTTCTAGGGAGTGTTCTTACAGAGTCAAGACTTCAACACTTCCCTTGAAACACAGGTCAAGAAGAAAGGTGGCTGGTCCCAGGGAAGCTGTGCAGAAGCTCCAAGGTATATCCGTGCACTTGCTGCATCTGCTGAGCTGTCAGCCCTGAACACACAATTCCCCACACTTACCAGGTACCGGATCAGGCTGGAGCATCCCCATATCTGCAGGCTGAGCTGCCAGCACAGCCCACAGTCTGAGGCTCATCAGTCAGCCCTGGCACTGGAGGCAACAGGGGCCTGTCTCCTCCTGCACTAACTACTTCTACACAATGCCGACAGTGCTGTGAGCTTCTGCTGTGCTCTTGCTAGGTGCTGTAGGGTCATGATGCCTCACAACTTAGCTGGTAACTGCCAGGAGTGGCTTGAGCCTCTGTTAAAAAGAAGCAGACCCTATCTCATCCTCAGGGAGATGTGGATGAAGGAGTGTGGTCAGGCTTACCCATATGGGACAGAAGTTGCTTCAGCATAAACATGCAGATGTTGGACATTCCACTGCCCCAGTAGACCAGGCAAGGGCTGCTGCTTGGGAAGATGGGAGGGACTGCACTGTTGTACTGGGGTGATGGAAAAAAGATTGGCTGTGGCAGAAACATTTTGTTTAATTAGGAAAATAGTGTGCCAGGCTGGTGCCTAAATCAGAGCTGTTAGGCTGGAGCTTCCCTGAGGTCAGGATCACAGTGTTGTCTCCAAGCAGACACAGAGCCAGGTCAGCTCTGTACAGCCTCTTCTTGATTTGAGAGCAAAACACTGCAAGGCATCTGGGCTGGACCAGACAGAGCATCTCATCCTTTACCAAAACACACAGCCAGCCCCCACCTCAGACACCTGCTTGGTCCCAGCTGAGGCAATGCCATCTCTTTCTCTGTCATATATAAAATTTCACATTTCTGCTTTCTGACTCCCTCTTGACAGCTCATCCCATCTGTACCCATTTTAAAATCTCCTTCCCTCCCTCTTTTTTCACTAGTTCTTCTTCTGGTGTTGCATCTCCCACCTACAACACAGCCTCATTTGTACCTGGTCTGTCCAGGCTTGTATGCAAAAGGATTAAATCATCGTTGGAACCAGATCTAAGGGACATCACTGGGCACTGGAACCTTAAAATATTAACTAAATCAGCTGCTTCATGCTTTGGAAGTCATTTTTCCTGCATTGCAGATGGGGGGTGAGTGCTTGTGCTGCTTCCCATCACTCTTCCTCTCTGTGTGAGCTGCAGGCAGAGGGCGTGCAGTGTGCTGCTTGCTTGTGAAGGATAAAAGCATGAGGTACGCCTTTTCTTCTTTGCAAGTTGGAAATCCAGGGGCTCTTTTATGTTGTGCTGGGAACATTTGAGTCAGGAGCTGAATTTTACCCACCGCCTCCAAGCCTCTTTTCCACGGAGAGTGCTGCCAGTAGTTGGATGGGTGCACATGACAACTTTCAGGGAGGAACTGACACAAAGTTCTTGCATTCCTGGGTAGGAAGCAGCATGTCCCAGTAAGGCCTTTTCCCCAGGTTCCTGCAAAGCAGTGGCCACAGAGTCTGTCTCTTTGTTGAACCACTGGCCCCGGCCCATCAGATTTTGGTCTTCACAATCTCAAGGTTGGAGCAATGCAAAGGAACTGTCACCTGGGCAGGCCAAAGATGTTCTCTGCCCCCAAGAAGTAGCCCCATCATGCTTGGTGAAGGAAGAAAGATGACTGGGGGCTGGCTATGACCCCACACAGTTAGTGAGCATCATCACACATCACATGTTCTGCCACAGTTAAGAGGCTGGGACTCAAACACAGTACAGGTTTTATTATTAAAAAATGCATAAAAACTAAAGACATGCTTCCCAGAGTTAGAGTCTGTATGTACATCTGCGCTTCCTAGGCAGCTGCAGGGAGCATAGCCTTCTGCCCTCACTGCAAAAGTGCACTGCACGGGTTTTTGTTACCCTTTGTTAGGTGTTATCTTCTCACCTGCATTTACAGCATTCCAGCTAAGTGAAGAGAAAACCCTGTACTGCCTGGGGTGTAAGATGGTAGGATTTGTATCTCTGACTGAGAAACCATACTGAATTTCTGGAGATACCTGTAGGACATCTCTGTTCAGTAGGAAACTTAACAGGAAGGACCCATTCCCAAGGCCCAGGCTGAAATTCCCCTTCCTTAGGAAGAGTTCTCACTAAGGGCTGAAACTTGACCTGAATTTTATAATTAGACCCCAACCTTACAATAAGCAAATACTGGGTATCGAAGGGTGGAGTGTTCTGATATCAAGTCTGCAATCTCATTTGACTTTCTGGTCCTACCTTTGCCAACTCAGCAAATGCTGACATTTGTGGTATTGGTTTGAGGAAGTGCAATATGGAATCCTAAGTAATACTGCCACGTTTTCAGCGCAGTGAAAATAAAAGAAATTAAGATCTAGCAAATATTTAGGATAAGTAGAGTAAGATGTAGCTGCACTTCCTTGCTGGGAACCACTGCACAAAACAAATGCTGATTTACAGTAAAATATTAAATTATTAAAAACCACACAAGCACTTGCAGTTACAGTGAGTCAGACATGCTGATTGGAAAACAAAACAAAACCCAAAGAGCAAAACCATTAATTTTGCCCTGTCTGGAAGGCTGCAGTGATACTACTTCATGTTTTTTATGACTTTTACAGCATGCCAGAAAACCTCCTAAACAGGAAGGCCAGTGGTTCTCAAGCTTTTTCATCATGAGGCCTCTCTCTTCAGAAAGAGATCTTCCAGTTGATCCCTCCCCCCAACACACACATCTTCCTGAAACTGATTTCACAGTCACTATAGCAGCTACAGTTCTTGCTTATTTGAAGAAGTCATGGGACTAATAAAGAGAATGATTGAAAGAATCCAACTTTGAAGCAAATGCTGAATCCTGCTCCTGCTGAAACTGAGCAAGTCTGTCATTCTGTATCTCAGTCTTCTTCCTCTCCTGGAGGGCAGCACTTAGCATTAATTAGCACTGTTTCCCCATACCGCTGTTAAGTCCTCTCTACACTGCTTCCTTTCCATTCCTTTGAAGTTGGATTCTGCCCTCACACAAGCCAGCTGCTCTCCCTCCCTTTGCATTTTAATGTCAGCTGCAAGTCTAGTCAGGCCTGAACTGGCATCAAACAGAAGAAAAAGAAAGACATAAAAAAAGGTACATGGAAAGAAGAGGAATGCTGGATTTTTGGGTTTTTTTTCTAATTTCCTTGCTCACCAAAATGTCTGAAACTCTTAAAAGAGCCCTGGACTGAGGAAGCAGCAAATGTCACTGCATGAAATGAGCCAGATGTTCAAATTCAGTGCTGGGTAGGAGCAGATCCGCTGATCAGTTTGAGAACCACTGAGGTAGGCAACAAGTCTAGGCAGTACTGCTGAGTGAACACGAGGGGAATTTTGCCCTCTTGTCCTGAATGACAGTATAAATACCCTCTCCTGTTTCCAGAGGTACCAGTCCCAAAGTCATGCAGCCAGGATTGAAGACAACATCTACACAAGAGCAAGCACTGATTGAACAGAAGGTGTATTCAGCTCTGCTCCAGCATTCAGTGAGAAGGAGCAGGGCACAGACTCTGACTGCCACCTTAGCTCTGAACTCCTTTCAGCAGGATGTGGTCAACCTGTAACCCTACTGCCTCCCCCCCCCCCACCACATCCAAGGGGGTGTTGGGGTTGCAGTTCTTCCAAGCTACTTGCCACTGCAGCCCACACGGGTGGTGAAAGCTACAAAAGCTGCCCAAGAGCCCTGGCCAGTGCTGTTCAAAGCCTTTCCAGATCCGGCATCAGAGCCCCAGGAGACACAGCACCATGCTGCACACATCCAGTCCCAGGGAAGCAGAGTGTCACTGCTATGTACAGGCTAGCAACTTTTCTCTCCTTCTGTCTCTAGCTCATACAGAAGGCTTTTGTCCTCCCCTTCTTGTCCATCTGGATGCCTTTCACCCTCAGCATCATCTCCAAGGCACAAGGGGCTCATGATGTAGCGATAGTCACTTGTGACGGCAGCAGCTGCCCCAGCAACAGTCTCTTCAGCATCCATATTTCCAAAGGAGGCGTGCAGGGCAGGGTCACTTGCAGACGCCTCTTTGTCCTTCCCAATGTTGACATAGAGAGGATCTTGACTGGAAGAGAGCGTGGACATCCTCCCGCGAATCATTTCCAGCTGAGACCGGAGTACTCCAAAGCTGGGGCGCAGCTTGGGCTCAGGATGCCAACATCTGCACATGAGATCATAGCTGCAAAACAGAGGGAGACAAGAGCACTGAGAAGTGGAACAACCATGCCCCACACCTCTGAACAGGGGCTCTGGGCAGTGAAGCTGAAAAACACAGATGCTTCCCCCAAAACCTGTAAGCTTTGGCCTTGCACTGGTGACACAACACAGATGGCCATTATGGATCTAATTTCTTGTTTCTTCCCATTTTCAAGGGCGTTCTCCCTTTGGTCAAAAAGGTTATTTAGACAGTATCAAACACCCCAAAAGCCCAGTCAAAGTATGCTGAGTTTCTTGGTAAAGCCCTTGTTCTGCTGTCTCTACGGAGCTGGAATAGTACCGTGAGTGTGACATCACCTAGTAATAGCTTTTGAATTTATTCACAAAAAGCACCCTCACAAGCTCTGCCACTGCTGAAGCCATCCCTCCAAATTCTAGTTCAAGAGTAGATAAATCACAGGAAGAAAACAAAGATCAAACTGTGGGAGGCGCATGTTATTTCCAGAGGATTCTTTCTTTCAAGCCATGTTAACTCAGCACTACCAGCGTAACAGAAGTGTTCTGCTGTTGCTGCCTGTCAGGTCATCAACAGAGCTGGAAAAAGGCACACTGGGTTTGTTTAGAGTGCTGTTAAAGAATGGACAACACCTTCATTGCTGGAAGAGGGATGCTGAAATGGCCTTTCAGCTACAAAGGCACCACCCCGGTGCAGAAGACATGTTCAGGGCCATTACCAGGCTCAGGTCCCACCCTGCAGCCTTTCTCCTACGGTCAAACGCCAGCCACCTCAGCCCTGGCTGCCCCAGGGCCAGCATGGGGACACAATCACTGGCTCTGCTGGCCCATGCTCAGGCAAGTGGACAGGAGCTCTCCTACCCTGCAGCCACATTCACAGCTCAGGGTCTGTGCTGGCTGCCCTCCCGCCGGCCAGGCCTCCAGCCGGAGCGCTGCGCTGGAGCACGGCCAGAGCCATTGTCCTGCTCCTCTTTGTGCATCACCCACAAGACTGGCAGCTGCATTCCTATGGTGTTATTGTTGCCAGTTTTGCAGGGAACAGGAACAAAGCACAGTGCTGGCACTGAAAAACACTGCATACAGATGAACCTCAGTTAAACTTGTAAATGGAAAAAAATCTGATATGGACTTTCCTGGGAAATAAAGCATTTCTGAGGGGTTGTATTTTACTTTTTATATTCCTTGGTTGCGATCAGATTTACAAGACTGTTTTTGATCTCACGCTACTTTTACAGAAAGCTTCTATGGTTCAGTTGTCTTAATCCTGATTTACATCCCTCACAAACAGTAAAAATTATTCTAAACACTGCAGATATAACAGAAACTTCCAATTCTGTGCAAGCAAATTAAATACTTTCTTTTACATTTGCTGTCAGTCAGCAGAAATCCATTTGAAGGAAAGGTAGAAAACTACTGGCTGTACTGAATCAGCCCAAAAGTCCATTTGTCCCAGCACCCTATACCTGACAGAGTCCAGTAGCAACACTTGGGGAAAGCATGTAAGCTGAGGGTGAGCATGTAGTGAGATCTTTCTGGTATATTCTCTCAGGCCTCAATAACCTGTAGCTCAAGGACCTCACAAAACAGTGGTTGTACCTTTACAGTAGTTTTTGATGGATTTTTCTCCGGTGCCTACCTAGTAGGTTTTTGAGTCTCTTCTATACTTTTTACATCTCTAACATCCTACAGTCATAAGCTCCACAACTTGGAACCAGAGCTACTCAGAGCAGTCAAGATGCAGACACGTAATTAATTTAAGCAGTGTTATAACAATGTTTTCCCTTCTACTCAGTAAAATGAACTATTGAGAAGATAAAAGTGTTCAGCTTTAGTAACAGGAATACAGATTATTCCCTATGTAGAAAAAAGGAAAAGGAGAAAGCAACTACATTAAATAATCCACCATCAGAGCAGGAGGGAGGAGGGAGGAAAGAGGACTTAGACCACTACACACAGAAAACAGAGCCTTGCTTTGGCCCTCAGTGAAATGATTTCACCTTGCTCAGGCAAGACAAGCTTTTACCTGGAATAAGTTATGGTGACACTCCCTGGGGGATCCCAGCCCCATATGAGGAGACCAGGAATCTCCAACCACCATCCATGGAAGAAGGATTCCTAAGCAAACATTTCATGTGTCCTGCTGGCCAAGAGTGATCCCTTGACAGCAGGATTAAGGGAGGAACACAGGCCCTAGCATGTGGCTGCCTGCTGCCCTGTGGACTATCTAGGTCCTTCCTGTAAGTCTGAAAATGTCTGCAACCAGAATCTTCAAGATTGTCCTGGATTTGTTCCTAGATGTAATTTAAGGTGGGACACTGATCTACACAACTTTAGTTTGTCCCATCTGCTCTCTTCTCTTTCAGCCTGCTATTTATGAGAGTAGTAGATCAAATTTTGAAAACTGGGCCAAGCTTTGAAAGACACATGCAGGCCACTTCCTCTGTAATCCAGTTTCCTCGTAGATTGCCTCTCTATTCAGCCTTCAGGGTGTGCCATGGAACTCATCCCTTTGCTCAGATGCTGGCCTGAGAAGGCAGGGTTCAATGATTCTGGAAACACAGCTACAGTTTCCACAAAGCCAAGAACTGCTAATGTTGACACTGTTGAAACTATTGAGCCAAGTTAGCTGCTTGTGTAGTTACCACAGGTTCCTGGGAATGCTGCCAGCAAAGAATATCTAGTAGCTAACCCAGAGACTTTCTAGTGAATGGTTCTGTGTACTGGAAATTGGAGAGATTCAGATCAGCATCCCAGCCAGCTGCCTCTGTTTCCTTCCAGTGAGCCAAATTTCTCAAAAAATCATGTCAGCAGGGTGAGGAAGTACTCACACATCTTCCAGGCACTCCGGGGGCTGCTTCAGCCTGTTCCCACTGATGAGGTAGTTGTAGATTTCTGCATTCTCAATGCCAGCATAAGGGGTTTGCCCTCGGGTCACAATCTCCCACATGGTCACCCCAAACGCCCACTGAAAGAGAACAGCACACAGAACAAGTGAACAGACCGTTCCCTGCTCGCTGGGATTGGTTTCAGTATGCTCAGACTGTGCTGGGTAATGTCATCTGAGCAGCAGTGATGCAAGGACTATTCAAACTCTAGCTAGAAAACAAAAATGACCCACAGATGCTGCTGATGCTGACACATCATCTTAAGAGACAGCTCAAAGTCCTGCCCAGCCCCATCTTGCAGTGGAGCAGGGGAAGATTTGGGAACTACTCCTGTCTTCCATCTGCAGACCTTTCCCACCTATGGTTCTTTAAGGTATGTGGTATCGGTTTGTTGGTTCCCAGCTATAAGGAGATTTTGGTTTGGGGCTCACAAATCAGTTTCTTAATTAATTTAACCAGATTCTGAGTTTCTAGTAATGTACAGGCACAAGAGAAAGCAGAGTTTAGCCAATAAGCAGGGCAAGGAACAAAGCACTTATGGCTTACATTCATTTCTGCTCTACACTGCACAGTCATACTTTTCAACTAAACTGCAAGGTTTGTGAGGTGTAAAAAATTACTATTTTCATAAGCAAACCCCTGTCCAGTGTCTATTGTAAACTGGTTGAACTAGTGATCACCAATCACTAAACACTGTCTGCAGGGGATGCAGCAATGGCCAGGCAACACAGCAGCCACATTACAAGGCACTCTTCGTTATCTCTTCAAGGTCATCATCCCCAGGGATAACTAGAAAGGCAAGTCCACAGGACTGAAGGACAAAACTAGTGTGAAAATAGATCAAAAGGCAGCAAGGAAGAGGGAAGATGGTACAAAAAAAATCCCCAAAGGAAAATAAGCAACAATTTCAGATGAATGGGTTTAGCCTTGCCTCCCGGGGGCAAAGTTATGGGGAGTGTCTAAGCACTGATGTATTCAGATCTGTGAAGTTCCACCAATGCCTTCTGCAGCACAGAGAACCCTTGCTGCACTTGTACGTAAGTGTGTGGGTTAAATGGATTTCAAAAGTCACCTTCAAACTGTCGGGCAGAAGAGAAAGGGAAAAGAGAAAAGAAACCACATAAAGAGAGGAAAGGAAAGAGGAGGAGGGGAAAGGTGAAGAAGAGGATGGGGATGAACACTGAAAAATAAAGGACAAAAGGACATCAAGAAGAAAAGGGTTGATGTCTTCTGCCATTACCCACTCTCATATATTTTTAGCCTTGAGTTCTGACAGCACCCAAGGCAGAGGTAGCACCATCCCTCAAATATAAGGTAAACTCCCTTTCCTATCACCAGGGCCTTTTCCCACCCTCACTGGGATTCCTGCACTTCAGTAGGAGTACCAGTGATCCCCAAATGCACCAGAGCAAGCCTCACCACATCGCTGTGTGTTGTGTACAGATTATCTGCCAGACTTTCCAGAGCAAGCCACTTCACTGGCAGCTTGGAGGCACAGCCCTGGCGGTAGTAGTCTCCACTGTAGATTTTCTTAGAAAGTCCAAAGTCTGCAACACTCACATTCATGTTCTCATCCAACCTATGGGAAAATTTCCACAGTTGAGGAAAGGAAAGCATTTATTGGCTACCTCAAGGGGAAAAAAAAAGTTCAGAGAACTGATGTGTATCGTTCTCCAAGTATTACATAAAAGGAGAATTATTTCATTTCAATGTGAAGTAGTTTAGTGGTCTCAAACTAGTTCCTTCAGACTAGCAGGGAACTAATTATGACCGAGGAAGTAAGGAAGTAGCTATGCTCAGATGGTCTACTTTCTTACCCAAAGCAAATTCAGACACTTTCTGTTGTTTCCAAGGTTATCAGAGGACATCTGCAATGCTCACTGCTATCACCAAGGCGTGCACCCCATATTAGCAATCAAAAGAATCATAGGGCAAATGCCTAAATGGCCTGTCAAAACTGCTTGAACTAGATCTGCAACATCTTCTCTCCAGGCCTGGTTAATGGTCTGAATTGCTCTGTCACCCACTTAGACCTATGTATGTTGGCAGGTAGTCCAACTAAAGCCCACAAACACTTCATGCTCCCAGGCCTCATAAAGGACTCACTGCTTCCCCCAGAAGATGTGCTGAAATAGGCATTCAGCTTCTTCTGGAGGATGTCTACAAAAATAGAAAATCAGTATGGGTTTCTCATAAATGTCAAAGCAGGCTAACCCATCATTTTTCATCATGACTATCAGGCTCTTTGTCTGTACATCTGGACATTCAAATGCCTTTGGAAATCTGTATCTCATTGTGGATTTTATTGGTTGTTGTGGTTTTGTTCAGCGGCAGAGTTCTGTTGTCACAATGAGCTGTTCCTTACTCCATTCTCAGGGAAGAAGCAGAGTGGAAAGGACAAAAAAAAGGGCTTTTCTTCCCTTCAAAGCAGTCAAGGTAGTTTGGTGTCAAGAACAGTGAAGTGGGATCATACGGTGTGTTCACCATGCAATTATTTTTAAAGGCATTTTCCACAAGCTTTCAAGGAAACCACAATTCTTGTATTTGTGAAATCAAGACCTCAAAATAGATACCAGAAATACAGACTTCAGGATACAATGAAAGTACTTTTCTCCTAACACAGCCAAACCCATTCCCTCCTGTTGGTTACTTTATATTGTGGAACAAATAGCCTATGCTGACACATAGCCACTAGAGCGGCTACTTACAAACACATATTGTAATCAACTCTATGAAACTCTATGTGTAGGCCAATGGTGGAAAAGTTCCTTATAAAAAGGGTCTGTTTGAAAGATCAGTGGGACTTTAGGAGTTGCTCCCTGCTCCCAGCAGCACCACCACACACCCCACCACAATGACTACAACTCCCCTATGCCTGTTGTCACTTAAATGCAAGGATCAGCGTTCTTAGACAGGACCCTTCACACTTCTGTCATGCAAAAAGTTTTTCATCCCTCCCTCACCCACTGTAGTCTTCTCTTTTCTCTAAAACTCATTAATGACTTACATGCAGTTCCGAGCTGCAAGGTCCCTGTGTATGAAATTTTTTGAGCTCAAGTACTCCATCCCACTGGCAATGTCAATCATGAACTTGAGGAGTGTCTGAACAGGCAAGTTCTGTAAGAAATAACAGTTCAGGTTCTGTTACCAGACGCTTTCAAGCACATGACAAAACTGCAAGGTTTGCTGCCACTTCACAGAGCAGGGATGGGGGATATAGGGAGGGGATGGGATGGAATGGAGGAGCTGGTCCTCAATATGCATGGAATGAAATACTTTGAGATCACATCTCACAACTTCCTCTGGTATCAAAATCCAATCACCGCCAGTGCTTTTGGGAGTCCAATCCTGAGCTGCTCCAAATACATTGTCTGAAAACCCCAACCCTCCCAGAAGAAATTCTACAGTAAGACAGGCTTACAAATGGGTTTTCCCCAATCCGTGACATCAGCAGAAAAGCATGGAGGTCTCCGTGCTTCATGAAGGGCAGGATCACCATGGGAATTGGGAGACGGCCCTTGGGACGGCTTCGTAGACTGACTCCTGATGAGGACACACACACACAGCAAAGGGGTGTTAGCAAATTGATTATTCCCAGGAGGAATCTTACAGGCTGCTGCACCTTCCTCTTATAGATTTGGAGGAAAATGTGCAGTTTTGGTGGCCCCAAGCCACCAAAATGGCAGCCAACCAATGCAGTTTGGTGCATAGAAGCTCCAGGGTTCTATGACTTTATGCCAGGTGATGTTAAGATGCCTCTAACCCTGTTTACTTCAAAGGCTGTACTAAGAGCCTAGTGCCTCTCAGCTCTTCTTGCAGGACCAACTACAAATGTTTCTAGGATCACTCCAGACCAGACAGCCCCAACCCCAGGCTCCACAGAGCAATCTCCACATTCTGGAAAATACCTGCATTCCAAAGTGTCCACCCACAGATGTCTTGCTTCTTACTCAGTATTTTGGAAAGGCACAATCTTCCCTCCTATTTATAGTCTACCAGCCCACCTGTTCACATTTCACAGCAGTTTAGACATGTCTCAGCCAGCCAAAGTCTCCCTGATCCATTTGCAAGAACCAAAGAAACAGCTTAAATTGGAGATGGTTGTTCCTGATGTGTGAGGGCAGGTGTGGGGAGCATTACACACACTCCAATTCCCTTGGGGCCTGGGAAGGAGCAGTGCTGACCTACACAGGGCTCCAGGCAGCACAGAGGAGGCTGCACCAGCACTGTTGGGGGGAGTGAGGCTGTGTGGGATAATGCAGGAACAGGAGGTGCTCTGTGGCATGAGCAGTAGCGCTGTCTTACCGATCAGTTTGGTGACGTGAGGGTGGTCAAATTCCTTCATACAGGCAGCCTCTCGCAGGAACTCCTCAATGTCAGTCGAGGTGAAGATGTCCGCTGGAAAAAGTGACTGTAAGTTTTCTTTCCTTGTAGGTGGCTCCAAGGGATTTACAAATAATGATCATCAAAAGCTTGTGCTTTGTGGCACAGCACATCTTCTCAGACCTATAGCTAGATAAGCCATTTTACAACAAAGCAGAGCCTGACACTGGGATGGGTAGCAGTAAGCACATATCAGGGACATCTGGTAAACTGGTTCTTGGCAGAGTAAAGACCCGCTGGTTAGCAGCTCTTTTCTCAGTAAGAACTTTCCTTGAAGCTGTGCAAACTGTGTGTGGGTTAAAGATGTAAGAATTAATTAGGTAAAAGAACCTAACTACAAATGTCAGGGAGAGGAGACATCACACAAATGAAAGAAAATGTTGAAACCGAGGAGATGGCCTGGAGCCCCTGACTGGCACAGCAGGGCCCAATTAGTCTCTGACAAGGATGGCATGAAAGATCAATGCTTTTATGTCTCTTAGCATGATTGAGTCTTACAAGGTGCTAGAGCTAAGATTTCTTAAATAACCACACCACTGTACATCTTGGACCAAATTCAGCAGTGACATACATCAGCAAAATTTTGGAGTAAATTATTTCTCATTGCTGTGACTCCAGATTTATGGAAATACATCAATATAGCCAAAAAGTATCCCAGTCGACCAATTCCACCACTGCTGCTGCTGAATTTAGCAAGAGTCCTCCAGTCCTGCTGCAAGATCATACTCAGACCTGCAGGGGAGTGTTCACATTATCTGCTTTAGGCAAGTAATTTCAATATGATTCAGAAGACAAAAGGAGATTCCCTTTTTACAGTCAATGAAGAAAGGAAGGTCCCTCTGGAGGCTGACAGATGGTTCCTAAGTTAGATGCCTGTAGGGAGACATTCTGACTACACAAAAGCTTGGAAACTGATTAGAATTATTGTTGAAACTGGATAAAATAATACAACTTACACTAGAATGGTACTAAGTGTATTTAGTACAAGCTGTTATTGTGTGACAGCAAACTGAGCTCCAGAGATAAGTGAGTGTGACTGCTTTCTGTCCGTCACAGTTCATTTTTGCCTTACAGGCAAAAGGGATCAAATAACATAGGTTAACATATATAAACACACCTCTATGCATGTTTCCTTTGATTTACACCAATCTCTTAATTGCTTTTCTTGTTACAGACTTCTGCCTGTTAGTTGCCCTTGTCATGTACACTCACCAAATCAAAAGGGAGCTGGACTGCTCAGTCAAATGTGCTGACTGAGATGAGTTAGCTTGTCACTGCATTCAGCCCAAACACTCCTCTGTTTATTTCAGGCTATGTGCTTGCAGGAATACTGTTCTTTCACTGCTGAATTATTAGGGCAAAGCAGACCTCTCTGAGCTGCCTGTGCTACATGATGTAGTGGTTTTGGTTGCATTCACCACGTGCTACGTGCTGTAGAAGCAACTAAGGTGGTATAGGTCCTTTCCTGAAGAGCTTCCACTACAAACAGACTGACATGAAAGGGATGGGAGACAACATGTGTAGAGTGGCTGAGTGGGAAGCTCAGAGAGCAATAAAGAGCACTAGGGGATATTTGCTGAAAATAGGACAGACAACATTTAATCTTTCCAAGCTCTCTTTTCTTAAGTAATTCAGGTAGCCCTACTCCCACATACCTTTCAGCATCTTCACTGCCACTTTCTGGAAAGAGCCATCATCTAGCTTCAGTAGTGCCTCTCGAACTGACCCGAACTCCCCTGTAAAATTATCAGAGTAGGCAGTGAGGGAACAGCTTCTTGTGAAGAAAGTATGATTCACAGCAGGTTCACTTCAGGGGTCACTGGCAAAGAAGCTGAGTACCCATAAGGAATGCTTCATTTTTCATTCTGCAATTCCAGACAGCAGCTTTCAGCATATGTGTGTCTAGAAGAGATATCACTACCAGTAGACAGAGATCACTGTGCTGGCAGTCCAGAAGGCAAAGGAAAACAAGTAGGGAAAAAAGCAACCCCTGACCACATAGATGATGCAGAGACAGAGTTTAAGCTGTTTAAGGCATCACAGGCAGACATTTCTGGGGAAGCCACATCATGAGGGATGAGTCTGAGTGAGGCTCTGTTCAGAGAGGAGGTTATTAGCTGGAGCAGTAAGTGGATGGGTGGGCTGTGGAAGCTCTCAGTATTGACAACCATCAGAGCTGAGCAATGGTGCCAGGACTCAACCATCTGAGACAGCCTTATCTCTCAAAACTCAGACAATGATTTCTGTGAATCACAGCTGACCAGAGAAAACATAGGAGCATCTACTTTTGTGTGAGTGATATGTTGATTCACAGAAGGCAGTGTTTGCCCTGGTGTGTTCTCTAAGGGAGATGAGGAAATGCAACAGGCCAAAATCTCTTCAAAATATTTAGCCAAAAGAGGCTCTATATCACAGCCTAACAGCCTCCTTGCATTAGATCCGGCTCTAGATTTGTCTCCCAAATTTTATAACTGCTTATCCCACCCAAAATGCATTAGTATGAGGAACTCTGATACTGAAAAGAAGGAAGCAAAATATGGTACTCAGGACACCTCTCCCAGAAGCATTATCTTTCCATTAGCTTTCTACCAGTGTCCCTCACTACTCTATGCCATGTGCTTACTTCACAAAAACCATGAGCAGTGGATCTGACCACAAATCAGGAAAATGGGAAGGAACACAGGTATTTTGTGCTGCTTCCATACTATGGAGCTGTTGCTCAGCTGTAGAGTCAGCAGAACCCAAGATAATGCAGCTATGTCATCTTACAACCTGTAACCTGGGGCTGTGGGAGTGGGGCTGACAACACAGACCAGATTCTGCCAGCTGGCATCCCCACACCAAGGCCATGCCCTGGGGCCCCTCTGCAGCTAATTACAGTTTGTTACCTGCCATGGGGGCAGCCCAAAAGAGTTGAAGCAGGATCCCAGAAACTGGATAAGAGCTAACACTCACAAACAGATGACACAGCTGTTTAATTACTTAGCATTGTTAAGCCCTCTGAGACCCCTTCTGCAGGAAGGTCATCTTCCTGCTCAGAAAGAAATGCATTTGTTCTAGGAGGGATGGAATGGAAGAATGCTCCCTGTGGGAAAGGGTCAAAAAAACCTGCAATAAAACTAGTCTTATAAAGAAAAAGGTGAGGTTTAATTGAATATTCCTTTGTTTAACTCTCTGCAAGAAATTCACACACCAGTGAATTAACACTACTTCGGAAAGCTGAACATAGACTGCAGTTCATGATTGTGTAGAGCCATATTATAGGAATGGCTTAGCCAATATCCTCTTAGTTATGCTAAACCTCTGAAGCATTTTATCCCAGCGGAAGGGACAGCTCCATTTAAATTTCCATCTACAAGCTGGAGAGAAAACAGGCTGCTTGTAATTGCTTCTCCCTATTCAACAGCAAAAGTAACACAAGGGGGATTTTCAATGTAAAGCCACGTTCAGTTTTGACTCTTACCCTTGCCCAACATTCTTCCCAAGGTGAACTGCTGTTCCTGGATTAAGACATCTTTGAGTTTTGTCTTCAACTCATCACTGATCCCTACACTCTCCACTGGAAAAAAAAACCAACAAAACAACAAAACAAATGAAGCATCAAATAAGGGATATTTAAATGTTCTGTCACAACATCAAGAGTCACCTGTTCTAATCTCCATCTCCAATCTGATTCCCACACTGTACGCAGGAAGACCTGAAAAAGGCAGAATTCCCTTCCATGCCCTCTAGCCTCTCCACAGACAAAAGGCCAATAACTTTCAACCATTAGAAAATGTCCTTATGGTACTTAAAGGGAGAGGGTGTGATAATACCACCCTTAAACACTCCAAGAACAACAGGAATACAGAAATAATATCAATAATGCTGAGAAGACAAAATCCAATGTGAAGGGCCACTGATAGACACTGGTTCAATACAGCTTAACTTAAGTTGATGGAGCTGGGATAAACATTAACCATTTAAATGACTTTCTGGAGCATCATCCTAACCCAGCTATGCAGCACTGCCACAGAGGGCCTTGCCCTTCCTGAACCAGGAGACAGAAATGGATCACCTTATGGATCATCTGGCCATTCCTGGGACTCAGTCTTCTGTTTGATAAGTTACTAATCCCTGGCTTTCCAAGACTGATTAATTGGTTAGTGCTTGTAGCACAGCTCAGCACACTGAGTGTAAAGAGTCTGCTAATATTTTTAAACCATATTTATCTCACCCCTGGATTATATTCCAGTTGAAGGAGTCCTTGTAGAGTGAAACTGGGGCAGGGGAGTGGCAAATTTATGTCTTGCATACAGAAGTAATGTATACAATGTATATAATGACTGTAGCTGTAATTAGCAAGGGCTATGTAATTGGCATGGCAACAGCAATTCTAGCCTTTCACCTCTGCATTTCAGTGCTAAGCCTCATTGTAAATTAATCCCATGTTTTAGACCAAGAAGCACCAGTTTCAGTGAAAACAGAGAGAGCATTGTAAATGCATGAACACAGTTTCCTGGGCAGAATCACTCAGGTCATTTTACTTACATGTTGCTTCAATGAGCTCTGGGCCCTCCCTGTTGAAAGACCTGGCAGCTCTGAAATGGACCGCTGGATCCCCTCTGCCAACCACACTGCCAAAGGCATGGCTAGAAGGCAGAAAAGACACACAGGGCCATGATTACATGGGTCATTCACTACTAAAAGGGTGTGCTGGACAGAATGGATGATTTCTCACCCCTCACCTAATAAATACTGCAGACTGTTTTGTTAAAGAGGGTGTATCTGGAGAGAAGGAACAATGGGGTTATGCTGCTTTGCTGATGCACCTACAGCCCTCCAAAACAGGGAAACCACTCCTCCCAAGAGCCTGGGAGAAGCTGCAGGTTGGGGCAAGTTGCAGGAGTCATGTAAACAGAGAGGCTGCTGTGACAGGGAGGTCTGGAAAGAACGGGAACCTTGTCTGCAGTGGGGAGCAAACCACAGCCAAGTGTCAGAGGTGATGGAAAGGAAACTTTACTGGGGATCCAGAGGGTTTTGGGTGGTCAGGAAGTTACAATCAGCTGATAGACTGAAAATCAGCACGGGATAAAGGGCTCAGCCCATAAGAATACAGATGTTTCATCTGTGGGTCTTTCTCTTTGAATTTCTTAAGCAGCAATGCTAAGAATTACCTTGATAGAGTTTATATTTCTATAGTCTAATAAGGCCTAGCTATTAACACAACATTTTTTCTACTGTATTTTTGGTGTTCTCATTTTGAAGAAAAGGCAGGCACCCCAAAACTATAGGAAAAACCCAATAACAACAAACCCCCCCAAAAGAATCCCAACAAAAAAACAACTGACACAGTTACCCAAAGAAACTGCTAAAAGTACTCCATCCACAATGCTTTTTTGAAAAATAATTGAGTCAGAAACCACAACAGAAGAGAAAGCAGAGATCTCTAATCAGCACAAGGAGAAACTTCCTTACCCAAACCGAGTTTCCTTTCTTCTTTTTCGAAGGAGAATAAGAGCCAGGGCAACAGCTGTGACCAGAGCTGTGAGAATGCCCAATGCCACAGGAACCCAGGACGTCCCATAAGGAGGTTGTCTCTGGCCACCTGGATGATGGAGAAAACACCAGTCAGGAAACAGAAGACTGTCAATGGTAAACAGACCAATTTCTCCTTTTGCTTTTGAATGGCAAAGCCATGCTGCTGGACCTGGTGGATCTCTGGATACTGGAATTTGGTATAAACAGGTACTCAGCCAATCATCAGGAAAACACTTTCTCGCAGCAAAGGTGGAGCAGAAGCATCTAGTTATCAGAAACTAATGGTTTTGAGCCTTGAGAAAGTAACAGGTGCTGCACCAGATTATACTATTTTACATGAGCTCATGATCTGGGACACTTCAAACTGGAACATTAGGACTAAGAGGTTGCTCAATATGAGCATTCTGTGTGCGGGTTTCACCCTGTCCTGCTGGAGGCAGACATCAGAACCTTGACCAGGTTACACAGCACTATCTGAATGCCAGCTAGGCAACATTTTGAAAGACAACAGAGAATTACAATTGCCTCATTGCAATCTGGTTAAAAATATTTACATTTTTCCTCTAACCCTTCCCACAAAGAGAAACACCCTGAAGGACTTGGTATTAGCTGTAACTTCACAATGTTGTTTGGTTGGTTGCAGCTTCTCAATGTCTCTCCCCAAAGAAAAGGTGAGTTTTAAAAAGTCCCCTGTGAGTTAAGACATAAGTTAGTCAGCTTACAGGTTCCAATAATGAAATAATATTTTCTCACAGATTATGTATACTTTTGACTGCAAAATATCTACAGAAGAAATGGAGATGCTGCTCATCTGAGCATGCTGACAAGCAAGGAAGATAAGCAGTACAGTTCTGAATAAAAAGAATATTATATATGCCTGGCAAAAAATGATAAATTAATCCAATTCCCTGAGATGTTTCTTCTCCAAATACAATTACTAAACTTTAAATGTGAATTTGAATGGGTTTATTAAGATCTAGGGTAGCCCTCATATCTCCAAATTGTTTAAGAGTGAACAAAAAAAGGTACCAGGTCCCTGAGCACCTCCATCTTCACGCTCACTTGCTCACCCTCAGCAGCTGACTGCCCTTTACCAGAAGGTAAGGAAGAATCATCTTTGATGATGTAAGTAATCCTGTTATGTCATGACAGCATAAATAGACCTGTACTTAAAAGAGATGTTAGGTTGATGGGCTGGAATTTGGATGAATCTCTGCATAGGTGCATATGAAAAAGCATCAGACAACCCTTACTGGCAGAGTCCTGGCAGGCAAGAGGCTTCTGAGGCTTGATTAACAAGTACATTGAGAAGCCTTATCATCCAGGCTTTTAAAGAAGTAATACTAGTCTAATAAATAGGCAGAGCTTAAGGACACAGAATTGTGAACAAAGGAGGAAGCAGACTAGGACTTCTCCTGTTGAAGCAAATTATCAGATCCTTAGTATTTGTTTTCCAGCATCCTATCTCCTTCAGTGACTCACATATTCTTTTACCACCCAGAAGGCTTTACAGGCTCTGGGGCTTATGATACTCCCTCTTGTTGCAATTTTCAACCCAGCCTTCAAGGCTGTTTATGAGGAGGAGAGATCAGAAACAGAAGCTGTTATTTCTCAAATACAATAGAGGTAATTCCCAACCCTTTCTGCAATTCCCAAGCCAAACACTTGGGCTGTTTCTGCCTAACAATCAGGATAGAAACAGCTAACAACACTAATGTAAAAGGTTCTTTCTGATAGTTAACAGTAAGGTTTCCTTCCACCCGTGGTGAGACAAACCTCTCTCGGCTTATTTTTCTAGTGTCTATCTGTTGGCTGCTCTGGTGAGAGAGCAGGGATTTAGTTCAGCTTCTGGAGAGCCCCCCCAAAAGGAGTGTGGATGAAAACAAAACTAAACTAAATTATTCTCTCTGTTTCTAAACTGCTGGGAATCAGAAGCCCATCCCACAGTTTATAGCAAATGTGTCAGAAATAGAAATGCATGTCAAAATTCACTGCTTCTCCTCCTCTGCCCCACACATCGTTGCTTCCTACTCGTGTCACTGAGCTTGAGAGGAGGCTGCAGCCCACAAGTTACCTCTCCTCTCCCAACTCTCCCATCTCCTGCACTGCCTTTTTCAACCAGCACATGCCTCAAGACAGCACAAGGCAGTTAGAAGACAGTATTATTAGAAGACTTTAAAAGAGTATTTAGGAGCCCTTTGATGATGAGCCCTTTTATTTCACAGAAAGTTTATATCTCAAAGGTGTGTAAAGAACATAATCCAAGAGTCTTCTCCTGCTTACAATCGTGAAAATTACAGGTGGGAAAAGGCTATTAAACCATTCTGTTCCTTGCTCTGCAAAGAAAAAAAGAGGTTTCTACTGCGAATGTTTCTGAAAATATTAAAACAATCTTTGCTAATAGCACACAAGATCTCTGCATAAGTAGGGTGGAGCTCCCACTAGCTTTGCTGTGATGACAAATTCGACTCAAAGTTTATACGAGCTTAGTCATCCTTATTGCCGCACTGGGAGCTGGTCAGAAACCACCCCTGGCATTTCTCATATACAGCAACCAGTGCCAACTTGCTATTTGTGGAAAGGAAGCAACTTGTATTTTCTACCAGGCCTGAAACAAAACTGCAGTCTTTCTGCAGCTCTGCTGCTTAAGGCCTGTCACTGTTTCCACTGTGAACTTTTACTTGCAGCCTGTCATGCTTGTGAAGAAATATCTGTGCTTCCAGACAGCTTTTGGCCAAAACAAGCACCACTCCTGATGCTACTTTTTTTGAAGTGGTTTGTAAATAAAAACAATCAAGCAACAACATATAGTGCTTTCAGGATTATCCCATTCCAGCTCCTTGTAAAATGCAAACCCTAAACATTCTCTGGGGCTTCTAGCCAGCAATGGCCATTTTCCAAATGGAACTCCTAGTTCTTCCAGATACTTTCAAATCTGTATTTGGGTGCTACACAAAGTATCCGATCAAAAAGTAGGAGGAAAAAATTGATGGAGCCAGTGACCAACCTCAGTAGGTTCAGCTCTGAACGTCCATACCCCTTCATTCTGTTTTAAACAATTTGAGGACTTTGATCCCACAGTGACTGTGTGCTCACACCTCACCTTCAGTGCTGACTTTGCCACAGGAACTGGGCTGCCAAAGGACCTGAGTAATGTGCATGCTAAAACCAGCATTAAATGCACTACTGCAAGTAAGGATACAGTTCTCTACTGGTTGCTCAGCTCGTATCCCCCACCTCCTGCTTGCTTGGGAACTCCCCTCTAGAGTCCCCCTGACATCCCTAAGTGTGGGGGGACCAGGAAAGCTTCATGTCCATGTGATTCCTCAAAGACATGTAGAGTGAGAAGACAGCAGTAGCAGGTGTGTCAGCATCAGAAATTAGAGGCTGATATCTTGTCCTGCCAAAGGCACTTGGAAACAAAGTGTCAGGAGACTGTGGGATTTTTGTATGGTCACACTTCACTGACTTCTTATCACCAATCCATATCTTTATTTGGAACGTCTTCCTCTTAGTTCTGTTACAGTTTCCTTCACTCGAAAGAGCATTCTCTCCCTTCTACCCATCTCCCCATGTAACAGCCTGCCTCCCATTTCCCATTCACTGTGAAATGCAAGCAGCAAGCAAATCACCCCAGATGAGCCCAACTGCCCTTCAGCACTAGCAGTGCAACTCCACATGTGCATGTTCCTTGCTCCCAACAAACCCTTCCACGTGGTCCAGATTGCATGGTACAGCATCTGTACCATCATCTTCCTCTTCTACCAGTAGTTCAGCTTTTCCATGCAGACAGCTAAACTGGTTTAATATAAATACATTCAGTAAAACCATTATGAACCCCCATGTGGCTATGGTTTAAATCAGGCTTCACTAAAACTAGTCAGGAATGGCATAAAATTAAAACAAAGAAGAGAATCTATAGTAGAGGAGTTTTCTGTCACATTTACTGTTACAAATCTGTGTAAACCTTCATTTGCATATTTTCTATTGTGTTTGCCCTTCTGCTCTGCACTAAGCACAGTAAAATCCTGTTACAGAAGACATGATAAAGACCAGAAGCTGTTTTGTTTGTACCAGCTCTTTAAAGATTATAGAATTTCTAGTCTCCTTGATGAACTGTGCTGTTATATAAACCCATGTGTCTCAGCAAGTTGTAAGCACTGAAAGAAAAAGACTCAGAAAAAACCAGCAGTCCCAGTATTTCTGACTTTTTCTCCGAAGTGAAGAAAAAATAGTGGACACTCACCCATGACCTCCTGGGCTTCAAGCAGGAAGAGGTCACTCCAGGGCCCACACCCTGCAGAGTTCAGCACACACACCCTGATAATCAGGTCTTTGAGAGGATTCCACATGGTGAGATTGGCTTTTGTGTCCTGCACAATCATCTCCCCCTGAGTGCAAATGACAATGAACTGTGAGCTGTCTTAAAAGGCATCTAATGTAAAACTTCACCTTTAAACCAAAACAGTATCATGTACTTCACTGGCACTATAACAAGGGGTTGGAATTGTGACTTCTGGGTCCTTATCTCAGTTTTGCCTGAGATTTGGGCTATTGTCTTGGATTTCTCTTCTAAAAATGGCTAAGAGTTTCCCAAAGCATAAGGCAGATAGGAGGTTTAGTAATTTCTCCCTTTGAGGTCCTCCCATGCACGTTGCTATAGAAATATGGGGGTTTTTTGCTATTAAAAGATATACCTCCTTCTTGTGGTTTACTGTAAAGCATCTGGCAGTTTTAATCCCAGGGAGGAGTCTGTCTGTTTTAACTTGCTGACCAAATCCTAAATGGCTTCTGAATTTCAGGGCCAGTTTTCACTTAGGGTGGCAAGGCATATTTTCAGTAGTTTTGTGGATCTTCTTCATACAGCAAACCCATGAATATTTGGCTGCCACCACTGACACAGTGTAAATTCAATGAGAACTCAAAATACCATCACTCAAAGTCAATGACGCTGACCTTGTGTGAAATGGGTCATACAAAATAGGAAATAAGTCTCTTTTCCCTCTGGCTGTCTTTTATTACAGGCTTGCTCTTCATTAATAAGCAGTGGGTAAATACCTATTAAGAAGCTAGAAACCATAAGAAATGCTGTGAACTTCAAAAGCTGATAGATACCTGGGAAAGGTCAATGCCAAAGAACAAATGAAAGACCTTCTACCTTTTCAGGGTCCTTTCAACTCCCTAAGTATTGTAAATGAAGCTAAAGAATCCACAACCTTCTTTCTGTCATTTACAGCACAACTCATTCACTTGTTAAATACACCTTTGCTGCTAGGATTTGGAAAGCCAAGGCCCAGTCACAGGACAGAGAAAGCCCAGATCCTGCACTGTCTGAGCTGGACAGCCCTGGAAAGAGGCAGAGAGAGACAAAGTGGATGCTCTCTATTTTGTCCTCGTACAAGGAATGGCAGAGAACTGGTCTGTCTGCAGAGGAACATCCAAGTGAAGGAATTCTGAATATACCAGAAAGGAGGAAACGGCCCTAAATTTTGAAATCAAATGCTGAGGCATTCCCTAAAGTCAGAATAGATCCATTTATACAAAAGCAATGCTAGCAATCTGATCCCCTGGTATGGATGAGGGACTTTAATGCTTAGAGAATTTAATATGAACTTTCTGCAATTCTGTGTTCAATGCCTCAGTACCTTCTCAATCTGTTACCTGAGTTACATTATCCTGAATCCATTCCAGTCTGTATCCCAGGACATTTTCTTTCAGCACATCTGGAGCCACACCTTCCCACTCCAAAATTAGACCAGGATCTCTTTGAATAACATGGATATTTTGAGGGGTGCTGTTTGGAGCTGAAAGCAGAGAACAGAACACAATCACTTGTGCAGGAAAATAAGGCACTATCCACACTGAAAATGGCAGTTTCACCCTCTTTCCTGAGATCATCTGGAAAACAGAGGGTGTGAGGGGAGAGAACAGCTTTGGCAAACTACCAGCACTCTGTGGCTTCAAGTGGAGAAGACAGGTCAGCACCTCTCATTTCTCTCAGGACCCCAAGAATCTCACAGAGCTAATGGGACCAGAATGCAGAAGCCCCACGGCTGGGTCAACTCCTGTATCACTGCTGTTAACCACATTTGACTGCATATTATTGTTTTGTTCTAGGAGACCCTCAGAGTGGATGAGCAATCCAACAGCATAACGCTTCCCGTATTGCAGAATTAGCAAGGAGCCAATGACATCTATAATCGTGTCTTTTTCAGGTTCAGAACTGCTGTCCTGTTCTTGTCTGCTGTTTCTTACCAAGCTCCAGGGTCTGGAAATAAACCCTGTCGGTGAAAGGGGAGCTGCCCATCTCATTGCTGCACTGCACACGGACGCTGTAGTTGGTGGAATGCTTCAGGCCTTGCACGGTGTAGGAAAAGGGTGGCACAGGGGTGACTTCAGTGGACACCTCCTGCCCATCTGATGACTCAGCTACCTGTGCCAAGAGTGAAACAGAGATGACTGCTACCATAAACAATATGACTAACATGTCCATATGGATAAGAAGCCATTTAATTGGCAGTTTAGGAATGTGCAGGAACAGATATAGTACCAGTGGTGCTTAAAATACTGAAAGGGGAGTTGTCAGACTAAGAATCATGAAGTGACATCACTTCAGCAGTACAAAAATTTTCCACTAGATGAAAATTTGGTTCCATATTTTTAAACATTTCCTTCCCTATGTTATAATTTCTACAGTTGATTATTATTCCTTTAAAGAAAACTAAATGTGCTTGTCACTTTGAATGGTAGCAGCCAGCTTCTGAGGCTTGTTTAAACCTGGGCAATGAAAAGCAGTAGAGCACCTTGCCTGTTGCCTACTGTCACCTTTTGCCAAACTCTTTTTTTCAGAAGTTTGTGTGTTTTCAGTTTTGTAGTGGATGAGAGACATGGTAGACATAGTTGGCTTGGTTCAACTAACCTGTTTCAAATTAAACTGAAAGGAAACTTCTTACCACTCCTGCATCCCTTCTTTTTCTTGTTTCCAAATCCGAGCTTTAAAGCAGCACGAATGTTAATTCAAATCGGATATCACTGTGTGCTTTTAATGCACAGACAGATTCAATGTTCCTGCTTTTGTACTGACAATAGCAGAAATCACTGCATAGCTCCCAGGCTCAGACTTTCTCCTCAAATGCATATGAAATAGCAAAGCTGAGAGTAAAAGCAAGATGTACTGACAAAAGTCATAAGGACTTTATATATTTTATATGACAGCCTTTCTCCCTTTCTCACTGCCTTTCTGCTCACTCTCACACACACTTTTGGCACACTGATTTATTTGGCTGGTAGAAAGGAAGAAGCTCAAGTTTCCTGGATGGAAAAGCATATTGTCATCATTATCAGTGTCATCCACAGCACGGAAAAAACAAGACAACTTTTGTGTAAAACCCTGTCTGCTGGATGATGTATTTCTGTTCAACACTCCCCAGAGCTGGTGCTCGTGAATCTGCCCCTTTCACACCCTGGGACTTGGCTTGTGCTAACAGTCAGAAAATGCTGCCATTCCCTGCCCTGTCCCCAGGAGCAATCTGCTTGTCTGAGCACGGTGCTCCTGGGGCACCCACTGCCATGCCCAAGTGCCAGAAAAACACAGCAAACTTCCAATCCCCCTTCTCTTTCTGGGAGACTCCCAGCAGAAGTGCAATCATGAGCAGCCAGGAACATGTGCATTTTCACATGGAAATGTAGGTCAATGTCTCACACAGAATCTCTCAATGTGGGAGTCAGAGGAAGCACGGTTTCTGACAGTGTGGGGTCATTGCCAAGTTACCCCGCTCCCAGACTCAAACGCAGGAACTCCGTCCTCCCCAAATAGAACAGAAAAGGCTTAGAAAAGGGGTGAGAGACTGCTGAGTTGACAGAAACTGGGCTGCTCTGATCCAGCCTCTTTTCCACATGTCCCATCCCCCACTCCTGCCCCTGCCAAAAATGAGAGGGAGAACTTAAACCCCAGAATGATTAGCATTGCAGCGTGCAAGCCACGGAGAATGGCATTGTAAAACAGAGGAAGAAAACAATTTTCAACTGTGAACAGGAACAGAAGCAGCAACAAAACCCAGAGACCAGGGCCAGCTGCATTCAGGAGGTCTTTCTGCCAGGGAGTTAAAACTAGATGATAATTTCTTTTACTTCTGAAATAAAATAAACATCAGAGCATGAAACCTCTAGTTTCCCCCCCAAATGAAAAGAGGACTGCAAATAAATTAGCTAGACTGCTTCCAGCATACCTTAAGTTTATAATCTTCCTCTGCATAGTTGGCGACACCCCATACAAATTCCACTCCAGCTCACAATGCTGTAATCAGGTAGGGGAAGCATAGGGGCCTGGCAAATAAATCCATGGGGAACGTGCCTAGCTGTGTTTGCACAGCCCGCTTTGGGTATCACCATTTATTTTCTCACTGCGTTACCTGTTCTCTGATCTGATTCTACAGCTAAGTATGCAATGACAGAAACTAACTCTGCCTGAGGTCAGACACATACCACTGTTCTCAAGAACTTCAAGAAGCAGACCAATTTTTCAGAGATGTGGAGTAGTCTGCACCTGGCAGAGCTACAGAATATTATTGAGCTTGATTTTCTGGGAAGAACTGGTCTTTGACAATGGAAAACCAATCAAGATTTAAAAAGAGCGCTTAAAATTGCTCTGAAACACAGAAATAGGCCTGATCTTGTATCAAAAAGCCCAATTTGCCTCCTGCCTCCATCATTCCTACCTTTTTTGTACCACACCCTGTACTTTGCAAGCTCCTCATCCCTTGGGCTCATTGGTATGTACAAATTCCTGCACTTCCTCTGGCACCCCACAGCACAGGCCTGATTTGGCATGGGGCTCACAGGCACCTGCACTGAAACAAGCTACCATGGGCCACTGCTCCATGCAGGAAGGGTGAGTACCCCACAGCCACAGCTGCTCCAGGGCACTTCCCACAGAGTGCTGTGTGCTCCATGTGTGCTCCAGTGTAATAACCTGCCACGAAGCACCTGATAACCTGCTGGCCAGGAGAGTGGGACCAGTCCTCAACACAACTTTTGAGCATGAAGTTCATGACCTGCTCTTTGGCACCTATATATGCCCTCAGTTGCCTCCTGTTACGTTTTTATGTTTTAAGGCTGTGAAGTAAGAAGTGAAACACTGCTAATAAGTTGGGAGAGCAAATGATGGCCCAGGAAATGCTGTGGCTCAGGAGAGTCCCGTTATTCATGCAGGGCAGGGCACAACCCAGAGAGAGCCATACCTGAAGAGTGCAAGAATGGAGGGGTGCACGGCCATCAAATCCTGGCACCCAGAACACGCTGGCATTGCTGCTGGTGACTTGGCTTACAGTTACATTGAGAGGCGGGAGAGGCATGGCTAGAAAGGAAACAAAGAGACCTTTCAGTGTACACAGACATGAGCAGGTACTCACATGGAAATGGAAGAGGCCTGAGGCTAAAAATTATGCAGTGAGATCACTAACAGAAATGTGGTACAACATCACATCTTTAGAGAGCATCCTCGACTTGTTGTGAATGAAACTATTATTTGAACATTGAACAAGCTATTGTCAGACATTCTCTCATTGTCCAGCACACTTGCTGGATGCACACAGGCAGAGGTTGATCTCTTGCCAGTGTGTGATGTTTACACCTTTGCTACTCAGCTCTCTTCCCTTTCCCCTCCATTGCAGGGCATGACTCAGCCCTGCACACAGTTGCCTGTGGACCCACATTGTGACCTAAATCAGGGCTTTAAAATCCCACCTCAAGTTCTCAGTCCAGCCCCTGACACCAGCTCTGCCAGCACCAGGTGCAGGGTGGTTTGCTGTAGTGACCTGGATACCTTGGATTTGCAGCAGACTTTGTGCTGCCTCCAGGTGTCCATTGCACTGAAACCCCCTGGGACAGAGCCTGGACTGAAAACTGCCTCCTCAGGCTTGGGATGAATAAACTCTGTTCTACAGAGGGGAAATTCAAGCCAAAGGGAGTGCCTGCCACATGGCTGACACCACTCCACAAGTTAAGGGCAGGGCCAGGAACAAAATCAGGATTCCAAGACTGGACAGTTAATTAGATGCTTGTGCTTCCTACCACCACAGCACCAAACTGCTCGGCTTCCCTTTGGGATCCTTGATGCTTCCCTTTGACTTCTCCTTTTCTCTCACTGTAATTCCACATAGTTAATTCCTATCCTTCCACTCACCATCTCTTTTTCACCTCTGAGTTTTCATTCAGGCACTTCACTCCTGACAAAATTAGCAGCTGAATACTAACCTCACCCCTGACCTTTTTCTCGTTTTAAAAAATTCTATGCTGATGCTTTAATAGTTTTCCTGCAGCACCTCAACAAATTTTACCCTCAGGAGTCCTCTTTCAGAAGCCCATCCTCAGGACGAGGCTCTGCCTACAGATCAAATTTTTCACATCTCCTGAGTTGTATCCATCAGAAAGCAGCAATGGAAAAGTAATTGGAAGCCAGAATTTCCCCAGCTGCTTCTCCTACCCTGCCAGAGCACCTTTGTATTTCACTGCACCAAGGACAACCACAATACTGCTGCCTTCAGCATATCCACAGGGCCATCCTGCAAGAGAAACGCAGAGCCCAAACACTCAGGTCTCTGCAGAGGGCCTGGAGGAGAGGAATAGATGGTGACACAGATTAACCCTATAAAGCCTTTGTTGACTGGTTAACCAGTTACCAGGACCCAGGGCACGGGCCTGCCACCTAGATAAGAACAGGGTGTGTGGGTGGGAGGTGGGGAAGTAGACCAAGGGTCTGGGATGGAAGCTGGGCAATGAGTTCTTTGTGAATTAACTTAAGACTTTCCTGCATCTTTGTTTCATTCTCTTTTGATGTTTTGTGTTCAGGTTTGTAAGCTCTTCAAGGGAAAAAATTCTTGCTCTTACTGCTTACTTGAGTATTGGTGAAACATTGTCCACAACTCAAGTTTTTGCAGACAAAGTCGTAACTTTTGGGTTTAGTAACAATGTAACTTTCCACACGATGGGAGTCCCAAAGGAGGTACGTGCTGTGCCACCAGTGAGAAAAAATAATCAACACACCCCCTGTGTAAAGGAGACAGGGGCTGAGGAGGGCTGCCTTGCCAGCACCTTCCCCTTACTCTGCAGGCTGTAGAAGAGCCAGATGCATTTCTCCATCATCTCTTGGGAAAAAACTGTGGGCAGCTGTTTCCTGTTGTGCTCTGAAACAAGGGATACAACCCTAAAAGTGTTAGCTCCAGGAACAGAGGAGAGCAAAGCCTGTCAGAAAGCAGGACCTTGAGTGTTAACATAATGAGAGTTAACTTCCTCTGTGCTTAGAGAGTGGCTGAACAATGGGGCTTTGTAATGGCTGGGGACTGTGGGCTACAATAACAGTAATTTTCTGCTTGGAGTACACCCAGCACATTGTGGGCACTACAGAGAATAGATAATGAACAACAACACGAGAAAATAGGAAGAAATGTTAACAGTTTGTCAACGTCCTAGCAAAAATATTTGCCTCTAGAAACACAGAAGAAACTAATTGTTTAATAAATTGTGGAAAGATTTAGGAGTCCTCATTAGCAGATGGGTTTGTGTAAGAGAGGAAGGCCCTGAACATGCATGTGCAGGCAACTACTCCCAAGAGTTGCTTCATTGAATTCTGCATGTTCATAGGATTGAGAACTAAATAAACATTATTTGCACCTGCCCTGTTTCTGCTGTTTAGGAGTTTTGCTTTAATTTTAACAGGGCTGTACTAGATCTTTGAAGCTTTTCTATTTATAAAAGCCTTGTCTCTTAGGTAAATTTATACCTACTTTTTAAGACATATTTTTGAGGTATTACAGCATAACTTTTATGAACACAGCACTGGACTTGCTATTCAAAATTTTCTGTCTCTAGGACATGCCACATACTGGTGCAACATTAGTTGAGTCACTTCAGCTTGCTCTTTCTCAGCTCTAGAATGTGTGTGTTTGTGACAGAAGTGTGTGATGGCAATATGTCCCTCCTAAACAGGCTGTGTGGGTTCATTAGCTGATGATTGACCCCTCAGGAGCACTTTTCAGCTAAACATAATTGCTGGGAAATGAGAGAGTTCTGAGGTCTTTACCCCTTCATCTTATTAATGGTTAAAAAAAAATAATAATCTATATTAACATTAAAAAATTTAAAAGGCTTGTTTATGCTAAATGTTTTTCCAAATTATGGGTTGATGAAATTTTTTAAAGTGTAATA
Source organism: Eopsaltria australis (assembly GCA_034509425.1). NCBI lineage: Eukaryota > Metazoa > Chordata > Aves > Passeriformes > Petroicidae > Eopsaltria > Eopsaltria australis. The sequence goes on from JAVTVJ010000241.1 coordinate 3,974,565, forward strand.
GCTTTGTGAACTGAATTCTATCCCAGGATAAAAATATCCATAGAAGACATATTCCACAATAACTAATTCCCCTGTGTAGACAAGCCTTTAAGGCAACAACTCCAAATGGTTTTAAATTAAGTTATAAATCTTACTAGTCCAACATACTGCATTCTTGGCATAGCAGTATCCACAATGTCCTGAACAAAAACACCCTCTAACAGCAGTAGATTAGAGCTGGGTTTTGATCTGTCCTTTAACGAACATTAGCTACTACAACTGTGAGCTCTGATACTGATACAGACATAAAGGATAGCTTGTATTTGTGCTGAGCAATAAGCTACCACTTGGAACAAATGATTTTTGTGCCATGCCTCTCCTGGAACTGATGATCGTGTAATTAAAAGTGCATTAAAGCATGACTAAAAATTCAAATGCAGAAGCATCTCAACATGAAGAGGGGGGGAAGAGCTGATTGCTCTGATTATCCCTGTTTCAGTCACCTGGAGGAACAGAGGAAATGTCACATCAGCCTGGAGACTTCCAAATGGCAACTGGTCATGCACAGGCTAGGAATTACTTGTTTTCAATGAGCTTTTAAAGAGCAAAGAATTAAAAAAATAAAATTCATAAACCCAGTGTGGATGAGCAGACCTTACTGACCACTGGTGATCACCTTCCTTGACTTTTTTCAGCATCGAACATGATGCTAATAAAAGCAAGCAGAAGTAATGGCCTCTTTAGCTCTAACAAGACCCATCTATTCCCAAGAGGGAAAGATTTCCCTGCTACAAATTTATACCAGCTTCATCTCTCACAAACAAATTAATTGCCCCAGCTCTCTCCTTTTCAAGGAAAAGCTGTCATTTGACATCACATTTCCACTCCTGAATCAGATGTGGATCATTTTCAACAGCCTGGGATACAGCCCTGCATAGGAAGTGGGAACTGCTGTTGGAACACAAAGCATTGTTTCGACTGCTGAGAGCTGCAACCGGTGCTGGCAGCTTTGAGGCAACCCCTTGCTTTAAGGAGCCCCACTTTCCCCCCCCACCCAATGAGCAAATCCGAGGCCCTTGCCCAGCCTCTTGCACCCAGCCTCTCACCTTTAATTTGAACAGTGGCAGTCCGAGATGAAGACAATCCCTTTACGTTGTGAGCTTCACAGGAGAAAACTGTGCTTTGATTAATACCTGGAGATCAGCCAAGAAAAGGAAAGGAAACACAAATAGCTATATAATCCAGCTTCAACCTTCAGCAGAATTTCAATTATTCGTGACATCCAGCTCAAGCTGTACAGGCAGTTGGAGAGGTGAGCTGGGTGCCAATCAAAGGCATGCAGATTTCAATGTAACTAATGTGCTAAACACATTTTCAGTGGAGGGAGTGTGGCAGTGTAGAAAAGCTTTCTTGGAAGTGTCAGGAAACACTGAAAAGGAAGGAAGAATCTGTCAGGACAGCAGTTCATAGTGCTCAGGTAGTAGATGTCTGCTTCTCACGTTCTGGTGAGCATCTTTGGAGCAAGGATTGTGCTGGGCTGTGAGCTTACACAAAGCCCAATGCTTTGGGCCTCAGCCTCCACCTGAGCAACATTCATCTTCTAACTGGGCTATAAGCCCAGACAAACTTCCATTTAGATGCTGCCTGTTCCTAATCAATGCCCACCTGTCCCTCACCTTGCATCAGACTTTTGAAGACACACAAAGGAAGTGGAAGTTGAATGTTACTGCATTAGCACTGAATGGTGATACAAGTAAGAATGCCTTCTGTGAGCATCCATCCAGCCCACGGCATCATACTGAGGTCTGGCTGCTCCAGGATACAGACAGATGTTGCAAATTAATCAGAATTGAGATAGACTTGCAAGGCTGCCTGGAGAACTGAGTCCAGCAACTACTGTCACAGGACTTGGCCCTCAGTTGCCTTGAAAGGCTTTATCAGAGAAAAGTTAAAGATTGGCACACTGTGGGCATACGATCTAGGAAGGAAAAACATTTCAGAGCTGCACAGAGCAGCTTGTACAGTGTCTTTGACCTTTGACTCATCTCCCAAGCCTGAGACTCAGAGCATTGCAAAGAAGGTGTAATGGAAGAGAGGAGGGAGTGCAATTCTCATCCCTGTGAACCAGAGGAAGGTGCTGCCAGCAGGCTGCAGGCCAGGCAGCACAGCAGAGCAGCACCTGATGTGGCAGGCCTGTCCCAAGACAGAACCTAACACAGCCCTGCCCTGAGGAAAATACAAAACACACCACAAACCAGGAACTGCATGTTCCCTAGCACCATGCCAGCACTGCTTTCCAAATACAGCATTGCTGAACCTTCTAAATGCTTGCTTGCTTGCCAAGTACTTTGTTACTATTTTCTTCAAAGCGTGATACTTTCCTCAGCTAGCAATGCTTGTTTTCTTACCCACTGTCTTTTCTGACATGCTTTGGTAACGCAACCATGCAGGTTGTGTCCTGCTACATGTTTTCAGCTGGGAAGACAAGATCTGCCCAAGGGACACCCCAAAGGGCACTGAAAGAGGATGCGCCCAGGGGACATCCCAAAGAACACTGAAAGCAAATAAAGGTGCTGATGACACTTAATATATAAAACAGCAATTTATTTGGAGAATCACTTGGAGTAGATGTCCTTTTCCAGGCCTCCAAGTCACTGTCCCCCAGTAACAGAAATTTTGTGAGGCACCATGGGATGAGTTTAGTGGAGGAAGGGTGACTTATTTTTTTATTGTCTTTCCCCTCTTGCCTATCCATCTTTTCAGTTTCCATTTCAACAGGCAGATTATATCATAAGGGAGCAGTTTTCATTTCCAACTTAGAACAGCATCAGTGGCTACGTAAGAGAGGGAGCAGGTGATTAAAACCATTTCAAATCCCAAATCATGTTTTGATTTGTGCATAAATAAGGTTCTAAGGGAGGCCTGAATAGGACTGGATAATTCAAAGGATGGCCAAAGACATACAGAAACTCACTCTGGCTGTAACTGTATTAACACTGAAAAAGAGGCCCTAGAGATGACTCTTAGCTGTAAAACCTTTTCTTTCTAAATAACTAATTCAACTTTGGGTCAGGGCTGCTGAGAATAACAAAACAGCAGCAAAGAGAAAACATAACACAAGGCTATTGGACAACAAACTAGAATAAAGTTACTTTTAAGAGGTAACTACACGAATAGCTGCAGTCAGTTCCTGGTAGAGATACACCACCCTTTTCTGAAAGTGGTCTGAAGAGAGGCCCTAACACCCACTGGCTCTTGAGTTTTTTTGCTGACCCTGCTGGGGAAAGCTCTGCTCTGGGGCAAACCTTGGTCTTGAAGGGTATCATCCAGCCCATTTCAGCACTGATATAATCACTCTTGAAGTGTCAAACAGTTACATGAGGCAGTCAGATTTTAATGATAAGAGCATCCAGCAAGCCTGCAAGAACAGAGATGGGGGTGGGTAAGAGGGGGAAAGCAGTGTGTGACAGGGCTGTGCACAGAAGGAGGGGATGGCATCTGCTACATGGGAGTGCTTGGAGAATTCCAAGAGAAATGGCACCAACACAGTCACTTAATATAACCAGGAACACCCTCCACAAGGTGGAACAAGAGGCACCCAATGCATTATCTGTTCAGCAGCATCTTTAACAAGAGTGCCAGTCACACCCAAACTCTGTAAGAGCCTGCATGCCTCAAGCTGGTAGAAAACACCCTGAGCAAACATCACCCCTGGAGATCACCTTTGTATGTGATCATGGCCACTCAACCCTTAATGCAGAGTTAAACACCATTATTCCCACATTATGTGGCTACCCAATGTACGGGGCACGATCAGAGGAGAGCTCTTCTCCTCTTCTGATGCTCACAGCGATCCCCTGCAGTGGCAGCAGCCTTACCTGACACATTTAAGATGGAAGGGGAGACGTCTGGATGCCCCACTCTAGAGTCTCCCATCCACCAGACAATTGTCACTGGCTCAGGGGGACCAACAGCAGCACAGGCCATATGAAATGGGGCATTAGGGGACACGGACACATCCTCGGGTTCCACAGTAAAGTAGGGCACACCTGGAAAAGCAACACACAAGTGATAATAACTGGAGCAACTGTCCCTTGTTTATTTTCACTAATACCAGTGCCCAACACTGGACATCCGTCTGTCCTGCTGCTAGGCTGAATCCGACGCCCTCTAGGCCCTTCACAAAAACCAAGGGTCAGATATGCTGGATCACCTCAGGGCACAAATGCCTAAATACTACCACCAGAAGTCAGAGAGAAAGAGTGCTTGCTTCCCACAATGCCTTTGAAAAACCACTTTCAATTCAAGACTCCCCTATGAAACAGCTTTTAGTGGTAGTATTTTCTCAATTTTTCAGCTGGAGAGACTGAAGTTTAAAGAGGCAACAATCAATAACTTCAGTGGTGGTGGACTGCACTTTAAAAGGCAGCTAATCCAGCTGCAGATACTTCTTGCCATGCATTAAAAACTAAAGCTTGAGAAAGTGTTGAACTACCGGCTTTAACAAACCCATGAATGAGGAAAGAATCCCGGCGGTGAGAGGCCGGGAGCATTTACAATGCTCTCTCTGGAGCTTAATTGAATGGAGATGCCTTCCAGCACACTCTGACACCACGACAACCGGGCTGCCTTGGAGTCAGGGGTAATTTGTTTCAGAGCTGAAGGCTATCCACGGACACAGCCCTCTCAGTAATTATCTGTTCCCCACCATGGAAAGACTCCTGGTTGGTACAACAGGTCTCAGATTAGGCCCACAGGGAGCAAAATGCAGCTGCAGTGCTACCTACCTTAGGTCATCTCTAGTGGCAACAGTTGAGTGTAAATTCGACACATCAAGAGATGTGGTTCCTCTTATGGGCAATGCCAAAACTCTCGTGGTTTCAGTGCTCCAAACCAGTAGCACAAATTTCACCAGCCATCAGCACCAGTGCTGACCATGCAGGACAGCCAGTATGTACTTCTGGTGATTGGTGGATGAGCTGAAGGCCCAGAGAAACATTCAGTTCCCTTCTATAAAGAAATCTTCGTATGTCAAACACTGCTGCTACCAACTGCACTTACCACAAAATCAGGTATTCTCAGCTGGAAAAAGCGTGTTCTGGAAGCTGCTGATCTGTTGCCTCACAGAAACAGCAGAACTGACAACATTGTGCATTCACATGCTGAAATTACACTGCCTGTCCCCAGCCAAAGATGACAGGCCCAAGGGCTTCCACTGGTGTGGCAGATGCTGAGCACCTCCACCAGCAGGCAATTAATACACATGCCTAAATAGAGATTTAGAAGCCTAAGGCTTGGCATTTCCCCCAAGCTACAGCCAAAAGTGCCTTCCTCAGTCTTTCACTGACTGTCCAGTCACTGTTTGTGTCTTCCAGGTAGCAGTTCTTTTGTGCCTTCCTTGCCTCCTTCCTTTAGAGTAGTAACTAAATGAACAGCCTAAAACAGGTCTAAACCCAAGTCTCTTGAGGAATGACAGTGCCTCTCTCTGCAAAGGCTAATGTTCAGGACAGATATATCCATCGTCATGGCACACTGTTTGTTTTTGCTGACACATTTTACTTCATTTTTTTATTGCATTCATACATAAACAATAAAAATGAGTAAGCTTTTGAGACACCAGCTGTGACACCTCTGCCTGCTTTGCCCTCCTTCTCCAAGGAAGATTAGAAGGGAAAATAATCACCATTTCTCTACCTGTGAGCAGGATCCCTGCCTCCTGTCCATTTGTCATGACACCCAAGGTAAACTTTCAGGAAGATCCTGCCCAGCTTGGCAGGTTTTCTCACTTTGGGAGCAGCTAAACAGAGCAGACAAGACCACAATTAAAAACTTTCATAGCTGAGGGAGTGTAGCTGACTCATCCAGCTGAGGAACTCGCACTGCCCCCGTCCGTATGTTACCTGGACAGCTCGCTGTCTGTGACACATCCAGCCTCCCAGTTCCTGGTGCAAGAGGTGAGTGCCAGCACATCCCTTTCACAGCTGCCCCATGAAGGCACTGAGCAGCCAGCAGTCAGGAAATCAGTGGCAAAACAAGGAAACAATCCCACCTATTCCCCCTTCCAAGCCAGCATTCCACCTATAAGGCTGATTTTTGTGTATAGCTCAGTTTTGAGACAGTGTTAATTCAGGGGCATGTGAACACACAGGTGTGGCTTGGTCTCTGACTGTAGCCACAATGGGGGCCAGCAGCCCTGGGAGCAGCCACATAGTCAAGAGTGTGGAATTTCAGATGGAAAGTTCTGTAAGAAACACAATCCATATTTTTAACACTCCACAGTGTGTCTCTGAGATCACCTCTCCAGACATCAAACACTACCATGTTCTCAGTAAGACCAGAGACCAGTTTCTAAACCAGGAATCAGGTTCAAAATAATTGTGGGTTTGTAAATTCTAAGAAGTGTTTCATAAGATCAAACATTTTTATTACAAAGACAGTTCAAATACCATTGCTAGAAAATCTGGCAGATACAGACTACCTAAGCAGATATGATAACAGCATAGAAATCCAGCCAAGCTCACTTTTAGTTAGATCACCAGTGGCCCACATTTGTTTGTGTGCCACACTGAAGAGTGCCAGCACCTACTGCAGGCTGCAAATCACCAGAGTGAAGATCCTCTCTCAGTCAGAGGACAGTTGTTATCAACAGAGCAGCCACTGCTACACAAAGCTGGCAGGTCCAGGGAAGAAATACACAGTGAAGGTGGGTCTGATAGGCTTTTGCATTCCCCGGTGTTTTCTTACGCTAAGAGCTGACACATTTTTTTAAACTCCATCCCTTATCACTACTCGTTAATTTTTAATTATATCCACCAACTCCCTTTACAGATGACTACATGCCCAGTTCAAGTTTAACTACCTTCTACCATACTTGTTTTCCTCATAAAGGCAACTGGTTGCATTTTTTTTCACTTCTGCTGTGAGCTTTGGCCTTCATTCTCAACACACTCCACCTTACCTAACTGCAGCTGTTTCTTTGTGACTTTGATACTTTTTGCCTGTGCAGTCCAGAAGGGCAGCATGTTTTTATGTTTTTTTCAGACAGCTTAGCACACTGAGCTACCTAATCACTCCTAGTGCACCCACACCATGCAAATGCAGACACCTCCGGAGCAGGACATGGTAATTGGATAGAAATAAAAACTCTGCACAAGAATGTTTTAAGCCGTGAGCAACATTCTCCAGTTGAAACTACACCTGAAAATTTAGGTGGACAAAAGCCTGGGATTTATGGAAGGCAGAATGTGTTACTCTTCTTGTGAGAGCTGCTATGAATGTTTCCATGTTCTGAGTGAGTGAGATCTTTGCTGTAAAACACCCAGACTACATCACCTCCCACGACACCCTCCCTGCTCCTCCCTGTTTAGGACTGTCAAATCAGCTCTGGCCCAAAATGCTACCAAATTTTGCATCCAAAAAACTACTTCTTGCTGCAGATGCACTGTTCCTGTCAACTTCTTCAACAAATACTAAGCCATCCTGTGACTACTAGCTTCTGAGGATCTAGCAGAATTGTGGCTCAAGGAAAATGAAACTAGAGAAAGTAAGAAGCCACCAACCCACACTGCCTTGGGTGACTTTTGAGCAGCCATGTAGAAGCTATTCTTATCAGACAACTCCGGACAGAAAAGTGCCACATGGAGCAGTCACAGCTACAAAGTGTTGAAGTACAGCACTTCTGACAAACCTCACAGCTGGGTTAAAATTGCACCTTGCCCACAAAGACCTGTTTGGTTGTCACACAGAAACAGGTTGTGACCCTGCTTTGAGAAGTGGGTTGGACCAGATGAGCCCCTTGGATCCCTTTCAGCCTGAACTATTCACCATTCCATGAATTATTTAGAGATGACCGCAACAATGCATTTAGAAGCTGGAAAGAAATGTGCTTGCATGAAAAGATCTTGTTTCCTAACATGCCAAAATAAAACCAGAAGGCAATGAACTGACAGCTCTGCTCTTTGAAGCAGTTCTCCCCTTTCTTACTCCTGCTCTGTAGCGATCTCCCTGCAGTTAGCAGCAATGGTTCAGAGCCAAGAAGCCTGTCACTGGAGCAATCTGCTCTCACCACTTCGACCTAGAGCATATTGGTGGGTCAGCCCTGGAAGGAAACCAGCACTACTACTCCTCCTTACCTTCCACTATGAGCCACACTTGTTGTGATTCTTCCTTCTTCCCCCCGTTCTCAACCTGGCACCAGTACTTCCCAGAATCTGTCCGCTCGACGGATTTCAAGCTGAAAAAAGTCAAAAGCCATATCGATATTTTATGTGGATAAAGCATGTTTTTGCCCCAAAGGACCCTCCAGTGTTTGGCAAACCAGATGCATGGAAAACACCCACTGAGACACAGCCAGCTCTGGGGAGGAGATCAACAGCCAGCCAGCACAAAGCACATGGCAAAACAGCGGAGATGGGAGGCTCCTCTCTAAAGTGGGTGGAGAGAGTCCTCGCAGAGCAGACAGTCTTCCTCCAAAACATCCTCGCAGAAAACCAGTGCTCTGAGGATAGGAAGGGGTCATCTCAATCCTGAATCACGACTCTAGTTAGCCTTCAAGTGCGACAGCTTGGCCTACAACATCTGAGCTAGCAGGAAACTCCACACTGCAAACCTCCAGTGAGCTCGACCTCTTTGCCTCGGGTGACAGGACTGGCAACAGCCTCCTACAGGAACAGATGGGTCAGAAAAGGGCCCCGCTTGCCTCAGCTGGGCTCAGCACCATTCTGATCCCATGAGTGGCTCACTCTGCATAACCCCTTGGGCCTCCCCATTTGTGATTTCAGGGGGTTATGCTGGTACATGGTGAGCAAGGGCAGAATTTGGTCCCAAAGCAACAAGGTCTCCCAAAGGCAAGGGTGTGACTCTGAGAGCCCGTCACTGCACCAGCGCTGCCTGCTCCCCGCGGGACGTGCAGCCATGCGTCTGCTGCCATGCAGGATCCTCCACGGAGCTGATGCCCACCTTTCTAATGCTTTCTAGCAGTCCTCCTTGGAGAAGGGGAAGGATGTCTCAGGAAGGAAGACAGAAAAGGGAGAGTGTTTGCCACAATGCACAAAATGGACCCACTACAGCCCGATTTTCAGAGCTGGACCTTCAAATGGCAACAGCTGTCCTGCCCATGTTCTGAAACACAGTGATCACAGCAGAGTCACATGTGGGCGGTGGAAATGATCTCTTTAGAAGAAGAAAGGAAAAAGGAGAGAAAGATTCAGATACATCCAGATTTAGCACCCTAACTTATCTCTGGTGCTGCAGAGAGTTCTCAGTGGAGTAAAACAAGAGGCAAGAAAGGAGATCAGAATGAGATTGAGAAGGGCAGAGTTAACTAGTGGAACTGAGGGGAAGTAAACAGTATAGTTTCAAGACAAACTGTTTCCACAACATAATGTTATGCAATAGTTCTACTGTGCACAGATATTTTTTCCTACCAAAATATTTCTTACAGACAAGGTTTAACACAAAGACTTTCAGCTGGTGGAATTGGAGACTCTGTGCAATGTCAATCCAAGAAACCTAAAAGGAGATGAAGCCAGAGCTCAGGGAAGAGTGATTCTGAGTCAGTCAACAGTTTTGAGCTCTCATGGTGTTGGTATGTTTGCCTGTACAAGCTCTTTTAATGCATAAAAAAAGACAGAGCAGAACCTTGGGTCTTATTTATCTCAGTACTTCCAGAACGAGCTGACATCCCTCTTCTGCTGAAATAGAAGTACAGAGATCTGCTTTGCACAAGAGGCAGATATGCCTCTGAATGGGGCAGGACTGATACCACAGAGTGTAAATGTATTAGGAATAAATTAGGATTCATTGCAAAATGAATCAGGGATCGTTCAGAGGACAAACACTCCTCCCCAAGAAAAGGAAGGGGATGTAGTCCTGGGAGTCTCATTTCAACCAACAATCGTCACCCTTTAGGCAGACTGACAGCTCAAGAGAGAGAGTAAGAGACCAGGATGAGTACGAGAGAGAAAACCTATTTATACTGCTGCATGGCAGAACAAGATGAGCAAACAAAGCAAGAACATCCTTTCACCTTGAAGTCACGTCTGAGCATCACAAGCATTAGCAAAGCACCTGTCCCCACAGCAGGCAGAAAACCAATATGGTTCTAGTGGATAAAATCTCAATGCTCAGTGGCTTCAGTTCTGCTCTCAGTTATGCCCTTGCCACACAGCAAACTGCAGACCTAAGGACTCTGTCCCACTGAGGGCACTGCAGTTGCAGAGATATAGCTGACAGCAGAAAACTGTGCAATAGTTTCCACGATATTCTTCCTTCTCTGCATCTGTTGTACCTGAGGAAGCCGATCCAGTGTTCTTCATCTACTGGAATGTACACCTGGTCTACGCTTTGCACCACTGCTCCGTCCTTGATCCACAACATCTCGGGATCTTCCATTCCCTCGAGGCTGCAATTTAGTTTCACGGGTTGACCCTGGGACACCTTTAATTTGATTGGAGGTCCTGTAAATTTCATACCTAAAAAAAAAATACTACTCCGCCCCACCCCCAGAAGAAGGGGGGTTGGAGTACAGCAAATTACTCTAGGTTGGTGGTCTGGAGTTACATACCCTACCAGCACACGCTGCAGAGGAGTGTGTTAATCTCAGCACTGCTCTACTGTCTGCTAAGCAATAGGCAAATGCAAGCACTGAAAGCACAACTGCTGGAGAAAAGTGGTGGTTCAGTGTGTACACGGGGATTTTTTCAACTCGTGTAACAGCAGGGTGATGCTCTGCAGAGCAGTGCCCAAGCAGAGACACACAGAAACGCCGGGGGCTTCGCCGTGTCAGTGATCCAGCAGTGCTAACTGCATCCGTTCAGCACGCTACCACACCTCCCTCTTTTCCCCAGGCCTGAATTTAAGCTATGCTGTTCTTGTGCTGCTAAGAAATCATCATGCTTGCTCCATTGTATGCATTTGTAAAGAGCTTGGATATGAGAAAGAATCAATTATGTCTTGTTATTCAGCATACACTGTTCTCCTGAGTTACAGAAAGCTTCTCTACAATTTGCAAAACCCATGAAAGCAAAGCCTATTCCACAGCATACCTCACTGAGGAGCAGAACTGTTTAGAGAACAGATATTTCTGTCGTGTGATGTGGGTGTGTGCTAAATGAGCCGCCTGGAGGACCCTGCGGTCCAGCCAGAGGACCACACTCTACCCAGAGCTACACCACTGCGACCCCAAAGCAGCAGGGCCAGAGCATCTGAAGCTGCTCAGGTTTATATTGACACAGAAGTGATCAGAATTTCCCCTGGAGCACTGTTACATGTGTGGGTGGATGGGGAGTGTTTCCCTCGAGCAGAAGCGAATGTATGGAATTTGTTACCATGAGAAGACACGGAAGCCAACTATCTAAGCACATTTAAGAAAGACAGGCATATAAAGGAGGAACCAGAAGATCAAAGGGGACCGTGGGAAAGCAGGAAGGTAGAAAATAAATGTAAAGTTAGTTTTGTTAGGGAGAGTGGCTATTTCCTATGCAGTGGCACAGGACTGACAGACCAGAACAGGTCTAGCCTAGTCCAGTATAATGCCCTGGCAGTGGACTCCACATCCTTCAGAAAAAAATCACTCCATCACTCTTGCCTGGCCATGTATCACAGTACATTACAACTTCACCCAGTTCACTGGCTGGTCAGCTTCTCACAGGATGCCTTGCTAGCCCATAGAGCCTGTCAGAAAGCGCTGCTAAGTGAGCAGCCCTGTTGCTCTCAAACTCTGTTACAGCCTTACTGGTGATCCAATACAGACTTCAGGTGTGCCACTTCCCTTCTTGCCAAAATGCCACCCTCCCACAGCCACGAGGGCACCACCTCACAGGGCAGAGGAGCAGCAGAGGAACTTACAGTGTGGTTGTAACAGCTGGGAGAAGGGGAACCAGCACTGTGGGACCAGCCAGCACTCTGCCACCAGCAACCTGTACCCAGATGAGTACCAGTGGTCCAGGAGCAAACCCAGAACACAGGCAGAAGGTCTTTATTCCTTTCCTTAATGAGATTCCCCAGCTGGTTTCCCAACATTCAGTCTTTTCCCGTTCTATCTGCTGTTATCCATTTAGCAAATTCACAGAAAGCACTGGAAAATGGGCAAGCTGACCATTTGAGTTTAGTTGCTACTGCTCCTTTGCTGGGCTAAGGATTTAATCACCTTGGGTGAGGATGATCTCACATTACTTAACTCAAATGTAACACAAATGACATGTCCCAGTGCATGCCAGAAAGCATCCTCCCTGTCACCACTCACAGTACTGGAACACAACATGAAAGCTTCATAGCAGCTCTCTCTGTGCTACAGAAAACTGATATAGTCAGGCTGCTGAACACACGCACAAACTGACGGACATTTTCATTACAGGTGCCTTCATGGAAAATCAAACTACTAAGCATCCTTCAGACTGCCCTGCTGAAAGAGTTAGCCACAAATTAAAATTGGAAATAGAGGAAATATTGTTAGAGACCCTTTATGGTTTTCAGTTTGTAGAGAAATCAATTATATAGGAAATTAACATACAGTACAAGTGTACAGTCAGAGTTGTACATATAGTCCAAACATAATCCCTCCATCAATTTCAACTGAAATGAAGAATTACAGATCAGGTATTTTTAATAACTTCACAAGTCAAAAATGCAGTTTTGGCTGCAGCATCTCTTCCTGCAGGTATCAGGAAGAATCACATATGAGGCGAATAGGGATTTTAATTTCCACCTATTCCTCGTTTTACTCTCCCACTCACTATTTCTCCTCTGACAACATTCTTGACTCTGCAAGAAGTATCATCCAAATAGGTTCCGCCAAGCCTACCTGTAAGAGCTGCAGACTGTGAAATGTATAGATAGGAAATAGAACTGTAATAAATTTCTTATCAAGCAATTGTCTGAATTGACAGCAAGTGAACACACTAGTTGTCAAAATACATGACACATCTGTTTGTTTGTTTTTTAAACTTGGTACCTCTGAATATTTTAATTCCTAGGAACAGAATGTGGTTTTTGTGACGTTGGGAGTGGAGAGAGAGGAAGACGTCTGCTCATGCATGCCAGGGTAAAGGCATTTTGCTCCTCAGATTGCTTAGGACACTGATCTAGCGATCCAGCCTGTGCCACAGCTTCCCCGGCTCCGTGTCACTGCACGCACATCGCTCCACACAGAGCGCGGAGCCCAAACTCCCGCCGAAGTCGGGAGGAGGTTGGCCGGGGCGCCGAGACGCTCCAGCACGCTGCCTTTCCCTGCCGACTGGGGGGTGAAACTTGGGAAAATGAGTTCACGAGGGAAAAAAACAACAAAAGCCACTCAGGAATGCGTTAGCGCCCGGCTTTCCTCGGCGACGGCCCGCGCTAGGCACATACCAGAGCAATGCCTCCGCAAACACCGGGGAGGATTACTCGCTACTCTACTCGCAGGCGGGCGAGGCTCGCACAGCCCGGGCTCCCCGCCGGCACCGCCGGCTCCCGAGCGCCACGTCGCTGACCCCACAAACGCGGCGGAGCCGCCCGTGCCCGGCCGGGAGGGCCAAAATGCGCCGGGCCCGACCCCCACCTGTGGCTGCCCGAGGCCCCGCGGCCGCCGCACCAGGCGGACCGGGCGTCCCGGCGCCGCGCCCGGCCGCTCCTGCCCGGCGACCCTCAGCGGGCTGCCGACACTCGTAGGTGCGGCGGGGCGGGCGCTGCCCCCAGGGGTCCCGGCCGGCGGCAGCAGCCGTGCCCCGCAGCCCCTCCCGCCGCACCCGGGGTCTCGGGGGGCAGTGCCCCGCCACCACCCCCCGCCGCCGGCGGGCTGTCAGCCCCGCTCACCTGCCACGGCAGCGACGTCCCGGAGTGCCGCAGCCCAGAGTCCCAGCACGAGGAGCCGCGGGATCGCCATGCTCCGCTTCAGCTCCATCGCTCCCGCACCACCATCCTCCCCCCTGCTCCCGGCGCCGCGGGGAGCTCCCACCGCCCGTGCAGGCGGCGGCGGCGGCGACAGCGGCTGGGGCAGCCCCGCGTCGCCGCCCGATACCGGGCTCGCCCGGGAGGCTCCGGGGACGCTCAAACTTCTGGCTCCGGCCGGGGCGAGCCGCGGGAGAAGCCGCTGCGGAGCGACGGCGCGGGTCGGTGGGGTCGGGTCGGGTCGGGTCCGCTCCGGTCCGGTCGCCGCCGCCGGGCGATCTCCCCCTGCCGGCTTGGCCGCCGCGGCGCCACTCTGCGGTCCGTCCGTCCGTCGGTCCGTGCCCAGCCGCCGCCGCCTCCGTCAGGAAATGGCGCTCTCGGGCGGTCACCGCGCGCTGTGCTCCCCCTCTGACATCACGTCATGAATATGCATGAGCCGGGCGCCCACCGCCCCCGAAGCGGCGAATCACCGCGCCCGCCGCCCCCGCTCCGCCGCCCCGGGACGGCACCGGGGCTCCGAGCCCCCGGGAGGGCGGGACGGGACGGGACGGGCCGGGATGGGCCGGGACGGGGCGGGGCGGGGTGGGGCGGCAGCGGCAGCGGTCGAGGAGGTGTGTGGAGGCGGCGCCCCTCGAGGGCTGCTCCGCTGGGCGGCCTGGTTTCCAGAGCGCCGGGAGCGGGTGACCCACATCCGCGGGAGCTGCCGGGGCACCGCTTATCCCCCTCCCTATACGTGCCCCCTCTGGAATCCCGGTGCACCATCCAGGCCCCCAGGGGAGGGGGACTTGGAACCACCAGCGGGACTCAGCCCCCCCAAGCCGAGGCTCTGCCGGGATGAGCAGAGCCCCGCCTCATGCACACAGCACCCCCAGCCCCATCTCCCTCGGCCGACCCTCTCCAGCTCCTTGCTTCGGATACACTGTCCTCGCCGTTCGGCCCCTGGCTCCGGGAATGCCGGTCACCCCTTCCCGGCGGCTGAGCTGTGGAGGAGCACCGGCAAGGTGAGCAGATTCACCCGTGCCCTTCAAGCAGGGTCGGCTCGGCCTTGACCACTTTTCCGCTAGCGGAAAAGTAGGGAGAGAGCTTAGGAGGGAGATCTCTGCTGCCACAGGGTTAGTAGAACGGCGTGGGAAAAGTCACTTAGACACAGTTTTTTAAAAAATCTGGCGCTGCCTTTTCGTAGGAGTTACGGTGAGAATCTGGGTTGAAAGGCGCCATAAGGAGCAATATCGTTACAACACGATGCAGCTCTTAGCTCTGCCACAGCCCTCAGCGTGCAGCACTTGCCCAGCAGCTCCTGCAACACTCTGGAAACCTGGCTAAACGGAGGAGTGCAGGGAAACTGCATTATCCCCAGGAGGGGGATGGAGAAACTGAGGCACAACAAGCTCGTGTAATTCCATTCCAAACTCTAATCTTCACTCCCCTCCCAAAGTCATTTGCATTTCTGATAGGAATTCCTGGGGGACTGGAGCAATGCCAAGAAGATTTCATTGCTGGAGGAATGGAAATGTCACTCCCTCCCCAGTGCCTCCTGCTGCGATGAGGTAGCTGGGAGGAGACACACACAAAGCCATCCTTTCAAGTGCTTGTAGGAAGCCTAGTCACACTTGGGGACAGGAAACCGCCGGGATCACTACAGCTCTTGGGCTGAAAGGTTCTGTGCTGGTGCTTGCTAAAAGCTCCACACACACTTGCTGTCGCTATTACCTCTCCCCCATGTATCCATCCAGCTACGTGGTGTGTTTCTCCACTTATGGCAATAGCACCCTCCAGAAGGTAGCTAGTTTTGCAGATTTTAGTTGTCTCATGAGAAAAAATAATGGCCCTTAGAATAACAACATGTTTCTATGGTGTTTTCCCTCTAAGGATTTCTTCCAACCCTACAGTTACAGAGGCTTACACTACACTGGTCCCATGGGCTCAGGAAGTGCTCCAGTCGTAGCATGGCACAAGCCAGATTCTGGGTTGGTGTAGGACAGCAAAGTTTTGCTGGAAGCAGTAGTCTGAGGGGAGTTTTCCCCATCAAGGGATCTGACTCTTCTGGGTGGCTCTTTTGAGAAGGGCTTTGTGCTAACAGTGATAGGCAGGAAGAGCCATATGAAAATTGGACTGAAATTCCGCACACACTGCCAGTAGGAGTGCAAACTGCAGTGGGAAAACTTACAGAGGAGTGCATTATCACCATGCAAAAAGCAAAGGAACTGGTGAATCTTAAATGTTTTTAGGAACTGAAGACAAATAAACTCTCTTGGCCTCTTGTGGCACTGAATCAAGCAACATAGCTTTATTCTTCATGCTGTAACATCAGTGACAGTGCTCACTGTTCAGACACACGGGACACAGCTGTTGGCTCTCTGGACTACATTCTTTCCTTACTTCAGCTGCAACGGTGTGTTGCCACATCTCACCAGATGTGCCGGAGGGTGCAGGTATATTCCAGAAAATGCCTGAAGAGCTATACGATAATCCAGAGGTGAATGGCCAGTGCTGCTTTTTCTGAAGATGAAAAAAAAAAAAAAAAGAGAAGAAAGGACAAAAAGGAGGGAGGAGAAAGAGAGAAGGCAGAAGGAAGAGAAGTATTTGCTGGAGTTCCTCACCTTCCTCTACTGTTTAGCCTCTTCTAACTACTGATACTCAACAGGACGTCTGGAACAGGTTATGCCAGTGAGAAAGCACCCCAAACTCCCCCTTTCCACATGAGAAGCCATAGCCCTTGGAGTTCAACAAGAGCTGCTGGCACACTGCTCCATTGTCAAAGTAGTCAGTCTGCAATTAGATACAAAATCCCCGTGGTTTGTACAGGCTATTTTCTATAGAGCTGCCCGGTTTGCACCAGGATTCAAGAACTTGTCTGCTCCATCCTCTGAGCTGGGATTTGAAAAGCAGCATTAACCCCTCCATTGCTAGGGGGTAGATCCCTCATCCTGCATCGGGAAGCCATGGCAATGGCAAGAGCAAGGATGACGTTGCATTCAGGGGTTGCAGGAGTACAGAAGTAGCTCTGCTCTACAGTGTAGGAGACCCAGGATGGCTACTCAGATGCTTCCTGAATAGGAGATCTGTTGAAGCCAGCATATTTAGTCCCAGACTAGAACAAGAGCTGCTCCCAGCTTTTTGGTCACCACCAGAGGTTACAGCAAGTGACAGGGGGAAGCTCCATGTGTGTGAGGGCTTTTGCAGCTTAGGGATGGCTTCTTAAATTAATGCCCCGAAGTTGGGCCAGAACATGGTGACTGAGGAAGCACAAACCCTGAGGACTTTCCAAAACTTGCCAAGGACACAGCCTGAGAGCTACAGGATAATACAGTGGCTTTTCAGGTCTCTGCAAAGGATTAAACTGAGAATAAACTGTCTCCATTCTCTGCCCAACCCGTTCTAATGGATTGTTCGTGTCAGATAATAACAGTGTTTAACATGGCCACTTCTGAGGACCCAAATATAACTCTCCATCTTGGCATACATGTGGAATAAAACTGGCCATCCCAAGACCTTGGGTATGGTATTTAAAGCTCACAAGCAGGCTGAAACTCATCCTGCCTGTGTCTGAGCTAAGCTTACCATAACTGAGTTATGCTGCTCATTTGGGAATTATCTTAGCTACAGCTGAACTCTGTTCTCTTTTAATTTATATTATTCTACCATTTCTTCCCTTCTCCTTTCTTTTCTTCCTCTCAACCACCTTCTTCAGTAAGCAACTGTGTTGAAATATTCCAGCCTCTCCGTTTCAGCCTCCTCCAGCTTCTACATCTTTCGTATGTGCTGGTTTTAACTTTCTGTGTGAATAGAGAGAAGGACAGAGAACTCTATTAGAGACTTGCATTTACCTTTTCTTCAGAATAGAAGGATATCAGGTATGAGTCTGAGCTTTGAGTTCTTTTCCTAGTTTCCACACCCTCCCAGCTCTGCCTGTGTGTGGCAGGTGGCATGATGTAGATGAGGGAGGCTAGGATTGGGTCACTGTATGGTGGATCTAAATTTGGATTTTTCACTAAGTTTCAAGGTTATCCAGTTTGGCCCCAGCCCAATCATAATCATTACCCCAAGCCCAAACATTGTTCCTCCACATGTCTGGGATGGTTATTTTTTTTAGAGGTGATAAACTAACACATCATACGTGCTATCTGTCTTTTGTGATAAATGCCAAGCTGTCAGAATAAAAATGTCACATAAATCACACATGAAATATTTACATTAAAAAGACCAACTCATAAGAATTTTAGAAGTCTTTCTGATGGTGCAATCATTTGCAGCAGGTTAGCCAGGTATTGCCAATGTTTCCATTTCTGGAATTGAAATAAATACAGCACATCAAAGCAGGGTCATCAAACAAAACCAGAATGTATTTAACATGGTGCAACAGTCAATGCCATAAGAAATCACAATATAAGTATGCAGAGTTACATATAATCTACACATATCAATATGACTTTACAAATTCCATATTACATGTTGATACACACAAAATGGACTTGGGAGGAAGCACTTGTTGCCAGCCCCTCTGGGGGCTCAGTTTCTTACCTACTTGTAAGGTAGGGTGAGACAACACTGGTTTTGAAAGTGACCGTATGTATTGCGATCGTATTGCATTCTCCTGTGAGTCAGAGTGGGTAATAATCTCCACCAGTCATGTGACAAAATGGTTTGGAGCTTGCTCAGTATACAACCATCCCTTGTGGGATGGAGGTTTGGCAGGTGTGAGGTCCCTGGTGGGTCCTCAGTGTGGCCACTAGCTTCTTGGACCAGCCCCTGGCTCTTGGAGGGGCCAGGGGGCAGAGCCCACAGCCCAGAGTGCAGTGGCATGCTCTGTCAGGACCAGACACCTTCTGGATTTGGAGAGGCTGGCACTAATTCTGGAAGGTGCTACACCTGCTCCAGGGGAAGCCTTGCCGGAAGAGCCTGGAGCCCCAGCAGGAGTGGCCAGTGGGGCTGGCTCCCAGCTGCGCTCCCTGCCCAGGGCTGGGGTGGCACCACATCTCACCTGGGAAGGTGGAGTGGGCTACAGACCAAAAGCCCTCCTCAGGGCACACAGAAAGCTGAAAGGTAATGTAGGCAGTCCTACAACTGCTGTAATAGACACTGTGGGTGGAAGAGCTTCCTAACAGCTCCAGACTCTCTGTGGGAGGGTTAATACCATATTTACCTTTCCCTCTCCAGCCCCTCTCCCCTTGTCAAGCCTGAGCTGCTGCACTCAAGTTGAAGGAATGAAACAACCACAAACCAGGCCTACAGTCCTAAAAATAGTGGCATTAACAGGGCACTAATCTACATTATGGCTCTCAACGATTGCTATCAGGGGTGGAGCTTGAAACGCAGCAATATCTCTGCTGCAGACCAGGCAGGGCAAGGTGAGCAAAGGGCATTTTGCTGTATTGGTGTACATCACTGCTCCTGAAAGAAAGTCCTCAGCACTTCTCAGGGGCTTCGTTTGTGGCTGTGTGAGCAGCCAGTGACATTTGTGCCATGAATACCTTACTTTTGCCCAGTAGAAGATAATTACACCCTGAAAGATATCCTCACTGGCAAAACCCCAGAAAAACTGGAAAGCAGAAGCAAGAGAACTGAAAAAAAGGGAAGATGAGGGTAAAGCGAGAGGAGAAGAACATGAACACAGGAGAGAAGGAATGACAAATGACAGAAGGAGAGGAAAAAAGACTGGGAAAAATAAAATTTTAAGAAAAGCACCTTGTTCGGGGTTTGCAGGAGGTGACTCAGCGCCTGCAGATCTGAATTCTCCTTCTGACTTGACTCTGGCTGGCTGTGTGCCTTGTGTCTTGCTCTATCTGAGCTTCTTACCTTGCAAAGCATCCAGGAGGGCAAATGTACTGGCAAAGCACAAGCATTTAAAATCCTCCAGCAGCCACAACAGTCAAATGCTGTGACTGAAATGTAAAAAAAAAAGAATGAGGGTGGGATGGGAGGAGAGGCAGGGAATCAAGGAGCAGAGGAAAGGCGAGGACTGAAAGTGAGAGGAATGGGGAATGAAAGACTAGGGAGAGCAGGTGGAGGGGAGAAAACCTTGGAAATGAGGTCAAGTATTGGTCAGAGTCTCTGTGTCCTCTTGCAATGGCAGGGGGGAGAGCTGAAACTCATCCTGCTGACCTGCTGTAAAGATTGATGCTTGCAGACTCCCCACTGGTGTCACCTCTGCAATCCCTGCCCCAGAGCAGAGGAGCCAAGTCATGGAGGCCTGTCACAGAGAGGTTTCTAGACAGGAGGAACGCCTGACGTAGAAATGCTGTCTGTCCTGCCCCTCTGGCCTGTGCACGATCAGGACAGGGAAGAATCGGGCATCGTGGTAGGTTGGGGGGTTCTCGTTGACAGCCAGCTGGCTGGAGTAGGAACAGCACTGCTCGTCCTGGCAGCCCCGCTCCGCAATGCTGCTGCTGCGGCTCCTCCAGAGGCCTGTCCTGTGGGAGCCATGGACACGGCAGAGGGAGAAGCGGCTGGTGTTGAGGGAGAGGCGGGAGTTGCCGCTGCAGCTGTGGAACGCGTGGCGTGAGAAGATGGAGGAGGTGCTGGAGGCACGGTTGCAGCGGTCACAGCCGTGGGCTGTTTCGCCATACCGACACACCGTGTAGCTGTTGTAGGCCGGGGAGCTGGCCAGGTCCATGAGCATGGCCTCCGAGTAGCTGGGGATCAGCTGCCGGTTGGTGCAGATGTGCCACTCCAGCTCGGTGCTGTCCTGCGTGGTGTCCCGGGGCATGCGGTACCGATACAAGGGCTCCTCCGCCGTCGTGGGCGCCGTGTACTCCAGGCCCAGCAGCTTCTCCACGTGGTAATGGACATAAGCAGTCCGATACTCTATGAGTACCCTGAGCGGCCACGAGATCATCAGGATAGCTGCCACCCAGAAAGCATAATGGGACACGTACCACGGGAGGTGATCTGGGTCTCCATAGGCCATCATAAGCTCTTTAAAATCCACATTTTTGAGCTGCATGCCTTCCCTCACCTCCATGTAGTCATCTAGCCCCTCAATCTCCGTGAAGAAGTGAGCTCTCTGAGTCAGGTAAGAGTTCTCAGACTCAATGTTGGCAAAGCTGAAGCACTTGGTGAACCTCAGCTTGGTGGCTGTATAGCTCTCCAAGCCCAGGAGCTCCTTGGAGATGTCCTTGTATCCACAGTGAGAGTAGTCAAACTCAGCTTCAGCCACGTGTGTGTTGACCCTCTCGTGGTAGACCTGTGTGGTGGTGTAGGCGTCACCGTTGCGGTACCGGGTCACCTGCCGGGTTCGCCGCACAAAGTGGTAGCTGATGGCCTTCCACCAGATGCACGGCGTGGCTTGCTGCATGCGGTTGATGCACTCATACACACTGTCCACGTCTGCCTTGTACTGCAGCTCCCTCTTGACGTGGCAGTGCCAGCACTCCACCAGGTACACCACATACAGCATGGAGAGGAAGGCCAGCGGGATATAAACATAGCCGTCCGAGCACGGGCTGTCATGGTAGATCATAGACTTGCCCTTGAAGGAGCTATCGAAGCTGAGCTTGGTGACTCTGGCCAGCTGACACCAGGCCACTGCACCCAGGCAGCCATACATGAGGATGGAGAGGAGGAGGCATTTCCAGTGGGACTCTCGGCACATGCAAGCGCTCAGGGACTGTTTCACGGGGCGTTGCTTCAATCACACCGCCGTGCAAGGGGAGAGAAAGACAAAGAGAGAGCGAGGAACCCGTCAGTCACGCTGCTTTGCACAACACACACAGTGGCTGCTGCCATCAAGGCTGTGTCTGGCTTTTCTCTCGACTGCCCAAGAACTGGGACACCACCCTACTTAATATAAATGTCAATATAAACAGAAACACCCTGCCAGGGACAGAGGGCTCTGGACAAAGCTCTTTCCTTGCTTCCTTCTGGCTCTGGGGAGGGAAGTTGTTCGTGCAGCAGTGACTCACTGTGCCCACACCCTAGTCAGATGAGAACCTCTGCAGGGGGCAAGATAGGTCCCCATATCCATCTCCCTGCCTGCAGCCAGCATCATTTACACACCCTGCCATCTTCAGAAGTCAAGAGCGCTTCACAGCAGGTGAACAGCCAAAAGTGTGGGGCTGTGGAATTG
This sequence comes from Eopsaltria australis, assembly GCA_034509425.1. NCBI lineage: Eukaryota > Metazoa > Chordata > Aves > Passeriformes > Petroicidae > Eopsaltria > Eopsaltria australis. Next base: position 3,996,475 of record JAVTVJ010000241.1, read on the forward strand.
CCCTTTGCTTTGTGAGTGCCCCGTGCTTAGGTTCCCACATGCTGCTGTTGGGGAGGCTCGGGAGCAGTGTCTGTCGCAGAGCTGCAGCCCCACAGGTTGTGCCAGCACAGGAGGACCAGCACTTCACGCAGCTAAAGCTGCTGCCTGACTCAGAGCTGACTCACATCCAACCCTGAAACCTACCAAATGATCCACACCATTTTCTTGGAGATGAGCCATCAGAAAAATGACTGAATTCAAGCACATTTAGTAGAAAAAATTGTCAAGATTACAGCACGATGCAGCATTGCTTCAGGCTGGTTACACCAGCTCTGACCTAAAACACTTGAAAGCTTCAGTGTTGAAGCTAAGGGTGTATGCGTGAATATTTAAAACAGCACACCCCTCTCTTTCAAGTCCCAAAAGTCAGGTTGGGAGGAGAGCTGGGTCCACACTCCTGTACTCCCACTTTGTCCCCTGAGAGGGCATGATTGCAGCCCTTACCCCAGCCCTGGTGCAGTGAATCAGCTGCACTGTCATGAGATGTTCAGCTATAAAGGAAAATGTCAAATGGAGCCAAGCAGCTTGTGGGAACAGAGTTGTGTCCCTGCAAAGAGCAGCAGCAGCCTGAGTTACACCACTGGCTGGCAGCTGTCTGTCTGTAGAGAGTGCATGAAGAAAGATCCCCACTGCCCTGGCAGGTAATGAGGAGGGCTGTTTGCATCCCTTTCCTTACTGCCACGCTCTGCCTCTCTCCTAACTGAGGAAATGACAGTGAGAAAGCAGATACACACTGATAACTCATGCATCATCATGCCCTCTGCCGAGCCTGATTTCATGCAAAAATAGAAGCACGCTGTTACTCCTTCTCCCAAGGGCCCACCTCTAATGCATCAAACTGCTCTGTAGATGCCAACAGATGCTAGGTTCAGGAAATGTCTTTTCTTTCTTTGTCCACAGACAAATTTCTCCCCCAGTAAAGCTTATCTTGGACCTACAGCAGTTAGGATTCAGTAAGTGATCTTGAAGCAGCAAGGAATTTAAGGAGCAGCATCTTATAACCAGGAAAGAATAGCATGGCGCCACTGGAAAGAGGAGTTTGCTGTCTTCTCTATGAGATGGAAGCATTGGCATCCAACTTAGCAGAGCTGTAGGGTCAGATTTAATACTGCTTTGCTTTTTTTTTTTTTTTCCTGAGACAGAGAACCACTTCTAAGTAACCATAGAAGGTTTTATAACTTGCTGTGAACACTGCAAAACTAGATTTCAAGGGGTTTGGTTTTGATTTCATAGCTTTTAATCTGACACTGTGTAAGTGCAGAGCAATTTTATTGATTTTAGGAAGCTACACCAGTATGCACTTGCAGGCACTCAGGGCAGAATCTGGCTCCTGATTCTTCCTGATGCATCCAGAAGAAATCTGTAAAGAATTTATATTCTTATCCCAAAACTTTTGTATGTTCACATGTGTCAGAATAAAGCATAATTATTCTGGGCTGTGTTCTGGCTTCTATATTCTCTTTACAGCAGCTAAAACAGATGTAGAGAAGCTAAGTGGGTTATAAAGTACGGGGTGCATAACTTCTGTAGGTAGGGCAGTGAAAAAAACTCCGTATTCGTAGAACAAGGCTATTTCTCTTAGCCTTTTGCAGGAAACTTAGAGGAAAGACACAAGGTGGCTTCAGGCAGTCCCTAAATCAGCTAAAAAATAACTAGGGAAGTTTTGGGAGTGAATTCCCTATGTGGAGTCTATGTGTAGTCATAGGGACTTTCATATCTTGAAACTCTTATCAAATGCCCATTGCTCAGTCTCAGTGTGGTTACTGCCCCAATTTAGGCTTCTGCCCCAGCTATACACTGAACTCCAGGTCAGAGCCCCAGGCTCTCCTGACTCATGGGAAACCCACTGGAAATTACTGACTTCTATTCTTTGTCTCTTCTTGACATGCAACTAGAGTTTTTAACTTCTATAGTAGTACAAAAATACAAACCATAATGAAGAATTGAAAAGCTCTATACTTCTTTTTCCCTGAAGGTTTTCTGAGGTAAAGGAAACTCTAAACATTAACATCTCTCTACTCCAGACCCTGAGACTGTGCAGAAGGAACAGCAGGACAATATCCTAACACATGAATTTGTGTTCACATTCAGGTTTCTGCAGGTACCTCTCATTTAAAATCGCTTATGGTTCACACAGTGAAGAGTGCCAATGACCCACCAAAAAATGCCCAGCAGTCAGTTCTAATGTGAGGTGAGTGCTTAAGTTGCCCATGCAGCTCCAGGAACCCCATTTTTTCCTATGACTTGCTGGGAGCAGTGTCAGCCTGGCCCTGGGCACAGCCAGGTGACAAGGCTGTCCCATGCCAGTTAGGGCACTTTTTGCCAAAGGCACTGCAATCCCACCTTCCCTTCATCTCACCTGCCTTGACTAACAACTTCTCTGTGGTCCAACATGCAACCCACAGCCTGGCTTCTGCCCAAGGGGTGGTGCAACCAGACCTGCTGCTTAGGGCTATCAGAGGCCATATCAGAGTGGGCAAATGCCTCCTAATGTGCTTATCTCCATAAATGCTGTCTCCCCTTTGGGTGATGAGATAGCTCTGGTTCCACCAGTCCCAGAGAAGCACCCAGCTGGGCTGGCAGTAGCTCAGAGGTTTGCAGGTCCAAGATGACATTTCTGTATGCATCCTCTAGAGGCACTTCAAAAATAGTCTTCAACCCACTGCACTGAAAGGGCTGGATCAGACCAGGACAGATTTTCTCCACTATTCTCACTGCAGCCTGCAAAAAAGGCAGCTTCTCTCCTCTTTGCATTAGTGGAAACATGCAGTCACAGAGCCCACTGCCACATCTGATTCACACACCTACCAGTCCAGTTTGGCAGGGCCTTCATGTTCAAAACCCTTTGGTAAAAAACACAAGTTTTTTCACCCGGCTTTTCTGACCCACTGTGTCACTCCTGCTGCTGTTCCTAAGCAAATCCCAGTCTCTGCAGGTCCTCAGTTATAAAATTATCTCTCTTCCAGGGTCTATCCCCACAGCTGTCCTGCCTGTTTCAAGTTCTGACCATGTTCCTCTGGCCTACAACCTCCTATTTCTCCTTCTCTTTGCTGAAATAATTATCTAACACAATTATACTATTAGAAACACTATTAGAATGTAAGAAAGTCATAAAATAGAACATAACTACAATAAAGATATCAGACATTCAAAAATTTAATAAGGAAATATATCTTTTAATCTCTCTCTGCATAATGACTTCATTAATATGTTAAACCAGTGGCTCCCAGACTTTATTAATTAACATACCACCTTCTTACAAGAATGATGTTTGTGGTACTGTGTGGAATTTTCTCCTTTCCGTACACAGTGCTTCAGATTGAAACAGGGCAAGCTTGTATTTCTGGATGAATACAATAAATGCTTAAGGAAACTAATAATTTCCATGATAACTTGGGCTAGCCAGTGAACAGGAGTTGCATCCTTTGAGGAGTGCTGTGGCATCTGTGTTGTTTTGATGTGGAATAAAAGCATAACCCCTGGAAAATCTTAGCAGAGAAACATAATTGAAGAAAGCAAACACAGAGAGCCTGACAGAAAGCCAGAGCCAAACAGAGACTAGAACAGATGGAGGCTCAGTCACCAGGCACTTTGCAAGCTAGGACTAAAGGGCTTGGTTCTCTAACCTAAACCAAGAGAGATGTTTTCCCTCTCCTGCTTGTGGGGGGCTTTGCTTTGGGCTTTGCTTCCAGCATCGACCTGAGAAACATCCTGACAGATTAAATGAGGCACAGGTTGCCCAGAGAAATTGTGGTGCCCCATCATTGGAAGTGTTCGAGGCCAGGTTGGACAGGCTTTGAGCAACCTGGTCTAGTGCAACATGTCCCTGCCCATGGAAGGGAGCTGGGATGAGAGAAGCTTTGAAGGTCCCTTCCAACACAAACTGTTCTGTGATTCTACAACCACGTATTGAGACGAGGGATGGATTTGTCAAATCAAATGTTTCACCCAAGAGGTCCCAACCTGCTCTGATGACAGTACAAATTGTAAAAATCTCCTGTTATGAATGGAATGCCATGAAGCAGCACAGCTGAGCTGTCAGTATCACTGTTTATGAATTTCAAGTTGTGTTAAGTACACATGCTGTTAATAACATCTTGCTAGTCTCTGGCATGCTGCTGAACTGCTTTCAGTGGCCTCCCTTCTCATCGCACCTGACTGGATTGGAAACTCCTGCTAACTCTTACTGAAACTATCCATAATCACACGCCAAAATACACTTTACTCTTTCATACTTAAAAACAATAACCAAAAAATATTTTCCAAATTCTTTAGTAGATCTCAGCATGAGTGAGGAAAACGCCATGAGTGAGAGGTGGCATGAGTGGGGAGGGCTGTGGTTGTCTCTGCTGTGAACCCTGTGGAGAGTGACAAGGTTTAGGGATAGCCTGCCCTGAGCTGTCCCCAGCCCCAGGCAGTCAGTCAGCCCCACAATGCTGCTCTGCGTTTGATTTTTTTGGCCATCATTTCCAGAAAGCTCAGACAGAGCAAAGGACCTGTGTACCACTCAGTCAGCTCCATACGGTCGGTTTGCTGTCTGGTGGTGTGGAGTACTCTGAGACACCAAAATGATAGATGCTATTTAATTTGTGGCCACAGTCACTGGAAAATAGTTGGGAAATCCCTTACTGCTGATGGAGAACTGGAATTTCAACTGACACCTGTAGGAGACAGGAGTTTCCAGGCTGGCAACATTTCAATTATTTCTCCTTTAAGAAACTCAGCTTGCAAATGATAAAACATCCAGGCAGTGGCTGAAAGGGCATTTGCCTTCAAAGGCACCCTCTGATGGCAGATGCCCAAAAGCAGGTTTGCAAGGGCTGAGGTGGAGCCTCCTTTGCACAGGCATAGTCATCCAGCTCCTCCTGGCTCAACAGCAGCCCAGTCAGGTTCTGGCTGCAGAAACTGTAATTAAAACCATTCAAACATGCTCTGTGTTGTAGGAGCGTGCAGATTTGGGCTGTTAATCTTGCCTAGTGTAAAGGGGTGGAGAGAGAGTCGAGGGGGTGTGCACAGCCTGACACACCCCCTGCTTAACATCTGGAGCCGAGCGTGCTCTGGTGGCAGGAGCAAAGGCCTGGTGGCCAGGATTTTGGCTGTCTGACCCATCCCCCAACTCCTCACAAGTGACCAGATTTAAGACACGGGTAGCTAAGTTGTAGCTGGTAACCACCCTAAGTGAGCCTGAAAGTGACTGCACTGGGGGTGCCCAAGAATGAAAACAAAAATACTTTCCCACAAACTCTGATTTTTCCTTAAAAGGCATATTCAAAATGTAACACTGATGCTAAAAAATGAGAATAACACATTTCTGGATAAGCAAATTGTGCTTGTGACTCTAGGTCCCCTTTCTCTCGATGGATAGAACAAATTAACTCCTCAAGGCACAAGCCAAGGTGGTCTGGCTATCCCTGCTCTTCTAAAGGAGCTCCCCACTTAGCACAGGAGGAAGTGCCACACTCAGAGAAGCCCAGCCTGATTCCACCAGCCCAGGTTTTTGAATACCTCACCTGAAATTCTGGTGGCTCTGTTTTGCCAGTGTTGGCTCGCTGCTTTTGCTGGCCTCTGATAGTAGGACTCACCCCACCAGCCATCCTCTAGTGGCACGAATTCTTACTACAGAATAAACAACCAGACAGGTCTTCAGCCCTTACAGGTAGTCACAGAAATTTCTCCTACCAACTTTGCATCATTATGCTGGGTCAGAAAGGTTCAGCTTATATTACAACCCAATTTACATTTACACCTTAAGACTGGGAGACACTACGCCTTCTCCTCATAGCACCTGTATCTCACAGGCAATGCAATTTCACTCTGCCATCCCATGGACAGCCCAGAAACTAGTGGCTGGTAAAAGCTCATCTTCCATAAAGACACTCTGTTTTAACTGATAGCCTAAATGAAATGAAGAACCTGCAATTCCCTTTGAAATTTGTTCTGGTGATGAACTTCTGTTGCCTTCATAATTTTGTCTGACTTCAGTTCCCGTTCTTGGCAGCGAGGATGCCCATTCTCCAAGTGATGAAAGGTTCCTTTCATATGACTGCCTTCTCCCTCTGAAGATACTTCTTCAGTCTAATTATGACATCTCTCAGCCTTCTTTTTGACAATTTAAAGGAGCCAAGGTCCTCAAATCCTTCACTGCACAGCTCTAGCTCTTCCTGGTGCTTCGCTCTTTCTTCAGCACCCTGAAATCCTTCTTAAGTCTGCATCTTGCAGGTAAATACAGGGCTTCAGCACTTATTTTATTGTCGTCATACCAAAACATAAAATCCCCTTCCACTCCCACTCATTCTCCCTTTTTACTGTCTTCAAGAGTTGCATTAGTGGATTTCTGCCCAGCAACATCCCAGGAGTTCATGTTCAACCCCTCACTCACTTGGCTTCCAGGTATTTTTTGAGTCACTGTTTCTGAGGACAGCTGAAAGGTTGGCTGCACTCTCCACTCTGAAACGTGTAACTTCAGATTTGGCTTTGGACTAAGTAACTAAACTACCAAATGAAGGAGATCCCTATGGAGAATTGTGCTCATCTCATCATTACAGACCTGCCTGCAAATGTTTGTGCCAACTGTAAATGTTACCAGCAGTGATTTTATGCCTAATTCCAGTGAACAGTGTCAAATCTGGTAATTATTCCTGCAGAACTCTGCTAGTGTAATGGCTAAATACCCCATTAACTTATACAAGACAACTGTTTTCACAAAGCTAAGTGTCAATCACAAAGACAAGGCTGTAAGCATTATGTGGACACTGAGGTACTCCTCACATTTCCAGTGTTCACTGCCAGGAGTAATTCCATGAGTAGTTATGCATACAATACTAAGAGAAACCCTCCCAAAACGTCAGTAGAGCACATTATCACCTCGCTTGGTGTTACTCTGTGACTTTCATCAACAGCTGTATTTTACTCCAGAAGCAGTTGTGCAGCAGTGTGGGCCTGAAGCATCTCTCTAGCTGCCTCAGTAGTGCTCATGGCATGCAAATGGTTACAGTGACACTGAAATAACTCTTGTTTTGTGCCCTGCTGATTTTGACTGGCACAATAAATTTGAACTGAAAGTTGCCAAATTGACACCAATAGAAGTGGGAGAAATAGCCTGTGATGTCTAAAGGAAATACGCCAGATTATTTTGGAGTCACATTTTTTAAACATTTGATCTATATTTTTGCCTTATCCTTGCTATTTCTCCGTATGTGTCTATTGACAAAATGACTTTTTCCTCTTCGGTCAGACTTTATTCTTCAGTCTCCTTGAAAACTCCAGCTTGAGCTGTATAAGCAGAAAATATGCTGCCACAGCATGAATTTATTCTGTTTGTTTTGCAGACAGTTTGGGGCCCAGGCTTGACTGTCTGTGCCTGGTTCACACACAGGTACCTGTGTTCCCCAATTTCAAAAGCAGTAAAATTCTCCTTTGGGGAAATCATGTCAAAAGCATTTCCCGTCCTTTTAAATCCCACATGCATTTGACCTTGGTGGCTGACCTCAAGAGCTGCAAATTTGTTGAAGGAAAATGCTATCATGTCTAAAATGAAAGAATGGGAGAAAACAGAGGGTAGCAAAGACGTGGCCTGAATGGAATTAGAGAAATGAGCGGGAAACATGGAAGGTGGGAAGAAGTGAAAGAGGGAAAAGGATAGCCAGGACACACTCCAAATGCCAGTGCCACTGAGGCAGGGGGAGGCTGCTGGCAGGTGAGGATAGAGACCAGCCAGCCTGGGCAGGGGCAGGAGGGAATCAGGCCCGGAGAAAGGACCTGGGTAAAGATGGATGGAGGCAGCACTGAGCCTGACAGCACCAAAGCATCCTGTGAGCCAGCAGTTACCCCAGCCCATCCATGACCTGGAAAGCAGATACTCCCAAATCACTGCTTTCTCACTGCTGGGAACCTCTCCAAAAAACAGATCTCTGCCCCTCTCTCCTCCCCACAGCCTGGGGGGTAGGATAAGGCTGTGCTAAATCTGACCAGAGATTCCCATGGAGGTGAGAGTGTGCTGCAGCACTGATGCTGCAGCTGCCCCCCAGCAGGATGTGGCATCACAGCAAGCTCCTGCTCTCTGCCAAAACCTGGCTTTGGGGCTACAGGGTGGCTTTCTTGTCTTCAACAATAAAATGACCCCGCATCTCGGGATTATTCATGTAAGCAAGGAGTTAATCTTGTAAATTTTTCTCTCTTATTTAGCAACAAGAGTCTTCCTGTCCATGGGGAAAAAGGAATGGGGAAAACACTGACAGAAGACTGAGAAAACAGAGATAAAATCAGACAAGAAAAAATGCTGGATAAATTAACACCAGTCATAACTGAATTTGCCTCTGTGGATTTATGCTTGTGATTAATATATCCCAATGAGATACTTGAAAGGGAAAGAGTAATCAGTAATCACAAGTCATACCCTTTGGCAGGCGGTGACCAGAGTCTGGATGAAACAGAATTTTGTCTCTAACTATGACAGACTCCTCAACATTGGTCAAGACAGGGCAGGGGAAAATGTTCCACCTCCTGATGGCAGGACATAACACAGAGAGGACCATGGAGTCCTTGCTAGACAAGCCCTAGGCTGTGCTGTTAATCAGAACTGAGGAGAGCCCTGACACCAGGACCAGCCTCTGGTGCTGAGAAAGGCTTCACCACTTCTGCAGTGGACAGGGATGATGCAAGAACAAGGAGATTTCTATCCACTGTCCCCAAGTAGCCACAACAGATGTGGGTGCAGTTATCACCTTCCAGCTCCTTAGGTGATCCTGGGGAAAGACCAGCCTAAGAAGTCTGGGGTGACCAGGGAGATGACAATTGCAGGACAAGTGCAACCTCTCACTGCTTTCCAGGGCTAAATTAACTCCTAGGTGAGATGCTCATTAGTACAGTGAGGAAGGAGCCTGATGGGCTGTGCTAACCCAGGCATTAGTGTAATGGTAGGCAGAATGGTCGTGCTCCTCCACCATGTGACCCAATCTGGGCACTGCATGGGGTATCAGTAATAAGGAGAAAGGGAGATATTACAACAGTCATCTCATCAATCCCCTCCTGGGGAGCCTGAAACAAAATGCCTCCTGCGATCCATCTTGAACGGCAAGAAGCCCATTACCCCCAGGTCCTGCTGAGCCAGTAGCAAGGAAAGGGAAATAGAAGGGATAGAAGGCAACCAAAAAAGCCATTTTGCATCAAAGATAATCTCCTCCCAGCCCCTGAACACATAGCAGATTGGTTGCTGAACACCTATTTGCTCATCTGCCATGAAACTCCTGTGAGAAACTTCCTGCAGGCGGGGCCCATGATGTCAATGTGTAGCAGAAATGCTGTTACTAGGTTTGAAAATAAGAACCAGCATCATGCACTCCACGTGTTTGTAGCGTCACTGGCTCAGGCATTCGCTTTGGCAACTGCCCTCCTGTGGCGAGCAGGGATCGTCTGGTTTCTCATTGTTTAAATCCCTGTGGAGACATAATCTCCTCCTTCCATCAACGGAGCTGTCAGGGGGAACACCTCAGGGTAGGCAGGTGCACAAAATGGTAGCTTTAAATCCTTTCCTCAGCAGAGTCTGCTGCAGGACAAGTCAGAACTATGAAAAGACACAAATCTTGCTGATCCACCTGAATTTCAGATGCTAGGATGCCCCTGCAATACCATACAAAGACAGTCTGTTATTTCACACCAATCATCCTTATGAATTCAAGCCAGCATCCGAAGAGGAGTAAAGCAGAGGTCAGGACAGAAGGAGCCTACACTACTCTAAAATGTCAGATTCAGGATTAGGTCCTGCAGGAAACTTCTGAGTCCTTCAAGCAGAAATAAAGGAAATCCCACAAATAAATGACATTTGGATTCCTGCCAACACATATGCTACTCATTGCAGCAGGATGGGAAAGCCACTCACGACAATACAAGAGTGCATATGTGATTGTCATTAAGAATTTGGCCCTAAACACATCCATAAGTGATGCTTCCTCCCGCTGCTCCAAGGAAAACCGTGCAGTTGCATCTTCAGTGCCAAGGAATCCTAGCAACAAAATGGTCACCATTTACAAAATAGAAATTAAGGCTATTTTTGTGGCAGCTTTTTACAAGATCACCAAAATGCTGCACTAACAAAATTACTGTTTTTCCCCCCAAATTGCTGATGTTGCTGCCACTGGCTTTCAACTCCACACCAATAAAAAGAGCATATTTGGAGGCAGAGGATTTTTCCCAGTAATGCCAATGCTGGGTATCAGTTCATCAGGAAAGGAAGGCTGGGATTCAAGCTGCCTCAGAGCAAGAGAGTAACTCCAAGAACAGTTCTTTTTTCTACACTTTAACCACCCATCACACTTAGCTTATATTACCTACTCCCCTGCCTGGAATATTGGTGGTTTCCAGTAGACACAGGGTAAACTTTACAGGTATAACTAAGTGGATTACCTCAACACTTATCAGTTAACTGATAAAAGCATCACATAACCACAGGAAAGCTCCTAGCATGCAGTTCTCAGCTGCTGTTGGATTGGTAAGGCCAAGCATGGCATGAGCTGTGACACTTGGTATTTTGCAGCCTGCCTCATGCCTAGGCAGCCACTTGCCCCCCACCACAGCCAGCCACACTGCACAGAGGTGCCCGGGCAGGTGCCCTTGCCCCTGCTCCTAAGAAAGGGCTGATGCAGCATCCATCCATCTGTTCGTCCTGTGGCTGCAGAGTGAAGCAATCCTCAGCAGTGTGCTCCAGCCTGTGAGAGCCAGACCCAGCTCCCTGCACCCTTGGCATGCAGCACAGAAGTACCACAGCCCCCGGGGATCAGCCAGGTGCAGCTTGCTGACTGGTGCACTGGTGTCCACTCAGTGGCTTTGCTGAGATAAAGGGAAAATTGACACCAGCCAAGGGAAAGCATGAGGGATAGTGGGACCAGCTCCCACTGCTTCAGTGCTCGACGGATGGGGACAGCAGGGAAGGGAGAAGGGGAGAGTAGCTATCTGCCAGCCTCTGTGCTTGACCAAGGCTCAGCTGGGTTCAACAGGAATCCTGTCATGCTTGGTTTGCTCCCACCTTTACATAGGAGATGCAGCTCCCCAGGCGTGAGAGAGGAGCAAGCAGGGAGAGGAGGCTGGCTGTGCTCCAGCAGGTGTGTGCTCTCCTGGGCTGTGCACACCATCAGCCTGCAGCAGGGGATCTTAGTGCCATAGCCCAGTTGGATATGGAAGCTTGTTCCTTCCCACTGCCAGGTTCCTAGGGTCACAGATGCTCTCGTCATCCTCACAGGAGCATGTCCTGTGCCTTAGTGCTCTCACCACTGCTGCAGGTCTTGTGTCCTACCCAACCTTCCCTCAGCCTCAACATGGGGAAGTGAGGGACCGATCTGAAGCCAAGCTGGACAATAGCTACAGACCAGTTTCTCTGGGGGAAAAAGCAGAGAGTGCTAGTAAAGACATCCTTGCGAGGAAGAAGCAGGAGAGGTGTTAGCTCCACATCAGTTCTCTGGTTTGCAGCTTAGTCATTGAATGCCTCTGTTTAGAGACTTCATACAGGAGAAAAATAGTTCATTATTATGAATCCCTTTTAATCTTTGCTCAGTCTAAAGGAACACCTTGAGATTTAAATGAAGGATATAGAAACAGCTCTCAAGTCCTCAGGAGAAATATTATCCAGGACTGATCCAAGCTCCAGTGAAGCCTGGGGAAGTCTTTCAAAGGGACACATGAATGAAGGTTTGCCCAGAACCATGGCGTTTTATTTTTATTCTCACTTATTTGCAATGCCATCCTTTTATCTAGCTAAACCAGAATGACATGGCTGTGTGATTTGAACTATCAACTTCCAGCCTTCCCATGTGTGTCTATCCAGCCAGAGCCCTTCAGCCCACACCTCAGCAGAGGCAGTGCCAGCCCCACAGTGCTGGGCTGCTGCAGCTCAGGCTGCAGCCATGCCAGGTCCCTCATGCTGCTGAGCTGAGCATCCCTCACAATAACATGCTGTCAGATTTGGGAAGTGTGTTTTCCCATCTCTGCACCTTGCTGAACACAGCTGTGACCTCAGCACTACCAGGTTTTTATAACAGTGCTCTGGTTAAAATAAGGGAGTATCCCAGCAGCCAAGGCTTCCCTGGGAGAAACAAGTTTTCATTATAAATTTCACTTCTCTCTCCCTCTTGCTTCTCTGTGACACATTCTGCAGCAATATGTGACAGCCCAGCAGGTGAAAACTTCACTGAAAATTCATTTTAAAATCTAATGGTTAAAAGGGATCCTGAGAGCCAGGACACCTGGCTTTTATTTCTTGCCTTGACTTTGACCCATGGCATGCTGTCAGCACACCCTCTTACACCTCCTGAAGACACTGAAAAAATAGCACTTATAAAGTGATTTCACATGAGCATTGCAGCAGCACACTCCAGGAAGGTTCATCATCTGCATGCGAGCTGTTGCACCCTGCCACTCTGAGTACCAGCGGGTGGGAAGCAGAGGATTTAGCTCCTGCCCTGGCCTGCTGACAGGCAGTGTCCTGCAAAGAACCATGGAACGCCTCAGGCCTGAGGACAGACTGTCATCCCCACCCTTTCAGCACATGCCCTCACTACACTCCTCTTCTACCAGGTATTGGCACTTCTGCCTGGCTGCCTCACCTCTAGGAAGCCATGAGGGAGTTGTTGTTCCCTTTATTTTTGGGGTTTAGAGGGACCCCTGTACTGGCAGGACGCTACTGGCAGATGCTACCACCCCAGCCTCCACCAGCCCAGTGCTCTGTGCTCCCTCTGCCCATTGCAGGGTGAGGGAGATGGCATGGCTTGTTCCTATGGGCGTGTTGTTCTCCACAATTCCCAGGCCAGCTCCTAAGGGCAATCAATTACAGGAGTATGATGAAGGCCTCCAGCCATAAATCCATCACCGCAAATCACTTCTTTCCCAAAGCCATGACCTGTAGAAGTCTCTGACTGATCCCACTCTCTTCTGTAGGGTCGGGTTATTCAGACTCCTCCTTTGCCAGTCACCTCAATTACCTACCCTTGGCTTCCTTGCCAGGAGTGGGACCCTTCGTGACCTGCTCTTTGCCCTTTGCTGTCAGCTCCTACCTCGCCAGGCGCTGCTCTCACCACCTGCTGGCTGTTTCCAGCCCATCTTCCCTGAGGCCCAGCACTACCAGTCTGTCCTGAACAAGGCCTCTACTGGCTGAATGCCGAACTGGGATGCACAACACCTCAGCTGTATAGGAACAGAGCTGAGTGTGAGCTGGGATTCTCTGTACATTATTCACTTGATGTAAAACCACAGAGGTCAAAAGTTCACACACTTCAAGGGGTGTGAGCCCCCTCATCCTCTCCCAATGGCATGCGTGGCACCTTGAGAGAGGCTGCCAGCTACATCAGACACTGCTCCACAGCCTTAACTCCACACTGGGAAGGCTGCCAGCCTCCTGTGCCACGCGCAGCCGGGCTCTTCCATCCTTCCCACTCGTCATCTGTCCCGCCTGTTTCAGGCACTATTCTTCCTTGCTTTTAGTGCAGGGGAGATGTGCTGCGGGCACAGCAGCCAGTGCTCAGGGAGGAGCTGCCATGGGCGGCTGTCAGAGGCAGACTCAACCCCTGCCCCGCCCTGAGTGGCAGTGCTGGCAGAGACCTGTCCGGCTCCACTGCAGCAGCATCCTCAGTGTAACACATGGCTGGCTCCCCTGTGGAGTGCTGCTGAAATGAAGCTGCCCCATTAGAGTTTTGGGGAGTTAACAGAGCTGCTACAGCAACTGTGACCTCGAAAAGTTTCACTATGTGCTATTTTTAACTTTACAGGTCTTAAGCTCAGAGGAGCACAGTGAATGACTGGAGTCTGAAAGTGAACTACATTTTCCATTATTAGAACTTAAAAACTAATTAACTACTTAACCATACTTTATCCAAAAAGTAGAACTCGTGAAAAGTCAGACACAGCCTTATCTGCTGCGTCACAACAATGTCACTGTAACAACTGAAGGGCCTTCACTGTGCTGGTGATAGCTCAGCAGCCACTACTTTTGGTATCAACTCATGACAACACGTTAGGACACATGGAGAAACAAGCCCTACTCACTATGGATTACTTGAGGATATTTTACTCCTTTTACTCTTTCCACAAAATCCCTGGTCACTGGCAATGATTTGAGCCATTTCCTTCCAAGGTGGAGAAACAAATGAAAGGAAGTAAAGTGCTCCATTGCCATGCAGAAGATACCTCCTACCTCGCTCTTGCAAGGGTTTGCACTGATTGCAAAGCATTCTTGGTATCCACACTTCCCTTCTTGGGGGAGATCATCCTCTGCGGTCTCTGAAGTGAGAAAGGGAGAACAAGGAGAACATTTGGGGCTTCCAAAAAGTGTGCAGATCCATGGCTTTTCTACAGTATCAGGTGACTGTCCACCTGAAAGAACAGCATTAGAAACTAAATCTGAAGGGGACCTGCCACCGAGTCATCCACTCTGTCCCTTTTCCCTGAAGCAACATCTACACGCTTAGCAATCATTTGCCTAAATTGTCCTTGTAACCCTCCAGTAGCAGAACTCCAGAAGCTCCTCCATTGCTACAGTCCAGTGATTCACTGTGAAAATTCCCATGCTGGAGGGACTGGAAAAGTCAGCCTGAAGGAGCAATTCACTTTATTCTCAGCCATGGTGGTGAGGAGCAGGAGACTCTGCCTGTAGTGGCCCATACAACTGGAGCCCAGACTGCCCTTCAGAGCTCAGATACATTCATTTGGTATTTCATATCTATTTTTTATAAACTCTTGAGAGCTTCTCATGTGAAGTGCAGAGAACACAGCCAACTCGAGGGCACCAAGAACAGACATGTGATCAGAAGATAAAGTGGGACAACTAAAAGAACAAAAGCAGAAAAAAAGATGCAATGGCTCAGCATGGATTTTCTTACGACAGAATCTGCAATGCAAATACTGCCTGAAACTGCAGGATCATGAAAAATACTGCCACTTCTGATGGACTTCTTCCTTTGTCTCTGTGAGGGAAACAATTTGCAACAAGGAATGAGGAGCACTCTTTGGTTTATGTCTAAGGAATAGACCAAGGGCAGGAGGGGACGAAAGGGGCCTGTCCTATTTCACCTTCATTCAAGAGGGGGAATATCATGCACTTTGCCTTAAAAAGATAACTGTTTGGTCAATCATACTCACTTGAGATGATGACAGCCTTCCACCAGGCTAACCAGCACCTATCATTCAGGAGATTAGCCCAGCAGGTTTTTGCATGAGGTTTGGAAGAGCTGAGAAGAAGGAAGAGTTTTCCTAGGAATCATGTCTCACTCATTTCCTGCCCTTCTCTGGGCAGTGTCTGCTGTGTGGGTGCCCTGTGCAGCTTTTGAAGGGGGAGGTTTACAAGGAAATAGCCTTTCTCTGGAGACTGATACCCAATGGTGTCTCAGCAGCTTTTGCTTAACTTCTCACCCACCCGGGTACAACTCAGCCCATAGATGGGCACAATTTAAAGCTAACTGGTCTGTTAGTAAGGGTTTATGCCTGGTGTTTCCAATGCCATAAAATAAGCCTTGACAAATAAAATAAATGCTGGGGGGAAAGGACAAAAAAGCTGGATAACTAAATGGAGTCAATGCCCCAAGCAGAGGGTGTCTCTGCAGAGGCACACTGAAGAGGAAAGGTCCCAGCTACCCTTTTGACCTGACAGCCTGTAAAGCTGAAGCCTGCAAACAAGCACTGTGTATGGTTTCTTAACTTGTAACACCCCTTTGGCATTGTTGTGACTACAAGTAGCACTTTACAAATTAGCCCCTGTTGTGTTTTGCAGTGGCAACAGGAGGCAAATGAGGCAGTTTTAAGTGGCTCCTCTTTTCTGTAAAATTTCCATCAGAAAGCCAATGACCGTGGGTTTCAGGAACATTGACCCATGAAGTTTTCCCTTTTATTTAAATAACTTGACTGATTGCATTATGTCATACCAAATTTAAGTTCTTAAATATGGAAGAGAAGATAAAACCAGGCATGGACAACTGCTGTTTGACTTTGCCAGTACAGACAAGACAAATCCATATTTCAAAATGTCAAGTGGCTGCTGCTTTCAGCTTTCTTCAGTGATTACTTGGCTTTGGAAAAAAAAAAAATGAGGTTTCTACTCACCAGCTTTGTTTTCCTGAAATAAAACCCTCTTGATTTCCAACTAAATTTTAGAGATTGAAATATCTAAGACCATTTCCCAACTGAAATATAAATTGGCAGAAATTACGAAAAGTCACTATCAACTCTTCAGTGTAGGTATAGGCTGTCACAGTAACAAGAAAAGCAGCCAGCCTCCTGTTTAACCAGGGGATTACAGAGCAGTAGATTCTGCTATTTTGGAGGGGAAAGCAAAGGCAAGTATCTCCAGAGAATCACTGATGAAACACTTGGAAAAAGGAATCCTTTGGATACCTTCCCCTGAAATATCTTGATTCTCCTTCACAAGAGTTGGTGGAATGGTAGAATCCTACACTACTAACAAAAACACATCTGTTCCAGGTCATTCAGCTCAAGCAATTAATGTTTCAGTAGAAAAAACCCAAACCAGAACACTGTCAGGTAATCTGAGGGCTTGTTCTGACATTCAGCAAAGTCAGCAGGAAATCTCTGTGGTCCTTGGCAGAAGAGGACAAGGGCCGAGACAGGTAACCAAACTGCTGCTCTCCTTCCTGCTCCCCAGCTGCACCTTTGCTTGTCCTTCTTTCAAAAATAAAAACTCAGACTTCAGACACTTTCTCTGCTACTAGCTCAGGGTTGTATCTCACATTGCTTTAACACCCAATAAAGGCAATTTTCAGTTGTTGTTACCATTTAGGTCCATACATTTGATCTAAGTGAAATCTGTAAATGACAAGGCTTAACAGAGGAGCCCATGAAATGCCCATTTAATACCAATGTAGGACATTTACATGCAGCTGCAGGCCCAGCTGTAAAAAAGACTATTTACACGGTGATGGGGAAGGCATGAGGAAAGACCAACATTGTAGGACTTAGGATGTTAGGATATCACAGGCATTTGAGATATAGACTCAAATGCGCAAATGTTTGTGTTGGAACAGAAGAAAAACTGAGAACAGGATGAATGAAGCAAGATACAGATAGTGCTCAGCAGAGAGATCAAGTGCTTTCATGGTTACAAATGGCTTAGATGTTTTTATGGTGGACTTAATACACTGGAAAGCCTTCAGTAGCTCCTGGTCCTAGACCAAATAAATCAAAAAGTCCCTTCCAGCATTAAATATCTATTGATCATCTGCAGGGCTGTAATTACACTGGTGTGCTCTACTGCTGGAACACCAGCTGTATCCTGGATCCAGCCACAGCTCTTCACAGTGAACTGTGTCGCAGGTATTTAAAAAGCAATCGAACAGAAGAAAACCCTAATTTTCACCCATGGATTACAGTTTTTTCAACCTGAGCTGCAAAGCCAATTTTCAATTATAGGTAGTTTAAAAACTGCTGTTTGGTTTTAGGCTAAATATCCTGCAGCTTCACACAGGCTTTGTTGAGGCTACTGGATTTTGACTACAGGATTATGTGACTGTTGATGAGCCATGGGACCTGTTAACAAAAGCTGTAAGCAGACTAACTGCACACAGCAATGTTCCAGGGCTGCTTTAACTTCTGTTTTCAATTTTCTCTGCCTGTTTTAAGGCTGCTCTCTGCATTCCTAGGAGCATGTAAATTCGTTTTAAATTCCGTATTATGAATCAAGTTCACTCACTTCCATGAGCTGCACACAGATTACATGACGTAAATGGCAGACCTGTCAAAACTGTTGGAAGCAAAGGCTACATTAGGCGTAGAAGAAAATCCCAGATATTTCTAAAGCAGGACAGCTTGCTGTCCCAAGTGTGCAGGATAGCACACACACATTGTCACCTACTGTCATACAGCCCTGCAGTTCTGTCTGGCCAATACCTTGTGGCTCAGGATTCTGTGTCAACACTCAGACACATCCATTATTCCCTCTCTATGATGTGCAAGGCCACAGTAAGCGTTTCACAGATGATCTGAAGAAACACCTTACACTGTATTTTCTCCACTGTTTTCTGTTGCAGATTAGGTAACAGGCATGCCTAGGCCCTGAGGGAAAAGGAGAGGCATGACCTCCTCCTTTGCCCCCAAACACCTGAAAGCCACAGAGCCCCCAGACTGCAAGCCCCTTCTCATGCTCCGTGTGCTCCTCCGGCCACCTCCACCAGTGCCTCGCAGAGCTGCAGTCTCCTTGACCATTTCACAAGTCCCGGGGAAGAGGCAGGCTCTCCTAGGCCAAACCCCAAGGGGCTCATTTGGCCAAACTTCCACTGGGCAGGCTCCCTTTCGCCCCCGCTGCATGATTTCGGTGCAGAACTGCTGGCCCAGCCGCCGCCCCGAGCCCGGCAGCCGGCGCAGGGCTGGGTGCCGGGGGCCCGTCGGTAAAACCCCGCAAGCAGCGGGCGCCGGGCTTTGGCCGCTCCGCCGGCGCGGGGGGCTCGGCGCGGCCGCGGGGGTCCCGCCGGCGGCCCCGGCACTGCAGGGTGCGGCGGGGCAGCACCGCAGCGCACCGCGGCTGCAGGTACCGGGCGGGCTGTAGCTGCGCTCCGCGCATCTCCCCGCACCGCAAACGCCCCCAGCCGGGGCACCCTCCCTCCGCCGCGGCTCCCCACACCCCACCGCCCTGCACCCCGTCCCCGCAGCGTGGCTGCCTTTGCCCCTCCAGCCTCCCCCGGCCCTGCCCGGGGCGGACGCCCCCGCCGCCGCTCACCTCCTCCCGCTCGGCGGCGGCGGCGGCGGCGGCCCCCGGATCGGGGGTGCTGCCCGGATCGGGGGTGCTGCCCGGCCCGCTCTCAGCAGCCGCCTCTGCTTCCCCCTCCGAGGACATCCTTGGCCATCACCGGCAGTGGCGGCGGCAGCAGCGGGGGCTGCGGGACCCCGAGACGGCGGAGCCCCCCGCGGACCGCGCCCCGCGCCGTGGCCGGGGCGAGCCGCCCCCTGCGCCCAGGGCCGCCCTGCCGGGTGCTCCCGACTCCCTCCACCATCCCAGGCAGGCGGGCACGGAGGGAGGGAAGGAGGCGGCGGAGGGGAGGAGAGAAAGACGAGGCGGAGTGGGGGGGTGCCCCGGCCGCTCACGGCCCCCCCAGGTGGGCAGGCGACTGCCCGGCGGCTCCCGGCGCGCCTCTGCGGGCGTCTGGGAGCTGCCGGGTGTGCCCCCTTCCCGGGATACGACCTCGCAACCCCTACCCTTCCGGGGTGCCCTCTCTTGTCTTCTTCTCTTATCTTCCTCGCTTCCCATCCCCGAGTGCGTCCCCCCCCTCCCCGGGTGCACCCCCGCTCCGGCCACCCCCCTCTCAGCGCATCTTCACGTCTCCGCTGCCCGCAGCTCAGCCTCGGCCACTTCTCCAGCTTTTTCGCAGCGCCCGCACTTCGCCCGGGCTGGCGGCGGTACCCGGCCAGGCAGCAGCAGCAGAAGGGGCAGAAGGAGGAGAAGGAGAAGGAGGATGAGGAGGAAGGCTGCTCCGCGGAAGCGCTCCCTCACGGAGCAGCCCCACGATGCCCCTCTCCCCTCCCTGGTCGCTGGACCTGCGTACCGGGAACCGTGGGCAGCACTGTCGGGACGGAGCTCTAGGACTGCCACCGCAACCCGGCCCTGCTGTCCACCTTCACCTCCTTATTCTCGGAGGAGTAGCTGGCAAAAAAAATGGAGGCACCCAGCTGCTCCTGCCCCTTCCTACCCTCCTTGCGGCCTGAACCACTCCTCTGGTTTCAACTACCTCCTGCACAGGTTTTCCCTCACAATTGCCTCTTGCAGACTCCCTGCCCTGTCAATATATCTTCCTCCTGCTTGCATCCTGTGTTCAGTGCATCCAGTCATGATTGGCTCTCCTGCTGATCAGGACTGGTGTACTGCACCATCTTACCTTGGCATGTTTGCTTCATGTTTCATTACACTCTTGTGAGGCTCACCTTATTTGATCCACTTCTCTCTCTGTGCCCTACAGCAGCACATATTTTAAATCCTTCATAAAAATCTTGCAAACAGGCAAGTGAACACTCTTGAAGCATCAACCTTCACTTTAATATTTGTACTTCAAGTCCTGTCACAACATGCTTGCTGCTTTTTCAGGCATGCTGCTCTGGAAAACACCACTCCAGGTTCAAGGCACTCAGGCTGCATAAGAGATTGTTTAGAAGGACTGTGGGGCAGAGAATGGTGTTTGGTGTGTGAATGCATAAAGCAAAAAACCCTAAAACTTGGATTTTCTAAAAGTATTGGCCTCTGCTCAATCTGAATTTTAGGATATCCATTGCACTGGAGAAGTCTTGGCTGCTGCCAGATTGAGGATCCTACCCATTCTTGGGGGTGCAAGATGTCCCTGAGAGACAACAAACTCCCTTTGCCTCACATGTCTCTGGCTTGCACTGCAGTGCAGCAACTGCCACTGTAGCTACAGATACTTGTGCCTTGTCCTCCCCTGATGACACCTCCTCCTGGCAGAAAAGCATTTGTTTGGTTGCATCCAATATATACGTCCAAAGTAGTCTGGCTTTTACTTCTCTCAGACCTGGAGAGGAGCTGTGAGATGCACAGTGGAAGGGACTACAATGCAGGTTTATAAACCACACGAGAATGCATGTTTAAAATAATCAATTTCCTTTCTGTAAGTGGTACAATGGGAAATCTCTGGAGGATAAGATGGTCAGCAGATGGACAGGGAGTGGGTCACATCTAGGACACAGAAAGGAGACAAAAAGAATGCATAAGGAGTGCCTGGGACATATCCACCAAGATCTATAGAGCAAGAGAGATTTCTTGTCAGCTCATACCTGTTTGTCTAGATGGTTTTAGCGACCCTTAAATATGCTATGTAATGGGTGCTGGGGCATGATGAGATGTTGTGGTTAAAAGGGAAATGTGCCAAGCCAGAAAACTGTGCACTGACAGACTGGGAATGAACTTTATATTTGTGCCAAATTTCTATTTGTAAAGACTGTTAAAAAGCCCTAGTGAAAGGCAACATGAAGGGAGATAGACAAAATGGGCTTAGTGTATCACAAGGCAGCATGAAGAAGCATCCCCATTCAGTAAGGAAAAAGGTTGACAATTTTCAGAAGTTGGGGCCTGCATTTGTACAGATAGCAGGGTGAGGCTGTGCACCAGAAAGGTGTCAGCTTGGCAAGCCACACAGCCCAGGAGTAAAAACATCATATTCAAAAGCTGAGTCAGACAAGGACAGAAAGCAAAGACCTGGCAGAGCTCAGCCTGTCAGATTTGTCTGCCATCCCAATCCAGGTTGCTTTTATTTATTAAATACATCTAATACCCACTGGACTTCGGCGCTGTCTGAACAGCTTCATGAATTTATTTTCATTTCCACAGACACTCTGTTTTTGATGTTGAATAAACTGTGATTTATTTAATCTGAACCAGTCCTGACTGTTGTTTGACTAGCAGCTGCCAGCAGTCCCAAGGGCTGGATAATTGGCCCTTCCACCTTTAAGAGATTAAGTTGTCTCTGAGAATATGTAGCCCCCAGTTGATTTCAGGCTTTCGATCTGGAAGGCACATGCATATACATCTTCCCACCTGCCATACCATCAGAATTCTTCTGGTACCTGAAGCCAAAACATGGGAAAAAAGCCTAGAAATGAAAGAGATCTGGAGAAGGGGAAATGAAGGTTACTATCCCCGAGATTTAAGCTGTGGAAATGTCATCTCTCACCGGGTGCCTTTGTTTCCACCTCTGTAGCTCCAGATTCAAGGTATCAATCTCTGCTATCAAGGTCATCCTCACAAACTGAAGGATCAGGGCAAAAAAGGAAGCTTGAACTCCAGAGACTACTGCAAAATCTATGCAAAGAAGCTCATTTTTAATTTCAGAAATGCAGGGGATCAGTGTCACTGCTGTGAGATGCCTGAAGGGGCTATTTTTGTTCTTTAGAAGCTTTAGACTCTATTCTAACACAGATTAATTATGAATATTTATGTATATAGCACCAAAAATGTATAAGCAGTTTGTGGTCTGGCTTGCAAAGTATGTGTATCATATTGCAAAAATCAGCTCTGTCTTCTGGGCTTTGTGCCTGGTCACTCAGTCTTTCTAAACACCCAGCAAGGAACAGAGACAACATGCATGTGTAGCTTTCCTGCCTCTATTCAGAGCAAGAAGAAACTGGTGCAGTCAGGAACTGCAGTTTGTGTCAGTTTAAGATCAGCACCCTGTCATTCAGAGCATGCCACCGTAAAAATGTGGATAATCCTTTCTCTGAGCTCAGCTGGACCATTGCACTAACTTAGCAGGCAGAATTTTGTTCTGCTGTTTAGTGAGAGATGGCATTTGGGCTAAATTTGCAAAGATCTGGTACCATTTTTAAGATATACCTGGAAGCCTGATGTCTGCCTTTAAGATCAGACAGCTATGAAGATCCTGAGCATTTCTGGCCATCAAAACTTGAGAAGTACTTTATTGAAAGAGAAAAACTAAGCCTTCTGTTTCAGGGAGACTCCTACCCAGAAAATTGCAGTTGAGGGCTTCAAATTACATCTCTGCTGCTCCAAAAACAGCATAAATTAATATATGCTGTTAAGGAACTGCCACATACTGGCCCGGAGCTGACAGTAATGTAAAGCCTATTTCCAATGCAGATGGTTTGTTAGTTCACTTATGCAAATAGGCATATTGGAAGAGAGGTGCTATTGCTAAATATAAAGTAAGTCTTACCGTCCTATGACTTGTATGTGCTGCCAAAGAACTATGCAGACTATCTATAAGGACTAAATACAGTGATCTCAACAGACTTTCAATATTAAAAAAATAAGTGTGTTCCTAGTTAATAACGCCTTTTTAAAATTACAAAATCAAACATCTATTGCAGTTACAAGTGTCATATCACTATATCTATTTATGAGTCTGTGTAATCCAAAACATGTCTATTATCTTTTGCTAAACCTGTAAAGAGAGAACACTATGTTGCTTCAATATTAACGCTTAGTGAAATATTTGTGAATCAAATTGTGGATATAGCAGAAGAGAATCTGTCTGGACCATTCACAAAATGAGCTTTGATATCCTTTTAGTAAGTAAAAAGCTGAAGGGAGTCATCAATAATTTATTAGCACTTGGATTACGTCCTCCAGCGCTTGTAGTTTGCTGCCTTCTTGAAGGAAAAGAGGACAAAGGCCATACTGGCTCTGAGGCTGTGAAGTCTTTGCATGCTCTGATCTGTTGGTGCTGACAAAGGATGCCATATATTGAGGGGCATTTTGACAATGACTGTGATGATCATAGCTCTGAGGATCACAGTGGGATGAGCCACCAGCCCATTGTCATGTGATGCCTTTCCAATTATCAGCATGAAATAAGCCACGTGGTATTGGTACCACCCTGGCACAGGGGCACCCCTGCTGTAATCAGCAGGCTTGGTGTCCTGAGGGGCCTGAGTTTTAACAGCCCATCTCTACGCTTCAGGCTTTTTGCTTCCCTCCTTCTTTCTCAGATGTCTGTGCCCTGTCTCCTGCCATCTCTTTCCTGGTGGCAGTGCTTTCCTGATGCCTATGTTCAATCTTTAGATTTAGTAACATAACTGCCACATTGTGCAGACATGCCAGAATTTGCACTGACATTCGCTCTTTCTTTTCAGAATGAAATGTTCTCTCCTCTCATCTATTTCTCTGGCTTATGTCTTTCAGATTTGGCACCTGTCTTCTAGTTCTCTCTTTCCCTTATCTTGCTCTTTCTGACATCCTATTTCCAATACCTGAACAATCACCACCCCCACAACTTGTTTCCCAGATTTTTCAACCTCTATGTCCTGAGAAATCTTTCTTAGTTCTTTCCCTATCACAGTCACCAATAGCTTCATCTTCCCTCACAGCATTCTCTTGAGTTGTCCCCAAGAAGCACTTAAGAGTAAGGAAAGGCTATTCCTGTGCTGTATTGAAGCAGAATCCAATACCTCTTTTTTTCTGCTTCATCAGCCTCCATTGATGGAAACAGAACAGATATTCTCAATCCCAGGTAGGACAGGAAGGGCCATAGGCAACCTGAGGGATCTAGATGTGCCTCTGCCCTTCTCTGTGCACAAGGATGTTGTTTCCTGCAGGTGTTTACATTTCCTGTTCCAGGTGTGCTGAACAGACCTGCAGAAAATTGGACAGATGTTCTGAGAGACAGGAAGCAGCAAAAGGTCATGTCTGTGATAGTCCACCAGCATCCTCCGAGGCTGATGCTTGCTGCTCATGTCATTCCAAGCCTGAGCTGATGCACCATGCTTTTTTTTGGGACTTGGTAGCTCAGCATAATGCTAGCCAGGTTCTGTCCACAAAATGCTTTGGAGGAAATGAGGACAAAACTCTTTTTACAAATAGTGTAAAGACATCTCAATATTAATGAGGTGCTATGGACAATGATGGGGAATCTGAGCTCCCAGATTTTTCCTCCACAGCACTGCGGGGCTTTGTAAATCAAAGGGAATACCAATAAATCTGTTTCAATATTTTGTTATCTTATATAAGAAAGAGAGGTTCTCAGGCACAGTGGCTGACCAGAGGAGCAACCCTAGGCTAGGCAAATGACCAACAGCTCCAAGCACCAAAATATTGCATGTGTGGCTGGAAGATGAGGAAATACCTTTCATTCATATCAGGAGATACCTAACTATCATGGGGTTTGGTCAACTTCTTTCCCAAGTTGAACTCAGAAGCCCAAATCCATCCATTAACCTCCATAGCTCATGACTTCTGATGCAAAACAGCCATCTGGTCAGTGTTGTTCCAGAGCCAAGTCAATAATCTGGAGAGTTACCAGCCTTTTCCCATGGGAAGAAAGCTGGGCAGTTGCTGCTGCTGTACATGTCTAGAAGGCAGTCTGCCAGCACTCAGGGCTGCTGTCCACTGCCAAACAGACTTTTAAAAAGTATAGCCTTCAGTGACAAACCATAATGGAAAGGTGCAACACATGCACCTGAGCAATCAGTGCTCCCACACGGTGACACTGAGTAAGCACTGCAGTGATCTCTGCCATTTCTCCTGTAACTGTGCTGCCGAAGAAAGGGGGTTTTAAGTGGTTTTGCTAATGGTACTACTTGCCACTAACAGTATGGGGGCTCTCTACCAGTGAGCTTTCCTTTGGTCACTGTCATCTTCTTTGCTCCTGATTTCGGCAGCTGTCATGAGAGATCACAACAGCGATAAATACCTCTGAAAAGAAACTTAAAAAAAACCAACTCACAACAATGAAGAGAACTTGTTGTCAGGCAAAAAATAAGCATAAGAGAATACTCTAGAAAGATGCCTCCATGTCAGCCTGGTAGAAAAGCATGTACAAGTGAAGCTTTCTGCCGACTTCACTTCCATCACCAAATACCACCAGTGAGAGAATAGTCCTGTCCTGCTGCCATGCATACACCAAACCTCACAAGCACTGAGCCTCTGGAAATACAAGGTGCAAGGTCCTATCCTGTGAAAGACTGGCAAAGTTATTTCTTCTATTTATATGGTGGCAACAGAATTTAAAAGTGATGCAGCACTATGTATCAGAGCCACCTTTAGGCATTAGATATTTCATGTGATAACTATACAGTTCTGGTAGCTTCCTTAGAATACCTCTTACCTCTCTTCCAGGTATCTTTTACACTTTGCCAAGCTGTCCTTTTGTTTCTCGTTAGGTTGCTTGTCTCTCCCTACCAGAAAGCTGAGTGAAGCAGTGTGTTGCCATGTGAGAAGCAGATATGCATGCCACTGGCAGGGTCCTCTGAGAACCTACAGCTTTTCACATCACTCCTAAGGAAATGGGAAACCGGCTCTGGCCTAATAAAGACTCATGGAAAAGTACTTAAGAAGATAAGGCATAGCTACCCATCACAGCCCTTTACATTTCCAAAGATGAAGGTGAAAACCCAACTCTGTGTGACTGCAGTTAGTTCTGCCAGATCACTTAAATCATCAGGACATCATGATCATCACTGTTAAAAATTCTTGGCAGATGTAGCTGCACTAGCACAGCTATTTAGAGTTGAGTACTTCAGGCTTGGGTCCACTGGCAGTAGGAACTGCTGCTGTGCAGGCATCTACATCGAATACTCACAGAATCATTGAAGGCTTAGGGCTAGAACAGCCTTTAAAGATCATCTAGTTCCACCTGCCCTGCCATGGGCAGGGACACCTTCCACTAGAGCAGGTTACTCAAAGCCTCATCCAACCTGGCCTTGAACACTTCCAGGGATGGGGCATCCAGACCTTTTCTGGGCAACCTCTTCCAGTGCCTCACCACTCTCATAG
Organism: Eopsaltria australis; assembly: GCA_034509425.1. NCBI lineage: Eukaryota > Metazoa > Chordata > Aves > Passeriformes > Petroicidae > Eopsaltria > Eopsaltria australis. Next base: position 4,022,729 of record JAVTVJ010000241.1, read on the forward strand.
TTAATTTTTTCCTAATATCTAATCTAGACATATCTCCTGTCAGTTTAAAGCCATTTCACCACATCCTTTCATTACCTGTCCTCATGAAAGTCCCTCCCTAAAGCAAGAGCATTGCAGAGGCCACACTTCCTGCTCCCAAGGTGTGAGAATTGAAGCCTGGGAGAGGTGAGCTTCCCCTGGCACTCCTTTCAGTATACATGCTGACTAGTACAGATGGATTTTGGATAAAGCATGTACAACATCACTCTCATCCGGTTCAGGTGCAAAGATATAAGTTTTTCCCCATGATACAACAGTAAATAATCTGAAAAGAAGAAAGGAACAAATTCTAATGCCAACAAAACAGCCAGTTCTTCAGGAGATTTGCCATGGAGGGTAATCATGTGAGCATATCCAGTGCTTTCAACTGTCTCAAATTGCTTGAAATCTCAGGCTTAGGAACTTTGACAGGCTTCCTTTAAAATCTATGACAGTAGATTTGAATGCATTGACTACGTCACTCAGATTTTGTCAGATAGATCCCACAGCAGCAGCCAAGGGAGACACTGTCCCAGCCCAGAGAAGCTGGATTTCAGAAATGTTGTTTTCTTCATAGATAGCAGGGGCAGAGGGCATTGTCAGGCAGGGTCAGCTCAAGACTATTTTCATTTAAGCCTTCTGTGAAGCAGTGACTGTCAATGATAGCGCATTCACCATCTGTGCAAATACAGATTTTCACCTGCAACACACTTCAGAGGCAGTGTCTGAATGACCTGACATGAGAAATACATTTGCTTGACTGCCCATTCTAATTTCCACAGGAGTCTGTTCTCTGGAGTCCCAGCTGTACAGCAACTCACTTTTAACTGGGTTTTATTTGTATGTTGTAATGAGGAGATGAAAACCCAGTATGATAGGGATACAAGATATCAATTGAGAGAGAAATATCTGTATTTGCTGAAGAGGTGTGTTATTTCAGGATATTTTCATCTAGTCTGATAAAAATGGCATTTCTATAGAAACAACTGAGGAAAAAAACAACAAAGAGGAAATCCCATGCTGTCAAAAGACAACATAATGTTCAGCAGATGCATTACAAGTGATGAGTAAATACTCTACTGCTTTGGGTTTTTAAAATACACAATCTTTCCCTCTCACTTACATGGTTAGATCACTTTGCATTGAGAATGGATGTGTGCTTTTTATTGGTGAAAGAGCAGAGATTTCATTTAAAATATCCCTGCTTCATCTAGTCCCAGGGATATCCTTTACTCAGTGGGGTGTTGCTGTCATGGAATGCAGGGCTCCATCCCAAAAGTACATCAGCTTTAACAAAAGCTAACAAAAGTAAGATTTATATCTTGGATGCATCCCTGATGATAACTGGTTCTTCATTCATCAGCAGACCTGCATGCTGTCCAGCACGCTGCTCTGTTCTCAACTTCAGTTTCTGTCTTCTCGGCAGAAGAGTTATTTACTTCCATGGCATGGTCACCTGCTTTTGAAACAACTCATCTTAATATTTATCATCTCTGCATCATAGATAATAGTACTACATTTGCAGATTCACCTTTCTAATCCCACCAAGGCCACTGCCTTGTTTTTGTTGTTCTGATCCCTTCTCTGTTACAAGCCAATGAGAAAGCATTCAGCTATAGGCACTCCTCTCTGCTTCGGAAGACCAAAACCATGTTTTAGAAAGTCATGTGAAACTGATTTGTGGCAAGCTAGAAGGGGATGAGAGAGATTTTCAGGGCTTGTGAAAAGACTGACAATCTTTTAAAATCACATTAAATAGCTCTCGTTGAGTGAGGAATATTTGAGTTCACCTCCAAAGACTCCAAGAGATGCACTGCTGGGAATTTCATTGCTAGAATCTCTTAGCAAATCCATGCAAGTGTGTTGGTACTTATAATTTTAAAGGATAAATATGAAGACACACAAGCATGATTTATTGATAGAGCATAAGCTATATATAGTGCCCTTAACTGTATTATTAAAACTGAAGGTAAATAATTAATGGAATGAAGGAAAAATACATACAACTCTGGCAGTTTTGATGAGAAGCATTCCTGTCTTGCCGTAATTAAATTTGAATATATTCTGAGTATACTTGTATGTCTTTCTGGCAAAAAAAGATTATTTCCTCATTTCACCTGCATGCTAAGAGACACTGTGTGTGGCCACAGACGCTGAGAGTGTGAGAGGAGTCAGGGTGGGAATGTGCTGATGGCTGTCAGGTTTGAGTCAGAACCATAAGCAGTTGTCAGACAGTCTAAGCAGTCCCAACGCTTCACCCAAACACGCTCCAACACAACCACAGCCTCCCTGTCTCACTGTCCAAGTGGGAGAATGAACTGTGTTCATGGGGTGCCTGGGAAACCATTCCCAAGTCCAGCCCCAGGAAAGCCTTGAAGTGGGAGAGAGAGATCTTCTACTCTCACTGCTGCGTCTGCTCCTTCCTTTTGTAAGACCAGTGTTGCTCTCGTGACTGGTCTGAAGATGAGTAGTGGAAAAACTAAAACCTTGGTTTCTCATTTTGCTTCAATCAGAGGCACAATCTGTTGATTTCAACAGATTTTGGAGCAGCCCTACATGACTTTCACTTCCCCCGAAGCAATGATCACAAAAGGCAGCAAGGTGCCAAAGGACACATTAAACTCCCTACTTCAATCAGCCAGACCTGTGGTAGCAGCAGAGTCCTGGAGCCATCAGCATGGTGGGTGGTTCCACAGAAAATGGATGAGAAGCTGCTGCTCTTGAAGTTTAACTGCAAGAAACCTGCACAATTATTTCAAAGTGTTTCTTGCATCCCAAACCAGCATAAATTGGGAACAACAATATTAAGTGGCAGGTGGTGGTGGTAGGGTAGCAGTTATTTTCAGAGAAACAGAGAATTTGACACTCCATTTCTCAGCAGGCACTGCTATTCCTGAACTAGGTTTGACTTTAATGTGATTCCTTTTGCTTCAGGGAGTGCAAAGCAGAGCTCCACCAGCTGATGAACTGCAGTCTGGCAGGGCAGCACTGGGGAGGCACTCCAAGCACTCTTGAGGCTCCCTTATGCAAATCTCCAAATGTAGTTAAGAGCAGATCTATTTATTCCTCCTGCTAGGAGCATCTATAAGCGCAACAGATGTAACAGCAGCAACTGCTCAAACATCTCTGCCAGAATCATATGTCTGATCATAAGGTTAGAATCACGGTCACTCCTGAATATGTAGTAAGCCTAATGGGGCATCTTCACAGTGATTCCTACTTCAAAGAGTGCTCAATGACCTAAAATGATGCATTTGTTAACTTTACCATGTCAGGAACATGGTTGCTCATCTGAAGACATGAAGCTGAGGGAGATGTTTGCTGCTCAGCATGTAAAAAATTGAAATTCTCATTCCTATTTTTTATGAGCTAATCACAGCCCAGCTTCCCTGACAATTTAGTTAAGGCTGGCTGTCTGCTGACAGGATGAAGGATTATCTTCCTTTCTACAGATATAAGTGCTTTCAATGATCATCACGGATAAAGCTTGTTCTTGACTGTAATTTTGCTTGAGTGTCACAGCTTTCTGAAGGGATAAAAACCCCTAGTTCTTCATTTCTTATGGCATCAGAGACCTTGTAGTGCATCCTTCCCAAACACTGAGCCCACCTGCTCCAGCCCAAGCCCCAGTGAGGATCTGTGCCTGCTCCCGTGCTCAGGAATATTCATTTCCCAGCTAAAAAGGCTGAAAGTTGACCAAGCACTAAAATCAATAACCAGCATTAAAATCAAAGCTCCTGCAAGTTCCGACAGCTCTCCCATAGTTTCTAATAAAGCTTGGCCCGGGTTACAAACGAGCAATCAGACATGAATCATAAATTACAGGCATGTTCAGAGCTTTATGTATCTGCTCTCCCGAAACACCTCCGGTCTCGGGCACGGCAACGCCCTCCGCTGATGAGAGGGCACAGCTGCCGCGTGTACATCAATGCATTTCTGTGTGTGCAGATCCTCGCTGCGGGATGCAGTGGCCTGTGTTTGGAGCCAAGGAAAGCTCCCGGGGAAGCCGCCTTGGCCCGCACAAGCCCAGGGCTAACCCACATCCGCGGCTCGGCGGCGGGACGTGCCTCCGGGAGCCCCGGGCCGGGCGGAAGCAGCGGCCAGCCGTACCCATAGTGCGGGGAACCAGGGCCGTGATTAACACGTCAAAAGCCGAGATGAATATTCAATTAATTCCGCCGAACTCCCCGCGGGCAGCGAGGGCCGGGCCGCGGCGGCGGAAGTGACGGCGGCCGGGCGGAAGCGCCGCCGCGGGGAGGGCGGCAGTGCCGGGGCAGCGGCGGTGCCGGCGCAGGTGAGTGGCGGCCGAGCTGCCGAGAGCAGCGGCCACGTCTGCTGCAGAGCTTGAACGCTGCTTCTGGAGAGCGTTTGGGAGAGCGTTGTGGAGCTCCGTTTATCTGTAAAGTAAACGCCGTTCGCTGTGACACGCAGGTGCTGCACTGGTGCTTAGGGTCCCTCACTGTCATGACTGACCTTACTGCCTAGGCTCACACTTGGACTGAAGTCTGTTGATTCAGAAGTGGACCTTGGCCCTTGAAGCCATCTGTGGGTTTATTACCTTCTGTGCTTTTTTGATTTCTTTTAGTCTGACAGAGATCTCTCGTCCCAACCGCGCCTGTAGAACTTCCTGCAGAGCTGATGGGTTCTTCAGTCTCCACGGCGGGTCCAGACCATGACAGAAAGCTCTTTTTTGAGATTTTTAGTATAGACAGGGTGTGCAACAGCAGGTGATAGTGTGTCCACATAGTGATCACAATGTTGTAGAGTGCAAAGGTGCTCATAGTCCTTGGACACAGTTTCTGATCCCTTGCCTGTGTTCCTAGGACAATATCTCAGTGTGCTGCTCTCAGTGTGTTGCTGGTGGTGCCTCTGGGCAAACAGATGGTGTGTGAGAGCTTTTCAGTAGCCACTTGCAAGGCTGGGGGCAAGCAGGCTGCAGGATGCTGGGGTTAGTGCTGATCCTCAGGAGTTTCTGAGTTGTCCTGGATGTTTTTAGGGAGCTGTGGTGGGTAGGAACGACTCCTCCTGAGGGCCAGGGGAGTGTTGCTAATGTGCTGTGATGTCTTCCATGGGACATGGGAAAAGGTCCCCTGAGAAAGCAAAGTGTTTTGCCTACATTTATTGTGTCTGCAGGTCCCACATGTATTGGAACAAAGCCTTTGAGGAGAAGGTTCCTGGAAGAACATCCAGCCTCATTAGCAATGGCTGCTTGGTTGTCTTCTTGTGCTGACAGTTGCCCAGAGGAAGAAAGGCAGTTTGAAGATGCTCTGTATTTCTTGATTAAGTGTTTTGATAGGGAGGGACTTGGGCAAGTTTGTGTAGAGCTCTGTGTGGAGGAGGCTTCTTGGAGAAAGCTTAGCAGCACCCTTTGCTTCCAAGTGTGTGTTTAGTGGCTGTTGATGCAGGCATCCTCCTGTTTTGGGCTTTGAAGCCTGTGATGACAGGGCAGGGAACACTTGGCTTGGGATGTGTCTTCTGCTCCTTGTGGATAAGGAAGAGGGGCCAAGCAAGTGAAGTCTGGCTGTGGGAGCCCCGCTGTGGCAGCAAGCTCCATAAATAAACAGCAAGTAGGTGTGTGCTTATGCTAGGAGTACACACAAAAAGGAGCTGTCTGTGGAGATTACAGTTTTTGCTGTGCCGTGGCGAGGGGAGTGGGCTGGAAGGGAGCGTTTCTGCGTTCTCAGCATCAGTCAGAGATGGGATCCCATCTCTGGTGTTTTTGTGTTAGGCCCTTCCCTGACAGCAGCAAGGCACCATAGCAGGGTGCTCCTTTCTGCCATGAAGTGGCCTTTGGTTGATGGTTTTACACCAATACCTTGCATAAAACCAATCAACAAATATAAAACTTCCTGGCCCCCTTTTTTCTCTTAGAACCAAAAGCAGCTTTCTTAACCAACCTTGGTCAAGAATGAGATTCCTGAAAACAGTATAACTATTCCATGTGTAGGTCATATATTCTACAGGCAGTAACTCTTATGTCTGTGAGCATCTTTCCCACAATGTTTCTCCCCACATATTTTACAGTAAGTTCTGGTAATAGTATAAGAGAAACCATGGCTTCAGGGCAGTGGCTGTGCCTGCACAATGATTGAACTTCATTTTTGTCTGAGACTAGAGCAGACAAATGCAAACGCTTTCCATTTTCTCTTATGTTCTGCCTATCCCTATGGCAGATAAATGCAGTTTTAAAAATCCAAGTCCACTTTCCTTTCCAACTTCATGATAAATCATGCCTGAGTCCTGCTGAGCTTTTAAAAGTGGACGAGATCCAATATGCACAAATGATTTCAACATACTGCGGGTGGGAGGGTGCCAAGTCTGCAGCATTAGTGCTGATTAGTGACTGAAATTAGTGTGAAATGTATTTGCAAACAGGTTACTTGCTGCCTATGAGAAATGGATTGCTGGTCTCAGGCTCTGGGAATCAGAGGTGGGGAGCAATAGTCACAAATCTTTTCCTGCTTGGTAGATGGGAGTTGGACACCTTCTTGGTGAGTTGTCATGTGAACAGAGGCAAAAGTCTGTGTAAATCTCATCCTTGTTTCTCAACCCCAAACTGGCCTGGGCAGCAAATGAAGATGCTTGTAAATAGCACAGCTTCTGCCAATAAGAGCCCAGTGATAGAGAATGAATCCACATCAGGAAGAAAGACATTTTTCGCTTGGGAGGTCTGAGTGAGAAGGAGAGCAAACACAGTCAGTGAGTGCATTGTCCAAATCAATGTGGACAGTCTCTTGTATCCTGCCAGGAATGCTGATGCTGGGACCTGGAGAAGATGGCATACTGTGTAGTGATGCCTGTGAAGGGAGTTAAAGCAGATCAATACATTCACAATATATCAGTGGGTGGCCCCAATGCCACAACAACAGGACAAACTCAAAGATAATTACTCAGCCTGAAAATTTAGGTTTTCAGTTTTCAGCAGAAAAGGTGCAACCCCATCTTCTGAGGTAAAGTAACTGGGAGTTTGGTGGAGGGGAGGAGCAGCGTGTGTTTACCCCAAAACCTTGACCTCCCTTGCATATTTAAATTCCTGGATAGAAGGAGCTACAATGTGCCCTTGCCCTGCTGGTAATTTGGAGAAAACATATCCTGGCTGTCTCCATCATAGCCCACCCTCGTCATGATTTAACACACCAGAGGACCACCTGGGAATAGACCCCTCTCCATGTAGAAGTCCTAAAATAGTTAATATTTGAGGCTGGGTTATGTCAGGTTTTAGGACTAATACATCCAACAGATCCAGTTCATGTTGAATGGGGATTTGCAATTTGTGGTTTATCAATGCATATGTTGCAATGGAGACCTGAGGGTCCGACTTGCCCTGTCAGGTTTTATTTGCACAGCTTTAAAGTTGCAAAACAATTCTATTCAGTTTGGTAAAAGTGCCTCTGTGGCTAGTCTAGCTCTACAGGAAGCTGAAAAAGTCATATGGGAAGAACCAATTATTCTAGTGGGACTTTTCAAGGTCTTGAAACCCATAGTGGCCAGAGCCTCACCTGGTGTGGGGGTGGCGAAGGGAGAAGCCGTAAGAAGGTGGTATGAACAGTTACATCATCACTGCCATATGCCTCAGAGAGAGGAGGGAGCACCCAGAGTGCTCCAAATACAAGAATTGCCTGGCAGTCTACTGAACCAGGAGCCTCCGTTCTTATATAAAACCTACCCCTCAAGCAGAGCCCCACCTGAAAAGTGTGTGGTTCACTGAAGCATCCTGCAAAAGAGATCCTAAAACCTTATGAACGTGTATGGTGTCAGATGGGGTACATAGAGTCAATAGCTGCTGGGGAGTTAATGGTGCCCATAACTCACAGCCTTTAGTCTTCAATCCCCACCCATACTCCCTGGAACAAAAGAAGCCAAAGACCCTGCAAATCCTCTCCGTTACCTAGGACAACTGGTTTTGGCAGAATTACCGAGAGTGGGATTGGTACCCCTGACCTTAAAAAAGCCACTTAACTTTGTGCCCGTGTGGTGTATTGTTCCTGATTGTTTTAATCATGTTTTGTTTTTATGCATGTATATGTTTTACAGATTATCTGAAATCCACTGCTGGACCTATGCTTTCAACTGTTGAGTGGACGGACCATTTTGTGTATTTTTTAGTTTGATTTTGCTAAGCCTATTTTGCCTTTTTTCTAGAAAAAAATGGTGTGGGAAAAGTTTTTACTCTTATGTTATGGATGTATGATTTTTTCTCAAGCGACTGAGAATCAGAGTACTGAACCAAATTTAGCTTGGGAGTTGATACAAGGATTTATGCATATTTGGAATCATACAAATCAAGGAATATGTATTAACCTCCCCAACTCTGCATCAGAGGGGTTTAGATTTATGATGATTTGGTTAAATTTTTCAGAAATACTAACAAGAGAACTGGATAATCTTAAAAAAGCAGGAGGAAATGTTACCTGGGGAATGGTCGAGTCCCCGTTCCTAGACCAGAAAGAAGGACAACAATGGGATGCAAATGGGACATGGGTAGAATACAAGAAAGCCTTTTACCACCTCCCACGCAACTCTACCTGGAGCCATTTATGGAATCAGACGTGCTATCGGTCATTAGACACCAACCCTACCGAGACATTGCAAAATGTCACTTCTATCCCTTGCACGGTGGTGCCGTGGTGGGATTCTCCTGCTGAGGGTGGGTTTTTCGAACATGAGTACAATTTACATTGGGATGCAGGATGGTGTATACAAATCCCCGATAACCCAGGAACTGCACACCAAGTCAACCGAACAAATTATGAGTGGGCCTGGTCTCTGAAACAGATCTTTGACCCTATGTCTACCCTGCAATGGACCTCCAGGGCCCCCACAGGGAAAATAGTAGAATGGGAAGTGGAGAAACCAGACTGTAAGGACCATCAGACCATACTACCTAATGGAGAGAGCATCTGCTGGAAAGTGAGGAACCGTAGAAGCATTACCCAAAGTAAATCAGAGACCTCCTTTCTGAATTGTTCCCGTATATTAGATTGTACCACAGGAGCAGGGGAGCCTATAGAAACCTGGTACATCTCGGAGCTGAGAACTTTTATCCGGGACATGTGTACCTGTTGGGATTATCCCAACTATGGCTATCTAAACCAAGACACCCGATGCAACGGGTCTTATGAAAATTCTGAGACAGCACTGTCCTGTGGCATTCCCATTACACATGGCCCTGACCAAAGAAGGGTCTGGAATTCAAGTAGTGAAGCACAGGATGTTCCCCAGGGTGACCAGTATCAGTGCTCACAAGCCAAATATCCAGCTCCACGGGGAACAGTATGGGCATGTTCAGATGGGAAAATGTATTCCCACTTGAACATGTATGATATGGCTGGACTCCAGTGTACTGTTGGGTTTCCTACCATGTGTCCATCTAAAACGTTCAATTATACACTTTATCGTAACAACAAAGTGCGGAGAGAAATCCACAATCCCACAGATGCCAAAGGGTGGATTGGGGGGATTCAAGTCCCTGACTATTATACCTGGGGACAAAATGTTGCTTTAGACTTAGAATCACTTTTTGTGTCCAGTGGAGTTATCCAACGGCACAAATATGTTTTGGAGAACTTAACTAGGCAAGTCAATGTGTTAAGCAACTGGACCGGACATTCACTTGGGGAACCGAATGAGCAGGTGCAGCAGGCATCGAAAATGGCTTTGCAGAGCCGTTTAGCCCTAGATACATTGTTGTTGAAAGAGAATGGAGTGTGTGGGATGCTAAACCTAACGGATGGAGAATGCTGTGTCACTGTCCATAATGCTACCACCACCATAGAAGAGGCACGTCAGAAGATGAAGGAGATTGCTGAACAAACGGGAGAACTGTTTCAAGCAATGCAACCAAAGGACTAGTTTGATGGACTGAGCCTGGATTGTGGATCACACGAATACTAAAGTGCCTTGGATTTATGGGATGGGGAAGGTGGCTTGTGTGCATTGCCCTTATGATACTGTGTGGGTTCTTGAGTTTGATGGTAGGTCAAAAAGTCATGTCAAACTGTTTGCTTGTGGTGAGTTCATTATGGTTATAGAGGAAAGGGATAGAGTTTCTAGCACTGTATAATTCCATACCATTCACATCATGGGTAGGACATGGTTGCAGCAGGAGGAAGCCAGGGGCTGGAAGTGGAAGGGTTGCCATCTTTTGCTGTGCTCAGGGGTGTGGCTTTTCTGGTTTGGTGCTCAAAGACAGCACCTGTGAGGCCAAGAGCTGGTGAGCTGCCCCGAGAGAAAGAAAAGAGAGAAAGCAGCAGCACTGCAGAGCCCAGCTGAGCCATGTAGAGCCCAGGCTGCAGCTGCTGTGACCAGAGCAGCCACAGGAGCTGCCACTGGAACTGCCAAGCTCCCCAGTCCTGCTCCCACAAAGTCAGGCCCAGGAGGAGGGTCCTCTGACCTGCATCGGAGCCCTGTCAGGTCCCACCAGGTTTTGCCTTGTCCCTGTTCTTCCCTTGTTTTTGGTCTGAAGGGGGAAAGTTAAATTACAAGCCTCCCCAACATTCTGGTTCTGTTTTCCCATATATACCATGTTGCCCAGCACAGAGCCAGTCATCATTTCGCCTTTGTCTGGAAAAACCACGCTGGGTGCGGTCTTTGGGATGTGTTCTTATTTCTTCAGTGGTGATTACCCTTTTGTGGGTAAAACACTCTGTCTTTTGTACAATCTTATTAATATTGTTGTGGTTATTGCAGTTTTTCAGTAAACTGTGATTCCAATTTATAATCTTTCCTAGTGTTTTCTCTACTACCGGAATGGGGCAGGGGAAAGGGGGCAGCTCAGGTAGGTTTAATATTCCCACTTGGTTTTAAATAAGCACAGAGCTATACGAAGGGGATGAAGGAGATCGTTGGGATTTGTGAAAAGACTGGTGACCTCATAAAATAAAAAAAACTCATAAAAAGTCTCATTAAATAGCTCTTGTTGAGTGAGGAATATTTGAGTTCACCTCCAAAGACTCCAAGAGATGCACTGCTGGGAATTTCATTGCTAGAATCTCTTAGCAAATCCGTGCAAGCATGTTGGTACTTAAAATTTTAAAAGAGACTTATAAAGACACACAAGCATGATTTATTGATAGAGCATAAGCTATATATAGTGCCCTTAACTGTATTATTAAAACTGAAGGTAAATAATTAATGGAATGAAGGAAAAATACATACAACTCTGGCAGTTTTGATGAGAAGCATTCCTGTCTTGCCATAATTAAATTTGAATATACTTGTATATTCATACTTGTATGTCTTTCTGGCAAAAAAAGATTATTTCCTCATTTCACCTGCATGCTAAGAGACACTGTGTGTGGCCACAGAAGCTGAGAGTGTGAGAGGAGTCAGGGTGGGAAAGTGCTGATGGCTGTCAGGTTTGAGTCAGAACCATAAGCAGTTGTCAGACAGTCTAAGCAGTCCCAACGCTTCACCCAAACACGCTCCAACACAACCACAGCCTCCCTGTCTCACTGTCCAGGTGGAAGAACTGAACTGTGTTCATGGGGTGCCTGGGAAACCATTCCCAAGTCCAGCCCCAGGAAAGCCTTGAAGTGGGAGAGAGAGATCTTCTACTCTCACTGCTGCATCTGCCCCTTCCTTTTGTAAGACCAGTGTTGCTCTCGTGACTGAAGATGAACAGAAATCTAGAGATTTAAGTGCTTTCAGTGGTCATAATGGATAATAGATTTGTTTCTGGCTGTAATTTTTCAGTAGTACTGCAGCTTTCTAAAGGTATTAAAAAACTCCCAAACAGTGAAACAGTCCTTCATTTTTTACAGCATCAGGGCACTTGTGGTGAGTCCTTCCCAAACAGTGAGCCCACCTGGTCCAGTCCAAGCCCCAGTGAGAATCTGTGCCTGTTCTCAAGCTCAGAGAATTCTTTACCCAGGTCTATCATATTTATTAATCTCACCAATGTCTCTCGGTATCTGAAGGGAGGGTGTCAGAGGATGGAGCCAGGCTCTTCTTGATAGTGCCAAGAAATAGGACAAAAAAAGAAGGGGCAGAAACTGATGCACAGGAAGTTCTACCTGCCCATGAAGGACAACTTCTTTATTGTGCAGGTGACCGTGTTCTGGAACAGATTGTCCAGAGAGGTTGTGGAGTCTCCCTCATTGGAGGTATTCAAGAGCCTGGATGCAATTCTGAGCCATGTGCTCTAGGATGACCCCGTCTGAGCAGGGAGGTTGGACCAGGTGATCCCCTGTGGTCCCTTCCAACCTGACTCGTTCTGTAAAAAGGCTGAAAGTTGACCAAGCACTAAAATCAATAACCAGCATTAAAACCAAAGCTCCTGCAAGTTCCGACAGCTCTCCCATAGTTTCTAATAAAGCTTGGCCCGGGTTACCAACGAGCAATCAGACATGAATCATAAATTACAGCCACGTTCAGAGCTTTATGTATCTGCTCTCCCGAAACACCTCCGGTCTCGGGCACGGCAACGCCCTCCGCTGATGAGAGGGCACAGCTGCCGCGTGTACATCAATGCATTTCTGTGTGTGCAGACCCTCGCTGCGGGATGCAGTGGCCTGTGTTTGGAGCCAAGGAAAGCTCGCGGGGAAGCCGCCTTGACCCGCACAAGCCCAGGGTGGCCTGGAGGCGGGCCGTGCCTCCGGGAGCACCGCGGGAGCCGCAGGAGGGGCCGGGCCGGGCGGAAGTGACGGCGGCCGGGCGGAAGCGGCGGCGGGAGCGGCGGTGCCGCGCAGGTGAGTGAGTGAGTGGCGGCTGAGCTGCGGTGGCGGCGGGGCCTCTCCGGCCCGCGGCAACCCCGGGGCCTGGCCTCGCTCGGTGTAGCCGGCAGGGGCCCGGTGCTTCGCCTTTACCCTGCCGTAAAGAGGAGCGCGGCTGCGGGCGCCGCGCAGCACGCGGTGCAGTGACCGTGCCCCCGTGCAGGGAGATGCAGCGGGATCTGTGCCGCTGTGTTCATCCCGCTCTCCCTCTCTCGTCCCATCAGAGAGGCCTCGCCAGGCCGGATCTCCGTCGCCTGGTTAAGTCTTGATTCAGAGTCGTTTGTGAAAGTCCATGAGGGCTGTGAACGCGGTGGGAAGGCTGGGACGCTCTTCAGTGTGTTAACAGCAGCTTGTTGCTTTTCATTTTATTTTGTGCTATTCTGGTTCCTGTTTATTGCAGAGACAAGCTGGGACAGCAGCGTTTCTGCTGGCAAGGGCACACGGTGTGTATCCGACAGGCAGAGTCACAGGCACCGAGTCCTGTGTGACCAGCATGAGATGTGGAGCCTCTTTGAGGAGAATTTCTTGCAGCTGTTGACTCTTGTGGCTGGGGTTTTTGTTCTGGGAGGAGTGTCTTTCCAGTGTCTGCATTCTCTGTAGCAACTAAAAGTGTCAAGACTGTTGACCAATACAGCATTGTGTGCAGAAAGCATTTTTGTGACGGAGCAGAGAATGCATATCACCATTTTGCAAAGGAGCCAGTAATCCTGAGTGAGGGTGTCGTTGCCTGCTGATCTCAGGTGGGGGAATTGTAGTTTTCCACGGGCTTCTGAGCTGCCCAGGGGAAACTTAGATTTGACTCTGTTTCTCCTTTTAAAATCTTGCCACAGTCAACAAGGTCTGAAGAAAGAGGTTAATTTGAGGCACTGATTGTGACAACAGGACGTTGTATTCCTCTTTCGCCCAAATCTGATAATTTTATCAAAATAATGCGAAGTTGTAGATTTGAGAATAGGTAAATGGACCTTCACCAGCATTCACAAATGACAGTAGCAGTCAGAGATTATTTTTTCACTTATACATCTTTTCCTTTTTTGACTGTGTCTAGTTCATAGATGTTACTAGACATAGATGTTGTGATGTACAAGTCTCCCTTTGTGTGTTGGGCTCTGCTGCTGTGGAAGAAAAATGCACTGTAAATGCAGATGAGCCAGAAAAAATGAAAAAGCCCACCAGTACTGGATTTTGTTGAGTAAGGTGATAGTGTGTCCACATAGCGATCACAACGTTGTAGAGTGCAAAGGTGCTCATAGTCCTTGGACAGAGTTTCTGATCCCTTGCCTGTGTTCCTAGGACAATATCTCAGTGTGCTGCTCTCAGTGTGTTGCTGGTGGTGCCTCTGGGCAAACAGATGGTGTGTGTGAGCTTTTCAGTAGCCACTTGCAAGGCTGGGGGCAAGCAGGCTGCAGGATGCTGGGGTTAGTGCTGATCCTCAGGAGTTTCTGAGTTGTCCTGGATGTTTTTAGGGAGCTGTGGTGGGTAGGAACGACTCCTCCTGAGGGCCAGGGGAGTGTTGCTAATGTGCTGTGATGGCTTCCATGGGACATGGGAAAAGGTCCCCTGAGAAAGCAAAGTGTTTTGCCTACATTTATTGTGTCTGCAGGTCCCACATGTATTGGAACAAAGCCTTTGAGGAGAGGGTTCCTGGAAGAACATCCAGCCTCGTGACCAATGGCTGCTTGGTTGTCTTCTTGTGCTGACAGTTGCCCAGAGGAAGAAAGGCAGTTTGAAGATGCTCTGTATTTCTTGATTAAGTGTTTTGATAGGGAGGGACTTGGGCAAGTTTGTGTAGAGCTCTGTGTGGAGGAGGCTTCTTGGAGAAAGCTTAGCAGCCCCCTTTGCTTCCAAGTGTGTGTTTTGTGGCTGTTGATGCAGGCATCCTCCTGTTTTGGGCTTTGAAGCCTGTGATGACAGGGCAGGGAACACTTGGCTTGGGATGTGTGTTCTGCTCCTTGTGGATAAGGAAGAGGGGCCAAGCAAGTGAAGTCTGGCTGTGGGAGCCCCGCTGTGGCAGCAAACTCCATAAATAAACAGCAAGTAGGTGTGTGCTTATGCTAGGAGTACAATGAAATGTATTTGCAAACAGGTTACTTGCTGCCTGTGAGAAATGGATTGCTGGTCCCAGCCTGTGGGAATCAGAGGTGGGGAGCAATACTTACAAGCATTTTCCTGCCTGGTATATGGGGGTTGGAGTAGTTGCCTTCCTGGTGAGTTGTCATGTGCACAGAGGTAAAGGTCTGTATAAATCTCCCCCCTCTTTCTCAGTCCCAAACTGACCTGGGCAGCAAATGAAGATGCTTGGAAACAGCATGGCTTCTGCCAATAAGAGCCCAGAGGAAGAGAACTAAAGCAGGAGGTCCACATCAGGAAGAAAGACATTTTTCACTTGGGTGGTCTGAGTGAGAAGGAGAGCAAACACAGTCAGTGAGTGCATTGTCCAAATCAATGTGGACAGTCTCTTGTATCCTGCCAGGAATGTTGATGCTGGGACCTGGAGAAGCTGGTATGCTGGAGAGTGAGGTTTATGTGATATTGTGCCTCAGACATTCTTGGTTGGCATTGACAATTGAGCATGTCAAATCTGTTGTCTTGAAGAAGATGTTACTCTGACTTTGTGAATCCAAGGCCATGTTGTTGGCATTCTGGCTGTGATGCACTTTTTGTCTGGCTTTTTTCTGGCTGAATGCCATTCTGCTCTTAGCTGGCTGACAGACCTCATGTTGGCTTGTCTAGAGTCTGTTGTTCAGCAATGAAGAACAGGATTTTGTTCATGTGGTTGTCTAGTTCAAGTGGTTTTGTCTTTGGGTGATCCTGAAGTAGAAGATCAGTAGTATGTACAGAAACATAAGAATGGGACAAAAATGAGTAGTTTTCCTATGCTGTTCCTATCCTATCTCCAGGAAATCCGGTTCAGTTACCAGTGTTCCATGTGTTTGGGTTCTGTGTGAAAAGCAGGTGTGGCTGGGCTGCAGGAGCAAGAAGGCAGGATGTTGTCGAGACCAAAGCCTGGGGAGTCCGAGGCAGACCTGCTGCGCTTTCAGAACCAGTTCCTGGCGGCCAGAGCTTCACCCGCAGTGAAGATTGTGAAGAAAGCAGACAAGAGGAAAGGGAAGGAAGGGAGCACAGATGCTGAGAGACCCCCGCTGCAGGATAGCAAGGATGTAGTCATGTTGGATGGTAACTTCGTTTGTTTCTTTGAATTACTGAATTCTCTGTGCCTTTCAGTGTTCCTCAGTCCTTGCCTTTCACTCCCTCTCCAGCCCAATATTTCTTTTCCCTTGCATTTGTTCCCTGCTTGCAGTATTATTTATTCCTTAGCCTTGGAAAATTGGCTTGTCCAATGTTACTAGCATCCAATAGACCCATGTTTGATGCCCTAGTCCACATTTATCAGCTGTCTGTGGTACCTTGCCAGCAAGAGGTGTTTTCTGTAATTTGTACTGTTTGGACACTCACTGCTTATTTTGCTATCTATCCAGACCCTGTTCTCAGTGTCTTTGAGATTTACCTCCTAACAACTCCAGTTTTCAACCAGCAGGTCTGGCTACCTTTTGTTTTCTCCATCAATAGTAGCTGTAACGTTTTTGTCACGTGCTTGATCTTAGAAGCACAAGCTGTTTTTTTAAAAGCAGCAATATAAATCTTTCAGTGGTTGTTCCAGGTAGAGGAAATATGGTCTGTTTATAGCAGGTAGAAAGGAGTTTGTTCATGATCATACAAATCCCTCACTTTTAACAGTATGCAGTGGAAATGTGCTTTCCTATGCCTCAACACAACCTGCAAAGACAATATTTGTTTCTGTACAGCCTCACCTTTTCCCTTAATACTTGCAGACCTCAGTGCCCTTTCTTGCTTATGGAGCCCTTTGGAAAGACCTTGTGCCAGTCCGTAAATAATAAAATATTCAAGAATGTTTCTCTCCACTACACACTTCAAGTTAGAGAAGAGGACTCTTAATTGTCCTATTGCTACCTTTATTTATCATCAGAGGGAATAAAAGGTGCTGTTAGGAGGCCTTGGTCTGTTTACTATTGCACACAGTGGTTATATAGCAATAACTTGACTGGTTTTTTTTTCTTCTTATTGCTTCCTCTCCTCAGACTTTCCTGATACTCTCCCAGCTCTAACTCCAGCTCCTCCAAAAAAGTCCAAGATCAAAAGTGCTGGTGTCCACTTTGAGGATGAAGATCCAGAGGAAAGATTGGAGAGGCATGATCAACACATTACAGCAGTCTTCAGCAAAATTATTGTACGTATATTTTTTGTCTGATGATCTGGTGTTTGTTTTTTTGAATGCTGTGAACTAAGCAGGGATGAAGGGCTCTGTGGCTGCTTTTTATTTCTACAGTGTAATGAAGGAGCACTGTAGACTAGTGTCCTGGAGCACTTTGAAAGAAAAAAGCTCTTTGGGTGTATTTTTTGCTCTCAGTTAAGGATAGATTCAGATCTGCTCTCCAGCCCCAACTGCCTACAGGTCACACTGCTTGCGTGCAGGCATGTGCTGTAGTGTGGATTTGGGTGAGTTTCTGGATTCTAATGGGGATGTTCTCATTGCTTTGCACTGGCCTAGGTTTTCCTTTATCTGATTCTTTGAGTGATGCGTGGAGTTTGGCAGCCCAGTCTTTTGGAAATAGCCTCACTTTGTCTCTAAATAAGAAAAAAGGTATTCTAAGCCTGATGACAATGTGAGCTGCAGGGCTGAGAGATTTTGAGTCTGCTCTCAGCTAAATGATACAAACATGTCTGGCTGTTGCAATGGTTTTACAGGGCTTGAATTTTTTTCTTCAGGAACGAGACACAAGTGCAGTAGCAGTGACCATGCCAGTGCCTACAGGACACCCATTTCCATTGACATTTCACCGCTCTGAGATAAAAAGTGAGGTAAGATTAGGTGCAGATGTTTTATGTTACCTTCATTAACAATTAAACTTTCTCCCAGTAAAGCCTAATACTTACTGGGGCTTGGTAGGGCTCAAAATAACCAGCTTGGTATGCTGGAGGTTATGAACTAGCTCACCGTATCCGTGGCGTTGCCATCTGAGTGAAGGAGAGTTCTTCTACCAAGCTGCCATCAAGTAGGTACTCCACACCCTGCAGTTAAGTAACACTGGAATCTTCTTGGTTTAGCCTCCTTCAGCTAACTTCTCACTAAGGTGGATCAAATCTACAGTGCTGTAATAGAATTGATCCTGTTCTGTTTGTTTTTCTCTGAGGAGCAATCTCTGTTAATTTGTCCACCTGGTTCTTATTGAAGTTGCACCTGATATCTCCTGGCATGACATTTGAGTATGGTTGCTCAGGTTATCTTTTGCAGCTTTTGTGATTTTGGCATAATTTTTTTCTGAGGCTGTAAAACTGGAAGCCGTGGTTGCTATTATCAGTCGTTGCTGTAGTCACAAGGACTGCTAGCTGAGTGGGAGTCAGATGCTGGAAATTGGTATGTGATTGACAGCTGTGGTTGCTTTGAGGAGGTAGCTTATTTTGAAGGACAGCTTTCTTGAAAGGCAAGAGTAATACTTTTTAAACTACCAGTTTTGTTTGTCTGACGCAGAAGCGCACAAAGCAGCTACCAAATGTTCAGACTGCCTTTTAAGCTTCTTCTCTGGACTGGGGACATGCAAGAGATTTTTTGCTTAGTCTCCTTTGGATTTCCTGTGCATCCTTCGTGCAAGGCTGTTCAGAGCCATGCCCTTCCATCACCTAGGCAAGCAACACAGTAATTTAGCCAGGATTATTTTAGCACCATTTGCCCACTTCTTACTGGGTAAATCTCTTCACCCTACTGCTCACTAATCACCTTATAAGAAGCCTGTTCCAAGCATGTGGTGAGCACAGTGAAGTACAGCCCCATTTATACTCAGAAATCCAAGATACTCAGCTATGCAGAGCTTCCAAACAGCAGGAAAGCTGGAACTGTTGTGTTGGTGACATTTTAGGTGTATTTGCCTTGCTTGAATTCACTTATCATTCATCATCTTCCTTCTCTAGGTGTCAAAAACATCCATGTCTTTGTCTCTCTGTTGTAGCAGTAAACTGTGTGTTAAAAAAGAGATGTGCACAGAAAAGGGCAGGTGACTGTCAGCAGCCCTTGTATCGTGTCCCAAAGTCTGATCTGAGAGTGTCTTTAGGATCAGATCTATACTTTTGTCAGTGGCGGGTGTGCAAGGAGACTCTGGAGAGGAAAGTGGACACTTGACTTTCCTGTTTGCAGGTGCATCTGGGATCTGGAAGAAAAAGCATCTTTGCACAGAAGATGGCAGCGAAAAGAACCGCTGAAAAGGCAGCGACGGCTCCCTCTGCTGCCGAATGCGTGCAAGTAAGATCGACTGCTCCGGATGCCTTGGATCCTGAGGCCCCTCTCCCCAGCAGCAGGGGTGGTAAGTGGAGACGGCTCTGCTCATCTAGCCGACTGTATTTATATAGTTTTAGTAACCATAACTTCAGCGCACCATATTTTTAAATTAGAGTAGCATTCTTATCCTCAGTTTAGGAATCTCAAGGTCAGTTGGAATGTCTGTATTGTGGCAATGGCTTGAAATAGTCTGAGATGCAAACTAAAAATTCTAAAGAGAAAATTCTGAGATGCATTCTAAAAATTGGGTTAGGTTTCTCACTGAATTTTCTTTTGGCTTCACACAGGGAAATAGATTTATTTTTCAAGGTTCTTGTCCTCCTTTTCCTTTCTGTATGTTACATGTAACATTTTTCTTGTTTCATCACTGATTTCCACAATTTTAGGAAGAGGGTGGTTCTGTGTTGAAAGCGTTTGAGACCACTGTGATGTGGGTTCTCACTCCTACTTAAATGTTTGAAAGCTCAGTTTTCCGTCACCAGATCTGCTGCCATGAGACTGTGGCTTTGCTCCATAAAGAATGCTGTGAGGCAGTGCTGATGAGTCAGTGCCACCTCCAGCAGTTACTTGTCTGACAGCAACGTGACAAGGAAAGATGGCCAGTTCAACTGTTACCAGCATCTCCGGGCTTTTTTTGTTTGTGTTGTCTGGGGCAGTCCAGTTTGCTTAGGACCACCCTGTGTCTGAGTTTTACCCTGACACCCTCTTTTTCTGAGCTAGAGACCAGATGTAATTTGAAGATTATCACCATTTGACTAAAGTTTGTGTCAGCCCTGCCCCTGTCAGAGAATTGGTAAGAGAATAGCCAGGTGTGCTGTGCTGTGCGTGCACAAATCCACTGTTCAGGTCTCTATACCGTGCTTCCTGTATGCCCTATTACATTGGGCATGTGTAATTCTGTCTGAGAAATCTGAAAGGGAAATAGAGCAGCCTTATAGCTGTGATCCTCTTGAACATGAATGCTTCTAAAAGAAGCTTGGCCTCTTCAGCCAGACTGTTGTGGCAGGATCACTAGAAGCAAGAGAAGAGGGGGAGCTTAATTTCTTTATTAACAACATATTTGTCTATGGTAACCCTCAGTATAGTTGCTGGTGGTGAGAAGCTTACTGAAGCTTTTGCCAGGTCACTCTGTCTTACCTCTTTCTGCTAAATATGCAAAACAACTGGGGAAATTAATGTCAAATCATCCTGGTGTTATATTGAGAGTCATTGCTGCTGTTGGAACAGGGATTTGATGCTTTCAGGACTGGCTGGTTTAGGGGCATAGAGATGTTCCAAGTCAATATATGGAGCACATGAATAAAACATAAGCAGTAAAGCTGCAAAGTCAGGTCCTTATATAGTGGGTTACAGGAGAACTGGAGGGTCTCACACTGACCAAAGGAGTATGTTACCTAGTGCTATTGTTAAATGAAAAGAACATTTAAAATGGATTTAGATCAGATGATAAAGGGGACTCAGTTTTGTTCAGGGTAGGAGAAATGCCCCTTGCCGTAACTTCTAATATGTTTAACCCTTAAAGGTGAATACAGGACATTGTGAAAAGCTAACAAGCCTGTTGATCCTGTGTCACTCTGGAAGCTGTTTTACCTAATAATTTTAATTTGCTGTCTTATTCAGCAAATATTTCCTAGGTCATGGTTCAGCTGACATACAAATGTGGGTTCAGACATTCTTGGGCAGAGAAAGAATTTAGCATTCACTAGCTTGGAAGAATGCTCTGACGCATCAGTTCTGAATTATGCTTCAGTTTACCTTTTATTGCTGTTGCTTTGCATCAAACAAACATAATTCTTTTCCCCTGCCATCCCTTCTCAAGCTCCCAGAGAAACAAGGTGGAAATTATGTCAACATGTTTGTTGTGATATGGGATGAAAGCACAAATGTTTTAGTTCTCATTGAAGCTAAACTTAACTTCTTTACTCATATTCTAACTTTACTACCAAGGTACAAAAAAAAAGGAGAAATTATGCAAGCCTGTTATTAACAGAATTGAGATTTATTCATGGTACTGTAGACACAGATCACTATCTGCTTTCTTTGCTGCTTCTTATAGATAAAGATGGTGACTTTCTGACCTCTCAGCGTCCTTGTCTCATAACGGGAGAGGGTCTTGGAAGCCGAAAGAGTGAGCAGGAAGCTCAAGCTATTCACAAAGAGAACCTGGAGAAGCTGCGGTCCATGTCTGAGGAAGAGATCCTGCAGGAGCAGGCGAGGCTTCTGGCTCAGCTGGGTATGTGCTTCCCAGGGTCAGCTCTAGACATGAGGCAATATATTGAATGTGTAGATGTCCTGAAGTCTTAGCAAAATCACGGGTCAATAATGGGAGCTTGGAATTCCTGCTCATTCCATATGAGGATAATCTTGCTTCCATGTCATATCAGTAGCTTATGAGTAAGAACTAAGTATGAAGAAATTAAGGAGTGTTTATTTCTCAGTGGGAGTTGGTTTGACTTAAGTCTTTCTCATGACCCCTCTGCTGTGGGTTAAGGTGATCCGTGCACTTCCTTGCACTCCAAATACATGGTTGCACATAAATGTTTAAGGTCCTAAAATGTAATCCTCTGAAGCTGATAAGAAAGCAGTGTCATAGCAATGCTGAGGTGAGAGAGAACCCTTGGTCTTCCCCTCCAAAATACTTAAAACTCGGGCCAGAACTGTCAGTACCCAGATAGGGAGAACATATGGGCATGTGGGAGATTTCAATTCAAATCTATACTTGGTAGAGCAGAAAAACTTGCAATTAGCTTTGACTTTTTGAAAAAGTGTTTTAATTATCAGGCTGTTTGGTACAGGCATATTCTGGCAAGGTCTGGCAGGTCTCTGGTTTGGAGCCCTGTTCACAGTGGTGCTCTGGGAATGCCTGTCACTGGCAGCCAATGACAAGATAGAAGAGAGCACTGAATGTGGTATGTTTGATAAGAATTTGTGTGATCTGGAGCACTGCAACACTTGTTGGCGTTGGTTTGATGAATTTATATCCTCAGGAAGAGCAGATGTACAGATGTAGGTGGCAGACAAGGATTTTTTTAATTCTCATGATTTCAGGTCCTCTAGCATCGAATTTAGATGTGAGCGGCATTTTAGATGCATAAGTCTCTTGTGGGTTCAGCTTGAAGATCATATTAATGATCTTAACTTCACTGCAAGCAACATGGGTATAACTGGAAAGCTAAAGGAACTGCACAAAATAGTTGCAGCCAAATTGTTTAGGTGCATCCTTCATTCAGAGACCCAAGTATTTAATTTGGCTTCACTGCTTGTAACAATGGCATGTGTATGAAAAATACCGTTTGCACACATGCTTCTTGTGAGTGATTTGTGATCTTTGCTCCTTGTCTCCACCACTCCATCCTTTGGGATATTAGTGAAGTGAATACTTAAAGAGTTTTAAAAGGATGGGATGTATTTTAAGTATTTTTGAACAATATTTTCTGAAGCAATGTATTTTTTATATGCCTTGTAGATTAAAATTGTAGATATTTTAGTGTTTTGAGGCCCTAAAGAAACTGGGAGTAATGTTGGAATTCTCAGAATATCTGTGGGTAAAGAGTTATACATGATGAAGCAACTCCTAATAACTTGCTGACTTACAGATAGATTTAGGAACTGAACAGGCACAGAGCTGTGAATTAAGGAGACTTTTTCTCCGTATTCAGGAGTGTGAACAATTTGTGTGTGTTAAATACTGTCCAGTCCCTGAATTATCTTCTTAGCTATGAGGCAGATGACACTTCATGGTGTGAAGTATGAGAATGGGTACACAGTTCTGTGCTGGGCAGTGTCTTATTGTTGGTACTGTTCTGGCTTTGTCCGTGGAGACTCTGGCCAGAAGTAGGCTTAGTTTCTGACGTACCATGCACAGATTGACATCAGTGACTTTTTTGTCACTGTGTGAGATGATGAAATAATGAATACAGTCTTTCCTTGCTGTGTACAGTGAAGTGTAAGAAAGTGAGAGCTCTGCTTGCATCCAGAAAAAGTAGGAATACTTTAATGAGACTGGGCTGAATGCCTGTCCTTCACCAAGGACGGTTTAAACTGCATCATTGAGGAGAGCGTGCAGCAATCCTAAGTGTGGGATAGATGTTTCAGAGACATTGGAGTCATTTTTGAGATGACTTATCTCAGGTACAGAGCATTTCTCAACTGCTTGTCCTTTGTCCTCCAAAGAATAAATAACCACTGTAGGTGTTATGTTCTTCTACTTTATATATCTCTGACACTGCTTACTGGAGTATTTCTGTACCTTGTTGAGGCACAATGCACAATCTCTCACTATTCACCTCTGGTATAAGCATCCCAGCACCATCTTCTAGAGAAGAGTATTCAGAGACAGTGTACTCCATGCAAAATTATTTGGAATATCTGTAGCAGATCTGAAAGTAAAATGATGATCTTAGAGCCATATGAACATAATCCACCCTTCAAAACATATCTACCTCCCAAATATTTCTCTTCAAAGTATGAAGAGAATGGCTATGTCTTTTTTTCTGCATATTGTCAGACCGTAATTGGAATGGGGAGTTAGTTCAGAACAAAGGTCATCTATTAACAATATCTGAGCTATGATTTGCAGTTCTGCTGCAATTCAGTAAAGACCAGGTAATTCCCTGTGTATTCTAGTGTTCAGATTGATGCCACAGACCAGAATTCTCTCCACAGTTAATAGTCTCGTTTGGATGTGCCAGTCAAGTGGCAGTAAGGGGAAAAGAAGCAATTGTCTTGATTTGTAAGCCGGGAAAATAGAATTTTTGTGGTTGCTTTACCCTGAAAGACATTTGTCAGTTCTTTCTCTGGTGTCTCCTCACCAGCCAGTTGTACCCAGCTTATGTGCCTAAGAGGTCATAAAGCAGTGAAATGCCTCTGTTTGAAGAGAAGTGACAGCTGGTAGGAGAAAGAGGACTTGTAGAAAAGACTGAAACATAAATAGCAGGAGCTATAGGCATATGAAGTATTTTGAGACTTTCTGTCACATCTCTGTCTGTCTCTTTGTCAATACTTGCAGATCCCAGTTTAGTTGCTTTCTTGAAATCACAACGTGGTAACAATGAAGGCCAGAAAAAGGAATTGAAAATGGAACTGAACAGACGGGAGGAGTTTGTGGAATCTCCGCCTGTGGCTCAGCATGGTGTAAGATCATCTCTTTCCATGCAGGAGTCAAGTCTGGAAGAGCCTGTAAGGAAGGAAGAAACTACGAAGGCAGAAATCACGGGTAAGAAACAAATAATTTTCAGACAGAAATACAAGATTTTTATGGTGTTTGTATCAATCCACATTGGAGTGTTGTGCTACTTTGTAGTGATCCAAATCTGAATTTTGTAATGATATTTTAAAAATATGTATTTTGGGTACAAAAAATAACATCTCTAGATGGGCTCCACATATTAGAAAGGTGATGCACTATGTAATGGAAGTGAGCTGTTCATTGGGAAGTCTTGCTTTTTGAAATTTGTTCTTAGGCCTCAAGGGAAAATGTGTGTTAAACTAAGGATCATTTCTCTTCTGTTCAGTCATGTGAATGGGGAAACAGAAGAGTGTAGTAGTGAGACTCAGCTGGTGCCTGGATAATTTCTTTTAAATGGTACTGGCTGGAGACAAGAGACTGTTGGGTAGGTAAGGGTTTATGATTTGTTCACAGGATAGCACAGAGATGACAGTCACTCTCACTTCAGGGGAATTGCTCATATAGCATTTATATCTTAGCGTGACACTGCTCCTGATGGCCCCACTCTGTGGTTTGTATCTCAGAAGCCACCCAGTGATTTTCACAGGATAGGGTTGTTTCCTTGTGCTTTGAATAGAGGGGGAAGTGTTAGGGTGTAGAATGTCCTGCTTTTTGTGGAGTGTTATAGAGCTGTTGCTTCTTATGACAGAACCCTTTAATGCTTAATATATGCCTGTATGAGGAGAAAGCTGCTTAACTCCAGCAGCTGGAGCAACCCCATACAGTCTTATGGCACAGAAAGGAAGAGTTTTCCCTTTAGGCTTTTGCTCTTATTGTTGCTTTCCTGGCTGCATTTTTTCTTTAACAATTTCTTTTTCTCTGTTGTGATTTTTAAGCTCCCGTTGTCATTTTCCCTACACTTTTGTTCCTAACATACTTCTCCCCCAATTTCATGTCAATTTTTGCCTTTTTCCATCTCTTGATCCTCTCTTCTAATGCATCCTTGCATCCTTTGTGTTCCAGTGTAACCTGCAGACTGATTAAAGAAGTCTCTGAATCACTCTGGGATTTCAGCTTGATGTTTGCAAGAGATAACAAGCATTTACCATTTTCTTGCTGTTTGCAAGAGATAACAAGCATTTACCATTTTCTTGCTGAGAGGGATGAGTCTGTCAGTGTAGATGTGTGTGTGTACATGTGCAGGAGAAGTAAAGCTCAGCCTGTTTTTGAGGAAGACACTTTACTGAACAGTCCTTTTGCCATTTCTCCTCAAGTTTTACTTTTCCCCAAATCCATCCTAATCAAAAGGGCTATTTTTAGTTCTTTTTAGTCCCAGAACAACTGAATGCACAAGTAGCACCAGGTCAATTGACATATTTTCATCTCCTGTGAGCAATAGAAGTGTGTTGTTCAGCCTGTAATGGTAATAATAGTAATGCTTTTGGGAATAACTCAGTGTTTAGAACGTTGTGTGCTGATATCTTTTGCCTCCTATAGAAGACAGCACAGAAAAAAAGAGGAGTTTTCCCAGGGTATTTGAAACAACAAAGAAGGGGTGAGCTGAAACACAGCTGAAAAACCAAGGGAAGCCTTTCTAGTACCTTAGTTTATGCCTGCAGCCCATCTTGGTTCATAGGAGATGTAAAAATGAATTTGACATTAGCACTTACTGTGGGATTTCAGCATCTGTTTATACTCAGAAGTGAACTCATCATAAAGAGCCCAGCAGAAATGGTCATGCTGAATTTCCAGTGATGACGCAATAGGATTGCTTGAAAATCAAAACTGCCTCTCTAATGACATAAAAGGCTACTGTTTATTAGAAGCAAGACGGTGAAACCTTTATCCATCAACTTGTAACCTTATCAAATACAAAAGTTAATTCTGTTGCTGAGAGAAAAGGGGAAGCAAAGCAAAAAGTGAAGAGATTTAGTGATAGCCTTTAATGCAACCCACGTTGGAAAAAGTTCAGTGCAAATGTTGTGTTCACACTGCCAGCTTGTGCTTCTGTAAAGGGATTTCTCAGTAACAGTCTGCTGATGCCTTGAAATATAAATCCATCTTTTCTTGTTGACAAGATCATAGTACTAAGGGCTGCTAGTAACGTGCATAATCTTATTCATAGAATGATTAGCTCAACCCTATCAATTTTGTGATTAATAGAGAAAACATTTTGTTAAATTAAAAATGTCGATATATTTTGTTTTTCTGCTGATTTTATTTCCTCTCATGTTGCAACTACCACCCACAAACATTCCACTTTCGTACATTTCAGATGCTTTTCCCTTCTCTTCAATTAAAATGCATGCTGAGCCTTTGGCTGAAATTCTGCAGAACAGCTTTCTGGCTGAGCAAGATAACTCTGTGCTTGGTTCCTTGCCTGATTCGATACCACATTGATCATAAGGGTGAAGCTTCATTCTGAGGAGGACGAATGCCCTTCCTGAAAGTTTATCTGCTAATTGGAGGAAAGTAAAAGATTAGGTTTCAGGCCAGTTATCAGTAGGAAAATATCTGATGAAAGAAGAGCATCTCTGTGGGACTCGTTGTTCCTTGCAAGAGAAGACCAGAGTACTAGGATTAATAGCTGCAATGCAGATGAGTTCTGGGCTGCTCCAGCAGGAGTGGTGCTAATGCTTTTCATGCCCTTAGACTGCCTGTTACTGTTGTTACATGTGCTTTCTTTTGAGATAGCAAAGACTTCTTAGCTCATCTCTTCTCATTCTGGTTTGGGGTAGTATCCTCATAGCAAAGCCTTACTTTTCCTGGTTATGTCTCTCTGGTCTCTTCACTTGTGGGATTCTTCCACACACTGATCTGTCTCTTTCCTAGGGCTGCTCTTGTGATGTTAGGCACAAACGTCTTGTTTCTCAAATTCTTGTAGTTAAAGCTCTTTATAAAGTTAAATTTGTAATTTCTTCCTTTAGTACTTGCACCTTTGAAATTGTTCGACTGTCCAGTTTCCCCACTGAGCTGGTTCTGGAAAACTGTGCAAATTTTCAACTGTTTTGGTCCTTCATTCCCAAGTTGATCTCCTCAAGCCTTTAGGGAGGGATGCTGAAGAGCAGCATCACAAATGCAACCAAAACACAAATATTGTGCTGCCTTCAGTATATCTAGGCTGAAATCTTACTGGATTCCAATAATTTGCTGGGACTCTGTGTTAATACTTTTCAATTTCATGTCCCCCCGAACACTCTCTTCTTGGATGATATTAGTTTGGTTTCTCAAAAGTAGGGCTGATATTATTTTTTCTGCACTGGTTCTGATCATTTTGCCTTATTTGTGTTCTGACTTCTGTTCAACTTCTCCTAAATTAGCCTTGTCTGAATTTCATTAGAGTGCTGTTTACTTCCTCTTCTTGCTCTCATGAAAGATGAAAATAGCTTTAAACCTTTGATGTTTATGCATCAGACAACAGTCAGTTTGAAAATTGTTTTCTTTTTATTTTACATAATCTTATATTCGATGCAGTCTTTAAGCCAAATAGCTTGGCAAAGAAGGAATAGTATTTCCTTAATCGTTGCCTTAGAAGGTAAGACTGACATTTCTTTATCCCCACACAAAGATGATGATCTGCCTGTGAAGCCCAGGAAGGAGTGGATTCACATGGACAATGTGGAGTTTGAGAAGCTGGAATGGATGAAAGATTTGCCCTCACCTCGGCAGAGGAAAACCAAAAAGGTTTGAAAGCAGAAACTGATACTTTGCATGTTTGTGTCTGGATCATGGTTCTCAGCAGTAACAGTTCTGAAGGCTTCAAAAACAAGTCCTCTAGCTATGCAGTCTGTAGGACTTCATCAGGTTGAAAGATTCCCCATTTTCCTTCAGAGGATGGGATGATACAGGATCACTTCAGTCTGTAGCACTCAGAGAGCTAGGAAGTGAGGGTCTAGCCATTGTTATCTGGGATGAAACAGGTGTAAAACTGAGAAAAAAGGAAAGATAGGAGTACTTTTTCAAAAAAAGAATTTGAAGCTTGAGGAGTTTTTGAACTGTCATCTTCCAACAGGTGATGTAAAAAGTGTTATTTTAAAAGATGAATTGAGTGGACAGCAATAGAAATAATGGTTTTCTCCCTCCACCCTTTTGCTGCAGGGAATGCAAGCTCGATTCAGTTTAAAAGGAGAATTGATTCCTGCAGATGCTGATTTGCCAACACATCTAGGCTTGCACCACCACGGAGAAGAGGCAGAGGTAGGTGTATGTAATATAATAGAAAAGGTGCACATGTTTTGTGTTTGATTTGGTAGATTCTTTTTGTGTCAAGCCTTTTAGTGACAAAAAAACCCTTCAAAAAGTGCGGTAATTTTTCTCCAGAAACAAACTCCTGAAGTTGTGTCTGCATTCATTAGCTGCATTACTTCCAGAAAACCCTTGATGCTTTTTCACTTCAATGCTATTAAAGTTCTGTGGTGTTGCAAAAAGGTGCACATACTTCCTGTGCTTAAGATGTTCAATTTTCTCATGTGACATCTAAGATTAGAATATCTTCTGCAGTTGCCAGAAAGGGGCAAACAACATTGGCTTGCAATTTATCTTCTGTTACGCAGTATGTTACAGGTAATCTTATTTTAAGGGGCCTGTTTTTAGCTGTAGCTGAGGGTATTTTTTGGTTTCTTTGTTTTGTTTCCCCCTGCCATTTAGAGGGCTGGTTATTCTCTGCAAGAGCTCTTTCATTTGTCTCGCAGCCAAGTTACACAACAGAGGACACTGGCTCTACAGGTCTTGGGCCGTATTGTTCAAAGGGTAAGTCACTTTTAGGAATTTCTCCCCATAATTCAAGTTTCTGGTGGATCAGGGCCCAGATTCTCTGGTACTGGTTGTTTGTTTTCTGCTGTTCAGTGAATATGAACAAAGTCACCGACAGAGCATTCTGTTTCACTGAGGATCCTTACTGTTAGATGAGCTAAGTGTTGGGATATAACAAACTGAAGTGCAGGTTTCTCTGGGTGGTTCCAGAGTGTTGTTATTCCAACAAGTTGTTTCAAGTGCTGTTCAGCAGCAGTGGTGCAACTTCAGTTCCCTTGTTAATTTGGATGCAAGTTGATTTTTTTTTTAATGTTACTTTTGTGACAAACCTATTCTTGGCACTGACCCCTTTCACTCCTGTTGTCTGAGCCAGCTTCATGATGTGCATTTTCTGTAGGAGGTGAGAAAGAGCCAAGCCTACTCATAGAGCAATGTGCCAAGAGCAGAAAGCAAAATGAATACTTCTGTGCACATTTCCCTCTAACTTTTAGGGGAAGTGCAAACATTCCCCCTAATGACACTGGAGGCAGAGAAGAAAAAACATGGTGGTTTTGGGGAGGGTGATGGGTCAGAAGAGGCTGACGTCAAAAGATGGGTGCAGACTTTAGAAAGAAGAGTTTCTTGCACTAAGGAACTGTAGTTGTGTTCTTCTGTAGAATGAATGGAGGATAAAATAAAGGAAGAATAACCTCCACACGGTTTAGCAGTTTTGTAGCAGAAGTGGAAAGAGACAAAGATGCAAAATGTTGAGATGTGACAGCCTGGAGATGTATCCAGCTGAGATGAGACAGCCTTAACCCTGGCTCTGTCTGACACCCTTTCCAGGCCAGGGCTGGAGAGTTTGCTTCCTCATTGAAGGGCAGCGTTGTGCGCCTTCTGCTTGATGCTGGCTTTC
Source organism: Eopsaltria australis (assembly GCA_034509425.1). Classification (NCBI taxonomy): domain Eukaryota; kingdom Metazoa; phylum Chordata; class Aves; order Passeriformes; family Petroicidae; genus Eopsaltria; species Eopsaltria australis. The sequence continues at coordinate 4,052,626 of JAVTVJ010000241.1, forward strand.
TCTTCTTGCTGCGCTTCTCACTGGATGATGCAGTGGAAAATGTCATGGCAGCATCTGTTGGTGCTCTCCGGGCCCTGCTAGTGTCACTTGATGATGAGGTAAGATTATCGTTCAGAGCTTGGGTTTGATTTCATGCTGAGCTGTTTACAGGAATCAGAATGAGAAGACATGGTAAGTAGCTTGAACAAAGCTTTACTGGATGTGTTAACTTAATGGTGAATAGAAGGACATTGCTGTGCTTTGAGACAGTCAATGGAGTGTGTTATCCCAGTTTGAGAGATTTAGGCATCTTTTTTTCCTCCTGTTTGAATTAGCTCTGCACTATGATTAAATTCAGTGCACTCTGCTGAGTTTCTGCTTCTTCTGATATCTTTGCAATCTAGATCAGGCCACTACTAATGTATGTGTAGAATATATTTTTTTTAATATGGCCTCTTACATTGTTTTCTTATTTCATAGTTTTTCTGCTTCTTAGCAGATTAAATATTCTCTGTACTTTTTCTTATGCCTCTTAATAATGCTCTTCTCTTTTTCTCTCATTGTCCATTTTCTACTGTTCCCATGTGTTTTTGTAACACTGATACATACCTAATTTTGCCGTTTCACGTGTTTATTTTCTTATTAATGCTTTTCCACCTGTTAGAAGGTTGAGACTTCTTTTAGATGTTCAGGGCTGCTAGACAGCCTGGAGCAGCCAGATTAAGATGTACTCCTGGTTGGACAGAAGCAGTCCATTATAAGCAAAGCATGCTGTGGACTGTGTTTCAAGTCCCTTCCTTGACAGCTGCTTTTGTGTTTGACTGCAAAGGGGCTGGTGATAGAAGAGATGGAGTGGAAGTCCTCTGCATCTTCTACCAGGCCTGTAGAGCTATCCCTAGTGGGAGGCAAGAGAAATGAAAGAGTAGGTAGCTTTTGCCACATTTTGCTACTTTTGTATCTGTGAGCCTAATGGAGTTCTGCTAGATGAGTCCTGCCCACCCATCGCAGGTAATTAGTACTATGAATCAGCTTCTTAATGTACTTTTCTCTCTTCTGGTGTTACTCTGGTTACTCCAGTGCTCTGATTTTTCAGATCAAAGCTTACAGTGTGATGTCTCATGTAAGTAGGGATTGCTGACTCTTGCTGCCAGAAGCAGCACTGTGAATGCTGTGTCAGTATATTTTCTAACTCAAAGAGTCCTTCCTAGAGTCTTGTGTTGCTGAATTTTAGAAGGTCTCTGAGAAAGGGACAGGGTTGGAAGCCTGGCAGTCTGCTCCAGGATTTGTAAGACAAATAGGATTTATCCACATGGTAAACACAGAAGATCAGCGCACATAAAAACCATCTCTGAAGGTTTTGCTCGTCCTTCAATGGCTGTGGGAAGGAAGCAGCTTTCTTTTTGTTTCCTTTGAAGACCCAGCTACCTCATCTTAATGCTTTTCCTTCTCTTGGTGGAAGGAAGACTGTAGTCCCAAACTCTGTATTCCAGATGGACTCATGGCTCCGTCCTCTCAAGTCAGGCCTCTTCTGACCATGCCATTCACTCACCATCTTTAGTTAATATTGCATTGGATTTTTTTCTTTTTAATATCTGATAATAGCTTATGCTTCCTTGGTACTTGGCAGTTGAAGTCTACCACTACTTTTCTGACTAATGTGGTGTTTGTTTCTGTTTGTGGGTGCAGGAAATGGAAAATTACAGCACTTATTAAGCAGTGCAACCATTTGATTTGGCTGTCTTTCATATTCTAAAACATTTTGGGGGAAGTAGGTCTGTTATAGGTGCAATCCCCTCTCTGAAGAATTGAACCTATTACCCTAAATGGGCTGTTACCCTGGAACTTGAGAGTACCTGACACTGTCATTACCTGTGAACAAAAAAATGCTATTTGCTTAAGCTGAGGGATGTTCAAACAAAAGTGAACCAAACATGAACAAATAGAACAAGCAGTCTGTATTTTATCATATCAATTTTTGCCTGATCTTTCTGTGTTATATGTGACCTAAGTTCCACACAGGTCCAAAAATAGGAATAGAGCCAATAAATGCCAAATTTCAGTTTAACACCCAGAGCCTTGGTGATTGTTTTATTTACGTATTTATTTTTTCATAATCTTATTTTTTCCAAGTAAACTAAATTTCTCTTGCCTGTGTAGTGAATTTAATTTACATCACAGTAATTCTTTTTAATGGTTTTCCAAGTCTGTGTGGGTCAGGCTAAAATAATTTCCCTGAAAAAGCATTGAATTCTCTTTGAATTTGTTTAGAATGCCTTTTATTGTGTTCATGTTTTCTTGGGATTATATAGGAATCAATAAAGTACTCCATATTCAAAAGCATCCCCGAAAAGTTTTTGTCTTTGTCTTTATCTTTTTGTCTTTCTTTATGAGAATTTTATTTTATATGCTGTGACACTCCTTGTAGAAATATCTCGATTGGACTTTCTCGTGGTACCAAGGGATGGCTGCATTCCCCTTTGTCCCTAGCAATGAGGAGGAAGATGAGGAGGAAGAGGAAGAGTTAAATGGAACAGAGAAATCTCAAGATAAAAAATTAAAGGATGAAAACAAGCCAGACCCAGATGTGGCCCGATATGATGTTGTAAAGGTAAGCACAGAGTTAGACCCAGAATCTCTTTAGGAAAATAGGCTCAGCACAGTGGTGTGTGTGCTGTTGAAACATCTACCCTCCTGTACATGCTGGACAAGAACATTCTGAACATTCTCCCTGGCTGTTGGTTGTTATGTTTCTGTCATATATTACCAGGAGGATAATTTTATTGGTCTCTAAAAATTTTGACACTTGACTTATGTGATTTCAGTATCATTCATATCTCTTAACTGCCTCTAGGGAATTCAACAACACTGATGACCTGGTAAGACTTGCTGAAAGACTGCATACAGGCATGAATTTTGGGCTCACTTGAATTAAAAATGAAAAGGTTCCAGCCATTATTAAAATGTCTGTATGGGCTTTTAAAAAGTTAAACAAGAATATTACAGCTAAATAGTTCAGAACTAGTAGATTTGTATAGTGGTACCCTTTTTTTATTTGACATAAGGTGGCTACTTACCATTTCTCCAAATGTCATATTTGCATTTCTCAGATTAGGATTTTTACAGCATTCAGAAAGAATTCCTCCCACATTTTAAATCTAATCCTGTGTTTTTTATATGCGATCTAAAAATAACAAACTTTGTTATCTCAAACTCAGCCTTGGTAGAGCCAATGCACCCCTCTTGCCCGCTGCAATCATTAAAACCTGTGATCACATCTCTTAACCCTTGTGCTTGAGCTTGTGTTTGAACTTGGTGTAAAAGCATCACTGGGTGATTGAATTACTAAACTTGGGCATTTGGTCTTGTTTAGAGGCTTCATGATTTCAGATGTGTTCTGCTAGGTATGTGACACAGTTTAAAAAACAAAGGAGTTGTAGACAGACAGGAGATCAGTTTGTGATTCTGTAAACCATTGCATGGTTCATCATAATTCAGCTTGTTTGGAGTTAACCTGAACTCAGAAAGTACTTGGGCTAAAATTCCCCTCTGTTCCCAGTGCTGTGCAGTTCCATTTCACACTTGCTTATTGGCTGTTATGACCCAGTTGTTCCACAGAGTTGGAAGAGGAGTATTTAAACCTACTGCTGAACTTGGTCAGGCCTAGAGCTACAACTTGCTTGGCTGTAAATTTTTAAAAGTATCAGTAATATGAACTCAGGTGTTATGGATTTGCCTTTTCCCAGAACCAGGAATGCATCACACTGTTACGTAAACTGATGATTTGTTTCCTGGCACCACCACTGATCATAAAAAAAAAATCACATCATCCCTATGTATTTCTTTTCTTACTGCAAAATAGGAATTCATGTCTGTTCTCTGTTTCTGTCAACTTTCTCTGACATGACAGGTACTCTCAGACAGAGTGCTGCATTAGCTGGAGATGGTGTCTAGCCAAAATTATTCAAGGAGCACGAGACCCTTCTTCACCAGCAGTGGGTTTTAATAATCTTTCATAGGGAAGGGTATTTCCCTGTTACTTAGAGTTTTATACTGTGGAAAACACAAGTATCCAAACCCCTCCAGTGGTCTGATTCAGAACAGAAGTTCAGTTGTTTCTGCTCTGTTCAGATAACTCTTGCTCATTTGCCAGCATACTTGCAAGTATGCAGAAACTTATTTGTTTTATGACTGCTAACTTTAAAACAGTCTCTGAAGAGGATGTAATCTGCTTTTGGCTTCCAGCAACTGAAGTGCAGAGAGCACTTGTTTAGAACCTAACAGATTTTTTTTTTTTTTTTTTTTTTTAAAAACCTTGCAGGGACTTTTGAAGACACGGATCCAGCACCGGCTGAGGTATATCCTAGAGGTGGTGCGACCTGTTCCAACAGTTGTCCTGGATATACTGCACATCCTCACCCATATAGCCAGGCACTCCTCTGAAGCATGCAGCCAGGTAAATCTCTTACTGTATTGGAGCTTGGGAATGATACAGAAAGGTTTGGAAAAGGGAAGAAAGATCAGGTGAAGTTATGGCAAGGAGATCAGACAAACATGTCTGTTTTGCATGTCTTCTGCATGTCTGCATAACTGCATAGCTTTAGTTATTTGTGCTCCCTGCTATTTCTCTGCAGCTGCTTGACTGTCCTCGATTGATTGAGACCATTGTCAGGGAATTCCTCCCTACTCAGTGGGATCCCAAAGTGGCTGAACCAGGGTTTTTACTTACCAGTCTCCATGGAGTTGCTTGTGCCAGTGCTATGAAGTTCATCAGGGTGTTGGCATCTGGAGGCCGAAATGCAACAGCCAGGCTGGTGAGTGGTTCTTGGAAGAGCTTTTCTGATTGCAAAGGCCTTTGTTCTCTATGCCTTACTTTCTAATTAAAGAGAGAAAACTAACTGGAAGTGACTCTGAGCTGAAGCTGAAGAAATCAGTGTGAGGAGGGTGCATCAGTGAGTTTTGAAGGAATTGTTGACATCATCATAATAATGATGCTTCTCCTATATAATGGTAGATAAGCTGTCTCAAGCTTTACTCTGCTTTTTTATGGTTTGTGCAATGCACTTATGCAAAGGTCACAGAGCCCAGCATGGTGATACTGACCCAGGAGCAGATGTTTAGAGCATGCAGTGATGTGTGATGCTCTGTATTTTCCTGTGTTTCAGTGATAGGCAACATAAGACTGTATAAACCAGAGACATAATCACTATCCTTGTGTTTTACAACCCTGCTTGAACTTTTGTGCCATTAATTTGTCATAATAACAAGTCTGTGATAATTCATCAGTGTTTTCAGCTCCTCTTAACTTCTGGACAGGTTTTCCACTTCAGAGATAATTACATTCCCTCATATAGGTTGTCATGCTGGTGCTATAAATGCATGAAATCTACCAAGAACAGCACCCATTACAGTGCAGAGAGCACTTCTTAGGCTTTTTGTTCACTATTATTAACAGCACCTAACAAATTGCTAGCCAGGAAATTGCTACTGTCAACAGAACACCAATCTGTGCTATAAAATATAGAGAATAATGATGGATAGTGGGATATTTAAAGTCTGTAAGTGGTACTAAGAACATAACAGAGTAAGATTCAGATATTTTTCTACTTCAGGTTTTGTGTACTCCAGGTATTTCAAGGCATGCAAAAATTGCTTAGAAGGTTCCTGACACTGAGGCTTTGCTGCTGTTACATTCTCATGTGTTCTGTTACATGCACTTAAACGTGGGAGTGGAAGATAATAAAAAACTAAATCAAAACCATCCATGTAGGAATTTATTTTAGCTAACAACGAAGTTCTTCCATCTTCCTTCTGGAAGTAAATTTGACTTTGTCCTCTGTTCTGTAGGAGAGGTGTCAGAATTTATAGTTTTGACTCATCAGCTCCTTTGCTTTCTTGCTGGTGTGCATTGATTTCCCTGCAAGATGTCTCTAAAGCATTTAAAATTTAAATTACCTATAATATGTCCTTGTGCTGTGAAAAGACATTGTTACCTCATTTGTTTAGACAGAACACATAGAAGCTTTTGTATGTGTGGGAGAAGGAAAGAGAAGCTCTTTTTTATGGCTAAGTAAAAATACCCAGATGTAGGGGAGGATAAAAATTATTTCTAGAGAACTGCAAATGAGTCATGTCATGCTTAATTCAATACCAAAATAACCTCAGAACATTTCCAAAGGCATCAAAATTCTATAACCTTAAGAAAGTAATAGGCAGGAGGTACACTTTGCATAAAATAAACACTGAATTATAGAAACACTTAGATGTAGAACCTCTGAAACCCATTTAGTGTGACCTCCCCAAAAGAATGTCACCATCAGTTCAGTACTTTTCTAGACATAATTTTGCACAAAGTGTATCTTCACGTGTAAACTTGGCTAAGAGAGTTGTATTTATGACTATTTAAAGAAGAATAATTATATATTTTTAAAAAATCAGTTAAATGCTGCAGAGAGCATCCAAAGCAACAGTGTGTATGGGGCAGACAAACCTCCATCAGAAATTATTTAGGTGTAGTTGATTTGTGTTAGGTATGGAGTAGGTATCCCTAGGCATCCCTTCCAGGAATACTTCGAACTCTTAAGAGCTATTGGCCATTTAGTGGTACTTTGTAGTCTGCTCCTTAGGACACAAAATAAAAGCAGATTTGAGCAGTGCAAGAAGAGTTCAGAATGAGCTGAACTGAAATCTGCAGCTCTTTGTGTGTGTCAGAGCAATGAGGTGATGATGCACGCAACTGATGCCTCTTATCCCTTTGTCCTTTTTGTTCTTCGTCCTTTTCTTTTTCCTTTGTTTGTTGTGCAGCTTAACAAATTTGAGATGAAGAGTCGGTTAAGTCGCTTTATCGCAGAAGACCCTGTGGATCTGCCTCTGCCGAGGGAGGAAGGCACGAGGCTGAGCACCGAAGCCTTCCGGCTGTGGGCTGTGGCTGCTGGCTACGGGCAGGCCTGCGACCTCTACAGGTACAGCTCAGAGCTGGAGAGATGGGATGGAGGGTACAGCAGAGTCACCCTGTTCCAAAGGGGCGAATAGAGGGATCTCCAGGCTCAATCTCTATTGCCTTCAGGGTATCTTACCTCACTTTCTCTGGCCTCCTGCAGTAAAACTCAGTTACTTAAGGTATTTATGCTGAGTACTACCTTTTTCTGGTTGTTCACTATCTCCTGTGTTTAAGCACCGCTATTTTGTTGTTTCTCCTTTACAGTGGGAGACCACTGTAGCTTTTTAGGGCTGCATCTTTTTCCCCTTAAAGGGACGAATAATCTGTGGTTGTATGACATCAAAACACGTGGTTTGCAGTGCACCCAGGACTGAATCTGCTTGACCTAGGGGCAGTCTGTGGGCAGCAGTCACCATGCTGAGTGGGGCAGACTGGTGCAGACAAACTGCACGATGCATCAACTTCCACATCAGGACAAGTTCTTGTGCTTGACTGCCAGGGTCTGCACCTGGTATGTCTGACCTACCTCAAGCATTAAATCTTTTTCCTGTAATTGCATTGAATTGGAGGAAGAGAGATGGCTATGGAGTTGCTCTGAAGTGGCATAAAAGGGAGGCCTTTATTGAGTTTCAGAAGGGAGATTCTCATCCACAACAGCATTTTGTGTTCTTTGGCACAAACTGGTGTATGATTTTTAAAGAGTAAAAACTGTATATACTATTTTAGCACTGTAAATAATGTTGAGAAAAGAAACAACAGAAGATTCCTTAAAGTTGCAAGATTGTAAGTGTGGCTGAGAATCTCCCCAGCAAGAATTAAATCAAAGTAGTTTTTTCAAGAGATAATCAGAGTGCTTGGGGGCAGAATATTAGGTAGGTCCCATTCAGATGAAATTGGATTAGCAGTAGTCTTCCTTTGTCATCTTTTTTTCTATGTCAGTTTATTTTTGTTATTGTGGTGGTGGTGATGGTTCTCATAATCACATTTTAGCAATCTTTATAAATAAATGATTTGAGAGTGTAAAGAAGATAGAGCCAGATTCTTCCAGTGGAAAGTGAAGAACCAATGGGCACAAATGGAAATACAGGAAATTCCACTGAAGTGTTTTTACTGTAATTTTTACTAACTTTACTGTAAAGGTGATCGAACACTGGAGCATTGTTGCATAGCAAGATACTGAACTCTCCATCCTTGAAGATATTCAAAATCTGACTGGATATATCCCTGGGCAATCTTTCTCTTGCTGACCTGGCTTGAACAGGGAATTGAAGTACAGATGATCTCCAGAGACCCTTTCCAACCGTATCTATTCTGTAATTCATACTGCAGTGATCTCTACCCTGTTCTGGTGAGGATACTGCAGTCCCTGCCCGAGTTGCTCAGCGAGAAGAGCCCTGTGGTTGAGCTGTCTGTGCAGCGAGCTGCAGCAGTGGTTACTCTGTTGACACATGTGACACAAACAGCAGGCTACACAGCAGAGCTGCAGGCCAAGCTGAGCAGGTAGGCTCTCTCTGTCACCATTCTGTGCATCTCAGTAGTTGGCATCCTATCTTCCCATTCTTTGGTTTGGAGACCTGGCTGTCACCTTTCTTTCCCCCCTCGTTGTCAGTCATTTACTGTTCCACATGTAAGCCCCCGCATGGGGGGGTGTATTCCCTCTGACACAAGATCAGAAGTGGTGTCTCTGAGGCTGAATGCCTGCTAGCATAGCCAGAGGCGGGAGTCCAAATCTTCGTTAAGCTATGGGGCAGAAAGGGCACTGTTAGCCAAATGCCCTGCTGAAAGGAGCTAGGAAGCTGCTTTGAACTTCTCTTGGGAGTAAAGAAAGTAAATACCCTGAGGTATGGAGGAAGGAATCTCTCTGCAGAAACCAGGATGGGTCAGGATTAAGAGGTGATTGGTTCTGGTAGACATCAAAGCAGTAGGAATTGCTGCAGACACAGGTACTTTTTCTGGTGGAAAGCAAGAAACTCTTTAGCTAAAGCTGAGTACTGAGATAGCATTTCTGGAAAAGCTAACAGCATAGCTCAGAGGCAGAGTACTAAGGAGAAGAAACTTCAGCTTTTGTAAGTACATTCTACATTTATCCTTTCTGCCTAAATTATTTGGTCTGGGTTGTGGGACTATGCGCAGACTTTTTCCCCCCTAGTTATACTGCTGGATATCATTTTCCAGACTACATCTTTCTATTAAAAGTGGTGATTTAGAGAGACAGTTGCTTGACATTTATTTGCTATCCTTTGTCATTCTTCCATTGTGTTTCAGCAATAACTCAGAAGATAGTGAACCGATTCCACCTCCTCCAGTAGCATGGAGTCATGTGTCGGGCTTACAGCCCTTCCTTGAGACAAGTCTGAAAAAAATCCTTCAGGAGATACCCCAGACAGAAACTTGGCAAACTCTCCAGCCTCTGACCACAACCTGTGTGATCTTCTTGGGAGTTTATTACAGTGCTTACAGCCAACAGGTAGGGCTTGAAAATACAGGCTATCTTCTCATCTCACCAGCGTCAGCTTGTGTATTGCCTCTGAAAACTAGAACTTACAGGCAGTACTGAAAAAGACAGATATTAAGGCATCTAGCTGAGCACTGATTTTGTTTACCACAGCTCATATCTAGGCTGTATGACATTCAGGGTCACAAAAGTCTGCTAACCCTGTACATTAGCAGTTCCAAATATCTGTCTTCCTTTTTTGTCCTTTCATCCTTTGGGATCAGAGTCTCAATCAAGGTATGTGGTAGTGCTGTGATTGTTCTGATTTACTGCAGAGACCCAAAGCATGAAGCTCATATGACATAATTTAATTTGGTGAATCCTTTTTCTTAGTGGACTAGTGGATAAATCAAGTAATGTATTTTTGCATTTGCTTTGGTCTGAGAGCTTACATGTGGACACCTACACTGCAGTCATCTGGGTGGAAGATTGAGCATTAAGGGTCATGCGTTACGAACTTTGGATAGGAAATAATAAAGATAAATTTATCTGTTGCCCCACTGACATTCAAGGTCAAATTCTGTAACACACGGTTGTAGTATGTGATCATCTTTTAAAGTGAGTTTTCTGAAGGTGACATGCCAGTGTGATGCTGTTGAAGAATAATGTCCTACATTTTAGCTACCTTGAAGATTCATATTCTAAAGATAAATGCAATTTTCCTCTTTACTGCCCAACTGACATATCTGAATTCCAACTTGGTAGAGCTGTGTTGAAGGTGTGGGGGTAATTTAATAGCTGTAGTTATTCACACTTGTGGAACTCCTCTGAAACTTGCCAAAAGCAACTGAGTTTATTAGATTTGGCTGGGGTGGAAACTGCCAGTATCTCTCCAGTGCCCTAAAGGCTGGTACACCTTTCATAGACAGTGATTATGTCCTGAGCATTAGAGAACCAGGAGAGCCAAGAGGTTAATGCTCCTTCTTAACCTTTACAGATATCCCAGAAGACTGGCTGAGGAAACAATTTCTTAAGTCCTTGAACTGTGCTGTTTTTTTTAATTTCCACTTCAAAAGAAGTTCAGTCATCTACTTGTAGTTAGCTAATTAAAACAAATCGTGTGTAGCATGTTTGAATAGATTAGTACAAAAAGAATCAACTTGTATAGTAATTAGATTAGTGTACACTGGAACCTTCTTAGGATATTTTTGTTAGTCTATTAAAAACTAAGGTTAACATCTTCACAAAGGTTTTACTGATTTCTGGTGGTGGATTTCACCTGGGGGAAAATCAGATTTTATGTAATGGAAATGAGTATTTCTGTATCCCAAAGCAGCATTCTAATGAAGATAAAAGGTGTTAAAATTTGCCAGCATGTTCCTTCAACCTGGAATACTGCTTACTAGGGTCAGAAGAATTTGGATGGTTCTCTAAAAGCCACAGTTCCTCCTCTGTGCAGTGTTCATCCACAGTCATGCTTTGATGGGTAGGTCAATCACACTTTATGCAGCTGATTTTTTAAAAAAAAAATTTTGGAGACTCTCATGGTTTCTCACTCGGATTTCTCAAGGTAGTTCTGATCATCTTTGTGTCATCTTCAATTTAAATAGAAATATGTAGATGGCATGGGGAGGGGGGTTTAGCCAAGTTTCCATTTAGGGAATCTTGGTTCTGGGGATCCCATATCTTGCTTCCAGCCAATTAAGAACCTCTGGGATGCATTTTAATACTTGAGTGTGAGAACACCTTCAGGTGCCAGCTCTCAGCTTCCACACTATGAATAGTGAGGCCAGCTCTAACCTAGAGCAGTACCACTATGTAGGTGATGGGGTCTGGCAAAAAGATAAAAAACCCGGAGGAAGCAAATAAATCAGTCTGTCTTTTTGCTATCACTGGATGCTATGGTCATTCACTCTCTTTTGCTGTCATTCTCCATGTCTTCTACAGCCATCAGTCAATCCAATTGACTGCTTAGAGGAACTGGAACGTTTGACATTGGAGGTGCTGCAGCCCCTTCTCAACCAGCCAGCCATAGACAGCATGTGGGACTTGCTCAGGTAAAACCATTCCACTGCTAAGATGCTGTTGGCAGAAGCTAAGGGAGCCCCATTTCCATACTGTACTGTGTGACAGCTTTGTCCTCTGCCCCCCTCACAGAAAAGGCTGCTGCATCTCTGCTTTACCATGTAGCTGGGGTTTCCATATCAATTTCAGATTATTTTAGTCATTCTTGGCTTCGATTCTTCTTTGGTTTCACTGGTCTGAAAAAAAAATAGCACAAGTAATATTAGTTGAGTCCCTCCTACATGATGAGGTGAGTGTGTCTGTTCATGTACTGTTCATGGGCTCTGTGTGGTGCTGCTTATATAAAAGAATTTAGCTAGTTCCACATCTTTAAGCTCCTGCAGAGCTCCACTAGGTCTTTAGAAACCCCTGCAGAGAAGTGTAAGAACAGATACCAAACTGTTCTATCAGACATTTGGATAAAATAAGCTCTGGCTCTGGGAAGAGTTAAGCACTGCAGATATTTCTTTCTGCTGTAGAGGGAGCCTTCTTATTAGGCTGTGATTAATCTTCTGGAGTGGGGAATCTAAAAGGTCTGATTTGCAGTCAGGGAGGCATGCATCTGCCTCTGAGAACATCTGATATGAAGGGCACTTGAAATTTTTGGTTTCAAGTGGTATTTGAATGGTCACCAAACAGTTTGGCCCATGTTCTTTCATGACTGAAACTGAGATCTGAAGCTCTTGGCACCAAAGCTTCCAACACAAGAGCACTTACTAGACCCTTTTCTACCTGTCCTTGAGGTCTGAAAACAATGGATTTGGTCAAGCTATAAAAGCCCATCATCAAGAATTCTCCTAGGCTGTTAACAATGGCTGGTAAAAACCAAAGTCAGCTGATTTCTGCCCTAATATTTTCACAATTTTGTCTGAACTTTCTGGGCAGTTTAGGTCCAGGAATTCAGGGTACTTCTTGAGCCCCATGTATATTTATGCATTTCCTACACCTAATACCAGAGCAGTGCATTTAAGCAATTAGTTTTCTGCCATAGGGTAATGATATGGATCCTTGACAGGGTTTGCCCTATTACCCCATTACCATTGAGCAGCTTGCTTGTGGTCGCTCTTCTTTGTGATGGTCTTACCTATACAGACATGATGTATCTACTCTGGGTTCCCCAAGTACTGCTGGTGTGAGAATTCATAGTTTCACCTGCAGAGAACACACACGCCAGGCATGGTCTGCACAGTCATGTTCATGTACATGAAAGCTGGGTTCTTTCTGAATACAATTTAAAAATACGCGTTTCATTACTACATAAAGGGCAGCATTTTTGCAGTGTCAATTTTAGATATAATCTGGCTTTTTGGTTTTTCCTACCAGTTTATTATTGAAATGGCTTGAGTGGGTGGGCAGCCTTATTAGCCTGGTGTGTGTATGTATGTGGGGAACAGCGTGTTTTTTTAAAATCAAAGGTCCTCCAATGCTTTCAAGTATTTGACATCAGAGATGTGTCACTGCATCAGTATTTCTGCTCATCATGACCAATTTAGCTGAAGAGTTCCTGACAGCTTGCTGGCATTAGCTTGTATGGCAGTAGTGCTTGGTGTAACAGCTGTGGCACTAGCTTTTTGCTTTCACTGTCTTCAGGGCTTCCATTTTACTGCAGTGTGTGGTACAGATAGACAGCAACATTTCAACAAGATAATTCCTCAGCACTATGAATGCTTTTAACTTAACCCCTCTCTCTTTATTTGTTCACACAGGCCATGTTCTGCTTTGTGCAACCCTCTGTCCTGTTCCCCAGCACCAGAAACTGTTGGCAGCATTGCATCTCTGAGTTGCACTGGAGGCAAAGCTCCTCTGAGCCTGGTTGGCTCCAAGTCACCTTTCCCCTTCCTCACTGCCCTCCTATTTCTCATCAATAACATCACTCGCATTCACAAGGGCCTGACCAGCAAGGTGAGAATAGGCCTTTTCACTGTAAATTCTAGGTGAATGATGATACACTTGTGAGGGAGGTTAGTATTTGTACCTTCCCAGGCATAAAAGAGATGTTAGAAGGACTGTTAAAAGCAATTTGTTGTGTTTTTATTTTAAAACTACTAAAGTATTTTAGAGAGAAACAGCCTGACTTTCAAAACAGGTGGGATGAGGATCAAAAAAATATCTTGTCTTTGAATTCTAATATTCAGTTTACACCAGGAAGCTGGAATTACAGAGCCAAGTGATGCTTAAAGGATGGATTTATAAAGAATGTTCGCAAGAGTTGAATAACTGTTGTTAGGCTAAGCAAAATATAAAACTTGAGTGTCAATGGAGGAAAAGCATAGTTGAAGCATATATAACAAAGAAAAATGGAGTAATACTAAACAAGAGAATGGGTGCTACAGTGCTACTGAAGAGGGTTCTTCCTACTTTGGTTTCTTCTAAATTTTTAGAATGAGTGAGTCATGGAAGATTGCAGACTCTAAAGAGCCAATGTCTGAGCCCTAGAAAGATGGAATACCTAGCCTAAGCTTTCTCAAAGCCTTCCTGTGTCAGTTTGTGTTGAATTAGCAGATTGGCTACTAATGGAAATATCTGGCCAGGTGAGGGAAAAACATTTTAAGCCGTTGGCCAGATTTCTGCCTTACAGAAATGGAAAATGCCTTACTATGGAAAATGTAGGCAGTGACTGTTGGTTATCTGTAATGGGGTTGGTCGTGATGGATGCAGGTGAGCCCTGAGGCAGAAAAGCAGGTATTTATAGGACTGTTTTTAAACATGGCTTTTGAAGTAGCCAACAGGAATTCTCATGTGAGAGAAGGTAGGGGGTGGCCTTGGAGAGGGCTGCATTTTGCTTTCTTCCAAACACAAACTGTCTTACTATTATTTGTCTCCACTTTGTGATTCCTTTACAGTACAGCTCTGTACTGGGCTTCAGAGGCTTGAAGGATTATCTGCATCAAAGCTGGCAGACTGGACCTCCTTCTGTGACTCCCTCATCTGCGTGGATCCTACGCCATGAATATCACCTGCAGTACTTTGTGTTAGCACTGGCTCGGAGAATGGTATCGTTATTGGTCCTTTCATTTCTTTCTCCCAAAGAACTGACTTCACTGGCAGCTGGTCTTCATGTCCCTGTTCTTTCTTGTATCTGACTTAGGTCTGGCAGCTCTTCTGGGACTTTTATGTCCCATTAGCAAATAGCGTCTTTTTAGTTACTGGTGTGGGGATTTAGTTGCAAAATACTTTGGATGGAAAAATTACATTTTTTACTTTCTTTAGGATAGAGTAAGAACAAAGTTTTCAACTGTGTTGCTAAAAAAATACCTGCCTGTCTAAGGCAGTCAGGGGAAGCAGAAATACCTCTTAGTATGAATGCTGACAGCTCTTGCAGTCTGCCTCAGTCTTTCACTTCCCAGCGAGGTCTGTGTCTTGTTTGACCCTCCTGTCCTTGTTGATTTTCTGTTGACAAATGATAGAGTGCTTTTATCTGTTGTTTTGTTTCCTGTACAGGCAGGCACTTGTCCGGATTATGCCCAGCATGCCTCACTCCATCACTGTGTTGCTATGGCATTGCTAAGCCGTCTGTTGCCAGGGAGTGAGCATCTGGCTCACGAGGTCCTCCTGGATCTTGCCTTTAATCCAGAGTTTCTTCCGTAAGCTTTGCGTTTTTTCCTTTCTCTAGTCTGGTACGTGGGAAAACATGGGGAAAACGGAAAAAGCACCTTGGCACTGCAATTTTGTCGTAATTTTTGGCCTTTGACAGATCATGTAGTTAAATTTTACTTACTCATTGGCATGTTCTCCAGGCATGGAGCTTTCTAATCAGGCAGGCATTGTGAATATTTTTCTTGGCTGTACTGCTGTTGAGAAATGTGACCAGTTTCTTTTGATTTCCTCTGTCACAGGGCTTGTGTGATTCCTGATAGAACTGATTCTCCCTAAGGCCTAGCATCTGCCATCCTGAGAGTAGGGAGCCTAGAAAATAAATGAGATTTTGACGTAGCCTGAGAAGCTTAATGAATCTTCCTCAAACCCTTTGTTAATCAAGTTCTTACACAAATATTTGCTAATTTGACAAATGCCATGTCTTCCACCTTACACTGGGAGAAATCATGAGCATCTCAAATATGAACCCTCTCATATGTGGGCAAGAGGATGGTAGCAGTTTATCTTGTTCATCTCAATCTATTTGAAATTAGTCATGGTGTATCATGGTGTAGGAGGTTGAACTGAGGTGCTGTGAGGAGATTCTGTGTTTTTTCAGAAAGAAGGAAAATTTATTAGTGGATTTGTTTGTGTGGTGGTGTTTTGTTTTTTCTGTTGTGTCAACAAAATGGTGAGTTTTTGGTCTGAGATTGTGGCATATGGATTTGACAACCACCCTCCACATGCATAGTTTCGATCAGTCTGTGTGGAACCCCTGGCCTTACCACTGGCAGCTGCAAAGCTACTGTTTAGAGAATTGTCTTACTGGTTTGTGTAGGCCTTATCTGGTATGCAGTATTTCATCTCAGCACTCTCATGTCTGTATGGGTAAGTAGGCTGCCTCTCTGGACAAGGGGTTTCAGCCTCCACACTAGACTGGCATTGTGTAGAGGGTTTTCATGGCGTGGCTTCAGTGTTGCTGACTCCAAATGAGGTTCTGTGAATTCCCTGTAAATACCAAGGCAGCTGATGCTTTACAGGCCCTCTGTATTAGAATTGCTCAGTGATGTAGAAAGTGTTGAGTGCTCTGCATGTACAACTCTTCCTGTCCCAGGAAGATTGTAGAGATGAATCTGTGTAGTATGTTGTTTGTTTGGCATTTCAGGTTTTTGTTTGTTTGTTTCTTTCTTAAACTGTTGTTTGTCTTTACTTTACAGTGAAGGGAAAGCTGGAGGGCCAGAAGCAGCTGACTTCTCTGATATTCTGCAACTGGGCACCAGTGCCAAGCTGACACAGCCTGGGTCTGCAGCAGCATTTCTTCCAAAGGTTACTCGTGGTGCCCTGCTGAGAGAATCATACCAGAATCTGCCTTCCATTCGTTCCTGCTACCTCTCTCACTTTGTCCACTTGCAGCCCACCCTCGTGCGTTCTCAGGCATCCTACCAAGGGCGGAATTACCTCATCCAGTCAATGCTGCTTCCTGAGGTCAAAGGGCCCATCCTGCCTTCAGACTGGCCATTCTTTCCACTTATCAGCCTCTACAACAAAGTGACTAATGCAGAGACACGTGGGGCTATACTGAACTCTCTCCCACTTGATCTCATCAACACTGTGACCTGGAACCTGCAGTGGGTCTTGTTGCTGGAAACCTGGCGTTCTAAAATCCTTCAGAGCATCCCGACTGCTGCCAAACTTGCACGGCTTATGTGTGTCTTCCTCACAGGCAGTGACCTCTTTCTAGAAGCACCAATCCACCGCTACACAGCTGCCCTTCTCTCTATGTATTGCCAACCGAAGGCCCTGGACTCCCTGAACTTGGATGCTCCTCTCCCTGGTTTGGCGTCCTTCCACGATCTCTACATAAGTCTCCTGGAGCAATTTGAGGGTGTCTCCTTTGGAGATCCACTCTTTGGAGTCTTTGTTCTTCTACCTCTACAGAAGCGTTTCAGTGTTCACCTGCGTCTCTCTGTTTTTGGGGAGCACACAAATATCCTGCGGGCGCTGGGAGTGCCATTACAGCAGGTAATCCTGGCTTGTGGTAATTGCCTGTCACTACATGTTTCTGTCATACTGGGCTCTTTCCTGTGATTCTCTAACCTTGATTTGTGTGTATATGTGGAGGACAGGAGCTGTGAAATTCCTCAGTCTTCACTGGAAACTATCACAAACTTTGGTTTAACCATTGAGAACCTTCTAATTTATAGGTTTTATGTATGGAGGGCTGGTCGCACTCCATGTTCTGCTAGCAATTACCTTTCCCTTAAATAAGTGTTTTCATGCCTCGGTGAAAACTTTTTCCTTGCCCATGCATAGACAAATAGTCATTTTCCCTCTCAACCGTCTTTCCACATACGGTTATACTAGAGTTGTGCTCTGCTGAGTAACAGCAAGAAAATTTGCTCTGTCAAGTGTAGGACTGCATTTCTTTTGAGGGAGCAGAGCGCAAGAGATAGAATTTATCAATGCTGTCAAAAATACTCTGTCTTCTTACTTTATAAGCGCTCATCTTATCTGTGCCAAAAATCATCTGCAGTGTTAGATACAAAAGTAAAACATCTCTCCATAGAGCTGAGGAGGTCTTGACAGCACTGGTCACATCAGTCAGGGTGGGCTGTAGCAGCTCTGCTGCAGATGCGGGTCATGCCACTGGGGTACATGGCATTATAGGAGGGCATGCACAAGGAAGGGCACCCTAGAAGTCTTGAACTTCCTCTCACTACTTAGGCCCTGACAAAAATTGTAATGTTGCCTCTGGATGGGTTTGTTGCAGTTTCCTGTGCCTCTCGAGCGCTACACTTCCCCTCCTGAGGATAACCTGAGCCTCCTGCGACTCTACTTCCGAACGCTGGTCACTGGCGCGCTGCGCCACGCATGGTGCCCTGTTCTGTATGTGGTGGCTGTGGCGCATGTGAACAGTTTTATTTTCTCCCAAGAAAGCACAACACAGGTGGGTAATGGATAGCAGAGCTTCAGGGCTTTGGGTTTTGCATCTGCTCTCCCTGTGAGTCCAGTGTGCCTTGTGCTGACTTTTGGGACTTCAAAAAAAAATTATGAGCAAATGTGTGAATGACTAGTCAGCTGTTTGAGAATCCACATATGAGGCAGCAGCTTTTGTTCATTATACCCTAAAGCACTTCCATTAACGGTAGCCAGTCCTACCTAAATCTTTGAGGTGAGCAATTATGTGTTCTGTGGTGTGGGGGGAAGAATAAGGAGGGTGATCAGGCAGAGAGAGCTTGGAATAGATTTGGCCTCTGCCTTAGCAGTCTTAAATATTCTTTTCTTTGACTTTGCTTGAGTAACCAAGCAGAAGCCCTTCTATGGCCTTGAGGCCTCCATCAGTGAATAGTTGTGCTAACAACCCTTCACCTGTGATCTGCAGTTCTAGCTGAAGGTTGAGAAGTCAGCTGAGATTCAGATCAGGGAAAGGAGCAGAGCGGCAGGGTTTAAGTGATAAGGCATCTCAAGCACTTTCTGCTGGAACAAGCTGCTCATCATTATAATGAACAAATCATCCTGGAGCGCTGTATGCCCCTGGGCAAAGGTATTACTGCACCATGTTAAGGAAAGTATGTGTTTTGTTCCCAGGAGACAGATGCTGCTCGGAAAAGCATGCTGCGGAAAACGTGGCTGTTGGTGGATGAGGTAGGATTTGTAAGATTCAGTTTGTGCTGCTGGGAATTAAGTTTTCCATACGTGGCACTCTTACAGACTTACATTTGGCTGTTGAAATTTGTGTTTAATTACGTTGCTAATTTGAGAATGAGAGGAGATCAGCAGCAAGATCTTGGCCTGCAATATCTGTAAATACACTTAACCAGTTCTTGTAGTAATTGACCTCAAAACACTGAGCCCATTGGAACCTAGGTGAATCTCCTGTACTGCATTTCCATGCCTTTTGTCCAAGTAGCATTATATCTGGAAAGCTAGATATGCTGGAGGAATGATTGTAGCACAGTTATGAATAGGTGGCCAACAGTGATCTGTCTTAACTCTTAGTTGGATGCTTCCCCTGAAAAGAACAGGACAGATGTAAGATTTCTCTTCTTTTCAAGGAGCTTGCCAAAATTTACCCCTTGTGGGAGAGAGCTGGGTCATTTGGCCCTCTGTGATTAGTGTCCAGGGTAAATTATTAGATCACACTCAAAAATCCACTTGGGTTTCTGGCAAGAAGTCTTTGTGAGGGGCTGTTGAGAAGACAATGGAGTTGTGTTTAGAAGAGCAATTCTCATGCAAAAAAACAAGTTAATTTTATTGGAAGAAACTTGCCTTTTATAGCTCTTCTATTGAAGATGATATAATTAAATATCTTGGGCATGATGGAATTGTACTATTTGCAGATTTGCTGTGTTGTGTTGGAGACGGTGGAAAAGATTAGATTCCTTTCTGTTTCTTTTTCAGAACTTGAAAAAGCACTTGCTGTACTACAAACTGCTGAATGCAGAGAGTCCTTTGGGCTTTGACCTGTATGAGCAGCTCCCTCCCATGCGACTGAACTACCTGCAGAGAGTGACACAGAAAGAAATTACAGAGAATGCACCAGCACTAGATTCATAGCAGAACACTTGTGCAAGAAGAGGGCCAAGGTGAAGAATGGAGGAGCACACTTTATACTTCACTGATGAAATTACTTGCAGTTCAGATGGTTTTAGTGTCTTACCTGGACACTCTTGGCATCTTTGCCTAGTGAAGACTGTAGTGTAGAATGTTCCCAGCTCTGCAGAACAACACACATGTTGTCAAGATAAGACAGCATGTGTGTATGTGGCCTCTCTGTGATGGATGTTGGAGCATTTTCCTTCCTTCTCCTTCAAGCTGTTCTGCTTCTTCCCAGAGAAGGTGAGATTGTGTCTGAAAGGCACTGGACAGTTGAGTAAACTGAAGGAAGTGGAAAAGATGTTTTGTTCAGTCAGGCTGGAAACTGGGTTCTCAAGATAATGTCTGTTTTCCCCAGATCCTTCCATTGCTTTTTTTGTACCTTGGATTTTGAATGGTCCTTTCTTCACATAGTACCATGCAAATAGAATGACAGTGTGACAGGAAGGAATCTAATCCTGAGAGCTTTTTTTTACATATACATACAAGCAGTTTCTCCAACTATGCATACACTCAGTAACACAGATGTATTTTGTCAGACCTCTAAGAAATACTAGTTCCTAGTGCAGTAGTACAAACACTGAATATCCTCCCTTGGCTGTCTTTTGGATGGTCTCTAAACTGCTTTCTTTTCTCCCTTAATTTGGTTACATGTATAACAAGATCAAAAATAATTTCTTTGCAGGCCAGAATGCTTCCCCCCCTCATTAGGGGGGGAAAAAAAGTATCTGCTTGTTTAGTTAGAATATGTATTGGTTGCCCTCTGAGGAAAATGCAATTTAAATTTTCAAGTGGACTTTCCTAGCTGAAACCTAGTTTTAAAAATGTCTAATTTGATCCCACTTCTACATCCAAATTCTGAATTGCAGCCTCAGACTCAAGGGCTGCAAATACAGAGCCCTAAAAAAAGGCTCATCGCAAGTGCCTCACCAAGTCCAGAATTTACTCTAGGTGTATGATCTCACTGGATGTTTTCTTTATATTTTTGCATGGTCACTCTGGCAGGCTTTTGTTTGGAGAGCTTGACTTTTATGAACACAACTCTTTAAAGAGATTTTTGATGTTTTGTTCTTATGAATAAATTCCTCTGGAAGCTGCCTGTGAAGAGCTCAGCCTCTGTCCTTACCTGTCAAACAGGCCAAGCTGGCTTCCCTCTGAAGAAACCATACTTGTATTAACCTTTCTCCAGTGCATGTCCCAACAGAAGTGTGAATCACTGTTAATAAACCCACTTGTAATGACCAAAATTGTTCAGACAAGAAACAAATTCCAGACAGCAACTTAATAGAGTCAAAGAATCATTGAGCTGGAAAAAGAAAAGACCTTGTGCCCAACCATAGCACAGTATCTTTCTTTCACCTGACAGTCAAGTGTTGCTGCCCTTTCAAATGCCTGTGTAATCATGTACAGCTTAGGGCATTTGTGACTGATGCTGTCTTTGTATTGACAGTTTTCTAAGTGCACCAGTCCCCTTAGGTTGCCCAAAAATAGTCAGTTTCATCTTTTTTCCCCCTTATTTCAGAGAGGAAATGGGCTGAACTGGTGTTTCCTTCCAATATTTTTTTTTTTTTTTCCTTTTTCTCCTTCCCTTTTGATCTGTGGTTTCTATCTGCAACAGATCAATGGCATGTAGCATAACAAAAGCACGGTGGCCTAACAGGATTTTTTATTGTTGTTAATTATTTAAAAAATATTTGATGTGATTGAAAGTTTAATCAAAGTCATTCAAGTTTTAATCTGTCTAGATGGTGAGAGCCCAGCAGTTGTATTGCAAGAGCAATGGATGGTAAAATCTAAGGACTCCTAGCTGCCCATTTAAGAGCAGCCTTCATCAAGGACTTTACCTTTTCCTTTTCAGACCTCCAGTTCTAAAATCTCTTCCAGTCCTTTGTGGGATGCAAAGCTGTGTTTTGTAATGTGTACAGGATGTAAATAAATATTTTGATAGCTCTGTAGGAGTTTTTTTGAACTATGAGAAGACTTTGTTTTGGTCTGTCTTGAATTTGGATAGTTCTGTTTGCAGTTTATCAATATCTTGGGACAGCTGCTGCCTTAAAGAATTCTACTAAACTCTGGAGCTCTGTGAGAAAGCTCCTTAGGCCAAAAATTACATCCTACTTGTGTGACGAGTCAGTAACGCAGGGTACCAAATGCTGTGTGTACTTGGGGAAGGTGCAGGGTGGAGTGATGCAGTTTGACACATGCCTGAGGTGGGAAGACTGTCTACAGATGGTATTTGAAATTATGATGCAAGTATCAGCAGTGGAGGGGAGGAAAAGAAAGGATCCCAAATGGTTCTGCAGACCACAGTCATACACAGCAAATTCCAAGGATGCTGCACATGAGCTGCAGGCTTTCAAAACCTTGACTGTCACTTGAGAAGGTACATGAACTTTTTAAGTCTTTCGGCAATCTTGTACGGGATTTCTCCACTGAACACTAGAGGGCATTGCTTTATCTAGTTTAAATGCAAGATTTCTCAGACTCAGTGCTGTTGGGACCTGAAAAAAAAAACCAAACCAAAAACCAACCAACCCTTATACATTGTTTGAATTTTCTGCTTTTTTTGTTTTTACATATACTTTTGGAGCAAGTGCGGAGAATTAAATATTTCACGTGATGGGTTGCTAAGAACCATACAGTGCTTTGCCAGCAGGAGCATTTTTGAAAAATCATGGTACATTGAATGCAAGATTTAAACTTAAGCTGAATGCAGTCTGAGGCAGGACCAAAGCATGCCCACTCTGTTAATCCAGGTTAATCCTGGTCAGGGTAAGTGAGGAGATGAAGGAAATTAAAACTGTCTGAAAAAAATGGATGTGGGTTCTTAACTCCTTATTGAAGGCTTAAGATTTCTTTGAGAAGAAAATAATTCTGCTGAAATGGGACCCACAAGTAGGTTTCTGGTGTTGAAATGGTTTGAACTAAGAAGAATGTATGTTGTCTGATAACTCTCATCAGAAGTCAACAAAACCAGCAACAACAACTATAAAAATTCCTGTATCCCTTTTAATTCTTAGAAAGAGCACCCCGTCTTCTGGTCCTTTGTGGCTAAAATATGCTTAGTTTCATCCAAGCTACTGATGATGTTCCTGTGTGGATAACAGTGGAATCTCTGTTGGTACAGATTTAGCATGGGCTGTGCTGGAAGGCAGCAACAATGTGATTTTAAAAACAAATGGTTGATTGGACTGAAGATGAGTTGAAGATAATCTTTTTAGTATTGCTGTTGAGTAGGCAGGTGAGAGGGTGGGGCTGTCACAGTTTTGCATCCTGTGACTTCAGTGGCATTCTACTGAATTTTCCTTTGCATTTTGAAAGGGAAGAGAGTTCTTCCATCAGCTTGGAAGCATTTCCTTTTCTGCCTAGAAGAAATGGAGTTGATTTGTGATCTTTCAACTGCGTGAGTGGTTTGAAGTCCTGGAGTTTGGAATCCATATGTGGTGACTTGGCTCACTTTGCTGAGTAGGGACAGTTCCCAAAAAGATGTAGGCAGCTCAGTAGCTGGCAGTACTACACACTGAGGTAGGACAAGGCCTGACAGAAGAAAGTAAAGGATTAGGCAAGGAAGAAATCAAAACAGGACTGAAACCATACTATATGGGAACTTCTTAACAGTACACATAAAGCATTATATAATTGAAGGACTTTCATTACACTGTATTTATTGATTATTTCAGTTTCACAGTGGAATTTAATAATAAATTTCTAGACTAATGCATTCTGTCTAGCCACTTAATGCCAGGCAAACCCTAAACACCTTTTGCTGATGAAGTCATGGACAGAGCAAGCCATAAGATGTGGATGTATAAATAGACCGTGGGTCAGACAAACACGTTTCTTTTGGTGTCAGGCATAGAGCAGAAAGGCGTGTTAGTCATCGCTTCTACTTCTTCCTAGTTCTGCAAGGTTCTTGGAAATTTCTCACTGATGAAGTGGTGCTGCCTCCAGCTGATGATCATATTTGGGAGGCAAAACATGTTTATTTCCCTCTGCTTACAGAAGCTCATATAAGCTTTACATTCACAAAGCTGACTTTCTGGTGATCCTTGTTTAAATAACTTTGTAGTGATTTACTGGCCTTTGCCCTACTTTTTGAAAATTGGCTTCCTCTCGATTTGAATGGAGAATGTGCAGGGAAGCCCTGCTCACAGAACTGCTGTGTTTTGCATGGTAAGTAGTGGTTGTTAGCAGAGTTAAATCTGCCACAGTG
Organism: Eopsaltria australis; assembly: GCA_034509425.1. Classification (NCBI taxonomy): domain Eukaryota; kingdom Metazoa; phylum Chordata; class Aves; order Passeriformes; family Petroicidae; genus Eopsaltria; species Eopsaltria australis. Next base: position 4,076,425 of record JAVTVJ010000241.1, read on the forward strand.
TGCTCCCCTCCCTGCCTTTACTGTGATAATCTTGAGTCTCAAAACAGCTCAGCAATGCTTTGTTTAGGTTTCTGGCCAGCCCCAGCACAAAGAGCTCCAGTTCAACCTGAGGATTGTGCTAAAGGAGCGGGCACTGCACCGGCTATGTTGTGAGCCTTCAGGCACCCCTGGCCCCAGCAATAGCTCTGTGAGGTTACATGAACAGAGGACATTTCAGACAGAGCGATACCTGGCCCATCTTTGGGGCCAGTTCTTTATTCGTGGGTGGGCTGTAACCAGCAGATATCAGCAGAGACCTGAAGCTCCAGAGACCAGGTGAATGTCCTTTAATCTGCCCTCGGGCAACTTTTCTGCAGTACATTGTTGTCTGTTGAGCAACGAGCTCATAAACCCAGTCAGGGTGATGAATATTCCCAGAAATTACTGTATTTGGACATTAGAACTAAGACTAAGGCAGAGGGGGAAGGCTCGAGGCACCCATCCTCTGCATCCCCCTGCCCCAATCCTAACATGGGTGACAAACCAGACCAGAGATGTTACTGCTCATTACAAAGCAGCAGCTTGTCCTGGCCACAACAGAAACGGAGTTTTGTGATGTAGAAATACCAGTGATGTCAAAGCACAGCCACATAGGTGACAGTGTATGCTGAAATATGAGGCGTTAGTTGATGACTAAGGCTGCAGGGAAGTTTTGTGGTTCCTCTTCTCTCTTCAGTGTCCCGTTCCTTCAGTACAGTATGTGTTCCATATCTTTCTCGTCCTTCACTAGACCCTCCTTCCCTCTGTTTGCCTTTTTATTTTGATTTTCCACCATTGTAGTAACTTCCAGTTCATTGTTGGCTTTTCTCACTCTTTTGGCTATTTGCAGAAGCAATCAGTAATTCAACAGTTAAACTGGAGAACTGAGATGTTATCACTGAGTTTGAGGTGGAAGCTCACATCTCTTGAATTGTTCATCTGAAGGTCTGGGCAGATGTCCATAAATAACATGCACAACATGCCCATTTGGAAACCTTACAGCAAAGAAGGCTGTAACTTTACTTTTAAGGCTCAGATTGCCGTCTGGTGTAAGCACACCACACCATTTGGGTCTGATCTGTCAGATATTTGATGACACTTTAGCAATTAATGTGTCAGATCTGTCTTCTGAAAGGGAGACTGACACTTGTGTATCAAGTGACTATTTACTGTTACTGCTTCAACTATGGTAAACTTTTGCCTCAAAAAATTAGTATCTCCAAAATAGTATTCCAGGTTTTCTCAGTGCATGTGGACTTTTCCTAGCAGCTTTCAGCACAATGCATGTTTCAGGATGCTCTTTAATATCTTCCAAGTAGCAGGAAGTGCAAAGAGCTCTGAATTAAATTCAGGTATCAAGTTGCTGGCAGTGAATTGTAGTTCCAGGGGGTGTAACACACCATGATGATACAATGACAGCCACTGTGAAGGTAATGTTGTTAGCATCTTTCACAAAAAAGCAGCTTGCTACTCCTGGCATCAGTGTATCTTTCAATATAGATTATAAAAAACAAATTTAGAATGATACAAAAGTTTCTTAAAACCATCATGCATCTCTTCTCCCTGACATGAGTGTCAGCTCACTCAGAAAATGCTAGTTGTGCTGCCACCCAGAAGACACCACAGATGGTGGCTCATTTTTGTTCCTCTTGTCTGCTGTAAGATTGATCATGTTTGGATTGATGAAATTATTTGGGCAGGAGCTGCCATTGCTCTCCTCCTATCTGTCCACTGTTAAAAGAAGTGGGAGGAAAGGGGATGTAAAATATTCTTTCTAGTGTCTTTCTCTCTTTGGTAGTGTTTTAATAACACTTAAAATATTGATGGAGGAGAGTGTAGGCTTGCTGACCATGCTTCCTTGCAGTGAGCTCTTATCAGCAAGTTTTATATTTTATAGCCTTCTCTGGGCTTATATATATTTTTTTTTGTTTTTGTTTTTGTTTTAATTTTTTTTTTAGGAGAACAATTTGCAAGTTAAAATTAGGATGCAGAACTTTGGGTATTTGTATTCAGCAGTGACTAAACAACTTCTCCTATGTGATGAGAGCCAGAGGTTTTCATTCTCATGGCATTGGTGCCATGAAGGCCAACCATTGCACTGTTGGAAAAGTTAGCAGGTGCCCACCTGCATTTTGCAGAGCTCCCCTAGAGTTACATCGTTTTGGGGACAATAAATTGTCTTCTTGTATTAATTTCTTCTGCTACCAAGATACTCATGGGATTAGGAAACTTCTCCATTTTGCAACTTAACTTTCCCTTTGAACAAGCAATCTTTGCTTACCACTGTCTGTAGTTATTTACTTTGGTGATTCCTATACTAGCTGCAAGTGGAAGAAAGAAGAAATAAATCTATAGCCTAGCATGGAATTCTTGACCTCTTTTTAAACAGTAAATGCAATTTTATAGTCAGACTAAACCCTTGCCAGGAACGGATCCTCCTGGTAACAGTGTTAAGGTACATGGGATATAAGCAGGTGTTTAGTGACAGCCAACACAGCTTCATTAAAGACAAATGGTGCCTGAGGAATTTGGAGGCCTATGGTGTGGTTACAGCGTTGGTGGATTAAGGGAAGAGCAACTGACATCACCCATTTGGACTTGTGCAAAACATTTGACACTGTCCCACATGACATCCTTGCCTCTAAACTGGAGAGGCATGGATTTGATGGATGGAGTCTTTAGTGGATAAGAAATTGACTGGATGGTCATGGAGAAAATACAATGCACTCCAGAAAGACAAATAGCCTGAGGTTAAGGTAATTTTTCATTATGTGGGAGACCCAAATTACTGTGTTAACAGCTCTTCTAATGTGAAAGTTTTTCCAGATTTTCTGAGGTTTCCACTTTTCGTGTCACTGACAAAATTGTATCCAAAATGGAATTCTTATTTTCTGGTTCATCCTCAAGAGACTATTTATGAAAAATTAATTGTTATAGGAAAAATGTTCTCGGAGGGTAATAAATGTATTTTGTGGCTTAGTTCAGTTTTCTTTTTTGTTAACCACATACTCGTCAAACAAATTGTACTAAATCAGTAACTGGAGAATATTCCCACAGTCTCATTACTGCACGCTTTAAGCTGAACTTTACCAGTGCCTCTTTGACTTGCTAGCTTTCCCCAGTGTGAGAGGAACAGGAAAGAGTGAGCATGAGAATCCTATTGGGGTTGTGTTCTCTCAGCTCCAGTGCACAATGTTTTACCAGAAAAATATTGCATGCATTACAAAAGCTGCTGTATGCTCTGTTCTGTAGGCTCATCAAAGAAGCAAGTGTCACCATGAGAAGTGATTTGTTCTTGGATCCTTTTGCATAACTTGTGTTTGGCTTTTGGTTACATAGTCAGGCTGCTGAGGTAAATAGTGAAGATTAGAAAAATGGCAACCTAGTAGGCTTTTCTGGTGAAGAAAACTTGGATATTTTTCTTTGACAAGATGCAGGTGGGAACATCTCTGTAATCATCTGCATATTAGCCTTGATCTCTTTCCCGGGCAATCTAGTCTTAGGTCTTAGTGGGAATGGAATCATGGCCTCTGTTTAGTAAACCAAAGGATGGTGAGAGGTAAGTGCTGTAACCATAACTGAGTGCTGCTTTGATAACAAGCTTTCCTTTTCATCTGCAAAATAATAACACGGTTGCCTTGACAGATAGATGTGAACAGAGAGCTCAATTCAAAATCAGCCTTGACTGTCAGTGTCCAGAGGCCCGCCCTGACACAGGCACTCTCTGATGTGTGCGCAGGCGTGCTCATGTTGAGACACTATGCCTCTCAAAGCCTAATCTTTCTGGTGACAGATGTGATTGTCCTCTTGCATTTTTATTGCAGTAAAAATCCACACTATTTTACTACATCCATATTTCAAGTCTTCTGTAGCTTGGGCTGTGTGCCTTATTGATGCTTTATTCCTCTAAGAGATAATTATTGACTGTTTTGGGCGATTAACTCCTTACTAAACAGCACAGTTGATGCATGTATGTTTGGTTTTATCTGCTCTCTCATCCACTCTCATGGATTTCCATATGGAATGCATTCCGAGGAGTTTTGGGACATCTTGTGATGCTACTTGTAAAGAACTTCTGAAAACATGACATGTCATGAATCCAGCTGGAAGCTGTGCTTGGGAAGGACTTGTGTTTCCCTTAAATGCCTACCAAAGAACCCTATCCTTATGTTTTGAAAATTTAATGGTTTGGACCACCTGTAGTTTCACCTGCTGACCATTGATGTGTTCAGTGTCCATAATTCAGGCAACTCCCTACTATCCCAATCTTTTCCCTGTCTCTCTTTGAATCTTGTTCCATAGGCTTATTGCGTGGCACAGGTATAAACATTCTACTCTTCTGCTTTTTTCATTTATTTGCTCATTTATTTTTCATTTATTTTGCTCTCAAAACTTGGGAATGTCTTATTGCTAGCTCCTCTCATGTGAAAAAGGTGTCGTGGAAATTGAATTGTGTTGAACATGGTAATAAATGCCTTTTCCCTTTGTTGTGGTTTAGGAATGGTATTCCCCTGTTTAGTGCTCCCACAGAGACTCTCCCAAAGCAGATGCTGCTTGTTCCCCTTCCTCCCCACTCCGATTGAAAGCACAAAAGGCAGAGATCGTGGTTTGAGATAAGAGCAATGAGATAAAAAACAAACAGGAGCAGCAACAATATGAATAACAAAAGGTATAGGACAAAGAAACAACAAATACCAACCGGCTCTTCCCTACTACAGCCAGAGTCCCTTTCCCCACTCTGATAATGATGTGAGGTGGTATCAAATAATATTAGGGTCTGGCCACATCACACTCCTGGTTACTGTAAAAAATTATGCCTGTTCTGGCTGAAACTAGGACACCACTGCACTTTGCATGTCCAAGTTCCTTAACATTTACTAAGGTTGATAACGCCCATCTAGGAGTGGCAGTGAGTGCATATAAGAAAATCCCCTAATGCTGAGATAGGGAGGACTCTTTCAATATGTTACAGCACACAGAAATGCCACAAACTATTTTAGCCTGGAGAACAGAGTGCTGTATTTAGATAAATCTGTGAGATTGATTTAGGTAGTTACCTAAATTTGATTGTCTCCAGGCCAGTGGGATTAAGAACCGGCTTTTTGTAGAAAGCGTTATGAGATCTTTAATGATCATACAAGGTCAGGACCCAGTTTTATGTCTCATCTGAAAGACCATGAACTTAAAACTACTGATTTGTCACTGTCTGATCTGACTATCTGTCCTAGAGACTGCTTTATTTTAGAAGAGATTTGTGTAGCCAGGAGTCTAAATGCCGTCAAAGCTTTTAGTCCTTGCTCTTTTCCTTGCCTGAGGAGGTTTCTAACAAGTTTTTATTATGAAATATCATCTTGGTTTGTTTTTCCCTTTTCATGGCAGGCCAAAATGAGGCTGCAAATAATATTTTACCATTTGTATGTCTGTCATTTGCTGCTGTGCACAGAGCTGCTTACTGATCTGTGCCTGAAAATGAGTTAATACTTTTCCTGGGTAAGTTCATCTTTCTGCCTAAATGGCCATCTCTCTGTGAAGCCCCTCATTTCCCCTTGCTGTAAAACTGCAGCCACAGCAAACTGCATATATGTAACAGGAATGTGTAGATCATGCTAGTCCTGCTTTAAGCATGTCACAGGTAACTGGCTTGTGTGTGCTTGTGTACCCATGTTTGAAAACCCTCTAGTAATCATATAAGCAAAATCTTACTGGCACAGTAGCTGCACTCTGAAAAGAAATGTGTGAGGAGGTTAAAGAAGTTCTCTTTCCCAACTATTCTTAGCATATTATGTGTAATTTAGCCAGATTTTTCCTTTATAGCAGAGGTAGAGTCAGGACCCAGCTCGTAACTTCATTGTTCATGTGGTGTGGCCATCTGACTCCCACCCTCCTCCCTACACCTTTGTATGTGCCCATATGACTTCCACATTGCCCTCAAGAGCACACTCGCTGCAGTGCTGCTGATAGGACAGAAGTGTGTGCTCCTGTGCTTCCTGTCAAGAGCCTGCTTGGCCTGCAGCAGGGAAACATGTCTGTGCCAGATGTTTTCTGAGATGGGAGAAAATGGACAAAAAAAATACTCTCCCATTTCAGAGTGTCCAGTGGATGAGCTGTGCCAAGTCTTTCCATCTATTTATTATGAAGTTTTGCTTAGCCCCAATAGGACATTGCTTCGCGTCATCTGTGCTTTTAGCAGCTTCATTTTAGCAGCCGCAGAGGAGGTGAAATTGAAATCAGAAGGTCTTAGTTTCACAGAGAAATAAATTTGTTCAGAAACAAAAGGCTTTTCTCTCTCGAGTCACCAATATATTGCTACTCTTGATTTGATTTGGAAGCTATTTATGATGCTGCAGTTATATGGCTGGCTGGCAGGCTGGGTAACCTCATCACGGATGTGCCCATGACTGTGAGTTGGTCACACCACACTGTTTGACTCATGGACTCTGAAGGTCAGATGCAACAGCCTTATTTGAGGCACTTGGTAGGCACCAGCAGTGAAAAGGGATACAGGGGTTTGTAGAGAAATGTAGCAGCAAATCAGTCTTTTCTGAAGAGGTAGGTGGAGAAGGAAGTACACCAAATGAAAATATGACTGGTGGCATTGTACATTCGTCAGAGTTTCTGAATCATCTGGGGAAATTATGTCAGCCAGGCCTACTTGTCTACAGGAAACTTCTTGTCTCAGAGCTGAGGTGGCACAGCAAATCTGAAAGGCTTGCCTCAAGCTTTTGTGACCTGTGCGTTCTGCTGTTTAGAACAGGACAGAGTAATCCATCTTCCTGACCAATTCAGGGATGACCAAATTAAAGCAGGTTACTGAGGGCATAGTCTAAAGGCTTTTTGAGCACTTAGGCTGTGGCATTGAACATCTCTCTAGAAAACCTCTTCCAGGGTTTGACCAAGTTCTTGGTAAATCAGTGTCTTCTAATGTCCAGCCTAGACCTCCTCTGGTGCAGCTTTGAGCCATTCCCACATGTCCCTGTCTCTGCATCACAGGGAGAAGAGCTCAGCATCTCCCCCTCTGTCCCCTCCTCAGAGAGCTGTAGAGAACACTGCAGTCACCCTTCAGCCTCTTCCTCTCCAAACTAGACAAGCCCAAACTCCTCAGATGCTCCTCAGGACACTCCAGCCCTTTCACAAGCTCTGTTGCCCTGCCCTGGACACATTCAAGGGCCTTCATCTCCTTCTTAAATAACGCAGCCCAGAACTGTGCACAATATTGAAGGTGAGGCTGCACCAGTGCTGAATGCAGCAGGGTATCTATGGATGTTCCCCTGCAAGGCCTCCTGTCCTTCAGGAGTCAACAGCACCTCCCAGTGCATTCAACTCCTTCATCCACATTCCTGATAAATACATTGAGCAGAAGTGGTCCTGGAATTGAACCTTGAGGAACACCTTTAAAGCTGATGCCTCAAAATTTGATCCTTGACTTGCCCATCCTCCACAAGTTTTTGTTTCCCCCTGTGCCCAGTGTATTTTGAGGCAGTCCACAAACATTTAATGCATTCAGTGACTTGATGCCTGTTTGAAATGGTTTCTCTTGTTTGATAGATGAGAAAATACGGCACAAACTGCTAAGGTGACTGCCTAAGGTCTCAAGAAGCAATTGAGAGAGGGTTAGCAATCCCTGTGCAAGTCTTTCTCTCTTTTCCTCCCCTTAACCAAGTATCCCATCACTGCTTTTGTGGAAGTTCAGACTTCACAGCTTTTGGGCTTTCTGGTAACTCTTAGGCTGTGATACCTGAATAAGATCTTTTGATACTCACCTCAACAAAAATTCACTTTTTCAAATATATTTTCTATTTAATGTCTTTTCAGACTTAAGTCCCTCGCCTTGCATGGAGCTTGGCTGCAGGGACTGCTATTGCTCAGCCTTTAGGATTGTGATGAGGTGCATCTGCCACCATGACTGACTCCCAAGTCACTGTTGGTGCAAATGCACAAGTGCATTCCAGTTCAAGTATATTGATAGACTAGTTCCTTCAGGAAGGAGTTCTGGGGAACCCAGCAATCCAGTCAATTTGAAACCAGGTAACAGAACAGAAAGCAAATGTTTGGAGTGCTCGTGTGTTCCACAGAAACTGTGGAGTGAGTAGAAGAGAAATGGGCTTCTGTTTGTGTCTCTGCTATTTCTGCCATGTCTGCTCAGTCTGGTTAGAGCCAGCTGGCCAGCTACACATCCCTATGGCCATGAAGCATCCTGCTCTTCTGCTGTGCCCCTCCATAAAACAGGGAAAGGCATGGGAGCCTCAAATTGCCAAGTTGGGGATGTCTGTGTAGGGAAATGGTAAATAGCAGCAATGAGGCTGAGGAGCAGAGTCCTGGGGAGGCACGAGGATTGCTGAAGGGCTTGTTCTATGCAAGGCCTTGGCTAATGAATGGGAAAACAACAAATAGCCCATTAGTTCACTGATGCTGCTAATGGGGAAAGTGATGTTGAATACCAGATAAATACAAAGGCAACTAAAATGTTGAAATCTGGACAGAAGTCAATACAACAGGATTTAAACAAGGAAGATCATATGAACACAGCTTAACTAAAAATATAAACCTGTACAAAAAGAGGTTGAGAGTGGTCAGCTTGGCCTCCTTAGGATCAAAGTGCCAGTTGAAGTCATTGGACTTAGGTGTGCACAGTGGACTCTTCCCAGGGATTGAGGTGCCAACAAAATGTGTTATTTATGCAGTTTGGAGCTGTCAACAAAGTGACATTCCATGACAAAACTCCCCTGAAGAAAACTGCTCTCTGAATGAGAAGAGAGAGTTTCAAATAAAGAGTCCAGTGCAATATTTCAAATGTGGTGATGGAGTCTTTTGGGTAGAGTTCAGAAAAGAGTCAGAGAGACTGAAGAACTGTACGGACCAATTTGGGAATGCTGAAAAGAACAAAGTAGGTCATTGCTAGACTGTACACAAATAACGAAAATAAAATGAGCAGTTTTATAATAGCTTGTAACCAAAAGAAGAGGAGAAATAGGAAAGACAGAAACTGTTTAGGGAGAAGTGTTCCCAGAAGAGCAGTGGGGATGAATGGGAGGAAAATGTGCACTGAAATCATCCCTATTGTTTGTTGTTTTGTTTTGAATAAGGGACTTGTACAGAGAAGGCCTAAGGCATCTTACGCTACAGTAGTCAAAGTTCCAGAAATTCCCTGATTAGCTTGAGACTAGGACTTGAAGATGCAATTTCCTTGTGTGGAATGTGCTTGGAGGCATTCTTCTCTTCTGCTTGAGAATAAAAAACCGTAAAGAGCAGTGACTCCTCTTGGATCCTTACCATTTGCACTTTGGTTGTGTTTGTTTTCATCCTTTTCTGGCTGGAACAATACCTCCCCTTCAGTGTATATCTTGATGGGATGTTCAGGTACAAATGTATTTTCCCAGAAAACCTCAGGCCTGTCAAGCTGCAGCAAAGGGACATGTTGTGGTACCAGATTGTGTGGCACTGCGAATCCTCTCTGGACTGAAGAGCACAGTTCATGCAGATTTGCCTGAGTGGTTCCTGGAGGCAGTCCATACACTTCAGAGGCTGTGCTGGTAAGTAACACCATCTCTTCAAAGGATCATGGACATATTTGTTTTCTTAACAAGTTATTTTCTCTGACTAGGAAGGGCAATGCTTTCTTTCATTTCAAACGTCCCCAGGCTTTTGGTTGATTGTTTTTGCCATCCGTTTTTCCAGCTGTGATCTTACTGCACTTGGCCTCTCCCAGGTTTCTCTGTTCTCTGTAGCCTCCTTTGTGGAGTGCTAGGAGGATGGAGGGGTTGTACCCTTGTGCCCCAAACACCTTCATGTCAGCCTGTTCCACCTAATTGGTGCAGTTGGTTTTGTTTGATGGAATAATTGCAAACACACTTACCATGCCTAAGGGAGGGGCAGGAAGAAATTCATCTTTTATGTCATTAAACGTACAGACAAAAAAACCCAACCCAAACCAGATTCCCTCGGGGGTATCTGTGGCTTTTAATGTCATTTACATGTAGCTTGATTTTTGCTAATGAATAAGCTGTTTGTTTAGGGCTCTTAAATGAACCTTCAGCTTCAAGGGCTGCTGCTGAAAGAAGGGAGAAAGGAAAAGGGCAGAAGAATGTGTAATGGCAAGAGGATGCTCATGTGAATTGTTCTTTTTTTTTTCTTAGCTAGAGGAACTGCTCTATTTTTTAATCCTCAAGCAGCTCCTCTGTCATTTGCAAGGTCAGGATTTTCTGGCTCACTTGAAGAGGATGCTCTCTGACCAATGAGGCATGAAATAGCAGTTGGAGAAGGGCTTGATAAATATTGATTCAGAAATTGCCATGGCTGCTGACTTTGCAATTGGCCTGTTTACCCAGCAAATGGAAGAGGAATGGAAAGAAGTTGTCCATTCCTCAGTGATGGTGGCACATGCATTTTTCAACACCGCCCTAGATATTTGAGGGGAAAGGGTTTGAAAGCTCAGCCCAGCTAGTTTTTTCAGGACAGCATTAATCCATTACAGCAGATTAGACTTTGGAATCCTTCCTCCTGCCAGAAGCCTTCCCTCCTTAGTTTCATTAGACTCTGTGTAGATGGTTACACTGTCCCTCCAGGAGGAGAAAAGTTTTCCAATGCAAGCAGGACAGGCATTTTGCTACTTTGGGGAATGTCTGTACAGTGTTCAGACTAAAATGAGTACACACTATCTGTGCTCTAAGCTGAATGAATTATGTTTCTCTTAACCAGCTCTGTGCCTGAATCTGTGGTTCCCCTTCAAGTGGTTTATGTCTGTTACCCCCTGCTGGGTCTCAGCAGTATAAAATGTGAACCAGCAGAGTGGTATCACACCACTTCAGTATTTTGTATTTTGCTGTTGTGTCACTGCTAACCTGCTATGAGGAACCCAAAATTCAGATTTCCTGTATTGCCAACCAGAACCTGAATTAAAAGCCAGAATTATGGTAATTAATTCGAGCTCAGAGCTATGCTAATGCAGTTGCCAGATTGTTGGAATGTCTCAGAGTACAGGTGAAAATGAGCTCAACATCTGACAGCTGTAGTCAGTGGAGGCATCCCCTGGGTGAGCTGTTTCCAAATGCCACCTGAGCTTATGGCAACCCTGGCCAGTGTTGCAGGGTAGTCCCTTTCCTACACACTTGAACAGAATCCTATGCTTCTGCAGTGCATCCTATCCATACTTTTCCTGTTAAGTATGAAATTCACACACAAATTGTAGGAGGCTATCACTGAGTCTGTTCTGCCACAGGAATTTTAACGCCTTCTGATCCTTCTGGTCTATACTTTCAGTGTGCTCAAATCTCTGCAAGATTAATGAGTATGATTTTGTTTCCATTTAATTTTTGCTGCTTGATAAAGATACTTTGATTAGAGAGGTGTCTGGGGACTTTTGTCAGAATCAGGAGTTCTCCAGATTGTGTTGAACGCATGTAGTACTACAGAGAAAGCTGGGAAAAGAAAATGTTTGTTCTGAAGTTCTTGTGGTCTAGGCAAACAAAAAAATAAAAGGAATGGGAGAAACTGAGCCCTGAGTTCAACTGTGTGGAATCTTTTTGTGACTAATGAGTTGACTAGGGGGAAAAAAGCAATTTTCATAGTACCTTCATTAATCAGTTTGAATTTTCTGATGTGTTTTGTCCTTTCACCACAAGGTATCAGGGTGGTTTGTGGTCTGCTTGCAGAGCTCTCTTTGTTTAGCCCCTCTCACCTGGCACACAGGGGTTCCTTGCTGCTCCTGTACCCTTGATGTTGCCAGCAAGTGCTGCCAGTCTTTCTGGTCGTGCACTTTGCCTTTTGCTGCCTGTGGGGAATCAGCCCTTTTGTACTCTGCTGCTGTGTACTGGGAGACAGCCCTCATAGGCCAGCAGGTAGTTTCATCCTGACTCTGGGGAAGAAAGGGAATTGAGGATCAAGAGCACACAAAAGCAGGTATAGGCTGCACAGTGACAGGGCTCTGCTCTGCCTCAGGCACCTCCTCATGCACTCGCTCCTCATGATTGCTCTTCTTGGATTAATAACCTTCACAGGTCACTGTGCAGTAATACCCAATTCCTGATAACCTCCTTCAACCTGCTTGGATCATGAGTTGCATCTAGGGAGGGACATCTTTTTATTAATGTCCAACTATAAAGAAATATTGCTGTGGGTTGGGGCAGAGCTGAGAGGGAGCAGGGGCAATGGCGTGGGGTGAAAACAGATTCAGGAGGTTTATGGATGTATCTCTCAAAGAAGCACAGGGCATACAAAATTATCACTGGAATAAATGACACTGATACGTTTTGGGAAACCCAAGCTGTTAAAACATGGATAGAGTGACGTTGCCTGGCTCCTGCTTTCTAAAACAATTGGTTTAAAAAAAATTATATTTTGCATTGCCCAGAAGTCAGAATATTAAGATTTTCAAACAGAGGTATCAGTTTTATTTGAGCTTCATATTTAACAAGGAATAATTCTAGCCAAAATACTGTACTCAGTTGTGAGAAAAATGCATACAGTACTCTTCTCTAAGACCACTTGTCAGTGTATGCTGAGTTTTCAGGTGGTTTATGATGCACTTTGTGTTTTAAAAAAAGTCTAATGTAAAAACAAAACAAAACTTTACTTTCCATGAAGCAGCAATAATGTAGCTGTGTCTTGCTTTTGAAATTGCATAGCTACTTTTCTTTTATAACTGTACTAATGCAGACTTTCCACAGTTGGTGGGTTTTGTACACCAGCCTGTTATTACAGGAGAGACATCTCATTACTGAATATTTCTGCAAACCAGCTTGGTGGTGTTTTACAGCTTTCTAACATTGCTTATCAGATACTGTAATATTAAGAAACCACTTATTTTCCAATAATGACGTCTCTGTAATTGAAAAGAGCCTGTGAGCCTGGCTATGATGTTATGATCATGCAAGAGTGGTAGGAATGCATTAGTCTATATAAGACTTTCTGTTGCAAGGCTGTGAAACTACAGACTAAGCAGTAAAAGCTGAAGAAATGGCCTCTGTCAAAGAAGGATGGTGCAGGTGAGCTGTTAATCCCCAGACTGTAAGATAAATACCGTAATACAAGAAGTGGGAAAACCTTTCTAATATTTTAAAACAGGACAGTAGGTGGTTCTTGTCTTCATAGCTGCGACATTATCAGATTTATTCTCAGAATCTTCATTTTTTCCCCAAGAAGTCTCTATATTTAATCCTAAAGATTCACTGGAGTTAAGAAGTCCTGACCACTGCTTTCCATTCCTATCTTTGGAGTTGTTAGTTCCTTATGAACAATGTGCTGCTGTTTCCTTGACAGATGAGAAGGTGGCCAGAACCTGGTTTGTCTCAGAGGACTGTAAGGTTCGGGACCTTACTCAGGCTTTCGGTGTTGGCAAAGATTTAGTGATGCAAGGCTGAAATGGTCACCTCTGAGCAAGACATGCTACAGGAGAGTGAGTGGGTCTCTCTTCTCTCAGTTCTGGCTCAAAGCCTCATCAAGACACTTCATTGTTCCACAGTTCATTTTAAAACCTGGTATTGGTTGCCTGGGCTTAGCCTAGTTTGAAATACCAGGTTTCCCAGGAGTTGTGTAGCAGCACTGCTGTGGTGTATTCTCACTGCCAGTTCTGCATCCATAGTAACTGCTGTCTGAAGGGTCTCAGCAGCTGCACTGGCTCTGAATGCATAATGTGCTGAGTGGATGCAGCTACTGTGTGTTCCTCATTTGCTGCTGTGCATGCCTGAGCACTCTACCTACCTACACCTTTAGTGTACACACACGAACAGCACTGCACATCTGTCAGGAGAGTGTGCCTGGATGTACTTCCCAGGAGTACTGTTACTGGTCCTTTATTATAAAGTACTGGTTTGGAGTGTAACAGTCAGTTTCATCATCCCTCTTTTACAGATATCAATTCCCAAAGGTAGGAGCAGGAAAAAGACCTACCTGTGATTACAGAGGAAACTGAGAGCAGAGGCAGGCCTAGATATCCAGTTTTCCACAAGCAAGAATGCCACTTGATCCAACAGGCCTTGCTGCAATGGATGATGTTTCTCTGGATCAGGTTTTTTTTGGGATCATATGGTTATTGTGATTATATATATATATATATATATATAGTGAGCTGTTACATTACAATGAAACTCTTATTAGTATAGCTCCAAATTCTAGATTTTGTTCACCTCAAGGATTTCACAGCTCTAACCTTTCTGACGTATCTGTGACAGGTGCCTGTACAGTGGTTCTGTCTCTGCTTTGAGAGACTAAAAAACCAAGGCAGGGAATAACAAAGGGACTTCCAGAAGTGAGGTTTGGAGGAAGTAGCAAGTCAGTGGATTTTTGGGAATGGTTTGTAGGTGTAACACAGTGACATGCTTCTTCAAGCCCTCAATACACACTCATCTCTACCCATCAGAGAACTAAAACTGGCAGTCTTAGTTCTAAACTAAAGTTTAGCTTTAGAACTAAAACTGGTGGTGGAGGACACGTGCTCTCAGGCTGTGGTGATGTTTCCCAGTCATTCTTAACACACAGTGAAGGGAAAGTGGTGGAAGGACAATGGGAACAAAGGCAAAAGACCCTGACCCATGTGTGTGTCAGAATAACCTGCTGCACATGTCCAGTGGGATGCTGACTGCTTGTGGCTGTACTTTGGGACAAGATGGTGTGGGGGCACCTATTGCTCATCAATAATGTTCAGCAGCTGGTTCAATTTGGATCTTTGATTGCCTGTAGCCCTGGAGCTCTTGAAGCGTGTGTATGTTTGCATGCAGCCTAATTAGTGCCATTATCATTGTCATTAATGGCTTTTAATGAAGAACAGATGGTTCTGTCAAGGCTTCAAGCTGTGAAGTTCACTGACCCATTTGTGCTAAAAGGAAGGGAAAGAAAAAAAAAAACAAACCCCTGGTTCCAAACTGATGGTGGTAGACTGAAAATGAAGATTGGCCAAACATAAACCTTATGTTTTCCTATAGAGCATGGTCTGAAGGCATATGCAGATGCTGACCAAAGCCCTGCTTTCTCTGGGGAAAACAGGATTTCCTGGCACTTATCTTCATAAGGCTCTGACACATCAGTTGTCTTTGTCATGTTCGAACTGAGATTTCCCCATAAAAAATGGAGGAAGGATGGGATTGAGATTATATACCCAGGCCTTGGAAAGGGTCATGAGGATAGGTCAATACTATGGAATTAAGGAAAGGCAGAAAGGGAATGTAAATTTGGAATGAGTCTCATTAGTGTCCAAGTAACCCAACTGAAGAATTCTGAAGAATTTAAACTTTAACCTCTTATTCTCTTCCACCTTTTCGCCAGTCTTGATTATCATTCACACATGGCTGTGAATGACACTTCTCTTCAGGTCCATAGCTCCACATTTTTATTCCAGGAGATGGAATGCTGCTGCTCCTCATTAGGAATTCAGATGGCCAACAGTAAACATGGCATCTTGGTGAAGAAAAATTGGAAGAGATGAATCCCAAGCATAGACTCTTTGCTAGGATGTAATTGTCTATCCTGGTAGCAGCTTTGGTGTCTCCTAATTTGCTCAATAATTATTGAGTAAAAGGGGATGTGTAAATTATAAGCTTATGTTGAACAGTGCAAGGTCTGGCTTAATGAAAAGAATCTCCTTTTCTCTTTTAATTGTGAGGGAAGCTTTTAGTCTGCCTATGATTCAGGATTAGCTATCTACTTTTGGCGTGGTGCTCTCCATCTGAATGAACAATACACATACAATATGGAGTGTGTTCTCGGTGTTCACTTCTGTCTTCTCTTACTGAATCCACCCCATCTATATGGACCATTCAAGAGTATCTGCACAGCACAGGAATGGCCTGGCCAAAAACCTTATCGTTATCCTGGTCATGGTCAAAAGGTTTCCTATCAGGATTCCATTTAGAATTGCCAGTGTAATGAATGCAAGTTGTGTTAGCACTTTGTGGAGGAGTTTCACATAGGACCGTGTGTCTGTCACTTCAGATCCATGTTGATCCTACTCTTCAGTGTGGACAGATGAGATCTGGGGCTCAAAATAATTATTGGCTCAATTGCAATGTATTCAACTTGAACTTGCAACATGCCCATTTCCTTAAAAATTTAGAAGCATTTAAAGACATTGCTGAAAAGTATTGAAAGTAAGAATAATAAAGAATTTTATCCTGGTGTTGGAGGAATAAGCCACAGGAGTAAATAGGAGCTGTGAATGCATCATCTCCCCTGCCAGCCCTCTCCTCTTTCCCCTCACCCAGCTTCTTGTTTTTACTTCACATTTTCATTTGAAAGAAGGAAGAAATTAAATTCATTAGCACTGATCCAGTGCCATATTTAATTATGGGGCACTTCTGTAATCTTGTATACTGAGTACAGTGAGTTAAGAGTTTTGTTTAGTTTGGTTTTTTTTCTCTTTCCCCTGCACTAGCATTTATTAAGGATTAAGTAGTGATATATCTGATTAATTTACATTGCCTTTATCAGGCTGCGGAAATAATTATCTCTCACTGGGAGAGTTTTCAAACAAACACAGTCATGTCCATGAAGTAATTTCCCAAGGAGTCTCTCTGGAGCTGCAAAAGGAGACTAAGAGTTCTAATAAGCAAAAAATTCTTCTGTTCTTCCCTGGGTCCTTCCCAGCTGTTTTACAAAGCTCCACCTGCCTTCCTGCCTGGTCTGTGCCTACCAGAAATAGGTAAGGCTTGTAGAAATGAAGGCCCCTTAGTTCATGAGATGTGTAGCTGACTTGCCACAATCCCTTAAGCTGTGTTTTAGATGTGTGCTTGGGAGTAATGCACCCTTCATTATACTCTGTCCTGTGGAAGCTTAGAGAGGAGGGGTTGGGAAGGGCTGCGGAAGCAGCTCTGGCAGAGCATCCCTGTGCCATGGCTTTAGGTGCTTGAGCTTTCCTACGTAAGGTGCACAGGAAATGTGGCTGGTTGTCTCATTAGCTCCCATACCAGGCAGCAGCTGTAGACCAAGGGTGAAGAGGAAGCATGGCAAGCTTCATTAGGCTGAGTGGAAACATTTTCATAGGGATTTATGGAGATCAAGAATGTCACACTGGCAATCAGCAGAATGTTTAAAAGCTGCAAATATCTGCCCTCATTCCATCTCAAGCCAGGCTGGAGGTTCCTTTCTTTCTCTCCTTCTCCTTAGTTAATGAATGCTTTGTTACTTACATACACAGCAAAGCTTTTTAAGGCTTCTTTTCAGTATTTCCTATATCTGATCATTAATTTTGGTTTTTCTGGGTTTTGAGGTGGTCACGTGTGTGTGTGTGTGTGTGTGTGTGTGTGTGATTTTTTTCAAGGCATGCAACCCACATGGGAAAGTGAAACCCTTTCCAGGTAGGAGCCTGCAGGAGAGACAGGGATGAGGAGAGCTTGACTGGCTGCTGCAACACCCAGCTGTTGAAAACAACATTGACTGCCAATGGCAGGTAGGAGCTTGGCAGAAGGAAGGGTTTAGGTCCAAAGGGAAGGTCTTGTCTATGCAGACTGGAAAACAGTCAAGAGGCTGGTGAGAGACAATGTAGAGAAGCACTCAGGTGTGAGCCAGTTTTGAGAATCATCTACTTTAATGCATTGGAAAGTTTAAAAAGGTGAAAAGAAGGGGGAACCTCTGGGTAAGATTGCTAAAGATGTAGAGGCTTTCTAGGAGGGTGGCTTGGAAAGCACAAGAGTGAGAGAGGGAGATGAGTGAAAAGGGGTTTAAGGAAAGAGGTTTGAGAAGAGTCAGGACAGGGAAGGCTCTTGCATGGGGCAGTCTAGTGCTAGGAAACCAAGGTGATTCCTGATCAAGTTTGGATGGATCAGGGTAGGAATCTGAACACTTTTTTTTTGAGAAATAGAGTAGTTCTATTCAGTGGCATCAATGTGCTTCTTTATTTCAGTCTTGGATGCTTTTGCTAGGCCTTTTAATGTACTAACAATTTTGTTTTGAAAGGCTTTCTCACCCATGATTAATACCTGTATAAAAAACCCCATAATTTTAGTACACTCAGACTCGGTCACAAATGTGATTTACAGGTTTAATGTTAATTAGTGCATCAGCACAAGTTGCAGTCTTAATTGGTCGCTATCTGTCCTTTAGTACCTAAACATTTAGACAAGAATATAAATACAGGATCTTCACAACTTGCTCTTCCAAGAATTAGTCACTTTACAGTGCTGGCAAATCACCTTTCTAAAGTATATCCTGGGGCAGCAATTGCCAGTTAGGATCTAGCTAAGTTAAGCCATTTCTTTCAAAACGATGCCATCACTACTGTTTTCCACACTTAAGGTTAAAAAAGTATTCAAATACATAATGGCCTAACTGAAATCTCTCTCTTGTATTTTTCTGCTGTTTTGAGATATACCACACCATTAATTTTAGAGGAAAGAAATTTTCAATGCAAAATTTGTGGCTTTATAGCAGTTTCCATGGGAACCAAGTATGAGATACAAAAGCCAGGCCTGTGGCTCACCCACCAGCTCTGCCCAGGGAATCTGTGCAGGTGACAATGAACAGGTGATGCCACGTGACTGTCCTCACATCATGATTTAAGCTATAACTGGGCACATGCAATATTTACAGAGAAATTTGAACCCAGAACCAGTTCAGCTGGCTTTGTATTCTGTTACAATTCAAATTACCAGTTTAAACTTGCCAGTACAAAAATGTCAGATTACAGCCATGTTTGCAGAATTGCAATAGGAAATAGCACAAATAGAGCAGATACTGTGGGTGTGTAACTGCAAATATTACTTGATATGTTTAAGACACTTGACATTTTTTTAAGCCATCTGTAAAGTGCATCTGAATGTTCACTTAAATTTCAGTCGTCTCTGGAGAGTCCTAGACCCAGTTTTCAATGCTGTCCTATTTTAGGGTGCTGTACCATAATTTACATGCAAATAGTATCCGCATACTATTTTGAAGCAAAACCCAGGGAGAATCTGGTAGAGGTCAGAAAGGTTGAGCATATGGCTTGTATTTAGAAATCACTGAAGTTTCATTTAGCTGTACTTGGTGCATCATATGACTATAAAGTGGGCAAATACAAATGTATGTGTAAAAGTGATACTTCAGGTTATGATTTTAAGGTTATTCCACTGTGAAGTGCAAGGTATACAATGAAAGGAATTTCTCCCCCTTTTTTTTTTCCTTTCAAGTGGGGGTATATGTATTTGGGGAGACTCTTCTTTGTTAGCCCTCTAAATATCTTTGATTTCAGTTACTTCTCTTTGTGGAGTGCCATGAGTATTTGTAGAAATTACACATGCAAGGCAGACAATATTCAGTGACACTACAGCATCTGTACCAGCCTGGAAATCCACCTGGATCTGTTTAGTTCTGCTTTGTATTGGGTTCTTTTTGTTGCGTGCAGGTTAACTACCTGACTCAATTTAATATTGTGTTTCTTTGCCTTCTCTGTCCTTCTTTCTTTCGTTGGTCACTTAAGCAAATGGAAACTGAGTTAGAAAACTTTCATTTTAGCTCTTTTTGCTTTTGCTATTCTATATGCCTAAAGAATTAAAGGATGGGACAGTTTACCCTTTCTGTTAATGTAGGAGTCGCTGTGACAACCTTAAAGGGAGATGAGAACTGAAGCATTTGAATCACAGCATCTTCCAGTCTCTATACTAAGGTGCAACAGATATCCCATGAAAGTTAGCCTTTAAGTCCCAAAGCTACAGAGAGTGCCTGTTGTGATGTGTTACTGTGGATCACTGGGAAAAGAGTGAGCTGGTATGCTGGGGACATGAGTTTTAGTGGGGTTTGGAGTAGGAATGTGCTGTGCAAAACATCACAAGAATCAGAGCCAGAACAGGAAGGACATACTTGGCTATGAGCTTGAGGGATAAGCTTATAGTTGGAAGAGCAACCAGAGGGAGAAGGCAGAGAAAAAGGGTAGTCATAGCAGTAAGGGACTAAATCATATCTTTGGATGTGTAGGAATAGCAATAGACTTGCACAACAGGTTGGTAAGAGGAAGTCAGAAGACACAAGAAACACAGTAATTCCTTTGAGAAAAAGAAATCAACACAAATAACAAAATTTCTTCATAATTCTGAGAGATAAACAAGCTTCGACTCCAAATTCCCATGTTTCAAAGTGGGAGCCTAGAGTCTGCCCTTCACTAGCAAATTGGAGTATGTGAGATGCAACACAGAGGTTTCCCCAAAAGCTAGCGAGTGTCCAGCACAGGGAGGAGGCAAACAGGTCTGAGGCAGGATTCCTCCCTGCTGGGCACAGGCTGAAATTCTGGCAGAAATGTTGCAGTGCATTATGGTGAGCAGCTTGACCCAAGTGTACCTGTGTGACTGACCATTTCTGATCACCTTGATATTCAAACTGATTTCTGTTACAACTTAATTAGTACCAAACTTGAACCAGCAGTGCTCATGCTGTCAGCCTAAAGGATGAGTAGACGTGGCAGCTGTGATGTGTCTTGATTTTAAGTAAGGCCTGGCATGGTGCTGCGTGGCACCCTTGTACGCAAACTCAGGAAGCAAAACCCACATAAGATTGGCACAACCTATGGAAAAACTAGACTGAGTGATCTATCAATAGCTCCTTGTCAAGCTGAGAGAACATTCAAGTGTGGTCACCAGAAATCTGTCCTGGGTCCAGAATTATTCAATATTTTAATTTGTTATTTTGACAATGGGAGGACAAGCGTGCTTATGGGATTTGCAGAAAATACCAAGCCAAAAAGGATTGTCAGCCTTTTGGAGGATAGAATTAAAATTCATAATGATCTTCGCAGACTGAAGAAATTATGTAAAGTCCAATGAGACAAAATCCAGTAAAGACAAGTGGTTAGAAAAAGGCAAAATCAAATATACAAATACAGAAGTATCCGGTTTTGGCACTGTGCTTTGAGAGTGATAGACAAATGTGAGAGAGATCAGAGTTCTAGAAAATACAGCCTGTGTAGAAAGATGTAAGGAACTGTGTGGTAAAGAAAATAATATTATAAATATGATATATTTAATATAATAAATAACACATCATAATGTACTATAAAATATATAATAATATAGTAATAAATGTAATTAATACATATATCTGAATATGATTGTTGATATATACCAGGTTGTTGCGGTGAAGATTAGATAGTCTCAATATCTAATAAGGTAAGAATATGATGAATTTTATTTGCAAGGAGAGTTCAGGATTAGATATTAAGGGAAAGCTGTTTGTACCTTTAGGAAGATATCATAGTATGAAGAGCTGCCTTGAGAAGTTATGAAATCTGAAGTTCTTAAATATTGGTGAGATGAAAATCTGTTTATAGCAATTTTTGCATACTATTCCTCCTCATGGGAGGCTTCTTGTGTCTGTAGTCTTCAAATAATATGGGCAAGGCCCTGAGGAATTTTATTTAGCTTCAAAGTTTTTTCTGCTTTGAGAAGACCAGAAGAGTTGACCCCAGAATTGTCTTTTGGTCTCAGTTAATCTGTGAATCTGTTTTATATGGCCTAAGATTATCAAAGCTCTTGCTGCAAAAATTTTAAGGAAAAAGGTTTGACAATTTCTACTGCCAAATAGATAGGAACTTCTGAAAATGTTCATCTTGTTTGGGGTTGATAAAACAGCAAAAGACAGATAAATAGATACTGAGTGTTTATCCCCTTTGTATTGTATGCTAAACTGATATATTTCAAAATATGTAACTAACTCCATTAGGAAATAATAACAAACATTCTCTAAATATCATGAGCCAGAAGCTGTATACAATATTTGCATAAAAATGGGCAGGTTCAAATTAATTCAAAGTTGTTTAAAAGATTTGGTAACTTTGCCAGCATAGAGAGAGCATGGCAGTGGAAACTATGAAGAAAGCATATCTATTTGCAGGTATAAGAAATGTGACGGCATTCACTTGCTTGTATCTGCAGGACAGCCAACTATGATGACTCTATGATAATCATTGTACTTTGCAGCAACTTTTTCCATTTAATTACTTGAAGCTGATCCCAGAACAAGAGGATGTATATTGCTGTGTTGGTGGACAGCTAAGTGTCTCCCATTCAAATGTAAATATGGAGATTAAATTTATAGCAGGATATGGCACAGTAGACTGTGTCATGAGTCAGAGTGAGACAATGTATGAATAGCTTCAAGGTCAAGAGACAAACTCTGTGATGGGCTGATCTTCGTGTTTAGCTTATAGAGAGAGAAGCTTGAAACATTTGTGAAAATGGCTTTTGTTTCTAAAAAGCTGTTTCATGGAGCTGGTTGAGCTCCATGCTCTTGTTGCATCAAAAAGAAAATCGAGTTGCCTGGTGACCTGTGTGTTGTGCATTTGCACACTGCTCTCCTGGCCTGTCTCTGGTGTGGCAACTGGCTGATTTCCTGGACAGCCTCATGACTTCTGTGATGGTTTGGTTCCTTCTTACCAATGTACAGCCACTGAAGGTTTGCTAGCATGTTGATCCAGTTGCTTAAGATTTTGAAGTCCTGAACAATGACCCAGTGAGTGATTGTGTCTCAGTGGAGAACAGCCGCCTTCTCAAGCCCACCATTGCAGCTTCCACTTCAGTTTCCTGGGGAAGTTCAGATATTGGATAAAAATATGATCTTCATGAAGACTGGAATGAACACATCAGGTAGTGGACTACCCACCCAGGTGCACAGGCCGGGCAAAGGAGACACTTCACGAATTCTGTTGTCTCCCAGCATTTGCACACTGGTAGACAGCACAGCCTGAAAGAACAGTGTAGTTGGAAAAGCAAGGCAAACTGTGAGGTAGAGAGAACATGGCCCACAGAAACACTGAAAAGCTATGTTTGTCTTATCATATGCAACCACACACTAGTTTCCTCTCCCCACCCCCATCTTGTTTCCTTCAAGGCAAATTATAGATTCTCAAGGACCTTTTTAGGCAGGATATGACTGAATTTCAAATCTTTTCTTTACTGTGCATTGTGAGAAGGGAAATTGATGGTAACCTCCCTACATGAGTTTTGTTCAAGCAATACTTTTCTCTGGCTGGCTGCAGATTTGTCTGCCTCTGTGTGGTATTTCCTGCTCCAGTTCTCTATGTGAGCTTTAATTAAGCTGTAGCAAGTGGGACAGTGCATGGGTCCTTTATTTTCTTGAGCAAATGGCTGGCCTCTAAGACAATCTTCACTGTCCTTTAGCTGTGCTGCTCTAAATGTCTGTTAGATGTGGACTGTGGAGGAGGCATGTACAATGGACATTGAAGTTAAACATTCATTGAAAGGGTAAGAGGACTGTGTATTTATTTAACCTGCTGGTCCACTTTCAAAAACTTACAGAGCTTCCTTCATCCTGACACACTCATGCATCTCACATGAGCATTAGCACTGCTAATCAGTCCAGACTCTGACTTTTTGAAATTACAGACAGCCTCTTTGCATTATTTCTGCAGGCAGTGACAAGCATCTCTTTATTGATGTCACAAATACTATGTATATTATCCATCAAAAAGACAAGAATAAGTCAGTGAGGGATTTGCCCCAGCTTAAGGGCTCAAAGTTATGAGAAGGATATTGCTTTCACAGTCTGCTCCACCCATGCTGTAGTCTACTGCCTGCCAGTAAGTTTGCCAAATCTCTGTGTCCCAGTTACCATTACTACTGTTTGCCTGTGGGAAGTTGGTGATTTCAATGGTTGACCTGTGAACTGCAGTGGTTAAAATCACAGAAGCAGAGAATGGCCTGGAAGAAAGGGACTTTGTATAGATCCAACCACCCTACCTTTCATTAGACCAGATTGCTCAGAGCCCCACCCAGCTTGGCCTTGAGCACCTCCAGGACTGCGGCATCCACAACTTCTCTTGTCAGCCTGTTCCAATGCCTCACCACTCTCACAGTAAAAATATTCATTCTAATATCTAATCTAAACATACCATTCAGTTTAAAGCCATTCCCCCTCATCCTGTCACTACATCCTCTTGTAAAAGTCTCCCACCATCCCTAACGTAGATTCCTTTCAGGTACTGGAAGACTGCAATATGGACACCTTGAAACCTCGTCTTCTCCAGGATGAACAATCCAATTTCCCTCAGCCCTTTCTTGTAGGAGAGGTGCTCCATCCCTCTAAACACCTTAGTGACTCTCCTTTGGACTCACTCCAACAGGACTCTGTCCTTCCTGTGCTGGGGACCCCAGAGATGGATGCAGCACTGCAGGTGGGGTCCCATGAGAGAGGAGTAGAGAAGTAGAATCCTCTGCCTTGCCCTGCTGGCCATGCTGCCTTCAATGCAGCCCAGGATATGTTTGGCTTTCTGCGTTGCAAGTGTAAATTACCAGGTCATTATAAGGTAAATTGTTCAGCCCCTCATCCACCAGCACACCCAAGTATTTCTCTGTAGGGCTGCCCTTGGTCTGTTCAGGATTGAGAACAGAGGAATACACTAATCATTTTGTGGAATCTCCTGTGGGAAAGGTAATCATGGGTAGGGAGTACAGTAGTAACTTGGGAGCTGCTGTCCTTATCCCCACAAGTGATCTCTCAGTCAGTGAAGGTTTGGGAGTCAAAGCCCTCTGCTAGCTTAAAGCCAGTGCAATTTTCTCATGTAGCAGAATCTGTAGGATTGCTCATGTAAAGGCACATTCATGACTGCTTTAAGTGGAAGGTGTTCATTGCAGGAAACTGAATCCACTCTTGGATTTGCTAATTCAATGCAATTTACACCCATAAAACTAAGCCAGTCAGTCAGTCCAGCTTAAGTAAGTCTTTTTACTACACAGCCTCAAGCCTGTGGGAAACCAGCTCATGAACTGTCTGCTCACTCTACACAGAACACACCATGCCACACCTTCCACTGGTAATGCTGATTGCTTTCACTCATTTCCATTGCTGTAATAAGAAAATATTACTTCTCTACAACACTCTAGGTAAAGACATGCATTGTTGACAACTCTGGAAATCAGTTAAAATAGGTTTGGTGGGTTGGTTTCTTTTAAATTCCTTTCATGCCTACTGAAGTTGAGATGTTGTAACACTGCTCCTGTGTAAGAGAACGAACTTGAGAGCACGGGTTCCCAATATGGCTTCTCTTGCATTTGCTACTTCAGGTTTGTAATCCAGTTTCTGAGGGAGAGGGGAAAAGTGCTGAATGGTGAGGTGATACGCTGTCAGAATGCTGGGACTGGTGCAGATATGCGAGTTCCCAGCCTTGCTGCTGCCTGCACAGTCTCTGACATGTCATGGAAACTCTGACTGCTTCGTAAAGCTGTGCAACAAAGCTACTGTTTCCATGCCCCCCACTGTCTGCTTGTTCTGTTTGTTTAGCAGCTGCCTTTTAAGCTGATTCCTTCAGTTCAACTGAAATACAGTTCAACTTACTGTGTTCTTTCTGGTTTGCACCTTACTGCTGTCGATTACTCATCTGCTTTCCTCCTCTGCATGCCAATATGTAAATAGCATAGCAAGAAGTTTGGTTGCTCAAGGTAATAGCAAATATTTTTCTAAACATACAGCAGGAGCAAAAGGTGGTTGGACAGAGATTACAAACATTATTTTGAAATCACATCACAACTCTTAGTGATGTGTCTTGGTTGTAGGGGAAAATACATTCCACAACACCATTGCTTGCTATTCAAGAGAGCAGAAGTGAACTTTTTATTTAGGTTGATCCAGTATACACCTCTGAACGGGCTCCCTCATTAGAAGTGAGTGACTTAGTAATGACGTTCTACAAATCAGGAAGAAGGATGGATCACAGGAGCTGGAGGTCAAGGCTGCTAGGAGGTGAGGTAGCATGATTGGTGTGGAAAAGAGCAGGCTGTCAGCATCCTGGTGTCTGGCTCAGTACCTTGCCTAACAGTGATTTCTGGCAGGCTGTCAGGTTTCAGTGAAAATGAACATCAAATTGGTGATTCACAGTCAGTGCCTTTAAAACAGCCTGCTTGCTTCCAGATGGAGTACGAGGAGAGTCGTGGTTCCTCCATGCTTCCCTACCTTGCTTGCAGTCAGGTGCTTTCTAGTTTCTAATCTCTGGTGCCCACTGACAGTGCAGTACTTCAATCCCAGCTCTTTAAGCCATTTACTGTCCCCTCTCCTTCTCTGTTGCTTCCTTAACCAGCTCCCAAACAGACAGTAAAGATCTTGCTCTTTGAGTCTTGTGCCATCTCCAGGGCTCAGGTTCTGGCTGTTTTTAACTTTGTTTTGGAGAGGGACTCTGCAACTGGACCACACTGATCTTTCCTTCTTGCTCAGTTGGGATGGAGAGGTGTTTTCTGGTAATGGACCAACAGATTACTTAGAGGTGTTATCCATCACACAGACAGAGAGAAAACCTGCAGTTTTTCTTACAGGGCCAAAGATTTCAAAGGATGTGGAATGCGTCAGTGCTAATCCTGCACTGGGCAGGGTGCCAGAGTCTGCCTAATGCCTTTGCTGGTCTGACATTTGAGCCTTCATCCTAATGGATGCCAAAGCGGATCCCTCCACCTCACAGAGCCATTAATTAGAGCTTAATGACTTTCTGAGAGAAAGGCCTCGGAAATGAGATTCAGAGAATTTCCTTCTGATAATGTGTGGCGTAAGTACCAGGTTGGCCTGCTTTGGTCAGACTCTGAGGTCTTTTAAGTCAAATGGTTTGTGATACTGTTTCCAGTACCTACTTTTTTTTCCTGTCACTGTCACATAAAACACAAAATCTATTCTGTGTAGGACGATAGCTTCTCTTACTTCTGAAGCCATTTTAGGTCTTCTCCAGGTATTAAATGAGTTTTGAACACTGTTGATACTGGCATGGCTCTTGGAATGATGACTCTGTTTACACTCAAAACTCTTTTCAGTCCCAGGTTCCTGCAATTGTGGTTTCTGTGAATTTTTGCTTTATCTAAAGTAGAGTCTTATTGTATAAAGATCCCATTTTTTATTTTTATTTATTTTTCTTTTTTTTTAAGGTAACGCCACCTCTTTTTTTTTCTCTAGACACTGAATTCAGTGTTCTTTTTCCATCAGTTTAACTTTGAAACTCCCATTTTCTTAACAGAACTAAAATGTCTGACATTGAGAGCAGTTTTTCCTTCTTAGATATTAATGTATTGGGGTTTTTTATGTATATTCTACAAGATTTCTAGGCTTTGACCTCTGACTGTGAACTGCACTTGTGTTGATGGCAGAGTATATGAATATGGGGTGTCTGTTTTCTTGCGAAGTCTGGTCACAATTATGAGGGTTGGACACATCAGTATTTTCTGATAATCTCTTTGTAAGGTGATTCGAAGTTCTCAGAAGTTCAGTTCATACTGGTGTCTTCAAATATATTTTCCCAGTAATTTTCTTAAAAGTAGCTGTGTGGTCATCTACATAATGCTTTTGTCACAAACTCATTTGTTGTTGCTACAGGGGGATTAGTATTGACTTGCACAAGAGTTGGAGGAAAAAAGCTCTCTGAATTTTGACTTGAAGGCACAATCATGTAATTTTTTCCAGTGTCACTGGCAGTTACACTAACTCCAAAGTGGCTCTCCAAGAATTTGCATTCAGTTAATGCAATCAAGTTTTAATAGAGACTTGGTTCCCAAAACAAGCCTCTTCCCTTTTGTTTTGCTCTGTTGGATACATGTACCTAAGAGATGGGTACAGTAGTCTCCCTTAAAAGAGAACAAAGCTGAGCAGGAGCCATGGGTTGTGCATGTGTGTACCTGTGCAAGTACAAGGCAGGGGGCTGGTTTAAATAGAAGCAAGATGTGAGATTTTAACCATGGCTGGAGAAGAGAGGGGTTCTGGGATGTTTCTGAGGGGGTGTGCACACTCCAAATCCTCAAGGAAGGACATGGGAGTTGTGCCTTCTGTGGCTGTGTGGTTTACAATGTGTAATGCCCTTCTGTCCCAGCAATGCTTCATGATCACAAGGCTCCGTTTTACTGTCATCTTTGTTTCTCTCACCACTTACTTCCTCTTTATTTCATGAATTACTTTTCTTTTTTGAGCTTAGGATGCCATAAATTTACCAGTGTGACTCATAGTGCTCTAAGGATAAGAGATTGGCATCCCCCAGCTCCAGGCAAAAGTCTGGTTGGACATGACTTCATGGTTTGACACAGGCCACCATGACCAACCCCCCCTGGTGATGGCCCAGACATGACTGGCTGGGGAGGGGGCTGGTTCAGAGAGGCCTTTGGCTCAGACTTGGGAGGGAACACAGGCTGTCCAGGCTGTGTTCATTGCCTCTTTTAACCATTTTGTTGGCCACTGCCAACAAAAATTTGGTAGCAGGGTGCACTCACTGTTCTTTGGGTTAGGATGACTTTGTCCTGGAACAAGAACAGCATTTGGTTTTTGGAGTGTGGACTGATTTCTAGGATGGGGAGCTGTAAATTGTATTTTGGTGTGTGTATTTCGTAAGGACAGGGGACTGATTATTTGAGAAGGATGGTAGATTGCCTCTTACTGTGGTACCTACAGACCTTTTATATACAGAACCATAAAATACGTAACAGCCTGAGTTGATCTCGTTAGAATCCAAGAAATCACTGGGCTCACTTCTACCAGATTGATACTGTGTCTATCCAAAATGCAGTTGTAAGCTGTGTCTGACCTCTGAATTTCTCACCCACACAATGTGAAAGCAGGGAAACATTCAAATTTGATATTTGAGGGCTCAGATCTATTTTGCTGTAGTGATAGCAGTAGTGGCTGTTGCTGTGCAACATTTTGTTTGGACAGCCAGGAGTCAAAATCTTTAAATTATATCTTCTGGCAGAGGGGAGGGAAGAAGGGAGAACAGATTGTGTAAATGTATGAGTTTAATCATGTAGGAAAGTGGCAGTACAAGAGGTTTTGTAAAACCCCTAAATTTCATGTGGCTTCATTTAAAGATTGTAGCTTTGACCAGATTTCTCTTTCTTCCTTTTCTCTTATGTTCTGAAAAATTTTTGCCTCCTTTTCATAGCTAGTTTTATAATTATTTTCCATCAAGCTTTGAAAAGTGTTCAAATTTTGTCTAAAAATAGTTGCCTAATATTTTCTCCTTGCTGCATGATTATAAAACTACAGACAAAGATCTAAGTCGTATCTTTTGCAAGGATTGATGTCAGACTGGAATTCTCTAGTACTTCGGATACAGCCGGGAACCTGGGTCTGATCTCAAGGCTGGTGCCTTATAGAATAATGGCTGCAGTACAAAGGCTTTCTTTGGGTAACATGAAAGAATTAGAACATGAAAGAAATGCATGAAACACATATGTGTTTCTTTGGTGTGGGGTGGGAATGATGGGAACAATTAACTGTGTACATACGGGGCCCTAATTCTTGGACTTTGAAATCCCTTAAGCTTCAGAAAGATAGAGTAGATATAATTTTGGAGGATCATATAGGGAGCATTCACCAAGGACAGCTCGTACAAAAAATTCAAAGGAGACAGGTTGCTGGCTCCCCTTTGAACAGGAGGGGGTGGGGACAGGGAGAAAAGTTGAGAGAGTAGAGAATGGCATGAGAATAAGGTGAAAGAGGGCAATTCAGCAGTCAGCACTTTCCCATCTCCGGAGGCTTGCATTTAAGCACATCCATCCAGTGCAGCTGCAGCTTCATTTTAGGAATCAGGAAATAAGCTGAGTGGCAAAGAAAGATAGGAACTGACAGCTCTCACTGTTCAGGCTCTCCCCTTCGCACTGGGAGAGCAAGTAGAGAAGAGCTTTTCTCCTGCGGAAGTGTGTGCCATTCACCAGCAGGATCACTGCTTAGTGGAGAAAATGGGATAGAGAGAGAAGGACTTGGGAAGTGCATGGTCCCAGCTGCCTGGGTGAATTAAGCACGGTGCCTGTGTGAGTTTTGCTGACTCTGTGCCTCCCCGGGATCGGGGCTGGGGAGACATGGGATGGGAGAGCAAATGACAGGTGTGAATCTGCTGACATTTTGCTTCCAGTGGCTTTGCCATTAACAGCTAAGCTCATGCGCTCGGCTTTAACAAAACCCTTTTAGAGCCCCATTAGTGCTGCCTTTGTTTTTTTCTAGCCTGTTTCATATATAATTGTATCTTGTTTATGGAAAATCCTGAGGTGAAGTGGAAGCAATTTCTCTTCATTCCAGGTGGCAGCAGAGCGGAAGCCAAATCCTGCTGATGCCAAAGATCAGTGTGTTCTGAGCCTTCGTGCTTCTTGCTTTCCCCCCTCCCATTAGATTTTTTGCCAGGACCAAAAAACACACCAACTTGGTGTGTGCTTTTTCTTGGAATTACTGAAGATGGTTTATGGGCTCTTTCACACCATTTGGATTGCACTGCCTTCTGTGGATCCTGGGGTGAGAGGGGACACCTCTATGCGGGCAGATCGTGTCTTTGACGGAGCCATAGCAGGGTGCTTCCATCACATCTCTGCTCACAGGAGGCCAAAGTAGTGCAGTTTGCTCATCATTTCCGTAGTGCAGTGGGCTGTATGTGGTTCTTCAATGATAAACCTACGTAAAACTGTAGTTTCTAAGAAGGGGTGTATAGAAATTGGCTTATTGATTTACAATTTTTCCAAATTCTAGGTCTCATTAAGCAAAACACCGAATTGAAGTAGCTTTTATTTTTGATTTTTCCCCTCTCCCCAAACTAGAACTAGGAATATTTTAATTTGACTTCAGTTTAATGTTTCATTACAACAAAATATTTTTGTTTCCAAATAATTACAGTAAAAGCCAGTGAAAAGTGAGCTTAATATGTCAAAGGATTGCCTGTTATACAGTTATTTAATATATGGTATCTGAATTGTTCAGGTATTTTCTCAGAATATGAGAAAAAGAGAGAAGTTCAGCTTGCTTTTCTGGATCAAGACCTGGACTCTAAATTACATTCACTGTCTCTGTCACCAGTACTGTGTTTCTAGGTTTGTTTGAATTGCTATTGCTGTACTTAACTTTGTGAGTCTCATCTTCATTCAAATGTGACCTGTGGTGTGAAGAGCCTTGCTGAGCCCACCCTAATGGCTGGTTAAAGCCATAGTACTCAGCCTTGCTTACGTGCTGCTGTTCTTCTTTTTTATAGATTAGTCAATCAGGAATATTTTCCCTAGAGACTACAGTGAAGGTAAAATCAGAGGAATGATAATGTAAAGTGATTGAGGAAGAGTGATGGAATATACTGCAGCTGTTAATCTACTTTAGAAAACAAATAGTTCTCGCAAACAGCCTCACTGCAGCTACACCAACATCTACTTGTCACCATTTCTCTGCAATTCCTTTCTTTAGTCCTGTTTACTTCATATTCTCTTGGACTTCAGGAGCATGTAAAATCAAAGAAAATATCCTGGAAGAAGTGCCTTCTTTTTTTGCATTGTTTATTCACACCTTGCTACCTCTTGTTGCTGCTGGACTTAATACCTTCCCAGTAGATCTTGTTGGGGGCAGCTTACTCTGAAAGGTGGCTTGATACCAAATACTAAGTTGTTAAAAGTACTTGAATGAGAAACAAGGAACCTTTCCTGTCTGCAGAGGAGAGCTCTGCAAGTGCTTCAAAGCATTGACAGAATAAAAAACAATATCCAGAGAGAAGGAGTGTGCAGGGAATTAAACATTTAGACATATTATGGTGGCTGCTATGCATAGGAAATTGTGCATAGGATGCATAACTATATATGTAAGTATGTGTAATTGCAGAGTACTTGAGTGAGAGAAGAAATAACTTCCTTAGGCCAGGTGAAGTGCTGGTGTATGGGCAAGAGCACGCTACCGTGTTCCTCATCAGAGGCAGTAACAGAAGAAAGCTGTCATGTAATGATTTTAAATTTCTTTGTGTGGGCAAACTGTCTGAATTATTGATGTTTCGCCTTGTCACCAGCAGCTTGTGTTATGGAGATGTAATAACAGCTTCTCCTGTAGGTCACAGAGATCAAATAACTTCATCCTCAAGAGATGATTTTAGTGGTTCTTTCTTTTCCAGGTTATTGCTTAATTCATGTGGATGCTTGTCGTGTCCCTGTGTGATTCTATGTCTGATTTTGAGGGCAATCTTTACCTGAATGTTTTTAAATTTTATTTTTATGAGGCACATACAAGAGTTGTGGCTTTTCAATTATGGATTTTCCTGGGTTGATTTTCCAGTGCATATATGTGTCACTTTGTATAGCTTACAACTGTACTGCTGTTGGACTTGCAAATTTCTTTTACTGAGCTTTTCTTCAGTTTTATCTTTTTTCATGTAACTTCTGCAGTAGTCCTCCCCTTGACCTCTCATCCCACTTTGTGGCATTCCATGCCTATGTCTGCTTTGCAAAGTCTCCCATCACAGGTTCCCTTACACTTGAAAGATATACTTTTTGCTCACCTGTTTACTCTTGTCCACTGATTTTAACTTAAAGTTACTCTTCCCCCACTCCTGACAATTTTGTCTTTATTTCTTGATTAGTACTTTTTATGACTTTACTTTGGATTTATGTTGTGTTTGCTTGGAGTGTTTATTTTCAGTCTGTAATTGTATTCAAGGCAGAAAATACATCTACATTTAAACCCACTGTGTAAATCCGTGGAGCAATGTGTATCTGATTTTAAGAATTACACAGAATAATCCATAGATTCAATAAAAGAAGGCAGCACAACCTGTGGGGTAAAGGTTGCAAAAGAAGTATTCTGCTTCCAAGGCACATGGGTCTAGGAAAGGGACAAAACTCAGTACCTCTATGCTTCTTTCTAACTTTAATTTATGTTCCTTAAAAGCTGTTCAGATTCATGGAACAGCTGGGTAAGGGAAGGATTCACATGATATTAATACTAGTATTAATACTGGTAGAAAAGCAAAAGGTGTCTCTTGGAGGCTTTTGCTGTCTTCTTACCTTTACTAATTCATCATGTAGCATGCTGTAGATGACCCTACTCATCTGCCCTGTGCATTGGATAAACCTAGAGACAGACCTGTGCTTTGCTAGCCAGCAGAACTTTCTTCCCATCAAAGCTGGAGAGTATTGAGGACAGCATGTGCAAGGGATGAATCAGGCACCATCACAGGACCAGAGCACCTGATCTTGTTTGGTGACTGATGCTCCTTCAATTGTAGTCCCTAGACTTCCTAAGAATCCCCTACAGTTCACAGTAAACAACTCATGACACAAGTTTTCATAACTGAAAATCTGGAGCATGAACTGGCTTATTTAGGATTTAGAGTCTATTGTAGTTCCATTTAAAGTGTCTTTTTTGTGTTGTGGCTTTTTGTACTTTGGGTAACCCATCAGTGCTGTTCCCCAAAGGGCTTTCGATTGTCATTAACCTATCCTGGATGTCAACTGAAAATGAAAAGTGAAAGCCTGATAGCCTGTTAATGGTCCCCTGGGATGTCCATTTATTCCATGTGTCATTTTCTAGTCCTTAAACACTTGGAGTATCACAGAACAAGTCTTGAATGTGTCACTGGCACCACTCAGAGAGGATACAGCAAGAGATGATTCTGACAAGCACTGTGGCATTTGCAGCCCTGCTATTGTGACCTAATCCTGTGATAACATGAATCATTTTAATGGAGACGTCATCTGCAGTTTGGGCCCTCAGCATCCAGTCTGACCCATCTTACATCCACCAAATGCAGCAACATAACTCAATGATGCTGTTCAATTTATACCTACAAAAAAATACAAGGCATTCATCCTGCAAAACACACAGTTACAACCAGAAGTGTTTAATTAAGAACGGGTATTAAAGAGTTGAAAACTATTTAATACACCTTGTTGCGATCAGCTTGGAGTGAATTAAAAGTTCTGTCCTCGCATGCACTTTTTCTGGTTTATGTTCCTCTTCACAAATAAATCTCTGGTTCTCTTAAATGAGTAGTCAGGAATGTCAGGAAAATATTTTCATGGCATTAAAGTAAAAAAAGAAGGCTTTTTCTAAAGCCTGCTTTCCTTTAGGGCAGGCATGCATAAAGTCTTAAACAGCTGTTTTATTATTACGACTAGCTGTTTTTCCTATGTGTTAAGCATAGGACAGTCTCAAAGTTCTCTATTCAAAGGCAAAGCATGAGGCTTTTGTTGAGGTATTTTGCCCATACTAGTTTTTGTTAATAACGGAATTCATATTTCTTCCCATTATCTTGGAATAAAATTCTCCCATTAATTCCAGTAACATATAAGAGCATACCAGGACCGCAAGGATGCTGTGGGCTGGCACTGGTGTTGAGTCAAACATGGCTTTAGGCTGAGCTGGAGCTGGCATAGGTCCCTCAGATGTTATTTTGGCCACTCTAACTTAACGTTAACTTGTATCCCAACTGTAGAAGAAACTGTTCTGTACCCTAAAGCAAAATCCTCTTCAGGATTCCGACAGCAGCCTGAAATTTAGAGATATCCTTTTCTTTAAATCAGGTTATTCTTATTTTGTGTCCTCAACCACTGGTGAACTAAGGTGTGGAAAACCTTGAATCCTAGAGATACTTGTGAAATGGGGTAACTTGCCTTTATTACTTCTGGATTATTCTCCAACAGCTTTTAGGTGATTATAACTTAGAGGGTATATAAGAGGACTTTCAATTGTCTTTGTATTTTTCTTCTATTTGATGCATTGTCAAAAGAGAGGAGAGTCATAGGATTTGTTAATGTAAGTGTTAAATAATTAGGAAATGTCCTCCAATTTTCAGGAGTTAACTGTGCTCGGGTTGTTTCATGTATGTCAATTGGATTATTTAAATCAGTAATAGTTTCAGATTTAGACAAAGGCTTTGAATGATAAGAAGAAGAGGTTAGGAATAGAAGATAGTGGTCTCACACTGTGATTAGCAGTGAATGGGCCAATCATCCTGAAACATGGATATAAAAAAAGAGAGGGTTTTAACACCCACACATGTGCACACAAAACCAGGGAAGAAAGAATGATAGAGAGAGAGGAAGCAGCAGAAATGTGAGACAGAGAGTGAGAAAGTCAAGCTGACTGTTCTGTATACTCCTTGTTGCTCCTCTTCTCTGTGGATAGCCAAGAGAGAATGAAACAAGCGGTGTAGTTGAAGACTTGGGAGAGCTGCCTGACCATTGCAATGTGCAGTGCTTTGTAGGATTTACCTCTCCTTGTTTTGGTATCCTTATCTGTTCATGCAGGACACTATTTTGAGCTGTGGAGTCCTTTGGAGCAGTAGTGTATTGCAAATGTCCCAATTGCTAAATGTCATTTCTAAATTCTAGCTGGGAAGATGGTTGATTTAACCCAATCTCCTTTACCTTTGTGTTATTTATTAGTTATCCTTCTAACGGAGATGTTAAGGATAAATAAGGATCTTGAAATATGCTATTGAATTTTTAGATGACCTCTCTTTTTATTGCCCCTCTCTGTGGTGTATGAGAGTGCGAAGTGATAAAGTATTCATCAGTCTTGGTTTCCTTCTGTGATAAGAGGATAACATTCTGATTAGAACAGTGACAGAAACCTTTAGCTGACAATGAGTTTCATATTTACCTATAGTCTTCCTCAGCTTCTTAAGGTATTCAGCCTGAAGGAGAAATGTTTGGCATATCTACTCCTGAGTGCAGGAAAATGCGCAGCCATGGTTTCAGATCTCGCTGGAAAATGACAGATCCGTTTCAGCACCATAAATTTAAGAGGGAAAAGAAAAAGATAGCACCACGTCTTTAGCTGTACCACTATTGTCGTCCAGAAGGCGGCAAAAAGGTGATTCGGTTCAGCCCCTGCAGGGAGCCTGCACCTGAATTTAAGCGTTTCCACACTTCTGTCTCTTGGCACACAACTAGGCCTTGAGCTGCTTGTGTACAAACAGTGTATAAATGCAGCTCTAACACTGCTGGTGTAAACTAACTGAGATCATGAGGCTGTGCCAGCTGTGACTGAGGTACTGCTGGCATTGAGGTGGCTGTGTGAACGGGTAGGACTTCAGGATGATGGGCAAACTGTATGCCTGAGCATTTCTGTACTTCCTGGACACAAGAAGGACCATCCAGGTTGTCAGAGTCTATCAATTCACTGACTTTTTGATCCTGTCTAGGCCATACTGCTATGCAGATGAATTCAGGACATGCACCTTTTCTTCCCAAAGGCTGCCACGTGGATATTTCTGCACAAGAAGTCCAGCAGTAAACGAGTCTAAGTTCCATTGATGCTAATAGCAAAAGCTGATCAGGCAAGATTTAGAGTCATTATAAATATATAAGAAGCGGTGTGTGACCACCCATCTCAATTTAGGCTGAGAAGCTCTCTTTCCTTAGATTCAATGACTGGCACTATTGATCCTGATACATTGATCCTGGTATATATATTGATCCTGAAACATTTATTGTGAGCAACTTTCTCACAGATATTTTCACTTGCATGGTGGGGAAAACAAGATACAACAGGGTGGTATTCTGCAAAAAAGAAAACATCAGGAAGAGTAGCTCCCTATTAGCTTTGCTAATTTACATGCTCATCAACAACCAGTTTGGGCTAATTTCTCAAACCAAGACGGTGAGAAATGACACAGCAAGTGGAAGGCACAGCTCTACACTTCAGCTGCTGGCTCCAGCTTCTCTGTCAGCTCTTGTTACAGCTTGGATTAGGTGCTAAAGGTTTACCTTGACAGCCTGTCTGTTCTTTTTCATTCACTGAGCCTCTTGCTCTAGAGAATAAGCAGCAAGTGATGCTTGTGGTGCTTGTGTGATTCAAGGCCAGTTAAAGAATTGCTCTTTACAAGATATGATTCCAACAACACAGGAAATGCTGAAGTAGTGGAAGGGAGAGTGGAAACTATTCTCTTTTATATTTCCTGGATACATTAATCTCAGGGAAAGGAATCAAGAGAGTAGCTGTTTCTACATCTGTATAGAAAATGGCCCACTGATTGCAGTGATGTGCTTTCAGCTGTCTGCTTCCTACCTTGGACCTCTCGTGTCAGTGGAGTGGTCCTGTACTCTGCACTCCCTCTTCAGCTCGCAGACAGAGAAGAATCTGCCTCTGCTGGCACTGAGGCCATGTTTGGGCTGAGAGAGCAATTTGTGCCTCCCATTCCAGAGGCATGGTCTGTCTTGTCTAATGCACTGCTGCTTAAAAGTTCTTGCCACTGTTGTCATGCTTAACTTTGTAACTCGTAGCATTGGATGGATATTTGGAAAGCATTCCTGCCTTAATTACTTTGATTGCATGCAATTGGACAATTGCATCAAACAGTAACCACCTTAAAATAATGTATATGCTATAAACTAAAATCTGTAAGTGATACAAACATTGATTTTAGAATCAGCATCTCTGTAATGTGATTATCAGAAATATTCCATGATAAAAAAGGTCTCTCATAAAGTTTCATAGAGGTTACATAAATTTTAATTTTTGTTTGATCTGATTTTCTGAAGCTTATTAGATGCTGTGATTTCCTTCTAGTTCACTAAGCTCAATTGTGATTCTTTGTGTGATTTCAAGAGTGGTTTTAGCTTAATTGCTTTTTGCAGGGGGTGTCTATATGGACAGAAAGAGGGTCAGTATGCAGTGTGAGCTGAGGCTTGCTTCAGTTTATAAATTTTCTGCATTTCAGTTTCCTAATATTGTTCAGTTGCCAAGAAAACAAAGGAAACTGGGTTGTGCTTGAATGAAAAAAAAATTAGTAATTTATGTGTGGTTTGGGCTCTTATTTAATGGGTTAAAGATCTCCATGAAGGATTTAACAATTGATATAGCCAGTATTAAATAAACCCCATGTTTGAAGAAAGCTCCATTACTTATAATTGAATAAAACCACTGAGAAATGTCACTGCTCGCTTCTATTTGTCATGAAGATGCCTGTAGGGATTTGGACAAATAGCAGAAATGTCTTCTAAAGGGTGAAGTCATACACATGCCAATGAGAATATGCCTCTCTGAAGGCAATTTAAACTGCAGTGTGTAGTAACTGGTTAATTTTGAACCTTGCTAAAGAGTAACTTTTAAATGAGTATATAAAAGAAATAATATTTTGATATTTGCTAGAAAAAGGTGGCATTTCAAACCCACAGGAGACAGTCTTTTATGGTTAAGAGCTATAGTAACAGCATGCATAGCCTTTCAGGTAACAAGTTAATTGAGCACAGCACCAGCTTAGATATACATTTTTTAGGGAGAACCTTAAAACGGAGAACACTTTTTTTAGGGAGCCTTTCATAATAGCTTTTGTATTTTTTTATGTGTGCAGCTCCACTGTCAAAGCAGACAGGATACTCAGTGTACATGATAATATATTGGTTTTAGCCAGTACTGCAGCAGAAACACACAGAGCTGACTGTTTTAGTCTCAAAATGATAAACAAGTCAAAGATAGAAAAATTCTTCTTCACTGAATGTAGGGGTGGGAGAATTTCCTTCCTGGGAGCACATTTGAGATATGCACTCCTCATGGCAAATCTCTGCTATGCAAGCACTTTTATTGGAGGGGTTTTTTCCCCAAAGGTCCATAGAACTACCCTGTACTTAAACTGTGCAAAAGATGCAGCAATCAGCAAGGGAAGAAGCTTTAAAAGTAGCTGTCTGGGAAATCCATGCTTTAGGTGAGCAGATGAGAATCCCGTGATTGATTGTTAGGTTATGGGCATCCAAGGGTAAATATCAACAGGTTAGACTGTGCAGCAGCTTAGAAGATGGAAGACCTAATTTATTTGTGTTCTGGACACCAATTTTTCATGTGTCTTTGGGACAAATGTCAAACCATGGTGCCTGAATGTGCTCATTGCTCTGAGCTGAACTGCACTCTGTACTGGCTAAAGCATTTTCAATTCAGAAACTGATATTACTGAGCACAGGGGAAATATCAGAGCTGAAGAGTAACTTTCTGCAGGCAGCCTTCCATTGCTGGAACACCCTTAAGAGGTTTGGGTTTTTTGAGGACTGGTTATTGTATTTGTTCAATTTGTGTGCTGTGCTTTATTTGATGTCTGCAAGCAATTGAGCTGTCTGGAGTTTCAGCCTCTTCTAGAGACACACATGCTACTGGAAAATAATTTAGTGGAACTCCTTCTTCTGTTGTATGTTTTTTGAACTATGACTGGTTTCTGGTATTGGAATAGCAGCACTGTGGTCCCCACTCTGTTGTTTATCAGAGAATTGTTTTTTCAGAATTGTTTTAATTGCAGTTGACATTGGAAGTTGGTAGTTCATGGAAAGCCTTAGATTTCATATATTATATATATTTTTTTCTTTCTTTGTTTGTTATACTTGAATGGTAGAAACTTTCTTTTTTGATGCATCTTTTAGAAAATGTTGATACAAACAAAATGTTAAAAATTAATTAAACCTGGTCACAAATGTTTACTAAGAAAACAGAAACAATGCCACAGTTTGAAAATTGGGTGACCAATTTTTGTAAAGGAAGATGAATTGTTTGCATCTCACTTTGATTAACAGTGGTTAACTGGGTTTTTAAATGTTAGCAGTAAGGCTGTATTGATTTTCGAGTTTCACCAAGTGAATATGTTGGCCAGTATTAATAGTTGTCCTGAAGATAACAATAGATTTTAAATTAAAGAGATTTCAAGTCCTAATTCCCTATAGTTGCTCCAAAGAAAGCATTGATTTCATTAGGGCTGCTTTTGTCTACGGGGATTTACAATTGCTTCTAAGACACCTGTGGCTGAAAAATGTGTCCTCAGGTAGAAACATTGTTTTCAACTCACAAACATAGCTTGCAACTTAGTTTGGTGCTGAACATCCATGGTCTCTGAATCCTCTCAAAAACTGTCTGCATGTCCCCGGAGCACAGACCTTCTGCAAAGTATTCCCCTGAGAGAATTGTTGTACAAATCTGTTCATAACTTAAATGACTCATGGATGAAGTTTTTGGAACTACCACTTAAAGCAGACTGATACTAGAGTGAAAAAGAAGAATTTATTTGCTTGAGAAGCCATGTCAGTATGTTGTTAAAGCTTCAATATGTTTTTTTCAGAGCAATGAGGTAACGGGATCAGCATCATTTCTTCTTAAGAGACAATTTCAACTAAAAGGAGGACCTTTGGGATAGCACTAGCAAAAATCACACAAATTCTTTGCAATTTAACAGACTTTAAAAAACTGTAAAGTTTAATGAAGAAAATAATTCTCTACTGGAGTTGGACAATCTGGACATACCTTATATGAGGACATGTATTTTTCAGAGCTACATTTTCATGTAATTGTCACAAAGTTAAGTAGATGATTTCATTCGTCTCTTCTGAGCTCATAATTGCACACTTCACATGCAAATACTACCCTACAGCAGAAGTCACTGAAAAAGGTATGCATTAAAATAAAAAGGTTGGAGGATTATTAAGAATGATTAAATTTTCTGCTTAGATCCTGCTTGTTGCGAATGATAATGATCAGCCTCTGCTTTTCACCTGCAGGTGTCCTCACCTCTGTAAAGCACATTTAAAGGAAAGAGACCCTAAAGTTGCAGGCACAATGAAGTCAGATCTTCAAACCTGGATCACAAAGGTTGATTCAAGTGCCTAAGCTTTATGGTTCTCTTGTATACATGGCCTTAAAATAGGTTTTGCAGTCAGTGAGGGCTCTGGTAGCTACTTGTCTCAGAGAGGTGCTATTTTTACTTATTCCTTTTCCCCCAAACCTGGCACTGGCTCTACACATGCACTTGGCAGAGGGAACCTGTCTGGAAGTGAATGAGATACCTGGCAACTCCACCTGTTCCCAGAGGCTTACACAGCCTCTTGTATCCAGTCCACAGCACAGTCTAACAGCCCTTTGATGCCAGCAGTCCTCCCTCCTGCCATCACTAGAACTCTGCCATTCAGGGCTACTGCTGCAGTGTTTGTTAGCCTGCCAGCACACACAGCACCCATGGCTGCAATTTCTGTCTCTCAGGGGTGCTGAATGTAGTGCTGCTACCACCTCAGCCTCCTCCCTTGGTGGCTGATTCCAGCAGTGTGGAGCAGTGTGTTATGTGGAGCCTATGAAGGAGCCTGGACTTTCAGTGGCCACAACTCCACTCCATCTTTTCAGCTTCCCAGACAAATCAACAAGGTCTGACTTGGGAAACTTTACAGCATCCAGTGCATGTGACCTGTGAATATTTGCATGCTTCTGGGTTTCTGGGCCCCTTCCCATGGATTCAGGATCTTCTTTTTCGGACATGTTTATGTGAGCCCAAACTCAAAGTTTCTGGGGATTCTGCTCTAACTTCAGGTCCCAGGGCCATAACTGAGGTCTTGGTTTCAAATGTGACTTGAAATTAAGAAAGAAGTTGGGAAAACAGCTGTAGGGTTGGTAATGTTTTTCACATCCGTAAAATGATGCATTTTAAGCCCACAAAGATGGAAGACTACTTTGTATTTCTAGTTTATTTTTCAGTGTGAATTGATGCTGAAGGGATCTGGTAAATCCTTCATCACCTGTACTAACCACAGTCCCCTTTTCCAGGTTTGTCATACATATAATCAGGGTAATGTTAGATGGTTCTAGCAGTTCGCCCTGTGTTTGCCACAGAACTTCATTAAAAGAAATGGTCCTAAACTAGATTCTGTGTTCTGGGGATTGCACTGTGGGTGTCAGGAAAGGCTACAGGCTCCAGTGCCTGTGTGTCATGGAGTTAAACACAGGTGTGTTTACAAATCTGAGACCTGAGAAAACAAACAGGTTACGGCTCTCTAGAGAGATTTCCCCAGAACTTTCCATTATGCTACTATATTTTCAATGCCTATTTTGAGTGCAATTAAAGGTGAAAAAGTCTTCTGTGAAACTGAGGCATAAGCACACTTCTCTGTGCCTTCAATTTTCTAGAGGGGGATTCTGGAGGGGAGAAGGGAGATGTTGTCAAGGGACCCTTCCCAGCCATATTGATTGGCTCTAACACCAACCCTTTCAGAGTGTCTTTGCCCTCCTTGAGAAGAACATTGTATGCCTGATGTGAAGAGTTTAAAAGCTTTTTTAAAAAATTTCTTGACAGCAGCTGCACTTTGATATTTTACTTTCTAGTTTCTAGTTAACTAGAATGTTAACCACTTTTTAATTACATTGATTAATAATGTATTGAATGATTAAAGCTTTCCATATTCCTTCTCAGGCCTCTCAGGCCTGTTTCCCACCGGTCCCTTTTTTTTTTTAATTGGCTATAGTTAATTCCCTCTCCTTTCATTAGCTAGAGTGGGTTTATTTTTAGCAAGTATTTTTCTTAACAGGGAGTATGTCTTAGGTTTCCATAAATAGTAGCTTAGCTCTCTAATTATTTTAGACTGTAAAGAGAGATTAAAAACAAAGGTTGGACCAGCCATAAAAATAAAAATTAAGTCAATTAGCCTTGGGGAAGAAACAGGTGCTGGAAGTGGTAATACTGCCTCTCCTATTTCCATTTGGGACATTGGAGACCTAAGTTCAAATCCTGTATTTGCCTGTGGAAGTGTGACTCTGTTTCCCACAGGATTGTTGTGACAACCAGACTACGTAATGTTTGGCTTTGTTTCTCTCATTGTGTCTCTGATACTGCCAGTAGGAGGACAGAAGCTGCTGCCTCCTCAGAGATTCTGTGGCCATTACAGAAGATAACACAAAGTACACAGAGAGTTAAGAGCGGCCTAAAATCAGAGCAAAATGCTTTTGGAGCAGTTGTACAAGATGTTTTATTCTTCATAAAACAAAAATGCTCAAGTTCACTTCTCTCCAGCACTGGTGTTTTCTTTAATGGTGAGAAGTGGGGGGATATTCTTTCAAACAAAGGTTATTCAATATGGTCCACTCTTAGAAATACCAGTCTGTGTATTTCTATATTACTGCACCCCACTAACTTCTGGGACTATGTTGGTGCTCTGGCTTGTCCCTCAGTGATATCTGGAGAAGCCTGGAACTAGACTGGAACCTCAGAGCTGTAGTCCTTCCCTCTGGATGAGTACCCCCAGGCACCAAACCCAGGTATTTCTGCAGTCTGGAAAAATGCAGACAGCTCCATCTGAATGCTGTAGCAATGAAAATGGCCCTGGTATGCCAGAAGGGTGCATTTGTGGACTTGTTACACCTGAGAATCCAATTGCAAGAGAAACAATATTTGCTGAGGAAGTTGTTTCACATGCTGCTGGCTTGTTAGTACCCAGTGGTACTGGAAGCAAATCTGTCACAGGTGAGTGTCTTTGATGTAAAGTCAACTGACCTGATCATAAGACCAGGTTTTCCAGGGAGATAGCCACTACTTCATGGTGCAGGAAAAATCACATGAACATTTCTGACAGAGTTTTGGGATTTTTTTTCTTCTTAATGCAAAAGTATGTAGAAATAAAATTAGCTTATTTGCAGAGATGAATGGAGCTCATCAGAACTGCTACAAATGGTTTATTTAGGATTTGATTGAATAAACAGCCTAGATTCCTAGTACTGCTAAGCATTTCTTAAACAGTGAACTTAATGATTTGGGAAGTCATTGTATTCCTACTGCTCAACAATGAGAAATTAAGAGAAAACTGGGGACAATGGAGAAGTAAAAAATCCTACCAGCATTTTTTCTTAGTTTCTGGGTAATATTTAGTTGGGTCCAGCTAAAGTAGAACCATCTGTCAAATGATAAACATTCAGAACATGAGGTGATAGTTTTGATATTAGGTAAAAAAGAACCAAAAAATTAATGGCTAGATCACCTTTCTCATCTGAAAACAGTGCTCATGAACTTTGCACTTCAAAATGAAAGCATAAGTTTTACTCCCTATTAGAAAACTATGACAGACTGAAAATATGACATGAGCTTTCCCATCTTCCCTGTTATTGCTGTTTTTGCATGGGATCCATGTCAGTAATAATGGGCTGGAGCCACATGCCTAAACCTAATTAGAGATAGAATGAAGAAGTCTCTTTCTTGTTATCTTCACTGTCCTTTTGTCACCTGTTATTTAAGCTAGGAAAAGTTTCTGATTATCTCTGTGTGGGTTTTCTTCTGCCTATATAAATGTGTTAAAACTATGTACCCACCTAATTTTTCTAATAGTGTTAACTACCGTGAAATATGAAATTCAGTAATTTCTGTGAATTGTAGTTACACAAGTCATTTGGTGTACTCCTGCAAGAGAATTTTTTCCCTTCTACCACTCTTATGTGAAAGACATCTCACAGTTGCTTTCCTTTACTTGCCACAAAGCCCTCTCACAAGAGGAAAAAGAAGACAGTTCTGATACAACTCCAGTGGAATTTTTTTGTCAGCTGTAGAGAAATTGCATCAGAAAGAAATCTGGCCTTAGAAAACTCAGAGGCATGGCGAGTGAAAACTATGATGTGAATTTGTATAAACTTGTGGTATAACCTTTTTTTGCCTTCTTTTACATATTTACTTGCAGAT
Source organism: Eopsaltria australis (assembly GCA_034509425.1). Taxonomy (NCBI): domain Eukaryota; kingdom Metazoa; phylum Chordata; class Aves; order Passeriformes; family Petroicidae; genus Eopsaltria; species Eopsaltria australis. The sequence goes on from JAVTVJ010000241.1 coordinate 4,120,502, forward strand.
GCAGACACATGCAACATTTACCATCAGCCTGAGACTAGAGCGGGTATCGGGATTTCAAAGTCCTGGAGCTTCATTCCAAGTGATAAGTGAGATTTGAATGTGTTACTGAAAGGGCTCTTGCAAAAGATGTGAGAAAAACTTACAGATGTAGAGACTATAGGAGTTGGGGTGAAAGCACGGCCAGCTGTTGAAGTACAGCTTTGAGGACCATGCAGTAATTAGGTTTATGGGGACAGAAGCCTTACATGAAATTAAGTTTCAGAACAGAGGTCTTTGATATTCATAAATGTATACAGTAAGAGTAGTCCATATAAAATGAGATGCAATCTATCCTAACTATGCATTTAAAACCTTGCTAAAAGGAACTGTGTGTCTGCAACCACAAGGAAACTTGGTTTTTGTGTGATGAATCAGATAATTAACTTCTGTTGTTCTGTAAATATTACCCTCTGTGGTATCTTTCCATAGTAAATTTTAAGGGATTGCAGAAATATCTATTGTCTTATGTAGTAAAGCATAAAACATCTTCAGAGAATCTGGTGAGAAGTTTCACTCTTGCTTCAGTAAGTCCTGGATTAGTCAGCATCAGAAAAGTTCAGCTCAGTCATCTCATTTCAGGCAGCTGTTAGTGAAGGATACTTTGCTGTATCAGGACTCTGGGAGTTTTTGTGCTGTTTTCTGCTTGTCTTTGCTACCTGACCCAGTGAATATCACTTTAGAATGTTCCTGTAGCTTTCTTCTGCAGAGATGACTTGGGAGATGTTCTTCAATGGCTTATGCCCACAAGCAGTAGCTGATGTGACCCCTCTGTCTGTTGCAGCTTTAACGTGGATCTGGATGTACAAGAGACCATTTGGCATTGCTTGGGAGGTGTGGATTTGCTACATATTCAAGTGCCCTGGCCACAGATGTCTTTTCTGTATAAAACACTTTTCCAGTGCTGTCTTCCTTGTCTGCTGCATTCAGTGTGGTGTCTTCTGGACAAACTAAAGCTTAGGGGGGTTTGGCCTTCATAACATTGCCTAAATGGGGTTGAAATATTTCCTTGAATGGCCTGTGATATAGTGCACTCAAGAATCTTCTGACTTTGGTACCTCTACTTTATCCAAACCACTGCCATCTGCATATGACAAGGTCATCAAGAAGTTACAGGGTTTGAGTGCATGGCCTTTTGTATTGACACAGTGAAGAAGATACTATCCCAAATTTTTAAGGAAACACTTAATCCAGGGTACAACAGCACTCAAAACAAATGTCGTTTAAGCAGATGGAAGACATGTTGCAACCAGAGTTGCTTTTCCTAGCATTTGAGGATGTAGAAGACAGTACTGTACCGGTTTATTAATGCACGTGTTTTCTTACCTTGCTACCTACACCTGATAATTTTTTGAGGTAAAGTTATTGTTTGTTCCTCTGCATGAATGATGGGCTGTTGCTTCCTGCTAATCAGATGGTCACCTTCAACAAGTATTATGCATGTACACCTAAATTCAGTGTAACCACACTTGCATTATCTGACCCCTGTAATGACTGTGAGCATGCAGAAACTTGCTTTTTAAAAGTTGGAATAGGCTTTGTTTTGTGAGAGAATTCCAAGAAGGCAGTGGGGTGTATGGTCCTCAGAAGCGAACACACAGTAACCCTATTATAAAATCAGGGTTATGCAAATTTGAAAAATAATTTTTGTTTGCTATAGCCAGAATCTGTGCCAAAGCATTTCTTATGCAAGGCATCTTGCTCCTTGAGGAGAAAGACCTGTTGAGTATTTGATGCTTGGCCAAATGATTTCTTGCTTTATATTCACAGCTTTTGGGAAAGACTCTGGCTGATTATTCTGTGCAAAGTACAAACCAGCCTTAGCACTCATTTTCTACAATATAGCTGAAAATGAAGTTGAATAGAAAATCATGAAAAAACAGACGTTATAACAGAAGTTGGCCTTATGGCCAGCTACATTTTCTTTTTGACACTTAAGTCTTTTCCTGGTGTGATAGAAAATTCTGGAATTTATTTAATGAGCTTGAGAATCTCATTTTGGTAAAATGAGCATGTGAAATACAAATGTATGTCATTATGTTCACCAAGCTTTTGAAATCTAAGAGTAATTACTGGTGTCTCTTGTAATTCAGGAGAGATGACAGGTTGCTGTAATGACTTACCTTAGGAATATGTTACAATAATCTACACTAATAGCTGATTTTCCATGCATTTCCTGGTTTCTCCTCTGGTTTAGGAGAGATATACAGACAATGTCATTACCTCTGAAAATGGGAAGCCTACAATGGAAGACAACACAGTTGATGTTTGCAGCCCATTTAAAGGATGGTGGTAATTAGCTTTTGACAAATTGGAAAGATGCTGCAGAACAGAGTAATCATGGAGAAGAAAGTAGGTCCCTGAAACTTACCACTGTATGATTTGTGAGTATAAATAGTGACAGATATATCAACTGTCAGTTGTTTATATTGCATTTCAATATCTATTTTTGTTTTCAAGAATGTCTGTATTGTGCTATGCACGCTTGAACTCAAAAATTGGAATCCAAAGGGAATATATGCTCACATAGGGTTGTTTCTTCCCATCAGAATAATAGGGCCTTGAGGAAATCTCTCACACAGCATGAAGCTTTGGGAGAGCTTTGACAACACTGAAGTAAGGATCAACTGAGAAAAGATGTAGAACTTCATTCTTGAAATAGAATATCTTGCTCTTTCCTGACATATTTAGCATGGAGTCATATGGGACAGCCTGTAGTTTACTAGTTGTGTATACAGAGGGTACTTCTATGAAGTTGCTCCTCATGAAAGGGAAAAACAATGTCCTCAGTAACAATGAAAGCATCCATTGTACATCAGACTGGATTTCTGCATGGTTCAGTGTAACATACACTAAAAAAATCAGTTGTTTTAGGAGTGACATTGCCAGAATCAAGAGTAAAGCTTCACTCACAGGCTGCAAAAATAGCCTGGTGTCTAGAATACTATCTTATGGAAATTCTGCAAGAGATGAGATGTATTGTCTGTAGCTTGTGTTCCTGAGAGGTAACACAAACAACTTAAAGGATTAGTATGGAAGATGGCTTTGAACTGACTCGAGGACTGACTGAAACCTATTGACATCTGATGCCTGCTCAGTGCAAAGACATTCACATTTTTCTATCCTTTACCCTGAACCAGAAGATGAACTGGACATGTCATGTAATGATATGACTGGGTAGGAGTTTATTCCTCACCCCTAAACGTGCATATTTTCCTGTATTTAATTTCAGGTTACAGAGCTGTACCTTACATTTAGGATGGAAAGTATAAAACGTATCTATGGCTGTTTAAAAACCACAGTAACAACTTAATATGGTACAAAAAACTACAGATTTACAGAGTAGGCAGAGAGAGAGGCCCGTGTTTGGATGGACCTAGAGACTGCTGGGCACTCTTAACAGTTGTGCCTTATTGTCACAAATGGCACAAAAGTTGTAAGGTGCTTGCTCAAATATGTCTAGGAGGGTAAATCCTTTTTCAGGATTTCCAGAGCTGTTCTCGCTCAGGCTATCAACCCAACACCTTTCAGTTCAAGGTCTAGTAGATGTTGGAAGAAACCTAGGAGTCCTTCTATTAACTGACAATAGCAACATCTGAAGGGACCATTTTCATTGCTCGCTTTTTCTAAGGCCTAAATCCTGTTGATGTTAATGGGACCAGCTCTGTATCTGTCTGCCTAGGTATCTAAATGCCTTTAAGACTTGCTTGTTCATATCTTTGTGCTTCAAGTTTCTATTTCTCCTAAGGAAGAACAGTAAGCACTTTCCTACTGCACATACAAACACCAAAGTTCTTGAGAACTATGAATATTTCTTCTCATTGGTGAAATGATGAGAAAAAAGAACAAAGAAGAAAAGATTCTGAAGGAATCTGCAGAGATAGTATATCTCTGTCAATGCAGAGACTAGATTTATATCATCATTAGGAGGTGACTAACAAGCGGTCTGAGTAGAAAATGTTGTTATGATGGGTGCTTAATACAATAATAGATGCATTAACAACCTCTAGAGGAAAAGGTTTGTAAGGGCTGAGATATTTGTGTGTATATTACCAAAGCTGCTGAAGGAACTTCTTTGAGGCAGGATGTTCTAGAGATCTCCAGGAGCCACCTGAAAGGCACCCTTGAAAGTCTCAGAGGTAACAGGCAGGCAGCACTGTTAGACATGTTGCTCCAGCTCAAGAGGTTGGAGTGACAAGGAGCAGGCAAGGGCATAACTAATCCTTGCCCTCACTGCTTTCTGCTGGGCTTTGTGTTGATCCTCAGCAGAGCAAACTGTGAATACTGATCATCTGCCACATCTGTCTCTTTGTACATGATGATGAAGCAGCATCAGATGGAGTGCTAATGACTCAACTACTGATATTGAGCCACATACCCAAGAATGAAGCAGCTCCTCATAGCCCAGAAATGCAATACCAGAATTCCTGAAGGAATTCAGATGGCAGAAATTAATAGTGATTCTTCAAGAAAATTTTGGTCTTGATTCCTTAGAACAGTGCACAGTTACACACCGCTTAGCCACATGGTCAGCTCAGAACAGCAAGTTTACAAAATCCGTTCTCTCTTCCTGCCCTTTCTCCTACCATCTTCAGAAGTCCGTTTCTGTCTTTTGGTCCCCAATCATCAGATGCAAATGAGAAGAGCTTTTCCTTGAACTCCAACGTGTAAATGTCAGTCTCATTCATAGCTGTATTTTTCAACCAGGAGAGGCAAGACAGACAGATGTACTCATAATTGAAAGAGGGAGACAGCAAACACTTTGTTTTCTGCCTCCAAGCTGAGCTTGCACAACTCAGTCTTCCATGACACTCTGAATTTAGGCACAGCTACTGCATGTCTGCATTACCTGTGATACTTTGCTATTGATATTCTCACTGACAAAGTCTGAACTGATGGAGTTTGGTTTGATCAACCTGCATAAGTAGTAACATATGGAATCACTTCAGGAGTATCCAAAGCTAGAACAATAGATAAGCATGCTGGAATGTTGGAAATACGCATGAAACATTAATAAATTATTAACTAAGGAGGGTGATGGCACCACATCATCTGAAACTGTCAAAAATTTATTACTTGAACTGTAATATGACTGGTTATAGAAATTACTGACTGAATTTGAATAAAATTTTGTGACTATATTATAGAAAATAAAAATGCAACACACATTCTCTTTGAACTCATTTAACCTGCCTAATCCACACCATCAATCAACAAGACCACTCAACTAACGTTGCTATTAGAATGCCAGTGTTGTTTATAGTCACTGCATAGTCCCTATCTTCTGTTTTTACAGCACGTCTTGACAGTTTCTTTAAAGAAAAACCAAGGCAGATACTGAAAACACCAGGTGAAGTGGTCTCCTGGTTTAAGAAAAGGTTGCTTGTTGATTCCCCTGCCACTCTTTGAATCCCCTTACAAATCAATGAAGAGTTGCTCTGCAGCTGGGCTGTGGTGCTTTACTGAGATCCACCTCTTCCTTATACCTGATTTCTGTACTAGATAACATCAGGCCCTTAGAGGAAACACTAAGTGCCTTCTTGTGATGTTGCTGCAAGAGCAGATGGTCCAGCCGTGGCTGTAGGGGATGCCTTGTAAGGTGCGATTGAAGGAAGATTGAAAGTTTACATCCATAGGCTCTTAGTAAGTTCGGGTCATGTATGTTGCCAAATGGTGTCAGTAATTCTGAATGCATGTAGCAGGCTCTTCAGAAAACACAGTTTCCTGGGTATGTGTCCTGGAGTGATGTCATGAGGCTCTTTTATTCCGTAGCTCAGTGCCCAAGGTGTCTGTATCTCTAAGGTGGGCTCGGGGCGCGGGGCTGGAGCCGCGATGCCCCAGGTTCGGGTCGGTTCAGGGCTCAGCCCAAGGGCCCTGGGGCAGTGGCTCCCGGCCGGGCTGGGGAGGAGCACACCGGCCACGCTGCGCTGCTTGCTCTCTCTCTCGTCTTGATTTGCTCTTGAGGCTTAGGAAAAGATTTTGTTTGTTTTCCCCTTTTTTCTCCCCCTGACCTCCCTGCTTTCCTTCCCATATCTCCTGTGGGGCCTGTGGGGTGACCCCGCCGGTCCGAACCCCGAGGAAGACCATGCCGGTGAGCCAAGGGACACAGAGATCCAGCAGCATCGCCTGCTGTGAGGAGGAGAATTGGCGCCGAAGACGAGTTACAAGGTTTCCATCTGCCCTTCTCCAGCAGCCTGCTGTGTGGACTCCCCTCCTGGAGACTGGGGGGACACACCAGTTACCGGCTCCTCCCGGGCATCCTTTCCATTTTTTCCCCTTTTTGTTCTCCCGCTTGTGTTTTGTGTTAATAAATAGTTCAGGTTTTTTTCTTCCACTTTCATTACTTTTGTTAATTTTTCCTTTTTGGTGGAGGAAAGGGGGAGGCCCCTTTCCCTTGGGAGGAGGTGCTCATTCCAGAGTGTCTCCTCCTAAAACTTTTGTCTCTGAAACGGGACAGTATGTTACACAGCAACTGACCCATGGGGTGGCCTTCCTTGTGTGACACGCTCCTGTGGCTTTTGAACTGTCTTGGCATCCGTTCTATGTTTTGCATGTTTTGCATTCACAGGTATGAGTTTTCTGTCTTGGACAAATGGCATGGGCTCCGGGAAGTCCAAGTCATTTTTGGATTGCTGTTTTCTCCTCATCTGTCTTCTCAGATAGCTACAAGTCCCCAAGGGCTCTTCACATCCATTCCTAGTAGCACAGGCGCTCTTGTTTTCAATTTTCCATTGAACGAAATGTCAGCAAATGACAAGCCATGCTTTGCTGGTGCCATGCTCTGATTTAGCAGGGCTGAATATGGCCTCTATTGTTTTTCATTAGTAGGTGCTTTATTATTTTGACACTGCTTTCTACTGACCTGTTGTACTGAGAATAATGGGGACTTACAGTGACATGCCTTGGCGTACTTCTCTGCAAACTGCTAAATCTCATGTTCATTTAGTTGAACAAAAATTAAGGGTGTCGTGTTGTCAGGCATTACTAGCACAGGTACCCTAAGATGCTGCAAGGATAGTACTGTCATGGACAAATTACTTCTTGGATTTTCTTCTACACAGGAATGAATTTGATAGTCTAGGACACAAATAACTTTGTTTTCTCCTTGTGGCAGTGAAAAATCTATGCTGCCTTTGCTCTAGGGCATCAGGATTTTTTCCCTCCTTCCACCACCTACATCTTTACCTCTCTTTCTGTCCTGTGCAACAAACATAACAATTTTCTCAAACTTGCTGTTTATCTGGGACTGGTGAAAAATACCATTGGCCCTATTTTTAGATTTTAAATCCGTAAATGGTTCTGTGCATGTCCTTTTTAACACTTGTTCTGATGTCTGAGGATTTAATTTGCATTGAAACAAAGTCACACTTAACAATTAAATTTAACCTTTTAAAACTTATTATGATTTCAGGGGGTAAAGCCTGACTTTTAGCTATTATGCACCACTTGGAGCAGCTGGTGTTATCTGTGGCACCAGCCCGTTACTTTTTGTAGGAATGTGCCCTCAGCAATATCTGTAGCAATTAAAGTTCACATTTTGTCTGACACCAGATAGATATTTTTATTAAAGAGTTTGTGTGTGCAACAGATATAAAATCTGGTTCTGGATATATTTTCTTCATGTTCCTTTGTAAAGTACTCCAGAGACCATGTGTCTAACCATCATCAGATCTTGCTTAGTTTTTATGGAACATTGAAGTCATATATTTGAAACCAAAATACTTTTGTAGCTTTTTTGCTTGTGGGAAAGGTTAGGCTGAGATTTTCCAGGTCCCTTAGGCTGTAAAGATTTTTATGATCAGTTTTAGCTCACATAGTTCTTCCATGCATGAAGATGTGAAGCTTTAATGGCTGTGGAGTAAAGCCAAATCTTCTTTCTTTATTTATGTACACTAACACCCAGTTTGTTTTATGGATAAGTGACTGGTCTCAAAGTCTGACTACACAATTAAAAAAAAATTGTCACTATTCTCAGTAGAAGAATCCAAGGACAAGTTAGTTTTGTGCTTAGATACCATCTTTGTCACTGAGACACCTTTGGTTAATGTCTTCAGGTTTCCAGATGTTTTTGTAGTAGTCAAATCCTATGTCTGTTTAAGTGTTTTGTAGACCAGTATTCAGGATGCTAAGGCAGGCTGACTGAGCACAAATTTCTTTACATACTTTCTGTTTGTTTCAAATGAATCTGTACTCCTTCATCTTGGTGTGCCCAGTCTGTACCCTCTCACCCCATTCACCTTGCTCTGCTGGATATTATTTCCATCATAAGAAATATGTTGTTGCTTTTGCCCTACAGCTTGTATGCAAAGTTTACAAAATCTCTGACTGCATTTTTCTCATATTTTTCTTAGATCAAAATGTCATGATAAAGACTTTACTACTGTATATGCTATCAAAAATGTGCTGTATATTTCTACGCACAGTGCAGCCCAAGACGAAACAGTGTCACTCAAAGGCGGTGTTGGAGCTACGTGAACATTTTTCTTGATTTGTGCACTATGTAGAAATACATTTTGGACCAACCACCACTCCAATGCTTTCTTCTTTCATGTGGGAAATATTTCCCACTGTTTATAATTTTTGTCCCCCAAGTGCACATGTAAGTGAGAACTCCTTTTTTTCTGGCTAGACTTTCATTGCTGAAGCTCTGCTTGCTTAGCAGCTAAGTGCCTCATCTCCCTTCAGTTCTGAGGCATTTTCTTGGTAGCATGGTGGGAACTTGTCTTGCAACCCCTTCCAAATGGTTTTGAGATAGTTTAGATGTCTGTGTTGTGTTTGCAATAGTGGATGCCCTCAGACGAATGTAAGAATAGCATATTCCCATCTGCTTCCCTCTCCTGGGCTCTAGTAGGTTGCTCCTGTGTTGCTGAGCCAAAGATGGTATCATCATTTAAGACCAGTGGGTTTTTTCAGTTGCTAGTGTCCAGATTCTGGCAGTGCTCTACTGCATGACTGCCCAGTTTAAAAGTTTGCAATTGTCCCAATTGCTTCCAGACTGACAGTTCAGCTCTCTGATGATGCAGCATTTCCTATTGCTCCCAATTAGTTCTACAGAGGTTTCCTCTGCATTGGTGGTGTTACTGCCATTCTCTTGTTGTTGTTGGGCTTTTTCTCTTTCTATGCATGCTCTTGTATCACTTGCACACTGTTGGTGAGTGGCACTTACTTGTAATTCCTGTCCCCCTTCCAAATGCTGGGCATTATTCTGACTTCTATTGTTTTCATACTCTGTATATCTCCTTGTGTTTTTCACTGTGAAACATTTGTTTTTCTGTGTACTGTCCTTTATGTTTAAAGTATTTGATTCCCTAAAATAACAGTTTTTGTCTGGTCTGGGTGAATTATTTTTTTGATAGATGTGCATTATCTTGTTGAAGATTAATTATGGACCTTCCAGTAGACCAAGGTCTACTTTGCTTAGCCAGGACTCAACCTCTCAAAAGTGTCTAATGAGGCAGTTGGTCAGAGATTAGTCACCTTATCTTCTGCTTTTACCCTCTGCTTAAAAGCATCACATGCATCTATCTCTTTTTTATAGAATGCCTCACATTTCTGTAATGAACCTCGGAATTCATCTGTCTTTGCCAAACTAAATGGAAACCAGTTCCCTAACCATGGAAAATACAAATTTCTTTAAAACTAACTATTAACAGAAACAGTGTCTGCTGCTACCAGTTCCTTGCAGATACAGATTATTTATATTTCTATTCATGAGAGGGTTTAGATAAGTATAGAAATTTCCTGAGGTGCCTCTACTTTTTACCAATTTGGAGTAAAAAATTACCTGCTTTGCAATCCCAGGGCCTCAGCCAAGAAATTTATTTATGAAGAGATGGAAAGCTGGCAGCTTTTTTTTTCCTTTTTAAATTTTTTTTAAAAAAATGTATTTCTGGTCTTGGACTATTACTTTGCTTGGGAGACAGTTTATATAAATTTAACCAGTAAGCAACTAATAATGTCTGTCTTTCTTGCTACCATACTTATATAATTGATGTGGCCATAGAGGAAAGCCTCAGAATGATGTTTACTTCCAAATCATCCAGGTTATGTTAAAAAATATGCCTCTGTAAATCTGCTGAAGGTAGCAATGTGTTGCTGAACAAAACACCATTTTGCAGAGCCAAATGAATGATTAAGATACAAAAATGAAGTGTACCCTTGAGCACTGCACAGGTATCAGTGGAAGACTCAGAGAAGGTTAAGTAAATTAATTAAATTTTTAATTTTTCTATGAACCACAACTGAGCATGGAATGCAGACATCTGCCTCTAAAGCGCCAGTCCCACCAGAACTATAAGGGTTTTAATTCATATCACCTTCAGATCTCTCCAGTTCCTGCATTTTGAATGGTATTGTACTCAAGACCCAGGTGCTACCTGTTAAATCCACAACGGCACCCCTAATCCAGAGTAAGAGTATCCACATGCAGAATTAGTCATGAAGACTGTATTCTGATTATAAAAAGAACATCACTTTTAGAATAAACTTCCCATGAAGGAAAGACACCTGCAAAGAAATTGAAGGTGGAATGCACTAGTGTAATTGAAATGCTGATGGTCCAGAAGAACACACAATTTAAAGTAAAGTGTTCAAAGGGTGAGTGGCCGAGCTCGCAGGTGCAGTGCCTACACTTTGCTGTGCTGCAGATCCTCACTGCTTGTCTCCAACAGAGGCTGTCTTGCTCAGGAGTCAAGTGGTTGTAAGTGAAGTTATGGGAAGAAAGGTGGGTATTTAGGTTGTGTAAATAGGTCTAATTTCTCTTTCAGGGCAGCCAGTGAAAACACTTCCAGCCGTGGGGATCCTCTCTATCATCTTAAATATGAGCTGCGTTTGGTCCAGGGGGTGCATGAGTCTCATGTGTGTCACTGATCCAGCTGCAAGGGAACACTGAGAGAGGGGAACAAACCACGAAGATTATGGATTCATCTTGTCCTACTGAATACTGATGCCTGCAAATTTATAGATGGATGCGTTCGTGTCTGAAGCAACTGCCTTGTGGATTTGCTGATCGTGCAGGAGCCGTATGCAAAACGGGAGGAGGAGGAGGCAAGGAAGGGAGGGTGGCTCTAGGACCCATACGAGCCTTCCCGAGCAGGAGGTGGGAATTTTCCTCCGAGGCAGCAGGAGCCCGAGCCCGGTCTCAGAGCTCCAGCGGAGCCCGCAGGAAGAGCCTGGCACGTCCCCTCCACAGCCTCGCACCCGGGTGGGACCAGCCCGCACCCGCAGAGCCATGAACCGGCTACCACAGCTGGTGCTGTGGGTCACCACAGTGGGTAAGGAACTTATTTTTCTTCGCCTTCATCTTCTTATTTTGCAAAGTCCCTCTTCTATCCAGAGACCCAGACTTATTTCATTGCCCCTTCCCTTTTACTTTAAAACCAGAAAAGCATTATTTTCAGAACAGTAGGGAATAAAAGGGGGGTATGGGGTGTGGAAGTGCTGGCATGAAACATATATAAAGCGGGTGATATGCGGGAAGATAAATCTTGATGGTTATTGATTGTAAGTAAATTTTTCTCACTGAAGTAAATAGGCGATTTGTAGTTTTAGAAAAACTGCTGCTGTTGAGTCTCTGAGGCTGGATGCAGGCAGTCGTCGTACAAGGGTTTAGCATGAAACTAACAGCTATGCCCTGGGACCATTTTCCTTCTCTGGCTACTGCATTGTTTTCTTTGGGGCTGTTTTGGAGAGGTGGGTGAAAATAATGCTCCAGGAATAGTGAAGGTTGCTTACAGGAAAATGTGTGGTTTGGAGAGGATGCTTTGTCTAAGCAGAGAGATAAGGGACACAGATGAAGAGAGGAGAAAGTACTGGGACTATGAAAGACGGACTTACAAGCTCCCACCTAGAAAGTGGTTCTCAGGCTAAGTTTTGAAATGAATCCTTGTGCTGCTCTGTTTGTCACTGTCAGCTTTGGCTCTGAAGAACAGCAAAAGAAAAGAAGCGACAGTACGAGGCAAGAAGAGAGATGTTGGGAGGGAAGCTGCAGGAATAGGAGAGAAGTTGGGAGGTGGCAGTATGCATGCAACCAATGATGGGAGAAGAAAGTAGGAGCGGGACACATTTACTACATGTGCACAGTGACAAGCAAATTCATTATGAGTATTAGGAAAGAAAAGCCTCTATCAGGACGTGCTGAACTTCTCAGAGAGCTGCGATTACAAAAGTACCCCCAGTTTAGATACAGTGACTACAACTTGACCCTTAGGCAAGGATCAGGAGACACTTTGTATTTCTCAGTGTAACAGATCGTGTAACTTCCAGGGAGGAAAGGAGGAAAGGCAAACAGGTTGCTGGGGGCTATATCTAGCTCCTGCTAGAGCAGTGCACTTCTCTCTCTGGGTAAATGATGAACTCATATATATTTACTTCTATATGAAGACACATTGGGACATCAGTTTCTAAGCAGGATTCATAATTTAGTTCTGTTTGTAATTGTCTGTCTGTATGCCAAGGCATAGCTGAGCATTTTTGATTTCAGGCTTTTTCTGGCCTTTTATTTCTGTTGGGAGAAGGAGGTTTTTTTATTGTTGAAAGGTCCCAGGACAAGTGTAGATCATGCAAGCAGAGCTGTATGTCCCTAAAGCCTCAGCTTTCATGGCATGTGGTCTCATCAAGAACTGCTAAGTATCTTTCCAGTGATTTTGGTGGAGTGGCTTTCTACATGCAAGTAACGTTAATGTAAGGAATAATAATTGTATTTGCAGTATATCCAAATCTGTGATATGAAGAATGTCTGTATTAGGAAAGAGATTATAAAAGGGGTGTGTTACAGAGAGAGTAAGTAAAGAGCTAAATGAAAATAAACGTACATTTTACAATCTCTGTCCAGTCTTCTGCCAAAAATAATCTCAATCACCCGGGGAAGATTTCAGTGCATGAGCATTTAACTATGTAGCTGCTGTCACAATCTTCACATGGGGGTTGCTTGTCTCACTATGGGGGCTGTTATGATCAGGTCTCAGACTCTGTAGTCAATTAGTTTAAAAACCACTTGTATTTCCACTGCAGATTTTTAACTGAAGCATGTTCTTGGAGTGGCTTTACATTTTCTTCTTTATTTGGAAAGCCCAAGGTTTAAGTGATGAGGGAATCTGCAGGTCCTCTTTTATCTCTTTTATTTTCCTGGCTGTCATATGCGTTTCTAATGAGCTCTGTCATAAAAGGATGATTTCAGAGTTCCCATCCATTGACAATTTTTGGCACCTCAAAACACTGGAGGACATTGCAACTCCTCTTGGTGAAAAAATTAGGACACCATGAGAAAATTCAGAAAGTTGTAGAGAATGATAGCAGGAAAAAACCCTCAGAAAAAGAACTGCCAAACCAAAGGTAACAAAACCAAGAAAGGGCTCAGTGCACAGGTATGCATTGTTCAGTGTCAAAGCAACTTCACAGTCTTTTGGAGGCTGAGGTTGCACACTAGCCTCAGGTCTCAGGAGGTGGTTAGGAAGAAGGTGAATAAAGCCACCAGATGAATGTCTGGGAGAATTTTCTTTTTATTTTAAGCACCAGTATTACTTTGAGCCTTCATATTGGACTATTTTCTTTTGATTACTTGAGCTTAGTGAGGGGTGGGTAGATCAGTCCTTTTCTCTTCTGTGAGAAACCAGGCTGTGCTTGGCCAAATGTCATATTCTTGCCTTTGAATGTGGAGAGCCAACTATCTGCAAAACCACAGCACAGCATACATCCTGAGCAAACCTCAAACACCTTTCCAAACGTGTGGTCGTGTTTATGTCATTGCTCAGAGTTTAGCTATTGAGTATAACCACAGTCTGTGAGATAATATTAGTAGAGGCATTTTGTCAGAATTTCTTTACAGTCCCTTCCAACACTTGTTGTGCAGCTGTCACAGAATAGAGTTACTTACATTTAATTCCAGCCTGGTGAACAGTAATGATTTTGGGTTTTGTTGAATCCTTTCTACGGCAGAGAAGCATAGGAAGACTGATGGCAGGTTTAGGAGTAAGACAGCCAGCTTTCTGTGGAATGGTATGTCAGCATGGCAATGATGAGCACCCTATACCTGGATGCTTGCATTTGTCTAACAAACAGTTTTCAGAAGTCCCAAACGTTTTGTTTCTCTCCTTGGGTTTGTCTGCCTCTCAGAACTGAGTTTGCCTGTTTTGTAGAACAAGAGTAAACTGGCTTAAGTTTAGTCAGTCCACATGTGCAGGAAGATATAGGAGTACCTTATTTTATTGTAAGCCAACTTAAAATAAACCAGTGCATCTATTTCACTTAGACAAACCTTCAGTGCTTTGTGTATCCCTTTGTTGGAGGGGAGAATGTCAAGCGTGGAAGGGATGGGACCCGGTGCTCTCTTTAGTCTCTTCATTGAGACAAAATTCTTCTTTTCTTATTTTCTTCTTCTTCTTGTGCTTCATCTCTGCTCAGTTAAAGTAGCACACAGGTACAGTAGTGGTTTCACTTAAATGGTTCCAACCAGAAGAGCATCGAATGATCCTTGAAATTTGTCTTAGGAGTTGTATCCACAGTCCCTTTACTGTGCAAATGACAGCATGTCTCTATATACTGTGCCTAGTCTGAATATCCAATTCAAGGCACTATGGCTGTCACTGAAAGTCAAATATTGGGTGGGTGCCTTGAAATGAAAACAGGACAGTTCTTTTTAAGTCATAGACTTTACGAAGTTGAGGACTCTTAGAAATACAGTGGAAAAGGATTTGATAAATCTATGGGAATCCCACAGTAAGGGAGCGCATGCAGACAAACACCAGGGATTTCCAAACTGCATCAGGAGAGATGACTAAGTTGGAGGAGGTGGAAATCAGGTAGAGAGCCATGTATACTGTTACTTTAGAGCTGAAGTCAATGTCTTATGAGCAGATGTAGAAGAAATCCATCTTTCTTTCCATGTTACGTAGCTGCACTGTTTCTAATTAGTGCATAAGATCAAAGTTGGAGAAAAGGATGCCTCACTCCAGTGAAGTTTCAAAAGCATTCCTCTCCCACTCCCTGGAGTCCCAAACAGATCCACAGGAGGGTCCCTGTCTTCAGGCTGCTTGTATATGTGAATGAGTGCACACTGGTTGTGCAGGTGTGTAGAAGTGTATCTGTGATGTCTGTGATGAGAGTGGAGAGAGATTTTCATCTTAATTTTTGTGAAAACTGCTGATGTGTGACACTAAAATGCTTCATAAAGTGGTCTATGTTGAGCTGTTACATTTGGTCATTTGTTTTGTGCGTGCACCAGTTAGTTCATATGAGATGTTAGAATAAATCTACATGTTTTAATTTTTTTTTTTTTATTTCAAACTTTTGCTCAGAAAAGCCTTGCATTCAGAAACCTGGAATGTTTATTTTAAAGGCATAAAACCTTATTTAATATCAAATGTTTAGTTTTGACATGAACTGTTCTAGTCCAGCACTCCCTCAAATGTCTTGGTCTTTGCAATTTTATAAAACCTCTGATCTGGAAGATTTTTTGGTTGACCTGTGACAGGTTTTTGTTTGGTTTGGTTTTTTAAAATGTCTTTGGACCTGCCAATAACTTGGAAAATCCTGTATTAAAACTGCCTGATTATTTTATAGTACCACATTCCTATTTGTACTTAGATTTCTGCATGCAGGTGGTTGCCCTTTGGCTGATGCTCATTATTCTGTATGCAGACAGTGACTGGTACTGTTTGTAGCTTGGTATTGGATCAAATTCCTCAGAAATAAAAGAAACAAAAATAACTTTCTGCAAACCTATAGTAAAAGCAGAAACACAAAGTGGCTGCTGAGAGGAGAGGCAGGTGAGCTCTTTCCAGAAGTATATGGAGAGGAAGGACCCCACAGGGTTCACAGTTAACATAAATTGATGGATGTCTATGGGAATACATTTGCAGCCATGCAACATCTTGCCTTCTGTATCTGGAGATTTTTATCTGTGACTCTTACGAGTAAGCATGATTCCTGTATTGAATCCTTAAATCAGAGGAGGAAAATAATGACATTAATTATGTTAATTAATTGGATCAGGCTTATAGTCTTTTCCTGCCTCTCAGCATCAGTCCTTCCTCTTACAATTCTTCTTCCTCCCATTCCATTATAATTGCTCCTCTGCTTCTCTCCTCTACTGGCATGTAACAAACCCAGTGCTTTGATGTGGCCTGCGGACAGCATGCACAAAGATGAAATCCACGGCAGGTAGGAGAGCAGGCCAGCTTGGAAGAGGGGTGAATTGTAGTGTTTGGGGAGAGGTGACTTGTAGCTCACAGATATGCTCCGAGTGCGTAGGGAGAACAGCTCCCTTATGAGAGTGGTGACAGATCACACCGGTGTGTTATGTGTTGCAGGAGAAACATGTAGAGCCTTTGTTTCAGATTGTGACCCATTCAGCACCCCTGGGTTATGGAGGACCTGTGCCTGGGGAATGTCAGGTACCTGCCTTTTTGTGCTGGATGAACAAGAGGGAAGCCAAGGCATAGAACCTTTACAATTATGCAAATGTGGTGTCAGGACCTCTCCAGACCTCTGCAGTGCTTAAAGGATTTCAGCTCCCAGGCAAGTGGCAGGGTGTCACTGGAGCATTTTTCTTCCCTCAGGCATGCTGTTCCTAAGAGCTCTCCTCAAGGTGGGCTACCTCCATGTTGTGCCTTCTCCCAGCTGTGTCACACCAGCACAACTGGACCCAGGAGGAGAAATGGAAACAGAGGGAAGTGACATGAAAGGAAACAGAGGTGACATTCCAGTCTTCCTCACCTAGAAAAAGCAATTCTGCCATATGTACTGAGTAAATAAAGAGCTCAGAATTTCAGTGAGATATTCACTCACAGAACAAATGTTATCTTTTTAGGAGAATTTCAGGTTGGTTTTCTGTATGTTCTCCTTAACACAAAGCTGGCTGTAAAAACATGAAACTTTACACAATTCTCCACTTGTTGGTGAAAAACTTCTTCAGATGTTTTATATTGGCTTTATATTTATTTTAGGTGTTTGGACTACATGACTGTTGTAGATCCCTTCCCGCTGAACTATTCTTTTGTATTCTCTGTGAAGGTATAAATCTTCCTGACATTGGCACTGTTTGAGTTTAAAAACCTATTGTGCAGCAGCCTCATCAGAGTTAGTAAAAAACAAGAGTGAAATATAGAATTGTAATATAGAATTATAGAATTAAATGCTGAAGTCTTTTCAAGAAGCACAGATTTATCCTTGCAATTCAGATGAACTTTTGCCCTGTCTAATGGGAGAACCGTGTCTTTTAATAAGACATCACAGATTTTCAGCTAATTGGTATCTGAAATCCCATAAGCTTTGGCTTATCAGCCAAGGATGATGCATTTATTCATGTATTTCAGTTGCTCAGTTAGTTTTTTTTTTTTCCCAGTTTGTAGCACAGCATGTGTTTGAGGGCATAAACAGCCAAACTTTCTGGAGTTAGAGCATCCACACCTCTCCTCTGTGTCTATGTTTATGGTGATACATATTTATATATTAAAAATACAGGAGTCATAAAGTAACTGAGAGTGACAGTAATAAGTGACACGGAAGGACGTGATGGTGTTCTGTTGCACAGAATTAAGTACAGGAGGTGTGAAGTATCTATTCCTACATTGTTCTGGTGAAGAATTTCTGTGCTATTCAGGAGCCAATAGAAATCCAAACTGGAAGTTTTTCCCTACCTGGAAGCAGAACTGACTGTTACTAGGGACTACAATGAGAATGGAAACAGAGAGGTTATGGGTTCAGAGTCACAGTTTGCTGGAATCACAATTTTCACATCAGAGGTGCTCTTGGAAGCACCTGCTTCCATGCAGTGATGCAGGACTGGTTTGAGAGGCTCTGCAGCTGTGACCAAGACTTATTTCTATAAGCTGAGGGTGAACTCTGCTTGTGCCCTTTCCCTTGTAGCTCTTCCTTGCAATATCTGCTCTGCTTTCCTGGCCTTAGGGAGGCAGGAGGAAGCTGTGGGGATACACAGGGAGGATAGGAGGTGGCCAGGGCTGGGCAGTGGAGCAGGATGGAGGAATTCTGTTCCAATGGAGACGAGGAGCCCAGCCAGTGTGGTTTTGGATTACCAAAAGAAGGGTTAGCAGCTGTCAGCCTGAACTTGAGCAACCTCAGGCAAAGCTGAATTCACTCTGGAACAGAACTGAACAACGGCTTTGCTTCACTGGATAATTCATTTGGTGGTTTTGCAGACCCGTGTGCCTTGACTAATATTCTAGACAATGTAAGAAGCATGAATGATTATGCTTAGACACTTCTAATACCTTGGATGTCTGGATTGTTTTTAATTTTCTGTTTCTGTTGTTATATTTAACTGCAGTTTAAATTTTCCAAGTATTTGCTGTTTATATTTTTCCTGCTGAGCCCTGAGTGATTAAAGACCTATTTATTACTTTGACTTCAGTAAATAGAATCACAGAAAAGCATGACTGCTTAAAATTTCCATGGTTTTTAACATGTTTTTACAGTTTTCTCTGTGGCATTTTGATGTGTACTGTGCTGGAGTTCAGATCTCTTTACACGAGTAACACTTTTAAAGTATGTAGTTCACAACAGGAGCATTTTCTGTGTTTATAGTCACTGCAGGAACCCAAATAGTATTTAAAACCTCTGAAGGAAGCTTTCTTTAACCCCATGTAGGCAAACAGTTCAGCCTGGAGCTTAGTGAGACACTGGACTTTATGAATCTTTTAAGCCCTGATAGCATAATCATTGCTGTCACTAATTTTTTTCAACTCTCCTGAAGTCCCACATGCCTCCTGGCCCTTCAAGATCTATCAGGTTCTTAGAAGAGTCTAAACTTTCCTGGAGTTTGACTTTGTGTTTGTCAGTCTGTTGCAGTCCTAGAGACAAAAGCCAGTAAAATTTGCAAAAAATAAACTTGTGAATTAATTATAAGCAAAACAAGATGAATAAACCAAGCTGGGTTTTATTTATCTGTGTTAAAAGGGCTTGTGTTCCAGCTATTCGGATGGGTAGAAACCTGGGAGATGTATGCAGATCTAACACTTTTCACCTCATCTAGGGCTTTGCTAGATCGGGCTGACAAGACACAAATATTTAGCTTCCCTTCCAAAAGCCATTTTCATTTTTTATTTGCTGAATTTTGGACAGGGCATAGGTTTTTTATTTCTTACCTTCACATTTTGATTCCCACACAATTTTTTTCCTCTCTTGTGTGACTTCCTGCATATGTGTGTGTGAAAATTAATGAAAGGAGAATATATTGGGGTTTTTGCTTACTTTAGGACCTGAAAGTATGTGGAAAAACCCTTTCCTTTAAACATGTTTCCTTCCCTCAGTGGATGCAGTTATCCAAAACTGTACATTGCTCAGGGGTTGCTTGTGATTTTGTGTGATAATATTTTAATTACCTATTTTATATAGGGATTACAATTTTTCAGGGATTTGTGCAGCATGCGAGTGTACAGGTTATAAGCTTTGGTAAATCTAGCAAATAGTTATTTTTCAATTAAGTTTTAGAAGAAATTGCAATCACTTTTGTACTAAAGTATATGTAGAACAAGCTGGAGAAGTTATTTTATTACTGGTGGGAATTGCATTGTGGTTGCAAGAAGGATTGATGAGAAGCAACAGCCCAATTAATACTGTTATTGATATTCTTCCACTGAGGAAGGTGAGGGGTAACTTATATCAAGTTATTGGGGTTTAATCCCAGCCAGCAATGAAGCCCCATGCAGCTCTCACTCACTCCCCCACCAGTCAGATTGGGGAGAGAATCAGAAGGGTGAAAGCCAGAAAACTCATGGGTTGGGATAAAGACAGTTTGACAGGGAAAGCAAAAGCTGTGCACATGAACAAAACAAAACAAGGAATTCGTGCACTGCTTCCCATTGGCAAACAGGTGTTCACCCTTCTCCAGGAGAGCAGGGCCTCATCACACATAATGGTGCCTCGGGAAGACAAACACCATTACTCCAAACATCTCCCACTTCCTTCTTTTTATACAGAAAATTTTATATCATTTAAAAATCATTTTATATGCTGAGCATGATGCCCTATGGTCTGGAATATCCCTTTGGTCAGCTGGGGTCACCTGTCCTGGCTGTGTCTCCTTCCAGCCTTCCATGTACCCCCAGTCCCCTCACCACTGTGGCTGCATGGAAAGCAGAAAAGGCCTCGGCTCTGTATGAGCCCTGCTCAGCAAAACCCAAAAACATCTCTGTATTATCAACCCTCTGTTCAGCACAAATCCAAAACACAGCCCCATACCAGCTGCTGTGAAGAAAATTAACTCTGCCCCAGCCAGAACCGGCACACAAGTACATGCAGAATTTCAGAGACAGAAGTTCTGATCCTTCTGCTGGTTTCTTAGGGCTCTTGTGACTGAGTGAACATGGAGGTCAACATCTGAGGGATGTTTAGCTTGTGTTTCCAGTTTGCATGCCCATCTCAAACTCTCTAGGCAACCCCAAAGTGGTAGCATGTTCTCAGCTGTGTCAGTTGTACTGCAGGGATGCCTTGAAATGATCTCAGTTAAAATCTGGCTTTCTTGGTTTGTACATCGTTTTAATGTTTCAATGTGACCCCAATGTTTACAATCTGACCCTTTATAGCTTGTGTTAGGTACAACTGAGGATATGGTGATTGCTGCACAAGGAGAAGAAAGGGATCAGTCTTATAGTGGGGTCAAAAGGAAGTGCGGCAGAAGGAACTGTTCTGGGAAAATCTTAGTCTGCTGGGATTTTTTTCTAAGTCTCTCCCAACAGTCACTGAAATAAGTGAATGATCTTGTGAAACCAGCCTGTAGGATTAGACACCTGAATTCAGACTATGTAACACCCCCTGGTTTAGCTTAGGGATGCCTGCTTTCCAGTCTCTGCAAGGGAGCAAGTGCTCAATGACAGCCTTGTCAGCTCAGTGTCAGTGAGCTGGCAACTGCCTTATGAATTTGTACCTCTGTGAAAACACCTACAATCCTGTTTTACTAACCAGAAAAATATTTGCTTTAGCTATCGTTTAGTTCTGCTTTTGACAGCTTCTTATTTTTAGAATGTGTTAGGTTTTTTTGCATCCAATTAACAAAACTTGTAACAGTTTTAGAGGATGAATTTGGGCTGATAGTCTGAATCCTATCATCGATGCTATGGCACTGAGGAATAAGAGATACACCATGATGTTGTGTGGTGTTCAAGTCTCCCCTTTAGCCCTTCAGACAAAATAGTCTGTTTTCAACTTTGACACATACCATGTACAGAGTGTTGTTAAGAGGAGGTGCTCTTAAACATTTACAGATAGGACTGAATCTGAAGGTGGAGTGAATCTGAAGGTGGAGAGTGGGGATTTACATTTATCATCTTAAAGGAAGACAGTAACAAAGTTTTGAGCCCAGGCTTAAATTTTATGCACAAAATGTTTCATACTCTCTAGCATACACAGAAGTGCTCCCATGAGTTTTTAAAGAAACATCAGCTTCATACAAGAATATTCTTCAGCATGTCTTTTCAGTCTTTGTGACACAAATACAGGAAAGGGCAAGAAATAAATCTGGCCAAAGTATCTTTGCATAGTATTTCTGAGATTTGCAAAGGGAAAAAGTATAGCAAGCACCGTTTTTCTGGTTTTTAAATTCTCCAAGCTCAGGTTTCACAGATAGGGTTAAAAATCATCAAATTAAACATATTTATGAGCCATCTGGTTTCTGAGTCTTTCCAGTTTGTGTTTGCTATCCTGGGTAACTATTAAGTCATTTTTGTTGCTGTAATTTTCATGTCATTACATGGCTCCAGAAACTGCATGTTTAAGAAAAACACTGCAGAGAACTGAATTCAGAGTAGAATTATAAGCACTGGCAGCACTGGAGACATTTGTCATTCTTTCAATCAATCTAACATACTAATAAAAGTAAATGCACAAAATAAATGAATTTTTTCTTTTAACGTGTATTTAAGTTACGCAATGCAACTTTCCAGCTCTCTTTGCCTACCTTTCTTACACTATGGTAAGGAGAGTCAGATTTTCTAGGGCTAGTTTTCAGCCACCAGTTTTCCCTGTGATTTGGGGAAGAATCCTTAGCCTTGGTGCCTTAGTCCTTGTCCTATTTTACCTATTTTATCTCCCTTATTCAGATGTGCTGAGATATAAAACAGTATATGTTCTTCTTCCTTCCAATAGATCCAGTGCACAGAATTACAGATTTTTTTTTTTCCTTTTTAAAGTAAAAAAAAATTAAGGAGAATCTATAACTCCATTTCAGTGGAAATTTGCTTTAAAAAAAAATTACTCTTTCACACTGAATGTTGGGTTACCAATTAAGTTTTCTAACAACATTGGCTTTTCCATTGATAAAGGGCACAAAATTGTTTTCCTTGAAAGTGTGCATTTGTATTACTTTTCCATAAAGTATCCTTATCTGCTCCTGACAAGGCACTGGTGCATAGATGTAAAATTCCCTCTTTTTTCTCTGGTGACCTGATTGATATTCTTCATGCCAGCTCGGTCCTTTGTGACACTGAGTCAGTTTTCATCTTAGGAAGAAAGAGAAGAGAGAAGATGGCTGTAATTGCTGGTGTTTGTTTTCTAGGTGCAACCAAATGCTTGTGCTATTTGAAGGAAGTGCTTTTTTTGAATGCTGACTAAAATACACTAATCAGTTTCTCTTTCTCACTCTGCCTTATCATTTTGACAGATCTGTGTTCTGAATGTTATCAGTTTTCCGAAGTCAAATTCCGTTTTATGGGTTTTGGAATCTTTCTGGTTATTTTGTATGCTGTGCAAAACCATTCCCAATTCCCTGCACTTTATCAGCTCTGCTCTTTTGAATGTGTCTTGGTAACTCTTACACACAGTGGATAGGAGTACCTGGCACGGTGAGCTCAGTGAAGCGTGGATGGCGTCTTTAGGTCTTGTAAGAAGTACACAGCTTATTTATCTGCCTTTCTTACTTGCACGTGGCATGGGCTTTAAAAGACAATCACCTAATGACTTTATGCTTTTACTTTCAAAGCCCTGATTCCCAGATGCATAAAGAGGAAGGAGTAAGTGTACGCATAGAATAAAGCGCAAGTTACTCTGGCTACGTGTGCTTTGGAGCCAGGAGTTACAGGAGCAGAGGGTGCTAACCATGATGCAAGGAAGACCTTTGAAACAATGTCTGACAAACTGTTTAATACACTGCTTAAAGTTGTGCTTGGTTTCACATTCCACCTTCTTAGCCTCCTCTGAGTGTTTGTTTGACTGCTTTCCTCTTCTGGAGTCCAGCTGGCATTGAGAGGCTCAGCTGTTAGGAAGCCCATTTGGGAGTCTCAGCTGGCGCTGGCAGACTCCACACGCTGCTGGCAAAGCTGTGGTCCTTACCTTGGATGCTGGCACCAATTTCTAGCTGAGGCTGTGAGGAAGATGCTCAAAAGGTGTTTGACTCTAGAGCTGCAAGGCTGTGCTGCGGAGGCAATAGAAGGGGTAGGTGTTTGTTCACATTCACTGGCGCAGTAACCTCACCTTCCTCAGGCACACAAGCCTGAGCACTCTCTGTGTGCCCTCAGCATGTTGATGTGCAGACACAGCAGTGCCCATGACTGCCTCCAAAGCCAAGTGCAGGCCTCCCTGTGCCCTGCATGCTGCAGCCTGCTCCTTCACAAGGTTGTACCAGTGAAGTCTGCCTTATTGGTCTCCTGGGAACGGAGCTGGCTTCCCATCGTCCCTGAGAGTAGCTTCAAAACCTCACCTTCTCTGAGAAGGCTCTCAGAGTAGAGGACAGTGACGTAGATATTCAGTGTCCCAACAGAAACCACTTCTAACCAGCCACCCAAAAATATTGAGATATAAGAGGAAATAGTAACGGATTCTAGCTTGGATACTTCAGATGTGGTTATGACACTATGGCAGGGTATGTGGCATTGTTTTTTTTAACACAAGATGAAATTACTTCCTGTGTGGAGGAACACACATAGATACAGATGTATACATTTCTTTGCCTGTGTGCATGTATGTGACTTGATTATATATGAATGTTGTTAATGTAAATCTATAATTAAGTCACTGTTATAATTATTGCAAATCCTATTGGATGGATTGCTTTATAATTGTTAAATCAGTTAATGATTAAGTGCTGCTAAACCTTTCTGCACCCTTATCTTTTGTGTTTATATCCTTTGATTCTGATTTGATTTTCCTTTTTATGTTTAATTCATTTGGTAAGTAATAGAGTGAAACTTGCCACTGAACTCTGTTAAAGTTACAAATTCATATGAAAACGTGCTTTTTGCCAAAACACTTAACTCTGATTCTTTAAACGGCACAAACTACAATAAAAGGGCAATGCAAATAGAATAATAAAATTATTTATGTCGGACAATACCTTTAAGATTGAGTCCAGCTGTTAATCCAGCATTGCTAAGTCCACCACTAAACCATGTCTCCAAGTAGCAAATCTACACATCTTTTGAACACTTCAAGGGATGGTGATTCCAGCACTTTCCTGGGCAGCCTGTTCCAGTGCTTGACCACCCTTTCAGTGAAGAAACTTCCTAATGTCCAGTCTAAACCTCTCCTGGCACACCCTGAGGACATTTTTTCTTGTCCTGTCAGGCCAAACCCCACCTGACTAGAATTCTCCTTTCAGGTAGTTGTAGACAGAGATAAGGTCTCTCCTCAGCCTCCTCCAGCCTAAAACCCCAGCTCTCTCAGCCCTCATTGTAAGACTTGTGCTCCAGAGCCTTCACCAGTTCCATTGCTCTTCTCTGGACATGCTCCAGCACCTCAATGTCTTTCTTGTAGTGAGATGCTTCAACATATGCTTCCAAAAGAGTATACTGTCTACTGTTGACTCTGCAGATCCCTCATAGTGCATATGTTGTGCTCTGTCACACCTTCTCATTACTGTAAATAAAGTGATGCTCATACTCTGTTTGCAAAGAAGCACTAGCTTTTATCGACCAGGCAGCTGGCTGTTGTGGTGACAGGGATTCTTGGAAGTTCTTGGGACACTTCTGGTATTTACGGTGTCATTTGCAACTTCCTGACCCAGAGATGTTGATGCTTTTTCATGGGAAGCTGGTACAAAGAGGATGTTTTGAGATGTGTGATTCTGTGAGAGATCTGGAAGAAGTTCTGTTGAACACTCTCTCCTCCATTGGGATGATATCTAGTCAGGTACCAAGTAGGCAATGAGAACCCTTGACAAACATATACAGAAAAAAATCACTGCTACTCAAATATGTATTTGGTCTTTTCTTGTGGATGATAACCTGCTAATTACAGCTACAATTGCAGGCTGTTTAGAACTGAAAAGGTAAAATGACATGCTGGATGAGTAGTCCACACATGGTGTAAATGTACAGAAACTGACAGGTGTGCTGCATTTGGCGGGCATGACAAGCCAAGAAACCCATCATTGGTCTGGTAGTGCCTTTCTGGATATCAGAAGAGTGTGCACTGGAAATGTAGGAATTGTGTGGAATTAAAGGGCCTTTCAGGCAGTGTCTGTGTTAACTGCTATAAACTACATGCCACTGTGAGTAAAGGACTTAAGTCTTTTATTAAGGACTCCATGTTGATATACTGCACTGGGGGCACATTAGCTTTAGGACTTGTGATTCAGGCTTTTAATGAGGATAAACAGAGAAGAAAACTGCACAAACTCTCGATCTCATGTTGTTTGTTTTCCGCATTGTACATGCTAGTGTCCTGGGAGCAAATGACTAAGGCTGTCTGCTGTTCTTATGTTGTTCATTTGAGGACTGAAGAATAGAAATCTCATTTTTCTCCCTTGTGTGGACAGGTCTGGACTGACCCTTTGCCAGTGAAGAAACTGTAGCCCCAGACCAGCAGTAGTCAGATACGGATCTTTAGGGACACTCTACTAGAATATAGAGTATCTTTCATAATTCTCTGATAAAAGCCTGGTTAAAGCTGAAAGGAGCTGATGATCTCCTACCGTTTCCCCTCCTATCACCTCCAGAGGCTGAATGCTCTTCTCATGATTCCAAAAGAACTTAGTACTTCTCAAGGTAAATGGAGGTGAAACAGGTCTGGCCTCCAGCAGCCACAGTGTTTCATGAATCCACTCTCATAGAAGATAGTTTTATTTTCTCTTGCACAAGCCTAAGAGCTTGATATGAGATACCCAGAGAATTCAGTATTTATGTGTTCTGTTTGTATTCAGTGGTTTTTATGTGTTTGTTTCTCATGCAAATAAGCACTTTCCAGATATATCCAGAAATGCATCCAATTATGTGTCCTTACTGCCTGTAAATTAAATAGCTCAGGACTGTCCCCAGTCATTTTCTTTCAGGCACTACTTTTTTCATTGGTGTTTAATCAAATTACCCATGGCCTGAAAGGAAGTCAGAAATTTTTCCAAGAATCTTTGTTTCTTTGCAGACACACATTCTGGTTTCTCTTGTTTTGATATCCTTGCACTGATTTCTCACTGGGGTGGTGTTTATTTGTGACATTCTCATCTCTATCATGAAGCTTAAGACTGACTAAAACATCTTTGAAAGGAATGAATGAGAGAGGCCCCATTGTCTTAAAATGGATCAGATCAGTGCTGGTGTGGCCTATGATCTACAGCCATCTGGATTTTCTACTACTCATTCCCTTCCATGAAGCCATCTGAATGTAAGAACTGGAGGATGTTTTCAAAGCAGTTCACAGGTGTAAAAAGTATCAGAATAGCCTCAATATTGTTGGCTCTGCCAGCCTACTGAGTAATTCATAAAGTTGTCAAACCCTTAAGCTCACCCCTGCAGTAACAAGAGACAGTAATCTGAGGCCCTCTTCCTTGGCAGGGTAGACATTCCCAACTTATCTGTTTCTATTTTGGCACTGATTCTGAAGAGGTCCTTTAAAGGAGAGGAAGAGCTCATTATATTCAAGGACTTCATGTCAGAAGTAGAATAAAAGCCTTTATAGGAAATATCCTTGCTTAGTTCTTTCCAGTTGGGAAGTGTAGTATTGTAGCCCAAAGATCTCATCTCTAAACCACACTTCACTCTAAATGATGCCTTACTCTCTTGGAAACCAAAAATAAAATAAAATAAAATGTAACAATAAGCGAGGGTCCTTTCAGTCCTAGTCATTCTTGACAATACAACTGTCTGCCTTCAGCTTTATGTGTTCTGAGAGCAGTGGGAGCATCTGACTTATCGCCACCACCTTGTACATTTCTTTACTAGTGGGGAAAACAAAAGATTAAACTGAAGTGCAGGTGATTGCTTTTCTGTTTGCAAAGTCAGTTTCCTACCAAAAACAGAGTGGTACAATTCATGTATGCTCGTTATGTTGTTTTAGGCCACGAGCAAAAGCTGTGTTGTATTTTTTCAACACAGGGGTGATTTTTTTGGATCAAAAAATAAAGTTCAGGTCTTGGCACAAACGACAGGAGTGTCTTTGAAAATAAAGAAGCAATTTGCCAAAAAGCCATAAGGTAGTCTAAGTCATCCCTGACTTTTAGTCCTTTCAGGAAGTTCTGAATTCCAGGGCTGTCCCACCCACTTGAATTCTGTTACTCAAAGTTCATTGCTCACAACAATAATTTCAATTGCAGTTTGAAGAAAGATTCTGCACCTCTTTCATTGTACTGGCTGTGAGTGAAGGTATTCATACTGGAGAGTCATCTTTCAGATGGTAAATGCTTTGAATGGTGTGAATAAGCTTAGTCTTAATCCTTTCCATAAGAGAAGTGTACGGATCTCAGGAGACTGCCCAGACTCACCTTCCTCAGCCAGCTTGGCTCTCTGTTGCTCTGAAGCAGTGGACAATGAAGCCATAACTCTTTTTAATGTTCAGCATACCACCAGGACTCCATGCTTATTAAACTGTCTCACTATTAAGAAGACTGTTTATGTTGGTGCTGAGATTCAAGTGAGCATCCCAGCCCTGCCTGCACAGATTAATTTCCTGATGACTACTCCCAGTCTTACCTTCTTTTCTCCAGGTCCCTGCTAGTTCACGGTTTTTATTTCCAACAGAGGTTTCACCAACCTCATATATACTACACCCCACAAAGTGGATTTCTAGCCATGCTGCTGTGGCCTGTCAGGCCTGTCATTGACAAAGGACATTCAATTAAATCAGTTTTGTACTTCTTGTCCTGTTGCTGTTGAGGAGGGGCTTCTTGGTCTCTGATGTGCTTCCTTGACAAATATTTCCTTCTGTCTGAGACTTTACCTTTACCTTCTTAATTTTTGACCTCCTTAGACCAGATCTGGTGTCTGCCTGCCCCAACACTGTCGCTGTCCTCAGCTTTGCCTGCACTGCTGAGTCTGAGGTTACCCTGTAACTTGGTGCTCCTGTAGCTGCTGCCTCTTGCCAGTGATTTCAGTAGCTGTGCAAGGAGCTGCTCCTCTGCATTCAGTGCACTCTGTCCAAGGCTGTGGCCTCGGGCAGCTTGTGTATCCTGGCACTTCCCTTTTTTGCACTCTGCTCAGCTCATCTTTTTTCCCTCTGGGCTGTAGCACACCGTGACCATGTGGAGCTGTTTAAACACTTCAGGTGCACTGATTTCTGCTCTCTACTTCTGAGAGTGTCTACTGTGATAATACAAAACTGCCAACCAGTAGTTCATCCTCATATATCTTTTTGCCTTATGGTAATTGCTTTCTGTTGGTTTTAGTTACTTGCTGCCTTTCGAGTATCTTTTTCTAATTCTCTCTTGCAGTTAAATCTGTGGCACTTAACACTAATGTTACATGGTCTGTAATTTATCCATGGTGAGTTTTTTGTCAGTTGTGCTAGAGTGTGCAAAACATTCCTCCAGTTTCCTAATTATAATTCATGTAAACATGTCCACTTCCAGAGAGGGGCTGAAGTAGCAGGTTCTAAGATAATTTCTGTCATTAAAAGTAAAAAATATCCATTTTTACTTTGCCAAGTCCTGAGCTGGGATTTAAAATGTTGTGAACTGTCCTCTTGTTGGACAGGTATACTATTTGCATGTCTTACATTGTTTCATTTCCATCTCTAATTAAATACATGCTTTTATGTACAAATGAAATTGGAAAACTAGTAATTCTTATTAAACTTCAAACAGCTCCTCTCGCTCTTCTCCCATTGTATCTTTACATCCCTCTTCTCAATTCACATATTTTGGTTCAGTCATAACCTACCTTTCAGTGTTCCTTCAGATATCAATAGATATCTGATGTAGGGAGTCTTTATTCTTACTCTATTCATATTTTCAGCTTATGCACACATGCTTAATGTTTGCTTCTTTATCTCTTTGCTAATTGTCATGACTGGGTTTCATGATACTGGTTTGTCTCCTCCTTGACATGATTTCTCTCCACTTCTCTCCATTCAATTAGCAGGAATGTCCTAGGCATTAGGTGGTTAAGGGTCAGTGCAGATTAAGTGGAAACGTTTTTCACAGCAGCTAGCCTAGTCACAGTTGAGTGGACATTATGTGAGCTCTTTTTCTTCCACATTTGCTAATTCCTTTGCTGGGGACTGTGCCAGTGCTGATAAAACTCTGCATTTCCCTGAGATGCATGTAGAAATCTTTTTTTAACTTCAAATTACTCCCTAGAGATCCATTTCCTTGTAAACCATTCTTTTTATGCCATGTGACTGCTGGACAGGGTCTGGTCCTTCATCTGTATCTTTTATCTTCAGGTTTGTTCTTCAAAGTTACTAGTTGATGCCAAAGTTCTTCACAGCATAATATAAACTTCCTCTCCCTTTTTGACATCCTGACTCTTTTTTGTGGGGGAGGAGAATGCAAGGAGTAAAAGAATAGGATGTGACCCTGAAGAATTTACAGGAGACATCAAAGAATGAGCAGGATTAAAAGTTCTTTTGACCCCTTCTTAGAGATGATAGTCTGGGCACTAACAGAAAGAAATGCAGGTAACACTGAGTGCTGGGGAATTTAATCTGGGGAATTTAATCTGGGGTCTTGATCATGAAGAATGCAAGGGATATTGACAGAAGATTCAGTTTTTAGTCTTGCACTTTTCTGCAACCCAGTTTAGCCACTGAAGGTCTGTTTCAAACATCAGTCTTTTACTGTCGTGTCAGAGGCTCTTAACACTTGTAAAGGGGTACGCAGTGAATGGGTGACAAATCAATTCACTGCATGGCACTGACAGTGGAGGGCCTTTGGGCCAGCTGGGGCTATTCAGAAGTGAGTCGTTTAAGCCAGTCTTCTCTGTGAACTAACCTAGAGTTAACACCCACGTACTAGGTGCCTGAAATCATAAATCCCACTCTTATATATTTGCTGGACAATTTATGATAAGACATAGTTTAATCTCTTACCAATACTCCTGTGCATCCTACTTTTTAACAACTTGTGCCTATGAAAACTAAATTTTGGCAGGGAACAATTGGAATCTCTCCTTCTGGAAAGGAATTTGGTAAATACTGAGAGGAGGCTTGTGGCAGTGCTTCCATATTTTCCTGGCAGTATTGCAGAGAAATTATAGAGGATGGAATCTTCCGTGCTGCTCCACATAGCTGCTGCCAGGGTACTGGTGGTAGGCATACTGCTAGATGAAGTTGAGCAAAAAAGTCCTGTATTCAGAGTCTCGTACAAAAATATAATTTGAGAAATATGGTGCTTTCTGACAAAGGAAAACCACAAGACTACAAGCTCTTATACAGCTGCATAAATCTGATATGCTAACAGGAAAGTTAAGCTAAAAGTTGAAATACTTGTGTTGCAAGGGAAAAGTAGGATGAAGCAAGTTACTGGGAAAAACATATTGGGCACTAGAAGGAAATTAGTTGTTTGTAAGGTTATATGAGCAACATTTCCCTGGTATTAGAATCAATTGCACACCTATTAGTAATTTGTGTCTGGCACAGAGTGTAAACAAGACTACATAAATGTCAGCAATCAGATCAAATTGTTTCAAATATGATGACAAAGGATTTTCCTATAAAAGATAGGAAGCAGAAAATGCAGTTTGTATGCTTGTGAAACCTGCTGTCCATGAACAGAGCTGGAAGGTCCCTGTCAAAGGATATAAATTTATTATTTGTTTCTATTACATGAAAGCATCTGAATATCACTGTGGAAGGCAGGAGCTTGCTGCCTTGACACTTCCTGATCTATTCCCTGGAGACCTAGCATGTTCTTTAATATCTGTGCCAGACAGTGGCTCATAAAGAATGCAATACCAGCTAGTGAACTAATAAATGCAGTTAAAAAGAAAAATCATGAAGCAATCAAGAGTGTGTTTTCATACAGATTTAGCCCAAAACATCTCAGAAGTAATTTTTTTGCTACATTTTGGAAAGCTGGTGGAGCATGCCTCTAAAATCACCAGCTGCAGGTGTGGTTTTAACTTGGTGGGTCTGTTGCAACTTTAGGGGATGGGAAGACCACAGAGAATTTAGGATCTGTAGGAAATGTTCATGTGGACAAGGCCATTATAGTCCCCAAAGATTAATGTGGGTTTAAAACAAACTTTTATTCCATTAAACATCTTGTTTTTATCTGTATTTCTATTGTTAATTAGTCAAACATAATACAATGTTCCCATTATTTTCTTCAATATTGTGATCAGGATCCAGCATATCATTTGGCTCCCCTTTTACCCTTTTTTAAATGTCAAGCAAATGTTCCCTTTCTTTACATACTGAGATACTTTGAGCATTTTGAGACTTTCTAAAACGAGTGTTATGGCAGAAGCACCATCAGCCAGTTTGTTAAGAATTTTTGAGTTCGAGCTCTGTATTTTTAAGCTGTTTATGCCTGAGGAGGCAGTGCTCTTACATTATTTTATGGCATTTAGATACTGTGGTTTTTTATCCCCTCGTAAATACAGAATCTTCTGTTAATGGAGTAATTTGCCTTTTCAGCATGATTATTTAGAGTTTTATGATTTCTATTCAGTAAATATTCATGTCTTTACTGTCTCTTGTGCTCTGTGCTACCACATACTAAGCCAAGGGCATTCAAATCTCCCAGATCTGAGGCACAGATGATGTTATACAGTGTGTCACTATCTCTTATTCAATAGAGCCTTTCTTTCCTATGCAGGTTTATAATCTCACAGCAGCTTCCCTAATATCTGTAGGGTTCTGGAAAGGTGTGTATCCAGGAGCTAATTACAGAGACAGACACACCGTTTGCTGGTTCACTGGATATCTGTTAATAATTTGATACTTCTGACCTTGTTGAATGACCTCAGATTCTCTTTCTCCTCTGTATTAGAGAACATGTATTCACTTCTTTTATTTCTGTGCTGTGGTTATTTTATTGCTCATCTATATCCTTGTGGTTATCTGATATATATCACTGTCATATGAGAATAAAAGCATCAACCATGACTTCCTAAAATCAGTCAAGGAAATTTTGTGCATACATCAGCAAAGAAAAGGATGAAGGGTTGAGAAAAAATGTTAGTGATTTGTCAAATAGCACTTACAGCTGCTGTATATGTGATCACATAGATATTGGAATTGTGTCAGCCACTAACGTGCATCAAAACACCAGGTGCCCAACCACTACAAGCTGTACAACAGAGAAATGAATGTTAATTCTTGACTGATGGGAAAAGGATGAATGCTGAATTTTGTGCTGCAACATGCCACCAAAAAAGTCTGAAAGTGACCAGGAATGGTTAGACAGCATGTGCTTATACTTTGTGGCAGAAATATCGCAAAAATACACAGTTTACATGGAACTAGGTGAACCAGCAATAAGACTTTAAATGCAGAAGACAAAACTACAGAACATGTTAACATCTAAGCATATTCATTTTTAGGTTACCATAATCAAAATTATATAAAAAGAACTTCTGATGGCACACCAGAGTTTTGATGTACCTGATGAAAGAAGTTAAGCAAGGTTTTTATTATTATTTTCCACAAAACCTGTGGATTTGGGGTAATTTTGAAATTAATGGAAAACATTGAATGGAACATAGAGTATCAACTGCCGACTTCTTCATGAGGATCTATTCTTTAAACATTGACAATAGCAAAATAGAATTGTGACCAGACAGAGGAAAGAAAACTTTAGAGACCAAGTGATATGTGTTTCTATATGGGTAGGAATCACGCAACAATCAAAGCCTGTGTTACAGATACTGTAAAAGCATTTCAGAAATCAAACACAATGGTGCAAAAGGACTTGCTGACAATAGAGATCATGGGTTGTCTTAGAAGCGTGCTTGAAAACAGACAAGCTATAACATAGTGGAAGGGTTAACATGAATTTGAAGTTTGGGTTTGATTAGGCTGATGTCTAGCTCCAGGAGCATCATGTAATGAGGAGTGCCTCATCCTGTCCTTCCCAACCCTTAGGCCTGCCTCTCCCTCCCAAAATAAATCTGTGTCTGAATGATGGGAACATGTTTAAACAGAAGACTTGGAAAGAAGGCTATTTCCAGCAGTAACAATTTCTGGAGAAAATGGCAGCATAAGAAACACAAAGTGATCTAATATAAAGCATTTATAAGAGTAATTTTTGCAACTGGCCATAATTCCAAGAATAAGAGTGTACTGTACATAACAGTATAAAGTTGGTGAATATTTAATGACAGTATACAAATGATTATGTGAAAACATAATACAGCATGCAATCAGAAATCTTGTGTCTTACTTCCTACTGAGAAAAAGACAGAAATTTCTAAATTTTGTCAGTGTCAGTTCTGTTGATGTTACAAGTAAATATCAAGGTTAAGAAATATGTAGCCAACTCAGGAAGCTACATTCAATTCCTAGCAGTGTTAGTCCATGGTGAGTGTTAGTCTTCTTGAAAGAAACAGGAAAGGTTTACTTTTATGAGCTGTTATTCCAGTTTATTTGCAACTGAATTGGAATAATTCCTATCCAAATACATCTAGGTAAACTTTAATTTGCATAAATTAAACGACACGCTGAAAAACTTGAGAGCAAAATTTATTCTCTTTTAATTCAGATGATGCTTTCTCTACTTCCTTCATTTTCTCAGGTGCTGTGATAGGATGGTGGTTAAGAGGTGTGTGAACATGCATATGAGGTTTTGGGAATGTTGTTTAATTTATTTTCAGAGCTGCTAGTAGGCTGTATGAATTTGGGTGAGGAACGGGAAGCAAAGGTTCAGCTGTGAGTTACAGCTATGAACATTCTGGCATCCTTTAAAATTGAGTTCATACTGTCTGTGCTGTCTGACTGTTACTCCACAGAAAGAAGAAAAGGAGCATCCTCGACATAGCTTTCTGTTCACCCCAGCTGAATAATGCTTTTGTCACTGTGGACTCTTTTGACAGTGTTATTGGGGTTCTCTGTGGAGAGACAGGCCAAACTTTGACAGGCAAGTGCCAAAGTACTGTGGATTTTTCATGTTTTAGATGCATTTTAAAACTTCATCTAAGATAGCCAACCTTACAACAGAATTAGATTATACCAGATATTTCTAGGGTGCAGAAGTCACTTAACTGTCCCTGGATTTGATATAACAAGGTTCCTAAATCCCTGAGCAAGTGGAAAGCCATCCCTGTCCTGATAATTTTTATTTATTTTTATTCTTCAAAGGAAAAATTATGTTTGTTAGGGAGAGGGGCTCTTGCTCATGATTCACCACTTGTATCAGCAGAAAAATGTCTCTAGTTCACTTTTGATGCTGGGAAGTTAAGACACTTGTCCTTGGCCATACCAGTTCAGTCCTGAAACACTGAGGTTCATCCCACCTAGCCTGTCCAGAGAGGATTCAATTCTGTCACTGACCCACAGCTGGCAGACGTGCAATGAACTGCTCTTTAGAGGTACTGTTCTCTGCCCAGTGCGCATACAAGGAGCCTCTAGACAGACCAGGTCATTTGGACACTTCTCCATTTAGAGAAATCTCATTTTACTTCTAGTTTTTGTTTTCATCACAAGCTACTGCACTGTTTGGTACCAGTAACTGCAGTCATCTGCATCAAAGCTTTCACAATGGCAAATAAACACCCTCCAAACTAAAGTCTCATTCTCTCTTTCTTTAACCTTGAAGGATAGAAACTTCCTTGTTCATTACCCTACAGAAATATGTGAAGTGTCAGCATGGTTGAAGTGGTGGGAAACAATGTTGTTAATAGTTCCCTGCATGTAAATGAGAACTGGATAGGACTTTTGGAAACCAGTAAGGAGGTGAAGAATTGTTATTCAGAGCTAGTGCTGTGAGCTAATGGCCTGTATCAATAATGACTTTCATTAATTGTTCAGGGTTTCGTATACAACATCAGAAGTAAGACTAGTGGAGTAAGAGTTTGTGTAACAATGTGATACAAGAAAGAAGCTCGCTGCTCTCTCTTAAAACTTGTTTAAGGGTTTCAATTCATCTTGGAATGTCGTGTACTGCAGCAGCTGCACCACGACCACTGTGCTACATCAGAACCAAGGCGCAGCTTCAGATCAAAGCAAAACAGCCATCACTTTCAATCTCCTGGTAGAGGATTGATGAAAAGCAATTCTGTGTGTGTTAACTTTGTGATTTGATTTGATTAGATGATGCATTCATTTGGTGATTTCAGAATTTGATTATTTAAGACACCACCATTAACCTATTTGATTTATTGATCCAAATTCTTTGTGACCTAGACCTGGTCATAGTTAGATTTTAATTCAGAGAATTTAAGCTAGTTTTATCCTAGTGATATCTTGGTTTGTTCTTAATATTTCCTTACTAATTTTTAGAGAGAAAATCTCTGCAGAGTGCATAGATGTATGTTTTGTGTATTATTTGTTCTTTAAAACCCAGAAGCCTTCAGGGAAAAAATGTAATTTAGTTTTGGTGTTTGAAAGATATGGCTGTCTTTAAATTAAATCCTTTGTTCCCACATATTGCACAATATTTCAAGCAGCAGGGAAGTAATACCCTGTAAGTTGCAGTTTGCTCATTATAAAATCCAAAATTAACTAATAGCAGGTAATTATCCACAAACTGTCAGTCACTCATTTCAGTAAATCTCTTAAATACATCAGTTCATATGCATAAACCCCAGTCCTTACTGTACTGTGAACTGAGTTAGCAGAAATATAATTAGCTAAAGAAAATGGCATCTAAAGTCCCAGCATTTAGTTCCACTGAGATATCATAATGATGCTCAAAATGAATCATCAAATTCACTTATTTGGAGACCCAGTTGGAGGTCAAAAGCTTTTATATTAAACAGACTTCTTCAGTGAAAGTCAATTAATCCTGAAATGGTTGACAGAGAATGCAGTGTGCAAAGGGGCCAGAATAGAGAGAAAGCTAGAAAAATGTCATCTGTGGGTGGGAATTGAGACTAGATTTCAGCAGAGAGGTGAAAGGCTCCAACAGATGAGGTCAGCTCTGCAGGAAGTGGGAATATGTTCTTTATCTAGGAGAGCACTTTACCTATCTATTGCTTGAGAATATGCAGAACATTGGAAAGTGTTGCTGTGTCATTAATGCTGAAGCATCCTTACAGCCTGATTTCTTCATGGCTCTTTGTCTGGTTTGGTGTTCATGCCAGACTACATGGACTTATGTAATGGTGGTGTAGCCTGCCAAGGCAAGGAGTCCTCAAGTGTGTGACTTACTGACAGCAGATTCACTTGAGCAGCCAAGCCTGCTGCGGAAAAACCAGAGGACTACAGGACCCATTGAGTTCCTTAGGTTAGTGACTACAAAGTGCCACACACCCAGGCTGCCCTGCCATGAGAATTTAGATGAGAAAGAACAAAACATTCAACCTGTGCCAGGAGTGCTGGAAATGCCAAAAAAAAGGCAAGAGCTGGCTGAGACGATGAACTCTCGAATCTGAGGCAATGGAGCAGAGCTGCCTGATGGGTTTTCTGACCCAGGCCAAGTGTCAGAGCCAAGGATTAAGTCTGATTTTATTTTCATGTGTCAGTTGCAGCATTCCACCTGAAAAAGATAGTTGCCTCATTAAACAGTGATTTGGTTTGGACTGTGTCACAAAGACTG
Source organism: Eopsaltria australis (assembly GCA_034509425.1). Classification (NCBI taxonomy): domain Eukaryota; kingdom Metazoa; phylum Chordata; class Aves; order Passeriformes; family Petroicidae; genus Eopsaltria; species Eopsaltria australis. The sequence goes on from JAVTVJ010000241.1 coordinate 4,157,328, forward strand.
CTGTGGTATTGCAGGAGTGTCAAAATGGGTAACTGGACATGTGCTCTGATTGTGGGAGTAACAAAAATGAATAGTAATAGTATGAGTTCTTTTCACCAGCTTGACTTTTCTCAACATCTGAAATCAATTTTGGACAGCTTAAGTAAGAGTATCCCACAAGCTAAGATTCTTCCTGTTTAATGGAATATGCTGAAAGGAAATTACTGTGCTTAATTTCTAAAATGCTAGTTTAAAACTTTCCAAGCAAATTATTCTATATACCAGCCCTACCAGCAAGGAAACAAAGTACTAACTGTGCAGCATGCCTGCTGCTCTGATTTTTAAGATAATAAAGAAATTAGGGTCATCCCTCTTTGTTCCTCTGTAACTCAGTTAGACTGATTTCTAAAGAAAGAGCAGGCTTAGGATCTAATACCAATAACAATATTTTCCATGAATGTCTCTGCTAACGGATAACACAATGAAGAAGTAAGATGTGCTTTTTTTGCTGATTCCCATCCTATGAACTGCTAGTACAATTGGATGTTCACTTGCCTAGTGTCAAATAGCCATATTACACCAAATGACAGAAGCAGCATGGGCAGAAGAACCTTTATTCGGTCTTGGTTTATGTGTTAAATGCAAAAACCATCAAGAGAGGTTAGAGAAAACTGATAAGGTAAAGGCAGTAGTAATGTGTGAACTGCAAGTAACAATTCATACTCAGATACTGCCTTCTTGTGTGGAAGCCCACCATAATTACAGTGTGATATATTTTTCCCTCATCATTGGGTTTAATAAAGAGTGGTGGGTGGGGCTTCTGAGCAAAATAATTCTGTGGAAGCCAGTACTGTATGGCAAAATGCAAATGTTGCTCTTCTAGAAAGGCAGAGGTCTTGTACTCCTTCACGTGGATCCCCAAGGTCTCACAGCTACAGCCCTTGGCTGCCTGAAAATGAGACCCTGATGAGTGGCTGCTTGTGAATGAGAATACAGCTTTGCTTCCACATAGCAGTAAGTTTTATTAAGTACACTTTACCACTATCACTCCTGTTATGTTCTGTAATCTCCAGCAGGTACCATATCTTCTGCTAGGTAAAACAGGAAATGATGGCATAGCTTGTGACAGCTGGAGACTATTCACTTTGGGACTCCAGTGATGTATTCTTAAAACAATGGGCATTTCCGGAGGCTCATTTCTCCAGGTTCTTAAAATCAAAACAAACAAACCCAAACAAACAAACACAACAACAACAGCAATTAAAAAACCCAAAAGGCAAACAAACATAGAAATTTTATATTTGAGAACAATTCACTTGTGTATGCCTCCTTTATCATACGAGTTTATTCCTCTTCTCTCCATGCAACTTTATTCGCAATGTAATTTCTTCATTTTCACTTATCTGAGAATGTGAGGTGTGAGCTGGGAATTTGGCTTCCTCTATGTTAGATGAAGCCGGACTACATTTATCTGTGTTGTCTCTGTGGAATGTATTATTGACCAGAGCTTCTGCCTTTGCCTAGACTGTTAATGGAAGAGCTGAGGATGGGACCCAGTTCTTCAGGTCTTAAGGGTTTCTCTTCCCGTCCTGAATTTCATAATAGATGTCTCATACAGCTCTAAGAAACCATAGTCTCATATAGCTTAAAAAGAGGTGGCCAGCAGCCAACTTTCAAATAAACAAGCTCTGCTCTTTCATTAAAAGAAAACATTATCATAATATTAAATTACAAGTCAAATGGTGAAGGTATCTTTCCTTGTGTACAAGATATTATCCTTTGAAGTCATAGAGTCCAGAGTGATTTTCACACAAGGGTGACCAAATAGGAAAAAGGGGAAAAAATAAATAAAACAGTAACACTGGTTGCTTTTCACATTCCACTCCTGGTTATAGAAACACATGTGTTTGGATAGCAAGTTTCTTGTTACCCACATCTTCTTCTTCCCCTGAACTTTAACGCCCTATATTCTTTGTTTGTTATCTAGGATATGTTACATTTCTAGTATGCTTCTCCATATTGACAATAAAAAGGCTAACATTGCAGCTGTACCTTGGTGAAATATTTTGAAGTCAGGTATTCTGTCCAAACTCTCATTGATACTATTGTGGGAAAGAGTAGGAAGCTTGCCAATGAATCTAGCTGAGATAAAGGAGAAATTTCATGAAAGAGCTGATGAAAGGCCAATTTTTATCCTGGTGCTAGGTAGCAAGCCTTTAGATGAAAGAGAGGAACTAACAACTAATCCTACTGACTATTGCTATCTTTCTTTTTTTTCATACAATGCAAATAAAACTTCTCACTCATAAACTAACACACCAGTGCTCAGTGGAATACAGCAAAGTCATGAAAGTGACCTGGCAAAGCAGTGTGAGAGTCTTCCTCATTCTCCCTTTGCACCAACAACTTATTTGAACTTTGGTTTCACACAGTTTCTTGTCCCCTGACCCCTTCCAGCTCAGTTGGGGGTTATTTCTGGGGCTGACAAGTGTTTTTGTTGGCAGCTACTGATTGACAGTCTGGATCACCAAGCATCACAATGTATTTAGCATTCTAGATGAGAGAAGAAAAATAAATCTGTTTTGTCCTTGGGTTTACTTTGGCTTTTTTGTTGCCAAATGATCTCTTAAAAATCCTGGACACTTTCAATCTGAATTGTGCACTTGCCACCCTTTAAAGTTTGCTATTGACTATGTCTTGAAAATTCTGATATTCACTTCTGCTAAGTGGGGAACTGAGTGGCATTCTTAGTGAAGTCTTGCTGTTCTGGTTTCCCAGCATGTTAATATTTTAACTACCCCCCAGTTCATTTTTCTTCAGGTGTAAAGATATCAAGTATAAACTGTAACAATCGCATTCTCCTTTCTTTTGTGAGTCTGAATTGGTAAGTGATGAATGATGGGTTGCAATAACTATCATTTCAAAATACTTGTTATTTGTTCAATTAACCTTGGTACATTTGAAATACTTGTTCAAATTAATTAAACGAAATGAAACTCTAGCCATAGTTACAGTAATCAAAATGCAGTTTACAGTGCTTTGCTCTGTTACTAAAGTGAAACTTTGCTACAGAATAAACATTAATAGGAGTAGCTCAGTAATAATAAATACCATTTCTAAACAGATCTCTGTCAGAATCAGACCAAAGACAACCTGTAACGTCATGGTTACAGCACCTCTCTCATTCTACTCTCCATGGTCTGTACCTACTGCTGACTACTCCTGTGGATGCTTTTTTTCATCAAGAGATTTGTGTTATGTTCTAGTAAGAGTTTTGAGCCTCATTCTTACACTTTCATACTCAGACCAGCACTTTAAATCACGCATTTTGCTTCTGATAGCAGACTGTATTTCAGTCCTGTCAGGAGGATTGTAGCTGGGAGTTTTTCCAGTTACAAGAGTTCCTGCCTTCTTTACATAGGTTCTTCACGTACCAGCACAACAATAGATGTAGCTGTGTAAGTGTCCTTATAGAATTGATAGTTTAATGGCATTTTCCACAGTCTCCCATGAAAAAATCGACTGTCTGGTACTTATGCATCTCCTCCCCATTTATTATCCACTCTGCCAAAGTTGTATGTGGGTGGATGGGTCAATTGGTTTCTTTTTGGTTTTAAAGTTACTTTTGGGGAGGGAGAGGTTTCTTGGGTTTGACTGATTGATTTCTTTAATGATGAATTGCAATACCTGTGAGTTATACTATTGCTATGTTTATTTAGACCTTTCCTAATCCCTTGTTCTTCCTTGGACTGAGATGAACATCATCTCTGGGACAGCCTCTGCATTGATTAAATAAAGATGAGTAGAAGCAACTAATTAGCAGGCTCTTTCAATCTTTGGCCTTTCTATAGGGGTAGTATAACTTCTTCCCTCCTTGTCTCTCATTAAAAGAAGTTGAGAGGAGAGGTATTTTAAAAATAATAGGTAAAGGCAACAATAACCTAGTCTTTTTATAAAGCAGTCAATCATTAGTAAGGGTGTTGAAATAAAAGGAGTTAGAGTAAGTTAAGTGTTATATGATTACTACTGATTACATAAGGAGGAATTTGTAATTTAGAAGAGAAAATACAGTATGCCCAATAGCAGGAAACTACCTAACAATATTCTTAAAGATTGGAATGGTCAAATGAAATACATACTTAGTATTTAGAAATGGCATCATGTGTATTTTTCTGACTTCTTTTTTTTGCTTAAACATGGTTTTTTTCAGCTTAAAACATGTCATCTGATGCTTTTCCAAAGGGTCTACGTTTGTCACTGCCACGTTTTGGAAACAACTGTATATGTTGAGCTTGTTGGTTTATATATCCTGTATTTAATATAATACCTCAGTGTATTCTTATTGTTAAAAAGAGTTGTAAATTATTTTTCTTGTTTCACTGCTGGGCAGACTTGTCCAAATGAATTTGTGCATATGAATCCTATGTTTGTGTGTGAAGGCAGAGTGCACAACTGTGCTTGACTTCTTCAAGGTAAAACCATTGAGAAGCACTTGGCACGCAGTTTCTGCATGGGACTTTGAGTATTAACATGCGAACCAGCCAGGAGCATGCAGGTTTTTAGGCATTTCTCTTCTGTTACCCTCTCAGTGTTGCAGAATTCATTGGTAGCCGTGTGCTTTTCAGCAATGAGCGGATTTTAGTAAGTTTTAATGAAACTAGGAGATGACATTGTTTCTGATACAAAGTGGATGGAATTATCTGCTATGTACAAATTCATTTCTGATCCTTCAATAATCTCCAAACAGATCCATCAGAAGTTGAATGCTGGAGAAAAGCTTGTAAGATTTTATGACCAAAAGACCTGGGAAGGAAATTAGTATTGGCTGTGATAGTTCTTCTTTGTCCAGGTGAACCAGGGGAACTGATAAGACAACAGTAACCAAGTCTTTGCATCACACTTTTCCTTTATTTTGCTAAAAGCACCTTTCCCAAGAGGCTGATCCCATCATCTGCATTATTGCACATAGTGGCTCAGAGCATTAATAGCAGGATGGGAATGGGAATGCTTCTCCTGAGTAGTGCCTGTTAGACAATGCTGTACCTTAAGAGCCTCTGTTCCTGTCTGGGAAGAGTTACCAGACAAGGGAATGTATCTAAAAAATCTGCTTTTAATGATATATGGGCATCCCTGTAGCTGTCTTGCACTGCTGTGCAAGGGTTAAGTACTCAAAGGGGAATCTTTAGATGATGAAGAGCTGTTGACAGTCATCCTTGTGTCAAAAGTAGATCAAGAAAAAAGGAGTGCAGGAAATGTGCCTTTGTGCTTGGATAGCCTCTGTGAGTAAAGCAGCCCCTGAGGGATTCCAAAAGCAGTGCATACCTTTAGAGCATTCCTAAGGCTCTTACTAGTAAAACAAGGATGGAAAGGGACATTAAGTAACCTCCAAGATCAATGGAGCTCAAGGACAGATTAAAGTCACTTTTGTCCTCTCCACTTATGTTGTGTGAAATCAAGTAATTGAAAATAATTTTCTTTTTGCTAAATTGAATTCTACAGGATCAATTTCATATTCATTGTAATAATTAAATCAAGACCTGGATCTGAAAATTATATTTCTTTCACTTTTCTGCTGGCATACAATTCCTCTTTTTCTGTGAAATGTTGCAGTGCTGTTACATGGAAGTTGAAGGGTGGGGAGACAGAGCTCCTGCCACAGGCTACAAAATGCAGAGACATCCTGAAGCTGGCAGCTGAGCATCTCCAAATGGACAGATGCCTAGCAATTGGGTACCCCATTTCTTCCTCATCTAATTTTGTTGGCTGCTCTGGGCAACTTGCTGAAATTTTTTTCTGCATCTTAGCATACAAGTTAGTTAAAAACTAGGTATTTTCTCTCATAGGAAACTGATTTTAGAAATATTTTTTCATTTCTAATCATGATGAAGACTCAAAATCTTAACATTTTTCACAAAACAAATTGTTCTAAATGCGTACTTTGACTTACTTGAAGTTAGTCATTCAGTATGGCAAGCAGTCTGTTTTGAGAACATTATTTTCCTTCAGCTAGGTATTACATCATTTTACTGCATTAATGTTAAAACCCTGAACTCAGAGCAGATTACAGAGTGAAGATGACATGTTTCAACCTTAACAAAACTATATAGTTTCCACGTGATTATTTGGAAGATACTAGTATTTCCTATTAAGTAATGGAACTGGCATTTCCATACAAAAACACACCATGAGAAAGCGGTCACTCAGCATTTTACTGTCATCAGCAGAGAGTGAGGCTTCAGGCAGCCTTTTGGGGGATTCCATCCCTTCTGCTTCTGTCTCTGCATCCACAGGCTTCATATTTTGCTTCACCTTCCCTTGTGACTGTGCCTGTCACACCTGCATATGTGCATTCACACATACCTCCTTTTAAGCTGCAATTGAAAAACCCTATGAGTGCTGTTCTAAAGGAATAAACCAATTCTATTTCTTCCTCTACATTTGTGTGCAAGAGCACAACAGTTTTGAAGTGCTGTTCCCTTGGAAGGCAGAATGTATTCCCATCACGTATTCTTGGTTCTTTGTAGTGATTTGAAATCCTTTATTAAGAAATGGACATATCCCCCTTAATTTTTTATTTCAAAGTAATACATCTAATGTAAGTCAGTCATCCAAGCTATGTTCCCTCTGGGAGGCAGGCTCTTCAGCAATTTGCTGCAAAACAGGTGTCTCACAGTGCAATTTCATATCTCTTTTCTCAAATGAAAAAGCCAGATTGAAAGGCTTGAGTCCTTCATCTCTCCCCAGCTTGTCGTCCTTCTGATTTTGGCAACAGGCAGTGTGGCCTGATGTGAACAAGACTGAAAATATTGAAAGGTTAATTTAAAACATTCAACCAATGAGAAAGGAACATTTTCCTTAAGAATGGGTGGTGTTTTTATTGCAGAAAAACAAAAAATTGTTTTGAGATTTGAAAAGGAAAGTAACATTCTTGAAGAATCAAAGACTTTCACTTTTTGGTTCGTTTAACACTTTTGATTTTTTTCCTTTTATTTTTCTTCTTTCTCCCACTTCTGCTTTTGGCCAGTTTTCAAGAACCCAAGAAGATCCATATTCCTTGTGGGGAAAACACAGTTATGCATCTCTTAAATTCTTTTGAATGTTTTTCCCCCATTAATGTGAGTGGAGGAGGATATTAGGAAAAGGCACCAGATTTAGAGTTCTGGATGAAGAGTTCTGCTGTCTCTGACACAGGTGTGCCTTTTACATGATGTCACCCTGGCAATGTCCAACTTTCAGATGCAAGGCTTTAGACAAGTCAATGGAATTCTACCAAGAAGAACAAAAATTGATTGCCAGTGAAGCTGTAGGTCATATGGACAAATTCCTCTTTCTCAGAACTGACATTGATACAACCTGTGACAGCTGTCAGGATCCAGCCTGTACACAGGTAGCAGGAGTGCAGTAGGCGCCTCTTCTACCAGTCACCCCAGCCTGAACAGAAGAGAGAAACTGAAAAGTGGAGCAGAATGGAGTTCTTCCAAACACTACATCTCAAATGTCCTTGGAAAGCCTTCAGGCTGTTGTGCAGCATATGATTGACTCTGGGCAGCCTAAAGAGAAGTGAGACACTGTGCAAAACCCAGCCCTCATTACCTGTGAGTAATGAACAGTATCATAAAAATAGACAAATGAGTATTGAGTGGCTTTGCTATAAAAAGAGAAATCTTTCCAAGTTAATGTGGCAATATGTGCACACATGAGTATGTGCATTTGTACACTACACAACTATCAGGATGAAGTAGATGCTGTATTTTTGGATTTCAAGAAGTGTTTTTGGCATCCTATTTCTCAATAGTAATTAAAATAGTGATTCAGATCTATTTCGGTAGGTGTAGATGTACACTGAAAACTGAATAAAAAATCATAATTTCCAAGTTGCTATTCAAAGGCAATATGCCAAGTTAGGGAAGAAGTATCGAGAGGGGGAGCCAAGAATTTAATCTTGCATCGTATTCAATAGGTGAGGTTTGTGAGAAAAATGTAGATGGCATGGGCAAAATTTTTCTGTGAGTTCTGTCAAGTAGCTGTAGCACAGGAGTGAAAACCTGCAATGTGCTGTGTTTAGTGCCAGAGCTTCACAAGTCTTTGTTTTTGAAGGGAGGCACACTGATTTTATTAGAAACAAGTATTTGATGCATGATGGGTTGAGGATGCACTCCACAAAGCATTGGGGAGAATAAAGAGTGGTTGCACAAAATGATTCAGGAAACACCACTATCCAGGGAAGGAACTGGCCACTGAGTGACCAAATAAAGAAAGCGAGGAAATGTGAGACAAAGCAGCATTTTGTGTATCTAGGGGCAGCAGGAAGCAGCTTGCTGTGAGCAGCAGGAGAGGGGACTGTTGGAATTTTGTACAACCGCAAATGTCTTGCCATTCAGTATGCCATGGAAACCGCAGATGATCTTTGGCAATCCAAGTGAATATTGTAACAGGAACTTACTGGTTGTGAAAATCTTTTTGGACTGATCCACTTACCACCCTTCAAGGAAGATTCTTGTCAGCAGGTGGGCAAGGAGGTGGCATTCTGCCTCTTGTGGATAGGATGTCAGGTGGGATTACAACAGCTGAGAAGGTTCTCTGAAGTAAATAAACTACCAAGACAGCTACCAAGTAGAGTCCATAGCATAAATGACTGGGTTTAGTTTTGCAGAATATAACTAACTTTTAGAAATTTTGTAATGGTGTCAAAGAAGGATGAACAAGGTATGTTCTTAGGTATCATTCATGTAAAGCAGGAAGTTAAAAAGCAACCAAACAAATAAAGGTCTGTAAGTATTCTCCTAGTCACATAAGTTGCATAAGACTGGGGACAATGAAATGCACGTCTATATCCTCCAGTGAGAAGTGACTGTGTGGTTTGACTGGCCTCCAGCTCACTGGAGAGGAAGCTGTCTTCCAGACTTGTTAGGAGAGACTTTTTCACATGATGTTAAATTAGCAGCCAAGGGAAATGATAGAAAAGCAAGAAATGAAAACACTTGCTTAGCAGAGAGTAGGGGTATTGAGAATAAAATTAAACAAGGCCCCAAGGACTGAAAGAGGAGTTCTTCAACTGCCTGCGACCAATGTGATGAGGCTGGCTAACAAGCAAGTGGCAGTGGATTACAATTACTAACTTCTAAACCTAAGTGCTGATAAACTCCAATTTCTCAGACTAGGAGGGAGAATTTCTATGACTGAAATCAAAGGACAGAAGTAAGTTCGTAACAGCTTTGTATAGCTAAAATGACATTGTCTCTCTCCCCAGCCATTGAACAAAATGATCTTGAAGGTCAATTAATACCTAAAATAAGTGTTAGTGGGATTGCTGATGACTGTTATACACTGTCAAATTCAACTAAAGATCTGGATGAGATAATGACAAACCTGTTGTGTGTAAGGGGAGGGAAAAAATGTCTTTTATTCCCATGTGTGTGAAGCCTTCAACAAAAGTGGCATATTGGTGGTTTTGTTCTGCTAGCATGGGAGCATATTTGCAGATATTGAATAGATGACAGTATCAGAATGAAAATTCCCCTGTCACTTGTTAGGATAATATCTTGGAGCCATTCTCAGCAGATAAAGAATTGAGATAGGAATTGAGCTCAGAACTAAACTCCGATGTTCCACAAGTGGAATTGGCTGTGGATTGAGCACACTTTGCTTGGAAAAAGAATAAAAATTTAAAGTGGTCTGATAAGCACTCCAGCTGAGATACTCAAATAAAGGGACTTTAGTGCCTAAAACACATCTGAAAATGCTGTATCTTGGTAGCTCCAGAAGAGGTAAATCTCTCAGAATTTAAAACAGTGCCAAAGGAGCTCAGTTGAAAGAAAGTTCATGGACAGAATCAGATAATAATTGAGTTGCTTGTGTAAACAGCTAGAAAGCTACAAGCCTGTAGCTGACAGGGAAGCCATACTGTTATAAAAATTAAGGAAAATACTACATTACTTGCACTAGAAGGAAGTTGAAAAGTTGAAAGTTTAGCTGTAAATGAAGAAAGCAGGAGAAATTAAGAAGAAATCATCAGGAAGTCTAAGGGAATTTTCCAAGTATATTAGTAGCAAAAATATTCTAGCAATTATATGGATCTCTCTTAAATGTATGTGGTAGGTTTGTCAATAATAAAGACAAAAATAAAAAAATATTCAGTAAATATTAGTATTCTAGGAAAAAATAAAACAAAAAAAAAGATTTTTCACTGTCACATAGAGATAATGCAATGGTTTTCTTAACAACCTAAAAGTATTATGAAAAACTGTTATTAAAATGCCTATTTTGTAAAACAACTGGTTGAGACAGCTTGTGTTCAAAAATTTTGAAAGAGCCAGTTAAGGAACTTCGAAAGACATCCATGTTCATATTTTCAGTAAGTGTGTCAGGATACTGAGGAAATTCTGCAGAACTGAAAGAAAGTTAATGCTACATTAGTATTTAAAAAGGGTAAATGGACTAAGCTGGATGACAGTACTTAATTACATCTGCTCTACTCCTGCAAAGTAGGACTGCTTGGTAATACAAAGATTGCTGCCTTAATATCAGTCTGAGTAAAAATACCAGAATATTTTATATAGGATCAAAGAGCTAGAAAAGGGTTTATAATTACTTTTTAATCTAAAGGGCTTATTTGAAAAGACATATTGTTGCAGTGTCAGTTTTTCCAGTTTACCAGCGTGACAAAAGTCCTGTGGAACGTTCTACCTTCAGCCACGTTCTTGAATTGATAACTCTACATGTGTACTTAAGTGAGTGCCTGGTACAAATTGCTGTGTCACATTTTGGTTTAAAACAAAAGTATGAACAGGAATCATTGTCAATTAACTCTACCTATGAGTTTCCTGTAAATATAAGTTCTGGGTTATGTTCTCTTTAGGAGTTTAAGAATAAGTCAGAAGACAGCATTAAAACTGTACTGATGATCTGATAACTGAGAGATTAAGGTAGGGGGGAAAAAAAGGCAGAGCTCAATTCACCAATGGAACTAGGTTTCTCAAAGGGAACTAATACAGTGGAGGGTGAGAATATCTATCTTGGAAGGAAATATGTCACAGAGACACTTGATGTCATGGTAGATGATCAACTAACATAATTTATTTTGGCCAAAATGTCTGATGAAATTGTTGCACGGATTAACAGGGAGATCTCAGGAGAGAAAGAACGGCCATTCTGCACAGCATGACATTAGTGTGCACTGATGTCTGCCTTTCTGCCTTTTTCCCTGAAAAACTGGAGAGGGCTCTAGAAGATCCTGAAGTACCACCTTGCAAGCTTTGGAAAAACTGTGTTTTGTTGTGTTGCTCCCTTTTTGACCATTACCTGCAATCTACCCAGACAAAGTACAAGAGTGATGAAGTAAGCAAGGGACTTGGGGTTGAACCAACTAATGAGCAAATAATAAGAGGGTTTAATATCAAGCAGCAGGAGATCACAGTGACATTTTCAAAGAGCGAGGTTAATAACTTAAGGCTGTAAATACTCATAAAGGAGTGAGATTATTTATTGGGCTAAAAGTGAAAGTTTTAGGATCATTGAAAAATACTTGGATATGTAGCAGACAAAGAGTCTTCCTTAGGCTTAGTGTGACTTCCTGATAGTCAGAGCCATTAGTCTGCACATTAGTTTATCTTCTCAGAGAAACAGTGAGAAATATTGAGTTGCTATTTTGATATTAGAGGGGGAATACTACTAGAAAGTGCTGTAAAGGGAATTCTTCTTTTGTCAGAAAGATGTCTTGGCTAATCTGGAATTGATTTCCCATCATGGGTTCTACAAGTATTTTCTGTAATTTTCTTCTCTTCTGCAAGTTAACATCAGAATTCAGGAGACAAATCAACCCTGCAGGTATCTTAATGCTTTTTATTTTTTTTTTTTTTCTGTAATGTAGTGAAAGAAATGGTGTTACCTTTTCAGTGCTGATGGTTTCTTATATTACTGAAAAAGAGATGCATTTGTGCTGTGCTTCTAAAAGATCCCATATTTTTCCTGTGGCAGTTGAGTATGTTACACTGTTTCTTCCTGATCATTTTATCTCCCTTAATTACAGACTTATCTTAAAATCATGAATCTCCTTCCTTTCCATCTTATGTTTCTTTTCACTTAAACTAGTGACTTTTGCTGACAGAGAAATTACGGAGGTGGAAAGTAATAGTCATTATTATTATTTTCAGGCTGAAATTTATGTCACACAAAGATGACATGCAAATATGTGTGAGAGGACATGATGTGGGATTACCAGAAGTGTCTCTGGATTATCAAAGACATCTTAGTCACTAAGTACGCTAGGTTTTTAATTCAATCAAAGAAGCTGAATGAATGAGAAAGAAAAACAATTGAGATATAAAGCAAGAGCATAGGCTGGACTAGAGGCTGCTCAGCTGCTACTGTGAGTCCTCTTCTGCTCAGCCATAGCCAGAAATTCTTTGCTTTGAGGAAATGAATGAATGGGGACATAGTTCTGTGGGTGAAAAAGTTCCTTGTCAATCACTGAGTCTAGGGTCTTCTGTCCAAGTATACTTCGTCTGTCAGTGAACTCAGCAGTAATGACTGCCTTTCCTTCCTCTCAGATGTCCAGTTAGGGAAGTGGCACCTTCCCAGGGTAGATGAATAGTTTTGTTACACACATTAGAATTAACTCTTACAGCTTTTGGCCAAAATTGAGTAGGGTGTTACTGTTGTTTTGTATCTTATTTGTCCCAGCCATCAGCAACGGCAATGGAGGTATTTTCCACACTGAGGGACTAAATTAATATTTCAAGTAACTGAGGGCTCTGTTGATGGTAATCTGCCACTGGATCTTGTGATTGTTAATGAGAAACAAGAGAAACATCCCAAAGGTGTTTGCCGGGGAGGGGCTGGGGTGTGACTGCATCAAATATTTAGCTTCTGTTTTAGTTTTGTCAGGACAAATGTCTCTAGCAGGACTTCTGCTATGGCTGTACTCTGTTTCTGGGTCCCATGACACTCAGGCTATTTCCAAAGTATACAAGCAGCTTGGAGTGTGTGAGGAGACGAGTGGGTGGAACAGACTTTACACAAAGCCCTGGGGGAAGTAAATACTGAAGCTTCAGCAGTGCTCAGTGAAGATTGAGACAGAGAACGGAGCAATATCTCAAAAGCGACAGAACATAAGTTGGGAGGAGCAGACTTCAGTTGTCAAAAGCCCTTTTCATAGCAGAATTTCTTTTAATATAGTGAAATAGATTTGTTTGCATTATATGATTGATTGTTAGCATGGATTTTACACAAGGCAACACTTTCATAAGGCTGGCTAAACTTTGGCAACATAACTTCCATTCTTTTTGGCAATTTCATCCTCTTATTGAAGATACCTTGCTTATCAGGGCAGTGCCTGTGTCTTATATGCAGTGGAAAACCAACTTTTCCAACATTAGTATCCCTAAATATTTGGAAACAGAGGCAGGAAAAAATGCAGTGTTTGACAATTGATCTGTGGAGATCCCAAATCTGTCATCTGTACAGCATGTGTCTGCTGCAGCAGAATGCTGTTCTGTTCTAAAATTACCCTTCCTTGGAACCCCTTGAATGACTGTCTTTTGTAACATAATAAAAGATGGAAGGATGCAGCATTTTCATGCTATGAAACATTTCACAGCATTTTACTCACTGTGTGATGCGTTGTCATACGTACTAAAAGAAAATTGTTACAGCAGTTTAAAATCAGACCAGATATTGCTGAAAAACTATATGAAATAGTGAGTGAAACATATGAACATATGCTCAAGTTTGAGGGCTTTTCCTTTTTAGAGATACTGATGCATGCTTTCATAATATTATTGTTCAAATTAGTTCTGCTGAGAATATCTTGGATGTTATCAATGGCATGCCTGTGCATCCTTGTCTCAAACACAATTCATGTGAATAAAATTCCTGTCCCCTCTGACGTGATTTGACATTTTTATATTGCTGAACTCATAACCCAAATGGCCGAGGTTTGAAAACAATTCATTTTGCATCTTGCTGCCTGTGAACACTTATTGAAAACAAATATGTTTGCTTTTTTCCAACTTGTTTATGATTTCTAGAAAAGGCCAGGGATAATCTTAGCTACAAACTACTACATGCTTAGTTTGGGACTTGTGTATTTTCACACGCACAGGTTAAGTGAATAAAATAACTGTTGTTGGTATGAGCTGTTCTGGAGACATCAGGATGGTGCTGCACTGGTGCATTGCAAGGAAGGTGAGAGTAATACAGCAGGGCTTTGTCATATATATGCTCATACTTTATAATATGGGAGCAGAGTTTTGTACAGCAACATCAAACACATCCCCTCTTCTTTTTATTTTGTTACAGCTGTTGTCTCCTGTTCAGGATCACATGAAGAAAACTCTTCTTCACCAAATCCAACTCAGAAGCTCTCCCTGATAAAAAATAGGATGGTTTCATTGCATCAGCCTGCTAAACCAGGTACCATAAGTCCTCTTCCTTACATCTGCCTTATTTCTCCTTCAGAATCTAGGTGTAAGATAGATGCTGGCAGTCACAAGCACCTCTTACCAGAAAGCTATGACACTGTATTTCTGACTGGAACTAGAGCAATGAGTCAGAAAGGCCGGTGTAAACTTTAGGGAATTCCTTATTTCTGTTTTAAACAAAAACAAAAAAAAAACCAAACCCAAAACACAGCAAGTGAACCGAACTACAAAGAACCCCAAACAACCCTCCACAAAAGAAACTTATTGCCTCCCCTCTCAATAAACAAAAAAAACCACCCCAACACAGCAGGGAAAAGCTCCCTGCCCCCATCTCAGCTGTGAACCACCTTGTCACATGAGACACACTCAGAGGATTAAATCTGCATTGGTGCAGTCCTTACCACTGCAAGCTGAAGTATTAGTAAGGCTTGATGAAATGAGTTTGTCATAAACAGAAGTTTCAAGTAATAGTCTGTTTGAAAGAAATTTTTTCTCTCCTGAGCTTCCACTTTGGTCTCTTTCACTGTTATGCTGTTGTAAGAGAAATTGCTTTCTGGATTTTATGACCAACTAAAAAAATTATCTGATAAAAATATTACTTCTACTGACAATAAGTCTGCAGTTACTGAGTTAACCTGTCAAACTTCAATAAATTTGTAACAGCACACCAGGTCTGGATCAGGACTCTGCTTTGTCTCATTCAGCCATGGAGTTTCTGAGCTATAGAGATCCCTAAAGTTGTTTTACTGGTTCATCAAACCATAGCCTGGAGCTGTGCACAGACGTTTTTCCCTAGATCCTGCAGAGCCAGGAGAGTGGCTGGTGTCCTCATTCCTGTTGCTGCTGGAATCTGGCATTGCATACACACACACACACACACACACACACAGTTTGCCAGTTAATCTGCTTGTGGCTTCCATGTAAAAATGATGGGCTGAACACTGTCCAGGCCTTTCCTAAGCTGTGTGCATTTGATGAATTAGGCGAAGAAGATACTTGGATGGTTGGCCCAGGTGTCAGTTTAAGAGTGGCAGCAAATGCCAGCATGAGCAGGCCAGAAAGAGTTGGGGAGTGGAGAAGTGTTTGGGTGGGAGACTACAGCCTGTGCCAACCCAAAGTTATGTGCAACTCTGTAACATCTGTGTTTCTCTTACCCTTGCTCGCTGGATGCAGTTTTATAAAAATGAAGTTGGAGCTAACTTCAATAATTAGGAGAAAGTTAGTCTGCTTTTGCTGTTGCATTCAAAAGATGCTTCCATTTCTCCTTTGTCTGAAAGTTTAGTTGAAGTATAGGCAGCCTTCTGAAGGCTCTTAGGTTTTTATTTTTGCCCCACCAGTGCAGCCACTCTTCCTTGATATAGCCCTGGCCTTAATTCTATGTTTCCTACCTGCCCGGTCTCCCCTACAGGAATAGAGTTACCAAAGGGATAACTTTGTGTCATTCAAGTTTGCAAGGTTTGAATGCCCTCTGAACATCAGCATCCTAAATATGAATGTTTAGTCTCTTAGTATTTCTCATTTGGCCTGGGGACACTCCAGTTATTACTGTAATATTATTATTACTACTGAAAATAAATATAATGCAAATTAATATCAGCTCTATTCAGCTCCACTCTGTGTGGGAGAGCTTTGTGCAGCTAACATCCCTTCAGGGAGTTTATATTAGATTGATGAGAGAACAGTGAATTACTTCTTGTCTGTCTTATAATATGCTGATTATGAAAAATTCTGGCCAAGATGATCTAGTGTTTTTAGTACTGCAAACAGACTCTGGAGTTTGTTAAGAAGGTATTCTTATCCATCCTGCTAGAGGAAAGCAAAACTGTTTAAAAAAGATAAAAAAATTATGCAAAGCTTGCATTGCTCACCTATTTTGCTTGAGGCCCTGTCAAGCTCTTGCTATTGCTAAGAGAGGGTTGACCTTAAAGTATTAGCTCTATCTGCCAAAATGCTAAATCCATACAGTTTCAATATCCTTGTTGATATTATTGGTATTATTCTCATTTGGGACTTTGAGTACTTATGGTCTAGACCTTCAACTGATATAAATTCATTGTTGATACCAGTGGGAGGAGTTTGACTTACATCCTGCCAAGAATTTGTAGGTTAGTTTTTCATTCTTCCATGTTCTTTGACCTGCTCTGGGAGAGACTCTGTTGTTATTGCCCAAGAAAAAATTCCTTTTTGCTCTTCAATTCTTCCATTTCTCAGGAGATAGAGCCCCCATACACCTTACATTTGGTCACTCATGTGCCCCTTGAGCTGGGAGAGACCTCACTGAAACCTTTGGTTTCTCACTACAGAAGTCCCTTGTATCATTGGCTCAAGCTGTTCATGGGTGACGTCCACAGACAGTTTTGGAAAACCAGACTGGGTGTTATCTTCCATTGGTGTCCTGGTGTCCCAGGAGAGGCAGCAGATGCTTCTGGAGAACAGTTCCTCCCGTGGAGATGTTGAAGGTAGGCAGAGCTACAGTTCCCCTGGAAGGGACGCCTGCTCTTGTCCAGCTCTGGCTGCAGCTGTGGGTGGCAGCAGCAGGAGGCAGCAGGCAGAGGCCTCAGGCTCATGTCACTAAAATACCATGTGCTGGTTCTGGTGCAGAGCTCTCAAAGGCACAGCCAGTGCCCACGAGTCAGTAAGAGCCATGCAATTCATGTGTGCTGCCTTGGTTGTGTATGGATGTACCCTCTGAACAGCCGGCCCCTTTGTATGCTCATTTTCTATCTCCCCATTTTGGGATAAGCTACTTTTACTTACAGAAACTGGATTTTTCTTAGGAAACTTAATCCTATACAAGCCAGAGCTGGCTTCACTTGTCTGCTGTCTGACTGGCAAAGTCTTTGGCTTTTGTTTTGTTGGATATGTCTTCATGCTTTTTTTGGTTTCTTCTCTTCTCATTTCTTCTATAATTTCTTTACTTAAACCCTTAATTTTTATTTTATTCTCTCTTTTTTTTAGTTTGGTGCATAGCTCTTCCTTTATTCTCATGACTCCTTTCTTCAAACTCCTTATCCATTTTCCTCTTATTATCTCACTTCCATCCATGCTGTGTGTCTCTTGTTTTGTTGTGGTTTTCTTTTTCTCTTCACAGGGGACATTTTCCTCTTGAACACCAGTAGACTCCCAGATAGATGTGAGTTCAGCCTGCAAAGCCCCATCCTGCCTGGGAGCTTGGATTCTTGCTTGCTGGAACTGGCCATATGTTCACAGGATGCTGCTCCTCCCCTCCAGAGATTCACAATTGAAATCAAATATGTGGAGACAAACAAAAATACAATAACTTCTCTGAGAGCTGGCCATGAGGAGAATGTCAGGTAAGACAATAATTTTTACCTGTTAAGCCTTTGAATTGCAAGGTAGAGTGGAGTTCCTCCAGGCTGCTGTTTATGAGTGTCTTTTGCCTTCTTGAGATCACTGCTGCTATTACAGCAGAAAATAAACGTACAACTGTCAGGACTGAAGCACGCAGCCTCCTGACAGGATGTCTGTAACAGACACAGGTTTTGTGTGTCCCCTTTGCAAAGAACACACTAACTTAGATCTCACTCTTCTTCTTTCACGTTTAGAAGGGTGAAGAGTGATTAGTTCTTTCACTGATTCTAGGACTGCAGCTGTAAAATTCATTCAGCCCAAAAACTGCCTTGGTAACATGACGGATACATCTATGGATTCAGTGGGTTCTATCATTGCTACAAGGGGTCACAATTCTCATTTTGAGGCGGAGTTAATCTTACCCCTTTAATAATTTCCTCCTTTCTAGTAGGTTCAGGAGCACCCACTTCTGCTCCATTTGTAGAGTTCAGGGAAAAAACTGAGACTAGAGGTAAGAAGAGGTGAAGGAAAACAAAAGAAGGTGTAACAAGCCCAGATCTTGTCCTGTATTCCCTCTGATCATGCCAGTGTTTTACTTCTTCATTCCTGTGTGTAGCAGAATGCAGTAGGGAAGAGAAATGGGTAAAGGGAACAAATCACAACAGGAAAAGAAAGAGAAAAGTCCACGTGTCATCTAATTTTGCCATTTTCCAAGTGCTTGTTTTTCCTTCGCTGCAATCCAACTTGTAAGAACCTGGATCAGACACATAACAGAGTTTTTTATTTCCATCACCTGACTGACTCCCATGGAGAACTTAAGCAATAGATCCCAGTTCTTGTTTTCTTTGAATTCTTTGGCACTCCCCAGGCTGCCATGGAGATCTGTAGCAAAGAGTCCAGTCAGCCAAAGATAGCAGACTTTGACTAAAAAAACTTATTTTTTCTTCTTTCAGGTCTCTCTCTCTTTCTCTCTCATTTTCAGCTGTTGCTCAGTTCCTTCCTGGCTGTTCCTTCCCCATCTTCTTGCCAATTTCACTGGGAATCTGTTGCATTTTCTGGGATTAATTTCTAATATCCTTTGTTACCTACTCAAAGCTGCCCTTGCTGCTTTTTGAATATTTGACAGGTCTCTGCAACTGCAGCTCCATTCTGCTGTGTAAACTCTTAAAATACCTTTTTGCTACACCTTACTGGTTGGACCAGGCTTTGCTGGTAATCACTGCAGCATCTCTGGAACAGACCATAGATATTGTTTAGCAGTTTATTTGAGCACTGCAAAACAATTCTATGTGAGCTCAAGATTATAATCTTTCTGAAAGTGATGCCATTTAGATTTATTAGAATGAAGTTAGGTTTCTTGGAAGTTGGCATAGACACTGGTACTACTTTTTCTTACTGAGTGAAATGAAGCACTGGTAAGTTCAGAGAGTTTACTCCTAAGATTTTAAACAAGGAAGGTGACTAAGTCCTGTTTGAAATCAAGAGGGAAAGGAGCATAGAAAAGAGATAAAAGAAAGTTAGGAACCATGTTAGGTCAAATACCCTTTCTTTTCCCCCTCATTACAGAGAAACTTTAAAATCTTGGTAAAATTTTAAAAAAATGACGATGCAGGCAGAACAGAATTTATTTCTAACATAGTGGTTGACCTGCTTCTTGCTGGCAGGTAGCCTGAAATGAACATTCTCTCCACAATTAAGATTTTAACAACATTGGTTGTTAAGGAGACACTACCCTGAATTGTTCCCACTTTGCAGAGACTTAGCACAGGGAGTATGAGTTATACAAGCTTTTCTGTCTTAACCAAACACTGCTGCACAATTTAGAGCAGGACAAGGAGGACAATGAGCAGATGACCTTGAGACGGATGCCTATGTGTAGTACCTAGCGTAACCTGTGGAAATTACTACCAAGGGATTATCTTCAGGTCAGAGGAGAAACTTGGACATAGAAAAAAGGCCAGGTGGCACTTTTTTCAGATAATCTCCAGAAAATCCAGCTTTGGTCCCTTTTGTCACCTCTCAATTCCATGTCATAATTGTCATCATAAACTCCAGCTGAACCACACAACTTCATTGAACTCTCCTCTTTCTGGACCTGGAAATTTTTTCCTGATGGGATTTTCTCCTTCAGAATCCATCAGCTACACAGTTCCCAAAAGTTTAGATATATGTCACATGTCAGAGAAAGTTTCTGTCCTGCTCACCTCACTCAGTAGTAGGATTTATCATTAAATTGGTGGTATTGAAGCTGACACTGTTTTTTCACACATAAACCTTAGTGAAAGAACAAAGAAACAGATGGACCTTTGGCACCATGTTCTCTGAACAAGCAGGGCAAGGTCACAAAGTCACAGCGTTTATTGTTATATACCACACATATAGAACATGGGTATCCTGAGTTATTACCATTAGAAAGAGAACTGCTAAGGGAGTGAGGTGTTTGAGATTCTATGTATTTACAAAAAATAAATAAAGTTCTATTTCTCATTATGTCAGTGAAGCTCAGACATCAGGAGCCTGTAGCCTTGCTTGCAAGGCCAAGCCTTCTTTGCCTGGCACTTAACTCAGAAAATTGTTTTCACTTTCTCAGAGTTATGGTTACAGTGCTTATTCAGGTCACATCTAATAGATTTTTTACTCTTTTTTTTTAACTTTTTTTCTTAAATGCTTTTACTATTTTGCTTATCCCACCTTTTCATCTTCAGCACACAGACCCAGAATCAACCACAGTTGAAAATTCTTGAGTCCTGTGTGGTTTTGAGTGGTTTCACATGCTTGTGTTTGTTGTGGACCACAATTATTTAAGTGTTCTCAGCCAAAACCATTTCAGTAAGAAGCTAGTTTCTTTCAACTCCAAGTACTCACACTTCAGTGAAAATAAAAAAGCATCATTTGGGACAGGGATAATATTTTCACTTTCTGTAGTCAATAAGCCAAGCTGATTTTGTTCTGTTTTTATTCTGAAAAGGCCACGGTAGTTTTTGGTAAATCAGAAAACAAAAAGTTCTTGGCCGTGTGCACACATGGGTTTTCTGTTAACCAACATCACAAAAATGTTTATTGCTTTGTTTTTGTGTCTTCCCCCCCTTTTTTTTTTTGGAGAGGTGGTGGTGATAAAATGCTCCACCAGCATCTGGCACGCTTGTAGAAACTCGCCATCTTTGACACTTCTATTTACTAATGTGGTTATTTTTATCCACAAAAGTAATTTAACTTCTCCTACTGTACAGATGACAAGGGAGTAGCCTGGTAAGTGTTCTCAGAAAATGTCTAAATGCGTGCTGACAACAATGAGGAGAGCCATTTCTATTACAAAATGTATCTAGAAAGGGTGAGGCTGTGCAGCTGCTATATAAGACTATGAATTTTGAACACAAACCTGGGAGTATGATTTAGCTAGTGCCTCTTGTGCCCCTCTTGAACTTGCACCCAAAAATACACTGGGTTAAAGAATAATCCTCCAACAGCATCGTGAAGGCAGGAGTGGTAGGCATGCATTTTGCCCTCCCTATTTCCTTTTAAGTCCAGTGGTTAGCACTGGATGTTTGTGAGGACTTGCAGACAACAGCTTCTTGTGTGTTTAAAAGTAATGTAAAACTTCTAATTTTTATGTTCACTGATTGAGTCTAGAAGCATCTAGCATACACAGCTTTGTGCAATAACCCATGCAGTGGGTCCCCCTAATTCAGAAAATGTTTCAGCTTTCATGTTCTGCTTTATTGCATTTTCCAGCCTTAATAAAGAAATGGTTATTCTTTACATTAAATGTTTCCTAATATTAATCACCAGTTACCTTTGTTGGATATGAAAAATCACATCATAAAAAGGATTGATAAGAAGAGGGTGAAAAACATCTGCTCAGCAGAGAAGATTGAGAGGCTAATGAAAACCCAAAGTGAACACTTGAAAAGAAAATCTGGAATTAAAACTTTGCAGGGTGAATCTTGAATTCTCTTGCCTTAAACATTAGATAGCTTGCAAATCCAAACTTTCTATCCATGCCAGTTTCTCAAAATTGTGTCAGACCCTGACAGTTCTTCCATGCATACAGATGAATTTTAACATCTCATTTTAGAAGAAGAGTAATATTGCCTCGATAGTTGAGATCTGGTTTGACATAAAATCAATAGTAATGTTATTGCCAAGCTTGGCTTATCTGGAAGCCTGCTGCAATGATCCATCTTCTGCTGGATCAACAAAGGGCTTCGTTCCTGATTCCATTAAGAAAATTACATTGGCTCTGACTAGCCTCCGCTTCAATGGTGGGACCAAGCACAGGAGGTGTAATTATTTACGGCATTAGAAATCTTGCTGCAGTTGGATCTGGGTGAGGTTTTCTCTGAAGGGAAATATCTTGATGATGGAGAGACTTCATACACAAAAGCACCCTGCGTGACGCAAAGCTACTTGTCATTTTTGCAGTCTTCGGATGCTAGACAGCTTTTCTGCAGTGTTATAAATGGAGAAAATTTCAGTACCAGATATATTTCAGTATGGGATTGGGATGTTTCATGGGACCTTAGTGTTCTGACTCAGAAGAGCTGCCAATTCACAGAAGCAGTGGCTTAAGATGGCGGCCTTGTTCTTGTACCAGATACCACAGCTCTCCCAGCAGAGATGGCAGAATGGACAGTGTGTCTTCCTAACTCACAGCATTTCAGAGCTTGGTTTTTTGACTTAGTGACTAGTAGTTTTATTTTGATATACCAGACTACAAACAGCAAGTTCCAAGGTGTGGCTCATAAAGCATATAGGATTAGAGGTGCAGCAGCTGAACTAGTCATTGTGGGGCTCTTTTGTTGCTCCTGCTAAATGTACTTCTGGCTCTGAATCAGAGGCTGTGTGCCACAGGTTCCTGCACTCAGTGGTGTGTCAACACCAGCAACACCGTGATGTCTCAGCTGAAGGGTGGAGTGTAACTTGGTAGAGGTACTAGAACTATGCCTCAGTGCTTGGCAGGTCTGGTATGCCTAATGGCTGAATTCAAAAGATTTAAAGTTGTCCATACCCTTATTGGCTCATTGAACCAATTTGATTATGGCCCATTTGTTCTTGTCGTCAACAGGATGCAATGGAGTGCTGTGTCATGTAGCAGAAGTGACTCAGTTCTGGGTCAGTGCTGGCTGGTCTTGGATGTTGTCCCACAGTGTGGTGGGGGGAATATATTTATAAGAATATTTATGAGATATATTTATAGGTGCTGGATGTTCCTGAAGCTGAACTGTAATACAAAATGAAAGCAAAGCAGTTGTTCTCTCATGTTGGGTAATAGAGATGGTGCTGCTGTGATTCAGGGCTGTACATTTCTGAAGATGAATTAAATTATAATGAACTATTGAATATATCATGATGGGACAGGGAATAGAGGAAATAAGGTTATCTTTGTAAGAGGAGCTCAGTTTCATATGAGTTCAAGATATCTGTGGGTATTTATGCATGTGTGCAATTGTGAAAGTGAAAGGTGGATGGATGCCATAGAAGGGATAGTAAAAAATTATCCAGACAAAGGTATATAATTGGTTGTGGAGGGAAGAATGCAAGAGAGAGTGATAAAACATAAAAGTTGCTTTGGAATTTTTGCAAGTTGCAAATAAGATTCTGTGATTTTTATACTAAGTCCAGAAGAAAAGTGTTTGTAACCTGGGTGTTGCCTTCTAAGGTGTTTCTGGTGCAGGACAAGGGCTATGTGACCACTTCATGGCAGCTGAAGGCATTTCCTAAATGAAGTAGTAATACTGGGAGCAGACCTGATCAACACCTCTTGACACTGTGGCCTGGCCTTCTTATTACTCCATTGACACTGACTTAGTCACTTGTCCAGAGTGGCCCCAGTAACATCAGCAGTGTGTAGAATGTGGGTAAAATGATCTCTGTCTCATACTATTTTCAGAAAAGAGCTTAGAGCAAGGATTCCTTTCTCACTAGCCTTGCTCCAATCCATTTACAAAATAATAACGCATATAATTTAATTGTATTGTGCTGTCTTGTTAACATAAGGTATAGGAACAGATTTTGGAAACAAAAGTTAAGTAAAAATACTTCTAAGAATTATGCTGTATTTTTTAAATGACACCTGGGTACCTTGACTTCCATCAGACTTAATTTGAGTGACATACTTCAAAAATTCTCTTTTAGTATCTCTCCCTAACTTTTGATTTCTGATAATCATCTTTAAAACTAGAGTGCATGGGACCATTTGTCTTTCCCCAAACTGCCACAACTGCTGCACAATTGAGAAACTTTCACAGTCTAAAGGTTATGGCATTTGCTCTGTCATGAAATGTAAATGGCACGAGTAGTCTGCATTTTCTGGAACAGTGCTTCTCTTCTATCCCTTGAGTTGTGGGTGCGCTGCAGTTTGCTAAGGTGTCAAACCAGAGAGACACACACAGATAAGGGTTTTAATTCTTGATGCAACCAAGAAACATTCAGGGCCAGACATTTACTTCCAGAACACACAATGTCAGTGTTGGCTTGAGGAGACCTAGAGACTTGTGCAGCTGCTTGGTTGATCTGTACTTTCAAGAGCAAACAAAACACAACCATGTATGTGGAAAGCACATGTTGGGGTAGCTTGTCCAAAATTGGTGACAATTTAAGCCCTGTTTAAGAATCATTGGGAATGGTAGGATCTATTCATCATTTGCAATAGGTTTTACAGCAAAGATAATCTAATGTGAGTTTGCTGGGCTGAACATCACTTGTGTTATATTAACATCCATTTGTTATCTTGCTATTTGCATTCATTGATCCATTTCCTACATGGATATTGTTACTTCTCTTTGGTACAGTGCAGAATCTTTGTTCTAGAGACTCCATGGATTCCAGTGTACTGTGTGTATGTCTGATACCCTTCTGTTGTCCTCTAGGATGAAATGGAAGTACTTGGTGGCCCAGATTGGACGAATAGAAAGACCTTTCAGAATAACCCTGGTGTATTCCAACTGTGGAGCACAGGAGGTTGCAGTACTGGCAGTGGGCTCCTTGCAGCTCAGGAACTGCTTCCATGGTATGCTGCAATACAGACAGGTTTGGAATAACCAAATACACGCTTACCAAAATGGATGAGGGTGATGAGGGATGGTTGGATAATATTTAAATGAAAGATGAGTAACTCAGTATTATAGAATTTATTTAAGTGATCCTCTCTGCTTTACAGCTTTGCTTTGCTTGATCTTTGTATGGGAAAAACCCCAAAAACAATTGAACTTATGCTGAATCCAACAACAAGAATGACAAAAGTCTTTCCCTAGATTTTTTTAACATTTAGTATCTTTCTCTCTGAAATAATCAAACACTACAGTTTACCCTGTGTAACCAAAGCCTTTTCCATACTTGGGCTTTATCTAACAAACCTAAGAAGAAAAGAAACATTTATCTGCTCCCAATGGGGTCTGTTTGCTACTGCCAGGCTGAGAATTTCTATCCAAAATGAAAATAATCAGAATATAATTATTTTCTCTAAGGTACTGAGTGCTCAGCTAGCACTTCAGTTTTATCTGGAGCTTACAGTTTTGTTCTGAATGTCATGCAAATGATCCTCAGTGGCTGTGCAGTACCTTCCTAATGTCATTTAGGCTTCTTGGAAGTGCAGAAGTCTGTCAGCACAGGCAGTCTTCAGGTTGGGGACATAATCATTTTCAGTTCCTGAATATCATGAATTAATATAATGTTATTACTTCCATTTTGCAGACTCTGTAGAAATAGCTTGGAACGTAATGTAAAAAGAAAGCACTATTGTGAGCATGGTTTTGATCATATTAGAGATTTAATTGTAGTCATTATTCTTTTAATTTAACTAATGCTATATTTTTAATGTGATATTTTTTTGACAGTCCTAGAGTTTTGTGGGTATGCATGCAGCCTGAAGCACTGTGCTCTCAGTCTCTAAATAACCTGGTGCATGTATCTGGCACAACACAGTGTCATGAAAAAAAGTTATTTTAGAGTGTGTACCAGAATTGCTGCAGAGGTGTTCTTCTCTCTTTCTCCTGCAATTAGCTCCCTAACTTTTGCATTTTTTAGTCCTAATGATCCCTATGGAAATTCCGTGCAGAGCTCTGCTAAAGGGCAGCAGGTCCATAACAGACCTATGCACACGTAAGAGTCATGCTTTTGGGAAATGTCAGACTTAAAAATCGTGTTCAGCCTGGCTGATGGGTACCTGTGCAGTCAGTCAAATGCTCCCAGACTAGAACTGACTAGGCTAGTCAGGGTGCGTGAATAAAATTCATGTACAGCATACTCCCTGGTGAAGCAGCTACTTCATGGGCTGGATGCCACAGCTGAAAGCTGCCACAGAAATGAGTCAGCAGCCCAGGTGCTGGTTAAACCTGAGCCTCAACAGGGCCGGAGATGAATGGGTGTCCCTGCCTCCAGCAGCAGGGTGTCTTGCAGCACGCCACAGCTGCCTGGCAGGTGCACGGTCATGTGTACAGAACCAAGGAGCACATCATGGTAGGAAACTGCAAGGCTCTTCATTAAAAGAAAAAAAATCTAGTGATAGCACAAACACAGCAAAAGCAGCACATGAGAAAGAAAAGAGCAATAAATTTCATCCAGGAATCTCATGCTGGATAGAAACCTACGTGACAAAAGCAGAGATGCGAATCGTTTATCGTACAAAGGACAAGGTCCTACATGTGAAAACTGATACACATGAAGGATCATACACATTCTGTCAACTCATCTCTGGATTTCATTCTCTTGTTTTTCCCACTAGATAAAGAAAATCAGGATCTTTTTATATATGGCAAAGGCTCAACCTTCCCCTGCATTCATGGAGGCTGTGTCAGCCACCTACAGATCTGTGAGTTCATGAGTGATTGCCCTACCAAAGAAGAGGAAAGAGTGAGGTGTGGTGAGTATGTGGCATGACACTTCGTAGGAACCTTCATCCCATTAGAAGAAATAATTTAGAATAAAAAATATGTTACATTGATTCCATCTTTAGATTAATGTGGTATTTTACCTCATGAATAATTTGGCCCATTTACATTAATTGGATACCAAGATTCTCTTTAAAAATTCACCCTATACAGAATAAAATGGATTTTTTAAAAAATGGGTTTGGTTTCTTAAGCATTGCAGTAAGGAGCTCAGTGACCTTCCTTTCACAGTTACTGCTACTTCAGAGAAAAGCAAGACCTTATTTATATGTCTGCAGCTGGGTGAGAATTTCTTTCTGGAGCCAAGATCTAAACCTTCCCCTTCAGGGAAAGGTGTTAATCATCTTTTCACTGTTAGTTACCTACAGTGTCATAAATCTGTCCTTCCAAGATCCCAGTTCAGAGTTCTTGCACATCAGGACAGAGAAATCCCCTAACAGTACATGTTTAGCTTTGTTCTAAGTACAGCAGTGGAGATTTAAAATAATCACCTGATTTGCCTTCCTTTAAGTGGAAAAAACTTTGTGATGCCTGCAATTTCTTATGTAGCAAGACCTTTACAAACATGTGGCAGTGATTTGCCATTCCTGAGATTATGGAGGCTGCAGTTTTGCCCAGCATTTAGAGTAGAACAGCACCAAAAAATCTCAAATATTTCCAAAAGCAAGGTGTTGGCTATCTAATGGTGACTCTGGAAATAAACAAACAAGACCTATTTTGACAGTGTAGCCTAGGTTGGGTAACTTGGACAACCACAATGGATTTTCACTTTTGTTAATATTTGTGTTCTTCCACAATCAAGTTGCTCTTATTTTCCCACCTTTTCTTGCTCTTGATTGTAGACAGTCTCCCAGAGGGCTCACACTGCTCTTTTGAAGAAGGTCCATGTGGCTGGACACTGAATGAAACTGCAGAATCCCCTTGGTCTATTCGGGGCTTTTCTGAAATGATTCAAGAAGATTCACTTGTAGGGTCTACTTTGCAAGCCACTGGTGGTAGGTTCCTCATAGTTCTTTCTTCCACTCTCTGTGTATGCATGTACAAAACAGCCTTGAACTTTAGGTTATTTAAATTGGTTTAAAAATTTGGTATCATTGCCAAATGAACTTTAGCACCAGCATTATCTATAACAACTTCAAGTGTAGCTACAATTAACTTTTGAACATGCCTCAAAACTTCATTTTAAACAAGTTCTGCAAAAACGTTAACACAAAACTCTCAGAGACAAGGATTCTCCTCCACCTTAAAAAAGAAAATCATATAATCTATACTTCTTCCCTCCTCCTTCCCCTTATGAGCTATGCAGTTGCTGAGTACTTCACCAGTGATATGATAACTGGTCCATCCCAAAGTACAAATTACCCAACAGAACTAGGCAGCTTGTAAAAAACAAATCTTTTGAAGACCCTTGATATATTCCACTACTGGGTTAGGAAGAGAATCACATTTAAGAATATCCCAAGTGATCATACACATTCTGTGCCATAAAACACCACAATAAGAAAAGAGTCAAATAATACCCAGAACTGCAGAACTATCAACTTGCTAAATAAGAAGGGGGGAGGCCAAACCCTCATCTGTTCAGGATGAAAATCAGAAGTATTAGCACACAGGAGTCTTGCTTCACAGTTCCCTGCCAAAATGAAGGGTTTCCATACAAGTGTCCTGTTTGTCTCTTGAGAGTCTCTATAAGCTCTCTCTGGAAACAAAGACTGCAAATAAACTCTTCCAGGCCAGTGTTTCTCCCAGCAAGAGTCATTGATGTTAATGGTGTAGGAATTAGGAGCATAGATTGGTGTGTGCCTCTGTATGGGAAGATCTTTAGTGGTATCTGAGGTTTATGCACTCACCTTTCAAGAAGGGGTTTGGGATGTTGACTTTTGTGCTGCTGAAATCTACCAGAGTGTTTACTATAACCTCACTAACTACTATAACCTTGTGCTCAAGCCGTGCTTACACCTACATACCTACCTACAGTAACATTAAAGATGTTAAATTATTTCAAGAGATTACACAAAAGAGCAAAAGATTATTTTGTCTTTTCTGATTCACTTTTGTGTTCTCAGGACACTTCCTCTACCTGCGAGCAGAGAGCACTCAGACAAGTGGTGTGGCTAAGGCTTACAGCACCAGCTTGCCAGCCAGTCTTGCCACTGACGGCTACCAGGTGTGTCACTCTGTCTTAGCACCCTTTTGGAGTAAATCATCATGCTGCAGGCACTATTTGCACAATTAGTCTGCTCTCCTGTCCTTCTGCACACTCTACACAACACTGGAAAGCAAAAGGGCTGGCTATACTGCGTAGCTGGTTACTTGTTCAGAGCTGGAAAGGAGATATGAGGTGTATCCCCAGTAAGTGAAAGCAGAAGCCCCAAATCAACTACTCATGGTGGGAAATTCCCCAGCCTGTACCAGTTAAGTACAGTTACTCCTCTGAGAGGTGCCCAGCAGCAAAATTGTATGGGGCAGCCAGGGTTTGTAGAAAAGGGAGCTGGCTAGCTGGGCCATTGAGCCTTTCAGTATATCTGCTGCTGAGATTTCTCTTCCTAAATTCTGCAATACCTGTGCAGGAGTTAATAAACTTGATAGTTTCACTGAGAACAGGAGTGTGAGGTCAGAAGGCATTAGATTTTCCAGAAATAGATGAATATAATAAACTTCTGATCACATTCTTCAGGAATTTCAAAAGGTTAATGCAACCTGGCCTTGATAAAATCACATAACTTGCCTTGCAGCTCTGAGATGGTGGAATTAAAAATATTAAATAATATTATAGTCATAACACTTAGGAAAATTAAGCTGCAAGTTTGAGCTGGAGTCCAGTCTTGCTAGGGGAAAAAGAAAGCTTTGATGCCTCCTAATTAGACCTGGGAAAATAAATACAGTGCAGGTGCCAGAAATGCAAGTTTGGCATTTGTATTTATTTATAAATCCAGGTAAAATTTGCTGGGTAGATCCAACAAAATAAATTGTGATTGGAGATAGGTTCACAAAATCAGGAGAGGAGAAGCAGTAGCTGTTGGTTATTGTGTAGAGGTCACAGGAGAACTGGTTCTATTTTCTGCTCCACTGGCAAGGATTTGAGGCCACATTGCAGGATCAAGGAACTTCTGTGGTTGTTCTTTGCAGAACATGTGTGTGCTCCCCTTCCTGCCAGTACTGGAGCTCTCTGTAACATAAAGGGCAGCATTCGAAGCAGTGGTAAAAATGGCAGTTTTCTCTTCCTCTGTGGCAAACTGGAGGCAGCTGCTCCAAAAAAAGAGCAACAAGTCCTGCTTCAAAACATTCTTTGGCCTGGTGATTTTGTTGTTCACTTGTCCTAGGGGTGCTACAATTCAGGTGGTGCCTATGAGTTGGAGCAGGTAGATGGACTGAAGTTTCCTGCCTCTGGAGACAGTCCTTGTTTTAAAGGTATTTGGGGTAGGACAACTCTCCATTCAGAGAAGACAATAACAAGGAAACCAGTCCTCTCACCCAGATGATGTCAGAGGCAGTGGGTACTGTCATCAGTGGCTGAAGAACAGCTGCCCAACAGGAGTGTCAGGGTGTTTCCTGAGAAAATCCTGTGCTAGTAATGGTGCTGAGTCAAATGCAATCAGTGAGTGGGGGCTTAGGGATTTTTGTCATTAAACAGTGTGACCCAGACTTGGAGGTTTGGTGTCTCAAATTCCCAGGGTGGGGAGAAGTGACTATTATTCCCTTTTGTTACACGTTACCATTCTTTTCCTCTTCTTCCTGTTACAGATTCAATTTTCAGTGCATGTTTTTGGGAGCTACAATGGAACAGTCTCCTTCTCTCTCAGGGAAGAGATAAAGGGAGCTCCAACCACCTTGCCAATGTGGGAAAGGGCAGGGAGCTGGAGTGACCACTGGTTTCTCATCACCTTACCAATGCCAGTGCTGCAGAACCGGTAAGAGCTCCACAGTCAGCAGCCAGGGTTACCCCTATAGATTTAGCAAATTGCTACTGTCTTTATTGTGAAGTGTCACTTTCATCCCTGCCTTCTTTCAGGGCCATTTTTAACAGACTCAGGAAGTCTTCTGTCATAAGTGCATATCTTTGTGCACATGCACAGCTTAGCTCAACACAAGCCCACACCATGTGACTGCACTTCTGTGCAGCCTCAAACAGTACTTAGGTTTTGGGAACATCAAGCATCTGTGCTAAAAACCTTTTAGCAATCTGAGCAAACCAGTGTACTCACGGGGCAAAGTGCTTCCAGTAGGGAAACAGCTGCATTCACATAGCTGCACTTCTGCTCCCACAGTAAATACACTCACGTGAGTCCCATGGGTGGTAATCCCACAGTTTACCAATACAGCTGTCCAGTTTAGGATCTACATCAGTGCAGCCTGGGCAGCTGGAGATCCTTCGCTGGCACATTACTGATGCAATGATTTCAGGAGAAGACTGTTGCCCAAATGAGCCTTGCACTGAAGTTTTCACAGGTTTAGATTTGGAAATACAGTGCAACATTGGTTTTCAAATGAAGTGATATATTGAAGATTTAAAGAATTTCAATGCAATCTCATTTTATTAAGGTATTTCTCCTCCCTCACCTAGTGTCACCCAGGCCCTGTAGCTGGTGTTGGTAGCTGGTTATTTTGCACAACATAAACTTTTTTTTTTTCAATTTTTCCAGTCTGTTTTTTTTATTGCATATGCTTCAGGAAAGCCTGTTCACATGAAACTTCAGGAAAGAAACACTCCAAGTCTATACAGTGAAAATTATAAATGGAAACATATCTATCCAGTATTGGCAATAAATAATGTCTCAAAACTTCATGAGATAGAAGGTGTGATAAGATTGCTTCTAACTTCAAATATTCTTTGCATTTTTGTGTAAAAGGAGAGGATTTGAGTCTGGAAGTGATAGCTATTCAGACCCAAGCAGCAGTAAAACTCAGCGAGAGAGAGAAAATGTTGCTCTACCCTCTTTCTAGTTTAATTTCATGGTTACCTTTGGTGTCAGTATTATCACGTCTTCACCATACACACCTTTGCCATGAATGATTCCTTTAGGGTAGGTTTGGTCTGCCTGCTAGCACTGTATTTAATATTCCTGTCTGACACAGTCTGAAGCCCTGTGGATTAGCATCTGTTTAGTTATGTATATGTAAAGTATGGCCAGTGAATTACTGCAGAATAGCTCTTTTGTCTGGGCACTTTATTGAGGACCTGTCTAAAACAGAGACCAAGGGGCTCTTCAGAGATATTTAACACCTTCTGCCTCCTCTGATATACAGTCCCTTATGCTTGTTCCCTGAAGCTTCTGATTTCTGTATTGGCCCTTAGTTCTGAAGCAAAATGGATCTTATGTGGCAGAAGGGAATGGACTGCAAAATGCTTTTTTGAGCACCAGCCAGCATGGCATGAAAAACAATTGATATTCAAATGTTCAAATACTGTAATGTTTGAAAAAGCTGGGCACATAGGCAAAATGAGAGATGTAGGTAGGTCATGCATGCATGTGTTTGTTATGACAGTATGTTTCAAGTAGTTCTATCTTGTTTTACTTTGTCTAACCTTTTTATATGACATTTTCAAATTTAAAACTGAGCAGCAAAACAATTACAATCACTGTGGGTAAGGATGGAACTGTTCAGTCTGGAAGGCAAACCTGTACTACCTGTGCCAGTCAGGTGACTGACAGAAGTAATGAGTTGTCATTTGCTACACTGATCTATAACAGACACAGAACAAGCACACACCTTGCTAGAAGGTGCTGCAGCAATTTATCCAAGGGAGGAAACCCTGATCTTTGTGCTCCCAGGACATGGGCTCCTTCCCAGTCCTCTTGTCTTGTTCTTTCCATGCTTTACTCCTTCTGTCCTGTTGTACCTACTTCTGTGGGCACTTAGTGCTTTTCCTCCTCGTTTTCATATTCTTGATCTCTCTTCTGCTTCAGCCTTTTATTTGGGAACCCATT
Organism: Eopsaltria australis; assembly: GCA_034509425.1. Lineage (NCBI taxonomy): Eukaryota > Metazoa > Chordata > Aves > Passeriformes > Petroicidae > Eopsaltria > Eopsaltria australis. The sequence goes on from JAVTVJ010000241.1 coordinate 4,189,857, forward strand.
TTATCTGTCTCATGCTGAACTCCTCCCTGCTCCTTGTTTCCATCTCTCTTCCAGCAGCTGCTGTCTCTGTGTGTTGTTTTGTTTTGTTTTGTTTTTTATTATTAAGTCTGACTACCTTCCCTGCACTTCCCTTCCCTTCTCCTCCTAGCTATCTCTTGTGTGCTTTCTTTTCAATGATCCCAGACCTACAGTAAAGGTTTATTGCCAGTATTCTTGTTTGACTGGCTATTTAATTCTCTCTGTAGATCTTGGGCCCAAACCCCTCGCGCACCAAGTCCAAACCCCTTTGCTGTAAAATTCCCAGGGAGTTCCCAGCCTCTCTTCAAGATGACACCTTGTTCACTCTGGATTCAGTTCAGGAAGCTTTTTTTCCTCTTGTTTGGCCAGAATCAGCAACAGAAAGAAAGGCTGGGGGAGAAAATGTTTATTTATTAATTTGGAAGAGTAGTTCTCACCTCATGTAGCTGAAGCACAGCTCATAACAGCACTGCATGGAAAGTACTATTTAGCTTGAGACTTTCAAGTATCCAGGGAAGAGAAACTGCAGGAATAAAAAAATACCAGGCATGGAAGTGTGAGGGATTTTAAAGTTTCAAAGATATTTTCTTAAAGTTTTAATTTATTCTCATTCACATGGAAAAAAAAAACCTCATGTCTGCCATGTGACTCTTCCTCACAAATTTCAGATCCCACTTCCAATACCTAGTAGCAAAGAGTGTTTAAAAAGTTCCCAGCATTTTTGAGCATGGTCAGAATCATGAGTCCCTGCATTCCCTCATCCTCAACACTCACAAAATGTTTTGACTGCTAGAAAAGTCATACCAAATCACCCAAAATAGAAAAGTTCAGCCTAAATCACTTTAATGTTGGGAAGCTGAAAACAATTGTAAACAGAGGTATGTGAAAAACATTGCTGGACAATTGTACTACAGTTTGGTATAAAACTTCATGAATGGCTATTCTGCATATTTATGGGTGTTGTCAGCTTTCCTTGATAATGCAAACCCTAGCAATGCTCTGCTTAGGGTAGTTTTTAGGGCAGATTTTGAGCTGGCATGCTGTCTTTCTGTACCCCAAATATTCTGGAAACTCGTGTCCTTTATATAGGGAAGTGTTACACTTTCCCTTGTTCCTTAAGGGCAGTAGTAAAGTGGGTAGGAAGGGAATGGATCAAACAGGGAGAAGAGAAGACATTAATTGTAACACAACAAGCTGCTGTAGTGGGCCATGAACCGCTTGATGGGCCAGAAGTAGAGAAACCTTAGCAAAGAGAACCAGGAGGACATGAAGACTCTATTTAGGTAGTTTTTAGCAAGAACCTTCATCCAATGAATTTATTTCTTAGGAGAGAAGGAAGACACAGTTTGCTGATCAGCCTCCCAGTTGGGCATCTTGCTACATGGAAAACTGCTTCTGGTGACTGGCTGGCAAATTCATTTACTTGGTTCACACACATAAGGAAGAAGAATGCTATCAGGGGGAAACCAAACAGGCAGAAGGCCAGACATCAGAGAGCTGGAGAACGTAACTTTGGAGACAGGAGAATGAGATCAGTGAACAGGAACACTGGAAACCCCTCTGGCTAACACAGCACTGAGTTCAAAAGGCAAATTCCTCCCCTTTTTCTGAAGTTAAGAGGAAGTGGAGGCATACAGGGCCTAGAGGTTACGATACACCAATTCTCATACTCTGTGGGAGGGGGGTCATTCCTCAAAGTCCCCCTTGTACTCAGCTGGAGCAGAAGCCTACCTTGTAGTGCAGTGCCAGGGACTCTCTTCTGCTCTGTCTCCATGGACCAGATGCAGCAGATTGACCTGAGCAAGGATATAGTGCCATGTGAGTGCCTTAAATAAGGGGTAAGCTGTGGTGCTGTGTCTGTGCCTGTGGGTCCTAGAAGTGCCCTGGTTCTGGGCTCAGGGTGCTCTGACTCTCTATGCCATCAAACAGCTGGGGGAACTTTTGTCACATGTCAGTGGACTTATGTATGAGGCTTGAAAACGCAAAGCTCTTGCTAAGCTTGCTATTGTAGAGGAGGGTTTCTGTAGGAAGGGGATCTAATGAAAAGTACCCCCACTAACACCACAGCTAAGAGGTCACTCAAGAGATCCTTGATTTGCATTTGCTACACTTAGTCCCAGAGTGCTCACATCCTGAAGGTGTGGATACTTTCATTAAAGTAAGGGATCATTCTTGAGTTGGGGTAAAAACAATTTATCCCTAAAGATTTGTAAGCATCTATGCAATTAACTGTGGATATCAACCAACATTTGGTTGGTGGGTGGAATGCACACACATACTTTACTGCCACTAATTTGGGACAAGTGTGTTTCTAGGCTGAATGATTAATGTGTTAGGCAGGTCAGTGCTTGATCTCTCATAAATCATCATTGAGCTCTACCAGAGACAGCAGTAGAGGTCCTGTCCATATGCTTTTAATAAGCTCTAAATGGACTGGACATCAGACATCTGTTTATTTCTGAAATGTAATGAAAAACAATTCAGTCCTATCCATTAGAAGGAGATCCCTTCAGCTCATTTTCTTTCTTCCTTGTGAATTCAGAAGGTAGCAACGCACATGGGATGTGATAGAGCTCCTAGATAACCAACACCTGGTCACAGTGAAAAAAGATGAGACAGCCCAGAGAGCTAACTCTTCAAGGAATTATGCCTGAAATTAAAAATCTCCTACCCTTCGGAAATAAACTCATGTCACTTTGTTGAGTTACAGTGTCTGAGGATCAGGCCCAAGATATTTGGATATTCTGTTCAGTTTTAACTCTGTCTCTTTGGGGGTAGAAAGAAGATTTTTTTCCCCTCTCCATTCTAATTCCCTGACTGTATCTCGTAACTGAATATGGATGGTTGTTTGTGCTAAACAATCAGCGAGGAGCAGTCACTTGTATATATGTGCAGAGAGCAGGGGAAGTAGGGCTCTCATTCTTGCTCCCCATGAAAGGTGAAATTACATAAATGTTGTGTTGCTTACAGGGGGCTGATATGTGTCAGGACTTACAGCAAGCCCTTTAGGCTATTCAGCTGGACTTGTCTGGAAGAAAAATTGTAAATAGTGATGGTCTTTTTTCCATGATAAGGGAACATTGTATTTTTAGGGGGGTTGTATGTTTGTTTATTTGTTTTGTTTTTCCCCTTCCTTATTCCTTTGTTGGTCTTCTCTGAAATATCTGTCTTATTGCAAAGGTTTCAACTGGAACTCCTCGCAACCTGGGGCTGGAATTCCCAAGCTGACATTGCTATCGACAACATCACATTTGGCCTGGATTGCTTCACTGATGGTGAGCCACAAATGTAGCAGAGTGCCCTAAAAAATTTGGGTAGTGTAATCAGCATCCCACAGATCGAGGACACACATTCTGTTCTCCCCACAGAGTGTGCATGGAACAGTTGTGTCAGCTTTTTCAGCACAACGCCATTTTATCTCAGACCTACTGAAGACTGCAAGTAGAGGCAATTGTACTCTGTGTCAGTCTCCCAGTGCTCTTTTTTCCCCCTCTGAACTGGGTTATTCTGTATCACATAGTTGAGACCTGTCTGTATGTCTTGGCAAGGAACACTAGACTTATTCCTTAGCCCCTAAATGGAAGGATTACATCACACTGTTTTTCCACAGTCCCTGCTGATCTATGCACCCTGGTAATTGACAACTAAAACAAATTTGTTGAAATCAAAGGGGAAAGTCACCATATTTTAGTGAAGAAAAGGAAGAAAACAAGGGAATAAATTCACTCTCTGATAATAAAATTTAGATTACTTCAAGTTTTTTTTAGTCCGTAAGGAGGTACATCAGTTATCTCTGCCAGATATATTACAGCTTTCCTTTGCTTCATTACTGTGAACATGACAGACAACTATTCCAGAGAAAAATGGAGCCAGTGCCACCCTTTGAAACACGCTTGCAAGAGTTGCAGTGGATTTTCTTAGTGGACAAGGGGAAAGAAGTTAGACACTTGAACTACTTGTGAACATTAGAAACTGCCTTCTTTTTGTCTTTGAGGAAAAGACATTCTCTATTGTAAATGAACTGGAAGATATATATCACTTGAATGGTGACTTCTGTTATAGACAAAATGTGGGTTGGTGGTCCTGTGCCACTCTGTGTGTCACCACAGTCAGTGTGTCAGCATTTAGGGTAATAGCATGTCCCTGCAGTGGCTAGTTGTAGCCTAACATAACATATGGAAAGGCTTATGTCAAAATAGATGTGTTAAAAGATCATCGAATCAACAAGAGCCACCATTCCTTCCCATCCTTTTCTGATTAAGGGCCCCGTTCTCTGTCCCTGTGTTCTGTTGTCGCTGAAACCACTCTTCTATAAAATGCTGAGTATGTGCATATTCACTTGAAATTAAGAGGAAAAGCCGGTCCTTGATGGTAATTCCATTTTTTCACCCCAGCTTCTTAACAGCCCTGTCTCCCAGACACTTTGGGACCTCCATGCCAACACTTTGTTTTGAAATCTTGAGGAAACTGAAGGGAGTGATTCCAGATGCACTGGTGCCAGCTGGTGTGCACCCAGCTGCAGGACTTTACTGCCCTCATGGGAGCAGATAGATCCTCCAGTCTACCCACAGACACTTTGCTGGGAGTGTTGTAGGTACTCATCCTTTGGCAAACAGGTGGGGTACAAACACCCCTGCAGCAATGTTATCAGAGCCTGTCCATCAGACCACCCAAGTTGCTTCTTGTTTTCAACTGGGATAAATTGCACTGATGCCCAGGAGCTACTGGCACTTATCCCATCTGAAGGCACGACCAGAGATGTGTGAGTCATGCAGAAGAAAGACATCACGAAGGAAATGTTTCTCGGAAGCCTCGCACTTGCCACTGTTCCTTGAATCCTCTTTTCAAATCGACATTTTCTCGCCTCTGAAAGTAACCCCCTTGTATTTGTCTTCTCATGACTTTAATTCAGTTAGGTTGCAGAGAAGCCCAGCAGCTCTGCTGTGTTTTCAGTAATGAAATTACTTCTCCCTGGCAAGGACAGGTTTCAGATGTCAGAGACAGAGCCAATTAAAATCCAAGCAGTGAATTCTTTTCATGAGGGCAGCAGGAAGGATGTATGGCAGGAAGGAAGGATTTGCTGCTTGCTAGGATGTAAATATTATTTTCTCCATCTATTTCAATCTTGTAGTTCAACTCTCTACATAACCCAGTGCTGAATGAAAGCAGTGTTTTCGTATGCAAGATAGGAAAGAAGGTGAGGTTTTCCATATACCTCAAAACAGAGAGGAAAGGTTCAGTAAGATTTAAGAGAACAAATGAGTAGTGAGGGCAGCTCAAGAGACATCAATAAGGACAAAACCCAAACAGACCATTCTTTGGATGGCAGCTCCTGGGCACTGACAGATGTTTTTCCCTGGGAAAAAGGTGAGACAAAACCACATTTTTGCTTATACAATCACCTTATGCAAGACAGTGTCACAGACTGAATGACATGTCTGGTTCATTGTGAGAACTTTAGGCAGACAGGCATAAAGATACTTCATAGTGTCTGTGAATTAGTGCCTACATAGAAAGAGGTCTGAATTTTGAGTATCTTAATAGGAAAATGTGGACTGGCACAGCAAATAGAATGCTGATAGTTGAGTTGGCCTTCTCACTGCCTTTAGTATTACATTTTGGTGCTCCCAGTATTACATTGTTCCAAAAAAGATCATAGGTCTGTAGTCTATCAAACTCTACTGCCCTGGCCTAGAAATTGCATTTCAGTCTGTGCATCATTTGCAATTTCCAGAAGATTGCTTTATAAATGGCAAGACACTCCAAATAGAGCTTTCGTATAGCTTATCTCTACTTCTTGATTTTAGAGTCCCTGATCCAACAAAGCCTGATTTCCAGGAGTACTGAAAGCTGCATTAGTAAGGTGGGATCTCTGAGGAGACCATTCACACCTTGAGGATTCTGTGAGGTGCCTTACTAAGATTAATCTCAGCCACCAGACCTCTGTCCCTATATTCATTACAGTCATAGAGACATTGAAGCAGGAGTGAATTACTTTAGCTCTTTGCCTGTAGAAGATGCCTTCTCTCTTATGCTTGCCTCTGTCTCTTTTCAATGGAGTGTTAGCTAAAACCTGGAGAAAGGAAGTCTGTGCTCTTTGCATTTTTCTGATATGGATACACCTTAATATAAATTACTTCTTGTTCCCTTTCATTCACTCTACAGTCAACATGCTGGCTGTTAGAAGAGGAAGTGGAAACTAAAATAGACTGGAGCACCAGCCCCTGGGTCCCAGGGCTACGCTGTGTTGGTAGAAAATGCCACCTTACAAGTTTGTGTCTGACAATGCATAGAACATCAGCCTTTAAAGCATTAACAGCTCATGTGGACAGGGAGATGCTCAGCCTGTGTCACAGCTCATCTGCTGCCAAGTGCAGAGGAGACAGAAAGTTTCTGCTGGAGAGTAAGGGTTTGAGACTGTTTGAAAAAGGAGGAAAGACTGACTGCTTGGAAATGAGGCATTGCCTTAGGATACTCAGTTAGGATGCTGCAAAAAAATCCATGCAGACACACGGATCAACTCTGTTTCAGAGAGTGATTTACATTCCTTTGCTCTGGCAAACATAACCAGACTTCTTGTACATTGCTAAGTATCTGAAACTGTTGTGACCTTTGGGATTTGTAATTCAGTGCAGGCCACAGGGAGCATCTTCTCTGGTCATGCATTGTTTTTCATTCTGTTTCCCTCCTTGCATTTGATTAATTTCATTTGTTTTGGGTTAATTTCATTTTTCACTGGCTTGACAACTTCTTCCATTGAAGTTTTCCATCTCAGTATGAACAGAGTGTGTCAGTACAAAGCTTTCTTTCACTTGCATGCATCAATGTGCTTTCAGTCAGACCTGGGGGGAATATTCTCAAGAGTAGAAGCTCAGGAAGGTCTCCATGCTTCAATTAGTTATTTGGCCTTTCTGACACAGCTAACAAGGGTGTTAATTATTGCTATTTAGAGCAGTGGCTTTGTGGCAGAGATAATTGTCCATCTGGAACTGAGTGAGTCTCTTTTAAATAGAGCATCAGACAGCTGTTAGATTCTCACAACTGGAACAAATTGAAATATTTGTAATGTTTTTCAACTGATGAAAAGTGTTCAGTATTAAATTAACTGAGGACTTACAAAATGGAAAGAAGCATGTCCTTTTTCTTATAGGGATTTTCCAATCAAAAATCTACATAAAAATGGGTAATTTAACTATTGAAACAGGATGCTTGCAGATTGTGAGGCAAGGGTTCAATTATTACTTTTTCCTGTTGTGAGGCAGCATTGGTGTGGTGGTATTCTCAATGCACTCAGATGTTTTGGATCAGCAATTCGTTTGAAATTCCTCCTTTCTGAGAAAGGGCTGGTTTTCAAAGGCCAATCTCAGTGGTCAGAAATGTAGAATATTGCTGTGTGGTTTTCACAGAGGTTTGTCCAAAGATTTACAGCTTGTGTCAAGGCTATGCCTCAGTTTCTTAACTGTGTATGTTAGTGAGGCATGTAGTTTTATTCAGTATTTTATTCTCTAAGCAAGGTCTCAGGTGCTCAAAGTTGGTTGCTGAGGTGGGAGTGATCTGTTAAGCTGGTTTGCTTGCCATGACACCATTCAGAACCAAAGACAATGGTTTTTGTCACCACTCTCCTTTACATCTCCAGTCATTTGACTGTCCAGAATTATCACCTGCCTGCTTGACCAGCAGAACATCAATGCCTGGTATCTGTTCTCCCACATTACGTTTTTCTAAAATCTCCTGTAATCACAGCTAGAGCAATTTGCAGGCCAAGGAGTTTATCCTGCATGGGATAACGTGGAGGGTCTGTGTTCATGTGAAGACCCACTGACTTCAGCACAGATACAAGTAGCGAACCTAAGACATGGGCTCAGAAGAGTAATACAAAATTATGATTGTCCAAAACACCTTTCTTACCCAAGTTAATATTTATTTATTTTGACCAAATGGTTGTACTTAATTAATTAATGTAATCTTTAAATTTTCCATCCCTCTTTTCTACCTTCTTCCCACCTCTTTCCTCTCTTCTACAAACTACTACAGGAAGACAACCAAATCATTTTGGTGGGAAACGACAGTATCCACGTGAGATTAATATCCTGGATGAGCATCTGCTGAACCCCCTGGAAGAGCCCTCCCTCCCAGGTACATGATTTAGCACAGAAAACCTGTCTCCTGGCTATAAAAGGTGGCACCTTACCTGTGTCCTGTGTGTGACTGGCCTGCCCTACAGCAATAAGGCAACTATAATCCATGCCAAAGATGTGGAGACCGTGACAGGTAGTCTGTGTTTGGCCATAGAGAAGCAATTTGCTGGAGCCCAGATCAACAGTCCTGAAATAGCAGGTCCTCTTTAAAGAAAAGCAGAACCTCTTTAAATGAAAACAGAAGCTGCATGGCTCAGATTTGGAGTGCATGAAAAGGCAGTTTAAGAACAAAGGTGTAGACCTGTACAGAAAGTTGGGAATAGAAAGAGTGCTGAGCAGTGAACGTGAACAAAAGGAGAATAGAATAGCTGTGTAAAGATGAAAATCCAGGGAGGAGAAGTAACTGAGGATGAGGAAATCCACTGAAGAGAAAAATCAGACTAAAAACTAGGAGAACAGGGAACACTGGGGACTAATTTACTGATAGTGGTAGAGATTGCCATTCTGGAGGACAGATAAGAGCTGTGTGGGTGAGAAGAACAGTCTAAAGGAGGGAATGAGGAGGAGAGGTTGTTCTTGAAGCTGTTTTGTGGCCAACAAATACAAGTGTGTGACTGTACCAGCTCCTGAAGGCTTTTTCCACATGGAATGTGACAATCTGTACTGCTGTCTGCTCCCGTTAGCTCAGGGGAATGCTGTAATGTAGCTGAAACTCATACTGCATTGATCCACCTGCATGTTCACAGAATGGTATCTGTTGGGGATAGTTTTGCTTGCCTTCTCCTTTAAACAAGACTGGAATTTTTTCTTTTAAAAGTTTGTAACTTCTACCTCTATTTTAATCATTCACCTCTTAAACAGTTCTACTTTTGACCCTTGCTTTTGTGCACAAATTGCACCACACAGTTTTTAGATACATTACTGAAAAGTTTTATTCTTAGGCCTCATCTAATTCAGTGGAGAAGATGAGTTTGTTTGGGTCTTAGAAAATGGTTGAGAAATGAAGGACATCCTTACCTGCTGCACTGTTGTAGAAACAAAAGAATAATGCTTAATGAGAACCAGGAAACAAATCGCTTGGGGAAGAAGGGTCCCTACAGATGGTAGCAAGGGGCTGTCCCCTGGCTGTTTCTGCTGCCACAGGGTTCTTGTGCAAGCCTGAGACAAGTCCCTTAAAACTTTCATTACATTTCAAAAATGATCACCAGTTGTAATGACACATGTTTTCAACCCTTGTCTCTGGGTACATGCTTTAGTTCTCGTGTGTAAAGTTGAACATCTTCTTGCTTCAGACTGGCACTGGGAAGAAGAATTTTATCATCTCTGAGAGACACTTGGATAAACCCCTTCTTAGAAGTGCAGTCCTTCTCTTTTTCTTTCACCCCTCACACCCAACTGATAAAGTCCATGATTTATCAAACAGGAAATAAGGTGAGAGAGGAGAAAAGCAAACAGTGACCATAACAAAGGAGGAGTTGTGCTATGACTAGAACAAAGTGGGTACAACATAGGTAGTGAGAAATACAGGGAAGCTCACATCTGACTCAACTCTTGCTGTTTCGGTCACAGGGGACACAACTGTTGTTCAGTGGTGGTTCTCAACATGTGGTGCCAGTGGTCCCCATGGGCCAACTCAAGCTCAGTGTGACAGTGCCTACAAGGACAGCAACGTGTCGGTGACTGTGGAGAAGGAGGGCAGGCTCCGGGGAGTGCAAGTCTGGAGTGTACCAGCCACAAACAGATACAGGTGAGGATCAGTGTGTGCTGGGGGGGCAGCCACCTTTAGCTGCTTTTTGTTTGTGGAGTTTCAACAAGCACAAGTGTGGGACTTTCTGTATTAAATGGGTGGAGGGGGTAGTGCAGAAATAGGAGCAGTAGCTATTGGGATATATGTCTGAGCTGCTGTGAAGCATGGGAGGGTGAGCAGTGACTCAGAAGAGATCAGAAGAGGAGTGAGAGTGGGCATGCAGTCTGGCAGAAATGCTGCTATCATCTCAGTCCTGTAGCCTTAGTTTTCTAGAGTGGGCTATCCCAGCTCATGCTATTTGCTCCTGCAGTCTGTCTTTCCAGTACTTGGGTGAGGGTTGGTCTGTCCTCTTGAGTAACCTACCTACATGGGTATCAGACAAAGAACAAGCTACTACAGCAGGGCAGCCTGCTCTGGAGAAATGTCTGTGTGGAAGTGAATCCACCTTGCAGACATATTTACTTTGGGGATGAGAAGTGTGCGAGCTGTTTCTTCAATTTGTTACTTTGTCTTACAGGATTTCTGCCTATGGAGCAGCCGGGGGGAAGGGAGCCAAAAACCACAATAAGAGGTCCCACGGGGTCTTCATCTCAGCCACCTTCCTCCTGGAGAAAGATGAGCTGCTGTACATCTTAGTGGGGCAGCAGGGGGAGGATGCCTGCCCTGGGGTGAGGGCCACCAAGCACGTGTGGGCAGAGACCTTGCAGATACTATTCAGTGGGTGGCTTGGGGTTTGGTGATAAAAGATAGAAATCCCAGAATCCAGCAATGAAATCCAGGCAGGAGACAGGAAAGAACCATTAAAAGAAGTTGGAAAGAATCTCAAAATATATATAAAGAACACAAAAAAACCCCAACCAATCCCAAAATGAACGAACAAATATGAAGCCCACAGAAACTTTGCTTTAAGCTTCTGGTGTTTGAAATAAATTCCTCATCAGCTTTCTTGTGCTTATTTTAAGTAGGAAGCTCGTAGGCAAGTGATGTGCTCCCTCTCTTGTTTTTTCACAGCCTAGGGTTTTTTATGTCTGCCAGGATTTTCAGAAAATTTACTATTATTTATGGCAGCATTCAACAGTGTTGTGGCTGCACTGTGTTACATACTCTCTAAGCTTAGAGACTAAAGTCTGAATCCAAAGCCTACCAAAACCAGTGAGAATTTTCCCACTAACTCCCGTGGCCTCTGGATTAGGTTTTTGTAGTGACAGAAAAACCACTCATGAGAGATGGAAATTGGTGACATGAATCCTGATATATGTGTCCTCTAATTCTAGACTCAGTGATCTGAAAGTCCTTTTTTCACTTAGGCTCAAAAACTACCTCTTTTCAGCACCAGTTTTTGCCTTATTCCAGAGATGCTGTTACCCCTACCCAGAAGCAAAGCTGTTTTTTCCCCACAGACTGGTGTATTTGGGGATGTATAAACTATTCCTGTAGGCATTTGAAGTTACTGTTTACTTTCCCATAGGATATGATGTCTTACCCAGATCCTGCCACAGATTCTAAACCCACCTTTTCTTCATTTTATATAGTACAAGAATCTTATCTATTTAAATAAAACATATTTGTGCATCTGCAGTTCCCTTTGCAGTGCACTCTCTAGTCTTAGGTCATAATCTGAAAACTTGTCCATTAATCCCTGGCATTTCATCATTTGTTCTCCAAATTGCAAATTATAACCCAGCACTAACTATCTCCCTTTGGCAGGTGCTACTGGAAAAAGTTACAGTTAATTTTTCCCACTTCCAAAGCCCAACTTTCTTTGGCTTTGGAAATTGTGATGAATCTGTGTATTCGGTGACTAATGTTTGTTTTTCTTTCTCTGGAAAAGTTCTGCATCTCCAAACTTTGATTCTCTCTCCTCAGATTTACCCCAATGCTTTTCCCTGCTCTTCATCTACCTTGTCATTTTTTGTTCTCCTGTTTGAACTAACCAGACAGATTGCTCCACCAACTAAGAAAGACCATGCACCATCACTTAACAGAATTGAGAAAGAGCTCTCCCTCTGACAGTTTTCAATCAGTCTCAGTCTTGGGGTGAGATGCAATGGGCAGAAAATTGAACATGTTCCACCTGAATGTGACAAAAAACTTCTTTGCTGTGAGGGTGACTGGAAACTGGAACAGGTTTCCCAGAGAGATTGCAGAGTCTTCTTCTCTGGAGATAGTCAAAAGCCATCTGGGCACAATCCTGACACTCCAGGGAAGTCTGCTTGAGCAGGCAGGTTGGACTAGATGATCTCCAGTAGTAACTCCCAGCCTTCCCCATTCTGTGATTCTGCACGAATGAGAGGGCACAGGCAGTAAGCCTGGTGCAGGAATAGGAAACTGGGTCTCCAAATTGCTCTTCCAAGATGTGTCAATAGATTATTCTTAACTATGTGTGGGTCACCTTTGTCTGCTTTATGCATTTATCTCCTTGAGAAATAAATCGTAAATACGGCAGTAAGAAAGTTCTCAGAATGAATCCATAATCCAAAAATTTAAATGTCTTTGGTTATAAGAAGTTCTAAATATGCAAAATATTAATTATGTGAAATTAATAACAAGTCATTACATCTTTTTTCTGTATGCATCTTTTTTTTCATTTGCATGTGTAATGTGAGTTTGCAAATCAGAAGTTACAGACAGATCTATCCCTTAGTTGTCTGTCCTAGTAGAAAAGGTCACTTTCTACAAAGAAAATCTAAATACTGGTTTATAAGTGTAATATGCATGACAAGTGTTATGACATTATTATACTGAAATAAACAGACAACTCTCAAGAGTTGGGAGTTGCTGATATCTGAGTCCATCTCTTGTCTCCTTTCAGGGCAATCCTGAAACCCAAAAGATCTGCTTAGGGGAGTCATCTCTCATTGAAGAAGATTACAAAAAAAAAAGGGACCTGAAGGAATGGGCTGGAGGAGGTGGTGGTGGAGGAGGAGCAACCTACATCTTTAGAGTAAGTATTTCCTCTTTGCATCCTGCCTGAGCGGTGTCCAGCAGAGCAATGAGCTCTCACTGTCAGTCATGGCATATGACAAATAGTTCTTAAAAAAAAGATTATGAAAAAGGGATCTTCCTCTTCTGCCTCTCTCTCCCTCTCCTCTTTGTGTCTCTCTTCAGTTTTTGTCTTTTCTGTTGTTTATCTCTTTGCATACCCTTGTTCATATTTCTCACTGTCACTAGGCTAGCTGAACTGGTTCCTCAGCCCTTAACAGCTCAGATGTGGGAATTGCACCAGGATCCCACTTTAATGCTGGCAGCAGTCCTAAAACATGTATCCCAAAACCTTGATGTTCAGTTAAACAGTTACTTTTGTACGCAGGAACATGATGTAAAGTATTTTTGTAATGATTCTATGAGACAAGCAGTAGCATTGCTCTGGCCTTGAGCCACTCTTCTTTGGGATGCTTTCATGATCTATGATGAGTTTGTGTGAGTTCACATATCCAAGGGATGTGAAGTTTTTCTGATGTTTGATGGGGGGTTTTCCAGCAGAAGGATGGGATTTTCGAACCTTTGCTCATCGCAGCAGGAGGAGGAGGAAAAGCCTACCTGAAGGCTCAGGACAACTCCCTGGATGATGTACTCCTGGAGCAGTTTGAGAACAGCACTGCGGTACCTGGAGTCAGTGGGAGGACTGGGGCAGCAGGTGAGACACTAAAACCGCACAAGGACTGAATCACGTGGCTGACTACACTCACAGTCCTGTAGGCATGAAGTGAAGGGCTTCTTTTTCAGTCTTTTGGAATTTTTCTGTGGCAGTAATTTTTAGAAATATCCTGGTGGTCTGTAAAGGATGTCTTCTTGTATGGTATGTCACCAGATAATAGAGAATGCACATGACAGGTGATGAGTGCTCCAATAGAGTGAATTCCATAGGAAGACTCTTCTCTTCTATAAACTGGATGAGGGAAAATGATGTCTGGGGGATGGACCCCACTCCTTCACATTGTAACAATGTCCTTGGAAGAGAAGACTTTTTCCTGTTACTCCCCTTAAACCCTAACAAAAACAATTATATTGTGGGAATTATGCCACAAATGGAAGCTTATTTATAATCTTGTGATGGCTGTGCCTAGAAACAAAAAATATCCAGTATTTGTCCATCTCCTGCAGTAGTAGGCTTACAGAGAGGCCACTAAAGCATGATGTAGAAATCCAATTTAGTTTTATTTCTCTAGGGAACTCAGCATCTCACATGGCTGACTGCCCTAACCAGTTAATCTGAAGAGGGGTGCTAGACTCCTTATTTTCTTAATGCCACAAGAAATTGCTGTTGAGGTGTTGGTTTATGCAGCACATACCACAGGCTGTGCATTAGATTTCCTGTTTGTCATTGCTCATGGCAGCAAGGAGCTCGTCTGTATATTCTTTTGAACTTAAAGAAAGCTTTACCTTGAACTAGGCACATAAATTAATGAGGGCTAATCTCTGTCTCTCTACAAAGCATCTCCGCTTGTGCTTCTCTCACCTGTTCTTGTTTTCATTTCTCACTCTCTGCTTGAAGGTGGAGGAGGTGGCTGGCAAGATGAGAGTCTGCTTCCTCAGGCTGGGAAGTCCCTTCTGGAAGGTGGAGAAGGAGGTCAAGCTTGTCCCCAAGCACTAGCCAAGCTCCAGTGGACCACCTCTGGTGGTTTTGGTGGGGGAGGAGGAGCTTGTACTTCTGGGGGAGGAGGCGGAGGGTACAGAGGTAAGGCTGCTGGGACCATAGTCGTGATGACTGATTTTGTGCCCTTCAGAGCACCTGCAGGTCAGGGCTACTGGTCTTAGTGCAGACATGCACGGCTGCAGGAGGCAAGGCACAGATACTTCAAGCTGAACAGTATGAAACCCACCATACCCTCCACCATATCTCTATAACTGGGGAAATAAAGGTTATAAAAGTATTCCTATGTGATTTAATATTTGGAAGGTGTGATGAATCACTGCTTCATCCATTCCCAAGTTACCCATGGAAAATGCTCCATTTCCTTTTTCTGTTTGAAACAAATACATTTTTACCTTGCTGAACTGAGGAGCCTACATTAGATACAGTCACTTCACTAACCTTGGTACTGGCTGGGTCAAGTGAGGGTTTGACATTATACAATCCAATATCACTGGAAGGTTGCAGAGTGGCCCCAGGTGATAATAGGAATGAATGCAACCCTTCATAGACATTGTATTATTTGCAGCATGCAGCACTGCTCAGCCAGCCATACTCTTCTCTCTCCAGGGGGACATGCCTCTGATAGTGATGATATCACAGCTGGTGGGCAGGATGGCATCTCTTTTGTGAACCCCATTGGAGAGATCTTCTTGCATCCCTTGGCAGGTACAATGTGGTTCTTATTCTCATTTACTTTCTTCCTCCTTTTTCCTTCTTCCTTCTCTACTTCCTCTCTCCTCCTCCCTCTTCTCCTGTCTTTGCTTTTTATCCGTTTCATTAAAGCTTATTTCACGCTGCAAGTCAGATCTTTAGCTGTGGTCATTTCTTTAAATATTTCCATAGTGCTCTGGGACCTTTTTCCTCTCAATCTCTAAACCAGGAGAGACACCAGCCATCAGGTTCAACCGCACATCCTCAGTCTCTGACTTTTCCAGGTCAATTCACTTCAAGGCCTCTATGTATGCTTAAGGAACCAAATATCTTCTTCCCTACTAATCCCCATCAGGCTTCTGACATGTCCACACTGTGTTGGACTACCTGCTCTCCTGCAGAGAAGGAGAGGAGTTGTAGGTACCTGCTGGGTTTTGTTTTCTAGGTTTTTTCACCTTACTGTAACAAGATAGGAAAAACTAAACTAAGGCCACCTGTTGTGTCTGATTCCTTGTTCAGCTGTGGAGAGTCATGGTGAGGTGGAGGTCCAGATCTATCTTAACTGCAGCCACTGCCACTCAGACAACTGTAAGAGGGACCCTGACACCAACCTGCCAGTCTGCCAGTGTGAGATGGGGGCTGTGCTGGCCAACGACAATGTCACCTGCACTGGTAAGTTAAGAAGTTTTAGCCTCACTGGATAACATCTCCATTCTTTATATAATATCTCCTTCTGGCTTTTTGATGTTCACTTCCCAAGTTACAGCTAATGGCTCCAGTGGACAAGATGTTGTGAGAAATGTCAGTCAAACATAGGACTGAAAATTCCTGATGGCCTTTGTTTACATGCTGAGCTGCATCTCTGCCACCATCTCCAACATTCACGTTGGGATTAGGCAGGAGGTAAAATATCTGTAAAGAGATGTGGTGTGAATTTCCTGAATGGGCTAAGTGTATCAGATATTTAAGCATAAATACCTCTCCAGGATAACGTACCACCTACTGCTGAGTTATTTAAGCCACAAATTGCTTCCTTCCACAGCAGTTTCCCACTGTGCCTGTCAGCTGATGCCTTGTACTCACAGTTATTTCCTCTCACAGTCTCTTGGAGCTCCAAAACATCAAGACTGTAGAAATTTTCAACTAATGAGTAGGAATATTACCTATTTATAGAAAACTGAAGATGGATAAGAAAGCTGTGTTTTATCAGTTAGTGTTCTATCTCCATAATGATTACAAAATTAATTAGGTACTATTTCTACCTTCAGGGCTATAGAAGGATTTGCTGTAATTTTTATAGGATGCTCTGACCATGATCTCAGTACTGTTTTCTGAAATACAAGCAACCTTCAGAGGGATGCTTTACAGTAATTCTTGTTGTTTTCTGATTAATGCACCTCTATTTTTATTCTTCCAGTGCCCCAGGGTCCTATACCAGAGGGACAGCTACCTCTCCCCCTCCTCTTAGCTGTGGTGTCTGTGATTGTGGTGTTTGGAATGATCCTCACGTGTGGCAGCCTGTCTATCAGTAAGATGCACTTATTTCTAATCACTCTTTGACTTTTTCCAGTTAAATTAGACAAAATGAGACCACCTGGCCATGTGTCACTGCTTTCAATACTTGGAGCCAAAGTGTTGTGGTCTCCCAGGTGGATTGGAGGAACAGGGAAAAAGAAGTGATAGAAAACATCACCATCTGCAGTTAGGCACAAGCATAGTCCTGAAGGGTAAGGACTGCTCTTCCCTGGTATTTGCCACAGAACAAAAAAGCTAGGAAAGCCTTCTTAGCAGGTGTTTCTGTAGCACCCACTGCAATACAGGATGAAATCACAATCTGTAATTGAATATATAATTTATTCAGGGAGATGGTTTGATTTTTGGGACTCAATGTCAGCAAGGTGTCTTGTGGAGCACTCTTCCTCAGCCAATGTACAAAGCAGCATAGGAAATCTAAGCTGTTCCCAGGTGATTAGATGCCTGCCGAATTAGACTGCATATCCAGTACTGAATCACTGAAGAGTGTGAAGAAGAGCATGATACTAGCAAGGCAGAGATGTTTCTGGACCATTTATAATTACAGGATTGGTGTCATTCTGTTCTGTGTGGCCAGCATTACCGTTTCTGTCCAGTTGTTGATCTTGTTTGTGCATTTTTGTCTCCCTACCCGCAGTTTATCACCTGAAGAAGCAGCAGCTGGAAGGAGCCAGAACACGACTGCAGAGCCCAGAATACAAACTGAGCAAAATCCGTACATCTGTCATCATGACTGACTACAACCCCAACTACTGCTTTGCAGGGAAGGCTGCCACACTGAGTGAGCTGAAGGAGATCCCACGGAAGAACATCTCTCTGCTTCGGTGAGGACACAAGGGCCACCTCTCTGACTAACTGCAAAGCAATTAGTCCAAGTCAGCCAAAATATAACAGATGTGATACTTGTTATGTTCTCTAAGATAATTTGATTCCAGAAAGTCCTCAAGCAGAAGTGTAAGATCATGAGTCTCCTGTTCCATGTTCCCACACATAGGTATTTCACCCCTACTGAGTTGCACTTGCCTCCTGGCAGTAGCTCCCTTACAAATCTAAAGCAGTATGTCTGCTTCAGCATTTCCTATTGCAAGGAAATTTCCTGTTACAAGGAGGTACATACTAGGCTGTTCTTCAACTCCATATCACTCAGATGATACCAATCAAAGTTATATAAACTTTGGAAGGAAAATTTTCATTATTCTTACATCTTACACGATCTCCTGAAGACATCCATCTGCAGTCAACTTATTCTGTTGTTCTCCATTTTTCTCTTGTCTTGCTATTGCCATACTTGGTGATAGGCCCTAGGATTTAGCAGGCCTAATTTTTGTTCAGAACCATCAAGGATCCAACCTCACTGTTTTAGTGACAGTGACAGAAAACACTGATAAGTTATTTTCAGAAGCTCTGAGATGAAAACAAAACTCTGTTGTTGATTTGTCTTGGACTGGATGAAAAGAAGAGCTTGGCCAACACTGGATCCAAGGACATATAACATCTGTTCCCTCTCTTCTTTTCTTGCAGGGCACTAGGACATGGTGCATTTGGTGAGGTTTATGAGGGAACCGTGGTAGGCATTGCAGGGGATCCCAACCCTCTGCAAGTGGCTATCAAGGTCAGTATCCACAAATTTCTTATACAGCAATAATTACCCGTAAGAGCCATGTTATCTTGTCACTATTCCAGCTGGAAATTCATGTGTATCACATGCATAATGACATATGCATATGTGTGATGAAGGCTTGGACACATTGCCACATCCAGGCATTATCAGTTTTGATTTGCGTGTTTTCTCCTAAGTTTTTTTCACATGATGTGTTTAAAAATTTGTGTTGTTTCTCAGTTACTTCCCTTTATATTGAGAGTAGTGTTTTTCTACTGTATGTGAAATTTTCTGGTAGTCTCTTCTATTGCACAGTCTTAAAGATGCTGCTGTGAATATATTGCAATATCACACTAATTTTCCATGTCATTAATGGCAAGAGATGTCAGGCTGGTTTTCTCTGAAATTCCTGCCATTGCCTCAGGATTTGTCAATTACTTAGCCCTGAAGTTAAGGATGCTCATAGCCTGCTTCTGTTATTTTTTAAGCTTGTGACTCAGAGAACCAAATCTGCTTCTATGAGTTCAGCTCAAGAACATAGCCTTCATGAGTAAAAAGAAGTTGTTACTCACCCTGTCTTTTATGTCATGAACTTCCCTGTGCCACTGTACAAATGTGGATGAAAGCCCAGGACACTAGTAAGCCCAACTCAGTTTCACTATCTAGGCTGGAAGAAGCAGCAGAACACAGTGGCAAACAGGAGGAGATCAAGCATGTTGTTCATTTGTGGTAATCCAGTTCATCTGTATCAGCAGAAGATGCTGTCCAAATCTGCTGGCAGGAAAGAAAGCTTTAGGGGCGTGTGACACAAGTATTTAAATCAAGTGGCTGTATGTGCCATACGACATGCAAGCATGTGCTGCAATGTGGACACAAAGAGAAGGGAGAATAAATAACAACTGTTATTTTAAAGACCTTTCTAGGTCTGTAAGTCCCCACCTAATAATTTTCTTGATGTGTACATGAAGCTATTTTTGTTCCAGAATTGTGCATAGAGTTCAATTCACACACAAAAGAAATCTTCAAGTATGTCACTGGTTTCCTATCCTGACTTCAACTAGCAGATGGGTCACATGCAGTGCAATAAACTGAGCACTGAAAGGATGAGCCCCTGCTCATAGGTTACTGAGGTGATTTGCATGCTACATGATCATTCTTTTTTTTCTTTTTTTCCTTTTTTCTCTGGTGGTCACACAAATATTCTCAATTATTTGGTGGGATGGCTCTCACTACCTTTACCTCTCAACAGACCCTGCCAGAAGTCTGCTCCGAGCAGGATGAGATGGATTTCCTGATGGAAGCATTGATTATCAGGTATAGTTTAAGGGTTTGTTTTTTTTTTTTACTGATGGTGGGCAGGGGAAAGAAGAACAATGCAGGTAATCATAGAATCATTTATCCCCTTACCTGTGTTCAGAAAAGAAGTTCAATCTTATTTTTCACCAGATGGCATTTTAGTAGCATCTAAGTTACTGGTTTCAGCTACATGTTTATCTCAAACAAGATAACTGAGGTTCTTCCGTTGCCTGTCTCTGGTGCTTTAAAGCCAGTAGGCAACATGGCTGCACACAGCAGTGGGACAGAGAAGAGAATCATAAGGACAAGAAGGCTCATGGTTGAGGTAAAGATGGTTTAATAGGTAAAGCAAAATCTGTGTGAGCAAGCCAAGCAGCATTGAAGAATTCATTCCCTACTTCCCATGAGCAGGCATGTGTTCAGCCATCCCAGGAAAGCAGGACTCCATCATGCACAGCAGCTACTTGGGAAGACAAATGCCAGACTCTGAATGACCCTTTCCCCTCCTCCTTCTTTCCTGAGCTTTTCTTGCTGAGCATGACACCACACAGGATGGGATGTCCCTTTGGTCAGCTGGAGCCAGCTGTCCTGGCTGTGTCCCCTCACAACCTCTCGTCCTCGCAGCCCTCTCACTGCGGGGGAGGTGTGTGTGTGTGATAAACCTTAATGCTGTGTAAGCACTGCTCTGCAGTAGCTAAAATATCAAAGTGTTATCAACACTGTTTTGATCACAAGTACAAAATATAGCACCATATGAGCTACTGTGAGGATAATTAACTCTATCCCACCCAAAAATCATTACAACAATTTAACAAAAACTTCTGTTGATTGGTTCTGCTGGTCCAGTTCAGAGGAGTAAGAAGGTACAACATTTTTGTACAAATATGTTTTGCACTTGATTTGATGTTTTTGTAAGCTTGACAGAATCTTTATAAGGTTTCATCTGCATGATCCTCTGACAGTGAATTATAAGACCTATCAAACCTTCTTGGAAAAGGTAACAGACAGCCACTTTTATTACCACCTATACTTTAAATATCCCAGTCTTGCAATCTACTTGATTAACAGAAATCCATAACCTTAAAACAATAGTAGGGTCAAGGATGACTTTAAAATAATAGCATAGCTGAGGTTGATTGTAAGTATTCAGAATTTATCCATTTTGAATTTGTGCAATGTGAAGTTCCTCTTCCCATTGTCTGGCCCAGCTCATACATAAATGCTGTTTTTCTGCTATTAAAGCATGAATCTCATTACATAGTGCCACTTCATACAGACTGCAAGAACTTTGATAGCTCAACAGGAGGTAACACTGATGTATGTTTTTTAAGAACAATTTTAATCAATTAAGGAGTGCCTTGATTCACTTAGTAGCACATGACTCTTTCTCTTCCCGAACTTCCTTTCTATTTTTAGTTCCTTTATTATCCAGGTAATCATTATCTAAGGGAAGACGCTGCTGTCTAATGACTAAGTCTTACTGTGCTTCGTGACAACCTCAGCTTCCTTTTGTAAAAAACAGAATCACATAAGCAGCTGCTGCAGTAGGTATTAGCTGAGTCTCTCTGGCAGACTAAACACTGAGCTGAGTCCCCCAAACCAGGCAGCACTATGCCTAAAATAACCAAAGCTGATTAAAAATCCCTACCAGGCAGGACTTTGTATCACAAATGCCAATGAAATTTTCATGCTTAACTTTCTTATCCCTCTCATGTCACTCTCATCTTTCAGTCAGCGTGTCTATTAAATTCTGTCTTCACAGACAGAAGGCTCTGCTTTGATTTTAGCTTTTCACACCTTCTGTTGAAGGCTTTTCATGGGCAAAGCCAGGCATAACCCTGTTCTTGGGGCTGTCATAACCAGAGAGGCATTTTGATATGGCTGAAGTTTTTTTGGTAACCGCATCAGGATTTGCTTCAATCCAGATTGTCAAATCTCAAGGCACAATGAGAATATGATGGATGTTGGCCAGGTACTAAAGCTGTGTTTCTCTTCCATGTGCTGTGACCTTGGCTCTCAGTAAGTTCAATCACCAAAATATTGTGCAGTGCATTGGTGTCAGCCTACAGACACTGCCTCGCTTCATTCTGCTGGAGCTCATGGCTGGAGGAGACATGAAGAGCTTTCTTCGGCAGAACCGACCCAGGATGGTGAGAGAACTTCCCTGCTGGGTTTGTGGTTGATTTTAGCATGACTGCTTTTATGTTTTTATGGATAAAGGCACTGAAGCCAAGCTAGGCTGTGTGTGTGTCGCAGCTCCCAAGACTTCCAGATACCTGTGTCTACTTGATGCAAGCAGGTATCAATGCAGGGCCAGAAACTTCAGTTTATTAGCAACTGAAGAGGAAATAGTAAAAATCCTGTCCTGCCATTCCAGACTTCTCTGTCAATTAGACTACAAATTAATGGGCTTTCTTTTCTCAATGCCTGCTTTGTTTTCAGTGTACTGCGATGGTACGTGAGGAGCTAAAGTAATAATCAGAATTCATAGCACTAAGTCCTCAGCAGGTGTACATTGGCACCATATGGAGAGGCACAAATTTATACCAGTTGAAGAGCTGAGTCTAATTTGTTTGTTATATCTTGGGCTTTGATTAGCAGTGTAGTAATTTCTCCTCACCCTTCCTGAGAGCAATAAAGAAGTTCCTAGAGAAAAATGGAGAAAATTTCCTTATGGAAGGGGTAAAAATAAACAGGGCTCCTGGAAAAAGACTTCTTTAAGTTAAGACACTTTTCCTTAGTCAGGAAAGTGCAGATGGTGAAAGGCTAGTACCAGTCCTGCAGTCCTGTGGTAAAGAATCCCTTTTTTGCATACTGCTCCTATGGATAATTGCTGTTCTTCTACCAGGACAGATAAGCTGATGAATGCTGAGGTTGGTGTAAAGATGTGCACTCGTGCATCTTTACTCTCTCTCTTGAGTTCATGTGCTAATTTCTGTTGATAATTTAGTGACCCACTCTTTAAAAGTGGGTGCTTTGCTTTTTCTCTTCCATCTCACCTTTTAAACCTGCTTGTCTTTTGATTTCACATAACACAGTAGGGAACAGTTTTCTCCCATTTCCTTTAACAGGCTACTCACACTAGGCCATAAATCTCTTGCCAGCTTGCACTCATGTACCCAAGAGAGGTGAAATCTCCTGACAGTTTTTAGGATTAAATAAGAGTTTATTCATTTTCTAACTCTCTGCTTTGATCTGCTTTATGTTTCTCTTTGCTCCTGACTATTTAACCCTTTCCCTCATCCTGTATGTATGTCTCTCCCTTTCCCTTCTTTTGTCCCTCTCTGACTATCCCTTGGCTGAATCCTATTCCTCTACCCCACTATCCTTCCCTTACCATTTAATGTCCTTTTCCAGAATCAACCATCCACACTAACAATGCAGGACCTGCTGAACATAGCTCGGGATATTGCCTGTGGCTGTAAATATCTGGAAGAGAATCATTTCATCCACAGGTGAGGAGAAACAGTCTCTTCTGATGTTTCTCAAGCTGCATGAGGCTCATACACTTTCTATTTGCAGTGGATTAGACAGGACTAATCTCCACAGGGGAGACAGATTATTTCCTCTACCAATACAGGCTTGTGCTTAGATGACCAGGTGGATCTCCCTGGCTTTTGTCAGGAGTTGGGCTCTGCACTGTTCTTTGCAGTCCTGGAGGGAGAGGAATGTTCTGTTCCAAGTAAGAGGGTTTAAGTATTAATTTTCGGGTGCCTGCAATGTAAAAACAGTTGAGATTAGCCCTGTAGTCCACTAGATGGTAGTGTCACTCTGTGTTGGCTGATGAAACAATAAGGTATTCATTTCCTTTCTCATTTCCCTATCTTGACTTAAATGCTTTCCCTATTCCTCCAGCACAGGACAGTCCATAATATTTGAGTCAAAAGCTAGAGAAGGGCAGAGCAGGGATGACAGGAAATAAAAATACTTCTCAGGCTTCCTTCCCAGCTCAGTGGCTGACCTGGTGCACGGTCTTCAGAAGCCGATATTTGTCCCTTTAAATACCTTTTTTCTCATTTGTTGAGCAAAAAAATGTTGTTATAGCATGCTTCAAATAAGAACAAAATATTGTAGAAGAGATAAAGGTTATTTTTATGCTTTTAAAACTCCTGATTAGGCATCGAAGTCCTTCATTTTTGATTAAGAATTATTTCAGTTCATAATGTTCCCAGGCATAGCAGGCAGCTGGATTCCTTACTATGAAGTGCATTCTGTGTTCAGACCCTGTGTGTAAAGGAGAGGAGAGCGCTTGCACAACAGAGGGTCACACAGGCTCCAACCAAACCAAGGTGCAGCCTGGAGATGTGCAGGCAGCCACAGACTCACCCACACGCACAGCACGTGTACCCACATGTGGGGCTGCACAGCACAGAGATGGGCAACAGTGGGCAGGGGCCGCAGAAAACCAGGAAACAACTGGCAAGCAGCAGTTGGAGCAAAAAGCCATGAGGTTGAGATATGGTAATAGGTTATATGGCTTTATGATTAGAACATCTGAAACAGTTTTCAGACTCCTTTATATTGCAACAATAAGGAAGTTCCGGTGAAAAAGGGTTAGAGTTTTCTGTCACTAAAACAGAGCAGTAAGAATGTGCAACAGGTTTTGGATCTTGGATCTCTTAATAACTACATGAGAGGATCAGTATTCTAATTGGAGACTTCTGAGTTAATCACTACAGAGCTGTTTTTTAAGAATCCTTACTGTAAGAGTAACAGCAGTGTATCACTTTAAAAAAAAACAAACCTCTGGATCAATCTGCACTGTTAGAGCTCTAATATAAGCAACCTGGGAATGGATTCATTTTGTCTTAGCCAACAATTCAATAAATCTGAACAAAAGGAATTTTCCTCAGGTTTTGTGTTAGTATGTGTTAGTGATGTCAGCATTACTTAAAGTGCGTTGGGAAATGAAGAAGGCTTTCATTACAGATATCAAGAATCCTAGGAGTAAAAGGTAATGTAGTGGGATAGTAGAGACGTCTCTACAGGGCAGGAATTATCATCCAGGAGTCACAACTGATAACAGAAGAGAAAGTTGAACTTGACTTCCAAATCCTCAGGGATTTTTCAAGGTTGGTAATGGGAAGAAACATATGAGCTGTTCAAGAAACTTATTTTTCTTGGCAGTCAACAGGACCCCCACAGTGTTGTGATTTTAATGAGTTTCTTTTCAGAATGCATATTTTAAATGAACAGAAATATTTTAGCCTTGGCCACGAAGGCATCACTTCCATTTCTCACAAGCTAAACTTGCACCCGGAAAACAGCTGCTTCCATATGGAGCTTTACTTGATTCCATGGGAGATATCCAGAAGTAACAAAGCAATGGATTACCAAATCTGGTTTGACATAACTTTTCGAGCAGTTCACTTAGACTGTCCAACAGCATCCCATCTGTAACTGATGGGGACACTGCTGAGATGTCCCTCTTCAAAAAAATAGAGCAAGAAAGAAATCTGTCATAATGTGGTTGAAGTAAAAGAGGTTGGATCTGTTCCTCTTCTGATACTGACACTCTTTTCTGCCTTAGTGAAAGAAGGCGTGAATGGGGAAAGTTTGGCAAATGCTGGCTTGAAGATATAACTCAAATGTAGTTTAAGAATTGTGGTTAACTAAAATGATAATGTAACTGGAATTCTTTCTTATTTTAACAGGGCTCTTCTCATTTGCATAAAGATTACTCAACTAAGACTTGCAGGACTGGGTCTAATACTTTTTCTTTATTCCTTTAACTATTTCAGAGTTTAGAATTAGACTTACATTTTTAAATTTTTTTAAAGAGATATAGCTGCAAGGAATTGCCTTTTGACCTGTACTGGAGCAGGACGAATAGCCAAAATTGGTGACTTTGGAATGGCCAGGGATATTTACAGGTAAGTGAATTTCACAGGCAATTTCAGTTCTGTGAGTAACTCAGTAATCTGTATAATTTTGACCAGTTTGGATTGTTTCATGATATGTAAAGCAGTGGAACCATCCATTAGGTGTCTGAATTTGATGAGCAGTTAACTAACTTGTGTTAACAGACTGTAAATTAACACATCTATGCTTATGAACAAATCCACTTCAACTGTGGTCCCAGGAAACTACAAACACTTGTGGACACTTAAACCAAGCATAGGCAAATTTATTAGCTACTTGATCATAAATAATCCTAAATTGAAATTACAATTAAAAACCCCCAGCTACCTTAATTACCACTTCATGATGCCGAGAAGACTTGCTGCATCAACACCCTGTGCATTGGCAAGTTTGATTTCTTTAGCTGTGCACAAGAACATCCTCAGCTTCCATCTCAGTTGCAAAGAGGATATAAAATCCTGCCTCAATGCACTGTTTGTGTTGATGACTTTTCCTTTTTCTCACTTGGCCCCCACTGTTGCATGCAATCCCCAGCTGCTGTTACTGTGGTGATAAGATCTTTTCTGTATCAAAGCTCTTTCAGGCTGTGCGACATTCTCTGTGTGTTTTATCTTTCCCAGAGCAAGTTACTACCGCAAGGGAGGAAGAGCCATGCTTCCTGTCAAGTGGATGCCACCAGAAGCTTTTCTAGAGGGCATTTTCACCTCCAAGACTGATACCTGGTAATAAATGTATTTTAATCACTTCTGCTACTCACTGAAAAACATCAAGAAATGTACTGCTCAAGAAAAAAAATGTGTGCCCAGCAGGATCCTTAGAAAATGTCAGAATTTCCCAGAAAAATATGAGAAGTCTTCCCACTGTATTCAGTAGAAGTATGGCTAAAGAGTCCAGAATAAGAATTTAAAAGTCTAATGTAAATACAGGTAATAAAAATTTGCCATTCATAAATGTAGAGTATCATATAAAGCCAGCCAAGAAGTGAAAAGCAAAAGTAGATTAGATACTCAAGAAGTCTCAGTTAAAAATCCAGACAAATATCATCAAATACTTCTCTCAGCCTTCAGAATCTTCCAGTTTCCACCAGTGACAGGGTCTGCTTATATACCTGGTAAATGACTCGCTGTGTACTCCCCAGGATTATTCTTTTGTATATTTTTTTCTTGTTGCATATAAAATGACAGCAGATTAAATCAGAAGTCTTTGCTGGTTGCTGAGGAAACAATATTTATATATTGATTTCTCATGCAACTTGAGCTTCCTTTAAAATAAGCACCCCCTCAACAGTAGTACATTCATACACAGGTGCTGGGGAATGGAAGCTTTCCAGTTGCTTAAGAACGCTTCTTTCTGTGTACAGTAGATCCTTCAATATGCTGTACAGAGGCATTCCCTCAAATGCCACACTGACCCAGTTTCCTGAAGTTGTTAGTGATGCCGGAAGACACGGGATTGCTTATCAGCACCTAACTGTGAGCAGCCAGCACTAAATATTTTGAAGGAAAGTGCTACAGTTCCTGTAATGGGCTATTATAAGTAACATGCATATACTGAAAATTACTTTGACCTTTGTAGCAAAAAGTGACTCTGAAAATTCTGGCCCTGCTGGCGTCCTGGCAGAACACTCTTGACTTCCTTGTGTCTAAGTCATACACAATTTCTAGTGGCACTGACTATCTGACCTGTGGAGAAGTACCACCATATCAGAAATGCTGCTGCCTTTCAGTTTCACTGGATGCCTCTTCCTTGATTTTATACTTGAGCATCTTGTTCTGAAACACTGATTCAAATGTTAAGAAAACATTTGAAGGTCTCTGACCATCCAGGAGCCACTCTAGCAGTCACACTCACACCACCTGAGGTGGGACCAAGGCTCCTTCACAGCTACCCCCTACACTCAGTCAGACCAGGTTTCCTTACCAGCTCAGCCCCAGGTTTCTCATAGCAGACCCTCAGATGTCAGAATCCTTAAAACAACTTAATCATTGTGCAACAACAAAATAACAACTTGAGCTCATTCCTCTGAGGAGAGACCTCAAACAAAGGAAACCCTGGGTTTTTATACCCTCACAGTCTAAGTATGCCACAGTCTGGAGTCATTGGCTCCTGCTGTGTAGCTGAGTGTCCAGTCACCTGGCAGTGCCACAGGTCCTCATCCCCTTTGTTTTGCAGAGGGTCAGTGCCAGGTCACAGTCTCTTGTCTTGGGCTTCTGACACCCAGAGCTCAACCTGCAGCCAACTTACCAGCACCAGATGTATTCCTCAACACAAACATCTCGAGTTTTCCCAAGTAAGGCAAGAAACATCCAAGAAATATCCATGCCAGATCTAACAGTTCTTTTCAGTTAGACCATACTGAAAAGGGCACTCTGGCATTTCCTGCTCTAGTAATAATGAAAGCAGCAGAAACAACACCTTCAGAGTTATTAAATATTTTGAAACCCCTGCAAAACTTGTTTTGGAGCTTGAGCAAAGGTTTTGGTTGATTGAGGTGTCATTTTATGTAAACATTGATACATAAGCACACTAATTTCATATTACTGTTGTTGGATTGCAGCTTTGAAAGGTCATTGCTGTGGTGCTGCCTACACAGCTGCAAGCTAGGTTTGTGGAGCACAAATGAAACCTGATTGGTATTGTTGACTGGTTTCTGACACAGGTCCTTTGGAGTGCTGCTTTGGGAGATTTTCTCTCTAGGCTACATGCCATACCCTTGCAAAACCAATCAGGAAGTACTGGAATTTGTCACCAGTGGAGGAAGAATGGATCCACCAAAAAACTGTCCAGGACCAGTGTAAGTATTTCCTTACTCTCACAAGCCAAGGTATAGTAGGTGTCAAAAACGTGGACAAAGACGCCTCCAGTCAGAGAATGGTGATTACCATTCTCTGTCATTCTGTGTTAGGTGGGTATTGTTAAATGTCCCTTGAGCTACTGCCTCTTGTATACAGCTTAGAGCACTACAGGATTTGTTTTAAGTAGTGGTTCCCTAATCAGGCAGGATCCAGGGATACAGAAATAACATATCCACTTTTGCACTCCTCCTTTGAGCCATGTATCAAGTGTGGTCACTTGGACCCCTAATCACTTCATACTGAAGCACTTTTTACAAAATAATCTTGATCAGTTTTTTTGTTTTTCCTTTAAGGTACCGGATCATGACACAGTGCTGGCAGCACAGCCCAGAGTATCGGCCAAACTTCTCTACCATCCTGGAAAGGATCAAGTACTGCACACAGGTACTGCTCTTTGGTATCCAGGTGGATGATAATCCATGGAATGCCAACTATCCAAAGACATTAGCTTTAGTCCCTAAAGCAAGTGAAGAGTCCTGACAGACTGATATAATTACTTTACTAGTGTGGTGGGGCTGTTGGCTCTTTTCCAGTGTCCATCCTCACTCTACCATCTTCTGCCCAGCCAAAATGAGCATACACTGTTCCTGTGCAAAAAAAGTGGATGCTTTTAGCTCTCAGCTTGTTCAATTGCAAAATGTCCTTCACTTTGTGATGGAAAGGTACTTAGGTCTCTCTCAAGGTCCAAATTCTGACCTTGCCTAATGTTACTCAAAAGCCACAGCTGAACAGTTATGGAGTGGAGAAAGGGAATGAAATGGCACAGTGAGTTCACCATCCAGTAGCATTTAATAGCTACAGGTCTGGATCCAACCTCTCAAAAGACAGATTTTATACTGCAGACCCCCAGCTTAGTCACTGGTTTCAATGAAGCACAGCCTCTTCTCAAAGGAAGCATGTAAGTCTCAACAGCTTATGATATCCAGATGGAACATAGCACCTTGTGTGATGTGCAGGAGTATTTCCAAAACCTGTGACAGTCACCCTGAAGGCGTAACAGATTCTTGTCTCTCTTTTTCAGGACCCTGATGTGATCAACACTGAGCTGCCCATGGAGTGTAGCCCTGCACCAGAGGATGAAGGGAGTACCGTCATGCGCCCAAACATTTCCAGTGGGATAGTGCCACTGCTGGTAAGCCCTTCTCTCACACCTCAGACAACACCTAAGTCACTGGAATCCCACCATGCTGGGCACAAACTTGTACAATGTCCACAAGAGCTACTGGTGGAGAACCTGAGCAACCAGACTGCCCGAGGGCCCAGCCTGCCGTGCCTCAGTGATTTCAACAGTGGGTCATGGTTCCAGCAGACCTCAAACCAGAAGCTGGAGCTCAGCAATCCTTCGGCCCACAGACTTAAAAACAAAACAAAAAATCTTTGGAACCCAACCTATGGATCATGGGTGCTAGAGAATATCTGTCACTTCAGCCCCAGCTCCAAGCTCAAAGCCAACCCAGAGCGGGAAGATTCAGGCTTTGATGGGAATTGCAGTTCTCCTAGCTCTCGGGCATCTCCAGCATCTCCAAGTCGAAGTAACTGCCCTCATCTGGATATCAGTGGGATCGAACTGGTGAAACTCCAGACTTTCCCCTGTGGCAATGTAAATTATGCTTATGATGACCTGTGCTATAGTGCTGGGCACCAGACATCAGCCTTGGCAGAGGTCAGAGCAGCTGTGCTAAGGAGCTCCAGTCTGCACAGAGATGAAAAGGCTTTTTGTAAAACAGAGAAAACATCAAGAGAGAGAGACTCTGGTCTGTCTTTGTCAGATGACCTGAGTGTGACTCCAGTATAGTAGAAATGGTTTTTCCAAAGATCGGGGAATGTGTGTATCTGGAAGGACTGCTTCCTGTTTCACTTACTTTTCTCCGCTTTAGTTCCTTCAGTTGGGTGAAGTTTCAACATCAGCAATGTTCTGCTTCCTCTGTCTACCTGCTGGATCACAAATTGTTAAAGACATTTGCATTTCTATCTCTGTCCTTCAAATGTGTTCCACTGAACCAGTTTAGAAGTGGAGAACAATGGCATTGCTTGTCCTATTCAGAATACAGTTTCTAAGGAAAGAACTCCTTCTCAATCTGCTCAGGTGAAAAGAAATGGACCTACCATCCAGCTGCAGTATTTGGATGGAAATAATGACCAACACAGGTTGTGCTTCTTTCTCAACCAAGCATCCAAAAATGTGTGCTGTGCCAGCAGCAACCAACTTGCAAAGGCTGCTACATTCCTCAGAGCTTTTTACAGTCCTGATGATTTACTAATGCTTATGCACTATGAGGGAAGTAAAAAAAATAGCAGCCACATTTGCATCTGATTTATTAGCAGACCTTGTGGAAGCTATTGCTCAAATTGGAATCAGTAGGAAGAATGAAAAAAAAATTCAGGCTCCTCTGAGCATGTGCTTTGTAAACAAGCAATGAAGAGGAAAACATTTACCACAAAAAAAAGCAGTAGCTGGTGGAGCTGATAGTATTCCTTTGAGTAGTGAAGGAAATGTGCTGCTTGCCTCATGGTGTTGCTTTCCTCACAGCTCCTGGCATTGAAGGGCCAGGTGGTTTTTCAAGGAAGGGTGAGCAGCAAGGCGTGATGAGAAATGGACTGTCTTTATATTTTAATGGACTTTACTTAAGATGAACTTCATTTTTGTAAGTATTTTGATATTCAACATTAATTCTCTGCTAGTTGGTAAGCACTAAGCTGAGGTTCCTGGGTAACTATCTAGCATTTGGTATTCTGGAGCTCTTGGTTTTAATATTTTGAGATAGAAAGTAATACAGGGGAGAGGAAGCAAAGGGAAATGTAATGCAAACCCCAATTAGGGTGTTCTTTATACAGGAAGGTAGAATAGCTCAAGCATTTGAGAAAGCTAAAACCATGACTTGGCTTCACACAGCTGAGCAAGTGGCAATTGTTCCTTGCCTTGCAAGTGCAGACTTGCTGACAGAGGTAGTCGTTTGTTTCCAAGACAGCTCATTTCTAAGGCTTTCTTCAGTTGTTTAGGATCTGAATGTGTTTACAGATTAAAGCTGGAAAATAAGGAGACTGAAAAGGCAAATAATTTGCATTAAGTCTGAATAGTCTTGGAAGCATTCTGTCCTTGTACCACTCCTGAAAGTCACACTGCCAACCTACAGTGGCAAATTACATGTTGTTTTTGTGTGTAATCAAGTTGTGTAGTGAGATGCCAGTTGTAGACTTCTCTGGTTCCTTTCTGAGGCAAGAGATTCTCTGGTACATGCTTTATGCTCAGTGATCAGCTACATGTACAGTCTGAAGGTGTGGGCTAGGAGACGAGGGTTTGCTTTGACCACACAGACTTCCTGTCCTTTACATCAGTCAGGATGGGCACTACTGAGCTGTGGTAAAGAAAAGCACAGAGTGAAGAGTCTGAATCCATCCTCAGTGAAAGACATCTTCAGCACAGGTTTATGCTTTGTTGGACTGACTTTATATCTGTTCCACCCTTTCTATAGTTTAAGCCTTTGACTTCAGAATGGACAGTTTTATACAATGTCATTTCAGAGCACACAAACATCTTAAGAGCAGGTGTCAAGAGGGTGGGACCAGAATAATTTCCGTGGTACCCAACAACAGGACAAGGGGCAACAGGCACAAACTGAAACATAGGATATTCCACCTGAGTATGAGAAAAAAAATTTGCTTACTTTGGGGGTGACAGAGCACTGAAACAGGTAGCCCAGAGAGGCTGTGTAGTCTCCTTCTCCAGAGACACTCAAAACCAACCTAGACATGATCCTGTGCAACCGGCTGTAGGTGAACCTACTTGTACAGGGAGGTTGGACTAGATGATCTTTGGAGGTCCCTTTTCATACCAATCCTTCTGTGATTTCCAGACAGAAAGGATGATGATGGCCACCTTTCAGCCAAGATTCATATGGTGTGGAAATAATTCCTAATCCATCATGTTGTAAAATGATAGATGGTCAGAAGAGCGGGGTCCCTCTGTGTGGGGCAAATTTCAGTAGTAGTGTGGGGATTGAGGGGCTTGGTGACCAAGGGAGATGAATGATGTTGCCTCATGCCCTTTTTGCTATTTCACCTTTTTCTATAGCTCTCTAACTTCTCTCACATTTAGCTCATTGCCTGACCTGTCTTACATCCAGGAGCTGGTACAGCCCAGTTAGATGAAGCAGAAAATCCCATGTAGCAGGAAACTTTCTAATTCTTTCCACTTGCAAAGGCTTACATTTTTGGTCATATTTCAGTGTGGCTCTCTCTGGAACATGCTAGTCAAAAATAAACGCATCTACTTTTAGCTAATTGGAATTTCATCAGTTTATCCTTACCTTTCAAATTATATTACTCTTATGGTTCACGTATTAGCAGTTTTTTCCCCCAAAGGTGACCTATCAAACTTTCCAGCTGTGACTTGGTTTCCCCCTGTGTAGCACTTGTCTCCACACAATTCACAAATTTAGAAAGGCCAGTAGTGATAAAACCAGGGAAGCAATTGGAAAGTGAAGCGAGAGAAGAGCACAGGTCCATTAACAGTGCCACAGGCAGTCTTGGCTGCAGCTACGCCTTCACTTTATAAACAAAGTGAAAATCCAGCACCTTGTACAAATACCTGTTTGTACTGAATAGCTGCATCAAGGTACTCATTTATAGGAAGCACATAGACAAAGCTGCACTGAGACTGAACAGAATTCCATCCTGACCAGGATCTTATCCCTAAGACTGATCAAGAGTGGAGTGTTGAAGAGCAACTGTAAGAGTAGTAATGTATTGATTATTTATTTCTAAGACAGACTCTGATGGTTTACAACAGCATTTAGCTCAGGGCTGTACTGAACCAGATGCACTCTTGTCTAACAAGACAAGACATGGAGATGCAGGTACCAAAAGGGCATTAAAAGAAAGAGCTGGGAATTTTAAAAGAATCTGCATTAGCAACCTCAATTTTGTATAAGCTCTTAACTCCCTCAAATGGAACGATCTTCTGTCAGTGTATTGCCATGGATCTTTGACCTGTAACAGTCTTTTTTAGGATGCTGTTTAAAAATCCTCACAGATAATGAATTTTTAATTAATATCCTGGATGAAATAATGCTAATAATGCTCCTGTTGTAATGCTGAATGCTACATGCTGTACAAATCATTTTATCTCAAAAGAAAAAATAACAATTGCAGTGATACACACTACAACCTTCAGTCCTTCAATTCTGAGACTGAAACTTACTGTTTGTACAACCAGAGATTTCATAGTGATCAACTCCTAGCATTGCAAAATATAACTTGCTTGGAACTGTTTTTTAAGGAGACATTTTTAGAGCATCACCAATGAGTTAAACCTATAGCATCAAAATTAGATTACTTTGGCAACTGGAAGCCAAAACCCAATTTTGTTTCCTAGATGAATGACATGAGCTGGAGATCTGGGATTAATTTGGTCCTATAATCCATGTGAAAAGTCTTCCACCACTTCCCTACTGCAGAATCAGCCATTTATAGGGTTGTTACAAATTGCTCTTCCTGATAGGTGTCTGTCTTTTAACATTAGCAAATTGGTTTTGTAATTGTATGTATATAGTTGTTTTTTGACTGTGTTTAGTACTTTGTTGCTTTATACCACCTCATACTTACACTTCAAAGATGGGACTGATTAACAAAAGATGGAACAACAATGGAAATTCCAAATTGTCTTTCTCTGCTTTTTCACATTTGTTGATATTCCTGCTTCTCATTTCTTTGTTATCCTTGTTCTCAACGTAAATGCTTTGCATCTTCATTTTTTCCTTTAAACAAACAGAACTTTTAACTGCACAGGTTTAAGGTGTCCCCCCTCATATCAACCCTTTCCCTGAGCTAACTTCTCAGCTAATCTGCCCATGGGCTGGTGTGGACTAAGAAAGCTTTCCAAGGCTGACAACACAGTTATGGGCTTTGGCAAGTGTAACTTACTCCACCTCCAAAACACTCCCCCTACTTTCCTGAAAGAGGGGAAAATGTTGCTTCTGGGAATACTCTTCCCCACTGTATTTGCATCTCCACAGCTGTGTCACACTGGGACCACACTTCTTAGACCCTTGAGCTGTGTGAGACAGTTTCTCCTGTAACTGTCACAGGGGCTGTGCTCCCTCCTCCTGGCTGTCCACCCTCCTCAATCCCATGCAGAGACCTTAGTGATACCATGCCTGACATCTTCCCACCACATCACACAAATGGAAAAGTCATGTGAATAGGTTTTATCATTACCTCTGACCACGGCAGCACTTCTGCCAACTTTCTGGGTGACTACTGTACATAAGTAGATGACACGCCTGCTTCTATGCAATTTAAAGCTAGACAAGTGTATAATTCTACATTTGCAACAGAAAATAAAGAGACACTAATGGTGGTTATTTGTTTTCCTCTCTTAAAAGTACTCTTTGCACACAGGTAAGAATACACTTTCTCTTGCTGAGAAGCGCTGCCAGCCCTGGAGTGTTGAGTTCTTCTTCCCTGTGTACATACAAAACTGCCCAAGGGAACAGTTAAGAGTTCTGAGTCTGACAAGTGCCTCTTGATGCACATTTTTTATATGCTGTAGGCTATTCACTGAGATTTCTGAGACAGAGCTTACCTTGAAGGAAGCTGACAAGCTTTGTGTGAATCGGGTTCTAAAGCTAATGTATACAGTAAGTTTTGAAACCAAGGCCCACAGTTTGGCTTCTAGAAGTCTTAGAACCGGTTTTGCTTTAGGAAGTACCAGATGTTAAAGACTAAAAGCAAAAGAACCACTGAAATAGATTGTTTTCCTCCTTTCCCTAAAGAAATTCTTAAAGAAAATACATTATTCTCACATGACCAAATCACAGCAGATGTCTTTTTTTCCCTTCAGTCTCATTTATTTAGTAGCATACACACTTCAGAGTAACAAACACTCATCCAATACAGTCAATGTCAGCATTGCATTGTAGTGTTCAGAACGGATGCATGTGGATGATACAGGCCATTTGATCTCAGTACCTTAAGAATAACAAATAACAACAGCAATAAAAAAGTAGCAAAAGCCCTCTGAGATACATAAGGGTTTGGTCCAACTCCCATTGACATCTTTCCCTTTTACAGGAACTGGATCAGATGTTAAGTGAATTTCTCCCTGTACAAAATTTAGAGGGATTTAAGTTTTACCACTTCGGTTAAATTTCAGCCAAATTTGTATCCCTGTGGGACCGCAACACCCATAATTTTTAAACTTATCCAATCTATCTCTGTGCATTTCTTTCTATATTGCACCTTCCTCCAAAGAATCTCACAGCAGCTTGCAGGCACTAATGAAGGACAGCCTCACACCACTCCTGTGAGGTAAGTGGGTCTATTCCCATCTGTAAAATCAGAACACAACAATGCCTAGGAGAGTTGTCCAAGGCCAAAAAAAACAAGTCAATGATGAAGCTGAGGGAGAGGAGTCCTAGTCCTACTTCTTGCTTCACACAGGAATGCAGCAGCTACAGCACTGCTGCATCTAACTAGTGAATTTAAAGACCTTGGAGCCTAAGTCAGAGCTCATCTGTTCAGCACCAAAGTATCTCTAGGCCCGTGTCTCTGACCCTGCTGTGGAATCGTGTTCAGTGTTTCCAGAGTGAGACACTATCCCAGTAGATGCATTAACGAATGACATTCTGGACTCACATTCCAGAACAAATTCCTTGGTTACCACGCATCAGCTCCCCCTGTGTTACATGCCTGTGCACGTACATCACGTTGATCCTCTGGTAAACATAAGCTTATTCAAGACAACTTACCCCATAGTGAAAAAAGGCCATGCTGCTTCCTCACACTAGCATGTGCGTGTCCGCAGACAGGTGCTCTGGGCCATCTGATAGGAACAAGGAATCTAAAACTTACCCTGGGGCAGTTTGCTCCTGAGCTCACAGCCTCAGCTCCTTAGAGCTCCAGTGCTCAGCTGAAGTCCTACACTTGCACTTTGCTATGAAAAGCTGCCTCCTTCTCTCCTTTCCCATAACAGCAACAGATGACTGCGATTTCTTCCTTTCTAATCTCCTAGCAAGACAAAGAATCATTTCAAAACTAACTTACTAGAACTATACATCATCTAGAATGAGTTTCCAGATCAGTGTCTGCTATAGCACAGGTTTTCCTTTTTTCCTGACCTTTCCAGCTACTGCAGTGGAACAGACCTTCTCCATGTTTTCTCCCATAACCATGTACTGCAAATCATCCAGGTGCTACCAGGAATTGGTTTTTTTTTGAAGCTACCACATTGCT
This sequence comes from Eopsaltria australis, assembly GCA_034509425.1. Lineage (NCBI taxonomy): Eukaryota > Metazoa > Chordata > Aves > Passeriformes > Petroicidae > Eopsaltria > Eopsaltria australis. The sequence continues at coordinate 4,226,425 of JAVTVJ010000241.1, forward strand.
TCCAGTTCTCCTTTAGAACTGGACAGTCATTCTAAAAGTTTTTCCTAAACTCTCAACTGATATTTGAGCACCAACCTCTACTGTTTAGATCTCCCTTCCAGAAAACAGGTTACGTTAGTGCAAAAGATTCACATATGTGGTAACATAACAGTAGAAAGAAATTTAACTCTGAAGATTAATTAGGCAAAGCACTAATTGAATTCTATCTTAATCTTATCTCTAACTTTTATAATTCTTCTTAATTATAGTAGGACAGCTTGCAATTGCAGTCTCATAAAAAAGGCAATGTCATTAAAGTCCTGCCTGTGAGACCTATTTACTTGCTATTGTCCTTAGGCACTGCTATTCTCCTTAGGCACTGCTGTCCAGTGGCTTATTAGTTGCCTGCAGAAAAGGAGAAATACTTTTTTTTTTTTTTAACTGTACAGAATTCACTACAGATTAATTTGTCATCTCATAGCAGTTCAAAAGTTAGGAGGCATCTGGAATGATATAATCTGTGCTCACTGTGACTTCAAAAAAACTAATGTAAACACTCTGAAACTTCTAAGTGAAAAATTCATTAACATACTATCATAAATATAAAACAGAGAAACTTTGGGAGGCCACAGAAATCTGAATTTGCAGTGAACTCCAAAAATAATTATCAGTTTCAGACAACTTCTGGTTTAAGAAGAAATATTTCTTTGTGTCATTACTTCCTACAGAATACCTACTCTATGTCATCTAACTTTTACATCACAAATGAGCTTCAATTTTCAATACTCCTGTTTTGTTGAGAGGTGATGAAAAGGTAATTAAATCTGACATCTTTTAGTACGGTAGTGTGTTACCCAAAGTAACTCCTTTTAGAAATTATTTTAGGCTGTCCAACTCTAATTACAAAAATCACAGATTTCATTTCAGATCTGAGCTCTATAGGGTTTTTTTTTTGCTTATGATATCAACTATTACTGAAACAGCAGTTTCCCAAAAGTGGAGTCACCCTCACATATCCAAATTTCTCAGAATCCCTCCTGAGCACAGGACACCAGCAAAAGACAGGAATTTCTGATCAACGTGCATTACTACCTCTAGATGTGGAAAGGGCTCTAACCCTGGTAATGTAACTGGTAATGCAACTCCTACCTGCATTGTGAAAACTGCATCACCACATTGATGTTAAAACCTGGAATGTGAGTGAACATATGGTTGATGATAGTACTTATACTGCCAGTATGTAAAAAACTGTTCCAGTGACTAGAAGCAACCAATGGAGAAGGTATGTGAAGCCATTGCAAGAAAACAATTCAATCTTTCTCAATTTTAACCTAGAAACTGAATTTTCTCTGGCTGTGCCTGGACCACATCAAAAGAATGAAGCACAGATCACCCCATCACCCAGATGGGGACTGTAGGATGTAATATATTGACATTCCTTTACCCAAACTGCCTGGAGTTAACAGCTGATACCTTGGAGGAAGGATGCCTGGGAATTAACTCATCATTGTGTAACACTGTGAATGCAGAAACATCATCTTCCTGATTGCTGTGCCAGTTTATATGCACAAGTGGCAGCATCATATTTGAGAACAGGAACATGGCCAAGAAGTCACGTGCATTAGGAGACAGTCAAACCATGATCTTAAGAGATCACACTGGCTGCTGACTACTAGTGTATGCATGTATATACGTGTTTTATCTTCAAAAATAAACAAGCCTTGGAAAAACAACTTAATTCCCTGACCAGTTTGTGAAAGGTCATTAGTGATTTTCAGAGCTGCAGTTCAGCTGCAAGAGGCCAAACTCTCCAAGTTAGTAACATTTCCAACAGCCCATCCAGTTGGAAAGTCCAATGTTTTTGAAGACAATAGATAGGCTGCTATTCTCTCCCTAGAGTATTTGTAATCTCCTGAGTGGCTACAGAAAAAGCCAAGGCCGTTCTTGGATAGAAGCAAGGCTAGGGTAGGGAAGAGGAGGAAAGGTCAACAGCAGTTAGCCACATCTAGCCACTACAAACTGCTGTCTCTCTTTGCTCCCAGTTTCTTGTGATTATCACCCATTTGCACCTTGTTTACACTGTAATATAATGCAGCAGAAGTTGTTGGTCCGACCTATAGTGTACACAAGAGCAATAGGACTTGGAGTTAGAGAGGAAAAAACCAATCTGGTTTCAAAACTATGCAGTTCCCTGAAAAATCTTTTTTCCTGCCCTGAGTTCCCAAGCATTTGCCCTGGCTCACTAAGAAGTAATTTGGAGTCCCATTTTGCCAGAAATCAGACTCATTCTGGTTTCCCACACAGACCTCTTGACTCAGGCTGGTGTGATTCCTGACTATGGAGATCTTCATTCTCTGAGGACCAGTCTCAAGTTCATCTGGTGCAATTCAGACCAATCTGGAGTGATTCTTTTAGGTTCATAGAGGGCTGATGCAAAGTAACTTTGATCACTGACTGCTGGGTTCTGGATGCAGCTCCCTCTGCACTGACGACCTCAGGAGTTTGGAGTAAAAGGTTTCCTTCTGACTGAGTTTCCTTCTACTTCAGTAAAGCAGAAAGTTACAGAGAAGCCCTGCAAGTTTTGTGCCTTTCTCAACTCATCTTTCAGTGATGCTTTCCAAGATGCCAATCAAATTGTCCAATCCCAGTAAGTACCCATCCTCCCTGTTGCCTTCTTGCCAGGGGATCCTGTGATCCAGTGTCTGCCCATCAGGAAGAAGGGTAGTCTTTCCAAAATCGATCAGCCACACATTGGCATTCCCACTGCCATCATGCACAAAAAGTAGTGAACTTCCTACGACCTGGAAGATGGATTGAGACAATGTGGTTAAAAATACATCTTCAGCCCTCCCCCATCAATTAACACTTCCTGCTAAGAAGATGATCTCCTCAGCTCACCTGTGACCCAACAGACTTTTGGGCTGCACTTATAAATTGATTATTTAGATGCCCAATTTGCATAACCATAGCAATCAGTAAGGTATACTGGGTATATAGATAAGAAATGGGACTCAGTAGAAAACAAGAAGAAAAGCAATTCTTCATCTTACTTAGCATCAGGTCTCAATTTGAGCAATTCAGCAAAGGTCAGTAACTCCTTTCAAAGACAGATCATGACCCATGATTAACAAAAATATCTCTGCTGATATGAGAACATCAACAAGGTAAAATCAAATGCCTAATCTTAAAATCTTGAGCTGTTAACAAGCAGAAGTTACAATGCTAATGATGCCTTCTGCACAGCAAAGCACACAGAGAACATACACAGCAGAATTAAATAGTATTTCAACATAAATCCATTATAACTAATACAGCCTTCATTGCCAAACTACAATTGAATGCTACTGTACTACCACTGTACCAAATGCAAACTTCCATGTTACCATTGCCCTGTAAATATTCCCACTGGAGCACATCAAGGTTAGAGAAACCATAGGAAACTGGTACTAATAAATTATTCTGTGCAGTGGCCCAGAGCTTTAAGTGCTGAGATGTCATAAAGACAGGAGGATTTATTATCCCTCAAGTAGTTTAATCTTCTGTATCATTGTGGTAGAGGCTTTGTGGTACCTGTGTTGTCAACATGCATTAGTTTTCTTCCACAAAACCCCTTCTAGTCATACTGCAGGCTGTTCTGAAGTACCCCTGAATGACCAAACAAAGAAGCAACGCACCTCCACAGCTTTACACTCACTGCTTACCTCATGTCGTTTGAAGAAGTCTGAGGATTCAAGAATGACATTAATTTCCTGCAGACGCTTGAGGTATTTTTTCTGGAGGAAGAAGCGAAAAAAAAACCCCAAACCGATGCATAAGCATTTCATTGAAAACTGAATCAAGATAATCTGTTTACAAGAGTCATTATAATGAAGAGATCATATCCATTTTAGGCTAGAGGTCCTTCAAAATAACAGGTTTGAAAGTCAATCTGAAAATACATTTCAAGCTTTTATGGTGAATTAACAGAGAAGAGTTCATCTGCTGTGTTACACCAAGCATATTTATCTGTCTTGATATGGATGTCATGAGGCTTTCTGCAACTGTTTTTTCTTTTTTTTTAATAAAGAGAAAAAGTTTTCAAGGAATTAAAAATCTTCCAGTTCCCCAAAGCGAAAAGAAGGATATTGTGTTAGAGAAACAAGGAGTTCCAACCATGGTGGGGGCAGAAGGGGGATAGAAGAAATCAAGGCCGAATGTATAAAGCTCTAGTTCAGGTTTTTAATGCTGCCCTGAGCTACCAAGCACGCTGCTCCTGAAGTGCTGAGCTGCCTTCATAATGGCTTCCAGACTGCAGAAAACATTACAGCATCCTTTGAAGTTCCAAAGACAAGAGATGTGTTATGCCATCTACCACATGCCTGCTGTGCTACCCATGAATTAGCACACAGGAATTCCTCTTTGAGATGAGTTTCACACATGGGAGCACAGCTAGTCACCAATCTCACTTCCTGCCTCCACGCTCTGGTTTTATCTTCTCCAGACTGAATTCCCAAATCACAAGTTTTCCTGCCAACACAATCCTTGCTTAGATATCATCCATCTAATGCATCTAACACCCATGGCTGAAGCTGATGGCAAGCCATAAGTCAGTTAGTTTGAAAGACATTTTGATAGCTGAGGCATTTGGGGTCAACTCATGGCAAGAGCTGACAGCACTGGCCTCAGTCAACCTCTCACAACCCACCGAGTCCCCATGTCCACCCCAACTCCTGAGAGCAATTGGAAGGCAAAACCACTTACTCCCTTGGTATTCTAATTCCTATTTCATGTACCAAAGAAAGCATGGCCCTGAAGCAAGACCACTGATCCAAGATCAGTGCACCTGAAGATCTTAGACTCACCAGAATAGTCGTGTTGCCCTCAATGAATTCCACAAAAACCTGTAGAACTTGCTCCTGTGTCTTCGTAGTTTTGAAGTTTGTGTTACATGTTCCATCTGCCTTCTGCACAAAACCACACACACAGACACAGATTATTTATACTGCACACATATCATTGCCCTCATCACTCAATCCTCTTGAACCAGAAACAGCTGAGCCCTTGCTAACCAGATGAAAGTAAATAGTTGAACAGGAAGAGAACAGATGAACCAAGGAAGAAGAGGAGAAGAGATACAAAAGCTGATTGGATAACTTTAAATGGCACTGGCAGTTCATTTCCTGTTGAGTACAAGTTTAAAAAAAAACAATTTATGATATTACTAGCTTGCAGGAGGGTTTTCTCACATCAGTGCTAACAGTACAAATTTCAGTGGGGCAAACCACAGAGACCTCTTTGATTGTACTCTTGTCTAGCTAGTGAAAGCGTGGCTGAGGGTGTAAGGGAACATTTTCAAACCAAATTTTACTAGTCCTTTTAGTTTGGGGGTTTCTTTTGGGTTTTGGTGATGATTTTTTTGTTGTCATTTGGGTTTTTTTGTTGTTGCTGTTGGTTTTTGTTGTTGTTTCTGTTTTTCAATGGGAAGTCAAAGAATCAAAGTTAGGATTCCGTTCCAAATATAACTGTGAACATAAAATGTGACACAGAAGTCACAGAACAGAATTCATTGCAGACAGGAACAACCTGGGATTTGCAATGCTAGCAGTGACAAAGCAGGTGAGTGAATTTTGGCAAAGGACAGTGCAGGCATGCTTGTTCCAAGTGTGTCCTGCAGAAATTCAGAGTATTTTTGTGCTAGAGGTAAGATTCAGTACAGAAGCACCCTGCTACTGAAAAACCAGAGCATTTTTATGTGTTTCTGGAGCTACAAGTAAATAAGAGCAGTGCGTGAATTGGAGGTATCTGTAAACATAGAATATCTGAATATGCATGTCTCCAAGAGAATCCCTGTTGCTTCAAGAGACACTAATAAGAGATTTTAGGACGTGCATGTAAAATACAGCAATTATTACAGATGGTAAGAAAAATCCACTAAAAGCCTGCAGGATTATCAAACTGTTTTTCTCTCCACTGTATCAGTCCAATTCCGCATTTCATCGTGAGTAAATCATCAAGTTAATAAAATATATTCTCTCCTACATGTTAAGTCACTGCACCAAAATGACAAATTCAAGTCCAGTCTCAGAAAGTGAAACGCTATTTATTCCACAGCTGAACTTGGTTTCTAATGTATACATGAAAAAAATTCAGTAACACTAAAACTCCAGATCTCTCATGCAAGAGAATTTTATTCCAAGGCTGTTGGACAGATACAAGTGCAGCATGTCAGCCTGATGAGATGTTCAAGTTATGCCAGAGCAGTTCAGCAGGTAGGCAGTGAAAGTTAGAAGCCATCTGATCTGATGTGTGATTATACTCAACAGCACATAGAAATTTGGAACTTAAACTTGAACCTCTTTACTGGAGTAAAGTTGTTTTAAAAATAATTTCTCCCTATGCTGCAGAGTGCAGAGCAAAGTCTGGAATAGCTGCTCAGTGCTCAGTGTTCTTTTTCTAACCTTTTGTGTCTGGACAAACTAGTTGCTTGCTTCCCTGTGGCTGAGAAACACTTTCATGATTTTGCTTCTTTCCAGAGGCTGGCAGGAAACACAATTACTGCCTGTCTCTACTTGCTGTAAACAACATCCAGATTTTGAATGGCACACCCAGTATTCTAAACCAGGGCTCTGCAAGAGCTCTGGATGTACTTGATCCTCAGGAGGCACTTGCCTGACTCACTCCTTGAAGTCACACCTTTGCTAAGGACTCCACATACACTCCTGCACAGCAGAGGAGTCTGTCACACAGTGCAGCTCGTGGGCCACTTGCAACACTTCTCATTAGATGTGACAGTGACAAGACTGGCAGGAGGGCCAGTGTCACAGCTCCATAAAATAGTGCTAGCTATCTTAAACCATGGGGTCTTGCTCAGAGGTCTCTGGAGACTTCCCTTAAAGGGCTCTGGGCAAATCTGATGTTGTCCTGGGAGAATGGCTATCCCTGATCTACAGTTAAAGGTACGGTACCAAAGGAAGAAGCAACTTTTCAAACTGCACAGAAATTCACTGATAGAATGGGACAACAGAAATCCCAACTCTCAGCCCCAGGCATTAGCTTAGTATTGTAGAGAAAATGCTTGCAATTCCTGGCCTTCAGACAGCCTCTGCCAGAGAGGAAATGTGCGTTTGGAATCAGGCAGGCACAAGATACTGAGCAACAGGTTCCAACTGTAGGGAAACCAAATAGTTAAAAATATTTTTGATAGGACGGAAAGTGACAAATCCCATAAATGAACTTGACTTGATTTCAGAGATCCAGAAGCAAGGCAAGGAAAAGAAATGGATCAACCCAAAGAGAAAAGGTACCCCACTACTGCAGGGGTGCATATGGTGAATCAGATCTCATTTACCAGCAGCCAGTTCACTGAAGGGCTTATATGATTTCACTTTCTTTGCTTTTGCTTCTTATTCAAGCAGGAATGACGAAACCCAACATACCTTATCAGCTGATTCCAGGAGTTATCAGTGTAATCAGGGAGAACATCCCCTTATTCCCATCAACCATGAGCTGGCACCACTGATTCTTACAGACTTTCCTACCAAAAAGGGGATCCCTGCAGAATGGCTTTGCTTTTTTGCAAAAATATAGCACTGGATGCACAGTTCACCTCCAGTGGAACAGTGTAGGGAGTACTGACTAGCTGTACTACTTGAACAGTTCAGTTTCTGCCACCTTTTCTCCATCTAAAAAAATCAGAAAATTATACACAACAGCACAGGGAGATAGAGAGAAAGGGAATGTGCTCCAAAGTACTTCCTGTGCTTAGGATTAAGTATTCATGTTGTGCACAGTTACAGCAGTGTCTCCACAGAGGGAAACACTACACAGTCTGTGTGCCATACTGCTCCTTCCCACCTCTGATAACCAACAAATCCACAAAGAACAAGCCAGAAGGTTTTTCTGAAGCTCCCCTGTGCTCCCTTAGCTCAGTCACTCTCCAGGACTCAAATCTGTACATCTTCACTCACCAACTATCTTTTCAAAAACATACATGAAAGGCCTCAAGATCATCTGGGTTTCTGAGTCTATTACACACAGGAGCATAAAAAGACCTAAGCTGTAAAGGAATAAAACAAGAATCTTGGTAACATCATTAACTGGCTAAAGGGCAAGGCAGGATCCCATGTTTTGGCTGGACTGGAGCCAGACCATCTACTCATCTACCACCCAGACAGTTCCTGCATGAGGATGCCTGTGTCTAACAGCCAGGAGTGGGTGGCACAGCACACAGGGGGCCAGCACTGCATGAGCTGGAAGCCCCAGTTCATGTATCACAGCAGGAGAATCTGTGAATAAGGACGGGAGAAGACAGAAGCAGAGAAGAAAGAGGTATTTAAACAGCCTCTGTTCATCAGCACCACCCTCTTTTATTCCTTTCTTATTTCTATGTGCTTGAATTGTGAAATGGAAACAAATGTAATCCAGGTTCTGGAGTGGTGCAGTTGACACGCCTGAAGGATGGGATGCCATCCAGAAGGACATGGGCATGGTTGAAGGTAGGCCCATGGGAATCTCACGCAGTTTAAGCACAAAGTGCTGCACCTGGGTCAGGGCAGCCCCCAGAATCAATCCAAGCTGGGGGTGAACAGATCAAGAGCAGCCCTGCTGAGAAGAACTGGGAGTGCTAGTGGATGAGGGGCTGGACATGACCCAGCCATGTGCGCTCACAGCTCAGAAAGCCAACTGTGTCCTGGGCTGTATCCAAAGCAGCAGGGCAAGGGAAGGGATTCTGCCCCTCTCTTCCTCTCTCGTGGGACCCCACCTGCAGTGCTGCATCCAGCTCTGGGGTCCCCAGCACAGGAAGGACATGGACCTGTTGGAGTGTGTCCAGAGGAGGCCACCAAGTTGATTAAAAGGATGGAAAACCTCTCCTATGAGGAAAGGCTGACAGAACTGTTTTCTGTAGCTTGGAAAAGAAAAGGTTTTGGGGTGACCTAATTGTGGTTTTCCAGTACCTGAAGGGAGTCTATAAGAAAGATGAAGAGGGATTTTTATAAGAGCAGGTGACAGGACAAGGGGTCCTTTCAAAGTGGGAGTAGGTTTAGATTAGGTATTAGAAAAAGATTCTTCACTGCAAGCGTAGCAAGGCACTGGGACAGGTTGCCCAGAGAAATTGTGGGTGCTTCATCCCTGGAAGTGTTCAAGACCAGGTTGGATGGAGCTCTGAGCAACCTGGTCAAGTGGTCCCTGCTCACAGCACCAGGGCTGGAACTACATGATCTTTACGGTCCATTCCAACCCAGGCCATTCTATGATTCTATAAAAAGATAAGTAAGTAATGGCTAGGAAAGAAAATTGCCAAGGTTCTACAGTAGCTATAAGGTAGTATTCTAGGAATGGTACAGGGGCACAAACTTATCCATCAAGAACAGCAGATGGACTTGGCTGATGGAGAAATTCCATTTTGGATTGTTCTGGCTTTATTCCAGCTCCATCTATACTGTATCTCATCATGTATTTAAAAAGAAAAGTGGTTTCCTTGATCCCAAGAGTATCTAAGCAAATGCTTTTAACATGCCTTGCCAATAAACATAACTGCAACACAACCACTTTACTGTGATTCACTTGGAATAAATAAGTAGAGTTCCTGGATAAAAAAAGTAACTGCATGCAGAGAGGGAGTTAATACTTCTGTTCTGAATTCCTCCTTACAAAAGTCTCATTTTCATTCTACCCACACTGCATACCTCCTTGAGTCCTTCATGCAAGGTCTCTGTGGTAGATTCAAGTATGGCTGACATGTATTTGAAGCTTAAATTCATTGACACTCTCTGTTACAATTACAATGAACACTTTAAAACTGCAGTAGAGTGAGCTCTGTGGTTTCAGTAAGTGCATTTTCACATATTTCTTTGGAAAAGCTGGCTACTGATGTGCACAAGCTTTTTGATTAATCAACACATCAAACAAAGTGCAGACTCCAGGAACAGGCAGAGGTGAAAGAATTACCTTAATCCCTTCAATCCTGAAGCCCAGGTTGGCACTAGAGCTGATGGTTTCTCTCCACTGCATGTAGCGGGGTTTGGTGACAGCATGCTGGGCGTTCTCCTCAGCCGTGGGAGCAAGAGGATCCACTTCAATCATTTTCTTGTACATGTCCTTACGCAGCTTTGGCTTCTCTCGCGCCTTAGCCAACTCCTCCTCCAGGTATGTTCTGCAAACATCACAACCCAACACATCCTTAAGGATTTCCTCAACATTTCTTTTTACAGCTTACAAACTGGCCTCAAGAAACATCAACCAGGAAAGTAAGCCTTATCATTGCCCCAGTTTTGCATACAGGGAAACCAAAGTACACAGAGCAATGACTGTGCAGGCATATTTAGTGAAACAGCCCCAGGAATCAGGAATTGCAATTCACTTCTTGTTCCAACTATACCTTTACTTACTGTTACAAGTTATGATTATTTCCTGGTTACAGAACAGGAGGAAGCTGAATTCCCACTGTGTCATAAAATAGAACTGCATTTTCAGAGGACAGTTAGGAGAGATCACTTACAATGAAATCAAAAAAACAAACAGGGCTATTAAAGACTTACTGCATTCTCTCTCCTCAAAAAACTTAACATCAGTCATGGGTAATTTTTTTAGGCCTCAGAAAGTTTAAGTTTTACTTAATGCATCTCAGTGAAAGACAGAATCACCCTTTATATAGAAAAAACTAAAGAGTAAAGCAGACTATCAGAGTAGCTCCAAACTAGAAGTGGCAAACTTAGAACAGGAAGGTGAAGGGATACAAAACTTCCACATTTTGCTCTGATCACTCAATCTGTTAATCCGGTAGCCATTAGAAAGGCATCCATGTCCTCTACATTGCACTGGATTTCTAAAGCTTGCACTTTGTCAGGTGCATGAAGCTTACTTTCTTCATGACAGCATAACAAACCAGGATGGCGTTTAGGAGATGATGTCACTCACTACCAGACTGTCACCTGCTTTCAACAAAATGTGTACTGTTGCAAATCCTTCTCCTCTTTCTTCTGAACACATCAGTGCTACGTATTTCTAATTCATTTAAAATTTTGCATCATCTACTCCTGTAAGTAGAATAACTAATTTATGACAATAACTGCACCTGAGCTTACACCCAAAAGATTACTGTGACAGTTCATACTTCTCTGTACTGTTACCTTACTCCAGGATCTCAACAGATCCCTATCTCTTTGTTATGCTTAGATAGTATTTTTGATGTTTTCATCTTAATCACAGACAATGAATGGAAAAGAAAGTGAGAATCTGGAGAAAAAACTGATGGCAATACCTCAGGATGTCAGAGTAGGGAAAAACATATGTCAGTCCTGAGCAAATGGTCAACTCTTTACAGAAAAGATCAATACCAGCAAAGACTCCTATGAGCATTGGAAATGGGCTTTCACACTGCTATTCAGTCATTTGCTTTGGGAGATGGAAATTTTACTCTTTGTGAGGCTTTCTGAATCACTGCATACACAAAGATTCAATGAACTGACAGTGAATAAATCATGCCATTTTTTTCCCATGTATTATCAGACCACTGCAGAGAAACTTTGTCTTAAATCACCCCTGGAAATTTCTTGATGTGGGTAGTTTTTGAGGCTATAGATCAGTCAGTTTCCATGTACAGTCTGGCAATAATGGGACACACTGTCCTCAGGCTGTCCAAGGCGACTGTGACCATGACTACATCTCCCCCTTCCTTCAAATGCAGAGAAAGCACATTCTCTTTCATTCAGCCCACCTGATCCCCATCTTGCAGTCCATCACACTTGGCCCTTCAAAATCAGTAAGCAAGTCATCCAGCTGGATGTAGCTCTCGCCATCTCTCTCCACCACACCATGGAAGCAAGGGACACAGGAGCGTAGTGGGTCTTTCATCAATCGCTCAAAACACTCCTTTTCATTCTCTGAGAAGCGTTTGAGAATCTTCCCACTATCAGCTGCCTTGAAACTCCCTAAAAAAAGAAAATCAAACACTTGCTGACAAGATTGACAAGCAAAAAAGAAAAACCCCTTCCCCCACCATTCCAGTTTCATCTATCTCAGTCTCATGGCAGCAGTTAAAGATTTCCCCTCAAGAGAAGAGCTAAGATGCTTTTCATAAAAAATAAAACACACAGGAAAAACAGTTATTAGCAATGAAAGTCCATTTGGATACATTCCCATGTCAGAATTTACAGCTTTAAGGAGTGCAGTTGCTTCAGGCCATTGGGCTGTCTGGGTTTTTATCCATGCTATAGTCTTTGTTGGGTTATTAAACAGTACTATACTTACTAAAATGCACAGGAAGAAGCCACAAGCCAGAATTCATTAATCCTCTGTCAGGCTATTTTAAAGCTGCATAACACTGCCAGTGCTGGCTTTGTCCTTAATCCTCACACAGGGTATATACATACACCTGCTGAGCGTGTCCCGACGGAGGCAGCGCAGTCAATCAGTGATAGTTAAACAGTCAGAGAGCCAGGAGCCAAGCACTGCCCTTGCACACACACAGACACATAGACACAGACACACAGACACTGTGACTGCGCCTGCCTGCAGGCACTGCCTCTCCTCTGGAAACCTGCTAATCTGCTAATGCCCTGCAGGTACAGTCTGGAGGGCGACTGTGCTTTTTACAGCCCTGAGTTTGAATGGTATCCAGGACAAATGACATCTGCAGAGCCACAATTAGCAGTAATCAGACTCCACCTGTCCGGAGTTTCCAAATGCTCTCCTATCCCGCAACCTGCCGACAGCATCTGAGGAAAGCACAAGCACGTGTTTCATTCAGAGGCACCCTTTAATCTACACAAAATAAATTCGGCACCAAAGTAGGAGCCTCATTAATCCTGGGGATAACATCCAACCTTTACCACAGTAGGATCCTTCAGCCATTGCAAACTGGTTCTTCTCTGACAAATCCTAGAATTGGCACTGCCTTGGCACAAAGACGAGGCTGGTAACGGCCCAGGTTCTAGTTCAGAAAAATACTGTCATATCAGAGAAGAACAGCTGCAGAAAGGATGGAATAAACCCAACCACAGAACACTGCTAAAAGGAAACTGGAACAGTATCACTCCTAATCAGCTTCTAGTAAACTCTTAACCCTCCTCTTCCACCCTACTACATGAGTCTCCAGAAGGGTTATGATTACACCACCAGTGCATCACTCCACACAGATGAAGCCAACTCCAAACATCTGTGACAAAAACAGCACTAAGGCTGGGTCACCTTGGCACTTTGTGTGATACAAATCAGATGCAACAACAACACTGCAAAATGCAGCTACTCACTTTCTAGGGCTCAGTAAATTTCTCAGCACAGCTTTGAAGCACACCATATTAGGGCATTAACAAACACAGAGGTGGTTCACATACTGCATTACAGCACGATGCAGCGTAGGTGCCTGCCCACATGTGTACTAATAAACCCCCACTAGCACTGCACAGGAATGATATGAAGCACGAGAGACACAAACCTGATGACTTCTCTTTGTTGTTTTTTTGCCTTTCAAATGAAACTAAGCCTATGTCAGGAGCATACCTACCAATTTTTACAGACACAAAACTAGAACCAACCAAGCTGATCCTTGCACTCGTACAGTGAACAATGACAGACTCACAACGCAAACACCTGGTCAGAAAGGCAATTTTCCCATTTGTTTTCCCCCCAAGGACCTACATTCAGATGAGGGGCTTGGAATGGTATTAGAAACACTGTCCTTTCCAGGGCTGAAGCACACACAGGCACGAACAGTAATCCTTCCCCCTAGAGAACTAACTATTGGCTACTCAGTCACAAAAAATGATCCCATACCACAACCAACAGCCTCAGACAGATTAGGGCTTTAGCTCCCCAACCTCTTGTTTCCCTCTAACAAGTATTTTACACATATCACCTTACAAGCCTGGCACTTCTCCAGAGTCTGACCATTGCTTCCCTGCTCATCTCATTATTCAGGTGTATCACTCCTACTTCCCTATCCACACCACAACTAAAATATGTTTTAGGTCACAGATTTATGTGATATTGCCTGCTTCCTTTTTACCTGAAGGAAGAAAGGAAACAGAGAAAGACTCTTCTCCTTGTTGCAGTCATCCTCACTCCAGAGACAAACACGTTGAAGATACCCCTCTCACCTGTATGCCCAGCCAGCTGCACCCATGAGTAGCGTTTCTTGAAGGGGCTGATGACTGGTAAGTTAACCATGGTTTTAATTGTATGCCATGCCTTTTTCTGGAAAAGAAAAGAAATCTTAAGTTGGGCAAAAGCTGAAATCCTGACATGTCACAAATGTATTACATAGCTTCATGCACATTGAATTGTTCCTCGCTAATTTGTAAGTACTCAAAGGTGGAACCACAAAACAAACACTATCACCATTGTCGGAAAAATATGCACACAAACCCAAGAATGGACAAATAAAGATAATGCCTGCCAGGCACAAGAAAGCTGCCTGTAAGGAAAAAAAATAAAAAAAGTCAGACTGCACGTCACAGGCCTGTTCTTAGGCACACCTCGCCCTCTGCATGTGAGTCACACAGTATGTGGACAGCAGATGCTGAACGAACACACACATGCACACATACGCACATTTAAGTTTCCATGAGACATGCACATAAGCTGCTTGTCACTGTCAGCAACACTTCCTTTCCCAGAGAACTTCAGCATCACCTCGTGACTAACAGCCTTCCCCGAGTCAGCAGGTAAATCTCACTGTGACACATGCATAGCAAGTGCATCTCTAGTTGGGCACAGAGCTCACCCAGGTCCCTGAGCACCCAGCGGCAGTGTGCTGTAGAATCTACTCCAGGTCATGAATTTTCCTACTCCCTCCTCTCTTTCCCAGTCCTGTTACTTTTTAACAAAGCTGGGCATTGCTCTGGCAACCTTTGGCTGCAGCTGTCTGGGTACCGCTGCAGGCAGACAGGGAAACAGAACAGCTGCTCACAAAGAGCAGCTGAGTGCTCTGTCACAAAGGCAGAAAGGAAAAAAAAAAGTAGAAAGTGAAAAAGTCTCATGCTCTGGAACTGAAACCCAGGTGGAAGAGAACCACAGCCCACCAGTGTTCATGTTACACTTGGAGGGATCCCAAAGTGCCTTACAAACAAGGAGAACAGGCTCAGTTCTTCTATCACTAGAACACAATACCCTGCTGGATATGAAAAACGGAGCTGCATGATACTTATGGCATGACAATTTAGTGCTGAGGGGGTTTTGTTGAGACCAAGTGTAGTTGGGGATTAGGCAGCATTTACAGAAGTGTTTATGAATGGCCCAACTAGAATGCACAAAAATCAATGGAAGGCATTAATGTCACTGAAAACAAGTTTAGGTGCTTGCTCATCAACTGAAAAATACACATTCAAAAAACCATGTCCTCTCTAGCATGGATAACAACCTGAAGATTTAGGTGCTTAGGATACCTAATTTTTATTGTCTTCTACACTCTAAGTGAAAAACAGAAAATGTGAAATTGCAGGCAACGACACACAGGCAAAATCTTGCTCTCCAGATCACTCCTTGACCTGGCCACGCTTCCCCAAACTTACTAACATACACCACATTTCTTATAAGGTACCCTCCAGCAACACTGGTTACTGTGTGAGGGCAAAAACCTGCAGCTATCTTAGAATGCATCAAGAGGGTATATGAACCCCCACACACAAGTGATTTTTTAAAGGATTTGCTTTCACCAGAAAGTTTTAAGTTATGCTTCAGATTAGACTGCCATAACAGTATAATTACCATATGAGCATACTTACTCTGAAATGAGATTGCTTCTACCTATTTAACTTTGGTTTTCAATGGAGTTCAAGCTGAAATTAAGTCACTTTTGGTCAGATATGTACCCCATGCAGCAATGATTTAGTTTTTTAAGATTCCAGACCAGTTGTCAGGGCAACACTGCTTTTTCCCCATTCCTTAAACAGAAGTCAACATTGCTCCATAACACTCCCATAAAGACCCCTTACACGTCACAATATTCCACTCCTAACAAACTGCATCCTGTTTCCCACTGACTTGTCATACTGCTACATGCATCAGTAATGAGAAGCACAGATTCTCAAAGAATGCACATCAACTGTCAATGCAACATCACACTCCAGTGGCTCTCCTGCCTCCTCCCTCCCACCTAACACTAAGCTGAAGTTTTTATTTGTACTGTGGGTGTGAAGGAGAGACAATGGGCCAAATTCAGCCCCAGCTCAAGTGGACTTTGGCTGTTTAGGTTACAGCTGCCTTGGATAAGTATGTTTAAGTTACTCATCCAATAAATAGACATTGACAATTTTTATTTACCTTTTTAAATTTTAAATAATCTCTTCACAAACCTCTCCTCCCCCTCAAGACAGGGAAAGCAGAATGCTCAAGCTAGAAAGGAAAGGATTGCCTTCAGACCCGTCCTGTGGGGAGTGCTGCCATCAGCAGGGGTTCAGCAGTTTCACTTTACCTCAATTTCTAGTCTCCCAGCTCACTCAACCCAGGGTACAAATTGCCAGGATGCAAGCAGGGCTGCATGCTGGTAGAGCAGTGGTGTGAGTGGGAAGATGAAAACTTTGTGTGCTTGCTGTAGGAGGAATCATTCTCACTTCTATTTCTAAAGCAAGATCTTTTCTTCTTTGTTAGCAATGGCATTACGTGCTTTTCAAATCACTGCTTTATGCTGCAATGGCAAAGAGGTCTTCTACCACTGCCCATCTGTATTTGCAGCCTTATCTCCCTCTGTCCCTGTTTCTTCTAGATTCCTGCTCAGTCTTTCTTGATTTTTTGCTCTGTCTGGGTTTCTCCAAGACCTCACTTCTTCTAGATTTCCAGGGGAAACTCAGGTATCTCTGTATTGTATCTGCATTTAGGATTGCCTGAATCAGACACTTTTGACATCACTGCTGCTGTTTTATATGCCTCAATATGCTCAAGAGTTTACCAACAGTAAAAAGAAAGGCATTCCAAAGGAGTCAAGAAGCAAACACGAAAAATATTAACATTCTTAGACTCAGCATGTAAGTTACTAGATGTGAACTTCAACTGACACATGATACAAACCACTCGAGGAATAAAAGGTGTGGGGCACTAAAGAGAGAAAAGCAAGATTTCTGTCAGTGGGGCGGGCCATGTGACAGTCTGTGCAATGGCAAGCATGTCCCTGGCAGCAAACAGACAAAATTTCAGGGAAGAGAATGGGAGAAGCAATTCACACAATGCATGCAAAGGAACTGTGGTTTGGTACCTGATCTGTTACCTGGATTACTTTCCTGACTCACTTTCCTAAATTTGAAGCACAGCTCTGAAGAGAAGCACACATCCATGCAGCAGATGTGGAGACCTGTTCTGTGCATATGCAGACAAGATGCTGGCCAGGTGTGGTTTTCTCAACCTATTCAACCCTGGATAAAGGTGGCTGCTGCCATCATGTCTATCCATTAAGGAAGAGCAAAAAGCAGCAGTAATGGAGTGCCACTGGTTTGCGTGAGCACAGCTTTCTCCAGGCCCTTTCTCATGATTAGCACACAACTTCACACACAACCAGTGTGCAGAGGCACAAATACACCAGAGGACTTGCCTGATGAAAATCCACTAAACTCTCTGGGAGATATTTCATCCATTTCAAGGAGTTTGGGCTCAGACCCCACTGTCCCCAAGAATAAATCACTAAGAGCTACCAGGCTTTCCTGAAACCCTCCCATCACTTCAGGACAAGAGCTGTAACACCCTAATAGGCAAGCTCACTGAAGAAACGAGTGCAAACTCCCTGAATTGGGTGGGGTTTTCTGGATGCTGTTGCTGTTTCACAGGCAGTACAGAACAGCTAACATCTCTCTGAGCACATGCTGAATCCCTCAGGAACAGGAGAGCCACTCTAATTCCTAAGTGCAACAGCAGATAGGGACCTGAACCCTCCTCAGCTGTTCTGTGGAAGAATAAATAAAATCTCTCACTTATTTAAGAGTAAAAAGAAAACAATAATATCCCAGTTCTGTGAATGTCTGAAACACATGTAACTACCCTCAGGCAAGAAATGACAAACAGGTAACATATACAAGAATTTGTTTCACTTAGGACTTTTCAGCAATTACAATAATTAGAAACATCAGTCACATCTAAATTAGGAAGCATTGGGGGTAGGGGGAATAAGAAAAACCTTTTCTTTGGAAAAATGAATTAATTCAGCTTTTATAATTCTAGCATATTACTTGAAACTATAATGAGTTAAAGAACAAAAGAACACTAAAATTCAATATAAATCAACAGGGTCTTTAAAAATATCTATGATTCCATCAGCAGCAGAGTGGAGGCGTAGTTTCTTGCCTGAGCTGGTAAATCGTCATGGAAATTCTGCTAGGCTATTGTAAACAATGACCCTTGAATATTTTTACCAGGTAAATTTCAGCCATTTCTTTATCCAAAATCCTGCTGTCCTTTTTTTTTTTTTTTTGTGCACTAGTACAAAGCCTACACAAGAAAGCTATTATGACAGCAAGAAAAAAAAAAAGGATAATAAGAAATTTTTTTAGTAATCCTTTTTTTTTTCCTAAAAGGCTTTAAGAAAGAGTACTTAATTGTCAGTCATCATTATCTACTGTTCTCTTAAAGTCTTCACATCATTTAGGCTAAATTCTGCCACTCTGGGACATGGGGGCTGAAATCTAATCTGTAACGCTGGTTGCCACTGCCTACTCAGTGTCTCACCAACTCCTAGAAGGAACAAAGTTCCTCCACAGGGACATGTAAGGAGTACAGAAAACTATAATTATCAAAAAGTTACTATATGCATTTGAAAACAATCCTGTAAGAGCCATGCACCCAAAATGCAGGAGTGCTGAGCAACACCTTGCCCAGGGACCTTGGCCAACTCAGTGAGCAGCAGGAACATGAGAAGGTGATGGGTGTTGGCCTCTTTTGGGGCACAGTAACCACAGCAACAGTGTCTGGAAAAGAAAAAAGTGTCTGGGAACTCATCAGACCAGTCAGTAGCTGGAACTGCCTTCTATGAGTAGGCCCAAAAATAACATTAAGAATTACTAAACTGGGTTTCAGTTATGACTTATCCAGGCACAGTATTAGTCATTCTCCAGAGGCTCACCTTTCTGCTGGGTTGGCTTTTTTGCCCCTCTTCTCTTCCTTCCTGGTCACACACTAGCACTCATATTACTCTGAGTGACACAACAAATCTCACGAGTTCTGTAATATTACTCACACAGTATCAGTGTGAGCAGATGGTGACTTTCTGTTCATAACTGTTTCTTTTAAACTCTCTATCTTTTACAGTTTTATTATTGCTTCACAGAATGGGTCAGGTTGGAAGGGACCACAGTGGGTCATTCAGTCCAACCTCCCTGCTCAAGCAGGGTCATTCTAGAGTATGTGGCACAGGATTGCATCCAGATGGTTCTGGACTATCTCCAGTGAGGGAGGCTCCACAAGCTCTCTGGGTGAACGGTTCCAGTGCATGACCACTGCAGAAGTTCTACCTCCTGCTCATGTGGAACTTCCTGTGTTTCAGTCTCAGCCCATTGCCTCTTCTATTGCCTGGCACCACCGAGCAGAGCCCGGCTCCATCCTCTGACACCTCCCTTCGGATACTGAAAGACACTGATGATGTCCCTTCTCAGTTGTCTCTTCTTGAGGCTGAATAGGCCCAGCTCCCTCAGCCTTTCCTCATAAGAGATGCTCCAGTCTCCTAATCCTCTTCAAAGCCCTTCTCTGGACCTGCTCCAGGAGCCCTGTGTCTCTCTTGTACTGAGGAGCACAGATGCAGCCTCACAAGGTAGAAGGATAGAATCATCTCCCTAGACCTGCTGGCAATGTTCTTCCTAATGCACTCCAGGATACCATTGGCCTTCTTGGCCTCCAGTTTTACTTTTTATAGTATATACACGTACTTAAAATGTTTTTTAAAACCTCTGAGTTAATTTTATCTACAAAACCCCTGACAGCTTTATTTACCAGTTTATTAAAATTTTAATCAGTTTGAAAGCTAGTTTGTTTTCCTAATTATTTATGCCATTTTATTCAATTATTTAAATAATTTAGAAAATTAAATTAATATATTTGTTCTCTGCTTTCACTACTGTTTGCCACTTTATTTGAATTGGCTTTGACGTGACATATTGGACCTACACAGGTAAAGAACTTAAATGTAGGTCTAAAGCTGTTAGCCAAATTATTTTAATGGACTAAACCTAACCCAAACAAAACTTTGTTTTTGTCCGTTTCAACGCAGTCAATACCTTCCACTACTATGAAAAGCTTCCATAAGAAAAAATTTTGAGCAAATCACAACCAAGAAAATTACTGGCCTAATTACTGTATAATTAGATATGCTTCTTTCTCTGTGTGAATGCAGTCAACAACAACACTACTATAATTACAACCTACTAAAAAAATAATCACACAACACTTAAGCAAAGTATCTACTGCTTTGTCTAAATCACAATACTCTATCAAGACAAGTTGTTATCAGCACAATTTCCCCCCAAACCGATGACTTTTCCATGGGTGCAGCTTCCCAGCAGCCAGCTTCAATGGTTATTAGGGATTTCATTTTTTCAAGGAGTACAGCTCTGGGACAGTTCACCATGTGGTTTCACCTCATGGAGAGAACTGAGGATTTGAGTGATGTTATATAAGAAAAAAAAAATCAAGAAGATAGTGAGAGTTGCTGAGCAACACAGTATCTTTCCGGTTACAGTCACAAAATTTGCCTATCAAGGGATTCTGGGTTTGAGTTCTTTCAGTTTGAGGCTTAGTGTAGTTGTCTTTGCAGATCTGAAACAGGCAGGCAGTTATCTTGGTCAGATCCAGATCCTGAACCAGCTGACATTTTTATGCCAAATGTAAGCAAATCATAATTATCCTTGGTGTTTCTTCTAGTAATATATACAGATATATACATACACATTAAATACCTAAAGTGGATAGTAAAAGCCTTTGACTGCAGCTGATCAAAATACCATTACTTTCTTAAAATAATTATCCAAACTATAACAACTCCTAGGCTTGGGATCAACTGGTATTTGAAGAAACCTAGAACACCTAACAAGATATAGGCATACATGACATATTTGTTGGGAGAAACATAACTTAAATATCCACAAAGGTTCTGTGTAAGGAAGCAAGGTGCAAGATTTTCCCATAGCTAAAACAAAAATTCCCCAAATAACAACAAATCCCTGAATTTGCCATAGAAGGCACTTCACACTTTCAGCAGCCAGTTTCTGTGCTCTTGCCCCTTTTTAAAGGTTCCTGGGATCCTCAAGCTCAGGAGATTCCTGCTGCCAAGTCTACTACTCACTTGGCTGAATCAGACGTGAATCACAAATCGAGACAAAGATCTCAATGGGTGGGAGGTGAAAGAGCAAGTTAAGAAGAAGAATGGTCCTCAAGCATATGTGAGAGAACCCTCACACAAACCTTTATCACTGAGCTTCTGAGTGCAACACTTAATTCAGCTCCCAAGGTAGGGTAAGGCTCCTACAGCAACTCACTTAGCCCCATTACTGCCACATTTCACCTTCTCTTGGTCCTGGGTAGAGAACAGGAAGCACCAGACACTAATATGCACAGGAGTCAGTGTTTATGACTAGACAAAAAGCTATTTGGGGCCAGAATGTTGCTTTGTGATAAGTGACATCAGGACAGCCTGATCCAGAGTCCGGAGCTGTGAGCCCTGGCTTTAGAAAGTCTGTGCCCTGACATGCAGCAGCATCATTCTTCATACTGCCTGAGGTCTATGCCAATCAGTGCCAACTGATAATTTGGCCAAATCACAGCAAATGGCCTTCTGCCAGGGCAGCTGTGTTACTTCCAGTGCTGTCAGCTGTTGCTCAAGGAATACAAACAATGCAACCACGTCTCTGGTCAAGGATATCCCTGAGCTGTCTCCACGTGCTGGATGCCTTGGCAGCCCTGACCATCCTTGTATTTAAGTCCCCAAGGGAACTTAACACTCCCTGCTTTGTCACACAGTTGATCTTCCTGTGATGTACGAGTGCCAGCTGGAGCTGTAAGACTGATAATCAACAGCAAGGGAGAACATTACACTCCTAAGGAGCAGCAGTTTGCATGCTACACAAGCAGCCTCCCGATCAGCACCTCTCACCAGACTGCCAGGCAAACTGTGAACACACCTTCATCTCTCCCTCCCTCTCTTTCACCCTCCAGCCTCCAAACCTTAGAGGAGAAACAGTGTTCAGCCTGTTCTTAGCCCTTGATACTCCTGGCTTTGCACTCAGCCATGGGTGAGGGCCACAGCTGCTCAACCAGCGTTTGGCAGGTGTATCCTCTGACTGCAGGGTTTCCATTTCCTGTTTGTGCTGCACTCACGATGGGCTGGGCTAAATCTTCAGGGTCATGAGAAACACTTAATGCAATGAGCAGAAACAACACTGCAAGTCAGAAGCCTCAGGTTCATGTGTTTTCTCCCCTGTGGTGCCTCACCATGCAGTGAGATGCACACATAATTTGGCTCTGCTACCCTTCAGGATACTTGATAAGCTTGCTGGGTGTTCATTATGCCTGGACTAAAGGAAGAAGTGAAGGTAAGAGAAATGGGTGGTCGGTATCAGACTCAAATACTAGGAGCACAAAATTCCATATCCCACTCCATAGCTGGATTCTACTTGCACACTCCAGGAGCAGTTGCCCTCTATATCAGAGGAGAATGAACTACAAAGAGCAAAAGTCTTGCTTGACTTCCTGCAAACAGCCAAGAGCCACAGTCTGCTGACCATTCTGCAGGAATCTCTGTTGGCATTTTGTTTCTGGTTATTACCAATTGAAATATCTACAACCTCTAAATTATTCCCGGGCCAAAAGACAAAACAATAAAGTAATTAGATGGCTTCAAAGGTGCACTGTCACAAGGGTTTCCTTCATTTATCTCACAGGTATGTTGTAAAAGCTGATACTGTTGACTGAAAGACAGATTCTACTACAACGAGAATAAACATTTTCTGTTCTAAGGGATACTAAACTGTCTGCCTTCCACAGCAGGCATTAAACATGGCCATTATTCCTACTTTCACAGTTTGTGGTCTTCTTTGAAAGACACTGGTGCTCTAACAGGATGGAGCTCTGCCACCTGTCCCTACTGAGCACAGAAAACCTGAACCAATAACATTCTGTCCCTACCAAGGTTCTGCCAGAACATCAGTCTTGCTGGAAACTGAAATGTTATTATCCAAGAAGTAAATGGAAAGTTCCTCACCATAGGAAAGTTGACTCAGAGCCCAAACATTCAAGATTTATTCAGGCTGTCCATCACCCAGAACAGATACGTGGTAAATCAAACATCACTTTAGCAGATGGTGTGGCAGAAGGAAAGAAATCTTTCTTAACCTCCAAAACAACTGCAGTTTAAATCTTCAGAAACAGTCTAGCAATTTGGCAATTCTCTGCCTGTCTTCCACATCTCATGGGTCACTGACTGACATCTCCAGACATGAGAAGGGGACATTTAGAAATACAACACTCTTCATATGATAAAATAAGCTCAAAATCCTATCAGGTAGGACACAGAATTATCAGTTCCAAACAGGATGAATATTTGGGAATACTTAAAACCCAAACAGATCCACATTTCTCTGTGCATAGACCAATAAATAGGTTTAGCCTAAAACATAATCACAATTCGTTAAGGCGCAAATGTGTCATCTGTGAACTGTGCACGACCTCAAATCCAAATGTACTACAAGTGCCAATCCGTTTAAATCAGGTGTGGTTTCTGCATAACATCAAGAGAGACTGTGTACTGGCAAGAAGCCAGGAAATAACTTCAAGAAGCTAATCTCCCCTGAGTGAACTTGGGAAGGAAGCTGAGCATGTGCTTCATGTTACTTGCAATGGTGGGGCAGTCTGTTACCTGGAGACACAGCTCTATCCTGCCTGCCCAGCAGCTCAGAGTCAGGCTCACCTCCAGTTTAACATCCCAGTGACTCAGGCTACAGCAGAATCTCAGTCTGAACAGACAAAGAGAAATAAAGAAAATTTTAATGCTTATCCTATCTTACACTTTCTTACTTGCCAGAAACCACTACCATCCAACAGGAATTGCAAAACTGTTTTCTGCTAATTGGCCAAAGAGCCCTCTCTCCCTATCCCCAGCAGTTCAGGTTAGTGGACACATGTTGAAAGCTTATCCTGCTTTCAACACATTCTTGTATAAGGGCCCCAGGAGCTGCATCCCACACAACTTTGAGATTCTGCCTGAAAGAAATGTACCAGTGGAAGACTATTGTGCTGCAATTCATTTTTTCTACAGGAAAGGACAGGAAGCACGACAGAATTAAGGTTGCTGCATGTATATAGGGAGTTTACTGACAGGTATTGATTTTTAAAATATTTTTACATAACTTTTCTTTCCTACCACTATAATTCAGCTTCTAACATCTTAAAGTTAGTGTGAGTGTCAGACACTCACTTGCAAAAGATCTGAGCAAATTTCACTGCTTTAGTATGGAATCTAGGCCCAGATATGTGCCCTTTCTCTGTTCCAGTTCCCACAACTGCAGGTTTTAACACCTCTACTTCAGAACAGGGTTGAACCATTTAAGTAATTAGTACTTGTAAACTAAATTAGAGGCGCTCAAATAAGACAGTCAAGTACTCAATCAAGCAGTAACATAGTGTTAAGTTAAAAGGATTATTAGAGTCTAAAAATATGTCATGTAAAAAACAGACCACACATACACCGGCAGCAGTTTGCCAACTGCTCTTCCATCTATCACAAGACAAAGTCCAGTGCTCCACCTCTCCTTCCTTGTCTCCTCTGAACTGCCTCTTCCACTATCCTCTAAAGAAGCACGAGGAGTTACTGCTTCACTTGTGGTGCCCTGCACTGTTCAAACAGGGCCGAGCCCTTGCAATGGAATGCAAGTGTCAACACGAGCTAGGCGCTGTTTCTGAGCAGGGTGTGGTGTTTACCTAGGGGAAAGCCACATCCTTCGATCACTTTAATAACTCCGAGCTTCAATGCAGTGTAACCCAGATTATTCCAAACCCCTCTGTTGAAAGGATTTGGAAACAAACAAAAAAATGACAACCCCAACCAAACAAAACCCACACTCCTATTAATGGAATGCAGCAATGATTAAGAAACCTGTAATTCCGTGGAAATGAGGACTCTTCACCTGATCCCATTGGAGCAAGAGGCTTACAAGTTAGTTGCTTGTTTTTGAAGTAAACCTAAGATTAGAGAAACTCTTCCTTCCCTAAGTCAGCCCTAAGAACTAAGTAAGGAATATAAAGAAAAGATGACTTCTCCCTTGAGCAAAACTACAGGAGCAAAAGAGACTTTCTGTTAACAGAACAACATAAGAGAGGTGAGTTGAATTCCCCCTTTGTATCAGTAGCAGGTAGCCCCAGAGAAAAGGGGTTATTTAAGATTTTAATTTCCATAATGTAGCCTTAAGAAAGAGAATCAAATTCAAACCTTACATAAGCACGAGTGACTCAACTAAAGACTGAAACTGAAACAAGGCATCTGTCTTCCTGAAGAGCTGTGGGTGTTTGAACAATAGTGAATGTGTTTTATGGAGCATGTTTCCTCTGCCCTGAAGGTAAACCTGTGTTCACCATCAGGATACTGGAGATCCCACCTTCACAGAAGCATAAACATCAATTGCCAATTATTAAGATGCAAACCCACCTAAAAATAAAGTAAAATAAACAGGGTGTAGTTTATAAAGAGACAAATTATCTACCAAAATTTTTATCTCATAGTAAAAGAGATTTTAAAACCCCCATAAAACTTCAAAGAACTTCATACTGTTGGCTCCTAGCAACAGAACTGCAAGCCACACTCCCGTATCTTGCACAACCACCCACACCAGCCTCCTGAAATATGGAGCAAACAGCAGCCTCTGTGCCACATTGGACATACGCAGCAAAACCCAGGAGTGACCAATATCAATTTACCAGGGCTCAATGAAGAGAAGACAGACATTTGAAATGTCATTTGCAGATGGGTGATGACCTACACTGGGGGAACAGGCCACGCAGAGAAGTTACTTCACAAGCCAAGACTGATTTTGCTGCCCATCTACTCTTTTTCTTGAAGAATGCAACATAAAAAGAATATTGGTGACTTGGTTACATTCATCCTCTAGTCCCAGACAGGACTGCTGCCTATAAAATCAGAGGAATGAAGAGGCAGACTAAGATCAAGACACAGAACTACAGCAATGGAAGAGGACATGTTTCTAGAGATGATTCAGAAAATCCCAATGGATAAACAGGGACAGAAGAAAGATGATTAGTTATCTGTCACTCTAGTTGTAATACTGGAATGGGAAACCATAATCAGGACATCAGCCTGATGTCCAGTCCTACTGCTGGAAAAAGACTTGGAGATTGTTAGCATAGTGATTAACAATCACTGGACCGTTAGAGAGCTCAGGACTTGCTCCCTTTTTTGGTGTCTTTGCTGAAAGCATGTGATTTTCTTTGGTCTTGCTATAAATATTGGGAAAACAACTCATGAAACTGTTATAGGGGTCTGATTAGCGCCCAAATCCAGGTAGACCATTAGGCCAGAGAGAACTCTAGAGGCTTATATGAATAATGAATATATGAAATAAGGCTTAATTTTTCTTTTACTGACTGCCTTTGGTAGCCCTGGCATCATGAGCAAGTGACAAGCAAAACCAACTGAAAGTCAGGAGTCTCCATTTTAAAATACTTTTATAGGCTTTTCAACAGAATGGCAGTATCTGTCCTGAAATGAGTACCTCAGGATTTAATTGCTTACTCCTTCTGGGTTGATACAAAGAAGGCAAAAAAATTCCTTATTTATATGCCACAGAGCAAGACAGTACAAACTGTATCAAATTCTCAGCTCAAAATGCTGATACTCAACATTTTGCACTAGGAAAAGTGGAAGCTGAAGTGTAGGAAGGTTTCTTAGTTCTTTCAAGTTACATTTTTCTCTGAACAAAGCTGACCCTTTGTGGGGTCAGTGACGCCGTTCCTACAGAATATACATGGGTATAAAGGAGGGAGCCTACACCAAGCACAGCTTATCATGATTAGAATATTCAGGTTAAGTGCACTTAGCCAACAGCCCACTCAAACCCCACTCAAGATAACAGCTGATCTGCATGCAAAAACACTCCACACACAGATTTTTATCCTTTCTGCTGCATCACATAAGCATACAATGATGAAGAAGAGTACAAAGGCCATACAGACTTCTCTAGCTCTGCCTCTTTCAGAAGATCAGGATCTCAAAATGCAGAGCTCCTGCACAACCACCAAAGCCCCAGAGCACAACAATTCTGTATGTGTTTCATTCTCTGGTGATTTGCTCTAAGTTATCCACCTCAAAAAGAGCTAAAACTGTTTGGTTTGCTTCAGATTGAACAGCTCTAACAAAACCTGAGCTGTTTCCATGGCTAGAAAAATATTCACATTGACCCTACTATAAAAGTTACAGGGAATCCTCCAAAAGGCTTTTTAACTTTGAATTTTGAGGAAGGAACCTGAAATCTAGGAAGAGGAGAGTTCTCAAAGCAGGAGTAAGCAATGGAAAGAGCAGAAGCCAACCTGATGAAGTCTGGCAAATTGTAAGAACCTCAAATTAATTTGCAATAGACTCCCATTAGTATTTAATTACCTTCCGTGGAGACTGCTGGGCACAGCACACACAAGGGATGGATGTAGCTCAGCTGTGAGGGATGTGTTCAGCCATACACAGGAGGTGAGCTTGAGGAGGCTGAGCTGTGCACCAGGCAGCTGTGGGCTAGGTTTTCCCCACACCAGAGGGCACCTGTCACAGTGCCTGAAGAGCCTCTCCCAGTGCAGCCCTGCTGTCAGTGCCCTCTCCAGCACGGGCACGTTACCCAGGCCAGGCAGCTCTGCCGAGCTCAGCAGCATGGACTTTGGGAATGGAGGGAGGATGAAACACCACTGCTGGATGGCAGCACCTTCTGCTCCTGCAACACGTTCAGATCCAGAATTACATTTGTGCTACACCTTTAATAGCGCATTAAATGCAAAACTGATTACTCCAAAGGTGGAAACTTTCAGAATCGAAGTTTTCGGTACAAACTTAAAGACAACTGTTACTGCAGCAGCAGACTGTTTTCCAAATTTTAGTGAGTTTGTTTTCACAACTTGTTAAGTGAAGTGTTTTATTCATATCTTATAGGGAAAAATAATGAAGGAAAGACAGGTAAATATCAAAAATGCTCACTAATTTTGAAAGCTTAAACCAAGGTGTCAATTTTTGCTTTTCCTAATACTCAGTGTTATACAATACTGTAGAACAGCTCCCATTAACTTTGGCTGCATGTACAAATGTTCAGTGTTTCTGCTAGTAAGGCTCACTCTCAAGTCAGTCAGAAGGAGAATGAAAAAAACACAGTTATTGGCCATGGTGAAAGTCAGCATAAATAACTCGCCTAGTCTCTTCCCAGGCAAAGAGGGACTGTGAAACTGTGAAACACAGCAGTTCTCCACATCAGCATTCAGCAGCGTTGAGTTGGGAAATCAGCCTTTCCCTTCCTGTGATCTGCTGCAGACCTATCTATGAATAAACAGAGGTTCTGCAATACATGTTGTCAGTCACTGTAAGTTGACTGAAAATATAAACCAGTTGAAAGTCATTAATTCTGAGCATCAAGTGCTACGCCTGCTTGTAATGAAAGACAGTAGAACATTAACATACCCACACTGCAGGCACATGAGTTCTTTCATTGCATATACTTTCAATGTTTGACTGATGATTTCTTAATATAGCTGTCACATGTTCTCCTGCTTTTTTTGAGAATGTATTTTCCTTGAATTTTAAAGCAATAATCTGCTTGCCCATTAAGTTTTGCTCTTCTGTCTAAGCCCTTCCTCTCACATTTCCAGTAGCCTTCCCAGCCACTGTCAGTCACTCCCCTTCGGTCTAGTTGTACATAACCTAGACCTATCACAACCCTCCTACCTCCCTCATCTCTAAAGTTCTGCTTGAGTAGTCTGCACTAGAACCTTGCAGCTACTCTTTGCAATGTTTGTACCCATAATACTGGTCATTTGAAAGCACAAGACAGTATCACTACCTGTGCCACATGCTCAGAGGATCTTTGAAGATTTTCAGCAGATGTGGTGATTTCAGAGCATCTGAAGAGATTCCAGTAGTGGAAGGTGTTGACACATGGCAAAAATGCTCCCTCCATTTCCAAAGTATGTGCTGCAGAGTGAGCCAGCGCTGGCTGGTGCTGGTGAGAAATACTTTCTTGTATAGGAAAACCCAGCTCACAGCTGCCTCGTGCACAGCTGAGCCTCCTCAAGCTCACCTCCTGCGCCTGCAGTGGGATGGCTGAGCACATCCCTCACAGCTGAGCTCCATCCATCTCCTGTGTGCCCACAACACAGACTTTGACTAGCACCAGCACCTCAAAGGTGAGAAGTAGAAGCCTGCATTTGATTCAGCACTCCACCACAGGAAGCAAACAAAGTAGAGCATAGAAAAGTAGTGCTGTCTTGAGTGAACATCACTAGAAAGAACCGCTGCAGTGCTCTCAACTATATGGAGCTGCTTGAAAAGAGCTGAGACACAAAAAAACCTGTGTTCTCTGTAGCAGCTCAGAGTAATGAATGCAGCTATAACAAAGACTGGACCACTGGATGTGGGAGAGACCAGGAGACAAAATCAGTTATATTGATAATGAATGATGATTTTCTACCATCACTGAAAACAAAGATCTTCTCTTTCTACATGATGTTCAATGTAATTTATCAAGAGACATTATCCTTATCACATGGAAGTTGTATGAAGTATGCAGGAAGCAGTTTCTGCTGATACATTCCCAAGTGAACTGTGCCATTCCCACTAACTTACACAGTTCTGCAACACCCCAGCTTCCTGTTAATCCTCTTGATGAATCAGACACATTTCAGTACCAGTGACACCCAGACACAACATGTTTCTATACATATTCTTTATCACCTGTAACCACTCCTCTGTTAGAATGTGGCTTGTGTACAGATGAGGTCAGAAGGCTGAATAAGAACGGCAGACTGAAGATGAATGTGAGTAAATAAACGTGGTATTAGCAGGCTAAGGTTAACAGTTAAAAGTGTTTGCATCACCTCACTTGGATATTTCAGCCTGTAAATAGGGAGTGTTCCTGGATTCTGGGTTAATGCCAAGCTCCCACAAAGCAGTGTCTGTGTCATGCTTGCTATAGTCACCAACTGGCTTGGAGAGTCTGTCCCAAGCTCTGAATCTGGATCATGTCAAGTCTATGGTCACTGCTTCAAACGAGCCATTGATTTGTCTTTGGCTAACTTCTTCCCAAGCTTGCCAAGGAATAGAAGATTTGCTAACCAGCAACAATAGCCAGGCCTGATGGGTTCAGGGTAGATTTCTGTAGCACTAGTCTCACATCTCTGTGTTTTGGAATGTAAAAGGTTTCATCCCTTGTGAGAAGCTCAGCATCCATCAGTACAAAAATCCACGCAAATGCTGCTGGTTATGTGTTATCCCAGAAAGCATTCTTCATTACTGACAGGAATAGACCAGTGAAAAGTACGCCAAAATACTACTAGTCTGACACTGGATGAACAGATAGCCTCTCCCCCTTCCCTATGCTTTTGTTCAGAATGAGTTGATGAAGACTAACACCTGTTTCCACTCCCCTCCTTGTTTTTATGGTATTTTTCCCCAGGTATGCTATGCTTTGGACAGACAACGCCATCTTACCCAACTTGTGAGCTTCTGAGATGAAGATCTATTGGTAGAGAAGAGCATTTAAAAATTCAATTTAAACCTACACTATGCAAGATCCAAATTAACATGGACTGACAAGCCAATTTTCTCTGCCTCAGCCCCCTTTCACTATAAGAACTAACCTGACTGTGAAGGAAAAAGAGAGACAGACCCGACTGCTGTTGTACATAAGATCACTTTTTCCTTCCAAGATGTCTAAGGTTAACATTACTTTACCTGCCACCACATTTTATAGATAATCACTACAAAATGCCATAAGATAATCCTTAGTTTTTCTCAGCCACTGCTACACAGAACAGCTATTTACCACATAAATACAATGTGCATTCTTAGCATCCAAAATTAAATTGCATCACATTGTGAGCATTTAATCAAACCGATCCACTTTAACACATTCCATTTATAATAAACTTTAGATGTGAGTTGAGGTAATTTTTGAACATGTTAACTACCACACTAATTAAACGTGGTGATTAAATTAATCTATTAAAAATATTAACTCTAATCAAACCAGACTAACAGGGTAATAGTGTCAGAACTCAAAAATACACAGACAAGCAAAATTTCCGAACTATTGCTCCAGCCACTACCCTTATTCCGTGGCATGGGTTTTCACAAATAAATCTGCTGAGTCAATGACAACTTGAGAAAAATATACTTAGGTATGACCTCTTTAAATATGCATCACCCAGTGATGAGGAGTTGCTGTTACTTTTTTTTCACCCTTCCAGCTGTAACAAGCATTAAAAGGAAGTTTGAACTATAAAAGTGGACATACAGAGGAACTTCTACAACACACCCATCACAGCAGGTACATAAGGAAAAAGTTATCACAGAATTCAGAAACTTTAGACTGTATGCCCAAACAACATGTCCTTTAACATATGAAAAATGAAAACTATCAGAATGAAATTGATTCAGAAGAGAAGAATCTTGTAACCTCTCAGGTCACCATTTCAGATATAGCCAGGATTAGAAACTCTTATCTGATAAGGCATTTAATTGTCTCTCTCTCAACTGATTTGGTAAGAGCTAAGTAATTTCCTTATAGACAAGAATTCATATTACTAATAAAATGTCATCATTAGACCTGATACTGCTGATATTTTGATATACTCCACCACTGAGGTGTACAGTGGTGAAGAAGTCATCCTCAAACTGAGAAGGCTCTCAGTTCAGTTTTGTTCCAAGGAATGTGCAAATGTAGAACATTACTGCTGTTCAGCTCAAATTTGTTCAGTATGCAACAGGAAGATTTCACTATTTGGGACTGTCATTATAAATCTGCATGTTTTTAGAAGCATGAAATGTATTCCATTAAAAGCAGCTGTTTCAGGAGCAGCACACTAGTGAAGCTTGGTTTCTACCTGACTGGTATCTACTGTCCTGTACCCTTATCAGAGTGTCTACAGTTTGTCACTGCCCTCTATACACTCACTCCAAAAGCCCTCCAACCTCCCTAACATTTCCACACCTCCTCATAACTTCCTTCCTTTCTCCCCTGTGCCTCAGCTAGTGCCTTCCACATTCCCTAACCTCACCAGCCCACAGCACTGTATGATCCCTCCCATACTTTCTCCTAATTACCCTCAGGACAGGAGACACTACCTGCTGCAGCTGGAGCCAGCACAGGAGCGCCTATGGACTAGCCAGTATGCACATGCCAGTTTGCCAGTCAACAAGCAAAACAGAAGACAGCTGTTTAGCTCCTCTGGCACCTTCTCCCCCAGAGAAGCAAAAGTATGCACTCGCTTTGGTTTCCACCCAGTCTGATCTTCGTGAAACTCTAAAGAGCTCTTGAAGAAACTTTGAGATGTCTGTGCCACTGCCAAATTTGGCTGAAACCTACTAAAGCTGTTGAAATTGAATTGATAGAGTGATTACACAAGCTTTCTTTCCTTTGGAGAGTAGGCTAAAATCCCATTAACAGTCTTACTTGTGTCATGCCGTCATCCCTATTCTTCATTTAAAAATAACAATTTTATTCTACTGCATTAGCTTATGTAATCCACCCCTGAGCCAAAGTAGTTGAAACTTTCATTCTGTATTTATTAATTTATTTAGTTACTTAGCTATTAAGTGTGTGTGCCTTTCTATACACGTGTCCATTTTAAGGTACTTGATGTTATGAAAAATAACATCAAGAAGACCAGTGAAACCAAACCAAATGCAGCTCACTAATTAATATCCCCCAAAGTTTCTGGACTGGTATTGCAGGCAAGAACTAAACTGCTTTTTCTCTAGCAAACTGTCAGCTGTTCTCATGGTTACGGTTCTAGGAATTTGGAATGACAGGTCACAGTTATGAAAATGACTAGATTTATTTGGCATGTCTCTATCTAGTAAATAACATTCTCCTATAAAGAGGAGGAGAGGCACATTATGTACATTAATATGGTGTTTATTCTCTGTGAAAACCACTTTTTAAAGTCTCTGTCCCAACACAGAAGGTGCTAACCAGACTTTGTATTTCTTAAAACTGCTCATTCATAGAATGAAGACAAAAATATATAACTCTTGTACTCCCTCCATTACTATAAAGGCACCACTGATGTTTCCCCTGCAAGATTCAGCTGTGTACATACACCCCTCCAGATGGTATGAAGCAAGGCTACCAAAGTATGCTTCCCATTTACATGCAGGAATGTTAGCTTTAGCCATAGGGTAAAATCTATTGTGTCAGCTGGCTATTTAGAAAATAACCAATATTTTTTCTTTTAAGTTAACTGCCAAGAGTTACAAAGCTCCAAATATGGCCTTATGCAGTTTCCACTAGCACAGCTTGGCACCATTGGTTTTCACTGACCCCCAAGTTGAACAAACAGGACAGCAGCAGAACAGGCTTCTCTCATATTCTATCCCTTCACTGTTGGAAGAGTCTTCCTTCAGGAAAGCCAGGACAGCCCCATTTCAAAGCCTCTACTAATTACTGCAAAATGGCATGAATAACTTATGCAGAGGAACTGGAACACCACCCACTGAGCTTCTCTCAAAGCTGGGCCTGCCCAGATGCCAATGGCACTTTGTCCCAACGGAGCCAGGCTGGGACTGCACAGCCATCATCAGCCATCAGCCCCAAGGTATTCACTGCCCCCACACAGGCCCTACACTCCAGAGACATGCCCACCTACTGTGCTCAAGAAGAAACAAAAATTTAACGTTGTCATGATTGTGTCAATCCATCCAACCCCAAACACTCTGTGAAACACTTAACAGAATCACTCATCCTCTTGGAAAGTTGCTTGCCAAGTGAACTGCCAAGGAGAACTGTCCTCCAAGGAATACAGTCAGAGACAGCACTCCCAGCCACACCATCCTGGGATTTAAGGCCTGAGAACTCCAGGGCACCAAGCCCTGGACACAGAGGTTCCTGAGCTTTGCATTTCACACACAGTCCTGCACAGGTAGCTTGAGAGCCCACAGTATTTCAGACTCAACTGGGTCTTGATCTCCAGGTCAACAGTAGAGAGGCCTGGGAGGGTGTTCTTCAGCTTAGGTCTCAAGTTCCTGGGTCTCCAGATGGAAGCCTTGAAGCTCTGATAACAGGAACATTATCAGAACTTCTACTCCCACAGTAGAAGACCTGGGCAGGTTTCCAAGGTCCCTGGTAGGCACTGGGGAGCCTAGTAGACTTGACAACCCAGCAGTTCTCTGAGCACTGGTCTGAGCTTACTCGTAAGGTGCCAGGCTCCAAATTAACTTCTAACATTTCCAGAGAAAAGTCTCAGGGAATTCCCCAATACAAGAGAAATTTTAAAATGTCAAAATTTCCCATGAATTAGGAAACAGTAACTTTGGCCCTGAATTACACTTTCTTTTGGAGAAGTCTCCATGCTTTGTGTTCCACTCTTAGAACAAGCCTTCATCTATTAAAATACACTGAAAACAATAAATATAAACAAAATGTTCCAAATTGCCTCTAAATAACAACTTCAAAATATAAAACCATTCCTTAGGCTATCCTAAAATTTGTCGTTATTTTCACTTGCCTGTGCCTGCCTTGAACCCAAAGCCTTCCACTCTAAAACAAACATTCACCTTGCCTCAAGATTCACGAGTTGAAAGGATGCATCCTGCAAAGTTGAACCCCCAGAAGTTCAAAGCATAGACTCCAATTTTGGCATGGTATGAAGTCACTGCTTTGCTAAAGAAACAAGACTGGACAGCATTGTCCAGTACCAGAAGACACCAATCCCAAGAACTGTGCTGGACGCCTCCAGGTATTGGTGAGCAAACAGTGCAGCCACCTGAGATGAAGGGCAGTGCACCTGACCACAGCAGAAACAGCAGATTCCTGGGACTCGAGCTCCTGGTTGGTAATGCAGCAAGGAAGGGAGGGATGAACCAGGTAAGCAGTCACTGAGCAGGTGAGCCCATTTCATTTATTAGGTAGTGCCATGAAGTTCTGCTGGTCCTAGGTACCAGTCCCTGCTCAGGTTTGACAACTTGCCACAAGAAGGGACAAGATGAAGAAAATCAGCCAGAATGCAAGCTCCTGGTGCACACTTTGCCCCATCTTCCCCTACACTGCAGGTTATGAAAATGTAACTCAGCCTTTTAAAACATCAAGTATTTTACTTGAGTTGAGGGAATATAAACTTCACAAAGGAGGCATTAAACATCCTGCAGCTGCACTAACTTTTGAAAACTGCAAAAACTTTTTCAAAAACTGAATTATTATAATACTATCAAAGTTCTCAATTTCCCACACAGCTAAATGAACAGGATGGTCTCTCAGACTTTTAAAACATTTATAATACAGATATTTTTAGTTTGTCTATAAATCAATGTTAGAGATCTTCTCCTTTTAATATTTTATTTTCTTATAATTAAAAGGTGACTATAAACACTTCCTAAAAGAAAGTAGCACCACTCATGCTTATGCTGTATTAGATACATGTATGTCAGACTATAGGGAAGGATACACTACCAATCATTTAGGTCTCAATATTGCATTCAGTGCCAATGATTTCAGAGATGCAGAAGCATAACCTTTGAGGTAGCCCAGCTTCTCATCTGAAGAATCAGTTTTGCTTTTGTCTATATTCAGAGACAGTTTAACCAGTTGCCATCTCAGAGTTCTCTTACTGCTGAACTGTCATCACTTAAATCTTGCTCCCCATTAACCACATATACTGCCATAGCAGGGATATTGAGTCAAATGATCCTATGGCCCTTCAATATCTTTAATTTCTATTCTGCTACTTTCACAAAATCGCATAGCATGTATTTTAGAAAAGAAAGCAAATCAACAGTAATTTTTCCCCTACAAAGCAGATTCTATCTCAGAATCAAAAGTACAAATTAAGTATTATTATTACAGGTTTCTTGATACTCAACATGACAAAGTACAAAACCCTTCTTTTCTTTTTTTTTTCTCTATTCCAAAATCAGGCCACAAGTGGATGCAAACAAAACCAATATTGTGCACAGCATTTTAGTTCCTGTACCATGTGTCCTCTAAAGTAGTAAACCCACAATTACCATGAGAAAAGTCCAGCTGGAGGTATCACCTACAAGTTGCATTACTTCTTCTTTATACCTTTTTTATCAAAGCATATGTTCTGCTTGAAAACAATTCAGCACCAATGAGTTGGCAAGAGAACAGCAATTTAAGCTGTGGTGTCAATGAAGGTGGGAGGGGGAATTCACTAAAGCTCCATTATTCAGGTACAAAAGCCTGAGAAGCACACTATAAGGAGTCAGGCAAATATACATCAAAGATCATGAAAAAGCAACTAACTATATGCCTTTAAAAGTGCACTTCGTGGATGAAAGCTGCCAAATTACAGAGCAGATTTACTGAGAAGAATGTGTTGCTGCCAGAATGGACAAAAGCATGCATTCTATCCATTCCAAGCTCCTCCCCATCTCCTGTCATGCTCACAGCAAGAAGCGGCTCAAAAATTGACAACCACAGACTCCAGGACTGAAAGAGACAAAAAATACCTGCTGGGAAATGCCTGGATTTTTTTTATTTTGAGCATCTGACACAGGAGACTGGAAAAAAGAAAAAACAACCCACTTATGATCAAAAAACATCTCCCCATATTCCTGGGACATCAAGTGCAATTCCATAGCAGAAAGAAACGGCGCACACCTGGCCGGGTTTTTGAGGAGCCCACGTGCAGAAGCGCTTTTCCAACAGGCGCAGCAGCAGCCTGTGCACCGCAGCGCACTGCTACCAGCCCAGCACAGGAGTTTCCTGGAGTTTGCCTGGAGTTGGGTCACGGAAACCTCACTCCAAGCGGGAGCATCTGGTGGCCCCTGAGGAGCCCGGGAGGCGCCCAACTGCCCGGCCAGGCTGGCCCGGGGAGGGGGCAGCGCGTCCCAGGCGAACCGCTCACCCCCCGCCCCTACCTGGCTGGTGTCCTCGCCGTGCTCCAGGTGCACGATGCCTTGGCTCCTACACTCCGTGTCGCTCAGCACGTCGTCCTCCGAGTCCTCCAGGAGGGACGAGGAGCCGGTGGAGGAGACCGAGGAGTTGGACAGCCTGCGGGACTGCAGGTGCAGCGAGCTGCCCGTCCTCAGCCCGCCGCCCTCCGGCCGCGGCGACCGCGCCTGGGGGCTGCCCTGCGCCTCCTCGCTCTCCTCGGCGGTGACGGTGAGCCGGGGGATGACGGGCGGCAGAACCCCGTTCGGGGGTCGGCAGCCCCTCTTCGGCCGGTCGGGCAGCTGACGGGCGGCGGCGGCGGCGACGGCGGCGCAGCGAGCCTCGAAGAGGGAGCAGAGTTCCCCCACGGTCAGGCGCTTGGCCCGGCTGAGCTCCGGGCTGCTGTGCAGCCCCGCGCGGGGCTCCATGGCGGGCTCGGCGCCGGGCGCCTGCCGAGCAGCGCTCCAGGACCGGCGGCCGGAGGCGCGCATGGTGGAGCGCCGTGCCGCGCCGCCGCCGGGGAAACTTCTTTGTGGCTCAGTCAGTCCCCCGCGGCTGCCCGGAGCCCGGCGGAGAGGAGCATCTCCAGCCCGCCCTGCCCGGGCAGCTCTGAGTCACCCGCGGCGACAGCCGGAGGCTGCTACCGTGCCCGCTGACCCGGCGCCAGGGCCATGGGGGCGCGCTGAGCCCGCCCGACCGCCCGCCCGCCGCCACCGCCCCGCTCCGCCTCGGCGCTGAGGGGAGGAGCGAATCCAATCGCATCGAGTCGAGTCGTGTCGAGCCGCGCCGCGGGAGCCCCTGCCCGCCCCTTCCCCCCGCCGCTACCACCGCCACCCTTTTGGTTTCGCTTTCCCTGCGGCGGTCCCCGGGGAGCGGCCCGGGGGTGTCCCGGTGCCCGTCCGGGTGTGGAGCCCCGCGCCCGCCTTACCTCCGCCCGCCGCCCCTCGCCGGGCCGCAGCTCCCCGGGCACGGCGGCTGCGCAGCGCGGCGCGCCCCGGCTGCCCCCGGGCTGGAGGGGCGGCGCGGCCGCCACAGCCCACCCCCGGCTGGGGCACCGGGGGAGGCGGCCTTGGACGCTACCAGGGGATTTCGCCCTCTCAGGGCTGCGCATGGCGGCCCAGGGTCCGTGTGTGACCCTCCCCTCGGTGCGCGCTGACACCGGGGGCACCTCCAGGCCTGCGGGGGACCGCGGCATGCTGGGGTGGCTGAGCGCGCCCCGCGGGGCCGGGGGTGGGACTGGGCTGTCACCAGCCCGCGGGGACCGGGTGGCGGTGCGGGAGTGACCTCAGGGTGCCGGCGGCTCAGGGCCATCCCCCGGGCGCGCTGGGGGTGCCCACGCCTCGCTGGAGCATCCCCGGCGGGCTGCGAGCGGCGTGGGACAGGGGCGTGGGACAGGGCTTGGGGCAGCGCCTGGGGCAGCGCCGGCATCCCGGGGAGCCCGAACTGACCGTCAGCCAGCGCGTTACCCACTGAGCAGTGCTTAATCAGGTTGCCTTAAGCCGCCGGTTGCTGAGATACCCCAGCCCCCTTTACAAATGAATTTCAGCGTTTGACACCCCCTGCTTTGGTACTTCTTGCCTGCTTTACTCCCACTCTTTGCCTAAAATGTAACCCGTGCTGGGCTGCGGCATGTGTTGTAATTGTAGCTATTAAGACCTTTGGAACAGGAAAGGCGTTCTACGTAGGGTTACATCAGCTGAAATGATTGCTAAAATTAATAATTTTGGAACCAACTGCTAAAGTCTTCAGCTGAGTTTTTGCTCATTTATCTCATTGTTTCCTTGTACTCTCCCATCTGTCTCTCACCATCTGCTCTCTCTTGCCTGGTGCTTGGGCTGGAAGCTCCTTGCAGAAGGGGCTGTGGAGCTCCACACCCAGCGCAGTCCCAGCCCGGACCACGGCTGGGACTCCTCCCTCCGGTGATGCTATAAATAATTTGTTAACCTGTTTTGTGATTCGGCCAGACAGTTTGGCTGCAGTTGATTATTTTACAGCCTGATCTTGCAGGTTACCTTTGAAAAGCCTGTTCCAAAAGGCACCACACAACATGCCTTCTCCTGACGTGGCTGCTGTGCCTCTCACAGGGCCCACAGCTTGAGAATGCTCAGGAGCAGATAGAAAGACAGCTGGGAAACTTAGTAAATAATCAATCATCTTGGGACACTTTTCTGGAGCTAGGTGGTGCCTAGATAGGAATTTGGGCAGACTGAATTTTCAGCTTAAATAGTCAAGCATTGTGGTGAACTTCGTTTAGTGCAGAAACCATGGGAGTTCTCCCAAGGTGTGTTTGGTAGGGGAGGCGGGGCTGACAGCTGCCCCCAAATTATGTGAAAACACAACCAGTAAAGTGCACAGTAAAGTGGTTGACAATGTAACTTTTCTCCAACAGGCAGAGAGAAAACCAAAGCACCTGTAGGAGGGTATTCCTTCATGGTAGACTGTAATGGATTTACATTCTTTCTGAAAGATTATAGTCACTGATTTTATTATTAATTTTGCAATCAGTTTCAAATTTCACATAGCAGAAAGGCAGTCTCAATACATGAAAATTTATTTGACCTAATATATTCCTAAAGTCATAACAGTTTAATCAAAAGCATGATTTTATAATTGATGGTTTTATAGAAATACAGTGATAAATGTATAGATAGAGCAGAAAATGCAGAGGGCAGTTTTAAATGGGTATGCAAGATTATAAATACACACAGGTTGGACCCATGTAACTCCTTTATGTCACAGTGGCAACTTCTGTCTGTAGATAAGCAAGCTGGAAAAATATATTTATTCATAGGAGAGGGGTTACGTGTGAGCTTACACAGGTCAAACAGGAGCCCTTCAGGAGCCCTGCTGCATGTGGAAGGACATTTCAGTTTCCAGTCTCTTTCAGCCGTTGCTCTGTCTGCTGATTCTGCAATTACAAGATTTTATGTGGTCTCTGATTAGGAAACCTTATTTAGGAAACCTTAACCTTGGCAACGGTTCTGGGACTACCAACTCAGTTCAGCTATAAAGAATAATTTTAAAGATTTTACTTTCAGTTAATGAAGATGGAAACAAAAACAGGCAATGCCATTATCATTTTAATAAATACATGTATAAAAATTGGCCTTTTATAATATTGATTAGTGGTGATTGCTTGGATAAGGTTAGATAGGTTTAATTGACTTCATTTATAGCATATCTGCTCTAGAGAGGTACTGGTCTCTGAAGCTTGTGTAAGATTTAACTCAAAGTCTTTCAAAGACTCAAAGTCTGGAGAATAACGAGGTTCTTCAGTCATTATCACCACATTTCCTTGTAAGTGTACAGCTGTTTTAACAAAAGGAACGGTATTCTGTGTCCTGGCTAAGTGCTAGTGTACTTTCCACTCGTGAAATCCTTCATTCCTGACAGGACAGGGCTGGCCGCGTCCACGGGTGATGCTCGCCAGGAGCTGGCTCTGATAAGATACCGATAAATTTGTCCCTGTTTTATAGATGGGTGATCTGATAGACAATACAGACACATAGTTAATCAGGGGCAGGGACGGGGAGCTTCCAACGTGCTCGGTGCTGCTGTACCGGCCAGATCACGTTCCCACCTCCAGAGGTGAAGCGTTTTGCTTATCGCAGTCATTCTGGCTCCTATCGGTGCTGCTGCGCACTGCCAGGGTTTCACATTTCACACATGCCTGCTACAAAAACAGCTTTCTGCCTTTATTTACGTTGGCAAAAATAAAAGTCTATTTCATTCCCATGAAATCCCTTTCTAAACATTGTTATCATTAACATATTGCTTGTTTCTATTTCCTTTCAGTTTGCGTTCCCATAGGGTGTCTAAGCCTTGACAATACACAGGCAAAGGTGCAACGGACATTTCTAAATAGATTAGAAAGATTTCATGAAGACAGCAATTTAAATATGATCCAGAGAGAAGCCTTGGGTTTAACTTGGCCTGTGTAGCACATAGTTAATTGTTCACTGCCCACATGAGATTTCTCAGAGACCTTAGAGAATAACAGCTGAGAAATGCCTGCTTCTTCAATTCCAAGCTGAGCATGACCTCAAAATGCCTGAGAAGTACTTGAGAGCTACAATTCACAAGTCTCTCTTGGATGCAACATATACAAGCATTTATTAGTAGTTACAATATCTCTTTCAGGATATAACTGGGGAGAAAAGGAGTTGGGGGTGTTTTTGTACAGAAAGGCCCTTTTTCCAGAACTGGGAGAAAGGCCCATGGCCCGAGTGCTGGCCATGATTAAGGGAAGATCCCACAGCCATTCATGGCTGAGGCAGAGTTTCCCCTCCGTGGCTGAGATGAAGAGCACATCTGTTCCTGGGAAGGCAAGGGGGAAAGCGGTGGGTGGGCTGCCTGCCTGTCAGGAGTGGTGTGAGGAGCAGCTGTACCGAGGGATGATGCTCCTCTGGCAGAGGAGGTGGGAGCAGAGCAGGTGATGGCACGGCCAGCCCGGTGGAGCTGGCAGAGGAGCAGCAGCAGGGACAGCAGGCAGCCTCAGGGGCTCATCACCAGCTCCAAAGGGGCTGGGGACCCTGGCTTCGTGTTTCAGTTGTTCTCTCTTTGCTGCTCATTAGACAAAATGAGCAAGTTAGTGCACACATCTTTTTGTCATGCAAACCCAGGCAGATCAAATTATGCTGCTGCATACAATAAAGGAATGAGACTCCAAACACAGGTCATAGGACATGAAAACAATTGCTGTGATAAGTGGGAGCTCTTTATTTTTGGGATTAATTTTTGTAAGCTATTTGCCGAATTTCTCTGCGCAAGACATTTATATCTTTTTGATATAAACTCTGTGCACCTAATAAATGAAAACCATGTTAAAAAAAACAATAGGGAATATCTTTTTGCCTAAGAAGAAGCAAAACTGTGATAGATCTAATTGTATGGATCAGACGAACCTGCAGGAAAGAGACAATAAGCTGCGACGGTCCCCTCGTGGCTGTAATTAAAATTACATTTCCAAGTCACGCCTGCACAAAGTACCCCCGACTTTTCAGCTACCTTGCATACTTAAACTGGAGAGAGGGAGACAGCACGCCTCAGGCAGAGCCAGATGCCACTGCCCCCTTGGAAAAGTGGCTGCAAGTGTTTGAGATCATGAGGTGATAGCCATGACAGTGAGAAAAGACACAAAGGATAAGGCCAGAGGAGAGGAAGGGGTGTGCACAGCTCCCCTGCTAACAAAATGACTCACAGTGGTCTGCTGATGTAGAGAGCATGGGGTTACTCTGTAAGGAAGGGTAGGGAAATACTCCAGAAAGTCAGAGCTACACAGGAGGTGAAGATCACAACAGAGAGGGGAAAAACCTGGGTGAAAAAACATTTTTCTCCCACATCTGCACTGTCTCATGCTACAACAGGCTGTTGCTGTTCTTCATCAGAAAAGAGGAAGAGAAAGGCTTTTTCTTCTCACTTCCCTCTCACTAGTTTTATCCCTCACATTCTTACTGCTGGCCTGGGGGCCGACCTATCCAGGGAATAAAATAAAGTGGGGGAGGAGAAAGGGCTCCAGGTACAGTATTTCATGATGGCAAAGGTGTGCTGAAAGGAACAACCAGGTGGCAGCATCACTGGCTGCAGGTTGTCTGTTTGGCATGTGAATTGTGTGCTCCCTCCTCAAAGTTCCCATAGCTCCACAGAGGAGCATCTGAGATACTCTCGTGGTTTCTGCTTATGTTTTCCCTGTTCCTGCGTTAAATATTTATCTGCCACAACTGGCATTTTAGCAGAAAATCCACACAAAAAGTTTCATTACAAAATAAAAGGAATTCTTGCTGTCTTGTGTTTGAGATGATTACAGGTAACACTCCCTAACAAATATGTTCCTTAGTTCCCTGTGAGCTGATTGTGAGAACTTCAGAATGAAGGATTTATTTAAAGATAATTACTCCAGTGAAGCCATTTCTTAACTTTACCCTTCAAATAAGCGTAGTTGTTATTTGTGACTAGCCATTTGTAACCCCTCAGAACATATAGCTCACTGGTTCCTACAAGAACAGTGTATTTGCCTGTATTTATGGTGATGCTTACATCAAATTTCATGGATTTACTCCTGGTTTATAATAGTGTAGAGAAGAGGGGGATATGTCTCATTGTGAATACAGACAGACTGTTTCAAGAAGTTTAATTTCACCTGTTCATCCTGCAATCTGTAGCTGTGCTTAAAGAACAAATCGCAGTTCTTCCCTATTGTTAAAAGACATCTCAGCAAAAGACTACTGCACGTCTAATACATTTAAAGAAATAAACTATTGTGATGGTCTGGTCCTGGCTGGGTGCCAGGTGCCCACCAAAGTCACTCTATCACTCTGCCTCCTCAACTGGACAGGGAAGAGAAAATGTGATGAAAAGTCATGGGCTGAGATTTGGCCAGGAAGAGATCACTCGCTGATTACCATCACAAGCAAAACAGACTCATCTTGGAGAAATTAATTGAATTTACTATTAATCAATATTGGAATAAGACAATGAGAAGTAAAACAAATCTTAAAAATCACCTCTCCTCACCCCTTCCTTCTTCCTGGGCTTTATTTTATTCTCAATTCTCTACCTCCTACCCACCAGAGATGCAGAGAGACAGGAATGGGGGTTATGATCAGTTCATCACATGGTTTCTGCCACTGCCTTCTTCTCAGGGGGAAGACTCCTTCCCTGTTCCAGTGTGAGGTCTCACTCACAGGAGACAATCCTCCACAAACTTCTTCAACATGAGTGCTTCCCATGGACCACAGTTCTTCACAAACTGCTCCAGTGCGGGTCCCTTTCCATGAGTTGCAGTCCTTCAAGAATAGGGTCCAACCTGGATCTGCCACAGGGTCCAACCAGCAAACCTGCTCCAGCATGGGCTCCACAAAGTCCTGCCAGGAGCCTGCTTCAGCCTGGGCTTTCCAGCATGTCACAGCCTCCTTTGGGCACTCACCTGCTCCAGCATGGGATCCTCCAGGGCTGCAGGAGGATCTCTGCACCCCCACTGATCTCCACAGGCTGCAGGGACACAGCTGCCCCACCATGGTCTGCACCATGGGCTGCAGGGGAATCTCAGCTTCAGTTCCTGGAGCACCTCCTGCCCCTCCTTCTGCACTGACCTTGGTGTCTGTGCAGTTGTTTCTCTCACATATTCTCACTTCTCTCTTCTCTGGCCCCAAGTACTTCTGCACAATAACATTTTTTTCCCTTCTCAAATGTGTTATCCCAGAAGCACTTCTACTGTCACTGCCTGGCCCAGCCTCAGCCAACAGCAGGATTGTCTTGGAGCTGG
This sequence comes from Eopsaltria australis, assembly GCA_034509425.1. Taxonomy (NCBI): domain Eukaryota; kingdom Metazoa; phylum Chordata; class Aves; order Passeriformes; family Petroicidae; genus Eopsaltria; species Eopsaltria australis. The sequence continues at coordinate 4,270,696 of JAVTVJ010000241.1, forward strand.
GTGGTGTTGGCTCTTCAGACATAGGGAAAGCTTCTGGCAGCTCCTCAAAGAAGCCTCTCCATGTACAGTTATAAAAACCTCAGTAGACTATGGAAAAAAACAAAACCTGAAAGTCCGAAATAACTAGATTTTAATGAGGTTTAAAGCTAAATATAATATTTTCCACTGAAACCATCCCTACTAGTATTTATAACAACAATCTGGCATGGTAGCTGAATAGAAATAGTCTTTTTAATAGAGGGTGTTACTACACAAATGTGGTCCAAAATTTATATCTCAGCAGTCACAGGCTTTTATTTCCCTTTACAAGAGGGAAGTTTCTGGTAAACTCTTAAAATTTCTTACTGAACAATTGATACCTGGATGTTTGAGGTAGGGAAGATTAGTACACGAAATATTTCTTTGTCCACACAGTTTGCTTTGCAAGTTCATTTGACAGTGCTGCATTATTAACACATCCTGAAAAGTCATAGACACACACTAGTGAGATTAATGATGCCACTTGAGTGTCAGAAAAAAAAAAAGCTAAGCTGGAGTAACTACTAAGCAACAAGCAAGCAGCTTTGTTTTAATTTAAGGGTCTGGTTTGTGCATGTGCAAAATTACTCCAGATGGTCTGTAGAGGGTTTTTTGGGATATAAAGATGCTTTTTGGCATGACCTAACTCCAAATTAGTGCCAGTGTGTCTCTTATAAAGATCACTTTTCTGTATATTCCCAACACATTTGCCTAGTTTTGTGGACAAGACCACAGTATGATGAAGAACTTGACAGAGATTTTTATTCACAAGACTTGACTGTTTGTCTCTAGAATCAACTCAAATATAGAATAAAAATAGTAATACAAGAGAGAATAAAAAATAAAACAACTTGAAAAAAATACCTAGGAAACTTTTTCTCTGGGGGTTTTGACATTTCTGTTTCATAAAACCAAATATTTGCCTGTGAGAGGTACCTTCTTCACTTGAAGTCATGGGAACAGATTTCTCACTAATGTGAGTATGGCCATGTTGTCACTGTCTTCAAGGGGTTTTTCACTACAGGTGTCTGGAAATTTTTCAGGCAGAGAGTGTTGCAAAGGAGCGCATTCCATAATGACTTCTTCCAGTCGATCATAAACGTGTCAGGGAAAAGAGTGACCTATGAAATTCACCAAAAGCAGAAGAAATAAAGTACAGGCAGAGAGGCAGCTCCCCAGCCCGGCAGGCGGCACAGGCGCTGTGCCGGGCCCGTTCAGCACCGCGGACAGCTCGGGGCCCCGGGACACCGCCGCGGCCACACCGGCACCGCCTCCGCCCAGCCTGAGCCCCGGCCCTCCGTACGGGCTGCCGAGAGCTTTCTTCGGTAGCGCCAGGAACTGTAGGGCCCTTGGTACCACAGCAGAGCTTAAAACAAACCCAAAACCTAATGCTGGTACTCAGTTACGTTTGTAGTTCTGTCTTCAAATCGGGGAGCCCGTGTTTTGTCATCATTTTGAAATCCCCAGCACTACTGGCACTAGTAATGCCTTTACAAAGTGTCTGATAAGGCTCTTACACAGTGTCCTGGTTTGGGCTGGGATAGAGTTAGTTTTCTTCCTAGCAACTGGCACAGAGCTGAGTTTTGGGTTTGGTATGAGCATAATGTTGATAGCACACTGATGTTTTGGTTGGTACTGAGTAGAGCTTACCCTAAGCCAAGGATTTCTCAGTTTCCCAGGCTCTCCCAGTGGGGAGGTGCACAAGCAGCTGGGCAGGAGCGAAACACAGCCAGGACAGCTGACCCAAACTGGCCAAAGGGATACCCCATACCACAGAACATCATATCCAGTACATAAACTGGGGGGAGATGGCCAGGAGGTGTCTTTGTCTTTGTTGCTTCCACCATTGCTAGGAGCACACAGAATTCTCTTCAGTAACTAAACTGGGATTGCAGATCATTAGATTGGGTTTCCATCTGTTTCTCTTTCCAAGAGAGCAGATTGCTAGAAAAAAAGATACTGAAAACAAGACAAACCACCCATTCCTCCTTGTAAGGAGCTACAATACTATGAGTCATGGGTAGCCAATCTTACACCAAATTCTTCTAATTCTGCTGACAGAATAAAAGGCACAGCAACCAAGCATTCCTCCAGCCTCCTGAACTCTAGGTGTTTCCCGATGTTTTGTCTTTTCCATGGGACTAGTTGCACAATTTGACAACAGTGATAAATGAAGTAGCCCCACAAAAATACCGGGGGAAAAATACTCCATGGTTTTACTGGCATTAGGAGATATTAACATGGCATTTAGCATCAAGGAAAAAAGTATAGAAAAATGAAGAAAAATTGTCAGAGGTATTTCATTCATGCATCCAATGCATCATTGCCTCAGGTAGGTACAGTTTTTCAAAGCTGCCTGATGACAAGACAGGAAGCAAAGGAAACCACACATTCTCTGAAAATGAAAGGAGAAGACCTCTGCTTCCCTAATAGGGTTGTTATCAAGCTGAAGAAACATTTTTTGGGTTTTGCTTTACGAAGCTAGTAAAGTTAGTTAGTTAATTAATTATGATATTTACTGACTGGAAGCTAATATTTTTGTAGGGATTTTTTTCTGTACATCAAGAGTAATAATGAATCCTATTTCTCTTACAATGCTATCAAGGTTCTTGCAAAGAGCTTGAGAAATTGCCTCTGAGATCATTAAGCACCTTCAGAAATGGAAAGACTGGGCTGAGATGATGCAGGGACACTGATTGCAGTTCATTTGCTGGATTTAATTTTCATTCTCAAAATTGCATTTCCCTCACTGACAGTCTTTTGTAATTGTCATGAAACCATTTTCACTTTGATACACATGCATATGGATTCCTGGAAAACAATGATATTTCAGCTTTCATCACGTTCAGCAGGACCTTGGCTGAAATTAATAATAGAGGTATTGAGTTGTACTTTACACAGAAAATGCCTAATGACAGGTTACACATTCATACGTAACCATATACCATCTATTTTTCAGGTTGTCAAATGAAGATAAAATTCATAAAGAGATATTCAGAGAGGCTAAATGGATAAATATCTCCCTGAAACAATGACAGAGAATGAATCGCAGCACACAAAAGAAAATGTCTTTCCAAATACAATAAAGTTAATACCAACTGTCTTGGTTAGCAATTTTTATATTAAATTGAATTGAATTGAAAATTGAAATATAGAAGTTTAGTTAGAGCTTAATTGTAAATCAAATCCATAATGGCATATTTTCCTGCCCAGTTGCAGACCAGAAAAAAAAAATTAAAATGTGAACTTTCACCATGGTAGAAGCTATGTGCAGTATAGAAACAAGAATTTCTTGCTGAAACAGCACAGTGCAACTTCCAGTGTCAGCAGCTGCTCAGTCCTCACAACCAAGCAAGTTAAGGAGGAAAGCTTGTGGTGAACCTGTAAAAAAACTACTGGGACAAGAAAGCCACTAGTGGCCTGAAACGGAATTCCTGTTCCAGGGAAAAAGGAAGATAATCAGAGGGAGAAGGGGAGAGAAGCAGAGGGAGAGAAAGAACAGGTATGAGAGTCTTGAGATACAAGACTTCAGGAAAAAAAATTGAAACGTAGCAACCATCAAGAACCTCTCTCCGGGCGAGCCTCCCGTGCCGAGCCCCTTTCGCCACCAGATGGCCCCATATGGACGCGGATGACATTTACTCACTTACTCCAAACACTTCCGCGTTTCAATGCCTAATTTCCAAGGATCATAGCTGCCAACAGGCAAACAAAACAGAACCAAACCCAAACGTCCACAAGTCTGGCCTCATGAGGCTGGAGAGTTTGAACAGTCCAGGTCCAAGAGCTTGGATTAGAATACCCATCTCAAGTCCTGGGATGTTTTTCATGGCATACTATGGTTCAGTTTTTAAATCACAGTGACTTTTTCCTATGAGGGTTGGCATTGAATTAACACTGAAGTGACACTACAAATGGGAACTTAATAATATGTGTTATACCTGCATTCATACTTTCAATCTACGTGGCATTTATAAAGTTGATTTGCATCTGGCTTTGGGTGTTTCAGGAGAGCTGGAGACCACCCGGAGCTGTAGAGAAATCAAAGGAGAGCAGCACTGATGAACAGAAATGAAACATTGCCAGCGTGCAAAGCCTGAAAAATTGTCTTGCTAAACTGTTTGACAAAGAGCTTTGTTGGCCAATTGTAGGCAGCAGCTGGCATTGTGGGCAGGGGCCTGGGTTAAAGTTCCTAGCCAGAAGCTGTCTTCAGGATAATAATCTGCTTATGTTAGATTGCTTTTCCCTTGTGTTTGTTTCTTACCTGTGTTGTTTCTGTGAAAGAAGATGGGCCTAAAATCAATTGTTTGGAGGCCCCCAACAGTGATGTTACAGGGTGGGATGATGGGACTTCTCGAGAAAGCCCTTTTGTCTTGCTAAGCTTTGGTGCCTCTCCAAAAGAAGCCGTAATCAGGGTTCTGAAGATATGAAGGAAGTGTTCTTGTAGTGGTGAGCAAAGGTGAGGTGTACATGGATAGTGCTGAAACAGTGTGGAGCCATTTCCTTTTCACAGACCTGATCCTGTTATGCGTCACTCATTTTTGCTCAGCTGATTCATTTGGAATTTCAGTCTCCGTATACTGACTGAGATTTATGACCACTTGACCTTTTCTATAAAAACAGTTCTAACTAGAAGCAGTATTGTATTTGCCCCCCTGTGTACATTTGATATCTGTTCAGCACTTCGAAAGGAAGTTCCTGAAATTTCAGACATTTCTATCCGGTAAATTCTCTGCCTATTTTGATTTTATCTGGTTTATATTCATTTATGTATGTCACCCAATTCAATAATTTTTTATTTTATACTAAAGCATGTCTGAATTTATAATTCTGGAAGGAAGGGAGGTAAGAACTACTGTAACAGAGAGAAATCATGTCAGGCCTATGGTGGGATCATGGAACATTGGTGCTTTTTTCTTTTCCTGTTTCCTTTTCTTTTTCTACTCCTATCACAGACAAGCCAAAAAACCTGGTGATCATCAAACTAAAGGCTTTTGATCTATTAACACTCTGAACACAGAAATGGAATCACCTTGTAGCTGTGAGCAGTGAGCACTCCAGTTTGTCTGATGTGCAATGACTTCCACAGGTGGTGTTTTCTCTTCTTCCCGTTAGTCAGAGACACTTCTGTGAAACAGCAAACACTTGAAGTTTCACAGCTCACACCTTTTATTCTGTTCACAGCAGTCCTGCTCTTTGAAGTTCTCTGAGCAAGAAACCACTAATCACAGTTTACCTGCTAAGACTCACTTGCAAACTGTGTGAAAAATAGGACTGCTTGCAGGCACAGTAATTGTTTTTAAAGTGGAGGAAACATCTTCAAGCAACAACTGGTGACATGGTCTCCATTGCTGACATATACTGATCATCTACTAGATCTGTTATACTTCCATGAAGAAAGTATGATGTCAGGTTTGTGGATACCTATCCTGAAAGTGTGTGTGAGGATTTCCACGAGAATGGGAAAAGCCTTTTATTTTCTCACTGCTGATAGATAGATATGTGGGAAAGATGCAAGCTTGACTTTGCAAGATTTTTTCTTTCTCTTCCTTTTTCCACTTATTTGCATTTTTTCTCCAAACTGGAGCACACATTAGTATTTGCTAATTCTTTAAATTCTTTATCATTTCTGTGAGGCAGACTTGTATTATTGTAGCAGAGCAGAGGCAAGAAGCTTTGTATGATTGTTGTCTAATAGTGTGTAGTCTTTGTTTTGATGTGATAGAACAGCTTTGAGGTGGGTTTGTTTTTTAAACAGATGTTATTGAGAAGGATGAATGAATAGATTAATGTGTTAACTCACTACAGTTTATTAAGATAATCAGAATTGGACATTGCAATGATCATATTGCAGGCACATAACAATAAATCAGAAGATTAATTATGGCACTCCCCCCATTCAAGTCCTTCCTGGGGTCTGAGGCTCACCACACTGCCTCCACCCTTGCTCCCAACTGCAAGAATCCATTTTCTTCCCAGGAACACATCACCAGGGGTTAGCATCCAAAGGAAAGAAGTCCACTGGGGGTTATTCTCTGGGCAAAAGTCAGGAGGGAGCCCAGCTCAGCTTAGAGCTTTGTTCTGGACAGTGCACTTGTAGAGAAGACAGTATCGGAAATCTTCCTTCCAGACCATGAAGAGTTGTGTTCTAATTTTCATCATAAAGTTTACAAGTGTCTTGCAGTTCCTGTGGGCTGTTTGAGACAATGTCCAGAGTCTTCTTTCTATTACAATATCAAGAATGATTTCTTTTTTCTGTTTTTCAACAGGTTATTCTCTTTTCCAACCCATTATTCTCATTTTATTACTGTTGGTAGTCCACAATTTATGCCATTCTTGTATGATGCTGTGTCTAAACCTGTTGTTGTATGGGCACATATGCACACACATCCTCTGCAGCTTATTTTTGTTCAGACCCACAGCAGCTGAACAGCAATACAGCAGCCAGTGATCTGAGGCAATGTGCTACTTACAGTTCCCTACAGGCAAAAGGCAAAACTCAAAGTCTGCTGTGAATAGTTACTGAGATTTTTCTGCTTTAATAGATACCCTTCTGCTACTGACTAGTGCTTGTGATGAATGAATTAGCCATCATTTTTCTGCCACCACTGTAGGAACAGTATGTGAACCTCTGTGAAAGAGGAAATAAGAATAGAAAATCACTCACATCTAAGAGCAAGAAACTGGAGGGGGGCGTTAACACTGGGTGCTGATAGCAAAGATACCTATCAAACTCTGTCAGTATCATTTCTTCAGAGCTTTCCTAGGCTGGCTGAGGGTGCCAGAGTACTCATGTATTTTTAGATGTACTTACAGCTTCAGATATAGCTCTGGAGGGATCTATCATGTAGAAGTGAGTTATGAAGCAAATCTTATTCCCCTCTACCTCTGCATGATCTGTCAAAGAGTGTAGGAGAAGTGTGTAGCTCTGATTCAGGGGAAAGAGAGAGACTGCATCCTTCTGCATAGCCTTAACTTTGATGGGAGTAATTTCCAGCTTCCTCTGACTAAAGAAAACTAACAAGTAAAAATAAAGAAAAACCTACATGAACTACAGGGTTGTCAGGATGACAAGAGCAGTCCAGTATTGGGGGATAGTAGTGTTGTGGGGACACCAAATATGATGGTGGTAAGGGTAAGATCCAGAAACATGAATAATTTTGCATAAAATAATAAACTTTTTGTGTTTTTTTAAATTGTTTTGCTGTTCTTGCTTGGTCTTCTCACTTTGGATCTCTCTTTGTGCCAAAGCTGCCCATTTATGAACTAGTCAGCCAGGCAAGACCTGCCAGATGTACTGAATGCTATTCCTGGCTGGTGTAGAATCTGCTGCCAAGGGGGATAGAGAGCACTTCTTTCTAGGACTTCTCCTGTGACTGTGGCCTGATCACCATCTCCAGCTGATGTCATATATTACTGCAGATTCCCACTGGAGCAGATAATCCCTGCATCCCACTTCTTGCACTAGGAGGGCTTCTCAAAACCCTCATAGTTTAAATCCCATTGGCCGTGCTGCCAGCACCAAAGGCTGTACAGATTGGTGGCTATTGTGTGATTTACTTATTTGGTATCTGTCCTTTTCTGTGTGATGAGAAGCTGAGAGCCAGCTTTGGGTCCAAGACTAGCCTGCCAGCCTTTATACATTAGCAGATTTCGCTGAGAAGAATTGACTGCATTTGAGAGATTTTCAAGTTAGCTGCTCAGAGACTGACATCCCCTAGAGGTGGTGCTAATAGCCACAATTGGTTGCTAAAACTTGTTACAATTAATATGGTCACAAATTAATATTTGAACAAGCCTAGACGATAGGTTGGTTTTTTTAAGGGACAAGCCTCATGCTTAACATAATAGCAGTTATAGATCCCTCAGTGATCTAAAACCAAAGTCACCTAGGAATATAAGAAGGGGTTAATGGTTTGAGTTGCTTCTCCCACATGTTTTATTGCTCCCCTCACTGTAACTCCACAATTTATTTGCACTCATTCTCCTGTAAGGTGAGAAAGCAACAGGTAGAACAAATGTACTGTCTAAGGTTACCCAGCTCCTCCCAAATGCCATGCTCAGGTAAGTCCAGGGGCTTGTGGATTCCAACAGCCCAAATGGGAAAGCCCAGACATTGTCCCAGCTGCACTGACTGGCCTGTCCATTGACTCAGTATTAAATACTTTTGGAGAATAAATAAGAGTCACCTTTCCACAGAGATTTTATATCGTACACTACTCCAGCTGTACAGTTTAGAAAGTACCTCTAACTACTTCTCTTTAAAAAAACCAATGCGTTTTTCATATCTTCTGCTAAAACTAGACTGTAATGCTTACAAAAGTGGTGAAAAGAGTTTGTGAAGTCACCACAAATACCAGATCTGTTCATCAGAAGATTTTTAAGAACTACAATGGAAACTTTGTCTGAAGTGCTGACAACTGTGCTGCTTGAGGGATGAGGCTGAAGGGCTATGATGAGAGCACTGCTAGATGGGAAGATATTCTGGCATCAGGTTCTGTATGATGCATCTTCAAGCATCTGAAGTTATTTGCTCCTTTCCTGCTGTATTCATGATCGAGGCTCTTGCAGACAGAGTGGTTTAACTCTCAAGTAGATTATTTATTGCTTCTTATGTCTTTTTCTAATTAAAAAAATGACATAAAAATGGTATTCTAAAATATTCATGGTGAAAAACAACATTCTTCATCCTTCCCATGTGTCTTGCCAGTGGACCAAAATCCATAATTTATGAACAGTTTTCATGAAACAAACATACGATGCTAAAGATCAACAGGAAGACAATAATTTTAATAGGCAAAGATCTGCATGGTACAAGAGATCATGGCAGGGATTTTTTATAAGAGTACTTAGGATGATGAACCATATTTACAAACTCCAGGATAATCTCAGCAACAGTCACCAACGTGCCTAGAAAGCACCTATGAGGACAAGTTCCACCCATTTTGTACAAAGGAAACTGTTCTTTGTTTGACCTACATTAGCCATTCAGGGAAAAATAATCCTCATAGTTCATACTATAGTTGAACAAAAGAAAATCCATTGCATACAATTTTTTAATTTTCTCAATTTGTTCTGAGGTCAACTGTCTGAGGTACTCCAAGGTGATATCACCACTAGTTCGTCTCTCTGAGCTGTATCTCTTCAAGCTGGGGTATTGCAGGCTCTCTGGTGCACCAATGACCTTCAGAACATGCTCAGAGTCCAACCCAAGAGTTTCATACTTACCCAGAATATCATAGTGAATATTGCAAGGATCGCAGAGCAGAAACATTGGTCTCCAGTGACCATCAAGAGTATGTGGTGGTTTTGCTATAATGAAGCTGACAAACTCCTGGAAACTCACTTTTTCAGGAGAATTTTTATTTTTCCTAAGCATTGCCTTAATCTCATTAGCAACAGTGATGCTGTAGTGTGGCTCAGAGTGCAGGAGTTTGTCTCTGTAAGCTGAAACCAGCCGTTCCAAGGGATGTCTGGTGAACATCACTTTGGTGTAATTGCTTAGAAATTTCTTTCGTGAGGCAGGAGGGTAGGACATCAGCCTTTTGATTACTGAGGTAGTGTGGATGTCATTGTGCTCAATTTCAGAAGCTTCTATATCCAAGTCTGATTGAAGAAGAAAAATCGTCCTCTTCCAGTTGGAGCAGCCTACCTTGGGCAACTCACAGTACATAAATCTATGCTTGTGCTCCAGAAGGAGCTGGCCTGCAGCAGGAGAATCCAAATTGCTTCCTGGTTTATTAAGGTTATTCTTCAGGCAGACTGAATCCAGTATGCTTTTCCGACTGTTTTGAATTGCCAGCCAGTTTGCAGTAGGATCAGGAGAAGTATCTGTAACCAAGAAAGAAATTTAAACTATTTCAGTGAAACAAGCTTATGTAGATCTCCTTATCTGTGACAATCATAGCACTCAATCTATCACCCTGCACACAAAATCTAATGAAGCTGCTAAAATCAATTTTTTTACTGTAATCAGACTAGACTATGGCAAACATGCAATAAACTACCCTCCCTAGTGAAACATTTATTAAAATGAAAACTTTCAATATGTTAGCAGTATTAGTCTAAGCAAGTTTGATGTTCCAACATCATGTCTGTGTAGTGCTCTCCTCTCATATATTGCTGAGATAACTACCACAGTGACAAGGCCTTGGATATTTTCACAGTATTGTTTATATCTTGGGCTCCATAGTTACTTTCTAACACATTTAGGAGAAGTGTCTTTCTTTCTATAAAACATTAAATCTTGTTGGCAATTTCTTTACTCACCTGTTAGGGTTTTTTGTCTCCTACTGAAAAACCCAAAAAGAAACATTCCAAGTAAAAAATTTGGGACAAGGACAACTAACACCTTCTGGTTCATGTTATTGTCACAGGAAGGAAAATTACGTGATCTCGAAAGTGGAAATCTGTCTTTCTGTCAAAAAGGAAAGATAATTCAGGTTAAATTTTGTATGGCTGATATAACAAAGATAATATGTATTTCTGTAATTCTTACAGAATTCTGGACAGCAGAAAGACCTTTCAAGCCCTATAAAAACAGGCTTTGCTAATAAGTAAAAATTCTTTTCTGGAAAAGAACTCACCACAATTATATTGTTAAACCAAACAGATAAATAATATGACTATTTAGAAGTATTCCAAAATTCCCCCTTTTCTCAGAACAATGAACTGCTTATGGGCAAACACTTCTCCCTTCTCTTGTAAAGCTGTTGGGGAACAACAACTTCATTTAGGATTACAAAATTGTATTTTTTTTATAACCTTTAGGGACTGGGAACACAAAGTAACCTGTAACAGGTGTATCTGCAAAGACCATGACACATTCAGGATGAATTTCTTTTCATCTATTGCGCTGAAGCTTTCCACTTTGTGCAAATAAATCACTGCAGGAGAAACTCTTCCCTATTCCTGCAGAGAATCCACACCACTAACTTGAATTCTCCAATTTTCCCTCTACAAAGACACTGCATGGTAAACACATTTGCTGCAGAAGAGCCCCAAAATGGCTCAGTACGGCAGGAAATGTACAGAAGCGGTAGAGAAAACAACAGAAAAGGAGTTGTTCCGTGTTCCCAGATAAAATGATAAAAGGGAAATGCAGTCCAACACAACACATTTTCTCTCCTGTGCTCACTCATTGTCTCCTTGCACTTCATGGAGAGGAACCTATCTAAATCCTCGGTGCAATTTTACTCTGCTTCCCCAGTAGAGAGCTCTTAATCAGCATGTTTTTGTTGGAAGTTGCAAAAGTAAGTGCAAAACAATAACTACTGGCAAGCATGACAGTCTCTTTTTGTTCCATAAATTCTGCACAATCAAAAAAGTCAAACAGCACTGTCTTCCTTTTCCACTTCTCAAGTTTCCACCCTGAACTTGCTAGCAATAAACATACCATTGCCTGGATTCTTTGAGATGTAAATTCTTTTGTTTTTTTTTCAATTTTTCATATTTTGTTTTGTTTTTACAAGATACAATTGGACCATTTTGGAAGTTGTTTGTGTGCCACTCACTGTGTGGATGTAAATAAACCGCAGCTGCTTTAATGGAAACTAGTTCCTGGTGTGCTCTGAGACAGCGGTAGAGGCTGCACCAGTTAACATTGCTGAAACTGTACTTGAGCTCAAGGGTTCCTCCTTTCAGGGCTGACATGTGATTTTGATATCAATACACTTTTACCAGAATATCTGCAGACTGATACAGTTAACAGCATTACTGACAACTAAATCTCTCTTAGCATAGGTATGACCTGGGAAATGGAGAGGGACACTGTTCACTATCTCTGTATTAAAAATTTACTTGTATTTACAATAAAATGTTACAATATTCATTCAAATTAATGCAGTATTCTTAGACACAATGGCATTTAGCCATTTTTTCATTTTCTTGGCTGCATAAGATCATTGTAAAGGCTACAAGAAAAGTTATGGGAAGATCTGCCTTTAACCTTTTCTTCACTGTACATCAATTCTCATTTCATGATGTGATCCTCGAGTCCTAATGCATCAGAGGTTGTTTTCAAGGCCAGCTAGAGCCAGTCATGTTATTCATTGATCTCATGAGGGCCAAGAGAGTTCCTTTTTTATTCTTTTTCAGGAGCAGTTTGAAGACACAATTGCACACTGTGTAGCAATTAAAATCAGTATGACTCTAGGTAATCCTGTACAAGGACTCCTTATTAGAGTATGCTTAGGAGACTTTAAATGCTGTCACTTCAGAGAAGTCGTGTTATACCTGTCTCAAGAACCAGAAAATGAACAAGATGAATTTTATCCTATTTAGATTCTTGTATCATGCATATTTACTAATTACACTACCACTAGAGAACATAAGGTCTGCTACAAGACATATTTCATGGGGAAACACATCAGTGAGTCACCACAGGGAAACAGAAGAGACTGAGGGAAAGAAGTTGTTTAGGAGCTAGTTAAACACAGGAGACAACTCCTAAGATTTATGCATATTTGTGGAAGCAAATTAAATTCAGGAGAGCAATAAGACCATAAGGAGGGATAGAACAAGCTCCAAGACGACAAGTGAAATCTTTCTGGATTCCTTAGAAAACTTCACAGAGCAGACTGGCAGTAAGAGTTAACACTGCTCTCAACAAGTGAGATCAACACGACATGAAGCTACCTTAAGGTGAAGTCCAAAGGCTCCTTCAGAAGATGTTTTCAGATGGGAGACCCCAGTACAGAGTTCTGTGCAATACAAAGTTTCCAATGATGAAATTCACCTATGGGAAACCTGAGGAAGAGGAAAGAAGATTCTGAGAGCCATTTTGTCAAAGAGGGATGAGTCACTTGGAAATTAAAAAGGAGGGAAAAATTCAAAAATGAAAAGCACCTTTGTCAGTAGGTGTCAGAGGTGTCAGTGTCAGTAAAACAGATGAACTTTTCCTTTTATTTATATGGCTTTTTCAGGTACTTGTAATTGTGTTTGCTATTTAAGACGTAAGGAGTTAATACTTCTCTTTGTATTTCCCCTCATCCTGCCTTGAATTAAGTGTGATTTCAGATAACTACAAAGCATTCCTCAGTCAAGGAGTGGCGAGCCTATTAACACAAGTCCAAACTAAATAGACTAGTTCTGCTGTAACCAAAGGGCAACAGTATGGGCTCTCCCAGGCAAGATGGAAAGACAGCATCATTAGACTCATAAAAAAACCAGAAATCTCTTCCACTGAAAAGTAACACAACAGGGAGACAAGGATCTAAATGTCTCTTTGGATCTTAATATTCCCAGAAAAGAAGATCCTAAAAATTAAATATAAGGCATTAATCTGCATTGTTCTTGTTGTACATAGCGAGGGGAGGGGAGAGAGAGGAGGAGGTGGGGTTTTTTCCTGTTGTTTTGGTTTTTTTTTTAATTTTAATGAAGCATAAAATCTTCTAGATAGCAGCCTTACACTACACTGTTGGTTTTTCCTTGTTCTTCCAACCACATCATTATAAATCAACTATACATTGCTATGGCTTGATGTTTTTAATATCTGCATGTCTTACTGGAATCTACAAATTACATAAAAAATCATTTTCTGGCTCTTTTTTGGTCATTACTAAAGAGTAAACCTGGCAGCAAGAATTATTCTCATGGAATCCTTTCTTGCAGGAATCTTTCAGAAGGAAGTTTTTGAGGCCTGTCAGTTAATTAGCGTTTAATTTCTTCAGTGTGTGCTCAGCTGTTTTGATGTCTTTCTAGCTTCTTAGCCAAAACATGCTGTCATGTCAAGTCAAATGCTTTTTACAGTTCTAAATTCACTATATCAATGCTATTGCCTTAATCAACCAAAGCCAAGCAAAAATAGTAAGTCAGTCTGGTGACATCTGTTTCCTGTAACATAACCAAAAGTTTTCGTGTAAGAACAACCAGAGTAATACTTCAAGCCAAGAGTGGTAACAAATGGGGAATAGATTATTGGGTAATTCAATGCCAATCATCTCATGTGCATACAAAATGGCAAAAAGGCTTGAAGCCCTCATAAAATTAAGAATATTTACTGAATTCAATCACTCTTTGCACTGCTGATAATTCTGTCATGTCCCTCTACAATTCCATTTTAAAGATTCTTTTCTTCCCAATATATAAACTGCATGTAACAAAACCGAAAACACTGTATCGTGTTGTTCATATTTGTTCTCAAGTTTGCTGACCATAAAAAGTTCTTCCCATTTTTCTATTTCCCTCAAGAAATTTCTGACAATTCTCTGCTTTTAATTACTTTCAACATCTCCCTTTTCTACATGTTACACTGGGTATGGAGGTGACTGGCAACCTACTTGCACATCCCCTGCATGGCAGACGAGACTGTTTGACCCACAATAGCTCTCTATCTCTGTATTGTACTTTTCCAGGGGTGTCTCAAAATTGCCATATGCTGGAGTTATTGGATATTTTTTCTGTTAAATTGGTTTCTCTTGGTTCATTTTTCTCATGCTTGCATTACATGTTGTGATACAAGACCTTCTGCAACCTTCCCCTATGTGTGTTAGTGGTTTGGACTTTAACTGAGCATGTGTAGCTACACCACAACCACTCACATTTATCTGACCACCAGCTTTGGGTTTATAATGAATTCCTTTACCCATGACCAGAACAAGGTCTGATAGAAAATCTCTAGTACTCTCTCAATCAGGAAATAGTCAGACAGTCATAGATGTTTTAATGGTAGTCATATGAGTACATGACCTAACACATCACGCTCAGACTGAAGTTCTTCCTCCTGCTATGCAGATTTATTTCTAAAACAGGCACCAAAGACATAGGTTGCATTGTCTTGTATAGGTATCACTTGTGTATTGTTATGTCCTTGGACTGCTGAAATAATGATTCATAATACAGCATTCCCTAATTCCTCTCCTGGAACTTCTGAATTATTGCGGTTGAAAAATCTTAAGTATTTAAAGAAACATAAAAAAATACCCCTTTAAATAATATTTTGAAACTTTTATAAACAATAAGAGGTATTATAGCTGGAAATTTTGTATAATGTTAAGTCTTTTTGTGTGGCACCTATTACCCAAGTACAGAAATGCATGTACACACACGTGTACATATACAAACACACACATGAAGAGTTCCAATACACATTAATATCAGTTACACTGGCATATTATTTGCTCCAAGTAAACCAACTAAATAGGCTGATAACGATTTAAAGTCTTCTGGTAATCAACTTACAAAGGTGTGTCTCAAACTAATTTTTCACAGACAGACCTTGGTAAGAGTTGAGCATGTGGAGTGATCCTCTGCACCCACTTGATAAGTGGAACTTTCCAGATTAAAAGAATGAAATTACAACAATACTTATTTGTGTTCCTGATGCATTTGAAACCAGAAGTAAAAAAACTACCAGTAGGGCAGCTCAGTGGACAGTAGGGAAAAATCTCTGAAAACAGATAACATTCTCAGTTGCTGAACCCCATTCTGTACTTAAGCCCTGTTAATCCCTTCAAAAAGACAATTGCAAATATATACGTACTGAAATGTGCATGGGCACATAGAAGGTGAGGAGGGGATTACCTGTAGAAAGCCCCTAAGAACAGCCTGGACAGGAAAACCAAGCTCTGGATGCAATTCTGCCTGTGCTGTTCTATCAGAGTGAATTGCAAGAGCAAGACCCTTGTTCGACCAAATCTGCAGCACCCTTGCTTCTGTACAGTTTGTGATGGGTGGACAGGAGGGAGAAAGAACCCAGAATGTAGCCAGGCTGGCCTGTCCATGAAGTGAAAAGTCAGTCATGAGTTAGGAAACTCAGGCAGGTTACAGAGAGCCAAGGGCTGGAAAAGGTATCTAATCTGGGTCATTTTGCCAACAAGAGACCGCATTTGACATCATCTCATCATCAGCAAGGGTTGAATGGTGTTAGGTGAGAACAGGTAGAAGCTCAGTGGGGGGACAATTTATGGGCTAGGAGGGGAGCTACTAAGGAAAAGGCTGTGTCCTGCAGAACAGCACACTTCACAGCACTGAGGTGGGTACAAAGTAACAGTTTCCATCACAGGCACAATCTAAAACTTGTTCTGTGTAATGGTCACCTCAGCCCTCCATTACTGTATCAGACTTCTTTCTAGTCTCAGCAACTGTAGTGATACCTTCCTCGCTGCCATCGTTAATCTGCTTATAATTCTCATTACACCACTTCTCATGGCTGCCTTTTAGCTTTTCCTTCTCTGCTTAATTCCATGTAATCTCCTTGTCTTGCCTTCTAAAGTTTTTCTTTATCTATCATTTCTCATGCAGTATTAAAAGCTCAACTTAACTTTCTGATCTGTCACATTGGTAGCCCCTGTTACCATTAGCCCTTGATAACAAAGAAACAGTTCCTGCTTTCTCCTCTGCTGCCCCTGCTTTTGGATGAAGTTTATGAAGCACCTACGGAGCCATTACATTTTTCTCCTAAAATCACTCCTGAAAGTCTTCCCTTTCAGGGATGCCAACACTAGTTAAGATGCCAGTGTGCTAAAACTGTTACCAACCAGACCACAAAAGAGTAAGTGAAAAGAAGAGCCAATTTGGGGATGAAAAGGACCCAAGTGAAGAGAAAAAAAGGAGTACATGGGGAAAGGCAGCAGTGAGTCTGACAGAAAAGCTCCCAGAGAGAGGCAGGAAGCAGAAACCAAAGGACAGGTGGCAGAGCTGGGGGCCAAAGGAAATAGAAAGGTTCTGTAGCCTGCTCTAACATTGTTGTGGAAAAGGGAGGTGGAGAATGGGACTGAAAAAGACACAAAGTATAATTCAGTGAAGATGAGGAAGAACAAATACAAGGAAATGAGTATGGAAAGCAATATGCTAATTATCCAATAAGCCATCACAGACGTTTAAAAATAAATGAGACTATGCACTGCAGTCACTCATGTGCTGGAACCCAGCCCTTACTATGTGATCAAACTTATCTCCTTTTCCTTCTCAGAACTGCAGACAGAAAGGTCATGGGTTTATGATTTTATAAGGAGAGATGGGTTCAGTGAGGAGACCCAGCTTGTGGATGGGCCCAGCTTGGCTGGGACCCAGCAAGCTGGAGACCAGTTCTGCTGCAGCATCACTGGGGCAGGGACTGGTGGCCTCAGGAGGCTGACATGGGGTCCTGGACTGTGGGCAGTGGGAGGCAGCCCCAGGGGACTGGAAAGTGCCCTGTTGCTGCTTTTGGTGCCTGACATCTGGTAATGGGCTGGGAGGCCTTTTCATCTAAACACTTAATTCAAAATTCCGTGCACTTGTCAACTTCCGCTTGTGTTACTGCAAAACCAATCACAGGAGAGAAAGCTTCACCGCTTTCTTTTAAGGAATCTAGATAAGCCTAAAAACTTGGAGAGAAGGAAATATGGGAAAAAAAGAAAAGTTTGGAACAATGCACACCAGCCATGGTGGCAATGAATGATCTCCTCCCAGGCTTATTTCATAGGAGATGGGCCTCACAAAATCCCCCTACTTTGTCATGTATATAACTAACTCTCAGCCTTTCTATATGTCTTGCTGTCCCCTCCCATGTTTCTCTTCTCAGTTAATGTCAGTAATAACGTTTTCCTTGCCATTCAGGTCTATTCACGTTGTCTCACACCTAGATCCTCTTTGTCCCCTCCTGCTTTCCACCTCCCTGTGCAAGCTTGATTAATTTATTCCAGCCATTGCACACCAAACAGCACAGACAAAACTGTTTGTAAAAGTCCCAGTTACTTAGCACCCCGCCTCCAGGCAAACTCCTGTTTGCTGTTCCCCTTGTGTCCCCACCCCTAGTACCCCTCAACCATAATTGATGACAGCTATGACCTCTCTTTCTCTCTTTACACTCCAGTGAATACAAAGCATTTCTGCTTAAATGGTTTTCCCTTTTTGTTTCTATCTGTTCAGCTTCTCCTGTCACTCTAGTCTAGATTTTGAACCTCATTTTCAGGATCCAAAACTAATTTTATCTGAAACCATACCTCTACTCTCATTTGCCCCGCACTCTTTCATACTCCTACAAAGACTCCTTTACAGAAATCATGTACAAGTCCTAACACCAGTGATTTCATGTCTGCTCTTTGATAGAAATAACCTCTTTTCTTGAAACATCCTGACACTTACTGGCAAACTGTGTGTATACCTTTTTCTCTCTTCCTACATGAATCTAGATCTCTTTTCTCTTTCCCTTCTGCTCTCCTCTGTGTTGCAGGGCAAGCTGTTCAGCAGAAATGTTATGTTTAAAGTCTGTTTCTATGAAACATGTTTTTATAGCATACTGTGACACATGAAGTATCAAAAATTAAGAAGTTTGGAGACAGTAGGATTTAAGTGATAAGCTAAATCACACAGAGCATAAAATGAAGTGTCTGCTGGCTTTTGGCAGAACAGACTTGAAACTAAAGACTTGACATTTCAGAGCATTTGATGTTACAGTACACTCTAAGTTCAAAATAGCCTTGTGCATTCACTTGCAGATACAAATGCTTGAAAAATCTGCAAATATGGTTTCCAGACTCTGCTCAAGTACCTAGAAAATGGAGAATGGAGAGTCAATGAGTCTCTGAAAAGGTGGGCACCCCACACCACTTGGGGTTATAATAGTGGACAAAGAACACAAACTCTCAACCGAAAAACTCTTGCCTGGTTCACTGCACACCTTCTTTCATCTGCCACAGATAGTGGGGATCCTACTGCACAGCCCTTGAGTGTCTCAAGAACATGTCCATCCTGTGAAACAAGCACACAAGTTGTGTGGAGCATCTTGTTTCATTAAAACCCAGGTGTTGAAAGCTACTGAAAAATGTATTCACGAAGTATCATAACAACATGCACAAAAATCATTGTCAGTGGTGAACCAGCTCCCCTGACCAGTCTTATGATACTCACTCTAATGGAATAACCAATAGTGGCAGCAGATTGCTATCTTCTGAACAAACCCAGCATCAACAGTGACAAGTCCCAAACTCATCAGTCTTACGTGCTGGCAGCAACAAAGGGGTGAGATTTGGCCCTGTGGGATGCCATTCCTGGCACTGAAGGAAAATGGTCCATAGCACAGCCTGTCCCTGCTTCCCCTGCTCCCACCATTAGCATGGCCTGCCCAGAGTCTTCCTCTCCTGGTACCCCCGCCTCTTTGCATTCCACTCTCCAGTAGCACTCCAACACTCCTGCTCAACACGTATTTGCATGGGCACTAGATCTTTTCCCTTAGCCCCCATCACAGGTGTGACCCCATCTTTCCCAGTCCCTGCTTCTACTCCTCAGGCAAAATTTTAACCCAATCTTCAGCAAATTCTCACCTCCAAAAGCCTTCCTCATATCGTCCCCAGGCAGCTCGCCCAGCAAATCCTGTTTTCCAGTTATCCAAACACCCATCAGATCTCACCCTGATTCTGCTGTTCAGCCTTCCTCATGCACAAGCCAGCTCTTTGCTGGCTCCCCCTGTCAGACTCCTCCCTTTGTTTCCTCATTCAGCCTCACAGCCCCCCGTCCAACAGCCACGCTTCCGAGCCCAGCTCATCACAGCTCTCCTTCCAAGCCCAGCTTCCGAGCCCAGCTCTCCTTCTATTTCCAAGATTCCCACACAGCCCCACTGCTTCTCACTCTCAGTTCTGTTCTCAGCTAGTCCCAGGCTCTGCACTTCAGCTTCTATAGTTATTTTAGTATCTCCCAAACTAAACTGACACATTTCCCTTTTCTTTCCCTCCCACATCCATTGTCACACTAGTCATCAAGGCACATTTTCCTGCTGATTTTGATCCTTGAATCTATTTTGCCAGCTATCCCCAACAATTTCTCCCTAGAAGTCTTGCTCATGCTTGCCTTGTTCTTTAAAACAGATGGTTTACTCTCCTATGCAGGAGAGGTTCCACTGAGAATATACAAGAGGAACCTCTTAATCTCATTTTTCAAATGCTTATTTCAAACTCTCCAATGTACCTCAACTTCTTAGAGGAAAGGTCACTGGAATAATTTAAGATAAGAACAGAGAGCACAGATTCCCTGCATAAAAATCGATAAACTATTTTTGCCCAAAGGATTTAAAAAAATATCCTGAGGCGGATATCTAGCCTGAAAAATTTCTGCTGAAATGCTTGATATTTGACAAAATCCTATGTAGTTGCAAACTGTATTGAAATTAGAAGAGTCAAGATGCATACCACCCTTAATAAAGACAGGAAGTGAATGAAAGCCTTTGCTATTTCATTTCAGGCACCAGAATCCTTGTTACATCAACTTCTTAACTGAGGAAAGCCATAACAATGAATAATAGGCTGCCAAAATAATCCTCTGTAGATTCATTTCATCATGGTGTGATTTCAAAAGCTAAACAATGTGTCAGTTCATGACTTAAAATATTTGATGTCAATTTCTAAATTTATAAACAAATACAAAGCCCAGCCAACTGTGAAAAAGAAACCTCTCTTTGCAGAGATTTGCCTACACTTACAAAATTATAGTGACATGAAAAGCCACTGACAATCCAATTTTACTCACCAATCAGACAGCCTCAGTGGAGATCTCCCATCTCTGAATGATGGTTAATAAACAACAAAGATTCAGACGAAGAAAGATCAGTCCAGATCTTTCTTTTAATTTTATGTCTAGGGATGGAAAGGAAATAGGGGAAAGATTTTGTCTTCTCCTTACCTGATCCTTATGACTTGGCAAAGTGCTTACACAGGAGAACATCTGAAACACTCTGTACACGTAGTATTTGTCTCTGTTTTGATCAAATGCCCAGCTAAAAGTTGCCAGTGTTTCCCTGAGAATGTTTAGGTGAACATCTCCAGTTGAACTTCACAAAGCACTGTGCTGTGTCTGTCTCTAGGTACAATGAGCAGCATTTAACCACTCCCCGCGCAGGGTCTACAGCAGCTGTGAGAGCCTGCCAAGTGCTCCAAGAGCAGCCTGCCAAGAGGCTGTCTGCTAAGCAACCAAGAAAGGGGATGGTCAGGAATATGAGGGCAAAGGTAATTTGGTTAAGAGTAACTGTGTTGTGATAATATGCATTGTTTTTGGATGGAGAACAAGAGGCAAGATCGATTCAAACCCAAAGAATTCTATACAAGAAGACTTTAATAAACTCTGGGAACTGGAAAGTAAGTTCTCATGGGAAACATGGCTAAAGCAAAGGAATTTAGCAGAGTTGGCACTTCCTTAAAGAAATTATGGTTAGGGTACAAATACAAACAATCCTACACAGTAGGAGGATAGGAAGTCTATCCTAGAGATCAACTTGGCTGCTTGGCTAAGCAGCACGGTCTTCAATGACCTGAAACACAAGAAGGAAATGTACAGAAAGTGGAAACCAGGTCAAATTCCTAAGGACAAGTATGAAAGAATAGCACTAGATGCTGAAACAAAGTCGCAAAGGATAAAGCACAAATTAGCTTGCAAAAAGCAATGGATATAAAAGATAGCAAGAAAACAAATCTGGAAGGAAAAGGAAAACCTTGTGATAGTTCACTTGTGGAATACTGATGTACCTTTTCCATCATTCTTCATAAAAGGGTGAACTGTAATTATGAGGTTAATATCTAAACCCAGCAAGAAAGAATTTGTCCAAACTAGGAAAAGAACAGGACCAAAAATAATTTGAATATACTGCAGTTCACGTCATTCTCAAGTATACCACTACAGCATGTCTCCAGGAGAGCTCTCTAGCTGTTGCTGAGGCACTAAGTATCCCTGGTCTGAGACAGCAACCTACACCCCTGCACAGATACAGATGGCTACTTCACAGGCTGCTGAAGAGGTGACATGAGTGCTACACATAGTGACACCTGAGTCTGAGGAAGTACATGTTAAGAAACCTTGGCAAGAGAAAGAGGCAAGGTTAGATCTGTTAGCTTTGTCTGAAAACTCTCAGAAGTTGTGTGAGAAATGTGTGAAGTGATGAACACAACGATAACCTTTAGAAAGTCAAGAAACGAAGAAGAGATCAATTCCAGAAAAATACTAGAAAAAATGAAAATATAGATTATTCATAAAAGGTTGGAGATAGTTGAGCTACATTGCTTTGTATTTTTTGGCATGTTGACTATTAATTTCTGTAACATGGCAACAAGTCTTACGAATAGAGAAGCAGTAGGTCACATAGTATGTTATAATTTTAATAATGCTATTGACATTACAGCATTGACTCGTAACATTTTCAAAAGTGTATTAAAGTGAAACTATTTCTGAAAGAGTAAAAAACTACCTGGGTGTGGGGAGCAAACAAGGAAGACAAAACCAAGCAAATAAAACCAACACCAAAACCACAGACTAAGATTAATCATCCACTATCAAACTCAAAAAACATAATCAATAAGATTCTAGCTGGGTCTGTTCTGCACCGAGTAATGGCCCAGGTCATTAATGATTTGGATAAAAGAACAATCCTGCCACTTCACAGATAACAATAAGCCCCTGTGAACAGTAAACTCACGGCATGATACATTAAACTCAGAACACTTTTGACAAATAAGATAAATTATCTGTAGAAGAAAATACATTGCAATGCACTTGTGTTTACAAGTGTCAGGTTCTAAGGGCGAATAATAATTCATAAAAATGTGGCAGCCATTCTGCCAAAAAAAGGGATAAGAGGGGTACCTCAGTCACAAGTTATTCACAAATAAGTAGTGTTACATCATATCAAGAATGCAGACTGCATATTAGGAAGAGAAACTGCTTTAGTTGTACATCTGCTTGATACATTAAGGAATACCTCCTATTATACTTCTGTCTAGCACAGCAACCAGTAGCACTGTGTCCCATTCAAGCAAAATTGTTCCAAGAGAAGACAGACCAACTGGAAGGAGTCCAGGGAAAAGCAGAGAAAAGGGAAAAAGAAAAGCCACAAGAAAGAAAGAAAGATTGAAAGAGTTGGGGTTACTCAGTTTAAAGAACAGAAGGACAACTGAACACACAAAAACTCTCAGCTGCATAAGTTACCTGTAGGGAGGTAAGGAGGGATTATATTATTTTATCGTTAGTGGATAAAGTGATGGGTTCAAACTATGACACTGAAGGCTATGCTATATATTAAGAAAATCTCATTAACAATAAAGACAATTAGATCCTTTTTCATTTCTGAGGTACAGCTGATTCTTTTTCAGAGCTTCAGAATGCACAAGATGAAGTCTTGAGGTCTTTTCCAGTCTCCTTTTCTTTAAGTCTATGGTTCATCCTACTGTAAAATTTAGACCCTCCATCTTACCTCTCTACAAAAAGTACATTTAACAAAGTTTTCATGCTAAAGTATCCAAACCCAGATTGTTATTTCAATACAGTGACTCCAAATCCATGCAGTCACTACAGGGCTTAACACAGCCCAGACTGGCATGATATCACTTTTTTCCTACTGTAAATCCCATTAGCTTTCATAAGAAATGAGAAGAGTTTTGGCAAAAGGATTGCTATCTTCCAGAGAGTAGCGTATCTGATATTTGATGGTTGTACATTGCTATTTCCACTGCCAGAAATGTGTTCTTTCCTCAGGATTCCAATGGAGTCTGTTAGAGAAGTCTTCTTATCTGCTGAAGCCTGTCCTTGTGGTGAGCTACTCCACAAACTGCTAACAAGACACAGAACTCATTTGCCTCAGGGAGCACTTATTATGAGAGGTGAAAGACACAGAACTGAGTGAAATGAGATGTGGAGAGAAAATATTGAGACATACTTCGTTAGAGGGCTGCAGAATCAGGTTGCTTCATCTAAGAATTTTTTCATGTGCTCATTCTTTATATTAATCAAAATTCCAGATCACACGAGTTTAATAAAGTATCCTCACTTGGCAGAAAAGATTAAATTCCTTTTGTCTGCATTCCACCAATGATCCAATTCTGTCAAAGTACAGATTTTCTTGGCCAAAGAGCTGTATCATACCAGCTCAAAGAAAATCTCATAGAAGGATGTTTGCTGCACTAGAGCATTACAGAAGTTCCAAGGACATGTCACTCCATTGCCAGCAAATACCACTGCTGGTCACTACCTGTATTTTCTCTGCAATTCACTTGTAGACACATGTTCGGGTGATTTTGTACAAAAAAAATTCTTCTTGAAGCAGTTTAATCTTGAAGAAAAATTACATTTTTCACATTTTATAAACTATTGGAATCAGGAAAAATCCATTTGATACTCCTTCCTGGCCTGAATTTCTATTGAACACTGCATTTGTCTAAAATATACAAGATAATATGTTTCTGTGAAACATACTTTTCGAACTCAGAGTAATATCCACCATAGCATGAAATTCATGCTTACCCTATATAGAATACTGGAGGAGTCATACAATAAATTTTTTCCCATAAACTCACTAGTCTACAATTTTTCTCTGGGTAAACTTTTCAGATGCTGCTGAAGTAAACTTTCGGTGAGGGCTAGGTATTTGACCTCAAATAAAGCTGGGAAGAAAAGAACAAATAAACTAAATGATTCATTGATACTACCAAAGTTTTAAAACTTTATAAAAACAGGGAAAAACTTTACATCTAAAAGCAATGTCTGTCTCACCATTCAAGCAACTATAACCATATTCATCTTTACTTATGAGGCAGCATCAGTGCCTGAGTCCCAAAGGAACTGCCAATAGCTGTGCTTCTAAGCCCATCTTCCATTGAAACTAAGATGTAATAGAAAGTTTAATAAACTTAATAAACAGAGTCCCAAGGGTCAAGTTCCAGTACATCAAGCAATGGCTACTATGAGGAAAAGTCCTGTTCCCTCCAAGATAAAACTGTCAATGACACTTTTGGATGTGAGATAGACTGTTTTGACAGTGTGGAACTGTTTTATAATATCAGTGTCCTTATAAGGCTTCAAAGATGAGATATGTTAATTTAAACTATGTTAATTAGTAGCAACAGTATTTAAAACTAAGTAACAAATAAGATAAATGTCAGTTTTCTCTCAGCTTCTACTCATCCAGAAAGAAAAGAAGCAATAGCAGCATCTGGTTCGGACAACTAATACAGCCTTGGAAAAGCAGTTCTGCATGAAGCCTAGTAATGAAACTGACTGCAAAGACCACCACTTTTTAAATTATTGACTCTTCACTGCATTTTCTTCCCCCTCAGATCCTACTTCAGCCTGAATATAGTAATACAAATAAAACATGGCTTTTAATGGTCCTTTTAACAGTTATTTAAGAAACAGGACACGGTATCATGTTGTGTAACCATAGTGTGGGTCGTACAAATGTGGCTAACCATGCCTATGCCCAGCTGTGAGCCAGGGCTCACTCACCATGGGAGAGCAGAATGAGGAACATCTACAGGAATGAGGAAGGAAGATGGCAGAAGCCCTTTGTACAGTCACAATTCAGTAGCACTTTTAGAGCTATCTCTTGTTTTGTCCGCCCAGACATGACTAAATGTATAAAGCATGTCTCTGTTACACATTTACATGCTTACTCAGAAAATCTGCCAATACTGTTCACAAGAATTTCTAGCTAGTGAGGCACTCCTGGTATATATGAAGCCTGAAGAGGAAAAACCCTCAAGGTGATCCTTCATTTCTATTTTCTTTGTTTCAAATTTAGAACTATTTGTATCTTATAAAAGGCAAAAATTTTATAAGATATTTAAGCAGAGTGTGGAATAGAAGAAATAGAAGAAGCTATTAATTAATTTGTATTGTCAATTGACAACCCGCATTCAAATGCTACAAGAGCTGGGGAAAAAAAAGCAATTTACTGCTTCCAAAATAACGTAGTAGAACTCATCCTACAGGTAAAAGTGCTCAGAAGTTTAGGATTTTTATTGTGGAAAGATTTCTCAAGCAACTTCAGGTTTTGGCATGTAAGAATCCAAAAGGAAAGAGTATTCTAGAAATAATCTCAAAAATAAAATGACAGTAAAAGAAATTCGTGTGCGCTTTTGTATTTTCTGTATGTTCTCATGAAGAAGAGTCCTTGCGCTAGCAAAAAAATAGGTTCATACATAACACTGATAGATTAAAAAATCAGAAATTTGAAAGGGCAAAAAATCTCTTGCCTTAAGAGGCTTTTCAAGGGTTTTGAGGCCAAGAATTTTAGATATCAAAGAAGAAACTGAAGAAGTTAAATAAGATTACATTCCGGCTTTCGATCGAAGGAGGCAGAACAAAAATACAGAAAATGTAGAATGTAATAACCCATGAGTTCAAGTCAGTCTATAAACAATATGAACATTTCCTCTTTAAACTACTAATTTAAATCTAATATCAAAAAAATATGTAGCTTTTTATGTGATTTGTGTATCTCCTTTATGTGGCTAGTTACACATAATACTTCCCAGGTAGTAGGAATTAATCTCAGATATCTGGCTTAAATTCTGTGCTTTGTTTTCCCCCTGCAATTAAAGCAACATAACAGAAAAACTAACAAACCACATTAAAGCATTAACAACTGCAAAATTATTTCTGCATCTGAAGAGATCAGTTGAAAAGCCAATTGCCCTTGCCATCACTAAACCTAAAATCAGAATTCAGTATCTTTTAAGACACAAACAGAAAACACAGAAGTTTTAATTTACTAACAAAACATGTAGAAGATGAGGAAGAAAAGAATCCTACTACTCTTCTAAATGGAATAGATTTAAAAAATAAGTACCTCTATAACGTTTTCTGTCTCTGGAGCTTCGTCCTGGATACAGCTTTGTGCAGGTCTGGCTGAGTTTACTGCTTTCTGTTTACTTAATGCCTTAGCTCATATAAAAAGAAGGTGTATCCTTGAACACTATACGAACAGTACAACACATTGTGGTCTTTCTTCAGCAAGCAAGTTTGCATTTTTTCTTAGTAAAATCAGACTTCTGAAAAAAGGGAAGAAAATATGTAGGCTGAGTGACCTTTACCTTTATTTTTAAAACTTCCTTGACTTTAAACAATTTCCTTTATCCATGCCCTGTCCCTGAACCATGCAACCTCTCAATTTCTACTTCAAAAAAGGTCTGGCTCACAGCTCATGCAAGTCTGACACATTTCAGCCACTGATGTCAAATACATTGATTTCTACCTATTCTGGACTGGTGGGAAATCATTTAACTTCTTGTCTTTCTGGGTGCCAAGAGCTGTTTGGTGACCTAAGGATGGACCAAAGTGCATATGTGAAGTATTCAAAGGGATGACAGTGTATGCATTGGATTCACCCTGAGACTGACATTGAAAGAAGGATTGAAGAAGTTCGAAAAAGGAAATAAATACTTGAATAGAATGCATTTGGAAAACTTTTTAAAGCATCTGTCCTTAACTCTCTCACAATTCACTGATGATACTATGAAATAATCCTCATCAAGGGGATGCCTAGAGCCCCTGCCATCCAAAGGGACTTGACAGACTTGAAAAGTGAGCCTGTGAAAACATCATGGATTTCACAAGGCCAAATGCAAGGTCCTGCACCCAGCTTGGGGCAATCCCAACCATGAAGACAGGCTGGACATTGAATGATTGAGAGCAGTCCTGAGGAAGACTTGGGGGTGTTGGTGGATGAGAAACTGGGCATGAGTTGGCAATGTGTGCTTGCAGCCCAGAAAGCAAATTGTATCGTGGGCTATATCCAAATCAGCATGACCAGAGGGGTGAGGGAGGAGATCCTGCCCATCTGCTCTGCTGCGGTGAGACACCACCTGCAGTGCTGTATTCAACGCAGGAGACTCCAGCACAGAAAGGACATGAACCTCTTAGACTGAGTGCAGAGCAGGGCCACGAAGATGATCAGAGGGCTGGAACATCTCTCCTGTGAAGACAGGTTGCGATGGTTGGTGTTATTTAGTGTGAGAAGAGAAGGCTCTGGGGAGACCTGATTGCGACTTTCCAGTGCCTAAAGGGGGCTTATAAGAAAGACAAGGACAAACTTTTTAATAGGGCATGTAGTCATAGGACAAGGGGCAATGTCTTTCAACTGAAAGAGGGTACTTTCAGATTAGATGTAAGGAAGATATTTTTTATTATGAGGGTGGTTGGACACTGGAACAGGCTGCCCAGAAAGGCTGTGGATGCCCTGTCCCTGGATGTGTTCAAGACCAGGCTGGATGAGGCTTTGAGCAACCTGATCTAGTGGAAGATGTCCCTGCCCATGGCAGAGCAGTTGGAGCTGGATGATCTTTAAGGTCCCTTCCAAACCAAACCATTCCATGATTCCATAGAAACAGTAACGACTATGTAACAAATACGTAAATGGAAAATGGGCCTATCCTGTGCACAGCAAACTGTCTTGTGACTGTGCCTTTGTCATGTGCAGGAAGGGGATTGGAAGAGGTAAGCTGGACTTTGAGCCTAACTTATTACCTCATGAAACTATCAGCAACTCGACCTTATAAAAGTTATGTCTGATTTGAGTCACAGTAATGCCCTGTAGCTCTGCATCAGCAGTTTTGCCTAGGCTTGTTTATAAGTTCATTTCACACCCTCATTTGTGCCTCAGAAGCGAGACTCTGCAGTCTGCAATAGAGTTAGGTGTTTATTTTGGAAGGCAAAAATCAGACCACATCACTAGACCACAGTGACTGCCTAAAGATATACATCACTAGTACTCACCTATCCAAAGAGAAGAGCAGCACTGTAGCCAAGTCCACAGCATGAGCCTGATTTCTTTGATTTCTGTAAAGCCTAAAAGTGGCATGGTTGCTATTTAAAAAATGCAAATGTGCAAGTGACTTTCTTGATAAATTTGCTGATTTTGTGCTTTCTGCAGGTACAGCACAATGCCACCTACTGTACATTTAAACAAAATGGAAGAAAACCAACAGAAGTTCACTGGAAGTTTCCCCCAGTACGTTTCTTTGATGTCAGTGACTTATAAATTCTTTATTGACGATATTATCCAATCACAATTGGATAATAAAATTATAAGATTTAATAATTCCCAGACAATCTTTGTACTTTGTACTGTACCTGAGGCAGAACAAAACCTTAACAAATAAAATCACAAGTGCATCCGTTATACACTATCTTTAGAAGTTAAACTACCAACAAAAGCCACTGTGACAAAAGTATGATGTACAGGCAATAATTTTCAGTTATGACGGTTTTTAGGAGAGCAATAAGTAGAGAAGAATCAGAACACAATTTTTCTTGTTTGCTTGTATAACAGAAAAATAATCCCTACCCAGGAGGCCTTAATAACAAAGGAGTACTGCTGACAGAAGAAACTAACCTTGATGGAGTGTGATCATTATTAGGGAAGCTAAGCAGAAGCTTCCAACATTTCAGCAAGAGTGACTTTGGTAATTGTAAAATAAGGGAGGGTTTCTTCCTTTATCTCATATTTTTATCAAAAGCATAGGGCAACGTGTTTATGGAACAGGAAAGGAATAAGTAGATCATATTGGCAGATGTGAGGGAGATAAGCAAATGCTGATATTTTTACAGAAAAACATGGTGCAAACTGGAGACAATCTTTCTATCTCAGTCTTTTAAAACAACTCTCTGGTGGAGTTTTTATTTTTTTACTTCTATTTCTACGCGGTGGGAAAAGAAGAATAGCAAAGGAAAATGTGCCCATGTTTTCAATTGTGTTGCCTTATGTTACAATGTCCCACAGCTGCTGCAAATTTGGAAAATCCAGCTTGTCACTGACTTACAAGACTTTTTAGAGATATATAAAGCACCCCACTAGGGATGTCGTGCCATGAAGACCTGTGCCCAAAACAGTATTTGCACCCCCCTGTTTCACATCACAGATGTATGAGAGCTTCTGAGTGGAATTACTGAAAGCTTTAGTTTAGGGAAAACATTCCTAGATCTAATGGGGCAAGGGACTCTGGTTGTCTAGGCTAGGCTCTTGCAGAACTCACGTCTGGTTTAGTTACTGCTTGAAACTAAATACAAACACTTGGGCTAAAACACACTTCTCCAAAAAGCACCCAACCCTGATTAAAATGATTTTAATGAAAAAGAATCCCTCCTCTGTTCTTCTGTCTTAACTCACCACCACTTGAGTCTTCCCTCATAAAAATTGTTACCTTTTGTATTGAATTTGTGAAAACTCAGTGACCAGCCCCGGAATCTTGTTAAACATTTCTCCAGTCAGATTGAACCAACTTCTGCCATCAAGTTTTGCTCTGCAAAGTAGAACAAAGACAGGAATAAAAGAAAACCAGGAGCAGCTGGTAACTTTGAAATGTACTCTACATAAACACATTTCAGGTATTTTGGCTATTTTTATGACCCACCCCAATCTTCAATATCATCCATAAAGTACAAACAGACATAACTGGAAGCTGGAGCAAAGGAAAGAACATATATCAGTATCACAGAGAAAAGTTTCAGTTTCATTAAGTCAGTACTTGAAATGCAGTATTTTCACAGAATATAACACACTGGAACCTAGAGGGCTGTATTCATGCACTCTTGTCATAGGATGGCTTGTAGCAGGCATTAGTCATTACACTCTTTCATGCTTTGTCTTCTAAAACAGTGACCTGCAACATAGTACACTTGATCTTGCTTTGAAAATATCAAACTTAGTTTTAATTGCAAAAAGTAACAAGTGAAAATCAAACCCGTACATTTTCAGTCTGAACAACAAAATTTGGGAAAGATTATAAGAAAGAAATTCTTAAAATACCAAAAAGTTGTACAACTTCAAAGTAGGAGTATCTGTATACCCTTTACCTCCATACGTGGATAAACATTAACATACTCACATGGTTGTTCAGAAGCATAATAATATCAGTTACATGCAAACCACTGTATTATTTGTCCCAAGTAAACTGATGAAAATGGGTGATACATATTTAAATCTCCTGGAGATAAATTTCTAAGTGCAGGTGTGTCTCAAGCAAACATTTGGCAGGGAAAAGTCTTGGTCACGGTCAAACAGGGTGATCTTCAGCACATGATCTAGGGATAAGATTTTCCATGTACAAAATAAAATTACAATAATACCCATATATGTTACTGATATGATTGAGTGTGGAGGCAAATAGTTGAAGTGACAGGGTTACCTAATAAAAGACCAGCAAGACCTCTGGAAGCAGATAGCAGGAGCAGCGATTGGGCTGCATTCTCTGCATAAGCTCTCTTAATCTTTGGATGGTTGATATGCCAGCTTGCTTTTCCATAATTCAAAGCTATTTAAATTTGATTATTTAAATAACCAATGCTAAATAAGGTTTATTTCATTATTTTATAACCAAACTTCTTCAAAAACTTGAAAAGAACCGAACCAACCAAAGAAGCCAAACACACACACATAGACACACACACACAAACACACACACAAAACCCTGAAACAAAACTGTTGATGCTGTGATCTGACTTTGGGAGAGAAACAATTTCTCTCTCGATGGGAGAAAGGAAGGAAAGGAACATACACTTGCTACACATGAAAAAGCAACATTGAATAAATAACATAAAAAGGAAAAGAGAATATGCATAGAAACCTCCATGGTCCCTCAGTTACTGTGGCTCAGAAAAATAAAATTTCTAATTGGACTGCTGCCCTTCACACACCAGTTATTCACAGCACTCTTCTCAGACCTTAATAACTGCAGTCTTACCTTGCTGTAATCACTATGTTCAGAAGTCTGACATATTATATCCACTGTCTACATCTCCTTTCAATCCTTCATTTTGATCACACCACACACCAATTGCTTGTCTGTGTCCTGAAGACCCCGTATGTCTTTGCTCTGTTCATCAGAAGTGCTCTCTCAGCTGCAAGATTTCCAAACTGGTACTGCATTACTGGTTCTTGTGGAGTTGAAGAAAATTAAAGCAATAACATTCCTCTTAACTAGATAATTGCTTTTATCAAAGGTACCAGATCAGTAAAGCACAATCTACCTTTGGAAAAATTTATGTTCCATTTTATTTTCCTGCTTTAATCACTTCCTTCCTTTAAAATCTTGAAAATGAAATGTAAAAGCTGAAGTTGTTAGGCTTAAAGAAGAGAGGAAATACAAGAGTCTTCAAGTAAAAGATACCTTTACAAAGAAAAGGAAATAATCTCTTGTCTTTGGAAGGAATGAGAAATAATGTGTGTGTAGTACAGTGAGAAACTTCAGTTAAATGTTAGAAATAAACATTTAGTGATGATGCTGTTAAACTCCAGCAAGTGGTGTCTAAGTAGGCTGCAGTTTCTCTGTCAGCT
Source organism: Eopsaltria australis (assembly GCA_034509425.1). Taxonomy (NCBI): domain Eukaryota; kingdom Metazoa; phylum Chordata; class Aves; order Passeriformes; family Petroicidae; genus Eopsaltria; species Eopsaltria australis. The sequence continues at coordinate 4,302,722 of JAVTVJ010000241.1, forward strand.
GGGGTTTTGGTGGCTGATCTGCATGTCTCCCTTCCCCACTTCTCTGTCACTCTCACGTTGTGGTTTTCTTAGGTCTCAATGCTTCCCCTCCTGTAAGACCAGAGTTAATGAGATCCAGCCCTCTGCATGAGAGGTCAGCTCTGGTTTTCACTTTCATGAGGGAGAAAGAGGGGTTTTTTTTCTGTTTTCAGCCCCCACCTATGCAGCCACACAGTACAGCAGCCACAGAGCTGCCTCAGGAGCAGCATCATTACCTTCTCTCACAAAGATTTGTTCTGCCCTGGTAACCTAAAACAGGGACCAGAATTCTGTTCTGCTGTGGAAAGTCTGTGCACACACCCACGCACATGCTGGGGTTGCTGCTTTTTCATGCTTGACGGTGAGTACCACACAATGAGCACATCAGTGGCCAGGGACAGACAAGAACAATGACTTTCTTCCTTGATGGAAACAACTGCTAGAAGAGTGCTTCCAAAAGCCCAAAGCATACACATTAAAGTCCCAGAAAAAGAAAGCTTTAGTTTTTCCAGGCTTTATGAGCATTTCTCAGTCAAGTCAGGGTCTCAATTTTATCAAAAATCACCTGTTTGCACGCTAAGATGATTATCTTGTCACATACCTCTATAGATGCGGATATATCACCAGGTGTGTATTGTGCAACAGGTGAAGAAAATGCATTTGACTACTAGGCAGAAAAATTGGGACATGCAGGTTATGAATGCCAAGGAAAAAAAGGACAGATATTCTGTAATTGCCTTCAGACTCCACAGAAGGCTTAGTCTGAGCCCATTGTGGTGAAGTTATAATATGGAATAATGTGGTTTCTCTTGTTTTAAGAGATCAGACCACTCTGAAATTTTCTAGCCATGAGAGCAAAGGGAGAGTTGTTACAGAAAGGTATGGATGCAGTTCAGTTCTTAAAATTCAATCATCTGTGACTCAACTGCAATAACTAAAGTAGTGCTGGCACCAGTCTGTATAATAATTTTAGAAAGCTTCTGACAGTGCTCCTCTAGCTGTGACAGAAATGTAGTAATCAAGAATGGGGCTGTCAGAAGTTAGTGCAATCTTTTGTTCCTTCATTTTACTTATTGAGTATTGATATAGTATAGCTGAGTAGTCCTTGGATCCTAGCCTTCAGACCATAATTCTTTATCTACCCACAAATTGATTCATTCTTTTAAAAACAAGTCTCCTCATTGCCTCAACTCCATCCACATTTTTTTTCCCTAAACAGAGACCAAATCTTCCTGATAGTCTGTATGCTTTATTTGGAATATCACATTCTCTGCTCATATGCTGCCATTGTGCTGATAGGTAATAAGTCAAAGACTACATAATTTTAAAAAAGGTCAGAAGGGTCCTCTGAAAGTCACCTGGTCTAACCCCCTCCTCAGAATGGGACAATTATGGATACCAAATCACATCACCCACAGACTTGTCAAGACTTGAAAAACTGAAGCATAAGAAGGTGGAAGGTCCTGTAGGAGGGGACTACTACAGCTTGTACAGTCTCTGTGTTAATTCATTGGGAATGTTTCCCTGAGATGTAGCAATGTAAGGAGACAAAAGCCTTTGGACACTGTTCTGAACACACACATTTCTATGCTTTAGTCCTTCTAATACAACATAAGGGTGTTTGAAGACATCTGAGTTAAATAATCTCTTTGTTTACCTTTTGCAATACAGAATGAATGACAGTTTCCATTACTCATGTGTTTATGATTGTTTTGATGAAATCCCAGAGCAACATGGACCATTTAACACAAATCTGACATGAACAACTAGGTGTATTAAGTTAAGCAACACTAAAAAATAACTGTCTTTTTCTCTGTTCCACAGTAGTTTTCACCCAAACAATTGCTCCAAATTAAGAACTGAGGTCTCATGAAGAGTCACAGCTGATGTTTCACTGCTAGTAGAAGTGTTACCTGTGAAAATAGGATAGAGGGGTTGGGAGTGAAATCAAAGATACAGCTGTCACCTAGAGCATCTGGAAACTGCTATCAGGAGGTTTTCCCTGACACTCAGAATAAGTTGACCCATTGAGAAGGGATCAGTGCATACTCACTAAATTCAGGCAAGTTCAGGAAGGAATTGTGCCTAATGAATCATAAACTAGTTTGGGTTGGAAGGGATCTTTAAAAATCATCAGGTCGGGCCCTCATGCAATGAGCAAGGACATGTTCAACTAGACCAGATTGGTCAGAACCTGATCAATGAAGTCTTTCTGATAACCCTGATACACTAGGAAAGTAGTGCATCCATACCATCTCTGATAACACCTCCTCAGAAGGTCCCTACAGTTTTCTTAGCATCAGCATGGTCATTATGTTTATTTCAGAGGCAGGAGGGTATCTGCATATCTGACTCCCCTGTGACCCTTTCCATAACCCCTTGCTGTACAGCTGAGAACAAACTGATGGGTTAAATAAAATTGTATTTACATTGTGCAATGCCAGCACCTACAGCCAGCTATGCTGACTGGTTTTCATACAGTGTGTCTTGATTCCTTTCTGCTTTGTAGTAAGAGTAAATTTACCACCAGCTTTCTGATGGAATCTCAGTAAAAGACATACAATATAGCCATTGTGCAACCTATTCTCAGATTCCACTATACATTTACAGATTTTTACATTTACTCAGATTTTTGATAATTTGGAAAGAGATTTTTATGAAATTATTTGTCTTAACTACAACCTGCCAAGAGCAATATGATTTTATAACGTTAAGCTTAAACAGCACTGATAAATGTACACTTTCTGAGGAGAAATGGAGAGGCTCTGGGAAGGCAAATCTTAAGCAAAAGGCAGACTAATATATTTTGGGCTATCATCTCAAAACAGCACTAGAAGCCAGAATATTTCAGGGACAAGGGTCTGCAAGAATCCCTCCAAAGAAGTGCAGAGAATGCCTCCTCTTCCTGTCAACAAAAGTTGCACAAAAGTAGTATTTTTTCCTCTGCCACACAAAAGACTCCAGCCTTTGCAGAAGACTGGAAAAGGTGTTCAAGCACTGTGTAGTCTAACACATAAGCAACAAGTAATTGGGGAAGAAGAAATTATTTTTTAATACAATCATCAGATATTTAAGTGCCTAAATTCTTGGGAGGCTCTGGAATAATAAAAGTAAATCAGCTAGACATTGCTGGTTTTGATCACTGAACTTTCTTTAAGATTACCTCCTTAAGACACAAAAAGTTTCCAACCAGAAACCTGTCTGATTAAGATTTCAGACTCTCTTTGCAGGGATTTGGCTGAGTATTGATTTGGGAAGGCAGACGAAAACTACAGAAACAATGAGAGGAGAAACTGCACTAAACATAGGCCCTCCACACTCCAGGGAAAATCCTAAAGTAGTAAAACATTGGAAGTGCCTATTGAAAAAGTATTAGCTATGGAAACTTACCTGAGAGTCTTCCTGCACCCAGGAATGCAAGACTAGTGTCTTTACTCACAGAACTGGGCAATCCTCACATCTAGATCTTCTGCCGGTTTTTCTTCCTCCTACATGACCCTTAACTCTGGTATCTGCCTGAAGATAAAAAGTGAGAATTTCAGGCATCTTGCTCTTCTGAATGTGATACATGTCCAGAAGCTCCAGGTTTTTGGTTTCTCCTGGTCTAGCTATTCCATAAAATTCTGTATTATGTGTAATAAAGAAAACAGATACATAATTTTGAAATGTTTTGTACTGTAAATAAAACATTTGAACTGGTGGACAAAGATGGGTAAGAACTGACTGATGGAGGGTGACTATTGGGTTTTTCTGATCATGCAGAGCTCAGCACTATATTTTCTGGAGAGTGAACCAGAAAAGTGGTTGTTACACCTCAAATGGGCCTTCATTTTGCTGATCACGATTATCAGACAGTCATTTCACCAAGGTTTTCCAGAAATAACCTGAGCTGGATCTTCTGGCATAAGACTAAGGAGAGAGTTTTTTTGCAGACACTGAAGTGTTAGAGTTAAAGCTTCCCTGATTAATGTAGGGGATATTGGCTACTTTTTGAGGAAGAAAACAAGAAATTTCTTGTTAACAGAAGGAATAGAAGAATTTCAGGTATAGCAATCTATCGGTACTGTCTTGGGAGCCACCAGTAACCAATCAGCTAAAAAAAGAAGTAAGAAAATAAAATCTACATCTTTAAAATACAGTATATGTACTTATTTTACCGATCAAGGCTTTTAGCGTAAGCTGGGCCAAAAGAGAGCTCAGGGAAGGGAGGGAGTTAAGAGACAGCCACACTACCAGCACAGGCTCGAGCTCTGCTCTGCACTGGTGCAGCCTTGGCTGCAGTCCTGTGTGCAGCTTGGGGTGCCACAATATAAAAAAGACATGAAACTGTTATAGATTGTCCAAAGGAGGGCAATGAAGATGATGGAGGGTCTGGAGCGGAAGCCGTATGAGGAGTGGCTGAGGTCACTTAGTCTGTTCAGCCTGGAAAAGAGGAGATTGAGGGGAGACCTCATTGCAGTCTGCAACTTCTTTGTGAGGGGAAGAGGAGGGGCAGGCTCTCTGATGACCAGTGACAGGACCCAAGGGAATGTCCTGAAGTTGTGTCAGGGGAAGTTTAGATTGGATATTAGGAAAAGGTTTTTCACCCTGAGGTTTGTTGAGCACTGGAACAGGCTCCCCAGGGAAGTGGTCACAGCACCAACCTGACAGAGTTCAGGAGGTGTTTGGACAATACACTTGGGGACACGGTGTGACTCTTGGGGATGACCCTGTTCAGGGCCAGGAATTGGACTCAATGATCCTTGTGGGTCCCTTCCAGCTTGGCATATTCTATGATTCTGTGATTTTACGTTCCTCAGGCAGAACTGAGAGCATGAGAGAGCTGGGGGGTTCAAGTGCCACAAAACACAACCATGAGGCAAAGGTGTGACAATAGAAACAGAGGCAAATTAAATGCACTACTCACCTGCTTGCATGTTGGTCACAGCAGAGCTTTGCACTAGTGACAGGAGACTGAAGCCACAACCCTTCCTCAGGGAAGCATTGATCGAATGAGCATCCTGGACAGAGAGCAGGATGGTGGCTGCTCCTGTAGGGCTGGGCCCAAGGGGGTGCCCAGGGTGGCAGAGCATGTCCTGCTGACAGAGACAACAGCTGGGTATGACTGACAGGACCAGGCTCATGGTCCTGAGCCAGGGCTGGCCAAAAAGCCAACCCACAGGGCTGGGCTCAGCTCCATCATGGCCATGGGGACACGCCATGCCAGGGCATCAGCCCAAACACCAGAGCCAAGGTGTTCCACAGGCAGGGCTGAGCTGGGGGCCAGCACCTGCCAGGGCAGGCAGGGGATGAGGGCCCTGGGCTGGGCTTACAGCAAGTCCCTGGGACTGTGGCTGTGGGGAGGCTCTGGCTGAGGCAGATCCAGGCCTGGTGGTGCCCCCACAGCTGGCACTGCTGGTCTGGGGGGACCCTAAAGGTGACATTGCTGCTCACAGTGAGCTGTGGGCCTGGGCCCCCCAACAGCCTTACAAAATACCAGTGCTAAGGTTCTTCTAGTTCTGCTTTTTATACACTTGTATTTCTTCTTTTGCAATCATTTTTTGCATTTTCATTTGTTTGCTGCACTTTATGAAAAACACTTTCTAGTAGATTTCCTTAAACTTACTCCTTTGATTGAGCTGATTGGTCCTCAGGAGGATTTTTCTCACCTGTGGGAGCCACAGCTTCCCTAAATCTACAGCTGAAAATAATCTTGGGCTCTTTTCTCACTAGGTCCTCACACTGGTGTTGGAGACAAACCACTTGTCCCCTCTAAGCCCTGGTGAGCACCGGCTCCCTGGGGCTGCAGCAGTCTCCACAATGCACTCCATGCAAGTTCCCCCTGTCCCTGCAGTGCTGCAGCCATGACTGCACCAGTGAGGCTCACAGGGCTTTGGTTTCCCACGGAATACCCGTGAGTCTTTATTCTCTTGTGTGCATGTAGTTAATAATTTTTGAAAAGCGACCTTTCCACAAAATTTCATATCTGCTGTTGGAGCTTTAATCTCATTTGCTGGAGAAAGTAAGATAAATAGTGAATGGAAATAATCAAACTGCTGTGCCATAACTGCATATTTTCTTTACATTCAGCTTCTAACAGACTCTCGGTCCTCTGAAATGTTCAGTTTGCAATTCAAGTTTAAAATCTTTATTTTTTGTTCCTTGTCTTGTTTGTTCAGTGCCTCACTCCCACTATTCTGCTGAAAAATGGGTGAGTGTGAGTAGCTAAGCCAGAAATAACACATGCACCAAGCTGCTACAATTAATCCACCAGTTAGACTAATTTAGTCCAGTTTTAAAATCTACTCTTCCTGATTTATTTTCTGTATAAAACATTGCACTTTTTAATCTATCACATCAAAACTTTTGCTCTGAATCAAAAACTTATAAGAAGAGTGTCTTTTTAACAGAGTTAAAAGACTGTAGAGGGTAAACATGGAGCTCAGGACAGAATGAAGACTTGACAGAAATCTGGTACATCTTGCACTTCCACACATAAACAGCTGATCTGGGTTGCTCATGCCACTTTCAGAAAGGAACAATTATCTTTACAACCCTCTCTTCCATAAGAAAAAAAGATTATACAAGGCATTTTCAAATGTCATTTGATGATTTCCAAAACAGCTCCTACCATTTGCTCTCTACAGCAATTGGCTCACTCCCATTCCTCAAAGATGTCAGAATTTAATAGCCTGTTCTGGATTTTAACTTTAAAACTCCTACTTCTCTTCCCTTCCCCTCCCCCCCCCCCTCACTTTTTATGCAATAATTCAAATGTTCACTGTTGCTTTTATATACCTGATACTGTTCAACAAGAATTTTGCACTTACCTGATGAAAATCTGGAAAAGCCTCTAGTCTTTCCAACTTGTTTGCCACTGTCTCAAGTCTGCTTTTTTTCTAGAACATTTTATGGTTTTTTGTGATTGTGAGAGTAACAGATCACAATATTCACATTTTTAATATTGCCCATTGTATTGTAAGGAAGTTGAGTTCTCAAATGTTTATTGACAGCTACCTAATTTCAAGTATTTTTAGCTATGCCAATTAAGAGTTTGGGCTTAACTCTCTAGTTTTAAAATGCCTTTACTTTTTCTTTCAAGGCAATATTGGATTGTGGATACTCTACACTCAATAGAAAATGGGTACAGCTTTATCCTTTTGCAAAGCATTTGAACTTACAATAATCACATTGGGTACTATTTATAAGCAATTATCACACATAGCATGGCATCACAAACATACCAGATAATACTTACAGCTTTTTTAAAAATCGCATTAGATGTTTAGTATTTGAATTGAACTGTTACCGTGAATTGAGAAAGCAATCCAAACCAGAAGAGAATTTCAAGCATATGCAAGCAAATCAAGACCATTTTCCAACTGCAAATCTAAAGTTTCTACAGTTATCTTTGCAAACTTTTCTTGGGTAGTTCTGGGTTTTATTCACATTTCCCATTCTTTGATATATTTCTAAACCTACATTCCTTTGAGGCTAACAGTACACAATTTTAGGTTGCATTAGTCCCTGGAGCTAAACCTACGCAAACTTTTACACCCTCATTTTAATTAAGCCATTTAATAGACTTTTCTTTGCTCTCCTATTCATCAAATTCCTCTCTACATTTCTACTGGAGCACTAAAGAAATATTTATAAGTGTGTTGTAGGTTTTTGGCAACACAGCTACATTTTGTATTACTGCAATTTTCTTCTCACACATTTTAAAACATTTCTACATTGATCATCCCTCACTTCAGCCTCTGTTGCTTCCTTGTGCAGTCCTGTGTGCTGCTCCCTGTCAGTGTGTGCTGACTGCCTTTTGCAGACTCCTTGGATTTTTAACCTTCATTTTTCTATGCCTGTTTGCATTGCTGCTGTTTCAGGTGCTTATAGGCTTTTTACCTTTCAACACTTGGAGCCTTATAGGTTTAATTTTGCTTCCAGGTGCATTTGATTGTTGTTTACTAAGTATAAATTGAGCAATTCTGGCTGTATTTTCCTCAGTTGTGGATATTGACATCTTGCTGCAAGATGGCCTTGGACCAGATAGCCTTTCCCAAAATCTTTTTACTCATTTTTATTGTGAGGACTTTATTTGTTTCTTTCTGGAAATTCTGTGTTCTTTGGTACCCAATTGACTTTTCTTAATTTGCCTTCTATTTTTGACAGATGTCTAGCCTCTGAATCAGCAACCTTTTTTAACGTCTGCTTTACTTCCCTTCCTCATGGTGCTCAGGGTTAAACACAACTCACGCACGTGCACCTCCAGTTTGCCTGCCACACTTCTGCAGTTTCAGGCACCCAGGGGTTTGATTTCCTTGTCTCATATACACAAGCTCTTACGTGGTTTCTTGACACAGTCTTTTTCCTACCCTGCTCCTGACATAACTGCCTGTGTTTGGCTGCTACTGAAGATGATGCTCCTGGTTCCAAGGAGCACTCTTCCACAGAAGCTAGAATGAAGTCAGTTGGTGACTTAGAATCCAGAGAAGACCTTAATTAAACACCATCAGCTTCCCCAGCTGGGCAACTCCTGTGTCTCTTTTCCCAAGACTTCCTCTTGGCAGGGCAGGCAAGAGGGCCTGGCAATGGTGCAATGGTGGCAGGACAATGCAGTAACTGTGTGAGCACAGTATGTGCCCCCGGAATAGACAAAGCATTTTCCTCTGCAGGGTTGCAAGATGAACACCATTCCCCAGCACCATGTTTGTCCAGAGTAAACAAAGGCTAAGGTATTGCAGATCAAAACATTAACAAACCAGGTTGTGATAGAATCATAATGCTGAGATTTCAGCTTCTCTTGAGTGAAATTGAAATCTTTCTGTAGTATCGTTTTCCTTCATTCTGCACCAAATGGACTGGTTTAATTCTATTGTCATGAGCCTGGACAACTGTCTTTTTTTAATCCAAAAGGATGGATTTCTGTGGAGGACAGATGTAGTTTTCTTCATTCCTCAGTTTTCTATGGAAGTCACATTCTGTGTGCCAGAACTATTCAGTCCTAGCCCTAACGCACTTAATGTCTTCATTTAGGCCATGAAATAAAGCTGAAAGCATGTTCAGTCTTGGAGAGAGAGAGGGAAAGATATGATGAAACAGCGAGTGTGGTACACCCATTGTTTGACCACTTGAGAACTGTATGGCCTTTGAGTTTACTGAGAAATATGAATAAACATGTGAACATAGCAAGCCATTTCTCTTCTCTGAAAGCTTATTGTGTATTCAGGTTTTTGGAAGAGGTTTCTGTAACATTTGTTTTGGCCAAGATAAAGGACAATTCCTCCTAGCTACCTTTACTCAGCTCCAGTGCACACATTGTGAAGTTTTCTCTGTAGAGCATGAAAAGAAACAGCAACTCCAGTGAGCATAAATGTTTGATGACAGATTAGAATTTTCTGTCCCTATCATACATTCTTAAAATAAGCCTGACTTGGTTTTGTTCATGTTTTTCCAGAAGGCACAAGCAATTCTGCAGCACTAATCTAGGTGGAACAGAAAGTTATGTGCATTATGATGAGGAAAGAAGAGAGTTACCAGCAGTCCTGTGAGGACATGACAGACACCATTACAAGCAGAGGACCCAGGATTATGCGTATGAAGAGGAACACAAAATCAGCAAAATAGGGTTAAGCAAGGTCACCTTAATTGCTTACAAACAATTTCATGGAAGCAAGGAGTGCCTACAAAGCACCATGGTGGGAAAACCCAGCAGGGCATGACTGTGCCCCTCAGGAGTGCCTGAACACGTGCATGCAGTATGGGGAATAACCACGAGGAGCTAGAGATCTGCCTGCCATCACAGGCCATGGTCTTTTTGGGGTCACAGAGACATGCTGGAATGGCTGTCGTGGCTGGAGTGCTCCTACAGAGGGTTACAAGCTCTTAGGAAGGACAGGCTTAGAAGACGAGGAGAAGGAGTTGCCATTTGTGTCAGAACAACTTGTGTGCACGGAGCTTTGCCTGGGGATGGATGATGAGCCAACTGAGAGCCTGGGATGTACTCCATAGTCCTGGGCAAGGAACCAGGAAAAAAGCATCATGAAATGTTTTACTGACCACTTGAAGAGGTTGTCAAAGAGACATTGTAGAATCTCCATATCAAAAAATAATACATTAAAAAGCCACTTGAATGTGATCTTGGACAACGAGTGACACTTCTTGAGCACAGGAGTTGGACATTTCTTCTAGCTTCAACTATTCTAAGATTTTGTGGTTATACAAAGACTGACAACAAGCATTGACTGGCTAATCCAAAGGGAGTCTTGGCTTTGGTGCAATAAGACAGACAAATTTAGGTAAATTATAAATTCTGTTGGTATGAGTCCTTTCAAACTACCACTCTATAAAGTTTGGAATACAATGGGCAATGAACCCATTCTTCATTATAGGAGCAATCTCTGAGCTCTAATCACAACAACTTCATGATGACTTAACTGTTTCATAATGAAAAATAGCACCTGAAGTTTGAATGGACAGCACTGTCTTCCAAGGCCACAGGATGCAACAGTAACTGCATTGGACAATGTCCTCTGCCCACACAAAGATGCCTATTCAGGGTACTGGAAGTGGGCACAAACAAAAGAAGCAATGTTTTGAGACAACTTTTCATTCAAATCCTATGATTAATGCAAGGAAGTACTGGAATGAATACTTTTAGTAAGACCAATCAAACAACTCATACGTTGGAGTCACATAAAATACATTCTCACAAGACATTTGCCTGGTTGATTCAGATGATAAACACCTCAGTAAAAATTCTTGAGTGTTGAACAGAGTAAAGGGATAAGTCATTGTGCCCTTTCTGTGATACTGATCTGACACTTTTTACGAGTTCCTCTGTGGGGTTGGTTGTACTGGCAAAATGTTAGCAACACTGGAAATATTTGTTTGCTTCAAACTGGATTGTCACTAGCAGACAAGAGATCAGTATCTTCAATATTAACCCGTGTGTTCATTACATATTGGAGTGGTATTTGAAAAATGAACTCGCCTAGTTTACACTCCCAGTTCTTCTTCACCATAAGATCTAGAGATTATACTTTCTTGTATTCCCTTTAAAAACATCCTGAGATTTGGGAGAAAAAAGAGAACATTCTAATCAGTTCATCTCAGTACTTATTTACTCCTAAGAGGAAAAGAGAATGTGTGCTGCACATAATTTCAAAGTGGGAAAATGTGTCATATGGAGAGAGGACAAGATTTTTTAAAAGCTATCTAAAAACAACAATAAAAAATATTTATTTATCCCATTTTTCATCAAAAAATTGCATTTTCAGATATCCTTGCAAAAATCTCAGGTTTGAAGAAAGGAAGAAGAAAATATGTGGAATGTAATATAATTACTATATTTATGGTGGTTAAGAAAATAAATATTCTGAAAACCCAGTGTATGGATATAAAATTTTCATCTGGAACACTTAAGTGTTGTTAACATCAAGACTTATAGTTTTGTTTCCTTCTCAAACACGTTAAAAGAATAGTAAAACTAAAAAATAGCACTTGTGAACATTTGGAGAGGCCAGCCCTGTTTAATATCTTTATCAATGACCTGAATGAGGGAATTGTGTACTCTCTCAGTCACTTTGCAGGCAGTACCAAGTTGGGTGAGAATGTTTATCTGCTGGAGGGCAGGAAGGCTCTGCAGAGGGACCTGAACAGGCTGGATCAATGGGCTGAAGCCAATTGCAAAAGGTTCAACAAGGTCTGAGTCCTGCCCTTGGGTCACAACAACCCCAGGCAGCACTACAGGCTGGGGAAAGTGGAACTGGAAAACTGCCCAGCAGTGAAGGACCTGGAGGTGCTGGTTGAAAGCAGCTGAACATGATCCAGCAGTGTCCAGGTGGCCAAGAAGGCCAATGGCATCCTGGCCTGGATCAGGAACAGTGTGGCCAGCAGGACCAGGGCAGTGATTGACTCCCTGTACTCAGCACTGGTGAGGCCACACCTCGAGTGCTGTGTCCAGTTTTGGGCCCCTCTCTGCAAGAAGGACATTGAGGTGCTGGAGCACATCCAGAGAAGGGCAACGGAGCTGGGGAAGGGTCTAGAGAGTAGGTCCTATGAGGAGAGGCTGAGGAAGCTGGGTGTGTTTAGCGTAAAGGAGGATCAGGACTGCCCTTAATACTCTCTACAACTTCCTGAAAGGAGGTAACAAGTGATAGTACAGTGGAAATGACCCCAAACTGTGCCAAGGGAGATTAGGCTAGTAGTGGAAGTTTCTTCACTGCAAGGGTGGTCAGCACTGGAACAGCATATCTAGGGAAGTGTTGAAATCATCATCCCTGGAAGCATTCAAAAAACATGTGGATGTGGCATTTAGGGACATGATTTAGTGGTGAACATGACAGTGATGGGTTAAGAGTTGGACTCCATCTTAGAGGTCTTCTCCAAACTAAGTGATTCTGTGATTTTTTTACCCTGCTGCATTTGCACAGAACAGCACTGCTGTAAGTTGTCAGTGATGGGTAACAGTAATTCCATACTCTCTCCTTTGAGATGAACCCCTTAAACTCCAAAGAGCATTCCTAAGGCCTGTTTGATATCTTGTCCCAAGGCCCTCTGATGTTGTAGTGAATGTTACAGTGATCACAGAAGGGGAGCATGAGCTTCTAGCAAACAGTCAAACACTTGAGCTGGCAAAACTGTCTTCTTTTAGCTTTCAACCCTTTACATATTGTTGTGATGGTGGCTCTGTAAGTTCTGAAGAATCAGGAAATATTGATAGGTTTGAAGAAATTTCCTCTCTGCTTTACTCACCATGGTTTGTCACAGAGGATTAAATTTTCTGCTTTTCCTCCCGTATCTGCTCCTTAAAACAGATCTGTGCTTTATTTGCTCTGTGCTACCATCTCTTCTGCATTTGAGCAATGTTCACCTGGCAAATTCACAAAATTCACCTAGCAAAATCTCTTATTCTGACCTTACCTTAAAACAGAAAACTAAAGCAAAGGAAAGGAAAGCTGCACCAGGTATTAGCAAACTGATGTGGCAGCTCAGCAGCAGTGCTTTGCCAACTGGCAGGATGAAAAACCAAACGGCAGTGAGACTGTAGCCTGATCCCAGCCTGGAACATGATTTCCCTTTTAACAGCCTTTTGGAAAATTCTGTCAGTGACTTGCAGCCCAAAGTAAGACTGCAGGAGCTGGTGCTGCACTGGCACCTGCCACTAAATGTGAGCTTAAAAATACAGTTGGGGGGAAAAAAAAATCTCTGCTGGTCTCACCTGCTGGATGGCTGTGGTGCACTGCCCAGGGAAGAGCTGGGGGAGAAGGTTGAGCCTGACAGGCTGGGAAGTGAACACAAAAGGAAGGTAGTTTCACACGGGCTGGAGGTGCCAGGGTGGGGAACTGGGGCTCTGTAGAGCAAACAGAAGGATGAATCAATACCCTTGAGAGTGTTTACATAAAATGCCACGAAACTTGCAAAGCAGCATGGTAAGGAAGCATGGAGGAACTTGTCTGAAAGATATTTAAGTCAGCCATAGAGACCAGAGACAGGAGTCAGTGCCTCATTAACAATGACAGACAATTAGTAGGGTAGAGATAAATAGCAGAGAGCCTTCAAAATGAAGGCATAGAGCCAATGCCTGATGTGATTAGAAAAGTATATCCCAGAAATGGGATATAAAGAGAAAGAGAGAGTGGATTATATATTGTCAACCAAATTAGACCTTAGGACAAATCCCAAGCAGAGTGATCTTGCCAGCAAATTAAGAAAGATGGCAAAGGCATGTGGACAGCATCTAACAGACACTATAGCAATTTCTCCCAGTCATTTCTCGGGGCACCACAGCTCAAACAGCTGAATCCTGGCAGCAGAGGAGACTGTGAACACACATACCTGCCAGAGGAATTATGCTTGTTGCCCCACACCAGCAAAACTCCTGTGTTGGTTCTGCTTACACCTCAGCAATGAGCACATGCCAGCAAGCCAGCCAGCTAAGAAGCATGATGGTTGGGCAGGAACTCTGCTCCTAACACTGTTCATGTTGCAGTTTGTTGTCTTGACCCAAATAAAAAGTGGAGGCTTTGAAAAGTGTAACTGACACCTGCTCACCACACACTGTTTCCTCTAGTACCACTCTTTCTCTTAGCACCTCTTCACCTATCTTTAGCAACAATGCAGCTACTTTTAAAGTCTACAGTCATACCCACAGTACACAATTCCTCTGCAAATTTTGTCTATCAAAGACCATCACAGTTTCTCCTTGACCCTTGCTCCTCCTCCAGAGATCTCTTGACCACTGAATCTCAGAGACTCCTCTCCATGTTTCTTAGCTTCAATTGGCTGTAAAAAATGTGTTTTCTGCCACTTTAGTCTTCTCTTGCTTCCGAAAGAGACTGTGAACGAACAGAAAGAGGTTAGGGCTGCTGATGATTACTGAGCAAGCATAACAGTTTTGAAACCATCTGTTTCTTCGTGACCTAGTTCTTATGTTTGTGCCCTAATCATTCCACACTGGATGTTGTCGGAGACAGGACAATGGCTCAAAACGGATATTTGATCAGACACAGCCTGGCAGCTCTAATGGAAGCCCTTCCCCACCTAGAAGAGGAATGCTGCTTCTCCCTCTAAAGAAGCAATGGAGTATTCCCTGGTAAAACTTCTGACAGTCTAACTCCCTTCTTGTGGGAGCCCTTCCCCACCCAGCACATCTTTGTTTCTCCACTGGACAGGTTTGCAGTATTTATAAGACAGTCCTATTGGGAACCTGCCAGAAAACCTACTATATTTCTCCCTCACCACACAATTTTATTGTGAAACTTTCAGTCCCCTGACAGAAAAGAGAGAAATCAATCTTCTACAGCCTGGCCAGATAAGCAAGAAAGTAAAGTTTATTGTATTTGTGCATCTGTCCCATGCAAGATGTCTTTACTTTTTCAGAGAGATCCTTACAAGGAATGGTCCAATGCAGGGTCAGGAGTCAGACTCAATGATCTTCTTGGGTCCCTTCCTACTCAGCATATTCTGTGATCCTGTTTCTGCTGTTTTAAATGAATGCCAAATCAATTTCAAGACCAAAAAGAGAACAGCAAAGATTCTGCAAAACTCTTCTCTCTCCAGTTTGATTACCAGCTTCAGGAGGGTTTGTTTAATTCTTGGAAACTGAATTCAGTGTTCACATCTACAAGATGCAAGTTAGCTCTGTAGCCTCATGGTCTGCTATTGTCTAAAACAAGAAATTTCACCTTAAGTGCTCTATCACAACAAGTGCTCCTTTTCTTTTTTCTTTATAATGCAAGTACCACTTATTTGAGCAAGTTGCATTTTCTCTTAGCTTTGTTCATGTCTGAAGATAAAGCCTGAGATAAACGAGACAAAAAAAGAGCATGTAAACATTTTGACAGATATAAGCTGCAGCACCATCTCAGCCTGTTTGGCCAGTGAGCCACTAGCTCCTTCCTCAACCAGGCAAGCAAACTGAACACTTTCATCCTTACCCAAAGACTGCAGTCTTAGTCCTGCCACACCAAGAGAAATCCCTCAGGAAACTCACCTTTTGCTGTGCTTGTTCAATGCTAGAGCTAAAAAAAGCACCTAGAATTTTAACAATAGCCTGGCTGCTAGTCCATTAAAGGAAATTGGTCAAATCCTGTGGCTCACTCCACTTGCAAAAAGTTTAACTTTTGAGTGTGCTTGCCCAAGTGGGTCGTTACCATAGCTCCCTGCCATGGCTGAATGGTGCTTTGCCTCCCTGAACTTGACAGATCAGTTCTTTTTAATACTGAATTACTTTCTACAATACCGTGTTGGTTTTTCCACAAGATCAGTTTTCAGTCTAGGTAATAAGTGAGGAATAGAAATATGCATAAATATGAATATTGTTTTATAGAGAAACCAAAGGCAATAGTAAACTACAGACACATGTTTTCCAGAACCTAATCAAGTACAGCTGTGATATTACAAGCTTGTGGCAAAAAGCCAGTGCAGGCATTTGGAGAAGGGTGCTTATGAGATGATGCTGAGCTGTGGCAGTTGTTCAGCATGCTTGGAAGCAACCTTACCTCCCTGCTCCCCTGAGCTCAGGGGACTGGAAAGACAAGCCAAGAGACCACAAGCAGAGCCAGGCCCTGCTTCAGAAGCACATTCCCAGGTTTGAATGGGCCAGCCTTTGAGGCACTGCCTTTCATTCCCTTTGCTCCCCAGGTACTGCAGCTCCAGCATCACATCTTTGATGTTCAAGAAAGGCCATGCTGAGAGTTCTAGAATTAGAAATACTTTCATGCAGCCTGGACTACTCACTCTGTGACAGCCCACTCTGCCAGCCCCTCCTCTCAAGGTTGGGGCTCAGATCACATTTGTTGTATTTTTGTCAAACTCCCACTTCAATTCAGCCCTGCTTTAACATCTGAAAAAACATCTGTTGTTCTGCAGTGCCATCTGCTTCCATCCCCAAGAATTCAGGCCAAAAATACCCAGGGACATTGAAAAGCAGTGTTAGCTGAGACACACATTAGGACAGCCCAGCAAATGGGTTATCTTAAAAACTTATAGGAATGAATGCAACTTAGTTTCTACCTCCAAGAGTAAGTTAGCATCATCATTCCCTTTGAAAGGGGACTACAGCAAATGAAACTAATATACTATATAAATATGCAAGGTGTGATAAAACAAAGAATTTATTCAAGGTGGAAGTTCATGAGCAGGAATACAGAAAAAGAGAGGGGCAATAATCCTTCAGAATTTAAATGCTTTCTAATTTTATAGCAATAACTAATGGTTATTACTATTAACCAGGCATCAACAAGCTTGTCATGAATGATGAGTCATTTCATGGTAAAATACAGTGGATCTCTTTATGCATCACTTTTTGAAGAGAGCAGGACCTGAGGAACTACCCAGGCCATCTCTGCCCAGTAGTAAAAACTTTAGTGTGTGGCAGTCCACAAAGAGCACTGAGTTAACTTCAGAGAATAACACAAAATAATCACTACAGGAACCTGCCCTGTGACTTTGCAATTCAGGTCACCCATGAGTGAAAATATTCTTCATGAGGACTCTATCCAGTTCCCACTGCCTCCCACAGGGTCTTCCCTTCATTGTAAGACTGGCTAAATAGACAATAATATAATATTTGGGATTGTATGTCTTCAGGCTTCTGGGCATTCAACCCAGAAGATACAAGATACAATTTATAAACACATTTTTCCCCCTCTGTACTCTTTTCTGCCTCTGGAAGAGCACTAGCTGCTGTGAACAGATTGTGCTAGCTGAAACAGGCAACACAGTGACAGGAAACCCAAGAGTACACTCTGTAATATTAATGCCCTAAAATTAAAAACTCTTATTAAGCAGTAAAGGGATGTTAGTGTAAAGCAAAGGTTTTTGTAAGAGATCACATACTCCATGCTGTTACAATAGTTCATTCCCACTTCCAGGCTTTGGTTGCTAAGCTAAATTGCAGAACTCTTCATAACAAATCCTTTACCAGGAATAGAGCTAGAAGAGAATTTTACAAAATGCTAAAATGGCACTCAGCTTACATTTAATTTCAAGTTTGGCAATTGTACTCTGCTATCTTCAACTTCCTGTTTTCGATCTTTTAAGAAAATGTTGCGGAAGTTTGCAATGGAAATAAAAATCGATAATCAGTTCAATAATTAACTAACCCAGATTCAAAATTGAAAATAACTGCTTTGTGTTTGAAATTTGTCTATTCTTTCTCAGAGGAAGACAACATTTATTCAAACATTTAAGTTTACTTCAGTAGAGGAAAACCAGTTTGCCTTCATAGTCCATTATAATATTTCCAAGGGGAGAGCTTTATTACAGGAAAAATAGCTACTCTCAATTTTTGACTACTGGGAAGTCTTCAAGAGTGAAACATGAAACAAAAGTTTGGTTTTTTCCTTCTAAGTATATATGCTGTATACGATCTGATTTTTTCTAGTCACAGATCAGTTTTTCCCCCCAGTCAAGGAAAGCTACATTAAACCAACTGTTGAGCACGTGCTTGTGCTAACTGCAGCCAGAAAAAACATTGCATTAGCGCCAGTCTTGGGAGAAGCTGTAATTTGTCACAGTAACCTTCTAAAATACACGTGGGATATGAGCAATAATTTTGCCCTAATTGCCACACCATTAGCCAGTACAAAATGTCAGTTGGGCAGCAGCAGCTTCATTAGAATTGCCCTACCTGAAAGCAGCCACACAGCAGCTGCCAAGCCACCGGTGTTCAAATTGCTTCTGCACAACAGCTCGGACTCCTCCACTGCAGCTTCAGGCAAATGGCCTAAAAACTGATTGCCACCTGGCTGCTTTCAGGAGTTGGGCTTTTACACCACAATTTCACTTTGAAAAATAATGGAAGCAAGTTACCCGTTGGCAGATATACCACCAGGAAGAATTACAAAGGGATGAAGTAGACGCCGCTTACACTGTTACACTCAAGGCACATATTCTTGTGTGCCAGGTGGGGTACCTGACAATTGCACATTTGTCTGTAGTCTTGAAGGAGAGCCAACCAATTAGCCAAGAATGGTCTTTCAATAAAGCTCAAAGTCCAATCATGTCGAGTTTTAGATAAAATTTTATCTGTTTGATTTAGGGGCACATTGTACTGCTGTTGAAATATCCCCCTCCCTGCCCTAAAGTGAAGATATTTTGAATTTCTTTCCTGAAGCAGGCACAGCTTCTACTCTACTGCCCCTTCCTTCAACCCACTGAATCATAAATTCCATCTTCCCAAAGACTTGATGTCTTTTGGTCATCGTACATACTCATTCCAGAAAATAACCTGTATTCTTCACTTCCATTCCAATGCTCACTTAGCATGAAGCTGTATTTATGAGTCTTATCTAACATGGTCTTTAACAGTTGACAAAGTTACTCATCTGCAGTGTCATTTATTACCCTATCCACCTTTGTATTTTCTGCAGAACAAGCTGACAGAGGTTTAATAACAAAAAAAAAACCTGCCTCAGGAAGACTGAGGAAATACAAAGTTTTTGCTTGAATATTAATGTGAGATTCAGGACATGAACATGAGACTTCCAGCAAGTTTTCCTGCCAATAGCTTTCTTCCCTCTCTCTTTTTTTTTTTTTTTTTTGTGTGATAATGGGTTTCTGCACTGACCTACTCTAATTTTTCCAGAATAGTACTTAAAAACCATAGCTCCCTTATAGCAAACATTTACTAAAACCAAGCAAACTTGCCCAGAATCCACAAAAATTTATGCACATCCAATTAAGTCAGGGATGTTATTTGCAAGCATTTGTATGAGTAACCACTAATTACCCAATTGACCTATTTTGAAACTTCAACAGTCCTTAAAAATAATTTTAGAAACTTCCTGCATGACAGTTTTCTGTAACACGGGTGAAAACATTGTGCTTCACTCAAACCTGGTGCCACATTTGGCAGAAGTGGAAGGCTAGCCACCAGAAAGCACCATACTGTGTCTTTAAGTTTGCACAGTGTTCCTCCTCATGGACCAGAGGTTCCCAGTGTTTTTCAGGCTATGACCACTCTTTTCCCACCCTCCTTGTGGCTCGGTGTTTCTTCTGTTGCCAGGGCATTGCAAACGCGTTGAAAAGACAGAAGCTCAAAATGGCATCTAAAGAGTTTTAGTGGAGCAGAGAGGCTGCAGCTAGCTTTCAAGACTTAGACATCAGCTGTTGTCACAATCAAACACACAAGGAAATTCAATCAAATATTTTTCTAAAGCTTGATATGAAGAAAAAAATCCCTCAAAGAACATTCCTCCATAACTACCACTCTTAATACACTCCCTTGCTTCATACTGCTTAAGGGTATTGAGTCTCTTAAAATATCCAGCTCACACTTGGTCACTTAAGAAAACAATCCTTTTTCATTTCAAATAATTGCTCTCATGTTCCACTACTGAAGACAGAGTGCAAAGTTAATGACACAGAATACATTCTACCCCAAATATGTTCTACCCAACCTAATTATTTGCTGTACAGAAAATACACTTAACCGACAGACTACTCGAATGCAGCATGCAGAATTTAGGAAGAAACAGTTGTTAAATTCCAGGATTTTCCCGATGAGAGAGTTGCTGCCCTCACCAGCAGTGAGCTACAGTAACAGAACTGCTCTTTACATTTTGCATTCAATTGAAAAACAAAAACTAAGAAACTTGTGTGTGAAGTGTATATTTAGAGAAGCCAGAGCTTAAAGAAATCCATCATTGGCAAATAGCCAAGTCCTGTTTGGAAAGCTGGGTAATTCCTATCTGTTTTCTTAAAACAGCTTCACAATAGAATAGACAAGCTACAGCAAAGTAAACTCTGGCTTCTCTTAGAATTTACTGTAAATAGAGTCATAGTATAATTTAGACTGAAAGGGACCTCAGGTCCCCAAGATGAGCCCCCTAACACTGAGCAGGATCAGACCCAAGGCCACATTGCTCCGGCTTTATCCAGTTGAAAACCTCCCAAGGTAAGCTCTTTGAGCAGCCTGGTCACTGTCCTCATAAAAGGGTTCCACCACCTAAATTTAATCAGGACCTCTAGTTTCAAATTATGCCACTGTCTCTAATCCTCCCAACACCCCCAACTGTAAGAAGCAGACCACTTTCCTGACAACCTCTCCACATTCACTGGAAGGTTGCTATTAGCTCCTTCTGAAGTCACATCTTCTGTTATACTGAAGATCTTGTTTGTAGGCAAAGAGGAAGCACAACATATATACAAATTAAACTAAGAATTTATTTTAAGCATTTGGAAATCTTAACCCTATTAGTCTAGATGTAATTACTGTAGGAAAAGAATAATAATGCAGGTTGTGTGCTTTTATACAGAAGTTGCAGTAATAGAGTTAAACTGGAAAGACGCATTTCTCAGTTTCTCTCCTTTTTAGGGGTTATTTTCACCCTTCTACTGTTATTCTGCATCTCAAAATCAACATCTCCAGGCTGCTGGAGAGGATAACTTGAAGCTATCAGCATGTGAAGTCCTTTGTTGGGAGGAATACGCTGCTGCTTTCTTCCTCCTTTCTCCAGGATCTACTTGGGGTTATTTTTATGTTTGCTAACAAGCTTTTACATCTTTGTTTTTCCTTATTGGCCTTCAGATCCAAATATATGATATATGAGCCCTTCACATATGTTAGATGTTATTTCTTTGTTCTATTACTTCCTAAACACAATTTTGTCCAGTTCTTGTTCTGCCTTAAACAACCAAGCCAAAAAAAAAAAAAACCTCAAGCAACCACGAAACCAGAAAAACCTATCAAAAACCAAACCACATAAAAAACCCCTACAGCCAAAAAAAGAACCTCCACTCCCAAAAAAAAAGAAAAAAAAAAAAAGAATTGCAAGTCCCCAATCCCTTCCCTGGCCCCAGACAAAACCCCCATATTTGACTGCTGGTGAGTAACCTCTCACCAGGTCTATGGGGTTTCCAGTGCCACACATGTGCCCCATCATTAATTTCTACTCTTCTATTTTACATCCTTTGTTTCCAATTCTAAAGGTCTGCTATCATATAACATGCCTGCATTTCTGTCCACATCATTATTCTCATAATGATGTCATATAAATCATAAAGATCTTACTGCACATAAAATACCTGCTTATTACTCTTATACATATAAAACTATGGTTGCACCACCTAAAGGTAAACAAAAGTAAAAGAAATTATCCACAGACATCTGGCCAGTTTATAGAAATTGTTCTAGCAAAGCTAAGTAAAACAAAGATACAGGCAGGTCAAAGAAAGTCCAGAAAGGGAAGTATGATATCCGTCCTCAGTCCCAAGGCCTTGCAGACTCAGTGTTAAGCTCATGGCCTGTTACCAACAACCATAATACATTATCAGAGTGCTGCATCATGACCATCTTGGAAGAAGCCGAACAAGCCCTAATCTATGATCATCCTAGTGGCCTTTCACTAAATTTGTTCCAGGTGGCTGAAATCTTCCTTGAACTGGGGAACCCAAAAATTAGACACACTACTGTACATGCAGTCTAAAACAAATTGCCAGATACACCATCCTAAGTACTATTAATACTCACCCTGCCTTCTGTTATTGATAGGTAATTGCAATATATTAGCTATTTCTGAGAAGTTCCTACTTTAATTTACCTTCTTTAACTGCTCATACTCTTAGCTGGATACTGCTTCTTCTCAGTAGATAGAAGCATGTTAAATAAAAACAGACAAGTCTCCAAAGGCTGGAGTTTCATGGGTAACACCTACCTGTTATGGCCTGACACAGCTGGGCCACAGGACCCTTTAACATCTTGATAGATGCCAAGGCATAAAGAACCCCAAGGGAGTATTGAAGGGCTGGCTTTCCAAAGACCTGTAAAAGTTTAAGATATTACCACTACAACTCTCCATGTTTACTAGCCCCACAGTCCAACTAACCAAGCAGAAACTTGAGTTGGTGGTTGTGTTTTGTTTGATTGGGTTTTTTTACCCAAATAATTCCACACACTATGTACCTTAAGAAATTGCTCCTATGAGATTCCTTTAGTTACTGAGTGTGAAAGATGATCTAAAATCTGAAGCAATTGACGTTGGTGGTAAGACCAGTGAGTTCCAGACTAAAAAAAAAAAATCACCTATTTATTTGGATACTTCAACATCTCTCTCTACAAGACTAAGCTACTGTGCTGAAAGTAAGACTGCATATGTATCAGTAGCTAAAGTATCAAAATTACAACTCACAAGTACAGCAAAGGAAAACTTTGCTAAGTAAATCTCAGTTACAGCTCTTGACTCAAACTTCCACGCCAAATCTTCCAGGTTGCTCAGTGGTTAATCTCTAGGGACAATTTTGTTTCACAAACAGCCGTAGCAGGAGCCCTATAGGTGTCCACAACCAGGGAGTCTCAGAAAGGACGTGTGGTGGGAAATGCTGCACTGCTCATCGTAAGCCACCACATCTGTGAGACAAATTCTGAGTGCTGTATTAGTCTACATGTCGAAAGGGGGATGGGGAGGAGGCAGTACTTGCAGGGAAGACAGACAAAGCTGGAGAAAGCAGTATGAAATTACTTAGAGAATCACACGTTAATTCAGGTCAGAAAGGAGCTCAGGGTGACCACCAACCCCTCCTCCTTCTCAAACCTGGGTAAACTACAGGATTGGACCGTGTTACTCATGGTTTATTCTAGCATTCCCCTGAACACCTTCAAAATAGACAGAAAAATCTCTCAGGCAACCTAGCACACTGTTTAACTGTCCTAAGGGTAATATTTTTAATATTACATCTTGGCAGAACTTACCCTACTTCAAATTATGCCTGTTGTGTCTCATCCTCACACCTGAGCACCCCTGAGAAGTCTTGCTTCATCTTACTCAATAACTTCTTTAAGTTCAGCTATATGCTTTAGCATTTTTGATTACAAAAGTAGTCTGGATTTCTACAAGACAAGCAAAGTCTGTTTTAAGTGAGGTGCAGCAGGGGTGCAAGCAAACTGACCTTCCAAGAGGCTCCATTTGACTCTAGTGATAAGGACCAACTCCAGATGTTGGAGAGTGATCCAGAAGTCAACAGCTGCTCTTGCAAAGAAAGGGGGCTTACTTTTCATTAATTATTTCACAATATTAGTATTAAATATATAATAGTCCAGACTGATAAATGAAGTGTCAGTTTCTAAAATCCCAAAATCCAAACAGGAAACCCTTAGCACCTCAGATCAAGGGATAAACAATCAACCTTATTAAACCAACAAACCAAGTTTATTTATATAAGTCTGTACAATTGTGATGAACTATGCTAGGACACCAATGAAACAAAGTAAACAAATCTCTCCCTCTCTAACAAGTGGGAGGTGTAGTCACTCACCTTTACATGCACTTAAAGAAAAAAAGATTACAGCTTTCATACAATTATGTAACTATTCAAGAGTACTTTCTTCATGTATTATTCTCAATATAAGAGGTTTGCATGATAATTTACTGATGGTTGCCTTCTCTGAAAAACAGTATTTTAACAAAACCCAGAGACTTTGAGAGGGTAAGTGGCAGTTTCATAATTGCAGATAACTAGAACATAGTCCATCATTAAGACTGGCATCCTAAACTTTCTGCATCTCCTGTGTTTCAGTTTTCTCTGCTAAAAGTTACTTGCAACACCGTATGGGTATCATCCACATTTTGGTTGTATTACAGATAGTCCTGTGTTACCAAATGTAGAAGTTAACTAAACCCAATACATCAAGGCCAAGCATATTAAAAATACTGTTATTAGGGTTAAGTTTACATTTAGATACCACTTATCTGCATCTCAGAGCTCTGAGGCATTTCTGTGGAAAAAATCAGTTCCTGAACTGTTCGATTTGGCAATTATTTCTGCAAACCATTAGAGAGTGATTATTTTGAAAACTGTCTATTGCAAAGTAAGTTTAGATTTTTTATCACAAATCTTTAACATCACTTTAGCTGTTGAAAAAACCAAATCATACCAAATTCATATTTACACAGTGAATCACAATGTTTCCTATGATGTTATGATGGTAGATCCCATAAATCCAATCCTAAAGTCTTAAGTATGTATATGTGAGAGCCTACTGTAACTCCAGAGAAGCTGCTAAAATAGGCCATCAAATAAAGTGGTCTATGATTACATATTTAAAGAATAATCCACGTGTCCTAGAACTATGGACTATTCAGTAAATAAGTACTGAAATATTTCTATTTATTTGTTTACATGGTAGGCTTCATACGTTGATTTTCTTTTTATACACAGTTCGTAGAATCAATCTGCACACAATTACATGATGTTTCTTTAAAGCTACTGTTAAAAAAAGGAAGTGAAAGTTAAATAAGAACTAGATTAAAGTTTCATTAAGAATCCAACAAGAAAGTATCAAACACAGGTTAAAACATAACCAGTGTATGATTTCAGAAAAACAGTAATGCTCTGACACAAGAAGAGCATTGCATTTTCCCTCTTTAGAGTCCCTCAGAAACATTCCTATCCAGTTCAGTGCTTCAGTTGTTATATATATACTGGCCTGAGTAGGAACACACACGTGCTTGCATGCTTACCTGAATGAGGGCCTCTAACCTTTTAGACTTCTAATTATCTTTTAATTTAGTTCTTAGTTTCATATATTCAGTCGTATCTTGTTTGGAAAAGCTCTTTGTTAAATGTCACTTATATTTACATTTGATTTTTTTTCTTTTTTACACCTGAGTGATAATTTAGCTGTCAATTTGTGTCCAGTCAAATATTTCATAAAGCCATACAATTCTTGTGCTCATGTTGCACTCCACTTGTACCAGTTTATGTATGAAAAACGTCCATCACCTACCTCTCATATTACCCGCTGACCTTTCTATTATGTCCTTCCCCTTCCATAGAATGTGATTTTTAAAAAAAGTGTTGTTAATTGATAGAAGCCCCATTTAAATGGTTCAGAAAGCAAGAAACAAAGTGAGCTGGAGCCCAGTGAAGACATGATGACTTAACAAATATGTAATACTGAAAGCTTGGAGAAGATATTAAAGCCCAACCAAATGAGCTCCCCAGGGTCACCCCACAAAAAGCTACTTCACCCAGTTACAGCTGTAGAGTCTGGATGTGCTATAGATGACAAGTCCCACATTAAGAGCTGTATACTTCTTTCTCATCAGTTAAGTGTAATTAAAAAAGGGAACATGAAGTTAAACAGCTATATCAGCCAAGCCGTTTTAGTAAGAAGAATCACATTTAATGAGTTTCTTTCTTGCAATTTCAGATGCTCAAGTACAGCTGGTAGAAATTCAAAACAGCCGTAAAGAACTGTGACAGACGGATACAAATAGTACTGCAGCTTAAAAATGATAAAAAACACCTGAAAAAAAGTCACACAACCCTCCCAAAAAAATTTACACTTTGAACCTAGGCCAGTTTTTGAAGATTCCCTTCTCCAAAGCTAGGATGAAGGAGGAAGAAGAGGGAGAAAGTGCAGATGACCTTCCAGCCACAAAGGTCTTGCGCCAATGTTTATTCACTGTGCCTGTGGTGGTATGTAAGGGGAGATCACCAAGTGCTGATTCTGCGACTGCCAAGAGATTCCTATGGAAATCCAGACCTCAGGCTAATACTGAACACAGAGTGGACCAACGAGCTGCATCAACAAAATAAAAACAAAACTCAAACTAAAAGAAATGGGAAAACCCCAAATAGCACAGATCCACATTTGTGAGGGGAGCAGAGGAAAGGGCAAGAAGGGAGGTCTATACAGTAAATAGTTGAATGGTTTATGTTACAGATGACTGGCAGTTTTAAAGAGTCTCTTCCCAGCTCCATTGCTGTTCTGACCCAGAAGGGAGAACTGAAAAGGGAGGAAGAAAAAGTAGGACGACATCATCATGGAGCATGCAGGATCAGAAGCAGCAGAGTGGGCATGCTCAAATAAGCCCCCGTCTCTTTTTGTAGTCCTCCAAGTTCAATGATCGCCGAGGGGCACCATCTTTTGCTGGAGGAGCCTTGGAGGTGATGGCCAGTGCCTTAGATTCTGTTAGGGACAAGAAAAGAGTAAGGATCAAACTACAGGCAAACTACAAAATTTTACTTGTTGTTTTTGCTGACAACTTCACCCCAAAATAATGTTTGGCTTCTCTAGTACATATCAGGTTAGAGCTTCAGTTAATAATACAGACAGTATCAGGGAGCTTATCTTCATAGATGTAGCACATGCAATTTTGACTGTGTGTTAATCCAGCTGTTAATCCACAGACAGTAAGCAGAAAAAGTCAAATGTTCTATCTATGTCTATAGCACACATTTTATCAGTCTCTAGATTCTTCTGTTAAGCAAGGAGACTGCACAAAGAAAAATGCCAAAATGGTGTTCTAAGGAAAACTGTATCTCTCATCCTCTCTTCAGTGTCCTTCAGTGCCTAACCCTCATCTGCTTGCTAACTCTCAAGTTCATAACTCTCACTAGCTGTTTCAGGAAGTCTCTTGTTCTTCACCTCCTACCATATCCTGTAGTCTTGCATCCAGAGTTTCAATCTTGAACTAGTTTGGAAAGACAAGTTCTCCTACTCTTGCTTCTGAACAAGGTTTGTCTTTGTGTATTCTTACAGTACTTCCTAAATTACTGTCCTCCAAGAAACTGCAGATCTAATCTTTCAAGTAATGCAAGAAATATTAATCCTTGTGTGTCAAATTGCACTGATATACTCCCCCCACACTTTCCTTCCACTGGAAAACAACTTTATAGGACACAAGAAAATAGCCTCAAGTGGCACTAGGGAGGTTTAGACTGCATATTAGGAGAAATTTCTTCACCAAGAGGGTTGTCAGGTTGCTCAGGGAAGTGGTTGAATCACCATCCTTGGAAGCATTTAAAAGATGTGTAGCTGTGGCACATGGGGACCTGGCTTAGTGGTGAACTTATCAGTGTTGAGTTAATGGTGGGACTTGATAATCTTAAGGGTCTTTTTCAATCAAAATGATTCTATGACACTAAACTGTTCTTGTCACCCATCTCATGCTGTCAAAGTCAAGATATTAAAGAGGAAGAGCCAGCAATTTTGTGTCTCTTATCTTCAGTCACTGGTAAGTGTTTTCATTTCCCTAAAATTTAGCTTCAATACCATCTGGAATATCTGGAATGCCTAAGTCAGGAAACAGTAACTTGGTAAAGCAGCAGGTTCAAAATCAAGTAAAAATACTTTATCCCCACAGTATGTGCACAGAGAACAGACAGCTTATCTGCCGTCAAAAGTTATTAGACAAATTAACGAAGTAAGTACGAAGGTAGCTGCCAAGACGTATTAAATACAACACCCATCTTTTCCCCAAGGATTATGCAAGTCATAGATAATAAAGACTGGAAGGGTATATAAAAAACTCTCATTATCTCCTTCTTTCCCTGAGCTTTTAAATCAAGTTTATGGGGATATGCAGGCTTTTAGTCTAACACAATACGGTTGTTCTCGTTTTCTCAATGGATGTCACTATCACACATCCCCTCCTCCTCGGTTCAAGATACTTCCCAAGTTGGTAAACAGAGTGCTTGCTCCCATTTTCAAAAGCCTACCAATAACTTTGAAAGAATTATTCTGGAAGAATTAAGTTCTACCCAAATGGGCTGGACAATCACATTCCCAAACCCTGATGGAACACCTACCTGAACTGGGAACCTGAAGATCAATCTTTACATCAAAGTCATGCACTTTAAAAAGATCTTCTGAGAGGTCACTAGCTGATTTAGAGTTCACATCTTTATCTTTTCCTTGACCCTGAAATGAAAACTACAGGTAAGTCTCCAAACATTATCTGGCCATACTAACAGAAATTAAAATGTTTTTTCCCCTCTTCTATCATAAACATACTTAGTGTAGCTTTCATACTGCTAGAGCAACTTAAATTTCCTTTGCCAAGAAACAAGAAGCTATTGTTTTTCTATGATAATGCTCTACAGGATACCCTTTTCTAGAACTGAAGCATGCACACCTGCCATTAGTCACAAGCTTCACAGAACTAAAGTGTGACAATGTGAGGAACATAACAGAGACTGAAATAGAGACTTGCCTTACTCATGTCCTTTGGAGCATCTGGTAACACACCAGATCCATATTTTGCATTTAGTTGGGCAAGGATGGCAGCTTGGACAGCAGGATCTCTGGACTGCAGAGGCGAAATATCAGGGAAGAATAAAAATAAAAAATTACTGCATTTAAATTGGCAAAAGCTAGAACTACATTTTGTTAAAAGTGTTCATACCCATGAATCTAAAACCATAGGAAACTGTTACCAGTTCACCCAACTTTCAGAATCTCAAAAGGCTACTGAAATAATCCTGACAGTATCTGACTAACAAACTAAAAATCATCTTCAGAAAGCTTTTATTTGAAAAAATCAGAAGTACATTTCCTGATGATATTTGTTTCTGTGACTACTCTTAATGCTACTGTAATAGGTATATGCTTTCAGCTTACAGTTCTGCCTGAAACACTCTACTAGAGAGAAGAAATCTTTAGAAGACTATTTTCTTTACCTAATAGTTCTCTAGCATAATAAAGCTACTCAGCTACAATTCTTTTCTAATAAAGAACTATTTCAGAAATAGTTAACTCGAGCCCTGCAATAGAATTTCTCTTTTATTTCCTTGCTGGTTTGTGGAGACTGATGAGAACCAACCTGAGCAGTTGTTTTTTAAGTACCTACACCAGAACCACACACTGTTGTGGAACAGACCTCAACAAGGCCAGATTACTTAGAAGGATGAGGTGATCACCTTGCTATTCATCAGTTTTTTGTGCAGTAGAAGGTTTTGCCACAGGATCACACAAGAAGTTTGTGTTGAACCACCTCATCCATCACAGGCCCAAAATGTTTGTTCTCCTCTCACCTTTAACTGATCTTTCAGGAAACTTTCAGCTAATTAGAAGTGAAACTCACACAAAAAGCGAACGGTCTTCACAGAGCTAACTAAATATGAATAATTCTACATAGATGAACTTACTACAGAAGTCTCCATCATGGTCGCTTTTGCAGTACATACCAACATCACTTACATCCTTCACACTTTGCATTAAAAAAACAGAGACCAGGATCTCACTCAGCTGCATCTCACACTGGCATTCAGGGTGTTAACAGCATATGGCACAGTTGGGAATTTTTGTTCCTACACTCTGCATTACATTGGTTTCTGTTCTTCAGCAAATTGCCTCAACTGAACTTAAGTATTACACTCACATTAGACACTATTGTGGGCTTGCACTGCCGCCTAGTAAAGGGGTCCATTTGTTGGTTTTTCATGCTGTGACTTTCAGCCTGGAGAAGAAATAGCACATGGTTTTGCAGAGTTTGCTACTTGCACCCCTTTAAATCCTCCCACAGCTCCCCATCCTGCAAGTACTCATCAGCTATACACAATACCAAGATCAGAGGAAAACCAGCAACAACATTACAGATTACAAAGATTTTAATGCATCCATCGTCCTATGCTTCACAGGACTAAACTGTCCTTATTGCATACAATAAAATAAAATAGGCACACAACTCTCAGGATGGTTAATGCTTAAGCATTTGTTAACAAGCTTAACTCTCCCTTAATAAAAATGTAACTACAGAGAACTGAGTATCTCCTTCACTGTTTTATTATCTGAAGTCTCCTTCATGAGGAGACTTATTTTTTCTTGCCCATATAAAAAGCATTAAGTCACTCTTACAGTCACTAATCTGCTGATGATTGAGTTGAGCAAAAGGATAAAGCAATGTGCTTTAAAATCATGTCATTTGCCTAGGTGAAAGATTTTACAGGTCATGAAAAAAAATTAGTAACTTTGCCATGCAGTTATCCCTCTTTGCATTATTTCATCTCTACTTGTACAAAAGTATTAATTCAGCACTATTTACCACAAGAGCCTTCTCAGACTCAACGATATTCCACTCTCTATTTCTCTGGTTGATGTAACTGCAGAATGGAAAAAAGGAGGGTGGGGGAAAGAAAAAGAAAGTGACAGTCATTTATCAGTCCCTGTACAACAAAACACCTGACAGCATTCTTGCAGCTTCATCCTGACCATAAATTACTCTTACTGCAACACAACTGCCACCTGGGGTATATAGAGGAGTTTACATTTTTGACAGTTTTAACTGAATGACAGATACAAGGAAGTAAAGATAGACTAGCACTAATAAAGCACTAATAGAGCCATTACAATAAACATTAACACATGGTACAGGAAAAAAGAAACTAAATCCTGCAGTTAATTTGTTAATGCATTAGTTTTCTTTTTAAAATATTGTTTGATACAATTTAAGAAAAAAAATTCCCAATATCTGCTTCTTACCTGATTGCAGAAATATTTTTTGTTCGTTGACGATCCAGGGCCTCTGCTCTCTCTTCAAGTTCATTAAGTTGATCTTGAATCTGCTTGGCCTTATCTTGGTCCCCCAAGTCCTCAGCCATAGCCTTCAAACAAACAGTAACTCATTAGGCACTACTCTCTACCCAGAATTACTCAGAGAGACAAGGGATATATCCATGAATCAGTCAGCTAACCCTACGCCAGTTGTGACTGTTCTTCCCTGCATGGTAAGAGTACAACAAAGAGCTACACTTTCCTTACAGCTCAAGGCAAAACTGGATTTTCTTATTCTGAAGAACTCTGAAAACTCTGAAATCCCTTACACAAGGAAGATGTAGGAACACTGGTCCTAGCATGAGGAGGACAGCTCAGTTAGATGGCTTAAGTTACTAGTTTTATTAGAGTTTAACATCCCCATTTAGCAGACCAGGAAAAGAATTATTTCCACAACTGCCAGTTGCCATTTACTTCAGGGAGCTGCGAGTCCCCTGAGGCACGACAGCAGCTTATTGTGCCACCTGCTGACAATAGAAAGCAGCTGCACCCCCTGTAACAGTAATTCACATGTTTGTGCATAACCAGATAGCAAACACAAAAATACAGTTAAGCCACGGAATGTATTAATACAAACTCTTGGGTTTTACTGTATATGAAACATTAATGTCTCAAGAAAGAAAAACAAGTCTTGGTTTTATTCATGCAGTCCTATCTTCAGAGATACTTAAGACTGCTTGTTTTCTTCACTTCTTGGTTTTTATGTACTATTAGGTCTACTTGTTCCAGGAGGAGAACAGGTAAAACAGTTCACGGCAAGTAAATATTTTGGCCACTTCTTTTTTTTTCAATATAAATTACCAGCCATGAAGTGACAATTCAGTTACCCCTGAGTAACAAATAATGAAACACAACTTTTTTTCCTATTTTGAAATAAGAAGAAGAAATCAACTTTCAAACATTATTATGAGGAACTCTAAAAACAAAACCAAACAAAACCAAAATCAAAACAAAAAACAACAAAAAACCCTAAAACCAAACAACAACCAAGAAAACCCCCAACCAAACCACAAACAAACCAAAAAACCAAAAAGAACCCTGTAAATGACCAAAAGAACCCCCTCAAAACAAAAAGAAATAACTAAGAGAAAAGGAAAAAAGGAAAAGTTTCTGAGGCAGATGAGCTTAAGACCTCATTTAAAGGACACAAAAAGAGACAGCTGTAATTGTGGGCAACTGCCCCTAAAAAAGGAGTGCAATAGCTCCGACTGGCTTCTGAGTATTCTGACCCCAGCAATGAATCTTGAGAGCCACCTTCCAGCTGGACAGTTAAAGTCGAGCTTACTGCTGACTACTGACAAAATCCAGACGAGCCCCAGTTCTTCGAAATCAAAGACTGCATTAAGGTTACAAGCATCATCTCATCTCTCACCTTCTCCTTTAATAGCTGAGTTTTCTTCATGGCATAATTTGGAGGTGCTTTTCTGAACCTTTCTTTCTCTTTCACAATCTGTAAGATGCAGAGGAAACAACATGAATATGCAAATATTAAATCTGTATTCCAATGCTTGGATATTAGAAGTAACAGATGAGTATCACCTAAGAAATTTATTTATTGCCACTGAATTTTACATATGCTCTGACAGTTTTGTTTTTCAGTTTGTGCCTTTGGTAATGAGTTACAGCTCCATTCTCCCCACTACTACAAAAACCTGATGCTAATCACCTTTGGGCAGTATCAACAAGTACAAAACTGCAGAAACTGTGATAAATGCAACTACCATAATGCTGTCAGTTTTTCAGAACTTGAGAACTAAGTTGCCATGCTCAGGAGTTCAGAGCCACACAACACAAGTTCAAGAGGAGATAACAGGGCACAAATGATGAAGAAAAGCAGGAGTGAAAACCAAACAAAAACAGGATCACCAAGCTACTCTATCCAGTAATGAAACTTCCTCTTGATCCTTTTATCTCCTTCTTGGAAAGCAAATACCATGATCATTTTGCTTTGTAACAACTACTGCTTTTCTGCATGAGTTCCTGTCACTTTTAAGCACTGACACAAGTTCACTACAATCCACCATTTACCTCTTCAATGTCCTGATCATTAAACTTGTAGTTGAGTGCTTCTTTGATGGACACTTCCTTCTTGTTTATCTCATCTAGTGTGGGTAGCTGCATCCCAGCAGAGAACATCTAAACACAAGACAGAGTTACTTTCTACTTAAAGTATGCTTGGCAGAAGGCTGCTAAGAAGAAACTAAAGTCTGGCAAACTTACTGCTTCCTTCCACTTCATAAATTCACTTTCAGTAAATTCCTGATTTGAGACAAACTCCAAGCGAAACACACGTGAATCACTGCCATGCCTGCAACAAGAAAGTCAAACAACATCCCCTTGTGATGGTGCAAAGTGGTCCCATTGGATCTACACACGTAAACTGATTAAAGAAGCCCAAAACCAGACAACCCCATGTCAACACAATCATAACTCCCTGCATGAAATTTTTGGGGTATTTATAATTTCCATTATGCACAAGGAGAAAAAAAATAACAAATAAACATTCTAGCATTAAAGCAGCATAACAAGATTCAGTCTACTTCCCAGTTCTCACCTCCAAACCCCACACAGAACATTATTTGCTATGAAAAGGACCCTGACTTATGAACTAAAGAGGATTACTTTACCGCAACTGTAGTCCTTTGTTTGTCCGTGTGCCACCAAGCTGGTAAACCTTTGCAGTCTCTACCACACCAGTTATTTCAGCAACCTGTATCACAGAGTAAAATACACAAGAAGAAGGATGCAAGAGAGTTTTTTTTCGTGTACTTGGAATATATCTGGCATATTCAAGCCTTTTCACTAGAGATAAAAAACCTTAATCTAACTAACAATTCTAACCAGATCAAGGAAAGCAAGACTCTTCAGTATACATTATCAGGTACTGAATTACTTGGTTCATGCATAATTTTTGAGTTACTAAATTATAGCATCTGGATGCTTGATGCAGTTTTTGTATCTTCTCAACTCTGCCTTCCTGATCAAATAGTGTACACTCCCCCAGCCTTTCCTATTTCCTTCTCAAATAATGTTGGTTTGGGTTAACATATAATCCACATGAAATACACTAATGCTGCTCACATACCAAACACAGCCCTTCTGGGGGCCTTTTTAATGCAATTTTAGAGAATATTATTGTATCCTACGATTAGAGCAATGAAACAGAAAAACAAAACTGTGTTCTCAATCACATTCTCTTCTGAAGGCACATTGGTGTACTAGAAATTTTGTAAAAAAAGAGTCAAGACCACACAATAACTTGGGAACAGTCCTAGAAATAAGGAGTGAATGTTACTCATCCTTACTTGGTCTAAGCAGAGTCTGGAACTCTAATTTGCAATACAAATGATGAGACAAGACAACATAAACCAAAGCTGGAAGATCAGGCTTTGTTAGTGCTCCCTCTCTCTCACTAAATGTATCTCCTCCCCCAGGTGGTCACATAGATTTATTTATTCTTAAACCAGTCTCTTCCACCTTTTTGGCAGCAATTAATTTTTCTGGTTATAAGCAACTGTTTTGTATCAATCAACCAGTCACCTATACCTGAGAACTGATAAGCTGCATATTTTATTACAGCACCAAAAAAAGAACTAAATCCCTCAGAGCTAAACTTACCCGATAAACAGGTTTACTGTTGTGATTGCCAATGCCAATACGGACAAAGCAGCCAGTGACTGTCTTGGCAAAGAAGGGCATGTGACACCAGCGTTCCAGCTTGTGCCGCGACAACCGAACTCGGTTCAGTTCTTCAGGCAAGGACACTGGCTGGGACTTGGGAGGAATTTCTTCTTTCCTGGTTTGGGAAAGGTGAGAGGGAATAAAGAAAAAAGTAGAGACATAATCAGAACCCAAAAAGGGGGTCCTGAGTAAGGAGCAGCATGAGCACTATTTAAATTCCCAGTAAAGGGAATGACCCATCATGCACTAGGTGACTGTACATGTATTAATTATGCATTCATAAGAAAGGCTTAATGTGAAGTCCTAGATGTATTAAACACTGCCCCTGCTATCAGAAAAAGACACACACCAAGAACGCTTCAAGATAAGCCAGAACACGTATCTGCCCAGATATGTGCCAGAGTTCTGCAGCTGCTGAACTGCGGGACTAAACAAATCAGTAAATGACAGTGTAATTTGGGCTAAAGCTAACAGCAGAAAACTGCAGTTGCAAACCCACCCAAGGTAAACGAGTCCCATGAACCATGATATAGTGGCAAGGACTCAAGTGTGAGCAATGCAATTGCACCCAGAGGCAAAAACACTTTTGGAGACACTGAACTGCCCCAAACAATCCTCTAAAACAGCACGTGTCTACCTTAAGTGGGTCTCTGTTTTCGAACATGCTTGCAAGTAATCACAGCCCAGCGTTTACTACTTACTCTTCCTCTTCATCAGAGGATGACGATCTGGATGAGCGATCACTTTTCTCACTAGACTTATCATCCTCCTCCTCCTCTTCATCATCAGAGTATACTTCACTAGTTTTTAATGGCTGTTTTTTTGCAAGCAATTCAGCTGGGGGAAGGACAGAGAACAAGGAAAAATGAGCTATAAATCTTTTATGAAAGCTTCCCTATAAGAGTTGAACCTTAATTGCTTTAAAAAATATCCAAGAGGCAGACAGGTATTAATTTTACACTAGATAAAAGTGGCACATGTTCAAATCCAATAGTAAGCTATGCACTTCATTGATTTCTCTCTTTGCATATACACAAAGTATTTAAAATCATCCTAAACCTCAGTTGTGCTTATTTTCAGTCTCCCAACTTGACTGCACATAGTAATTCAAGATGGGTATAACAACTGGATATACAAGAAAAAACTATTATGATCAGATAACTCATTTTTATTTCACAAGGAAAAAGAAAAAAACCTCATGTTTGGAGATGATCACAATAAAACCCAGTAGAATAACAAAAATGGTTGCATCAAAAGTCAGTGGCAAGATGAACATGGTGATATGCCAGTTAAGAAACAAGCAAATGTAGAAAAGGTATGACAAGTAAAATACGTAACAGTTTGAATGATTCAGAGACTAAATAACTGAATCTAAGTGACCAATTCAGACACATTAACTAAACATTACTAGGAGCCATTTAGTGGACTATGATAAAAGTTCTGATTTTAGACCATTCCAGGAAGGGGCAGGGGTGAGGAATACAGCATCAGTGATGCCTAGGTGGTCATGCTGAGCTAAGACCAAGGTAAACACAGACATGGAATTCATTCGCTCCTAGGTGTAGGATTGTTGCATTAATTTGAAGCAGGAAGTAGCACTTTCAGAAAGCTGCAATAATCCCTCAAAAAGAGTGGCAATAGCAACATGCTTTCATACCTGTTCTGTTCTTCCTTTTCTCTCTTTCTGCTTTTAGCTCCTCCATTGCCTGAGATTTCTTGTCTAGCTTTTCATCCCGCTTTGATCTCCGCTCTTTGTTATGTGACATGACCTAAAAACATGTACAGAAAGTCCCTCAACACCATAAATCCGTAAGTTGAAAAGCATTAAAACAAAGATCATTTGCACACTTTGAAAATTTTTCAAATAGAAATTACTAACATACTCCTTTATTAAATCAGGTTTTTTCAGTTCATTTTTTAAGAAGGATAGAGAGGGAAATCAATCTGGTGCATATTTCTTTATTCTGCTTCATATCAAAAATAATGAACATATTTATAGTTCAACATTTCTGCCACCAAGTCTTAGTCTCAAAATTCCTCCTTAAAATTAAAAAAGGACTAGAGAAATAAAACTGAAGTAATTCAGTAAGCAACAAGTAGTAAGGAAAAACTGGATCAATATTCTTCTCATTTGCTGCTTCTGCAAGGCCAAATGAAAGCACTAGCTTTCATTTAGTAGCAAAGAAAAAAGTTATGTAAAAAATACTTAAAGCAGAAATAAAGTTGTTTGTAAAATCTGCAAGATGGCTCAAAATCTTTAATGTTTTAAATCTTCTTGTGTTTTCCATTTCTAACAGGTCTATCTCTACAGAGAAAGCAGCCTCTATAATAAGCATAAAAGACAGTCATTTGAGCTAGGTTGAAGTAATTGCTGCAAGGCACTGCAAAAGAACTCTAAATACGATCCCTCTACACATGCATTTATGTATTTGCAAGTACACTTTTTGTATTATAAATGGACTATTGAAGTGTACACACACATAGTACATATATAGAGTTGAGGGAGTAGGGAAATGAGATTCATTCCGCTCAACATGTGCCTAAGGGAAAACTCATCTCACCTAATTGGATTTTAGGTGTTACACATATGTTTCACTAGAAAATAACATGGAGTGGGTTGTCAGCTGAAGATGCCCTCTTCCACTGCACAAAACAATAGGCAACAAAAAGTGTAAACAATCAACTGGTTCTTAGATGGCTGAAGCTGGGCAAGATGAATCCCATCCCACTCTGGGAGCCTACCTGCCCTGACTCTATATTAACAGCAGGATCTTCACCATTTGAAACCACAGCTCAGTTACAGAGGCCTGGCCCCAAAAACTGATGTTGTCCTCTTTTTACTGGAGGTGGAAAAACTATAGGACTACTTCTGCTCCTCCTGGCATTCAAGCTTTTCCTTGATATCCCTGCCAGAAGAAACTAAGCATTTTTTCCACTGTATGTATGTGCATGCAAAATAATTAATAGGACAGCTGAAGAGTTTTTGGTCTGCTCTCTCAAACGTTTTAAGAAGAGCATGTATGGAATGTTTCAGACTGAATGACAAAAGTTTGGCTAAAGGAACTGTAAAAGGATGCTTTCCTTTTCTTGTGTGGGAGAGCTATCACTCTAGACACAGCTGCAGCTTTGTGTTTTTCATTAAAGGAATATCAGTGCACTCAATAGGCCAAAGATGTTAACTTCCTTAAATGAACTGGAAAAACTAAAAATAGCTTGAGCATATAAATTAACTAAATTCTTATCTGCTTACTACACTTCTTGACATTAAGGGAAAACATTAGGGGTAGAGAGGCCATATCCTATCTCCTTTTGCCAAGGGAAAAGGGTTTATTACCAAGAAGAGTTTAATTTCCTACCTGGGATTCCTGGATCTGTGTGAGTTTTTTCTTCTCCTGCTCTTCCTCTTGCTTTTTCTTTTTCTCTTTCTTTTCTTTCTTTTTTGCTGTTTTTAGTTTTTTCTTGATTTCAAATCTAGTAGCAGTTATTGGAACAAGAAGAATGTATGAAAGAATGCTCTTCCTTAGAGAGCAAAGGATTGCTCAGATGCTATCACAATTGCTATTAGGCTGCAAGGAGCACTTCAGCTGCTTGTCCCTTTAATGTTATCCTGTCCCCTATTCCCATCCCCTCCCTTCCCCAAGAAAATAAAGTGAAGAAAAGCTGAGCACACGAAGTGCAGTTCTACAGAGAGCTAACCTAAAAGGCTCATGAAACCATGTAGATATTACTATTCCACAGAAATCTGCCCTTACTCCATCTTCCTCTTTGCCAGCGCAGTGATCACTGCATGCTCTCTCCAACTCTAAAATCATATGGCTATTTCACATCATTTGAACTTAAACAGCTAAATTTTTTTTTCTTTAAAGCCACTATATCACGTTAAATTTATCATGCTTGAACTTGACCCTTCTACTGACACTGGTCTGTATAAGAATGACTACAACATTTTGGGACTCCTCCTTCAGCAGCTAAATGTTCATCAGACTCAGTTTCTGCAAAACCATTTAGGAACTTCCATTTCTGCCTTCATGAAAAGTATCACCCTGAAGTCTTATTTTCAGCCACTGTACTCAGAAGAGTAGTGATTTCAATTTCCCATGACTGAGATTCCATTGCACCATGGACTGGTCATTACTTTAGTGAAATGCGCATATGGACAAACACAAGAAAAAAATAACTTCCAATAACTGAAACTCAAAATGTGTTATCCACATGCACATTACACAGTCCACTCTTCTTCAGTCCTTTACACCTGGATTTTGTAGACAACAAACTGAAGTGTTAGATGAGCTCATTGCCTTTTATGCCTTTAATACGAAGCATAACACACAAGGCACAGGCATTATATCAGATGTGATGCCTGCTGTAATCCCAATAAACTCACACCATAATCTGCATACAAAGAGCTTTTGAAAGATTCAGCTTATCATAACTTCATGTTAAATTCAGCATCATTTAACTACTCCACCATCCCCTTAGTTCTACCTGCCAAGACTTTACACAGAAGAGCATAAATTCATTTAAGATTAAATCAGTAACTCAAGCTTTAATTGTTTAGCTTGTTTGTATCAAGTATTCTCCAGCACTCATTCTAAAAGAGAGACATTCAGTTATTATGGAAGAGAGAGTAAAATTTTAAAAACATTATGTCCTTCTATATGATCTAAATCCAAACTTATAATAATTCTGATCCCTTTGAGGAGAGCAGCAGACCACATAAGGTTCTGAACATAGTGTTAAAATCAAGGCAGGCAGGCAGTGCTCTAGCTATGATTTGGAGAAACACAGTCTGGCAGTCGCTTGTATTGAAATTATTTACTCAACAGATTTCAGTTCTCTAGAGAAATTTCTCAGCAAGTGAGAAAAGAGAAGACACTAAAGAAGAAAGAAACTGGAGAAACCTTACCCCATATGTGCCAAATCTTTTTGATTAAGACACATGGGAAGTAAAATACCTTTACTACAAAGAAGTTGCATGACTGGACAGTGTAACAGTTACAAACAACAAAACCAGAGTACGTAAGGTAGAAATCCACAAAAGATCCCATGAAAATGACATATCCAACACCATTCCTCATTATTTCAATATCTCTATCTTCTATTAGGGCCCTAACCAGTTTCACACCCATATACAGGCAGCCCTAACACTGATCTGTGCTTCACCATACTTTTCTGAAAAATTCCAGAAACTCATGTACACCTTATGCTTTGTCTGCCCTTTTCCAACGCATCAGCACACGACAGTTAATACAAAAAAGATTAAGAGAAAGCAGGCCTTCCGACTGTCTGGCATCTAACCTGTGGAGCAGTAACGTAAGTACAAAGGTAGCTGACAGAACCATGCATATTCAACAGCTGAGAAACTTTTAGATACCATCTTCTACAAGAATATGCAGAACTCCTGCTGTGTGCTTCTTAACTACTACAGGGACAGTTTACACACAAAAAATACATAATCAAGCTTAACTCACTTTACAGTGCTGAATGCTTGGACCCTTTACAAGAGAGCACAGTCAGCATACTCCCTATGCAGCCTTTAAGAATTTGCTACCAAATATCAACAGATACAAAATTCACCTTCTCTTTAGCACTTCTCTCTTCTCTATCCGGTTAAACAGTTCCTGCTCTCTCTCCTTTTCCGTCATTTGTTCCAGTCGAGCTCGGTCTTCTTCATCTCCCATCAGGTCTTCTCCATAGCCATCATGGAATTCCTCATCTTCAGATGAAGAGTCTGAATCTGAGCTAGATGAGGAGCTGTTGCTTTCTGAGTCAGAGACTTCTCCTAAATCAAAAATATAAGGTAGTGAGATTCAGCTGGGGCAAAGCCCAACCACTTCATCACAGCATATTAGCAAGGGATAGCACATATTAATTTTGCACTTATCTTCCACTATACTAAAAATATACATATAATGAAAATTAAAGCCAGGTTGAAATTACCGTAATATATATATGCTAAAAAATTAAATGAGTGGTACTGCATTTGAACGCAAATTGGGTTATAAACAAAATTTCTTAGTAGAAAAAACAAATTTAAAAGGCCTTTTAGTAATGTCTTACAGTCCTAAAGTTAGATTTCTATGCCTATATGCTTATGTCCCAGACAAATTCCTCATACAGCCATCAATTTGTGTGTGCACACCACAAACACCACAATCAACCGTGACAGTATAGCACATTAACCACCTCATTAACCTGAAGGACCAAAATTCTTCATGTGAAGACTGCAACACTAGGAATTGCTACACCAGAAGGTAAAGTCGAAACCAATACCCTCAGGGCTGGCAAGGCCCTGACAATAGCTCTGTTACTGTAACAAGCCCTCCCAGCTACACAAGGGTTTAGGGAACAGCTGACTCCCCAATAGTATTGGGTAACACCACCTTTAAACTTGATCCAAGTCCAAGCGCTTTGATTATCTCACCTAATTGACTAAATTACACTGAATTACGAAAGCAGGCATTAGGATTCCTTCTTTCACTTTCATTCTGGTATTTCTGGAAATTTCCAGCTTTGCAAGCTCACACTATGAGAACCCTTGATTTGTAATCACTGATTTATATAGATGCAGTCACTTCATGCCTTTGTCTGTATCTGCTGTGCTTGACATACTTAAAACTGTAAGCTCTTCCATCTACTTTCTTAACTTTCTTTTTTAGTATCAATGGAAATTCCAAGCAAGTATCTGCAAACCTTCATAGGCATGATGAAAACAGAAGACAAGAAGTTTGCCCAGCCTTGAAATGTATTCAATTTTAATGTAAAAAACTTATAGAATTATTTTTCTTCTTCCATGTCAGTACACATGTTCAAGAATTCCAATTCAGAGCAAATGCATGCAACATAAGCTCCTATTTGCATCACAAACACTATACACCTCTCCCTTTGTTATCACAAGAAGTTTGAGAAGGGAAAATACGTCAATGAGAATAAAAAATGCTACACACATGGGTATATAGGACATGCTAGAAGGAAGCAAGGAATTTTTCAGGAGAAAGTCAAGCAATGAAATGTCATTCATTCTTCAGTCAAAATAGCATTTAGTTTGCAGTTAGAGTGCTCACAGCAATGCTACACTGAATTACATGGACTTCAAGCCACAGTAAATTTAAAACTTATCCTGACTGTAAGTTACGCAATGAAAAGTCTTTGAAGATAGTCTTCAACATCACCATTCAACATTACTCTTCAGGGTGCACAACAGGTAAGTCCACTTGGAATCACACTAAATAAATGTACATGTGCTATCTTACCCTCTTCAGGTGCTGAGCTCTCAGCTGAGCTGTCTTTATCTGAGCTGCCAGAAGAGGCAGCTTTGTTCATCTGTTTCTTCATGGCTCCTTTCTTCTCTGCCTTACCCGCTTTTCCCTTTTTTTTGTTTTTAGAACCTCCAACAGTCCACTGCAAGGAAACAATCAAGAAAGGGATCATGAGACACCAATATCACTCTTTTCTCCCTTCTCCAAAACACTGGAGTAAAA
This sequence comes from Eopsaltria australis, assembly GCA_034509425.1. Taxonomy (NCBI): domain Eukaryota; kingdom Metazoa; phylum Chordata; class Aves; order Passeriformes; family Petroicidae; genus Eopsaltria; species Eopsaltria australis. The sequence goes on from JAVTVJ010000241.1 coordinate 4,344,662, forward strand.
CCAGTTGAGAAATAGCCCAATACCTGACAGCAAAAAAAATCATACAAGCGTAAAGAAGAGGGAGAAAAAGAGAAGCCAAAAGGAAACCTGTCAGACAAATGAGAGCCTTTTACAAGGTTTTTGGGAGTAGGATATTGTGTGGTTGGTTTAAGTTTTTTCTTTAAATAAAAAGAAACCAGCTATCAATGCAAGCCAACAGTTGGTAGGTCACTCCTTTTAAAAAATAAAGACTTCAAAGTTTGCAATGTCTGCCAAGGGAGGAGTTATTGAAAATATTTTCCTAAGAAAATAATTTTAAACAATGTGTCCAGCGCATTTGTAAAGATTAGCTTCAGTTTACTATTAAACAGAAGCAACTGATGTTTTTCCAGAACTAGTTTAATCAAGAGCAGATTTTCCATTTCATGAAGGACACAAATTATACATGACAGCCTTTTCAAACTCTCAGTTTTACCAAAAGTACACAGTGTCTGTATTTCTATACAACAAGTCAAAAGTGCACTCACAGATGCAGGTGGTGGCACTACCCACAACTTACATGAAGTGGAAGCAAATCAGAATCACAGAAGTCAGGAAAAAAAAAGAAAAAAAATAAAATATCAAGTCCTAATTTTAATTTTATTTTAATGTCATATATTCAGTTAACTTAGACAGCAGTTTCCAAGTACAGGACTTATACCACCAGACATACACAGATAGCCATTTTAAACCCCAAAGTCCCAGAAGGACTAGTATTTACCTTACAGTGTGATTTCTTAAGAGAATTTTTACATTGTTCCAACTACTTGGGTAAAGCCAGAATGGAATAGAAGCAACAAGGATTTCCCATATATTACTTAAAGGCTTTACAATATTTTGCATTTCACTGCCTCTCCTAGAAATTCTCCAGGCATGAGACCCTCAGGAATAAAGCAGGTTTTTTAAATAAAAAAAGAATATATATATTTAGACCAAAATCCTCTTCATACCTGTATATTATTCTATCTTTCATGCACATCACCATCTGGTTGAGCATGCAGTCTTTAAAAACCAGTCATAATGCAAGTGAGCAAATACACTTGTGCATAACTGAGATCTTGCACTCAAAACTACTCTAAGTGGAAAAAAAACACTTTAGATTTGACCTCAGATGCACACAAACTTCAGTTTTCTCACCCAATCACCCTATCCTAGGGGATGAATCAAGTCTCTCTCTGCAGGCACTAATCATTCCATCAAATCTGACAAATTGTTCTGCCTGATAAGACAACATCCTCAGATAACCCTGGTGTTCAATTACTCTAGATGAAACTCAAGCAAGTAGTTATAAGCTACTATCGGATCTAATGATACTTGAACTAATAATATCTGGAATTTCCCAGGTTTTGATTACTCTCATGCCAAACCTTGTACTTTCCATATTACCAAATGCTTCATCATCTTCTTTAGGCACCAATAGAGTATTCAAAAGTCTCTGTCAATGCAGAAGTTGGTTTTGTTTTTTTCTGAGGTAAAAGTACAGTGGTGAGCCTTGCAATTCATACCCTATGCAGGTACCCCAGTCTGTTATGGTCTGTGAGACATGTGAGAAGCTGTTCGGAAAGCTTCTGACTTCATACCAGCCTGAGCTTGTACCAAAGTTTTTACTGGCTTCAGCATTAAAGTTTTACTTGTTCAGTGTTACAATAGCGCTGTCTAATAATATTTCTGGTTACTATGCTCACATAAATCAGTTAAGAACACGCTTGTACTCTGTCTAAATCTGCTCAAATTTCAGCATTAAGGAATCATCTCCCAGGTGTACAGAAAAGTGCATTTTTGCTATTTGCTCAAGCGCTCACATACTGCCAGCACACCAGTGAAGACACAACAGCAAGAAAAGAGAAACTAAGTGTCAGAGGTGCCTCCCTCTCAGAGCTCTGCCACTTCTTTTCAGTGCTCTAATGCTGAATTATACCTCATGTCAGCATGCTGCACAGCAAGGAAGCAGCACACAGAAAGCCACAATCTACAACACAGTTATATCAAGACCTTGATAAGTCATGCTGAGATGAAAGAAGTTAAGATCAGATAAAAAACCAGCAGGACTTCAGTGAACAAAATGTTTAATAGCTGTATATACATGTGTTACATAACACTGCTTTCAGCTTTTAACTCACTAATAGAATTGTGGAGAAAACCTGGGACCAGGAAGATACAACTGAAAAGAAACCTGAGTGACAAACACTTGGAACAAAAAAAAAAAAGCAAACCCAACAACAAAAAACCACACCAAACAAAAAAATCCCCACCCAAACAACAAATAACCCAAACCCCCATGCACAAACAAACAACAACAACAAAGACCAAAAACACCAAACCAAAACAAAACCAAAAAAACCCCACAAACTAAAAACCACACCACCAAAACCAAAAACCACCCAAACAAACCAACACAGGACAAGGTAATTAAAAAATCTGCTCTCTAATCTAGCAAAGTGTGCTTTGGTTTCTGTTTCACCCTGGAGGGAACACATCATCTCACTTTTGTTTATGCAAGTGACCTCTATGTCCATCTCCCAATTTCAGTGCTGTCACAAAGCCAAATTCTTATCCAACTCCAGTGCTTCTGGGCTTATTTAGTTACCCCAATCTCTCAAGAGTGCCTGGTCATTCCCAGAATAACTACAGGACAAGACAAGAGTTTGGGCAAATCTTGGACAAATAATTCATCAAAACCAGGACACAGTGCAAGACTCTTAGGCTCACAAACTGCTCTGCATTTGGACACTGCTGTAGTTGTCATTTGGACACTGAATGACCACTCTGCACTGCTCAGAGAGAATGGCCAACATGAATTTCTTCTTGCGGCAGAGGAAGACACAAGAGATTAGCTGGTCTAGGAGGGAGAGGGAAGGCAATACTGGAAAGCTATGGACTGCATGGCAATCTGCAATCCAAACCAAAGTCTTGAGTCCCTTCCTCATGCTCCAGCACACCAGCAGAAATCAAAAATGCAACATGTTCACATCCAACATCAAGTAAAAATGCACAGTTATAGTCAGAAAGATTTCTTTGCTCTGTCCCCCTTAACTCCAAATAACAACCACTTTCCAAAATCTGTCCTCTACTGCAGTTTCTCCAGGTGCCTTCTTCCACTCTGCAGTTAGGCAGCCCCAATCAATGCTTCTCACATGCTTCCCATGACTGTAATGCCTCCTCGGAACAGCCCCTCTATTCACCGCTGCCTCCTCGGCCACCATCTGGAACCCTCCATGGTTCCAGACACAGCAAGTTAATAAACCATGCAGAAGTGTACTGCAACATGACTTTCTGCTTATTGTTTAGTGCCACCAAACAACAGAGCTTTATGGCTCTCTCACAAGAAGCAGCCAGAAGAGCCTTCTGAATTTTCCTCTTGCTGCCAAGGTTCACAGTGCTAATAGCTTGCATATTTCCTCCAAAAAACAGTTGGATATGATGATGATCCTAAAGATCCTTGTCAACCTAAATGATTCTAAGAAATCCAAATTAAGCCACAATAATGAGAATGGACTTAGGGAAAAAAAACCCAACCCAACACGTTAGAAATTACCTAGATTTATAAATCAGCTTCAAAAAAAGCAACTACGCAAAGTGATTTAAGAAAATAATTTACAGCTCAGCAAACATATTTCCACTAGGGAGATGAAATGAGATCATGGAGAAAAGAAAAAAGAAAAATACCCATACCTGAAGTGAGCTCAGAGTGCAGAATTGTTTTACTGCTTAGATAGTTGCTGTTTTATTCTATTCACACAGTACTTAAATGCTGAGATTTTAAAATAGGTGTTCTTCCAGCTTTTTTTAATGCCCTATCATGCCAGAAATACATAAGTAAGGTTGCCAGCCTGTTCTTACCATATCCTTCCCTCCTGCCATATCCAATGGCTTCATAAGCAAAATGCAAACTGAAAACCACAACATCAAAGCAAAATAGGTCCCTTACCGATGTGTTCCTTACCTAGGCCGGATAAACTTCAGCTGTCCTGTTGTCATAGCATTTAAATGCACCAACGTAGGTAACATCAGCTCAGCTTCCAAACTTTCATGCATTCATACAGGAAAAAAATAAGGCAGTCCACCAGGCAAGTCACAAAACTACAGTTTCAGCCTGTCTGAACTCAACAGCAGGAAGCACAGATACGAAAATAAGGCAGTATTTACTATCTTCAGGCTCTCTTAAAGCTTGGAAAACTCTACAGACAGCACTCCAAGAGTTTCAAAGAGAAAAATGCTCCCTATCACTACTTTTAAAACTAAATAGCAAATAAAAAGCCCTTGCTATTTATCCTGCCTTTCAGGATCTACACCTGTCATTTGAACACCTCAAACACCTTCATAATGACAACAGCCCAGGAATCAGAAAACTTGAAGAACCATTTTAGACACAGAGAGGAGATTCTAGGTGTCAACACCAAAATGGAAAGGAAATAAGCAAATAAAGAAAACACCTCTGGAAGCCACAGAAGAGACTTTGCCAGGAACTGGCTGAAAGAAGGCTTCATGGGCCAAAATATCACCAGACACCTGATCTATCCTTTTCATTCAAGTACTTCTGGAAGAAGCTCTCAACAATCAAATCCCAAGAAGTTATTCCCATGCTAGTTTGCAATTTATGGAAGTCAGTTGCAGACCAAATTTTAAACCGATTTTGTCCACAGCTTATTCACATTACTTCTTTAGACATGCCAGCCTTCATACAATCAGCTTGTGCTATTCAGATTTGCACTTGCACTTTATTTGGAGTGGAGGAAGTAACAGCACCTCTCTTCCTTCAGAAATGCTTTACTATTGCACCCATTAATAGCTGAAGGAAACTGTCTCCAAGAAAAGTCAAAGTTACAGAGCGCACAGTCTTTAAGTTATGTATGAGAAGATTAAAACACAGCCAGTTTCAAATTTCCTAAGCTTGAAAAACATGTATGGCAAAGGCCTCAGGACTGGAGAACCCACTCATTTTTGAAGGTCTTATTAAACGGTATTGTAAAATGAAAGTACTCAGGAAAAGGCAACATTTCGTACCGTAATTTCCACAAACCTACAAAAAGACAACCCCAAAAGAACACATGCAGTATTCTGCTGCTCTGTGCTTTGCTGGAGTGCTCTAACCTGAAGTGCAGTAAGGAGACACAAAGAGGCATAAAACCCTCTAGGCTGACTGTTACTTGAGACCAAGCTCCTCACTAGCTGCAAGACTACTGCTCACCTCCTCCTCTGTCCCATAGCTCCTGACAAGATCTTCAGCTATACAGTTCCCTAACAAATTAGCACATTTGTAAAACAAGGTATAAACAGATAATCCTCACTAAACTCCAGAATAGTACTAAGCATTCATTATGTAAGTTTTACTGTCCTGGACATATCTTCTGTCATTACCCTGTAGGTGTCAAACAGCAGGACTGAACCCTTCCTGACAATTAGAATGAGTGTACCTTTCAAGAGAAACAAACAGGAGCTCCCACAGCATTGTGGCTTTCTGTCTAATCAACACTAACATCAGTGAAGTTATTGCAGAAGTCATCCACTCTTCCCACACAACAGAAGGAATTACCTTACTGTAAGCAAAGAAGCCAGAATAAAAGGAAGAGCAAGAGCCCAGAATTAACCTTCTGCAACTGAGGAACATCATCCACCTATTGCCTCAATCAGTAACAAGAATACCTTGTGGACACACAAACCTCTAGCATGGTAGCCCCAGCAGGAACCTAGCTAGCACCAAACTGGCTACATGTAGAAAGCTACCAGTTTGAGATGGTGAGCTCTCAAGCAGACATGGTCACACACCAGACAAAGGAGCCATCTGTGTCCAGGTTAGTACATCTCTTTGCAAAGGTAGCTCTTCTTATTGCAAAGCCCTGCAGTCACTGCTATTTATCAGCTCTCTGAACAAAAGTCTATAGTAATTCAGTCAAGAATGTTCCACAGCCCTGTAGCTGCTGTGGACGTGTCCCTGGAGACCCCAGGGGGAGATGACTTAGAAAGGAGAAAGATCACTGGTGGAGAAAGTCCAAAGGGGCTAGGAACTCCCTGGAAAGTGGAGTGACCATGGTTTAACCCAGGACAAACCAGAGCAGCTACTGCTGGTGTCCATCATCTCCTCCCTCCCCTCAAGAGCCTTTGTACTGGGCCCCTTTCCTTCCCCATCCCATAGGACCAAGTGACCCTGGACCTTCCCTATCCTCCCCCAGACCCCCTGGTGATTGGTTGTAGGAGATAACTCTTTAGGCTGTGTCTGAGGGCCCCTCGCCCTCTTGGATTCCTGCCTCCCCTCTGTGTAGAGCTTCCTGCAATAAAGGCACTCAGAATTAAAGGCACATCAAGGGCCCTCTCGTTATTCGACTTCAGCTGATAGCTAAACTGGACTCAGTCCCTGCACCACCAACGCTGGCTGCAGTTTCTCTGGCTAAGCATCTAGAAGACACTGCCAGAGTGCCCTGGGGACAGGGGCACTCCTGGAAATATAGCCAGCTGGAATCTGTCGTACTTTGCCAGGCTGGACAGAGGAACCAGCGAGCTATACAGCCCCACCAGAAGACCGTTCAGAGCATCACTCGTATTTCATTGCCTGCAACTCACCTTCAGTCCCTTGGCTACGAAATTTGATTCAGACCACAGAGGTCCTTTAAGTATTACAAAACTCAGCATCTGGGTGAGAAGTACATTTTCACTGATACACATAAATATAACATGAAAGATCTAGTGACATCCCTTGGGCACTATTGCATAGTTGCAGAATGATTTGTACCTGCTGTTATTCAGTAATTCCAAAATGTTTTTCTCTCCCCTATGCCCCACAAACTTTCCTCCTTCTAAAAAATGCAGCATGCTGCATTATGCTCTGAAATAGAGATTTAGGCTTCTTTCCTGTACATGCAACATAGTGCCAATCTTGGAACATTTAGTGCTTTCCAGGAACCACAAAGGACATGCACACTGAAAAACCTCTGTGGAAACATAGGGTTATGATTAGGCACATTTACCCAGGGCAATAATTTCCATGTATTGCCTGAAGGCCTTCACCTTGCAGGAAGTCCAATAATACAATTTCAACTTTTAGATCCCCCTATCCCAAGGTTGAACCCCAAGGCTGAACAAACTTCAAACCAACCACAAGAATACTTATTATAACCTGAGTTGTTCAGCAGGACTAATGTAGGGAAGCCCAGGGATGCACAGAACTGAATGACTGGCAGAAGCGGGACTGCTATAAGCCAGCCGCTCGTCCTGCTGTGACAAGCAGCAGTTCAGAATGCATATTTCAGGCACAGGAATAGAAACAAGTGTCCTAATTACCTCTTCTCTAAATCTTTTTCCTCTTGCTGCATGGAGGTCAGAAAGAACATAGTATCAATTTGAAATGATACACAGCTTAGAAAGAGTATCAAACACACAGGGTGCAACAGTGGCACAACTGCTCTGCAAGGTCTGTGCAAATTTGTGAAGAGGTATTGTCATATTCTACATGTAAGGGAAAGGTAGACCTTACGTATTACACAAGTTAAAATTCTGACAGCTTTCAGAGATAAATACAGAATGGAAGGCTTTATCATCCACATGCTCTCCACACCCAAGTCTACTTTATCCAGACAAGCTGGTCTCCACATAACTTTGAATAAATAAACTGTGAGACAGCAGACCTGAACATACAAGGTGACAGACTGAGTAGTTACCCAATAAGAAACCTAATATATCTAGCCTGTTCACAATTTTGTCTGCCTCTATGCTTTAAACATACATTAGATACACAAGAAGAATTTTTTTTAAGAAAATGATTGATTTGAAACAGAGCTCCAAGCATATTTATTTCAAAAATGTCTTCGAAAGAAAATGAAACTGCACATTCTTCACGCTTATTGGAAGAACTCTGCTACACTACCAAATGCTTTATAGTTTATCACTGGCCTACCCTGTTAGTCTGCAACACTGGATAATCGTTGCTGTTATTTCAGAAGAAAAAAAACACAAATACCCACACCAAACATCTCCCCGTCAAATTTTTAAGAATAGGTGGAATAAATGACCTCACTATAATTTGCAGAAAGTGTGCAAAAGATATTTGTAGGCTTTCAAGAAATTGTTTTTATTAAAATACCTGTATAACATTTGTCAGTGCCTGTTTTACTAAGTCTTTTTCAATTTTCTTTTCTAGATACGGACTTTCAACCAGCTCTCAGAATGTAGTACCAAGAACGAATACTAAAAACAGAACAAGCAGATAAGCACTGCTATACAAGAAATTGACAAACCTTAGAACATCTTCAAAGATGTCAATCAAAACGCAACCTGTTGCATGTCCAAATGGCCATACAGCTAGTTCACAGCACAGTTCTTGGAGAACCAAGGTAGCTAAATAGAACAGTTTTACTACCTATAAAATAGTACCACCTGCCTTGACCCTTCTCTCAGGAAGGAAGCTCCACTCTAAAGCTGAAAACCTCTCTCCTTGAATTCAGAGTCCAGCTTTAGCAGCTTCACTGCTACCTCAACTGCAAGCATGACACAGGAAAAACACTAGTTTTAAGCAGGCAGGTCACCAGACTATATGAGCGTGGGATTAAACTGGCAGTCATCTTTTCTATAGACAGACTATTTTGTATACAATTACAATTCAAAACATATTCATTAAAAAAAATAAAATAAAAGACCCCACATTCCCTTAATAGGTGTCCATCAGTCTCCAACACTGATGGCTAGTCCCACTTTATGAAGTCACCAGGCTAAATATACTGCATGATAAATACACTTTCACTGCGTAGGTACGATCAGACAAATAACACATAGCAATCTCACTGATAACGTGATAAACTCACCTCATCATCACTGTCTGACGTCTCAGAGTCTGAAGATGCAGTAGGTTTGCTCACAGGTGGTTCCTTTTCTTCAGAGTCACTGCGTTTCCGTTTGGCCAATGACAGGAGCTCCTGGTGTAAAAACACACACATTTATTTCAAACTGTCGTAATTAGTTTTAACAATCCAGGTCAGTGCACATGCAGGTTCTCTGCAGTATCTGAGCACATCCCAGTAGCATGATTATTCCCACCTACTAAGGAACAAGTCTACTTACATTTCATAAATATACATGCACATACACAAGTTTAATACAACTGGATGCTACAAAAGGATTTTGATGATAACAAGCTATAAAAAGTAACTATTAGTACCATTACTTTCTTGGTATACACAACGTAAGACAAATTACTTTCAGAGTCATGTCCAGATTTGTCTTATTTGGATTGGGTAATAATTCAAAACCGCCCTAACTACATCATGAAGCATTAGCCCTAAAAAGCCAAATACCAGTAGATAGCAGCTTATTCTTCTAAGCAACAGAGATGTTTGCAATTACACACTTTAAAGGGGAAATACTTTAGCATCACCATTATGCTACGGTTGGTAATATTTAGTCAGCCTGTCCAATTCCTTTTCACTGTTGGTACACACCCCAGCATGCACTTAAAGTTTTGGATAGACACAGAGCAGGTATCAAGCTCGAAGTCTGTGAAACTTGGAGCTGTTCAGCTCAAAAGGAAGCACTTTCACAGGCAACACCCACCCACACAAAGAACTACATGGTTTTCAAATATTATAATAACCTGCTGTCCATCAGGTGACACAAGCACTAGTACAAAACAAACATTTCTGAAGCTATGTTACTGGCTTTGTAGTCTGGGACACAGAGTCTGTTCTCAAAAACATTGCTCTGGGGCTGATGAACCTTAGCTATGGTAGAAATACAGCCACACTAACTTCTGCAGCCTTGGGAAGCTGATGCTGGATTGGCTTCCATAAATTTCACAACTGGAAGATTATCTCAACAAATTGATTATAATTTAGTACCTCAAATGAGAACATAAACACTGCAGAAACTGATGGTCTGCCTAGTTAACAACAAAGAAACTTTTCATTAGTGATGGCATTTTACCAACCTTTCTCTGAAAAAGCCCTGCAACATCAACATAGCACATTTGTACAATTAACAGATCTCTTCTGGAAGCTCCTGAAGAAGCTTCAGTAGTGCTTCTCTTTGATAAGCTCCTGAAGAAAAGCACCACTTTAAAGCCAGTAAACATTCCCTTTTTCTTTCTTTCTACACTTGTTTTCTGTTTTCCAAGACACTAAATAAAAAAGGCTGCTAGCCCTTTGATTCAACAAGCCTAGATTGCCACAGGAAGCTGTCAAACATTTAATCTACAGGGGTTAACTCGGTATTTAAGTCAGTATTCTCTCATCTCAAAAACATTGCTTCCCTGCTACCTGATCTCCATCTTTGCACACACATCTCCCTGCTGTAACAGTTGCTACAAACAGCTCAGTGGAGGCGGAAGCAGCTACTACTCAGGTACAGCTGCAGATGCTTGCTGCCAGTGAGGGATGGAGCAGATGCAGAACCACGTGGGTATTCCTACCACCATCGCTCTGATTGTCTGACTGATGCTAGAGCTAGTTCTAAAACTATCAAACTGATACACTAGCAGTGAGATGCTGGCAGCACAAGGACTCCAGAGGTAGGCAAGATCAACCACAGCAGCTCCAGTGTACTTGTTTTAACAGAGTATCTGGTCTGAGTCTTCCGAAGCCCCAATCTGTGAAAGTATTTCTGAGTTTTTGGGAAGGCTTTTTATTGCAACATAGCAACAGCTCCTATATTAAAAACCCTGAAGGACCAACACATGAATTACATCAGACATGTAGGCTTCAGTATATTCGACCCGCCAAACTTCTGCCCGGAACAAGCACTGCCATACAAGCTGTAACACACTTCACCTATAATGTCTTTATTTACCATTTGAATCACACCATCAATACCTGCTACACCAAAAGGTGAGTCTTTGAAAGCAGCCACTTCCGAAGAGGGAACCAGCCCCTTTACAACCCTGACACGGTTGATCTCACACCAGACATCGCACTTAAAACCCCGGGAGATGCCCTGATGACAAATAAATAAATATTACCCCATCTTACATCTACAGGTTTCTAACTCCATTCGGTTTCCCATCAACAGAGCTCCCCCAGCGCAGTCACCAAGATTGAGGGGGTCGCACGATACACGCTTTATCACTCCGGGAGCCCGCCTGCCCCGAGGGGAGGCAGGGACCTGACACACTGCTCTCCCGGCGTGCCAAAGTAGCATGGAAAAGTTGCCCTGCCCTTCGGGCCTCTTTCCCCACTAGTCGAGGTGGGAAGACCGCTGGCAGCCGGGCCTCGCTAACCCCTCCTCAGGGCCAAACCGCCCCGGAGCATCGCCCCGGAGCATCCACCGCCCCTCCGTGCCGCCGGCGCCGAGCACCGGGCCCGCTGCAAAGAGCCCCCGCCAACGCGGGCCTCCTGCCAGGGGCGGGCCGGGGACCCGCCGAAGGGGCGCGGGCTCTCCCCACGGCGGCCGCGGGGCCCCATCGGGCTGAGGAGGGCGAGAGCGGCGCGGGACCACCGGGCGGGAGCGAGGGAGGGATGGCGGCGCCGAGCCTCGCGCGGGCCGGCGATCCCAGGCCCCGCGTTCGGGCCGGGCCTGCCCGCGCACCTGGTCCAGGTTCTCCTCGCTGCCGCTGTCCTCGGTGTCGGAGTCGATAAGGACACGGCCTTTCCGCTTCTTCACCATGGCGGAGCCGGCAGTGCCCCCTGTCCGCCCCGGCGGCGGCGGCGGCGGCGGCGGCGGCGCTCGCACGGCCCGGCCCGGCCTGACCCGCGCCGCCCGCCCGCCCGACACAAAGGGCACCGCGCATGCGCGGCGCGCGGGGCGGGGCGGGGCGAGGCGAGGGCGGGGCCGCTGTCGCTGTCGCTGTCCCCTCACGGAGCCGCGCGCTGTCCCCGGGCCCGCGGCCGCTCCTCCGGCGCGGGAGCTCCGCGCGCACCACGGAGCGCGCCCCGGCGCCGCCGCGGGTGGGACATCGCGGCCGCCATCGCTGGCGGCGGGACCGGAGCGGCGCGGCGCGCCTTCCTTGGCCGGCTCGGGCGCTGCGGAGCCGGCGGTGGCGGGCAGGTGAGGCGGTGTGGGCACCGGGGTCTGTCGGTCGCGGAGCGGGAGCGGCGGGGCGGCCGCTCTGCGGGGAGAGGCCGCGGCCGCCGCTCTCCCGGTGCTGGCCTCGCCTGTGGCCACCGGGCTCAGTCGGGCGGGCGGGATCCGGGCCCGGTGCTCAGGCCGCGGCGCGGTGCGGCGCCAGCGGGGCCGTGGCGGAAGGCGAGGCGTCGCAGCTGCCGGGCCGTGCATCGCTGGCGCTGTCCCGGCGGGCTGCTAAAGCCTTGCCGAGGGACAAAGACCGGGCTCAAGTAGAATGTGTTCAAATCCCCCGCCCTATTCTTGTATTGGGGGGAAGCAGTGAGGAGGAGATAGGGTTTCTTGATCGCGATCTTGGCTCCGATCTTGTGAAGTGCCCATAGAGCAAAATGTAAATTTCGTCAGTATAGCTTTAGACATAACTTAATTGGAGTGTGACAATAACAGCAGTGGATTTTACCGTGGGTAAAGGAAGGTGAGTGACATACAGAGGATATATGTGGGGTGCCTGACTCCATTCTTAAAAACTCAGAGAAGCTGAGTGCATGTGACATCATTTTGAGATTTGTTCTGTGGCATAAAAAAAACCCACCCACAAAAAAAAAAACCTAATTTTACAAGTAAGAGAAAATAGTCTCTATACGGAGCATTCAGCAGAGTCGTCCTGAAGCCTTACTTTAAAAACCCCTAATGAATTGGAGTCCTTCGTGTTAAACTTTTTGGTCTTTGCTAATGTCTCTGTAATCCTAAAAGAGATATATTGAGGATGATATGGGAAGAAGCATGTGTTGTGGTGCTGCAGGACTTCATATTTGAAAAGTCTTGTTAATTTTTAGAAACCTTCATGGGTTGTTTTTACTGGTGTTATTTATAACACCTAAACTTATTTACAGTGGAAGGGATGAAGAGAAATCTGTTTTCTTTTCTATTTTCAGTTTTATTTGAAGACTTAGATTTTCTTATTTGCATGGGGATTTCACACCATAGGGAGAGGGGAAAGCATGGGGTGGAGGTCAATAAGTAAACAAGAGCTCTGAGGAAGTGTAATTCCGGATGGTTTTTTTTGTTCTGTTTTCCAGTGACTTGAACTTCTAGCTAATATCAATTATAAAAGTTAAATAATTTCACAAGCATCCCATATGTAATTTTTTATAACCTTTTTTCTTTTTCATTAAAGGTGAAGATCAGCTTCAGTAAGATAGCTCTGAATACTAGTTTTGTTGTTAAATTAACTTCCAGCCTAGTAATTGCCTTACTGGACGTGAATTCTCCAGTGTACCAGTATGGCTCTGGCTGTGATGCTGCAGAATGGTGCTTCCTTCCACGGAGGATGCTGCAGGCACAAAGTTTTGCTCTCTTTACTTGGACCTCTCCTCAGCAATTCAAAATTGTACAGCAGCTACAGGAGGCCAGGGGCAGAGCCTGAGAAAAAACGGTTTTGGCAGAATGCTGATTTCAACTTTAAGAAGAGCATTGATAACCTAAAGACTCATCTAAGCTTGCTGAAGAAGGAAACCCAAGATTACTTTAAAGGACCTCGAGGCCATCCATTGAGTCAGCACTTGTTGGAACAAACAAGGGTGTTGTGGCAGTTTCGGAGCCAAGAAGATTTAAATAAATGGGTTATTTCCTCTGATGTAGAGATTGGAGGGAAAAGTAAAGTTTATCTCAAACTGGGTAGGAATAACCAGGCTGCTCTGCTGTATGGAACCCTCAATACAGAAGTACCTCGTGATGGGGAGACAAAATACAGTGGATATTGCAGCATGAGATCCAGACCGGCAGTGGTGAGTACAACTCCCTGTTTGCACAGCTTCTCTTACTGAATCTGAGGGTGTTTGTGGAATCCCAGTGATAGCAAGTGGCCTGCTCCTCACTGCTGATCACTTCCAGGAGTATTAGACTTTCTCTCAGAGATGTAATTGCTGTTGTATCCTTTGACATGGAAGAAACTTAAATTTTTTCTTGGATTTTGTTTTCCTTCCTTAGAAAACAAATAATACATGTTTGATCATATACTTATGTACAATAGACAGACCTGTTTGCAGCATCCTTACAGATGAAGGATCTGGAATGAATCTTTATATCCAAAATTGATATGATTAAAATTGCATCTCTTTCTAAATTTGAAGTCAATTGAATGTGTCATAAGTAAGAATTTTCTGGGCTTTAACTTGCTCTGTTCATTAGACTTAGTTAGGGTGAATTAACTCATTTTCTCATGGGAACAGAAAACAATGCTTTGAAACGTAGTTTTTAAAGGTCTGCCGCCTACTGTACATCAGAAAAAGTGAGATACAAATCTTTGATAGCTCAGAATTGAGCAAAATAGAACCAGAAATGGGTGTGCTTATTATGGATACTGCTTGTTTCATCCCTTATTTCTAAGCACCTTTAAAAGCAAAGGAACATTTTCACACAGTGGATAAAATCCTTAGCTATTTAATGTGTTCTGTAGTTTGTGTCTTGGCACAAGTACTCAGGTAAAATCATTTCTGGGCCAGAATCTTGGGGAGCAGAGAATATGAGTAAGCAGAATCAATGGGTAAATGAGAGACACATGAACAGTGATTGAAATGGTGACATTGAATCAGATGAGTGGAACAAGTGGAGTCTTGTCTGAGTTAACTCTCAGACTTGTGCAAATGTGACTCAAACTTTCATCTCCTAATTCTGAAGTAGTGGAGTGTATCAGTCCATCTTTATTTAAGCAGAAAGGCTCAAAACTGTTAAAACCATAAAATCAAGTAGCTACAGGCCTTATATCTATATATTGGTAATCTATTTATTGTTACCTACAATATGAGTTGGTAGAAGGATTGCTGATAGGTAACCATAGTAGTGCTGTAATATAAAGGGGGAGCTTCTGAATTTTTGGTGCTGATTTTGACTTCTTGGCAATTCTGGCGAAGAATAACCCTGACCCCTGCCTCTCATTGCTTCAAGTGACCTCAGTGTAGTTCTCTGAAGATTCTTGGATATGCCATCATGCAAATGACAGCATCAGGATTTTTCAGATCTTTGGAAAAAATGCAGTGAAGAATTAGACATGCTTGCAATGTTATTATTTTACGCAGTTAATGAAAAAAATGTTGGAAAACATTAAATGCTCTCAGTGCTTGTTAGTCTTCAGTTGGGAAGTTATCCAAGGGGATAAATTATTTCGCTGCTTCAGTTTCCTGTCATCACTTCTGAATTATCAACTGACCACAGAATATTAAACTTAATGAACTACATAGGTACTGATCCATCACTGTAGCATTTGTGTACTTGCCTGGTAGGGAATTCAGTCCTAGGAAGTAGGTCTGATTTCTGATAGTTACTAGGTTGTGGTTTATAATGAAAGCATGAGTCCTCAGAGTGGCAATATTGCAATTTGTGGTCTCTAATACGGTGCTGAGGGAAATTCCATGAGCTCAGCAGCCAGGATGGTGACAGAAGTAACCGTGTTCACTATGTTACAGTAAATAGTATCTGATGTAATTACAAGGGCAGTGATCAAAGCAACAATGCTCTGTTCCTCATAATGAAAATGTCCCTGTATTAAGGAGGAATAATTCTATTTATCAATAATTTGTAGGGATCTTTTAACAGGAAGAAGTTTTATGACTGGTCAAACTTCAACAGTCTGTATTTACGTGTCCGTGGTGATGGCAGACCTTGGATGGTAAACATTTACACAGATCCTTACTTCTCTCACCAAAAGGATGACCTCTACACCTACTTCATGTTCACCCGAGGAGGCCCATACTGGGAGGAAATAAAGGTGAACTCACTAATCTTTCAAACTAATGAGACTGTCTTGAGGTCCTGGCCAAAACATGGGAAGGGGAATTCTTTCAGCATTCACAGTTTGTTTCTATTGCTGTCCACTTGATGTTTTCATTACACAGTAGAAATGTGCCTTTGGCTTGGGAGTTCCCACAGCTAGACTGGGGGAGGGCACAGTGCGTCAATTGTGTTTAAGAATTGATCCACCTTAAGTTCCCCTGATGCCTACTGTTGGCTGTTACTGGAGTAATAGGATAGATACAGCAATTGAAACCTAGCAGGTGTTGCCATGAACATTCTCTGTGATAACCATTTTATCTGTCATACAAATGGATGTAGGCTGACGTAGGATTTGCTCCATGCAACAGAATTTACTTACCTCGCAGCCTCTCTCGAGTCAGACTCAAGGGTTGGGCGTTGTCATTTGTGACCCTTGACTCTGTGACACAAAATAATATTTTTAAGAAGTGTGAGTTGCAGCTCTTCTCTGATGCAACTTGGGGACCTTTTGTAATTGTCTGATGACAATGATAGGGAGGTTTGCACATCCTTATGAGTTGGTGTTGAGTGCTCCATGATGCCATTGTCCAATCATGTGGGAACAGCCTGCTATTTCGCAGATCAGGAGCCAGGAGAACGAAAGTTGGAGTATCATTGCTGGCTTGGATGTTCTCCTCTCAACCTCACCAGCCACCAGCCACGCCCTGCTTTCTTGCTTCCACTGATTTCAAAGAAATTTTTACATTATCCTGAAGTGCATTGCTAGAGGAACTGATGTCTGAGTACAAGGTTTGCTCTGTGAAATCCACAGCCTGGGTACAGATGAGCTGTCACTATGTACCCATGCCGGACTTTGCAGTAATTTCTGGTTTGTTTTCATATTATTGGAAGGAGATATTCTCAATGTAAACAGCCACCTTCTGTACTGCAGCCTTTCATTGTGTCCTGACAGGGAAATACTCTTGTGTGATGGCTAGAGCCACCACAGGATAGGGTGGGCCTGGAGCTGGCTGTGAGTGGCCAGTTGAAAGGGTTAATGTGGCCCATTTCTTTGTGCTAGTTTTATGTACCCACCTAATGCTAGTACCAGATATAGCAAAGTGTTACTTTATTAACACATGCTTATTTTCTTTTTCTTAAGTTACTATTTTATATACTGGGGACACTAAAGTCTGATTTTGTTTTGTTCATGTCAGATTCCATTCTCCAAATTCTTTGTCTCAAGTCGGGGAAGAGTCCAGGATAACCAGCATCCTGTCTGTTTAGACAAGGCAAGTTTTCTATAGGCTTTATTTGAAATTTCATTTGAAAAGGCAGTGTAAGGAACACAGAACTGCTCTGTAAGAAATTCAGAATTTCCTTCAAGATGATACTGGCCTGATACAGATGAGTTACAAATTCTCTAATGTTTGCAATTGAAATTGAAGGGCCTCTTCTTGTTGGAAGGTAGTTATTCTTGTGTGTGGTAAATGAAAACGTAGTTGTATATGGGGTATTTAAAAATATTTACTAGGAGTTAAAGGGACAAATCATTACTTGATCTAAGCATCCTCCACTGAAGTTTTGTTGATGGTTATCTTATGTGTAGCATTTGACAGTAAAAATTATGCACTTGCAGTGTCATTTTACAAACATATTTTAAAGAAACCCCAGAATCAGGGAAGCAGTATGAAGGCAGTTTAAGAAATCTTAATAAAATGTCTTGGTCTCACACAGAATATTCTGAGTTGGAAGGGACCCACAGGGACCATGAAGCCCAACTCTTAAAGGAATGGTACTCATGGTACTTCATGGCACTAATGAATGTTTTCTTGGGAACCTGGAAAGGCAGGAAGTAATGGTTAAATAGGAATAAAAACAGCAGGAAACAGTCAAGGTTTCTAGTGATTGCAAAGGAATAATTTCTTCAGAGCAGAGAGTTCAGGTGACTCCTGTAGATTCTTTCTAACAATGTGATTTGGATAAAAGGAGCTTTAAAAACTCTCGGAGCTCCAAAAGCCAAGGGGCTGCTTGTAGAGCTTGCTGCTGGGCAAGGGATAGCATTGAAAGCATTAGAATGATCCAGAGGAGTGTCAATGCATTTGTATGGCTTTGTGCAGTTATTTATTTAGCATTTTACAATATATATTTAGACTCAGTCTACATTTAGTCATCTGACACATCCTAGGCATTATTTTCCCGAACTTACAGCAGTCCTTGAAATCCCAGATGCCACTCAGACCTGCACTTGCAGCATGGCTTTGGGGCAGCTCAAGTTCATGAGGTGGCCTGCACTGGTGACTCGACTGACCTGTTAAGGATGGAGGTGTTTCATAACATGTGAGAGCTGAGAGAGCATTCAGACAAGCCACAGGCCAATAGAAAGGATGCCTGAGCCACACAGATTTCTTCTTATATTTAACAGCATTATTCCAATTATAAAACAGTGTCTAAGAACCTTGTCTTACTATTAAAATCAGTAATTAAGTTTCAAAATGTTTGAATTTGGTGTTTTCACAGTGTACATGGTATATCACGTAATCTAGAATGATTCCTTCCACCCTTAATTACATCTTTGCTTTTCCTATTAACAAAAGAATTATGACTTTATGAAAATGTTTAGAAACCCAATTGTGAAGAAAATGGCTGTACACAAACCACGAAGGATAAAAGTTAGCAGTGTTGCTTTAAGCCTGGACCATTTTAAATCAAGGGCTTATTAACACTGGTAAAAAGGCAAATGTGAAATCATTTCCCACTGGGGTCTGTATTGAAAATGGAGTAGTAAAATGTTCAGATCTTAAGAAATGCTGCTGCATTTTTAACAAATACCAGTTTAAAGTAGATGGCTGTGAATAGTATGTAAAATATGGAAGTGGGAGATACAACTGAGTTTGATTGTAATGTTATAAATCCTGTTCTACCCTATGTGTCCTTTAATTAGGTTAGAACCCTTGGATTCACCATTGGAGATAAAGTAGATGGTCCATTCCAGCTGGAAATTGATTTTATTGGCCTGCTAAATGACAGAGCTCACAGAGAAGAGTTTGCCTATGAAATATATGACAAGAACACTCCAGTCTAAGTTGGGCTGGTGACCTTTGGAAAATTCTTCAGATATTTGGTTTATTTTTATAAAATACTTAACATCTAGCTTTTAACAACTTGAAGAGCTTATATAAACATTCAAGAGATAAGCGCATGAAGCGTGACACCTCTGGCATCTCCAAACTCCCAAATACAGAATCCTGGAGAGACTGTACATAGATGGACTGCAATGGAGCCTGAGAGGGGCTGTGATTTTCTTACAAAGTAGTAACTCTTCCCTGGGTAAGTTTTGGCTTCTGTCCTGACCTTTACTGAAATAAAAGTATTTCATGAGTTTGTTGGGTTTTTTTTGTATAACACTTTCATTTTCTACATTATGTGGTTTGTTGACAGTTGTAAAACACTGGCATCTGCTAGTTTTAAACTGGAAAAGGTATGAGAATTAATACTCTGAGGACTGGTGTTTAAGTATGACTCAGCTACTGAAATTTACAAAGAGCAGTGCCAGAAGTGGAAAAGGCCTTTAGCTTTTCAACCTTTAGCTTTGGCTCCTCTGAATAGCTAAAAAAAGAAAAAGCTGCCACTGCCAAGATGGAAACAAGAGCTATGCAGCAGGCTTGATTTTCCTTTAGAGCTGTTGAGGATAATCCTATAATGTTACAGAGCTGAGGTTGTTGGAAAGAAGTAATGCTCCAAAGGAGGGGTGGGAGGAAACCCCCAGCTCTGTCTGCTCCCTGCACCTTTACAGGGCAGGGCAGATCCCACTTTTGCTGTGTGCAGTTAGCCTAACTCAGCTGTGCTGTAAGAATTCACAGCCTCAACTGGTCGCACAGAACCTCAATACCTCCCTTTTTCAGAGAAATCCAGTTTTCAGTAATTCAAGATACACTTTACAAAGTAAGTGCTGAATAGTTATGTTTCTGCTGACATAAATTTAAGTAATCAAAGCACTGACTTCATCCACAGTGACCTTAAGTATACTTTAGAAATATTAAATGTATCTATATTTTATATGGAGGAGACTACAATGAAGCAAGCTGAAACAGGATCTTCTATCATTGTCATTCTGCACAGAATTCAACAGCTTAAGTGCAGGAGGATGATGGTTATTGTTTCCAAAGATGTGAGAGCAAGCAAGTTTCATGGAGTGGGAGGCAGGTGAGTTGGTGAGGAAAACTTGGCACAAGAGAACACAGTAGTAAATAAAAGCGTGAACAAAAAGAGTGCTACAGTAAGGAAGCAGTTATATGTAGTATACTAAGTAATAAAGTCAGTGATAAACAGGACATATACAAAATATTTATTTCCATTAAGTTTATAAAAACAATCGCTTTTTCTTGACATTGCAACGTATACTTGATAGGATGCTAAATTCAGTGAAACATTTACTTGCTCAACAGCTGAGATTACAACTGCTAAATTACCTTTCTAGTTCTATCCCTAACAAATCCAGACAACTTTTCTATGTATTTTTTTAATGTAAAGAGAAAACCAAGGTATTGGATGTACCTCAACACTATAACCTGTTTTAAGCATCTTAGAGATGAAAAGCAAGAGAATTTTGTTAGAGGGTGCTATTTACAATAGAAAGGAACAAAACCTTAACTGTTCAAAGAATTCAGTTGGCAATTTGTAAATTCAGTTATGACCTTTTTAATAAAGGTAGTTTACAAGGTCTCCTTAATTGCTCTCTGGATTCCACTAGCTAAAAGCAACCTGAACCATACACCAACAGCACAAGCCTTACATGACAGAAACAGTATTTACAGTGATGTCTTAGATACTTCTTATTTGTCCTAACACACAGTTAGACCTCTGCGTTTTCCAAGAGTGTGAGCCTTTTTCTTTTTTCTGTCTTGCTCAAGTGTCTCACGCCTTTCTTCCCTGGAGGGGAAAAAAGAGAGACCATGTCAAGTTATATTAAAGGTAGAGACACAAGCAACCGAAAGAATCTGAAGCTGACCACAGATTAACATGAGTTTAGTCAGTGTGCTGCCTTTGCCATAGGCAGAGAGAACATTCAGTCCATTATGGACTGAACCCAAACGTTCAGGCAAATACTTCTGCTCAGACAGACAGGTCTAACACTCAAGGTAACAGTATGTCAATATTGATAGCTTCTTCCAAAATGAAGGTAAGTCTCCAAACTCTGGAACTGATACCATTCATGGAAAAAAGTCTAACAAACTCAGAACAGCTTTTCTTGTTGGTCTTTCTGAAACTGAACAGTCATTGGAAGGAAAAATGGCTTTAATACAAAAGTATGCTTTCCCAAACTACATTTAAATCCTAAGAAGACTGAATCATCATATTATTTTAAGTAACACTATTCATAAAAAGACTAACCTTGTCTGGAGATGTGGCTGTTTGTAATCTTTCCTGTGTGAACAGATATTGCTGCCGCCAGACTTACTGAGAACAGTATTTTCTTTAAATTCTCCCCATGGTTTTAGTCGTCCTACAATTGAGGGGCAAAAAGAGAGACTAGTTTAATAGTTCAGTAAGTCATTGTGTGCTTAACTTCTTATCATGAATTTATCCTAGCTAGCCTGTTTCTTGCTGGTTATCTTGAAGATGAAATGCCTCTAAGCTGTATTACCAGCTTCACCTGCCCGTTCCCTACAAGTAGTTCTTCTGTAAGTAGTAACAGGTGACTGTACTTAGAAGTGACATTCACCATGCAAAGTTCAGCTTCTCACATAAGGTTAAAAAAGCCCACCTAATTGCATAAGGAATTTCATATTTCCTGTATGTACATCTATTCAGTGGAATACAAGGATATTTATTCTTGTATTTATGGGCTTTTGGTCATAAAATCCTTATCTTCAGTAGAGAGGCTCTTAAAGCAATTTAACACCAGAGAGAAAGGAAAAGGGAGAGGAAAAGAGACTGTAACCTTTGCTCTCACTGTTTGTATCAATGCAGCCCTGTAGGAGCAGCTGGAGTGTAAGAGGCGTGACCAACACAGATTGCACAGGGTCACGGTACCTTTATGTGGCTGATACCGCAGTGGCCGAGAGAGACTTGCTTTGAGATCAAATGTCTTCTTTCCACTTGTGGGTTCCACAGATTGAGCCCCAAACTTGAAGGGGGTAAGAACTAAAAAAGACATCAAGATACCATAATTAGAGTAGTAAGAGCATCAATGTACACAGAAAGTTGCAAAGTGAAGACTACATGACGATTATCAAGACCAAAGAGCCATTAAATGCCCCTGCTGCTACCTCTAAAGAAAGAATTGCACAAACACAGCTCCCTTGAAATAGGGAGGGGCAAGAGTTGTAGAGTACTGGCCCTTTAGCTATGATTATACTGTGGAAGAGAGCACACAGCTCCATGTGTTTTTCTAGTCCTTCAAAGCAAATTGCGTTTCTCTATGCTTATTTGGAAGCAAGTGGTTTTTCACATTAAACAGAGAAGCATTCTTTTGGAACGCGCAAGCTTCAGATCAGCATGGAACTTTGCTTGCCCCTTAAAAACATCAGTCTTGTTATACAGCAAATCAGGTAACTCTGGGTTCTTGACCTTTGCAAATGTCCCTGTGATGCTAAGGGTGTCAATGGCTGGACAGCAGAGCTGTGCTGCTGCAGAGATCTTTGGGAATCAGAAGACTTCTGATTTTTCTTAATTTTAGTTCCTGAGTTGATCAGGGTGCTGAGGCTGAAAACAAGTTGTCCTAAAGCACAGCTGGAAGCCTGATGCATACTAACCCCACAAAGAGAATGAGACCTCTGAGAAGATGTCAGGAATTCATCTCACTGCAGACAGGGTGTCCCTGTATGTGCTATATGAATCTTTTGCTAGGTAGTCCCTAAAGGTCTAGATTTTCTATCCTCTTTTCTGTAGGTAGCTAGGTACCATGTGTTGAAGGTGTGGCACCTAAACATTTTAGTTAAACCACTGGAAAACAAAGGAAACAAAGAAACTTCTGCAGTTTCTGAAGAACCAGTCATAAACTAGAAAATTAAATTAAAACCTGGGTCTCTGTGACATTAGGTTGTTAAAAACTTGTAATTCAGTAAGACAAAAGTGTTGAACTGAAAGAGCCAAATATTCACCATCCACTTTACCCTTTGATGCAGTCAGATCATTGTTTTTTGCGTTTCCCTTACTGTTCTTCTGACTTATTAGTTTGCAGCTCTTTTGAGTGTCAGGTGTGCAGATCTCCTCCATGTATGGAGACATTCTAGATGGAGTCTTGGTAAGAGAGCGTTTGTGCTCATTATCTTTTGTGGCTTCCGAGAACCTGAAAGTTATTAGAAACATGAAGACAAATTTAGTCACCTACAAGGAATGTAAGCAATGTGCCAGAATACAGAAGGTTCTGCATTCTACTTTTATTACAGATAGAAAGATGTACTGTGTGAAAGATGTTCACAGCTCATGCAAAAACTGCACTAAAATACCTTGCTGGTGTAACACTTTAAGTTTCAACCCAGCATCAATAGCAGTCAGTAATATTAGAAACTACAAAGAACTAACTTTGAAGTTATTTTGGAAAGCAAATATATTTGGATGCAATAAACTAGTAATTTATTCACCAATAGATATGATTTACTTTAGATCTGGATTCTGTAGTAAACATTCCTTATTTCATTAGTTTTAAAATTCAAATTAAGAAGAATTGAAAGACCGTTAACTAACAGAACACTAGACCTCAAAGACTTACAAGAGGAAGAAGCTGAAATTTTTGAAACACACATTTACCTGCATTCTCTATGTATGCGTGTATAGACACATTTTTTATGACTACCTATGAATACATAGATATGTGTACATGCATAAAATTCAAAACCTTGCATGAAGTAACACCCTTATCAAAAAGGTACTGAGAATAAGCTATGAGCTTGCAAGATTTAGAAAGATGGGGAGTAAATGTTGAAGAAAGCTACATTTTTGTGGGCAAGCAAGTTGATGATTAAGTACAGCTTGCAAGGTCCATCACAGTGCAACTTTAGACGAATGGAATGGAAGCAAATCCTAAAAGTAATGTTTTGGTTCAGATACTGCTAGGGCTGCAGTGGAGACATCCAAGCTTATCCAAGAGGACACTAGAGGAAGTGTATTTCTTACATTTGTTATCTATTGAAATAAAAAAGAGGACATTTAAAGTAAAAACAAAGCCACCAAATTTGTAAACTTGATTTTGACCTTTGAACAGCAGAAGACCTGCATTCCAAAGTCACATAATTATATGTTATCAGATACCAGTATGAGAAGCTGCATTATCTGACTTAAGAAAACAATCCCATACACACTTTATTCAGGGACAAAAAAAAGCCCCAGCAGCCATGATCTTGGCATGCAAAAGTTGAAAAGTGAAGGTCATCGGAGAAAGTAACACAACCAAGGCCTGCAAACAACCGTGTATTGTTAGCAAAGGGAGAATGTCTAATCAGAACTTCAGTCACTGTGGAAGGTTTAGTAAAGTTGATTAAGGTCAAAATTAGTATAATAGTTAGAAATCAGCAAACAAATAGTAGAAATAAGGGTTTTCACTACAAAGAAATCCAAGCAAAAGGACATCTATCAATAGGACACCATAAGGACTGTCTTTTCGATTCCTTCTTTTAAAAGGTTTCTTGATCAAAACTTTTAAGAAAATTATTAGTAAGCTAATAAAACATACTGATAACAGAAATTTATGAAGTATTAACACTAACAGAGAATTGGATTACTGTGGAGGAATGATGACATACACATGATGTTCTAAAAGGAAATGAGATGAGGTATAATGGCACTGAGTACAAGTTCATTCATTTAGGAATTCCTCATGACTTTCTGGTGTCAGCTTGGTTCCCATCTGCTAAAACAATCTGCTTAAAGTAGTCAAGAACAAGAGGACCCCTGCTGTGACACTGAAGAGGAAGTAGAGGACAAAAGGAAAAAAGTACCTAAAAACCATTGAAAGACTCACCTGGAATACTGAAGAGAGTTCTGATTAAAAAAATTTAAAGCAAATTAATTCAGATAAACAGAAATTATTAGGTTGCCTGGCAAAATGGAAAACCTAACACAGTAAGAGAAGAAAAATAATTTGCTTGATCGGTTTAGCAAAATGAAAGCCGGGATTTGAGATTCCTCTAACAGACATAAAAACGAAGAATGAAGACAGTAACAGCACAGTAAGGCTTAAGCTACCCACAAAGCCAGACTGAAAGTTAGTAATCAAAATTAGTCTTGCATAGTTTGTGCTTGGAAGAGAAATAATGTAAAATCAGTCAGTGTTGATTATTTCATGTTTATCATATCAAATGTCTTGCTGGTAGCTTTGGTTTGTTCTTTTTACCTGACATTCATTTTGGATGTTGAAAGCACAGAAGGATTAAATGAAGATCTCTGGGATAAAATGCTCCGATTAGCAGCATTCAGAGAACTGCGTGGTGAGCGCCGGAGGTTACTAGGAGTGCAGGTGTTGGACAATCTGCCTCTTCCTGGATTTGGGCTGAATAAAAATCTTTTGCCACTGGCTTGTTTCTAGGGAAAAGCAAATGCTGAGTTACCAGACTCTGCTGAAAATTTATCTACAAAAGCAGCCAAGAAGAAGGGAAAACACACAGTGAATCAAAAGCAAATGTTCTCTTCAGTTTTCTCCCTTTTATTTTCCTCTTTAAAAGCGTATTTTATATGTAAGTATCTTTATTATTATTAAACTGACCTGACAACACATACCTTAGAATGTGGAGTCTCTTTTTCTGACGCTCTTAAGGGATTCGATTTTCTGGTCAGCACCTGCCAATAGTAATTTATCTGAAGTACATATTGATACAATATATATCATTAAAAAAACAAATATACTGTTTGGGAGTTCATTAATTATTTGATATGGAGCTGGAAGTGCCAGAGTACCTAACCTGAACAATTCTATGGCCATTGACATATTCATTCATACATTCATTGATACTTTACTGTCACTTTCTAAGGCTCTGCTGCACTTTGTGAGAGGCCCTGTTAGCAGCTTTCACCAGCGTGAGGGTGAAATACAAGAACTGAGAACAACACATATTGCATGTATTTTAAAAGGAGAGTCATATGCAGCCATTGGACAATATTTAATTCCTGCTCTTTGAAAAATAACCTATCCCCTTGGTTAAATCTTGCAGCAATTCAAACAGTTGTAAACAAAAGTTCCAGATCTTTCACAAAAGTAATTGCGACAATTATTTTTACTCAAAAATCAACAAGTTAGTTGATAACATGTAAAAACTTGTGTAACTACAGAAGTTACACAAATAAATACGTATAACTAGTTATGTAGGACTACAGTTACATTTCATTGGTTATAGCATTCCATGGCACGTTCACATGACCAGCTACTGGCTGATCTAAGGAGACCTGACAGGACTCTTACAGAGAGGCCCTCGAAGTAAATGAATATGCCAACAATGGGTGTCTTCCTGTGTTACCTCTTACCTTGACTGCGCTGCAATTTTCATTCAGTTTTTTTTTCCTCTCAACGTAGTCATCAATAGATTCCATTTTCTTGAACTGAGCCTCATGCAACTTTTTAAAGTCTAAGAAGTTCCAAAAATAATAAGGTTCACAGATCTGATACGGTCCTAAGGAAGTTTAATACTTAATAGGAGAATTTTGTGATGCCTATTGTTACAGCCTCAAAGAAGAAAATGCATCCCTCTCATTAAAGGCTGTAGACACAGCTGCACAAACAGGACCAAAAGGATCTATTTCACCAGCAACATGGCCAGTTACCTGGTAATCTGGAGGATTATAGAGTCATGGTTTGGGTTGGAAGGGACCTTTAAAGATCCTCTAAACTCAACCCCCAAATTCTGCAGTTAAAGAAAACAATAAATACTTCTACATTTGAGATTATTTAATGCATTTTAAAAAGTGAGAAACATGAGCTAATGCATAGTAGTACAGCACAACCATAGTATTTATAAAGTGAAAGCTAAGCAAGCAGGAGTAACATCATGTGTTCCTGTTCTTTGAAAATCAATAATGCAAGATTGTATCCAAAAGTCACCAAAATGTTCAATAAACCAGTTTTTTAACATACATGCCAGTCATTGACTACTATGAATTTACAAGCTGGAAAATGTACCTTGAAATGTAACCTTTGGGCAATTTTTTTTGTTTGCTTGCTTTTTAAAGAGAAGATATTCTCTCTTCCTTGAGCAGCAATAGAAATTTGAGTCGTAAAAAACTAGGTCAAGTCTCCCTTTACACAGAGAAAACACATCTCTTTCTAAAGATGGTAGATTATCTTACTTGGTGTGGTAGTTGTCATTGCTGTTCTTGCAGACCTCGATGCACGGCCCACAAGTAAAGGGATCTTCCCTCCTGCAGGATGAGCATCACCTGATACAGTAAAATTAGACAAAATCATCAGAACTACTGGAAGATGATTTAAATTGTGGTTTTAAATGTTGTTCCATTATTTGTTTCGAAGCACACTTTATCTCCTTAAAGTGGGTTTAGGTTGTGAGAAATAAAACCAGCTGGAATAGATATGTTCTAAATCTCTCAAAAATGTTTTAATTGGTTTGTCATTAAGAACGTATCTTGACAAACTACAAGCCCAGCATGAATCCTAAAGTCATATTAGGTTAGTATCTTATGACAGTAAAATACTTTTCAGGGAAAGTTTACAAGAGAACTGTGCTTGTGGTAAGCAAAACAAACTTTAAATTCACAGGCCTTGAGCTGTGTTTTTAAAATGTTGATACCAAAGAAGAAATACCTTTTGACCAATTTTTCTGCCACTGCTTTATTTACATACAGAGTCCAAATTTTTTTGTCAACTCTCCTCTCAGGTATAGTAATAAGCTCATGTTCACATTTTAATGACTAATTTTCTTAGGAAAAAAATCAGGTAAACACTTTACATCAAGCTCAGCATTTGCATATCAAAAGCAAACATTAGCTTTTCTGTTCGTTCACGTCCCCTCAAAAGTAAACTTGGATTACCTCAATATATTAAAAGAAATCCTTATTGAAAACAAATGGTGTGTAGTTAAAAGTAATTGTTGAAAAACCAACTTGTCAATATTAAATGCACACACTTGTTCCTACAGCTATAGGAAGAGATGAGCACTGGACCAACTGTCAGGATGAATGCTGCCTCAACCCAAGCATCCTCCACATACCTTATCGCTTTTTTTAAAAACAACTTTCATAGAAAATCCCAGATTTTTAAATTAGTTCAAAATTATTGGTTGTCTCCCATAAGATTGTCCTTGTAAATTCTATGGAACAACAATAATGTCCATAACACAACTTATATAATACAAAATACTCTGAGCCTAACAGAGCAAATGCAGGTGTGTATCTTACTTGACAGACCCACAATACCAAGAAATTATCAGATTGGGTAGACAAACTCATTTCTTCATGTCAGCTGCATACACATAGGAATGGGGGATAAATTAGTTCATATTTTCAGTGGCATCGTGTTTGAAGGACTGAAAACGCTACCAGATGAAAAAGTGATCCACTGGAATACATTCAGATATTCTTAGGTAGTTCAAACAATTTATAAAGCATTCTAAGTTATTGTCCGCTAATTTTACTCCTGGAAAGAAAAAAATAAAACTGCTCAGCTGTAGAAAAAGATAAATGAAGCACAAGGAAGAAAGTGCTCCCTTTGTTGCCACCTCTTAAAGAAGCCAAGTAACACCTCAAGGGTATTCCAAAAGGCCCTGATCCTTTTGGAAGTGTAAAACTCGAATATACTCAGATCTCTGAGAACTCCTTCACTAAAAACAGGAGTTCTGAAGTCAAAGCCAGCAAAATTCCTACACTGCATAATGTGTGGATTTGTGTTACAGTATGTTAGACGAGCAACACAAACTCAAACCAGACCGATTTTCTTCTGGTATCCCCGAAAAAAGGTACTGATCAACAGATGTGCCATAAAAATCTTAAAGGCGCAATAAAATTATCTTCTGGTCATTTTAAGTAGCACACATTAAAGTCACTTTTTTCCAATTTTCTACTTACGCTGTTCTCTCCTGCTTTTAGTGGAAGTCTTCTCTGCCTGTTTCTTCTGTCCAGTACCCATCCCTGGATTCTCAATAGCTCTCTTTTCAGCTTTTTGGTTTTTGTTTTGTAATACCTTCTGTCCTTCGTTGTGCTCACCCTGAGGCACTTCATTTTCTTTCATTTCAGAATGCACCTGCAATTTAAACATACTTTGTTTAACCAGTTTGTTCCAACTGGATAAAAGAAAGGCTGTTGTTCTGAGAACAGTGACTCAGTGGAACAGACTGCCCAGAAAGGTGCAACCCTTCATCCTCAAGGGTTTTCAGTATCAGACTGGATAAAGCCTAAAGCACTGTGGTCTAACCTCATAGTTGAATCTGCTTTGATTGGGAGATTGAGCAAGATTTTCTGAAGTCCAAACTGAATTAACCTGTGAAAAACTTACCCTGTTACTTCACAAACTTAGATACATTAGAAAGATTTTACTTGCATAGCTCTCACATTTTAGTATAAAATTGCCCTTATTGATAAAAGTTAATTATTTGCTAGTAAGAATAAATTCACTGGGGATGTTACTTTTTACTGTTGTACATTTTTATACTGTACAATTCTCTAACGCTAACAGACTAACACTCCTCATTTTCTCATTTCCCTCCTCTTCCTTCGTAAAAAGTCTTTCAGACAGTTCTTAGTTTACCTACTCCTTGTAACTCTAGAAAAAAAATTCTACCTCCATCTCGCTTTGAAACTTTCTCTCCCTCAGTCATGCAACCCTCACAATAAAGAAAACTATGAGGTTTAGGCAATCGTAAAACTTCTGATAACTTTTTCTGTATCAAAAAAGTGATAACAGCCTTATTTTAGATAAATTCTGAAAGTTGCCTAAGATTCTGAATACTACAATGAACTAGTGAAAGCAGTCTTACTTTCAGATGAAGTGTTTGGAATTGTGTATTTCTTAGGAGAATTTATTTTCTTGAAGCAATGACAAGCAAGTAATGCCTTTTCATTATGAGATAGCACATAGTTAAGATAGACAAAAGTCAGTGCTACAAAGCATAAAAGACCAGCACCAGAATGCTTGCATGTGAATTTTTACAGGTGTCTGTACACACACATATCTAAACATACACCATCTGTAAAGGTGACTGAAAAACTTAAATTACGCTCAGAGGAAGGGAGGACAGTAGGCACACAAACGCATGCAATGCAAATCACCTCTTTCTCATCAGAAAGCACTGGGTTTTCTTCACTGGTATTAGTTTCCTCATGGGAGTTCCTCTTTCTTCTGATTGTTTTCTTTTCTTTACCACGTCTTTTTGTAATAAAATACACTGAATCAGACATAGTTTCCTCCTGATTGCTCAGATCATCCAATCTAATGGAAGCGGATGCACTCTTTACAGGATCCTGTAGCAGAAAAATACTATAACTGGAAGATATCTGACACAAATATAAATTAAATACTCCAGGGAAAGTTTCAATTTTATTACTGAAAAAAGTATTTCACACAGAGGAACAACAGTAGCATGCCATGTAGCAGCACAGTAATCAAGAAACTAGCACTATCTAGATTCCCCTAAGCATCAAAGCTCATTGTTTGGAGACCTTAAATTCAATTCCTATGATTGTTTTATCATATTTTGTTTTAGTGTGATTATAAAGGCCTAATATTTTATAGTTGAAATCTAACTTGCATGATGCCATGACCCTCCCACATTTGTACATTTGTGGAATACTCTTCACAAATAAAAACAGAGCTACTTTCATGCTCGTGAAAATTTTTAAAAAGATGACAAGGTTTACACCAGCTCCTGAAACCTTTAAAGATTTTTAAGCAATGCACTTAAAGGGAAATATATTTGAGAAAAAGCAGATAACAAATCACTTTTTATCAAAAACTTCAAAAACATTGCCACACTCAACAAAATAATTCAGTTTACAGAAATCTTTTAAAACAGTTAAGAAAACAATACACTAAGAGATAAATAAAGGAAGTAGCACAAGTGTATTGCTTTCATTATAATGTAAGTAAATTGTAGTAGACACAAAAAGCTTTCCAATTAGTATCTAGTCCCCTTCATCTAGGCATGTAAAATGAATAAAATATTTTTATATTTGGTACTGAATAGTGTCTGGAGCCAAACAGGCAAGAATTAGGATTTGTTCAGTGGAAATGAAATGCTAGTGTTCACAGAGAATAGTTTTGCACTGATGCTGAAAAACACATTGTTAATTTTGGCAGCTGAAAGGAAATCAGCTTCAAAACTAACATTAGCATATCTGTTTCTGTCAGTACATGAGTACTTTAAGGGCACTAAGAAGAAAGAGGTATTTCTATTATGGTTCCCATCATGGTCAAAAACACCCTTCAGCACACACCCCGCACTACTGATTATAAATTAAGGTTTACATTTATTAACAGCAACGGCTGGTTTATTATCTATTACCATATTTTCACTTTCTTCTGTTGTCCCTTCAAAATGCAGCTTCAACGATTCCAACAATTTGTCTGCCTGAAGAGAAATCAAAACATCACGTGAACCAAACAGTTCATTAAGTCATTGCAGAACTACATCGGCCCAACCAGCATCTCAAACTGATCCAGCAAACAAGCAGAACATTTCCTGAACCCAAAAGAGTAAGGCGTGCCGAGGAGGTCATTCGAGACACTCAATTAGTAAAAGTGCTTAAGGCCACAGATAAATATGTAGCATATTCTCCACAGAGGCACAAAGACAAATTTCCCTAACTAGGTTTCTCCTGATCTATTTTCCAGGAGGTTAATTGTTCAAGGAATGGGACAGACTGTTTTAAGCCTCACAGTGCAGCTGAACTTGAATTAGAATTATATCACATTTCTGCAATTGCTTCTGTCTTGCCCATGCTACACGCAAAGCATCCTTTTCATCCTTCGAATACATTTAGTGGTGATAGTAATAAAATAACAGTGAAAACACGTCATTGATAATTCAGGCTATGAAAGACTCTTGAACACCTAATCGGAAAGGTCAGCATAAAATCAATCAAAATACCCCAAAACTAACATTTCCAGGCAGGACCCTGGGCGTCCTTAAACTTCTCGCCCTTACCCGCGACTGCCAAACGCGCCCTCTCCTCCGTCAAGTCACCCTGTTGCCATTGTTCCTCCCACTCCGAATAGTAAAAAACAACACCAAACAACCAACCACAAGTACCCCCAGTGGGAGCGAACAGCCGGGCCACCGGGGCCGGGAGAGGAGGGGGCAGCCTCCCCTCCTCGATGTCCGGGGACACCGGAGCCCAGCGTTCCCTCCCTCCCTCCCTCCCCGAGTGCTCGCCCGCATCCCGGACGGCAGCGCAGCCCCCGGGGGTCCCAGCGCGCAGCCTCGGCCGCACGGCTCCAGGCCCGGGAGGGCGCAGGGCACGCGCTCCCTCGGCTCACGGCCGGGCGCGGGGGCATCCCAGAACGCGGAGCTCCCGGGCAGCGCTCCCTCCCAGCCGCCCCCGCCTCACCCGGAGGTTGGCCCTGAGCCCGGCGGCCTTGGCGAGGCGCTGGAGCTCGGCGTATTTCAGCGCCTCCAAGGGCTGCGGCGAAGCGAGCGCCATGACAGCAGCACCGAAAGCCCGGGCCCGCGCTGCGCTGCCCTTCCCGCCGCGCGCCAACCGACACCGCGCGCGCCGCCCCCGCCGTTCGAACTGCCCGCCGCGCACGCCCATTGGCTGGAACGGGAGGGGGCGTGGCCCGAGGGGAGGCGGGGCACGGGAGCCGCCAATGGCAAGAGCTGTCCGCCGCGCGTGCTTATTTTCAAGCGCGATGAGGCGTTCCCGGCAGGGAAAGGCGCGCGCGGTGCGGCCCGCTGCCCAACAGCCGCGGGCGGCTGTGATTGACGTGTCCCATAACCAATAGCAATGCAGATGAACAAACCGCGCTCCAATGGCGAGGCTCGGCGGGCGGGCGCAGCACTCGAACGCGGGGCGGGAGGAGATGGCGGTGCGGCGGAGGCTGCGACAGCTGTTCCAGGAGCCGCAGCCCACCGGGGTCATCGTGCTGGAGCGGGCGCCCCCCGCTGCCGCCTGGATCCCGCCGCCGCCGCCGCCCCCCCCACCCCCACCGCCCCCGCCGTCGTCTTCTTTGCCGCCGGCCGCGGTGCCGGCATCGCCGCCGCGGCAGCGGGGTCCGCTGCCGGACGAGTGCGCCGTGTTCCACTGCCGCGGCTGCTGGGCGGTGCTGGGGGACTCGCTGCAGCTGTGCGGGCAGGAGCCGCCGGGGCTCAGCGTCCTCGTCTGCTTCAGTCAGTGCCTCGTCGGGCCGGCGGGTGCCGAGGACGCGGCGCTCCCCGCGCGGGGCTCGGGGCGGGCGGCGGCTGGGCTGGGCTTGGCCCGGGCGCTCTCGGCTGCAGCGCCTCTCTCTCTCTCTCTCCTCAGAAGTCACCAGCGATGTGACCTGGGAGGACTCGCTGCTGATCGGCCTGGAGGGAGCCCTCCTGGGATGGTGCGTAGCTGCCGCAGTTCCTGCCCTTGGCATCAGGCCTGTCGCGAGTGGCCGCTGCGGGAAATGGTGCGGGCACGGCAGGGCTCCGGCACGGCCGGCAGCGCCTCCGCCTTGAGCTTGGCAAACTCCCAAGTGACCTCTGTGCCTGTCTCACACTTGGGATGGAGAAACCTTTTGTAGGGGTGTAGTTTTCACTCGAAGTCAAAAGTTTTCCTGCTCTACCCTCTGTAGGTGGAGAGATACGTTCGAGCAATGCGGTAGAGGACAGCTTAACTTTCTTCCCTTCCTTGAGAAGGCATTATTATGTCTTGGATTTTGCCCCAGTAGAACTGAAGCTTTGATGCCCTCTGACAAATATGCAGCATCTGTGGTTTCAAAAGCTTCTGTTTAAGAACACTTTTCCCTTTCTCCTTTTAGTGCTTATTATTTATTATCCTGTCGTTCATGTGGCTTGGCCGTGGGCTTCATTCTTTATTCTTCTGGCAGTGACCTGGCGTATCTCCGAGACTTGTTCTGTTTCTTCAAGGACAGCATCATCTGGTGAGCATACTGTATTTTTATGGTCAGTGACTTCACAGGTACTTGTGAGTTGCTGTACAACTAGCCTACAGCTAACAAAAGTGGTTTGACTTTTGGCTGAGCACATTGGTGTGGGATTTTAATAACCTTGTTATCTAAATTGTTTGCGTTGATGTGAATCCCTTGGATTTGCCTCGCACCTCTTGAGTGTCCACGTGTAATGTCAGAGTTTAAAATTTAGTTGTGTGCGATACTGAAATCTCTGCAGTTCCAGATTCATTTAGCTAATGTAAGGTATCAAAGGGGTTCCATGATAGGTTGAGGACTTGACTATAGAAGCTGTAAATTACTTACAGTTGGTGATGAGAGGATCTTGATTCCAAAGTAAAACCATTGTTATGTTTTGATTATTTTCGTAATTATTATTTTTGGCAACGACTTTGTATCTGCTTTAAAATCATCTTAAATCATCTGTCTAAATAAGGCAACTATAGGTTTTTTAACTGTTTTTCTTGGGTTTTTTTCCCTTTCCCCTTTTGTTTTCCAGTTATCTCTTAAGAAACCAAATGATTATAGAAGCTTCTAAGGTGAATTTTCCAGCTGTAACTTAAAGGAACAAATGCAAAAAGTAAGATTTCCATGTCAATGGAAAATGCTTTTAAAATGCTGATAATTTTGGACATTAATTTAAAAACATTGTTACAAATGTGGGGTTTTTTTAAGTGCCTAAGACTGAGAAAATGATGCCTTATATAACAATAACTAACTCAATGCATGAGATGTGGAACATTTTCTAAGACCCCTAAACTGCAGAACATACCCAGTTCTAGCTAAGTTTTGGCAAAAGTTTGTTATCATTTTATCTCTATACCTCGCAAGGAAAAAAACCCCAAGAATCACTTATACAGACTTGGCCTAAGTATTACTGCTTGTGTTGTCAGTGTTGAAAAATATAAAAAATAGATTTTTTTTTTTAATTTGAAAGAGATTTTTAAACAGTTATAATTTTATGTCTGTGTAAGCTCAAAACAGCATGGCAGTATTTGTAGTTTCAGAGACAACTCTAGGACCTGCCTCCTGTTTTCATGTTCAAATTGGATGTTCTTATCTGTAACCTCACTGGTTATTTAACTGCCTGTCCCTTAGCTCAAATAAAGTTACTGTGTGTAGGAGACAGCCAGTGTACCCAGTATTTATGCATTTATTTGTTCCATACCTTTTTGGGGGTTTGAGTTTAGATTTTAGTTTCTCTTCTACTGGGCCTTTGACATTTCTTAAGTTTTGTCCTCTTCCAAGTCATCTTCCAGTTTCCACAAGATCAGAATGTTTTTACAGGTTAAGTGAGGCTAAGATGCAAAAATCTTATCCAGGTAAACTTCTGAAGTCAAGACATGATTTAGTAAAAATATGATAGCACTTGCTTGCAAACACAAATGATATGAATCTAGAGAGTTTGCTTGTTTACAACAAGCTCGAGCATCTGGCCTTTACTTTTTGAGACATAATGCCCACATGTATTCCTAAGCTAATGATGAAACAGTTTGTCCACATAGTGTCAAAGAAGGCCTCTGGCTGTGTGAAAACTTGTAATGAGTTAACTAGGAAAGATCAGATTCCTCATAGTAAAACTGCAGCAACTCTGGAAGGGCTGATACTGGCACACATTCATCCATCTCCAGTTTGTAGTGCAGCCCTCTGATCTGGGAGCTGTTTTTGTCTCTACTAAACATGCAGTATAGAGATCAAGCCCTCTGTATTTTCCCATCTTGAAAGTGAGCTGCGCATTAGCCACTTAAAGTGGGGTGCAGGTCATTCAAAGATCCAGCGTTAGGAATTTTTTTGCTAATTTTAATAATCTTAATTTCTCTTTTTTTTTTTTTCTAGGTGAAAAAAAGGCTTGTGGACTTCAGTAGTCGCATAGAATTGGTGATGAAGAAGCTGGAGAAACTGGAACAAAATAATTATGTAACAGAATGGCAAAACTCTTCATCAGATCCAGATGACCTACTGGCAGGATATGCACGAGTTAATGGCAACTAATACCCATTGTCAAGAACTGCTGGAGTTGTCTCTGCATCTCTGCTGGGTTTGGTCATTATGATGAAATAATGCACCAGACAGGGTTTGAGTGTCAGTCTGTCTCTTTATGTGTGTGTGGAAAGAAATGATGAAATGGATCCCTTCAGGGGAGCACCTGAAAATCTGACATACTGAAGTTATGCTTGGAAGACTAAATAGCTCACCCATGCAGCAAGTCACTCTCTGAGGTTGTGTAACTGTGACTTTGGTTTTTCTAATGACTTCAGGGGGAAAACCTGCCTTTGAAATACTCGAGTCAGGTTTCTGGAACTATACAAAACATACTGAGCAAGGTGATGATATT
The DNA here is from genome assembly GCA_034509425.1 of Eopsaltria australis. Classification (NCBI taxonomy): domain Eukaryota; kingdom Metazoa; phylum Chordata; class Aves; order Passeriformes; family Petroicidae; genus Eopsaltria; species Eopsaltria australis. Next base: position 4,380,775 of record JAVTVJ010000241.1, read on the forward strand.
CAAGAGCCACTATTACAAACTGAACATTCTTAGGGATCTGAAGTTCTTGTCCTACCTTTTAATACAGATGCACTGTTAATGGCAGCCTTGGTTTGAATGGCAGCTGGTTTTTGGTTAAGTGGCTCATTAGCTACATCTGATATGTGAGCCACTGCTAAATGGACTCCTGAATAGTTTTTAGGTTTGCTTGTGTGTGTTGCCTGCAAAAGCAGCAGACGAGCACGTCACAGATGCAGTGCTCTTACTGCATGAGTCTGGATGGCACCACACAGGCAGGAGCACACGGTTTTGGATTTCAGTTAAAGGGCAACGCAAGTGCATGCCAAGTCTGCTGAAGTGCAGCCCCATGGACAGGACTGAGTCAAATTCTGCCAGCTAAGGCTGTGAGCAACTGCCTTGAACAGATTTGAGCATTTCTTTCTGGGACTTGAGCTAAGAAACCAAGGGACAGTCTTCTGCACAATCACGGAAACACTGCTTTCCTGAAGTTATGATTTGCCTGTTGCCTTCAACTGGCCAGTTAAGGTGTTTCATGAGAAATACCTACTCACAGCTCATTGGCATTTCTCTGTTGAAAATTGGATCTACTTTTTTCCAAACACTTAGAAAATAATTTTACAGAAAAGAAAGTACTATTTACCCTTTGTTACTGGCATAGAATATCCCTAATTCTTGTTTGTTAGAAGATTAAGGGCCCTTTCCCTCCTTTTTGCTGCCTAAAAGGCTGTTTTACCCTAAAGGGATAATGAACTTTATGTAAAGTTCAGTAGTTATCTGTAGTAGTCTAGAGAGGATTCTATTGATCAGCTTAATTCCACTAATGCAAACTGCCTTCTACTTCCATATATATGATAAGCAGGTTGCAGACCTCATTGCTGCTGCTCCCAGTTCTATGTTTTGTCTTATTTCTAAAATAACTCACAATGGGCTTGAAGCAGAGGGGACAAAACTCACTGTAGGGTACCTCAGAGGTTTTAGGTGGGCAGCTGGTACTTAGGCTACTACTAACGTTCAATGTGCTGCTTTTTGTTTGGGAGTTCTGCATGCTCTCATTTCAACGTGGTAAGCAAAATCATAGAACATCAACAATCATTCTGCAACGAGAGGAGGGACTCTCACAAATTCTAACTCCACCAATGTAGTACTTACTAAGTGGCAGTGCTTGTGTTGTTGCATGAGTCTAAGAAACATGATTGATAATGGGACAACTTGCTTTTGCCCTTTCATTCCAGTTTCTGCACTGAGACTGTTCCTTGCTATAGACACGACATCTATACTATGAATAATAATGCTTGTTTTGCTTCATTAGTGTTTATCCCTAAAAGAAAAAGAAAGCTGTCAGTTACATTTTTGTATTGTATTTAAAGTTGTGAAGGAGAAACTTCTTAATTAAAAGCTGAAATTCAGCATTTCATATTGTGCAAATCATTGCCAATATTATGTGAGTCCTAGGCCTACTTCTTTTCCTTTGATTAATTTTTGCAGAAAGGAAAACATCACTATCTTGCTTGGATCCTGGTTTGTTATGAAGCATAAAAGTAATGGTTCCTCAAACTGTATTACTTAGCATGAATTTAAATAAATAATGAATATGTGCTGAAGAATAGCTGGTAAATTTTTAAACTGCATTTCTGTGTTTAAACTGCATCTTTGAAACTGGGAGGACTTCTGCCAATCACAGAAGAAATTTTTCAGAAATGCAGTCACCAAAACAATAAACAACACATACACTAAACAGTTTTCTGAGGGGCTTTGTTACTTTGAGCTAATCAATACAAGAAACAGAGGGTAAGTTTCTTGTAACTGGTAAGTTATGCATCTTAGAATGAGTGGAATAACAATTTTTGTTTAGTTGCTGTCTATGTCAGAAGCTCTTGTGCCTGAATTCTGCTGGACAGCTGGCCCCAAAGCAGATATCCAGCATGTATGAATTCAGCTCGCTCAAGTTGTTAAATTTTTTCAAAGCTACAGCAAGTACACCTCAGAAGTGGAGTGGAATGTACAGTAAGTTGGTTAATTTGTCTTCTGAACAGACGACACATCCAGTTTTAGTGCATTCTCAGCCTGTGCTGCTTTATTGCTAAAAAAATTTGTATACAGGTGCAGAGTTTCCAGGTTCATTTTTAAACAGTTCCTCTTTACAGTGTCAAAAGAATAAAATCTTATCTTGAAATCCTCAAAGATGCATAGATATAAAAGCAAGCTGCCTTTTGGAAAAACATCAGAATTTGCAGGGAGACATTCTTTCACTGTTACCATGTAAAAACGTGTGCAATGGGAGTACATAGTTCATAGTCACACCAATAATTTCCTCCGCTAATCCATGCAAGAATGCTATCAGAAGTTCAGTATAAGTATTCTTTAGCCTATTATTAAGTACTACAGTAAGTTTTAGGAATTTATACCTAATACTTCTCCTCTGCTATTATATTATTTGAAAGGAAAATAACTTCACTGACATCGTAAAGTAGCTTGTTCCCCAGGTTATACTGAAGGGAAATACAAAGGATACAATGGCTTACTCATTACAAAAAAAATATTTAACAGACTTTAAAACCATGCATAGTGTTCTAAAGAATTAAAAATGACCATGGTTAACCACTGGGCTAAATTTGTCTTACAAATTTTCTTGTTGCTTGAAGAAGTTGGCTCGAAGACTTTCATTCAGTCTAACTTGTGATACCATGGAATAGTTAGTTATCTTCTCTTATAATATTCCTATCTTCATTTGGCAATTCTTATATATCTAAAAAGAGCATTCATGGGTAAAAACACAACTTCTGTTCTAAACCCAAAACATGGTGCTTTATGAATGGTTGGCTATGAAGCATGACTAGGAGTTAACTTGACACATCATTTCTTCCTCCAAGACACTTCCTTCTATTTAAGAGAGAGGACTGAGCCTCTGTACATGGAGAAGAGTTCTGCACAAGTTAAGCCCACTTACAAAATTAAGCTACAAGAATGGAATTCTGCAATAACAAGCTAGTATTCTACATGTTTAATTACAAGTTTAAACTTGGAAAAGTATTAGTGATGTAGGCTATGCCACACATTCTCTTATTTTCAAACTGCCAGCAGAAATTGCATTATCCACTAAGAGTCTTGAATTACAGAGAACACACTAGAAGTTTACAGAAAGATGGCACCCAAATTCCCTTTTATTTAACAAGTGAAATAAAGAAAGAAAGACAACTGCAACCTCTGTTGCAGAAGATAAAGACCTTCAGTGATCAAATCTCATTTTCTGTTTTTAAAAATCTCTTTAAAGAACTTAAAAAATATACAAGATTATCAGTATTTTCAGGCTCATTCCTGCGGATGCCATTATTGCTGGCTGGTACCAGTATGCTCCAGTACAGCTGCCTATGTGGCTAGAGTTACCTGAAAATACTGTCTATTAAAAAGCTATTCAACACCTGAAAAATATGTACTGTGCTTATTAATTTCAGTCTTCTCCAAATAATTTCTCTCACCACACTCAAGCTTATTACCTACTGTCTGGCAAATACTACACTCAATTTGAGTCTGTGGTTTCTCTTATTTGTTGGCTTGGGTTTTGGGCTGATTTTTTTGTGTTGTTTTGTGGGTTTGTTTTTTTTTTCTTTCCCACCAGTGGCTCCCTCTGCACCGTGTAAGAAACTCTGCACCCTTTTCCTTGCTACAGCTGCAGCAGGTGAGAAACCTCATCTCGCCTCTAAACATGCTTAGTTCATGCCCTGCTTTTTACATGCTCAGGACAGTGATATGAACCAGACAAGACGTTATCAAGGCGAGTTCTGCTGATCCTGGTTCCTGATTTACAGTTTTGGTGCCATGCTTCTGTCCCTATCTATACATTCTGCCCCCTTTTCTACAGAGGCAGCACATTCTCTAAAAAAAACCCGAAATTTGAGAATCAAAGCAGGAAGTTCAAGCTATTGGTATATTAATTCCTATTGCTTCATTATGTATAAATGCATATCTCAATTTACTGGTAATAACTACATTACACTAGACATTTTGAATCATGCATAATTAGAATACTAGCTCTAAGATTTGGTTTGTGGGCCTGTGCCGCTTTCCTTCAGTTTCTCCATGCAGTTCTTCATGCCTAAGGCATTACAAACTACCTGCCTTTTATTTGACCTGCAAACATGCTCATTTGGAGGGGAAGTGGAGAGAAGCAGACAGGATTTACATAGCACACACTGAACAGAAAGTGACCTTCAATCTGTAACTTTGGATGGGGTAAAATCTTGGGAATCTGTCTATATTATAACCCAGTACATAGGCTCAGAGACAGAAACACACTCTGCTGACACCATGAACACTGACACTTTCTCTAAAACACAGGAGGAAGTGTAGAGACTGAAAGGAACAGACATCAGAATCCATGGTTAGTGCTCTGCACTGCTGAACGAGACACCCTGGTTCAACTGTTGGCTTTTGTGTGCCAGTCAAAGTGCTAGGGGGCAAAATGCTGGATCATTCTGTGAAAGAAATCCAGTGGAATCTAACCTGAACTGCCATTTTGCAGCTCTGTACCTGACCAGCAAGCAGAATTATTAGTTTTGGAGGAAGACCAGCCAGTTTCCTAAGGATGCAAGAAGTAGTAATTTCTAAGAATTGTTATACATCAAAAATTGTTCCATCTTCAGTAATTTTTCCTTTTCTGCCCAAAAAACCAGACTGCCAGCTCTTGACAATGTAATCCTCAAGTGAAGTGTCAGTGTCCTCAAGCTCAGTACAATTTCCTCTCACTCATTATCAGGAAGTCTTTGCAAGACTTGCTTTTTTTCTCCTAAATTACCCTCAGTTTCAGAAGGTACAATTCCCAACACAGGTACTGGCTTGACCTTCTGCAGCAGCACTACTTGGAAATACAAACAGCACATATTTGTATCATCTGGGTTTAGTACTGCTAAAGGAGGCATGTCCATACTGGTCACTACACCTTTGATATCCCACACCCAAGTGTGGTAGCACCTAACACATCCACTCAGGTTTAGAAGCTGTTAAGTCAAGGAGGTTGAAGTGAAAGTCATGCCAGAGTACAAGAGCTGAAAGGCAAAGGGATTCCTTTTGTTGCTGTGAACAGTAATTTCTAGTCTAGTAGTCCACAGAACTGAGATAATTATAAAAAGTCTAAACTGGGAAGTATATGTAGATAGCTTGCCTGGCTACGCCAGTCTTTATTTCCTCCCCCCTCTTCTGAGTGATAGATATATCCTGAAGAATTCTGTTCAGCAACGAAGTTCATACTTCTGAAGCATGAACATGACTTTGTTTTTGTTATAATTTCATTATTATGCAAATATACTTGCTGTCCACAGACCAGGGTATATTCATAATTTCTCTAATGTAATCAGAGAGTAATCAAATTAAGGTCCCCTACGGCCAGCTTCCATTTTTATCAAAAATTCAGTAGTTGGAATTTAAGCTGATTACAACCTTTCAGATCAATTAGCTTTTCATATGCATATTACATATTAGCCAACACTTAATTTAGACATTCTCATGCTTCTCCTGTTACTTTACACTGTAAAAGTGCTCACAGCCCTCACTGTTCCATTATCAATGTATGAAGAGCCAAAGTGCTTCACCCCCATGTTTTAGAAACACAAGAAGCTTCCATTAAGCTGTAAGTCGCAGTCTACATTACTTCAGCTTTCCGGAAGAAATGCTGCCAGATTGATCTAAACCTCTGATCAAGTAATCCTATTCAGAATACATTTCTATCTGTTGGGCCATACTGTGTCCATAGATTAGGTACCTACATTGAAAAGTATCAACTAGGAACAGTTTAGAACTCCTGTGGCTCTTGCAGACCTACAGGTGTAGATCAGTAACACTTTGTTGTTATCAGAGGCTTCACAGTACCTTCCTCTGCAAAACTTCAGGCATCAACTAAAATCAATTCTAGTCTGAAACAGTGTTTAGTAAAGTTGAAATTATTTTCTGCTGTAACATTTTTAGAATTCTACAGTTGTGCTTGGCATGTACAAACGTTTTGAGTGTCAAGTGCTCTCTAATTTCTTGAATTTATTTTCATTTATTTAAAGACTATCTCATATTGGTCTTTACAAGCAAAACAGAAAGTACTTCCCATAACAAAAGCTTCTCACTTTAGAATCAGGTCCTCTTCACAGTACAATATTTGGGAAAGTTTAGTTTCTCAGAGAAACAGAGCAAGTGCTAGGCTACAAAAAAAGAAAAAAATTTACAGGGAAACTTCAGCTATCCTTTCAAAAAGAAATGTCTGCCCTTCCCCCAGCACTTACTTGACAGTGCTTCAGACATGTGGCAAAGCTAAATTTTCTTTTTTTAATATATATATCAAGTTCATTAACTTAGAATTCAAGTGCCAAATTCCCTCCAATGAGAGGAACATAAGAAGAATTCACCCTTCTTCTCAGGAAGACTCTTCACACAACTCCCTGCAGCACAGAGCGCCACAAACCTATTTGGTTATTACCCACTTACCCTACTGTACAGTCTTGCTAATGCAAGTTATTTACTATCACATGCAAAACAGTTATTGCTACTAAAGTTCTATTTTCTTATTAAATCATCTTATGGCTTTGTTTGCATCAGGGATTCTTCCCCCTACATACTGTGCTATTTTGCATTCCAGTTTCAGAGGTATTTTTCAATTGATTCTCCCAAGCACTAAACTACTTTATTCAATGGTACAGCTACGTCCATTTAGAATCAAACCTGACTCTTAGCACAGGTCCCCCAGAGCTCTGCTGTAAATGGCCCACCTGTACAATTTTCACTGAAATTTATTAGATGCAGAGGGTTGTTTGGTTGGTTTTGTTGGGGTTTTTTTTTTCCCTGTTACATACATTAACTCTGCCTGGATTACTGTCATTGCACGGAAGTACATGCTTCTTGATTAATTACTTTAAAGATATATTGTACCAAAATTACAAAACCAAGCTACCCATTCCCTCCCTCCCCCTAATGGCCATTTACAGGCAGGTCTCAGGAAAAAAAGATGCAGTATCCTCTCTAAGCTGAAAGAGAGAAATGGGTGAAGAGCAGCACTGGCACCAAATAAAAGACTTACTCCTAGGAAATCAGAGGACGCCATCCACAGAGCAATGCACATCTCAAGAATTGTACCAGTCTCCTATTTGACCAGTCCAAGCTGCCCATTGAGTGCTAAATCATTCTCACTTCCCTGGTCTAAACTTTCCTTCTGAAAAAAGCAGAGGGAGAGACAGAAATCATAAAATTGAGCTTAGAGCTGGAAAGCAATACTAGAACTTACCTAAAATACAAGATATTGAATTCTCAATAATACAGGGGTGCGGAATCTCTGATCCATTGGCTAGAGACAGCCTGCTGCACAGATACAGTCTGCAACATCATTTTTCAACAGCCTTTGACCTTATCATATTCTCTCTTATTAAGATGCATGTAAAGGCAGGATCCACCAAAGTTATTTTAAGATTCAATAGGACTTCAGCCAAAAAAGGTTCCCCATTCCTGCAATAATGGATAAAAGTCTTCTACACATAATTAGCACATCACATCTTGCAACTATTAACTTATCACACAATGAGGATTATGTTTTGCTAGCTATAATAATCATATAGTTAGATCTGAAAAAAGATTACTTAATCTGAAGGTAAGAGATGTGTACAGAATGCACACAAACTCCTTAGCATATTAATACTTTTCTGAGTATATCACAGGACAGGTAATAAATGGTTCAATAAAATTGAAAGATAGAAAATGGAAGAAAATACCAACAAAGATTAAAAAGAAAAGAATCCCACTGAGAGAGATGAGAATTACTGATGCTTGCATACTCTAGCTTACTGCTGCAGTTGGACAGACAGACAAATATCAAAAAGTCAACTATGATTCTATGAAGCCCATTAAGTGAATGAGTTCCATTTCTAAGGATAGCATTGCCATTGTCAAAGGGAGGATACTGCATGTTTAGACCATGTTTGTGACATTTCTATTGTATCCTTTCTAGTGTTAATTACATTATCATCACTGTTTACTAATAAATTTGTCACTCTGAAATTGTAAAAATACTACTAGGCTCATGCACTGATCCTAACATGGCACTACAGTTTGCTACAAAGCACTAATGCTTATGGAACTATACACATCTCAAAATGGAAGACATTGGTGATTTTGTTGTTTTCAAACAACTTGTAACATCATTTTGTCCACAAGTATTAAAATATATATATGTATATATATATATATGATCTATTGCACATGCCCCTTGTTTTTGTAATCTTTCACATGGGAAGATTTCCAACCAACATAAAGAAAAAGCAGAGAAGGAAAAGGTAAGTCAGATGAAGCAGCATTTCCTAACACAGCAGTTCTTTAAAGGTGCTGGCAGGAAGGTACAGTAATGGGGGTCTTCTGGGCATGCTCTATTGGACTATTACTTCTGTGAAAACCACAGATCCATAACCTAATAAAATCCTGATGTTCTAAAATTAAACTTGAAAAATAATGCTGCCACATTGTCACGAACAGGAGTCAAGAAAAAAATACCTAATTCTACTTTTTTTGTTACAATGCAGGGTTACAAAATATTGAGGATTATTCCTACAGAAGAAGAAATTAAAGATCTTAGATTATTGTCTTTCTAGTCAGACAAATTCGTAATTTTTGTACATGTCCACAGAAAACAAAAATACCTTCCTGTCCCTCAAGTATTTTGTCACCAAGCTATGCAAGAAACAACTGCTATCTCTAACGTCAGAGGGGTAAGTATGGGAAGAAGGAAGGAAAGAAAATTCCGAGATCTAAAATCAGACATTTCTTATACCACATACTTCCCAACCACTGTAATCCTATGATACTGACAGTATTTTCCACCACTTAGAGATGGATCCTGCTTCTACAGACATCTCCATTAAATCCTATTGGCTTCAATGTAAGGAGGCCCTGAAAGAAGTGTGCTTTTCTAGTTGCCTCCAATGCCAGAAAGTTCAGACCATATTCAGCAAAGAAATCCTAAGTCAGGCCAAGCTGGCAGTTGCCCCATGAAGTTCAATGTTAACCTTTATCTCACAGCTCACCACAATGTCCCACACAATTGTAGAGCACCTCTCTGCTCATTACAGTTGGCATTACTTTGATGCGCAGCATCCTGCCCACCACTCTCAAGCTTATGTGTCTGCTCTTTGCTTCAAGGAAACAAGAAACGGGTAAAGCTGTCATTAAATCCTATTGTTACAAACAAGTCTAAACATGGACATTACTTGGAGGATTAGGATCAACATCAACACTTGCCCTCACTCTGCTGTGGAACTTGGTCCCATAAAATGTCACTACATTTTAGGAATCAGAATGCTGCCCTGGCAATCAATCACTTAGATTTAGGAAGGATTTCAATTATTTGCTTTTTCAGCCATGCTCAGGCTGTCTGGCTCTCTCCAGCAGTTTTCTAAAAGGAAAAACAGAACTAAACAAGAAATCTAGAACACCTCCCCAACCATTTTAGTATCTCCCATATTTTAAGCTAGCAAGTCACATTTTCTAAATCACAAACTTGGAATAAGGTGCACTAAGAAGAGTTTCAGATTTGAGGTGGAATATAATACATATCTCAGTTCTGGTAGTTTTTTGCCAAAAATCTTACTTGCCACAGATAATCCCATAGCAGGGAGCACATGAACAGTATATGCTCCCATCTCAGAATGACAGAAAACATTCTATATAATCATGAATTATGTAGACAAAGAATCTTGTGTAAACATAAGAACAAGCAGATTGTGCCTTAGTTTGGGAAGGAATAAGAAGAGCCAGAAAAAGGACTGTATGAAGTATTTCTGCTCTCAACTCACCCCTCTTACGTGGCTAACATTCCATTCTTTTGGGCCTATTTCTACCTAGATGATGGAAACATACATCATCTAGGTTCTCTCGGTTCTCAGTCATGAAAGAATCAAAAAGCAAGATTCCATCAGCAGTACGAAAAGCTGAAATTGTGCTGAGGAAGCCAGGTGGATAAACTGCAACATTACAGCTCTGGTTTCTTCCATCCCATCAGAACTTAATTTCTATAACGAAGAGAGATGTTCTGTCCATCTCGTCTACTGTAGAATGGTCTTGTTCCTTTTGATGCTAAGGATTCATAAAAAGCCTGAGGAAGGGAATGATTTAATGCAAACCTAGTCATTATCCTGTTACCCCAGAGGCCTTTAAAGCTTCCTTTATCTTTGCTAAAAATGAAATGATGCAGAGTAATTTCTTCTTCAGGTGAAAGCTCTTCATATCCTGTACTTACAGAGGTTCACACATGCAACATACATTTTGATCACAGACTGGGATACATTGTATAGACAAAGTGATTCTGTATTTGTTCTTGTGCATTAGCTGCTTTATGTGAGTTGACACCTATCTACAAAGTCAAGCTTGGGACCTGGACTAGAAAATACCTGTAAGAGATGCCCCTAGTTGTTTGCTAAGTTTCTTCCTCATGTCAGAGCCGAAAATGTTCTGGTTTTCTGCAGCAACTTTTCATGTCAGGTCAGTCTGAGACAGCAATGCATGCAGACACTTTATCTGCTAGGAATTACAATTTGACACAGTGAAGTACTTAACTTTCCTAAAATTAAGAAGGAAATACCAGTGAAAATCACCAGCTTCCACTTGCATCTGATTACGAAGTATTTTTCATTTTAAAACAGAATGCAGAAAGCTGAATGAAGAGCTGGCACAGAAGACATTTTTTCAGGAAAACAAATGCTGATTTCTGTTACTCTGCTTTTGAGTTTTGATAGAACAGTGGGCTACTTCTGTGGGGGAAGTCATCTGGTGAATCAAATGCTTGGTGAGATGATTCAAACAGGAAGCGGACATATCTTTGTTCATTCAGCTCCATGGAAGTGAAGGATGGGTTTTGCTTGCTAGAAAAGAAATATCCACATTTTATAGCCTTTGAGCAAGTGAGAGGACCACCTTCTTGAGTGTCAGGAGAGGATCTGGAATCCCAAATTAAAAAAAAAACAGAAAAGGTAGTTTAGGAATCAGAATAAAACACATTCAACATTAAAATGCCTGCCATTTTAAAAGCCTCACTCTAATGGATAAAATTATCTGGCTTCACAAACTGCAATAATTCTTTAGCCAGTAAGATTTGATATCTAACTTTAGCCATAAGCTGGCTAAGGAAATGCTTCAGAAATGCTGAACTATACACTTACTCAGAAGCAATGCAGCTAAAAATACACCACTGTTAATTAGCTGTGGGGCTTCAACCATTTCCCCAACACAGAGCATGACATCGATGAGGCAGCAGCAGAGCGCACACAGCAGAGAGAGTGTACTCTGCTCTAGCAGGTCACAGCTCCAGGAGATGTCATAAACTATCACCCAACTAATTATGAAACTGTCAGGGCTGGAGAAGGAAACAGCACTTATGACAGTTTTAAGATCACATACATTAGGTTCTTACTTTTAATCATTTCTCCCCACTTATCCACAGCATAGACCAATTTCAGTACCTCATCTTTTCAGAAATCTCCTGGCCTTCCATCAGTGATACTCACCTGGTATTACCTAGTCACAGCAGCTGTTAAGACAAGCTATTTTTGCATTAAATTGGAAGCTAACATGGGAGCACTCCTGCATAGCTAGTGACAGAAATGTTTATTACCATTCTCTTGCACTAAAATAAGAGATGCGAAATAGAGGGAAAAAAAAAAAAATCTTTCTCATATGCAAGAACATGAGAATAACTAACCTCTTCCTCTCTTTTCCCTGTCTGCATTTATCTTATTTTAATTACCTTAACCATTTGGTTGATCAAGTCCAGAAATAGTCTTCTAGTGACAATTTTCTGTTCTATGTTAGAAGCAGTAAGTAGATCATGAAAATGGAAATATAGTACATGTCACTATCGATATCTCTCTTGAGTCACTCAAACATTTCAGCTGATCATTGGGTTGACCATTCACACTCAGACTGTTGGGAAAGTCTTATTCTTATGAAGATGTGGAAAAACAGACCTGGAGAGCTGCAATAAAACATGCCAAAGGTTTGTGACAGAGTTGACAACAAAATACAGCCCTTTGTTGCACACCTTAACTACCAGGATATCTTTATTTCATTCACTGGGAAAAAATAAATTAAAACTACAAAAGTTTATTGTAATCCTTAGAAATTTTGAATGTTCTCTTTTTTCTATTTGATAATCTACATTTGGTTATTTTAGCATTCTTCCAATCCTATCATTTAACAAACACCACTTTTAAGATAACTATTCCAAGTTAACACAATGACACAATTTGTCTTAGCAGAGCAAATGACGTAACAGGACAGGGATTTTATAACTTTCAAAGCATTTATTCTTGTTAGAATAAATAATAGTCGAATCAAAGTTTCTTTAAGGTGAGGCCTGAAAAGCTGACACTGTGGCAACATTCCAGTTCTCTGAAAGCATGCTACAAAAAATTAAATGTCAATGACAGACTTCTTTGGTCAGGGAAAAGGGAAATAAATCAAACAACAAACTTGATAAGTTTAGTACCTTGCTATTGTACTCACCATTATTTCTGATCATTCCACATCCTTTTCAGTGAGCTTAGAGAGAAAGAGATGAATAAACAAAATTAAATTTGCATCTAGGAAGCTACTCAGAGATACATTGCTATTTGCACAAGACACAAAAGATTAGCTGTACCTCCCATGAACCAGTTAACATCTTTAGACTTTCTTCATAAAACATGCCGATGTTATTCAAATTATCAGATACACCCACTCCTTTAGTTTAAATCAAGAGAATTGGATCCAGGACAAACTTAAAATAAGAGCAGGCACACATTTCAATTTCATGGGAACTGAGATGAACACATATCCAGTCTCCAGTAAGGTAAGAAACTCTTCACGTTAATAACAAACTAGTGTAGTGAAGATGCTGAACTGACAACCTAACTGGAAGAATAATGGATTGCCATAAGCAGAACTATCTCATCACACAGAACCTAAATTACTCAAAATTCCCAGTATTCTCAGCAAAGTATTATTAGCTTCCACACTCCTGCACAACACAGCATTTCTACAAGTACCACGTGCCTGGACCTTCAGAAAATCCCCAGCCATCAGACAATCTGTATTTCAGGGTAGTTACTCCATTCTCATGTTGTCAGTTCTGACTCTTCCTACTCAAATTTTCCCTCAAGAACCAGTCAAGCACTATGTGAGTTTTAGAGACTGAGGACACAACAGCAAATGCTTCACAAAAGAATTAACTTGAAAAGGAACAGTTACCAAGAGCTTTCCCAAATTGCCTTGCCATAACAGAAACTACATAATAGAAACCAATTCAATCTTTGAAATTGCTCGGTCTTCTTTCACTTATTCTAAAACTATGAATTAAGTAAACTAAACACTGAAGTAAGTCTTATTAAAAAAGAAAGCAGCTGGTGACATTTAAAGCAACTCAAGCAAAGGAATGGGTCATCCAACACTGAAATTCAGTTAGCTTTAACCTACTTTTTTTAACAAGTTCACTGACTTTGAATGCCCCAGTTTTTAACTGGTCTGCTTGATACACTCTAGCTGACTTTCATCAATTATGTGAGCATAGAGTTCACAGTAGTCCAACAGAACTTGCAAATGCAAATGGATACACATCAAGGTTATTGAAAATTAGCAGGCACTGAGACTGATAATGACACTATCAACTCTTCAGATAAAAGCTAGTGGACATTACAAAGAAAAAAATACTATTGTTCTTTTGTCATACCTTACTGAACATACAATCAATTGACGTGAAGCAAGAAATAACTGTGACAGCTCAAAATTGCCTACATGACTCTTTGTTAAAAATTCAGAAAATATTATTTTTATTTTCTTGACCTAGTGCCCATTCATTTTTTTGCTCTGCCTTAATTAAAGATTAATTTCCATGAACTTTAAATTTCACATTTAGATAGGTGCCTGTATCCAAGAAGTTTCAAAGCCAAAGTGAGATGAAGAAATATCTCACAAATAAATTTTCCAGAAAAATTGCAATATCTGTCTTCCCAGATATATTAACATAATCTATTACCAATTCGCCAGTGGGGCAAAAAAAACCCCACAAAAAGTCAGTGTTCTGACATAATCAGCACACTGGAATTGGAGACTATACCAAAATAATAATGTACAGCTATACAACCAACTTTCACTCCAACCTTCATTCTCTGTTTTAAGGTACAACAAAAACTCAGATCCACCAGATCCATTCTGGCTTTCCAAAATACTTTCTTTGCCTCTTACACAGATACAAATGCTTCAGGAAATGAGCAGAATTAAAGGGACTCAGAAGATGATTCCTCTTCCTAGAGCCTGAGAAGTATGAGGAAGTGAGGAAGGAAAGATCTAGAAACAGGTTTATACAGAAAGACCAAAACACAAAAAAATTGGAAGTATAGTGGAGACCTATGGAGATATGGAAAGCAAAATTAGCCCTATGCATCACAAGTCCACTAAGGTTTTTCCTATGGCTTAAAAACTGCCAAATTTAACCTGGAAAGTGGACAATGACAAATGCTTAAATTATAAACACAAAATACAATAGAAAGTAGCTTACAGTCCTGCAAAAAAATCAGCTACCTTCATGCTCTTTTCACTTTCTAGGCAACTTTGAAACTGCATTTAAATCCAAGCTACAAGGCTAGGGTGAGAACTTGTAAAAGAAAATCTAAGACTGGTGTGATTGGAGAAAGAACAGGAGTGCCTGAGTGTGGAAGCACCAGATGGAACAGCGAGCAGGAACCGGGCTCTAAGGGGCTTCTGTCAGCAGCGCCCAGGTTAGCAGGGCACGTCCCCCTGCCACTTCAGGAGACACCCAGATCTGGAGACAACACTCATAACCCACAGCATCAGGACAGTGAGGAGACACAGGCCAATGTCACCTCCAAAAGGGTACACAAAGGCACATCTGAAGCCTGGAATGGCTGCCAGCCTAGGAAGAGGCCAGGAGACTGTAAGGACCTGTCAGCTGATGTCCCTTGTCAACACAGACTGCCAGACTCTTGGATCCATAGCTGCTGTGGTGCTTGGCTGCTGTAGAGACATCTCAGGCACTGCACACATTCTGCCTGAATTTTTTGTTTCACTCGGTATTTTTAAATAAAACCCCTTTCCTCTTTTACCGGGTTTCCAATGCACATCTACTTCATTGTTGGTACAATATTGGAACAGTACTTCCTACTGAAGCAGAGAAAACAGTGAAACCTGCTTTAAGATGAACTTTCAATTCTGTGATACACGCACTATAGGAATGTGCTCTAGGAATACTGTTCAGGCAGAGAAACAACCCTTCTGCCACATTCTATTTTAGAAAAATACTCTTTTTTTAATCCTCCAAAGACTGTGCAGGCTTTGCACCTTGCACTCACATAACCTCTGGCATGTCAGGACTGGTTTCAAACACTGCTTCTTTTCTAGTTTTTAAGAATGAATGTGGGAGGTGCGTAAGTGATACTCCAGACTCTTCACAAATTCAGTCAGGATTTTTTAGCCTTGGCTGGCCCGTGACTTTTGATACCCCTGAATAAGAGGTGACCATCATGAAATGCATATCCTGTTCATGCAAATTTTCACACTGCAGACTCGCAGCACAGGGGATAAGATTGTAAAGCAATGCATATTGATTTGACATATACCAGAGGAACAGGAAATTCTGATTTCATTTTTTAAAGATACTACTTCTCACAGCTCTTGTGCACTGAAAGCAATTAAGAATAAATATCAATCCAAATTAATTTCTTGCTGCTAAAGTACAGTACAACTTCACACAAAAGCAAGCTGATTGCTTATTATTCTTTTAATGATAATATAAAGCAGAATTATCTTTACATGTAGTATGCCAAAGACAAATTCCCTGGCGTATTTTAAAAATTCATACACAGCTATGTGTAAGCAGGAAGATTCAGCAGTAGCAGCATGCTGTGTCTTAATGTGATGCTGCTCCTCAGCTGCTAGGACTGTTACTACATGAGTAATGTAGCACACGAAAATCTGTAAAATGCTCCTCATGAAATTTTTCTCCTAAGTAGCTATTTACTTTCAGAACTAATTGTGAAAAACATGCTTGTATTTCTTTTGAGTTATTTCACCAGTTACAAACAGCTACTTCATTTTTAGGTCATGAGTGCTAACACACCATGTCTCCACAAAATCTAAAGCTGTACTTCTCATTCAATCACTTCAACTTTTCTCTTTTACCTGACATGCAGATTGAAAATGCAATCACAATTCTATGACGAACTCGAGATTTTAAGAACTGCTATCAAACGCAGACACAAGGAATCTCATGCTAGTGACACTAACTCTTTTGCTTTCATTAAGAAGTGTTGATTTTCCCCTCCCCCCCTTTTTTTTTTTTCTTCAAATTTAAACTAAGTACCATTCTTTAGCACAAAATACCACGGACAATTCTGAACAATTCAGGGCATACCTGGGCTGCATGGTACTAACTTAGAACGTAGAAATAGTGGGTTTAGCAATAGTTTCATGTGCTTCGTGGTGTGTTAAATTCTTTTTACCTTATTATCAACGATCACATGAATTTATAAGGCTAAACCAAATTTCACTATAATCTTTCCACTTTCCACAGAACTTGTTCTGCAGGGTAGATTATTTGTACCTTCTGGTTTTGTCAAACAACTCGGAAGCCATCCATCCCCTTTGTGCATTCCTGCATCAGCACTATAGACATCACAGAAGGATATAACCATTCAGATTAGCAGAATTCATCCAGCCCACAGATCGCATGAATAAGAACGATGGAAGAACGATATCGTGAAGAACGTAACAGCAGCGTAGCTGCATTCAGCGCTATGCTTGAAGCCAGAGATGCGAAGCCTCATTTCACATGATCCATTTGGGTCTCCCTTTCCCACGTCGCCGCCAGCCCCAGCTGTCCCCAGTCGGCCGGGGGGTATCACTGAGCACGGAGCAGGCTCTCCCGCTCGGCCTTCTGCTGCAGCCCGGCGCCGGAGCTGCAGGACGCCCTCGTCCCCAGCGCCGAAGTTGCTCGGACTTTCCAGGGCGGCGGGCGGGTCGGACCGGCCCGGTTCCGGCCCGTCCCCACACGGACACCGCCCCGCTCCTCGCTCGGGGCCGGCGCGGCGAGGGCGGCGAGCCGCTCCCGCCGCTCCCAGCGCTCCGGCCCGGCGCCGCGGGAACGAGTCCGAGCCCGAGCCGGAGCCCGAGCCCGGGCCCAGCCCCAGCACGGGGCGGGACGGGGAGGCGGGTGCACGGGCGCCCCGTTCCAGCCCAGTCAGGGATCCGGCACCAGGCTCCGGACTGGACGCGGCCGCTGCTCCCGCCGCACTCACCTGAACGCGGCCGAGGCCGCGGAGCCGCGGCCGGCCCGGCCCCTCCGCCTCCTCCGCCCCTCACTCCGCCATCTTCCCCTCCTTCCCCCGGCCTCCCGGCGGGGGCTCACTGCGGCCGGGCCCGCCCACTCGGGCTCGACCTATTGGGTGCCGTGCCTGTGCATCAGCCGTCCGGCTTGGGCGGTGATTGGCCAGTGGCGCCGTCCATCACGCGGGCTGGGCTCCCGCCTCCAAGGCAGCCCGCTCTGATTGGCCCCGGGGAGGGCACAGGGAAGGGATTGGCTCGGGCAGCGCGAGCGGGACTGGCCCGGGGCGAGTCCTCCGGTGACCTCCACGGGGATTTAAAGGGGCCGCTCCGCAAGGGCAGTCGCCCCGCACCTCCCGGTCGCGGAGGGAAGGGGTGCGGGGTCACTGCTGAGCTCACCGAGCATCGGGCTAACCCCGAAAGGCGGCCTTCAGTCGTTCTGCAGGGTTTGTATCATCTGCAGTTTTTTTTAGCAGCGGTAATTTTGCACTTCAAGCTGACGGGTGGATGTATTGAGAGTGTGAAGAGGAGTACGTACCCATTCAGAAAACTCTCGAGAAACACCCCCGTCTCACCGTGATTCATCACAGATTACTACAAGCCATTTCGCTCGAAACCTTAACACGTGTGTTAAAACATTTAACAACGCTTTTCTACCGCGTCACGTTTTAGAGCAGACTGAAACGCTTCTGCTAACCTCAACATTATACCCACGTTATATTTACAACCAAAGCTACAGTTTCAAAGAACCAAAAGCAGACTTTTATGTTCCATTGTAAAGTTACAGAAACGAACATAATTTTTACTCCTGCTCTTCATGAGTCAAATCCTGTATTTGGATTCTTTTGCCAAGCCAAGGGGCCTACAGGTTTCTGCACTGATTAGACATCAAAACCTATTCCTGTTTTCCAATCCTCACAATACTCTGGTAATTGTGCTTCCAATCCGGCTGCAAGCACATATTTGTGCAGCCAAGCCTCCTCTCAAAGTCATGGCTGCAGATTTGAAAATAGACTCTCTCTCAGCAGACTGGAGAATGGTCCATCTGTATTTAAAATCCTATCCCTTATACTACTTTTTCAAAAGACAAAGATGAAATATTAAGTAGCTCTGCCTCTCAGCTGCCAACACTTTCACCTTCAAGATGACCTCTGTTCTCAAAACAAAATACTTCTATAAGCAACCAGGCATGCTAAAAATGCTTTTGTGGAAATTTGTTTGTATCTGTAGAGCTTAGTTTTGAACAATTTTAAATTCAACAAATTTAAGATCTCTCGTCTCTAAAATTCTTACTGTCTACCACCTTTTAAACTAGATGTTAGGTATATAGTTTTCAGAATATTGAGTAAGATAGTTGTTTACATGTGATTTATTCTGCTAATGGCAAAGTTAGATTCTGATAGTTGGGGATCTTTTTGTTTATTGCAGGAAGATTAGTTCTTTGACTGATTGTTTTGGGGTTTTTTTTTGCAGTACATCTGTTAGACCATTTGTGTTCACCTTCAAGCGCATTAGCAAAAATATCTGACATCTGAGGTGGGAGCTTGTAAGAATAGATGTCACAAACCAGCCCTGCGTGTCCTCTTCTGGAACTCATGTTTTGCACTGGTTTCTGCCAGCAGAATAAAGGATTATCAATACTCTGAAAACATGCTCAGTTATAAGAAACTGATCTGTAAGGCCTGCTAGTACCATTCTTACCAATATTTAGCTTTTCCAGTAATTAAAGGATCGTTGGTTGCTGTACAGGAAGAGCTGAGGGGGTTGGTGTCGTTGTGGTTTTTGTTTATACAGTGGAAGGTTTATTTATGGATTGATAAATACAATATCCAGTCTCACTGGGACAATAAGGCACAACTGTAGGTTACAACTATAGTGTCAGAAGACAGCAACACCTACTTTTAAGCAAATCACAAAGCCTACATGCACTTTTTACTTTCCAATCCATTAGCACTGTTACATTCCTATTTCACATGAGGCAGTTATAAAAGTATAATGTTTCTTTCTTATACAGAGTAGTGGTTTTTAATATACATTTCCTTCTGGAACTGTGCTACAGTCTGCAAAACTATGAAGTGCAACATTTTACTTTTGAATTCCTTAATTTAAAACAAATCAAAAATCCTTCAGAGACTTTCATGTTATCCTTCAACAAAAGTGATGATTAAAGGAACTGAGAAAAAAGGAAATGCACATTTGAGAGTAGTTTTGAGACTGGTAAGTATTTATAGAAACATTAACACATGACAGAGAAGCAGTTATAACACCGATTCTTCAATAAGGAAGCTCCCAGGCTTTTTTGGTTTTATTGGAAGGATCTCCCAGATTGTGGAATGCTCCAGCCAAACTGCACAAGATCATTTGTCAAACTAGCCACAGAAAATTGTTACTATCGAACCTTCAAGGATTCCGATCTCTTGAATTTCTCAGCGTTACATTAAGAGTATTAATCATCTTACACTTGCAAAGAGATTTGTATACAAATACATTCTGAAATATCTGGGATAACATAAACTTTCTCAAACTGTATTCTTATGCCAGAGCTTTCTTAAATACAGCTACCACCCTCAACACAAATATAACAGACCAGGACTTTCATACTGGAAAATATAAATAATTACTCACTATGCAGGCCACTATAATTGGGGAAAAAACCCCCATGAAATCAGTTTCATGATTTCGTGTTTTATGACACTATTACCAGGGGGCAGTTACAGAACTATAAATCCAGATTTTGGCATGACTGGTTTTCTTGCTTTCTGTACACTGGTAAACAAATTTACACTTCCAGAAGCAAAACCACCCTGATGAGGGGACGCTTCATGGTCCACTGGCTGTCAAGCCTGCAAGCTATGCAAAGGAAAGAAACAAGTTTCTGCCTCTGCTACTCAAACAGTTCGAGTGACTTAGTGCAGATTTCCTATTCCTTTTGAGAACACCACAGCCTGTCCCCACCATAGATTCTACTATTGTCCCTGTGAATTCATTCCACAAAGAACAAAATCTATTCACAGTACTTTAAAGTACTCTAAGCTATCATCATGCATTTGTGCTAGTTGTACAATGAAGTCATAGAAATTGAGACGTTCTCAAGTAAAAGGCAGATTTAGAAGTAGTGAAGAAACAAATCTGCACGTAAAGAGCCAAATAGGAAAGGGGATTTTTTTTTTTAAAAAGGCAGCTGTAATGTGACAGAAGCGAATCATTATCAATGCACCTACTATTTGAGTAGATGCTTGTCTCCGAAATGTTTCAGAGGGCACTTCTGTGGCATATTCCTCTTTTTCCATTCTCAGGTTCAGAGCTCAGAAGAATCAGTTTGTAGATTAAACAGTAGTGTATAAGGAGAGACATTTTTACTGAAACAGTAGTGCAGAAGGAGACAAGAGAAAGGGCAAAAAGCCCAGGATGGACAACATTTTAAAAAGCTCCTTTTCCAAGTTGCATGGCAGCCATTTCCCTTTGTTCCTGTTGCACAGGGAATGTTCACATTGGTAGAACAAATCAGGGAGGGGTTGGAGATGTACTGTATATGCACCAGTAGCAATGCTCTGGGGTATGGTGCTAAGGAGAAAGTGAAGTTCTATTCATTACATAGTTGGAGTAGAAAGGAAGAGGCTCTCCATCCATCAGTGAAGAAATCGAATGCTCATTTTCTGCTCTACATCCACCTTCTCCAAAACCTGCAACAAAAATTGAGAGACAGCTACTTAAGTTACTGTACATCTCTTCTACAAGGTTTCTTATTCTAGTATTGAGGAATTGGGCAGAACTATGGGATGTCTTCAATACAGCATGCCAGTCCTTCATCTACATAGAGACTGCTGTTTCTCATTGTGGGCTAAGGTCTTTCCAAGGGAAGGAACTTCAGCCATCAAAGCCACAAGAAGGCTCTCAATCAAAATGTAACTAATGTGGTTTCAGTCTGCAACAGCACAGAAAGGCCTGGATTTCCAAAACTAGATTGTGTGGTAACACCCAGCCAGGAAACACAAGGGAGAACGGAGTAGAGAAGGGGACATGAGCAATCACTGAAGAGCAAAAATCAAGACCAGAGCACCACTAATCAGATCATTGTAAATCTGATCATTGTAGATCATTGTAAAACTGGGGTGGCAAGTTCATTCACTAAATTGCTATTAACACTGAGGCATGAAGACATTACTCTGCTCCAGGGCTGTTTCAGGCAGTAGAGTTCAGTGCTCCATGATGAGAGTAATTTACGTTTGAAGAGACCTCTGGAAGTCTTTTAGTCCAACCCCTCAACTCCTACTTAAAGCAGGACCTGCTAAGTCAAGTTGCTCAGGGCCTTGTCCTGGTTACGCTTCAAATATCTCCAAGGAAGGAATTTCTACATCTTTCAAAAACTATGACCATCCTCTTAGTAAAATGTTTTCCTTAAAGCAAACCACAATTTCCCATGTTGCAATTTGTTTCTGTTGCCTTTTTGTCATCTCCAAGGTAAGTCTAGTTCCTCTTCTCAATAACATCCCATTAGGTAGTTGAAATTGTTCTGCTACAGGACAGCTTCCTCCACTGACTATCTAATGGCTCCCTACTATTACCTACTTCTGACTATCAAAACATGTAATTCAAAGTACCAGAGCTAGGAACTTGAATACCAGTATTATTTGTGTTGCTAACAGATGAAACCTACAAGTGAAATCTGATCAGTGCTATTACAGCAGAAGAATTAATCTGTTCTAACTGTGCTAGTCAGGCTACTTGCATAGGAAGAAGCAGTTGCAAAACAAAAAGTGAAAATTCTTCAATATATTCAGGGTGGTAGCTTTATGTAAGAGTATAAAGAAATATGTGGACTAATTATTAGCACCCTGACAGTATTAAAAAAGAACCAAAACATGACTAAATAAAGGGAAGAAAAAGCTAGCAGAAGGCTTTGACCCAATGCAGGCATAATTATTTAAATTACTTCCTCTCTGTTCCCATTTGCATTTGTCTGAATGACTTGCTCATTACAGAGCAGTTCCATTTAGTCATTAAAATCATAGTTTACAAACCTTTACAAATTCTGCAAAGGAGATGGCACTATCTCCATCTTGATCAGCTTCCTGGATTGTTCTGTCAGCAATGCTGCCCAGCTGTTCATCAGAAATATTTACACCAACCATCATTCGTAATACCTGCAGCATACAAAATAACCATCACTGACATAGGAACAGAAGTATTCTTAGTGCTTTCTTCTTGTGTTTACTGTCGAAATAACACTACACAAGATTTCCACTGAAGTAATTTCTAGACAGACTTCTGTTGTCCTTTGTACATTAAGTCTTTCAGGAAATACAGGTATCTTTTGCAGCCACCATTGACAAAGAATCCTCCTTTTTCAATAGGCAGCAAGAAGAGGCAGAAGCAAGAGAAAACTGTTGGAACTAGGAATGAGTCGTTTTGTCCAATGCTTCTAACTTTTTCCCCCAGAAAACATACCAGCATTTGATTGATTATCTGCTGTTTGAGACAGTTGCCTACAGGAATCTAGAAAGTACATGGTCCAGTGATAACTGCTGTTACCCACCACAGTCAGTTAAGCATTTTCTGAGCAGATAGAAGAGGGCAGTTCCAGTCAAAAGCAAACCTTTTTCTTACATCAGAAACCACAAATTGCCATGTGTACTTCCCAGGATTAGTAGCATGTAATTACTCCTAGCACAAGCCTAGTTTCATACATAGGCAGCACTGATGAACTTTGATTACTTTTGCTGCAATTTCAAGAAATTTTTATTCTATTGAGAGGATGCACAGAGGATCAGGCAAACAACCTAATCCACCTCAGTGACTGTCCTTTTAAAATCCTTTCAGAAGCACCTCTGAAAGTTATAGAAGGTAGTTCTTAAGGGCCTTAGTGTATTTGTTGAATATTTAGGTGTCACTAAAAACAGGATCTGCCTAGCCTACCAAATAAGAATGAAGTCCCAAACCGTAGCTAAAGCTTTTTTAGGCAGAGGTCAGCAAAGCCACCACATTACTCCAGCAGTTCTGAGAAAACTGTTGCAACTCCCCTCTTCTAAGTGGGTATGAAATCACAGAGAACATCATGTTTGAGTTATTCAAAGCAGCCCTGTGCTATTTACCTGGAGAAGCTCATCCCTGGAAATCTTGTCATCTTTATCTAGATCATATAATCGAAAAGCAACTATAGGGAAGAAAGAAAGAAAGGAAGAGCAGTTGAATTCAAGTGCCATTATTCTTCTTCATAACAATAGATTTATCTAAAAGAAAAACAACAAAACTAAGTACTTGTGAATTATTTTAAGAAAACTAGCTTAGAATTTTACTTCACCATGAAACTCATGCTCAGTTCCATAAAGTGTTACTACCACACACAGAAATATCATTATTGCCCATATACTTACAATAGTGTAAAAATTTTATGTTCACAAGCACTCTGCTTGCAGGATATTTCCTCAAAACCTCAAGTCATGGAAGAATAATTATCACTAAGATACATTCAATCCTTTAATTTCAGAACTAACCATTTTTACATTACCATTCTCTTTGATTATATTCTGGATGAGACATGACAGAAATTTTAAGTGCTCTGAGGACTGTTGCCAACTTTGATTAGCAAGATAGAGCATTCTGCTCATATACTGAATGGCAGACATCCAAATACTTAAGAAAGTACTTAGCTGAAGGTGGGGAAAAAAACCACTGTATTATATGGAAGAACTGGAGAAATAAGCAGAAAAGCTCATTGATGTATGGGATGTGGCTTCTAAACTTGAAATAATTTGGAATACGAACCATTTTAAACACTTCTGTTATGGGACATTTTGCAATGTATATGTATTACTCAAGAGTCAACCAATTCTACCAAATTTTAACATAACTATGGCTCAATTGTTGACATTCTGAACAGAAAAGCTTCCAAGTACATTCTTTAAAACATCAGGCATTGGAAGATATCATTCCACAGAAAATAATTGTGCAGAAATCCCAAGCCCTTTTCTCCCTTCCTAAGGGAAAAAAAAACCCAACCCAACCAAAAAGAAGAAGGAAAAATAATTTATTCTATAGGAAGGTTCACATTTCTTACAGTGGAGCTTGTTACTCCTGCTGTTCAGTGGTTCTGGTCCATTCTGGTCTTTGCTCTTTTCATTATCTTCTATGGGTCGGAAGTGGGCTAGTGTCCTCATGAATCCACGGAAATTCACCTGGTCCTCTCTGCATAAGCATTTCAGCAGGTCAGTTTTTGGCATACCTTATACAGGCTCTTCATTTCAGTAAAGAATACTATTAATATCTGAAGCATCAAGACCATGTGAACTCTTCCATTCCCACCTCCCCAGGGTTTGGCTACCTATGCTGTTGCAAGCTGGGATCATGCTGTTATGAAGTATGATGTGTAAAAATAAGAAGCTGTGAGAAGTTTTTTTGAGAGCTCCCTTTCCCTTACCTGCAAGGTCTGTTTAAGCTGAAGCCCTCACCCTTAGCCCCTTCCTGCTGCCATTCCCAAATGTAGCAATGAATTCTGCCAATCTGGATCCTGATTCCCTGGATTGACTCAACACAAGTTCCACCACTGTCAAGCACTGGACTGTTGGTTGACCTGACAGCAGTCACTGGACCTGCTCTGCTTTTTGTGTTCAAGTGTGTGCCCTTCTTCAGCAACTGTATCATCCCTTCCAGCTTTGCTGTCACCCCTGGCTCCTGCCTGTGGGGTTGTCACTGCTCACTGCTCTCTGACAAAGAGTTCTCTTCTCTAGTTTCTGTGGGAACCAACCATGTAAGTACTTCCCAGGATGCCTGCTTTCTGTTCAGTAGCCCTGCCTGGTTTTAGCTGATATTATGACTTGATTAGACAATCTGATCTCCATCAATCAGTAATGACAACTGTGTTCAAGAGGAGAAGCAGATTCCATAAAACAATCCACAGAGGTACAATAAAGAGACAACATGGAAAATTTGATCATCTCTTTGGATTTGTATTAGAAGTGCCATCATCTATGTCTTAAATGTATTAAAAACCTAAAATCAACCAACCAAAAAAGCCAATCTAATTACATTGGTACACTTACTATATCAGATCAGTTAATTGTAATGCTATTTAACACAGAATAATGTTGATACAAGTTTGCTTTAAGAACCAAAGTCCATACATGGCCTGGAATGTCTTTAGAAGTGTTCAGTAGTTTAGGAAGAAGAGTGGAAAACTGTGACAGAAGCTTGAGTCTGTCAATAAATAAAGCACAGAAAAGTCTTGTAAAGTTATGAAGTCTTTCTCATTAAAGAATTAAAATATGCTGAGGAAACAATGTACCCACACACACTGCATGACAAGTTTGAAGTGTTTCGTTATTAGTAAATTAAAATTCTGTGCTTTAATTATCAGTGTTTCACTCCTATGAAAACTTCTGATGAACCACAAATTTTGTGCCTGCTCACAAATTCATTTTGTTGAAGCTTACCCTTCTGGAAAGAAGGCATTGATAATTCTGTCTCCGAGTGGATTGATGGCAAGCTCTGGAATCCGCTGGAAGTCTTCACGGCTAAGTAAAGCAAGAACACAAGAAGTCAACATAACGTTGAAGTCAGAGAAGAAACTGCTTAGAAAGAATTGAGAGTGAAACATCCATGGAATTCTATTTCTGCAGTAAGACATTTGGTGATTTTGAAAACACAACTTTTAAAATCATGTTTTCTTTATGACTAATGGCACAAAATAAAGCAAAAGACAATGCCAAACCTATACTGCATTAGAAGCTAGCAGTGCTCATTTATCATGTTAACAACACTCCTCAGACGCTAACATGATTTGTGCTAGAAACCCTACTGTAATGATGCCAACTAATTTGCAGTGTAAAAAAAGGAAAGCTTCTGAAGTCACTTTGAAAGAAATAATGGCTCCAAGATGAAAATATTGATTGGGTTTTTTAAGTAATTATTTTGGTACTTAATCATATGATTTGTCATAACTTTTCCAGACTGCCTAATTTCAGATTCTGGAAGAATACCATACTTCTCCAAGCATACTATAGGTCATTAGCATGTTCCAATAGATTTTTTTTGTTTGTTTATGCAACAAATCTGTATCTTATAATAAATGCCAAATTTCAGATTATTTTAGCTTCAACCAAGCAGTACTCCTATTTTAAAGTGGTAAATTTACACTTTTAGAGGCACCTGTACATCACACATAACCTTACCAGTACAGGCAAATACTCACTGCTCTTGCCAGCCATTCTCTTTTCTGCTCATTATTGTATGTACACAGCACAATATAAACACAGCTATGCTTACTTTGTTATTCTTCTGATCTGAAAGACATCATGAGTTGTACTGTACACATGTTTTAGAACATTATGACATGAACACAGGCTTCCTTCTATTAGAATTTCACTTGTATTTTCTCTTTTCTTTCAACCTAATAGACTGTCAGTGACAGGAAAGTGGGTAATCTTGGTGTGACCAAGGCAGACACATCAAATGTGTCTTAGTGAGTAGGTTTGGTTGGTTTGTTTTTCCCTACAACAGAACACAGCTACTTATCAGTTAGTACAAGACGTACTTAATATTTTTTATTTTGCAGGCAGCAAGGGGGTTAAGCTGTAAAAAAAAACCCCACCCTTTTCTGTCTGGATGCATATCTTGACATTTCCTTCCCAATCTCCAGAAATACTGGCAATTCCCTTCAAGTTTAATGCAGTCCTGCTGGTTTTGAAGTTGGGGGTCAAAGTCTCAAACTTGGTTACTGAATGTTTGCTACTTTTCAAAACTATGCTCACTAACTAAACTGGCAACAAGGTCTGATTCATGACATCATGAAAACAAAAACCTGGCTTACTGAAGTAAACACTAACAAATTTTGAGGTTGTTTAAATACACAAGCCTTTTATAATGCCGTGATATTAAAGACAGGGTAAAAAAAAAATTGGCTGACTTTATCACCAGTCTAGCTCAGGAAAGGCAGAGAAGCAAGACGTTCTAGTTTTAAATGTATTCTAAAGCACTTCTTGCACCCAGTCACCACCGCAGCATTGTTAAGACTCCCAATTACAGTGCATCTGTTACAACATGGTTAAACTGTTTGACCTTCTAACAGAGTGACCTGACTGTATTTTTAAGTTATCCCAGCAAACTTCTGCTCTGACCAGGTCCATGTTATTTTTAATAGGCAAAGTTAACGTCTGTTTAGCATGACCAACTTGTTACCAGACCCTTCAGGACTGCTGCATTTTAAGCTATAGCTGAAGGGCAAAGTATGCATTAGTGATTTAAGCAGGAGACGCAGTGATGTGGAAAGCCTATGTCCTAATAACAATATTTTAACAACAGAACTTCAGTGTCAATGCCAACTTCATAACCTAAAAGCGGCAGCTGCCCTCTCTTCCATGTAGAACAAAATCCTCGTATTTCAGAATTTTTTACTTGCATACCACGACTTTTAATATTTAGCCTCAGTAGACACTTGCATTTCAGCCTCCACTGATTCTGTTTTCTAACAGGAGATTAACAATTAACCACAAATAACTCCCCAGGTTTCAAATCTATTTGTCCTGTCATTATCAGGATTGGAGTAGAGCACTTTTGCTTATTAAAAGCACATTACTGAGTGAGTGTTATAACTGAAATAGCTGCAACAGCCATAAAAGCAAATGAATGTGAGGTAAGTTATTCTCCATTTTATAAAACTAAGTCATTAGGGACCAACTTCACCTGGCTGAAGCTGGCACTTACACGAAATTTATACCCTCTACTTCTTACGTGTTCATGGCCAACAAGACTCTTATGAAGTTTTTGCTTAAATGCAACGTGCAAAGCAACCTTTAACTGCATGTGAACATTATGCAGGGCAACCATTTAATACATATGCCAGTGTATTCACAATTAGATGCACTTTGGAGCAAAGAATGTGTAGATTCTAAGCAAGACAAGTATTCCTAAGCATGAGAATTCCCTCCAAGGCACAGAGCAGATCCCTACTGTAAATGTAGTTCTGCCTTATCCCAAAGGCTGCAAGAAGCCTACAAGACCCTTTTTTCCTACCATTTCTTGTTGTTCATTCTTCTGTTACTTCTAGATGGTAGCAAAGCACTGTTCCTGGTACTAGGGATGAGGAGGGGTATCTAGAGCTGAGGCAAGGTAAAATAATGGAAAGAGGAAAAAAACCCAAATATATGCACATTAGAAGTGGTAGAGGAAAGGAAAGATACCCAGAGGATATAGGTAACAAGACATTACTTGAAGAAGGGAAATAATTACAAGCAGTAAGGTGTATTATGAAAGTTGGTAAAAAAGATTTAAACAGTTATTACTGAAGAGCTTCCATTACTCCCTTCCCTTGATAACATCAGCTTTGTCATTCATCTAACCTTTTGGTGGTCTCACGTATCCCCCATAAAAAACCCCAAAAAAACTCCCTACCTTCCTCCTCTCCAATTATCTTTCTGTTGAATTTGCAACTTGAGGAAGTTCAAAAACTTCAAAAGATCTAAGAGCACCACAGCTGACAATGAGGTGCTGGCAGCCTGGAGAAGTCATGGGGAAAGAATACAAATATCCCCCTCTTTCAGGATTGCATCAGCCATCTAACTCCATCCTTACACATGCTCTACACAAATGTTAGAAGTTGCTTAACTATCAGAGCACTAATTGGTTCATAAACGTAAGGCCAAGAAGTACACAAAAAGGTGATAATTAGATGAGCAATAAGGAAGGAAAGAAAAAAGGCAGCATGCATGAAGTGTGGTTGAAGATGCAAGTATAGAATATTCTTGTATCCTGTCTTTTCCAATCCAAACCCATATCCTTCCTGCCTTTTCTATTTTAGATAAAGCTAAAAATGCTCTGCATTTTCTTGAGCAAAAGTAAAGAATTCCACATTCAGAGAGCTAGCTTTTGTGTTTTACAATCTTGCTGTATCAGTTTGAGCTACTAAGAACCAGCCTGACACCTTTCCAGACCCAGATGGTTCAGTCAGCTGAGAAAAACTGACAGATGGCCTGGCTGGCTCATGTTACCCTTCTCCTGGGATCAGAGCCTTTCTGAAGTTCTCCAGCAGACATGTGTGTGAACAGCTTTCAGAAGCATGAGAACATGTAGAAACAGCTCAGTGTGTCTATTCTCTGTAGCTACCAGCTTTCAGAACATTTGCCCTTCCTTCCTTCTTCCACACTTACCAGGCTATACCAATTACTCTATAGTAAAAACTGCGTCTCCAGTGCTTTACCTGTCTTTTCCTCAGTGCAGAAGAAACTACTGTTAAGTGGGAGGTTCCACACAAAAGTTACATGAAAAGATAGCAGTTTAGATAAATATCTCCTTTGATAGCTCTATACATGTCTGTCTAGAGCTACTTACTAGTAGATAAACTTTAGAACAAAGGTATTCTTGTGTGGTGTACACTACAATACCAGCCCAACGAGGAGACTCACTAAGCAATCACACACTTACCTTGTTCATGCTATACTATTTCCTTATATTGGAAATCAGCATGTAAGTAAAGAAACACTTACTTTCAGCACACTGGTATCCTCCTGAGCTATAGTCAGCATATAGACAGAACAAGTATGTTCCAGATTTCACAATTTAGATATAGCTATGGACAACCAAGGGTATCAATCTTTTGTTTTGGCAACTTAGTATGTCACAATATTGAAATCAAAGGTGACGGAAGAATTTTCAAGAACAGTTTTGTACTGTGTCTTTTCCAACACAGTTTTGTTCAGATGGTGGAAGTCTGAGGGAACTTACTCATTTTGTTTAGAAAAAGTGAAGCTAAGGAAAAATAAAAATTTTTCTACACTTTTAAAGAAAAGTGAAGGTAAACCTGACATTTTTACCTTTACAGGTAAAAATGGCTGTAGTCACTTAAAGAATAAATATGTGAGAGGAAAAAAAGGAAGCAAAACCAAAAAGCTTTTTGAAGACCAAGTTTAGTCTTTATCAATAACCATCTCTAATATGTCATTTACGTAACTCTTTAAAAACAATGTGCCTTGAAATTGCACATAGGTACACTGGATAGAAACATCTGGCTATGAAAGATTTCTGCTTTTGATTATAGTTCCAGAACTACCAGGATTAATTATCATCTACCAAACCTTCTGTACAAAGTACTCTTTACTTTGCCCTTCTTCAGAAGGGTGATACACATTTGAAGATTTATTTCATACCATAAAGAACTGCCAAACACTTCTTTTCCTAATCATGGTCACATGAGTGATTTTGTCATGTTTGATTTGTAAGTCAAAGGTATAAGTCATCCTTACGGAAACAATAATTCTTGCTCACAGGAAACAAACAGAAGACATACCCTCTGAACTGTTTGCTGGTAGTAAGCAAGTGGTAACTTCTTCTTACTTCTCTTAAAGCAGCAAGTTCTCTTTGATCTGTATCTCAGAAACCAACATCTATGACCTTCCAAGCTAAAGTTCTTGCTCTCTCCTTGTTCTTTATTTTCCAGGAAGTAGTTTTCCATTACTTAAACTTACAGTGTCTGCATTCTCTGGGTACCAGAACAAGTTTAAAAAATTGAATGCCACTCTTAAGTCAGACATGTTTGAGAGTGGGCTATGCTTAGGGGCCAAGACTGCAAGTTAAGGGATCATAATAAGCACAATTGCTGGGATTTTCCAAACAACCTCCACTTCCTTTCCTAAGTACCACATGACTATCAACAACGGAAGTCTAACTCCTCCTGATGCATAATACTGTGAAACTGAGCATTGTGCAACAGACATTCACAGCATATTTAATCAATTACTCCTCTTACATAAACGGAGTACAATCACTTTGACGTTTATACAAACCTTATGGATTCAGTAATTGAATTTAGTATTGGAGGAGGACATGGAGGAGTTGAGGAAGAACACGTCATAAGTTCAAATTGTGCAAATCTGGTAGCCATCGCCTTTATTTATCAATGAATACTAAACTCACATATAAAGTTTGAAAAGGCTGTTAATGTTCTTTTCCAAATAATTTTAAACATAAGGAGTATTAACCTTATCCACAATCTTATCAGTTGATCTCTACATCAGAATTGCCAATGCTACAAGTTATATAATGCATTTGCTTTAGTGTCAGAGTAGGCTTTTGGAAGTTCCTGCATATCCCATCCCAAGCCAAATTTTTATATACACAATCCATTTAGTCATCCCTTCAGCTATGCAAGTCTAGAAATTTACAGTCCAAATCACGGAGTCCATCAGCTTCAAAACCCACACAAGCCAAAAGGGGAGGGAGAGTATTTTTAACCCAAAATAATCACTCTGTAGTCCTGTTTACCATACAATTCCACATCCAATTACTTAAATGCTGAGAAGTCAGCAATTTGTGGCACCAGAAGGAACTGCGCGTTTCCTTCAGGAAAGGAAATTGCAGTAAGCCAAAAGTACTGCCTAAGACCATGTATCTTACAACTTGCCACTTTGATCTTTTAAGAGATGATTCCAACATCACAGTTAGGTTGGTTTTAGGTAGGCCTATAGCTTTTCTGTATTTATAGTGCATCCTAGAGTCATATTTTACAAGATGACATACAAAATCTCAGGTGATGCCTGAATCACTGAATTCGACTGGGATAGAGCTGCTATGAAACAAATTAACTCCGTTAAGAGCCAGACCTCATGTCATGCTACAATAATGTCCCTTTTCCTTTCCTACTCTCTCCTGCATTCTTCTCCAGCTTTCCTGTGCACTGTGGCTATATAGTGAATGGGGAACAAAATCCATGAGAGTAGGGAAGGCTACAGAATGATAGCAGACAGAGATATATTTCACCAGGCCATCATCTCACCATAGTTTACCTTTTGGTTGAGAATATTCTTCCCAGCAGACTTGGTCCGTTAAAACCAAGTTTGCAGATAAAGACTCATCTTTATTTAATTGACTAAGCTGTAAGAAACTGGTTCACTTCAGTAGTTTTCAAACTGTAGACAGGAAACAAACACTAAAGATCTTAGAATAACCTGCAGTACCACTTTAAAGAATGGAATGTTTGTTTAGTCACAGTGACTTGGTTCCAGCTCTCTTTTATTGTTGAACATACTAACAGATATGGGTGTTCAACAAGAGGTGCAAAGTTAAGTATAGTAATGGGATTGTAGATCCAAGTAGTGTTAAAAGACACTGGATATCAGAAACAATTTAGTACAGATTTCTTTTCTTATGAAAGCCAGGATAAAAATGACACAACAGAACCATTCTCATAATAAATATTAGAAGCAATATATCAAGAAAGGTAAGAAATAACAATCTAAAAGTGCTGTTTCAAAATTCTGAACATTTTTATAAGGCTTTGAATACCAAATCTGAACTATCTTCTATTAACTGCTACAAACCTTCAACACTCCAGTAAAGACAATTGGTACTTAAAGCACCACAGCTCAACAATTAAACCTTTTATGTAGACAGTAGGTATGAAAGAACTTGTTACAACAGCCTTAATGATTTACCAGTGAGAAAACCTTGCAGACATCCCACAACAGCAAGCCGCCAGTGCAGATGTGTCAATGCAAGTACAGCTGAATTACCCACCTAAGAGTGCCATTTTCTCCTTTGTCCAGGCTGGTGAAGCGACTGTACAAGCGGGTGATTTGACTGTGGGAGACTGAAGAAGAAAAGAAAGAAGATGACAAATTAGCATGTCAAGGATTTCTCATAGGAGCAGACCTCATTACAGTGAACTACGCTGTTGCCAGAAGCTGTGTTCAAAAAAGAGATCACACAGAACCAGTTACATTGAAAGCACATGACAATGAGCATTTAGGGACTTTGTGAGCTATAAATCACAGCTTAATATTCAAGAATCTAAAAATTAGCTCGTTCTTCAAAAAACTGACTAACTCTGTCTTCTACCCGTTTCTATTTTTGATTTTTAACAATTTTTGATTATCCGACTCAGTAAATGTCAATTAAAAAGAAAAAATATTTGATTCACAGTTCCATTTTATTTCCTTCAATTCCTTTATGGCTTGAAAGAATCTGGACACAGCCTAGACTCATGACCTCTGTATCACTCGTGACACTGAAGACCCCTACTATAGTGTCTTCCATTCTCTTTTGCTTATCTCTACTCCCACTGTATTTTTTCCACCTAAACAAGGAAAGTGAACTCAGTTTCTCTGCATCTGGCAAGTGGCCAGAGAGGCTTTAATTTTTATGTTACTTTTCTTCCTTTACAGGACAGCTGAAATCGAAACATTTTGGGGTTTATAGAATAAGAGAATAACCTGAGTTGGAAGGGACCCAAAAGGAACAGCTGAGTCCAGCTCCTGGCCGTGCACAGCACCAACCCCAAGAATCACACCATGTGCCTGAGAGCATTGTCCAAAGGTTTTGTGTCAGGCTGTGACCACTTCCCTGGGGAACCTGTTCCAGTGTCCATTCACCACCCAGGTGAAGAACCTTTTCCTAATATCCAACCTAAACTTCCCCTGTCACAGCTTCATGCTTTTCCCTCAGGTTCTATCACTGGTCATCAGAGAGCAGAGATGAGGAAGGCTTTGTTTCAGAACTTGGAGCCAAAGATACAATTATTATTAAATTTAATAGTACTTTTTAGATCCTGCATTAGACCAGCAACACTTTGGTGCCCAGCCCTCTGTTAAGATCTCTCTGCCTTCCAGGGAGTCAACAGCTCCTCCCAATTTAGTGCCACTGGCAAAGTTACTTAGTATGCCTTCGAGTCCTGCATCCAAGTTGTTTACAAAGATGTTAACGAGAACTGGCCCTGAAGTGGAGCCCTGCAGAACCCCGTTAGTGACTGGTCACCAGCCTGATGTCACCCCATTCACTGCAACCCTTTGCATCCAGCCCAGGAGTCAATTGCTCACTAAATTAATTTCCAGGCTTCTAGGACATTGAATTAAAAATGAAAAAGCCTATTTCTAAAGAAATTTGAGGAGTTGGGATACAAAGCAAACAGAAAGTTATTGCACACTTTTTAAATCTGCAATTTGAAACACAAATTACAAAGGCAATATTAACTTCAAAACAACTGTGTCAACATTACCAAGACACTAGACAACTGAAGATATTGGGCAACTAGATCTTTAGTCTGTGATGTGAGTGGGATACACCTATATAGAACAGCAATACCTTTAACACTAAAAGAACATTTGTCCTGGTTTCAGCTGAGACAGAGTTCATTTTCTTCTTAGTAACTGGTACAGTGCTGTGGTTTTTGGATTTCATATGAGAATAACGATGACAACACGTTGTTTTGGCTGTTGCTAAGTAGTGCTTACCCTAAGCCAAGGGCTTCTCAGCTTCCCAGGCTCTGCCAGTGAGGGAGGAGGTGCACAAAAAGCTGAGAGGGAGTACAGCCAGAACAGCTGACCTGAACTGCCCAAAGGGATCTTCTGTACCACAGAACATCACGTCCGGTGTATACTGAGGGAACTGGCTGGGAAGGGCCGATCACTGTTTGGTGACAGACTGGGCATTGGCCAACAGGGGGTGAGCAGTTGTACTGTGCTCCAGTTGTCTTTCTTGGGTTTTACTTCTCTTTCTATCCCCTTTTCATTACAATTAGTATTATCATTGTTATCAATAATGTTTTTATTATTATCATTATATTTTACTTTATTTCAATTATTAAACTGCTCTTACCTCAACCCATGGGTTTTACCTCCCCTCTCCTCCAGCTTCTCTCCCCCCACCCAAGTCTCCTCCCACCTTGACAGGGAGTGAGCAAGCATCTGTGTGGTACTTAGTTATCAGCTGAGTTGTTAAACCGCAAGGCCCTACAGGAGATCTTGACTTTTCAGTCTCTTCTGATGAAGGTAATAAATACATGAAATAAGACTGAGTCGAATGTTAATGTTTACTCAGTAAAAGTCTGATTGTCTACAATGTTAAACTAGGACTTAATGTAATTTTCAGATTTAGTAGTTTAAAAAGCCTTCACCAGGACATGCACAATGCTTCTCTTACTTGCTCAAACTTTGGGAAGAGGTTGCACAGTAGTTGTTTGATTTGGACAAGCAAGGCAAATTTCTTTTTTCAGGTTTGTTCTTTCTTTCTCGAGGCTATTTGTTTAGGTTCAACAGTTCCCTCCTTTAGCATGACCTGCCAGCAACTGGGTTTTCACACACACTCCCCCCCCCCCCAACCTTGTCTCCTCGGCAACTTTCATTCTTTGCATAGGATTGGGCAATTTGCTCAGTTTCACCTAAGGCAACTTCTCTACAATCAGACTGGGCAGCTTGCTCACTTTCAAGTTAAGCAACACACACATAGAAAACAAGAACCAGTACTCCAAAGACTTCAAACTTCAGCATTTCTGATTTAATGTTTTAGATACCATGACAACAACTGATGGTGAAAAAAAAAAGAAGGCTGGAGTTAGATCTCCTGTTAGAAGCCCCAAACTCCCACTCCTCCCTGTAAACAAAGAAGGTGATGAGAATTCTACTCAGCTATCATTCCCAAACTAATGTCAGCATCTCCATTTTTGGAACACCTCTGTAACAGCTAGTATGTGAGAAATATTATGAAGCTGTTGACAGGAGAAGTGATATTTTTATTAACATCATACTAGACAAAAAGCATATCCTCGCTCTCCGGGAAAGGATGATGATTCAGGTGCACCACTGTGTTCTGTCGTAATTCCTTTTTGGCTCTCATCCCTCACAAAAGCTGTGTCACTGGACATTTTTCAGTGCGTTTGCAAGCAAACAAAGATCCTCCTGCGTACTACAGGAGACATAAGATCTGCAATTTAGGACTGCTTCTTGAAAATCCAAGGTTAAGGCTTAAAGCTAGCTGAAACACCGTATTTTATCTACACTGATACCCCACTAAGATCCTTCTAAAAATTTAGGGTCAAGATCTCAAAATTAGGAGTTGCTCCCTCTGTTTTACTTATGTTTAATCATTGTTAAGTTTTTAGCAATTAGACACTCTTGTCTACAACAGTAGCATAAACTCATATAAATATATTTATATTCTTAGAAAAATATGTAAGTATCCATCAGAAAAATCCATTATCTGCTACCATGCAAAAATTTTTTAGGTATGAGCATTAGTTTATTATTAATCCTTAGGTAGGGTGCTTCAAAGCATGGAAACAAAGGGTGTGAACCAAATAGTTTGAATACTGTTACATTCCAAGGGCTTTCCAAAAGCTTGCAACAGAACGCAATATCAAAGCAATTAGGATGACTTCAAGGTGTTTTCATGCTCAAATTTCAAAATGTTTCTATGCAAAGCAAATAATTTCCATACAACTTCATGTGAGATTTAGGACTGTCAACTTCAGGCTTCGCACCTGCTACTGAGAACCGATGTGTTACCTTTGCAGATGTCTCGGAACTTACACTACAAAGTGCTTTTAACTACCACAAAAAAACCCCGGGATTTCAATCCAAGCAAATTTCATTCAAGAGATTAAGTGTCATTGCATAGTTTTTGAAAGACTATGCTTCAAGTGCCCTAAAAGATGATGTTCATCTGTTCTGCTAAAGAGCCTTAACATACAGTTTCTCACTCATGTCACTATCATAAGCTATTCAGCTTTGTGCTACATGAAATTGAGCAGAAGTTATATAATTCCACAGATTAACTCAATCAAATCAGTTGTTCTGAGTATTCTACTCAGTGCTTCACACCTACCCCAGATGAACTGCAGAAAACACATTTCACAGTAAAGAGGCCAAAAAACAATCCTTGGGAGCACTTATCAGACCACCAGTTCAAGATGGACTTGTAATGCTGTCAATTTTTTCATGTCTATAAAGTCCCTTTCTCAAACTCTTCAGTAGCTAAAATATCATCAGCATCAAGTTTCCAACAGACCACAGCAGTCTATTCAGTAACACTACCTTAGCATTCTGCCTGTGAACTTTGATCCAGATAACCAGTGTTTGGGTTTTTTTCCCCACCTTGTATAAATATCTTTACCTATATGAAGTGTGTAACAGTGCTAACAGCTTGGTGGAATTTTCCATTTACCTGGAGAATTATAAAAAGCAGAGAAAAATCATGTTCCTAAACAGCAGTTACAGACTGAGGAGAAGAAGAAAATTATTGATAAAGTCAATGAGGCACACTGTGATGATTTACAAGCAAGCATGAGTCAGAGATTAGCAATGTTTGATTAACAAAGTGGTATTACTTATAAAATTGACTAGATAAAAACATGGGAAAATGCATGGACCTCAGGTCACAAAGTTGAAACCCACCAGTCATAACTTTGATCATACTCTAATGATACAAGGAAAGCATTTAGAGACTAACTAGAGTCAAGTGGATTTATTGCTTAGGATGCTTATGTAGCCATCTTAATGATATTTATTTAACTATCATGTAAGTAAACTTTTAGGAATAAAACACCACAGACAAAAAAATCAAGCAGCAGCATGAAGAAAGATGTAAAACTTTCAGAAAAATATCCCAGATTTGTGGCTTGGTTTGTGAAGCATCTTTATAAATGAGAGGGGGCTACCTTTACTCCATGATCTTCGTGAATAAAAAGAAAACAGCCACAGTAAGTCATTGCTGGATAAGCAGACCTTGACATTGCTAGGCTTGTTTATCACAGCCTTCCTGTAAAAGGTTTTCATGACAGATGGAAGAAGGATCATGGAAACTATGTGAACTCACTCAGCCTGACACCGCGCTAGCACCAGTGCCATATTAATTTTCTTCTACTTCTTTTCTGTAGCCACCCGTTTTCCTGACACAAATAAACTAACACCTAAGAAGAATATGTGATACCATTCATATTGGAAAGAAAACTGAGGAAAGCATTTTCAAATAGCAAGAACTGATCAGAAAGCACATGCAGAAGCAAAATGTCAGCTGCGCACAGCATTTTTACCTGAGAAATTTCCCGAAACAAACAGCAAAATGATACCTATGACGTTATGACTTCTGCTCCCCAACTAGTTAGGAGGGTATCCTCCATTTATTATCATTTAGGATTTGCTAGAATTTTCAGGAGACCATTCTATCAGACAAATTAACAACACTGGAGTTTCATCTTCTCTAAGTTATTTTATGTTTATGAAGAACAACTCGATCAAATACTGTAGGGTAAAGTACCTAAATATTAGACTCCAGCTTGAATAATGCACTCCCAGTTGCTGACTAGTACAGGATTTTTCACTTCTTTTTAATTTATCACACCTATCTCTCACAAGTTACATTACTTTCTTTATGGTTTAAATGCCACTCAGCATTCATTCTGAATACCCTTCCGGCAACTTTAGCACTAGCTAAATAACACTTGGGCAAAAAAATTGCTATCCAACGACAGTTTCTTTGGGCTGAAAACTGAGAAACTCCAGCACCAGACATCGAGACAGACAACTCTTCAAAACCCAAGGAGTTACCTCCGACCGAATACAATACTGCACACACCAGGAGCACTGCTTCCCTTCCATTCCACTGGGATCTCGCTGCTGCTACCGGCAGCGGTGGGGGGGAACCGAGAGGCGCTTCCCAGGTTTCCACGGGCCTGCCAGACACGTCCGGCGCCGGGGGCTGCGGGAGGCTGGCACCGGGCACTGCCCCACGCGAACGCCGCGGCCGCGCCGGGCAGGGCCCCCCCGGCCCGAGGGACTGCGAGCGGCCCCGCTCCGGCCCCGATCCCGCGGCACTTCCCGCCCCACCCCGCCGCACTCAGGCCCCCGCACTCACAGCCCGTCTCCTTCTTGATCTCCTCGATCTCCTCGTCCCGCAGCAGAGTGGACGCCCGGGAACCCATCGCCGCCGCTGGGCCCGAGGGGCCGGGGGAAGAGTTACGCAGCCGAAGAGCAGCGACGGCGGTGCCACAGCCGCCCCCGGCACAGGCCCGAGCGCGGCCGCCCCGCTGCTCTGAGGCGGAAGGCGAGCGCGCAGCGACTGCCGCGGCCCCGCCCGCCGCCCCCGCCCGGCCCGGCCCGGCCCGGCCCCGCCCCGCCCCGCCCCGCCCCGCCCCGGCCGCCTCCGCCCGCCCCTCACACGCCCCGCGGCCGCCCACGGATCCGCGCGCACGCGTGTGGAAAGCTCCTGTGCACGGCGAGCGAGGGGACGCCTGAAGTAATTCCTCTGCTGTTGGCTTTTTCCCCAAGTTAGTAACAGTGCCCGGTCCTGCGGTTTTGCTTTGTTTTGCAAATCGCAGAATCACAGAACGGGTGAGGTTGGAAGGGACCACAGTGGGTCAACTGTCCAACCTCCCTGCTCAAGAAGGGTCATCCTACAGCACATGGCACAGGTTTCAATCCAGATGGTTCTTGAATATCTCCAGTGAGGGAGACACCACAACCTCTCGGGGCAACCTGTTCCAGTACACGGTCTCCTGCACAATAAAGAAGTTTCTCCTCATGTTCAGCTGGAACTTCCCGTGCATCCATTTCTGCCCATTGCCGCTTGTCCTGCTGCTTAGCACTACTGAGCAGAACCTGGCTCCATCCTCTGACACCTCACTTCAGATACTGATAGACAGTGATGAAGTCCACACTCAATCATCTCTTCTTGAGGCTGAACAGGCCCAGCTTCCTCAGCCTTTCCTCATAAGAGAGATGCTGCAGCTGACCATTCATCCTCATTGCACTCCACTGATTGCTCCAGGAGCTCTATGTGCATCTTGTCCTGAGGAGCCCAGAATTGCACACAGCGTTCCAGATGTGGCCTCACCAGGGCTGAGTAGAAGGACAGGATCACCTCCCTGGACCTGGTGGCGATGCTCTTCCTGAGGCACCCCAGGAGACAATTGTCCTTCTTGGCCACAAGGGCACTGCTGGCTCAGGGACAGTTTGTTGTCCATGAGGACCCCCAGGTCTTTCCCTGCAGAGCTGCTTTCCAGCAGGTCAGTGGTAATGATAAGCTTTACCCCAAAGACTGGAACCTGATGTATGTCTGCATTTTTTCCCCTCTTTAATGTCAGTGAAGAACTTGGAAACTGGCAGAAGCAGTTCAGTATTAAGGCTCATTTTTGGTCATGGAATAGTCAATGATGAGGCTTTGCTTACTGCGTTTTGGAGCAGGGGGGTTGTGGTCACATATAGTTCAGCATTTTAAATCCTTTTTTGGGTCATGTCTGAATTATTCAGTTTCATTTTTTCTCCTAAAATCAGTAGGAATTAGAATGCTATATAAATCACACAGCTTTTATTCCTCAGTTATCTATAAGTGAAATAATAATAACTCACTTTGGGAAGGTCTTGGGACTATTGCATGGGACTATTCAACCAGTCTTGGGACTGGTTGAATAGCAATGGTTAATGTCCCATGACACTGCTAATGAAAGTAACTACTCCAAGGGTAATCAGTTAAGAGTGCCCCCTGTTTATGTCCTGAGGGCAAGTTCATTGTACATGTTACTGCATATGTGCAAAACTTTCCCTTACAGACTTTGCTGGAAAGTTAAAATGCTTAAAGTTCATGTTAACTTGGTCTTACTTTTATTCACACAGGCAAAAGCATCTCTCTTAAATGATCTGTTTATCTGAGCCTCCTTCACTAATGGCATAAATATGGGATTATTTAAGAAAAAACATTTCTAATGTACAAAGGTCCCGTGCATTTCTATTGGCATCTGCTTTGTTTTGGGGACAGGAGCAAAGTGCTGAGGGGGAACTACCTAGAAGGCATCTACTGGACTTACCAGTTGATTAACTTATTCTATTCTGCCTTTTTCTATGCACTTGCTTTATTCTATACATAACAGTCTGTACTTAGTTGTTGTTCAATACTGACTTTGTTCCTGATGGGATGTTTAAGTCATTAGTCTTAACTAGTCTTTAACAAGTGTCCACATATTGCTTTTCACCACTAGAATATAAATTGCTTCTGTCATTGAATTAACCAGATTCAGGGAAGGGAACAGCAATGCTTTTTGAGTATATTGAAAGGCTTCCTTCCTTTCACAGGAAAAGGGATGGAATGTACTTGCTGACAGAGCCACAACTTACATTGAGTATAATTCTGATTTTCAAACTCAGTTGTGCCAGGTTTGTTTTTCTCAGCTTTGAAGAGGTGAACAAGGTAGTGGGTATAAGGTAAAAGGTTCCAAGGTAAAAGGTTCCTCTAAGATATTGTTTACAATTCTTCTCTCTCACATTTTTACCTTTTTTTTCAGTTTGAGGTTTTGTTGTTTTGTTTTGTTTTTGTTTGGTTGGTTGTTTTGGTTTGGTTTCTGTTTCTTGTTTCCCAGTAGTGTTCCTAGGTAGAAGAATTTCCTTGGTTTGTTTCCTTGTCAGCTTGTGGCTTCAGGGAGAATTTCCTATGAGCATTTCACCTGTGATGAAACAGTTCCAGAACAATTGCAGAGGGAAGTTAGAGTTATATAGATGCTCTCAAAAGATCTATAAGTGTGCTTTAAGAAAGCTAGTAAAAATATGTTTCAAAGTCCTGCAGACACATGCTGCTAGATGGCTTTGCTTTGATTCTTCTCACAAGACCATATTTGAATTGTTTATTCTTCCTTATGGTCCTGTGATGCTACCATTTTTTATAGTTTTAATAACTCCCATTTGATTACAGTAAAGTTTCAGTGATACAACTGGTTTTTTCACGTTGGTGAACTTGTATAATTGCCCTTCAATTACAGTAACTAACTAATGGATCAAATATTATTGACTCAGGGTAAAGACTTACAGATATTTAAATTG
The DNA here is from genome assembly GCA_034509425.1 of Eopsaltria australis. Taxonomy (NCBI): domain Eukaryota; kingdom Metazoa; phylum Chordata; class Aves; order Passeriformes; family Petroicidae; genus Eopsaltria; species Eopsaltria australis. Next base: position 4,422,663 of record JAVTVJ010000241.1, read on the forward strand.
TGTGGTTCTTGGGCTCAGGTCAGGTACTTCATTCTTTGTACCTTGAACTCCAGCTTACCTAAGACTCTTGCTGATCTTTGCAGTGAACATCTGTTCAGGTTCTGCTTTCACCATTTTTTTTTTCAGAATAAAAGTGAAATTTTATCTGAGATAAGGGCTTTTTTGTGGAAAATAAGCTTTTTGTAGGGTAGCTTCAAGATCTCTGTAAGAACCATACATGCTGAATTGAGGAGTTGCTTCATATGCAGCAGTTTATTTTCTGAACAGAGGTAGAGGGTATTGCATGAAATATTTGTCTTTCCCATTTCACCAGCATGGACATTTTAATAATGTTTTGACTTCTGTGTTTGGTTTGGTTGTCTTGCTTGTTCAGGCGCACTTTAAGCTGTTGAAGTGAACAAACAAGCAGACACAGAACCAGACAGATTGTGGCCCATGGAGTTCTCCCTGTGTTTCCTTAGAGAGCCATCTCAGAGCCTCAGATAGCTCAAAATATTCCCTCTGAGGTAATGTGGTTATTAGCCAAGCAATGTACTTAGTCTTTGTCAGACAACATTTTTCCCAGAGACTGTTATCTCTTGGTTTGTCTGTATCAGAACAGGATGTATTCTGAAGAACAATGGTAACAGAAAGGTAGGTACAGAGCTTGTTATCTGCAGACATCAAAAGGAAACTGGCCTGCTTTCCAAAATGTTTATCCTGTAGCTCTTACTGACTGTAAAAGTGGCTGAGCAGCACAGCTGATCTTTTGGAGAAATCAAAGTGCTCCTGCCAGTGAGCATTCCTCTTGGTGACTGTTTTAATCTTATACTTGTTCCTGAAATGTACGTGGCATGATCAATAACTCAAAGCTCAGTGAGACTATTGCCCTTTGGATTTGTGCTGGCTGTCAGGTGCTGATCTGGTTGTGTGGTTCCTGCTCTAACACATAAACAGGTGTTTACCTATACAGGCATAGATCCCAAATCAGCTCGTTCTGTTCTCAGAGAATGGTGACAAGAGTGCAAGGCCTGTATGGACTAAAGAAAAGTTAGTTGCATTTACCTGGGTAGTGGGAGAGAAAATAAAAACATAGAATGGTTTGGGTTGGAAAGGACATTAAAGATCATATAGTTCCAGAGACACCTTGCACTAGACCAGGTTGCTCAGAGCCCCACCCAGCCCAGCTTTGAACACATCCAGGGACAGGACATCCACATCTTCTTTTATGTAAAATATATACTTTGGTCATTTTACAATAGTCTGCTGTTTGTATATTCTCCACAACTGAGGTGCTAAGTGTCTCAGCTATTTCACTGTCCATTCACTTTTATATTTAACAGCTCAAATACCAAAAGTACAGGAGTAAAAAAAAGAAAAATGAGCAAGAGTTGATGTGATCTGTCTGTTAGTTTTGTCTTTGCAACAATCTTTTCCCTTTCCTAGACCAGCTTGGACATTACGGTACTTTTTTTTTTTTTTTTTTTTTAGTGCACGTAATATTTTAAACTGAAACCTTTTTGTTTCATTGTGCATCATAATGACAAAAAGTAATGCTGCAGCTCACTTTTAGACAGCCAGTTTATTTGTCAGATAACAAAGTTGGGGTCATGCTCTAGACTGGAGGCATTTAAATCAGACAGTTCGTGCTTCAAGTCATGCACGGCTGCCGCTGTGTCTCAGACTGTCTCTTTCACCAGTACGGTGTCCTTCAGTGTCTGGGATATGCAGGTACCCTTCAAATATTCTGGTTGGGAACAAAAATTTAACCAAGAGAAACTTCAGGGCACTCTCTCAGAGAAGGTCAGCATTACTAGAATGTAATAGTTGTTGGACCATGTAAATGTTGTGGCTTTGTTCTAACTGGAAAGAAACCACAGGCAAGGCTGGTGGTGTTAGAATCTCATGCAGACCCATTTTAAAAAGTAGTTGCTATCTAATAATAGCAGCAGATTTAATGTGGTTTCTTTTTAAGATGTATTATCTGTTCTTGATCAAACTTGGAACAACCTGAGGCTTCTGTGACTTAAGCAGGAGCCAGGTCAGTTTGTGCTTTATGTTCTTTGTTCTTTCTGCCCCTTGCAAAAGTGTAGAAACAGATGCAAATACAGGCATCCAGCTCTGAGAAGCATCTACTGGTAAAAGCAGACGTGAAAATAAGGGAACAGGCCAAGTTATCTCAAAAATCTGATTTTGCTGGTGCTGGCCCTGGTGGTGTGGTGGTTAATGTGTGACTAACAGGAGAATTAAGAGCCTTTTGAGAGAGAAGAAAGTAACATAATGGCTATGATCCTTCATAATAGGCATGGATATATTATACGTAGTTATGTATGATTTGTGCTTGCGTATATACTAACTTTTCATGTCATAGACATGACTGCCTGTAGTAACTCCTCAAAGCCCTAAACTGGGCATTGTAGTAAGGCTTTTTATGGCACGAGTTTCCCTCAGTTACTTTCTAAGCTTAGTTTGGCCTTTTGCCCTTAAAAATTATGTTCTTTCATTACAGATCAAATATCAGTCATGGTTAAGTCTTGACTGTATGAAAAAGGTAGAGCTGAAAATTCCCACCAGCACTCCCAAAGGTGCTGGCTAGAACATGTAACAGAAACAGTGGAAATAATTAACCAGAACTACCCACACTAGGATCCAAGGTACACAGAATTGCACTCATTGTTCTGTTGTCTTGGTATGAGCTGCCATGCTTGCCTTCCTTGCACTGATAGCTTTCTAGGCTTGGAGATTCAATTGCTCTGATTCCTTGGCCTGAATCCTGCTTCTAATGGAAGTAAACGACTGACGTAGTCTGATTTCGGGTACTCTGTAGTGTACCTGATATTGTTGAATTAAGCTATCTTCTCTTCTACTCTGTACTGCTGGAAAAATAACTGGGAGGTACTTCTGAGCAAATTCTCACAGATGCTTTTTGTGAAGCACTTCCTAGAGACAGCTTCTCGGTGTCGTTAAAATGGGAACAGGCTGGGTGCACAAATGACACTGTGCATAAAAAATGCAGCAATGGAATTAAGGACTCTGGTTTACATGGAATCCTGCCTGCATAATTTGAAAAATGTTATCCCTGGTTTTGGCCAGTGGCTGCAACAGTTTATTCCGTACAATATGTAAACTAATATCATTAACACACCATTTAGAGTGTAGAGGTGTTCTGATGTTCACTGTCTTCCCCACTGATGTTCTTATAATACTTTAAAAATCACCTGTTGAAGTAACTTTTAACAAAGTTTGTGGAAGTTTGATACTGTTATTTCACATATGACTTCCTTGGGGGCAGGGGTTGTGTCCTTGTTGGGCTGTAGCAAGCTAAAGAGCTGCATAGTGAGCAGGCAACTGGCTGTTGTCAGTGCTTACATCCCTAACCTTGGGCAGTTCTGTGCTGCCTCAGAAGGCTGGAGCATCCTCACTCTCTGAAACCCCTGCCTATTGTAAAACGTGGGTTGCATATCTGTGTACTACCAAAATAAATACTGCTGTGTGCTGAAAAAAATACTGAAAATTTGACAGCTTGAGAGAGACTTTCCATAAGACAGAAGTCCATGCAAGGTTTAACCATAAAATGTACAAGTGAAGAACTCACTGCTGCTATCTGATTCCACAGATCAATGCAAACAGGTAAAAAGGATGAAACCAGGAATAGAAACAAGCAAATACCATGCCATGCAGTTGCTACTGGAGGCTGCTGCCTGCTTTCCTTCTGGCTCTATGTGTTGTCAAAGATGAGTCATATTGGCAAAATTGGGTCATAGGCAAAAGGTTTATGACAACTTACCTATTCTTTCATCATGTTTTCTTTATCTTGCATCATTATTTTAGGTCTTGGATAAAAGGAAAAACCTGGGAAATATCACTGTATGTTTATGTTCTTCTGATACTAATAGTACTGGGCTAGAAGGAGCCACAGAAAAATACAACATAAAACTTACATAAGTCATTCTTAAAACCTAATTTGCCCTTTTACATAACAGCTTTAAGGAGTCAGATTGCTAGCTCTGCAACTGCATGCAGTCAGAATGGTGATTAATTTGCTTGTAGCATACTTTACTTCTAATATGCAACCCCACTATAAAACCTCCACATTCTTTGCCTTGGATTAATGGACATTGGCCATGGCATATTGATCCCTTCCATCAGGCTGCTGATGCTCTGCAACTGCTCTGCAGTTTTCAGTGACAACTGGTGGCTTCCTTCTGCACCATGTCTGCACATTACAGGTGAAGATACCTTGCAGTGGGACACAATCACGAAGTGCAGACAGCAGGTAACTCCAGTGAGTGATTCAATGAGACACCTTCTGAAGACTCAGTTGTGAGCTGTCCTCTGCCCATCTTGAGATGTTTTTGTCAGGTTTTTTTTAAGAGAAAGGCAGCAAGCAGTGGTTAAATTGCTGTAGTTGAGGACATTTTGTAATGTCCTGCCTTGGGAGACCGGTGGAAGCATTAGTTGGCATCAGTGCTTATGCTGGTATTTCCCAATAGCTCATTTGAAATTCAAGTTATGAAGAACCACAAAGATTGTACAATACAGGCTATATATAACTTGGGTGGGAAAATGTTCTGGACATCTTAATATTTTTGACTAATTCTGAAACCTAGTTTCAACAGAGGAAATTGCTTAAAGTGAACCCTGAGTCAAAAGGCGGTCTTGGGACAGAGAACATTTTTTTCTTAGCAACTGGTACAGTGCTGTGGGTTTTGGATTCAGTATGAGAATAGTGTTGACAACACACTGGTGGTTTGGTTGTTAATCAGTAGTGCTTACCCTAAGCTGAGGACTTTTCAATTTTCCATGCTCTGCCATGAGGAGCTGCACAAAAAGGTGGGAGTATGGCCAGGACCGGTGACCCAAACTGGCCAAAGGGATATTCCATACCCATAGAACGCTATGCCTAGTATTTAAACTAGAGGAGTTACCTGGAAGGGAGCTGATTGCAGCTTAATGATGGAATATTGTGCATCACTTCTTCTCTTGGATTTTATTTCTCTCTCTCCCTCCACTTATCATTACTAGATTATTAGCTTTTTTTTCCCAATTATTAAACTATTCTTATCTCAACCCACAAGGTTTACCTTTTATTTCCAATTCTCCTCCCTACCATGATGGGGTAGGGGAGTGACCATACAGCTGCATGGTATTTAATTTGTGGCTGTGATTAAACCACAGCAATAACTGTTTTCATCTGCACTGAGATACACAGGAGAATCCTGACATACTGTTCTTGAGACCCTTCCCAGCTTCTCTGCTTAAAGCATTTGTTCTGAAGGCTATGTACCTTCTGCTGCTCCACTCATCTCTAATGGATAACGTGATGTCTGACCTAACAGCTTATTTAAATGCTTATTGAACTGGGTCTGGAGATCACCTTGTGAGCACAAAGATAGGTATGTCTGCCTATTTCTGTGGCTAGTGATTGGATCTCAGGCTCTAATGGATAAACTCTGGAGGACCCAGTTAGAGCAGCTTCCTTTCCTGCAGCTGTACACCCTGCTTTATGCTACATCCCTTGTTTCCTGTGTGCAGCAGCAGAAGTTCTGGTGTCTGTATCCACCTAGCTCTGTTTCCTGTTAGTTCCATAGCAGAACCCACCCCACATTTGCCTACTGGATGGTGAGTTGCAGCTTTTAAGGCATGAGAACAGACACCTGCACCTTCTGTTCACTCTCCTCAGAGACTGAGAACTGCTGGGCTCAACAGGAGCTGTGTACATGTGAGGATACGAAGAGTGACAGGCAGGAGTAAAGTGCTGGAACCTGGAGCTGATAGAGTTGCTTTGTTTTGGTAAGTGTTTGGTCCCCACATCTTGTTCTATTTTTCTCCTAATCTAGCAACTTCACTGCTGAGCTGGTTTGCCTACTCTGTTTCTGAGTAATGTTTGTTGACCAAAGATTTTTATTTCTGTAAAAGCATCACTGAGTTATCTGGTCATCCTCATATATTCTCACATTTGTTATTTTTTTTTAAAAAGTGAAAAATCAAGTGAAGTAACATTTTTCATCTTTGGTTACCCTTGGAGTGCCTGGATGGTGGACACTTCTGTAATGGCTTGTTAATTTTTAAAGCAGAAAGGGGAGGAAATTAGATTTTTGGTGAAAGAGTTTGACTTATTGCACTATTGGAAAGAACATGTCCATGCAAGCCAAAGAAGAGCTGGTATTGGTGTGGTCTTTTTCTGTCTGCTCAGTGAAATAATCTTGTGAGGGCTTGCACACACTGTGGAACATATTGTTAGTATTAAATTTAGGTGAAAAGCACATGGTCAAACATTCTCATCCATCAGAAAGAGACTGAATGAACATGATTAAATCCTTTTAGTGCCTCATTATTGCAGTTGTAAATGTCTTCAAGTATTTATCAGAAAAAAAAGAATGCAGTTCTATCTTCATGAAAAAAATTGTGTTTTTCTTTGCCCTGGTTTAACAAAGCACTGAAGCACAGACTTGAATCCTTTGGGAATTGCTTAAGGGCTCAGAGCAGTAAATCCCATTATTGAGGATTTAAGAGCAGATTAGATAACCACAAGAGGTCATAGTTGCTTCACAGATATAAGCGAGGAGATCATATCTGAAAATCTTTTCTCTTTAGAGGAAAGCTGCCAAAAAAAGGAAGGTTGGTCCTAGTTCATGGAAAAAATTAGCTTGACATGTGAATTTCCAATGTGAAATGCATGCGAAAGTAGGCATGACACAAGGGAAAAGAACAGTTTGTCAAAGGGAAGAGAGTATAAATTCTGCTTTGTATTGGGCTCTTTGTAGAATTTTTAAAGTGGTTCTCAGCTTGCTGAAGACAATCCTTTTGTAAATCCATTTATTCCATAAGATTAGCCAAGGAATTAATTTGATCCTGAGTATTTAAAATGGTATTTTGAAGATCTATTTGATACCTCATCTGGTTGTCATACTTCCCATATTCTAAAGCTGTTGCCTTCTGAAGCAACAGCTTTAGAAATCTAGTATGGGTAGTAAAAATAGCCATTTTCACTGTCATTTCACTGTTAATAATTTTCTGTTGTTTCTATATCTTGTGACTGGATCACATGAATAAAAGTTTGTTCTACTTTGTTTGAAATCTGCTTGCAATACATATTTAAGTTCCAAATGTGGAGCATGATCTAGTTAAATCTTGTTTAAGTTTTCTTCATTCAGTAAGTAAACAAAGTTATCTTTAAGGGAATCCTTTGCAAGTTGATGAGTTGAGCTAAATCTGTTCTAAGACAAAAAGGAAAAAAACCTAAACCCTTTGTTTGTTCAGTTATAGGTTTTCTTTTTTAAGTCTGTATTAATTCCTTGAATCAAAAAGCCTTCATCCAGATCTGATTCTCAGAATGAAGTAATAGTCAAAGTATTTACCCCCATACCCACTCCAAGTTATTGTAGCGCTTTTTCATGGTTACTTAGCAGCTTATCCACCACTAAAATCTGTGTTATGCCTTCATGCACTTCATGAAGCAATAGTTGAAAGTTACCTGAAAAATGCTTTTACTGGACTATTTTACTTTTTACACTGACCAGTTACAATTTACACTTGTGCTCCACCTTGGGCCCTTGGTGAACAGCAGTCTGGTGCAATGAGCTTGACTTCACTCGTTGTTGGAGCCAGTCTTGAACAACAGCAACCCTGGTTGATGACTGTGTTCTCCAGATGTGATCTGGTACAGTTCCAATCTCCTTGGATTCCAAAGTACATACCCATGTCAGGGAAATATTTTGGAAACCTGAAATATGTTATCTTCTATCCTCTCTCCATGCTGGAGAACTGGGAGAGAGGCCGCTGTTACTGAAGCAGGACTGCAGCCAAATAAATGCTCTAGAGCAGTAAAGGCACCTTGCACTACTTTAGCTGCTGTATGGGAAGGGGGACTGAACAAGAACCATCTGTGGTACATCAAGCCTATACTTGAAAGTTGTGGGAGTGAAAGTCACTAGGCAAGAAAATCTCCAAGTAACCATGGCCTCTTTGATTTACAGGCACTTGGAGGATATGACCAGATGTGGAAACCAACTAACTTCCATCACTCCATGTAAGGAAGCCTCTTCTGGGCACTTATCTGCTCTTTTATTAGTTCTTGGATTGTGCTGAATGAGCAGAACCACCTTCAGGTCTTCAGGCTTTTGACAAAGGGAACTTTTCTTATGCTGACATGCCTTCTATTGTGCCTCTGAGCTACAGAGGTGTTTGAGTACATCCTGCCTGACTAGAGGAATTAACAGAGCCGTGCTTCCCTGCCCTGCTCCTGTTTCCTCTGGTATTACTGAGTGACATCATAGAAAAGAATGCTTTTTTTTTTCCTTTTCCCATTCTGCCAAATTTATGACACTCCCATGTAAACTATACTTGCAAAACAAGTACACAGATACAGTTTCAATCATGAGACTTCATTAAACATGAAGTACTGATGCTGGATGGAATACAGAGCCACACCCCTTCCCATCTCCAGCTGTCACATGTTGAATCTTAGCTCCTGGATCAGCATTTACAACATTGAACTTCAGCTTGGACTCACGTGGAAGCATCCACCTAATCTGTCTTGGCTCACTGCCACATCTAGTTCATAATGCCAGTGACTTTTGTGTATGATAAGGTATTGGGGTATACCTGGTGGAAAAGATGTTTTAGACTTCCCAGTCGGAGGTTGCCTGTGAATTGAATAATGCTGAGTAACAACCAGTAATGTTGACTAATGGCTACTGGGGCACTTACCAACTCTCTCATTCTTTTGTCTAGTCAGGATATGCAATGTCTGGAAGCAGATTAGGACCATACTCTCTTTTTTCTCCTCTTGGAAACAGCAGCAAGGCAAAGTGAATATGCATTATCATGGAGTAAAAGCCAATCCTGTTCACTTGACCTTGTGGATCACTTCATCCACAGAGAGCTGAGGAAAGGCAAGTGTGAAAAAGGCTGATGAATGTAATTGGCAGTTGTCACCACCCTTTCTTGGGCTCTGTATGCCCAATCTCTGCAGTCAATTTCCATGTGCCCCTTCTCTTAGTGATAAGTTTCTGTATCCTCTAACAGGCCTCTCTATTAGTGGCAAAATACCAGAATCACTTTCTGACTAAATGCACAGCTCCTCCTAGGGTCAGATCATCCTTGTGATCTTCAGTGTATTCAGGAGTGCTTTATTTCAGACTTATGTATAATTGCATGTACCTGTGTCTGATTTACTAGCAACAGTAAAGTATTGCCAGTGGTTCACAGCAGCCAAAAGAGATAATGCAACATTCTTCTTGATGTAGTACTGGCAGAAGAGAATGAAGAAGAAAATAGAGAAGAAAATTATAAAAAGGAAGGATATAAAAAGGAGGGCATCTCATTGATCCTGATGGTTTTGGAAAGGTATGTTGACACTTTCTGTGGTTTCCTGTTATCATCTGCAAGCGTAGTTGAGTCTTCTGAATGGTGGATGCTCCCTCCTAAGCCAGGGGAAGATGCTTCCTGACTTTTTACCCACAAACCAGATGAAAAGCAGTGACCTCTGATCCTCAGTACTCCATTACCAAAACCATCAGCTTCCCTCTTCCGTCTTTCAGAAACTGATAATCTTTCTTACTGCTGAGGGGGAGGAGTAAACACAAACTTCCCACCCTGAAAGTCTTAGCAGTTTCCCGCATTTTCAGTGTAACCGTCTGCCAGCAGTAATTGTTCTTCTGGTGGATGCAGACACCTAGGAAAACGTGTTTCTGTTTCTCTGTAGCCAGTAAAGGAGCTACATGTGCTACATTTTTAACCCTTCTTGTGGATTCATATTGATGGTTGTTGCGTACTTGGAATGCAGACGTGTTCTCACGTTTAGGACTTAAATTCAAAGGAGCAAACACCTGGGAACCCATCGGTGTAGAGAAGCAAATATTTTCCTAGAAGTGCAGAGTCCTCTTGTTTAAGAGGTGCCAGTTCACATGCAGAGCTCTGGTACCACAGAGCCATGTACCACACCCATGTGGTGCAGCACAGTTGGTATCTCCAGTGCACTCATGGTAAAGCTGCAGTAGATAAGGTGCTGTGTTGTATGTGACAACAGAAGGATTGTTGTGTTTCATTGGCTCATTACAGAAGGGGCTTGTCCCTGGCTCTAACAAAAGTACAGTATGTTTTTTCATATGTATTGATTTGATTTCTTTTCTTTTTCCTTATTAGCCAACTTGCATGGAGCTGCCAGAGGAGCTGTGTTAGCTGGCAGACATCCAGAAACTGAGATGGGAGAAAGCAATAGAATACTACAGAATGAATGAGTATGGTCTTTTGATCAAACCAGCCATGGAATTTAATAGAGAGAAACAATCCACAAAAGGATGGAAACTACAGAGATGATAGGGATTGCTTTCCCACAAAAAAAAGCAGGATCTCAAATCACATCCTTCAGCAATCAAGAATGTACTTTGTCAAAGCAGAGCTTGAAAATCAAATTCATGTGGTAAAACCTGTCAAAAGACCTTAAACTGACCTCAAGTGGATTGTATGAACTTAATTTCTGACATAGGCGATTTGATGGGCTTAGGTTGGGTGTTCGGAGATGTCCAAGTGAAAAAAGGGGCTATTCCCCTTGCAGAGGTGTCAAACAAAAGCTCCTGACTTTACAATGACGGGTAATTCAACATTCCATTGTTGAATGGAAATAATGATAGTCTGTCTTTTGGAGGAAATTCCTGCTGTGTCTGACTGTTCTCATCTAGGTCTACTTTTGAGATCCATTTTTTTTCCAAGAGCTATTTTTGATTCTAAAAGAGTGACTTTTATTTTTCTTGCATTGTTAGCAGACCACTTTCTTAAACTGTGTTGGTTCTTTGGTGTGGCTGTGTCTATGATGTATCTGCACATTTTAAAAAATATTTTTAGGAGAAACATGTTGGTTTTCTGGTGTGTTGGGCTTTTTTACCTCTCCCCACAAAGTACTAGACCAGCAGTATTTAAATGGGTCTTTATTTGAAACTGTAGGTCAGACATGCTCACTTCTCAGAGTGACAGAAAAACTGCCACGGTTTTCTCTCTGCCATTTAACTGAAGCAAGGTTTTTCCAAGCAGTGATGGATTATCACAGATCAGTGGGGGTACAATGTGGAACATGCAGGCTCTTCTGTCAGAGACAGATCAAGAGCACTTAAGTTATATTTCCACATCCAAAATCATCTGGGTCCATCCAGTCCTACTACCAGACATAAAATGGTGACACATCAGGTAAGGGAAGGAGGGAGGGAAGAGGAGCTGGGATACAGAAGAGTGGTATGGAATGTCTCTACAGGATACAAAGTACAGGATATAAAGTAATTACTGAGGCCACCCTTCTTGGTAAGAGACTGAGCTTTCTCAGCCTCTTCCAAGGACCAAATCTCTGACTGGAACAGCATTATCATGGAATAAGGATTTCCAGAGAGGGACTTCACAGTCTAATTGCATCTGTGCCACTATAATGATTCACATAACAAAACTTTATTGGGTAAATATGGCTGCAGCTTTCCCTTTGGTTCTCTTTCGGTAACAGCATAAAGACAAGAAATATATTGGAACTGAGTCATCACTCACTGATGCACAAGATTAAAAATTACTATTTTCTTAAAGAAAAAAAACCAGGTTATTTTGAATGGTACATCAGCCATAGTGATGCTGCTCAGTGCCAGCTCTGTTTGTCTGAGCGTGACACTAACATTGAACCAAATCATGCACACTTCCCCAGCAATGCAATTCCTGGTTGTAGTTAGGGATACAATTAACATCACCAGTAAAGGACAACTCTAGTGAAGTTTTACTGGAGCAGCAATGGTCTTATTTTGATATCCTAGTAACTAACTAGTAACACTGTGTGTGGTGGTTTAAGTCCAGCTGGCAACTAAGCACCATGAAGTTGCTCCCTCTTGCCCTGCCCCAGTAGAATGGGGCAGAGAATCAAAACGCGTAGGTTAAGGTAAGAACAGTTTAATAACTGAAAACCAAGTAAAATATAGTAACAAATAGTAAGAATGATAAAAAGGGAAAGAACAAGTGATGCACGATACAATTGCTCACCCCACGCTGACCAATGCCAGGTTCCCTTCCTGAGTCCAGGTCGGCCTCACTTGCAGGTGGCTCCCCAGAGTAATACTGGGCATGATGTCCTGTGCTGTGGAACATCCCTCTGGTCAGTTCAGCTCAGCTGTCCTGGCTGTGCACCCGCCCCTCCTCCCCCCCCCCCCCCAAGATTTTTTTTCCTCCTCAGTGGCAGAGGATGAGACACAACCAAAGTCCATGACTTAGGATAAACACGACTTAGCAAAACTCAGAACAGCAGTTTTTTATTTTGAATGCAAAACTCAGCACTGTCCCAGCTACTGAGGAATTAACTCCATCCGAGGCAAAACCAGGACACAGGTACCCACTGAGCGCTGCAGTGACACAGCTTAGTAATGAAATACAGATTTTTACCGCTGTGCAGTAGGTGATCTGCATTAATCATCCATGTAAGGATTAGCTGTAAGTCTACTAGTTAATGGGTTTTGGGAGGCAGCGGTGCTGAACAGCTGATGGCTACACCGTGTTTACGGTGCAAAACAGCTTCGCAATTAACCTTCAGGCCTATTCGTCCAGAGCTCCTCTGATGCAACTCTCGGTGCATGACAAAGCGAAAGCGGTAGGACGCACGTAGCCTCACCAAATGCCCCCACGTGTTAACGCTGACGGCGCCCCGGTTCCAGCGCCGCCAGCCCCTCACTGCTCCCGTCAGCTGCAGGGGCTGCCGTGCCGGCACGAGCTGCCTGGCTGCCCCGGGCGGCCCCCGCGACACTCCCGCTCGCACGGCAGCGGCTCAGCCCAGCCCGGGCCGGGTCTGACACCGAGCGAACGCCGTGGCCCCGAGCGCGGCCGAACCCGCCCCGCGCCGCCTCAAGGGCGAGCGCGCGTCACTTCCGGGACGCACCCGCCTCCCCGCGCCGGCATCGCGAGACCCCGCCCCGCCTCGCGCGAGACTCGCTGGCTCACCCGGCCGCCTGGCCGAGTCCCTTCGGCAATTTCCGTCACCGCCAGACCCTACCAATCGGCCGGGAGAACGCATCGATGAGCGAGGGCGCCCCGCGGGGTCCGTGCGGGGCCGAGCCCCGTGGTGCGGGCCCGGGGTCCGTGCAGCGGCCACGGCGGCGCGCCTGGGGTGGGGGGCGCCGGGCGCGGGGCCGGGGCGGCGGGGAGGCACGCGGGGTTCGATTGATCAGGCCTGGGCATGGCGCCTCTCCTCCCCCCCGCCATGGCTCCCCGTGTCCCTGCTCCTCTCCTCTCAGTGAGCGAAAGTGGCCGCCGCCGCCGTCCCAGCGCCCGCAGCCGCCGCCTCCTCCTCAGCACCAGCGCGGGCGCCATCTTGGCGAGGCAGGAGCCGAGAGCGCCCCGCGGCAGGAGACAGGCAACGCCAGCCCGGCAACGCGGGGCGAGAGGCCGGGTGGAGCAAGCGGGGGAGCGAGCCCGGGAGACACCCCCAGCCCCCCGCCGCTGCCGCGGCCGCGTCGCCTTCGGGCCCGCTACCCAGGTGAGCCACCGCGGCCACGGCGCAAGGGCACGCTGGGCCGGGGCTACTGGAGGCGGCAGAGGGGGCGCCGGCCGGGCAGGCCGCGGCTTCACCCCCCGCGCCGACCGGCGGCCGCAGCACCCGGGCCTCTTCTTAAAGAGACAGGCCCCTTCCCCGCCCTGCCCGCCGGATGCGCTCCGCGGTACCGGCGGCCGTGGAGACGCCGTTTCCCCCCCCGCTCCCCCCCCAGCCGCCGTCCAGAGCGGCGGTCGGGCCCCGCCGGGAGCGGGGGGCCGTGCGGGGGGGGGCGGCCGGGGGGGGCGGGGGCGCCGCCGTGCACCTGCGGGCGCACGTGCGGGCGGTGGCGCGTGCGCGGGGTGCGGGGGGGGGGGGGGGGGGGTCGCGCGGCGAGGGCGGCGGCGCGGCCGGGCCGGGAGCGCCGCGTCACTAGTGGGAGCGCGCGCCCGCCGCCGCCTGGGGGGGCGCGCCTGCGGGAGCGCGCCTGCCTGCCCCCGCACCCCTCCCAGCCCGGGGCCGTCAGGGCGCGGCCTCCGCCCCGCGGCCGCCCCGGGAGCCGCGGCAGGGCCGGGCCGGGCTGGGCCGGGCCGCCCCTGTGCGTGAGGCCGCGTGGCGCGGCGCTGCCCGCAGAGCCCTGCGGGGCGGGGGCCGCGGCTGCCCCTGCGCCCCGGGAGTAGCCATCGGCACCTGCAGGAAGGGGCCGCCTGCCAGACTCGTGGCGTTGTTGATGGGAAGTGTCTCCCGGGTGCACATGAAACGTAGTTCAGTGCTGTGTTCGCGCTGGTGAATGCGCACTTCCCTAAAGCTGCGCTGTAAAGTCTGCTCCTGTTTGACTGCAAACAGGTAGCCTGGTGAAATTTCAGTGTGTGACTCAATACAATTCCTGTTCGTGATTCGGCGTTATGCATTCTTACGCTACTGCTGGTCTTCCGTGGAAGATTTCCCCGTCTGCGATGTTGCAGATAATAATAAATTCCTTTAGTTTATTTTCGCCTTTGCATGAAGAAAATGGTGCAAGTCAATTTAGGTTTTTGTAGTATGTGGACAACGCATTTTTTAACTTGCACGAGTCACTTGTGTTGTCACTCCTTTAATTTATATGTATAAGTGTCTTGACACTGAGAGGTTGATAAGATAGTGAGGGAAAAGTACAAGAAATAGAACTGTAGCTTGAACCTTTTTCCAGGGCTGAAGGATATTGCCTGTAATTCTTTTCTTGTTTATTTCACACATGTATACTGTTGAAGTTGCTGAAAGTACTGCCACCCAATTCTTGATGGCTCAAATGAGCAAGTTTTATTCCATTTGAGTATAACGTAATAAGCCGTAAATTCTGCAACAAGCATGCTCTTTGACAGGCTAGATTACATGCTAGAGATTAGTTTAGATGGCAGGTCTTCTTAGAGCTTTTTTTGGATATAGTTCCTTTTCGTGGTCTGGTGTGGAGGGAGTAAAAACCAAACAACTGAAAATATCCATGCTGTTGTTATTTTGTGTGCACAGAGTGGCAAAGCGTGAGGGTAACAGTTAGTGCTGCAGTGTAGAGCAGAGAGTATAAATGCATTGTCAGTGGCCTCCATAAATACTATTAACTGCTCTTTTGGGACAAGAATTGCTCTAACTGAACAATTGAATAGTTAGATTTGGTTTTCTGCTAATTTAAACTTGGAAGCAGGGCTCTGACATGCCAAATTTTATCTTCAGTATGGTTAAAGATATTCTGCTATTTACTGTGTATATGCTTCTGATACACTGCTGTATAGTTTTTCTTTTAAATAATAAATTAGGCCCTATCTGTAACTGGATTTTTTTGGGAATTGGAAAATCTGGAGCCACTGGCCTGTTGGCTCTTCTCTGTATTTAAAAATGATTAAAAGGTGGAACACAGATCAGTGAAATGCTGTCTCATTCCTTGGAAAACAATATGAAGCCTTACCACAAAAGCAGAACAGCAAAGTAAAGCATCTAGTTTACCAAGATTTCATTACTTAGAAAAGAAATTAAAACGGTTTTTTTTAAATTTCAAACTCAAATGAACTCAGACTTCAGTTGTATATACATGAATTTTGTTTGTTCAGCTTGAGGTTAGTGGACAGCTTTTGGTTCATATGAAATATCGTATTTGCTTTTTTAAAAGCCATAGTGTCTTATATATCCAAGTTATATTTAATACACTGCCATAAAAACCCCATATGGGAGTCATGTTTTGCTTTAAAATGTGGTCTGTAGCTCTGGGAAATTGTTGTTAGTGTAACTATACATTTACCAAAGCAAGCTAAAATGGGAGTGGGGAAAGGAGAGCATGTAATTCTCCTGCAAGCAAAATAGTTTTTCAAGTTTTTTATACCACCACAGTTTTCTCTATTGGAGATTAAATGCATATAAAGAAGTCTGACAGAAACATGCCTAGCTGCTGTTACTGTGCTAGTGTTCGTTTTCCACACAGACCCTGAGTGAATCTTCTGTCTGAATATATATATTTATATCAGGATTTTTTCTGGAGATATTACTATTGGAAAATCTCACAGCATAAACAATTCTGCTGCTCCAATGAGAGTTGTATGTCTCAATTCTAAATTTCTTCAAGAATGAATAGTGTTTTTGGTGTTTGTATCAGTTTAGAACATCTGTCTTAATAAGTTGGTGTCAAATTGCAAAGCACAAAAAACCCATGTGTGGGAAAAACCCAGGAAAGTGCTGAGGTTGCAAGGCGACTAAGGTGGCACAGAAGGTGGTATTCTTGCCCAGCTTTTAATCCTGCACTATGGGTAAAACCCTCAATGCTATAAATAAATGAGGAATACATTCTTCTGTGATTTCAGGGTTTTGTCAGTGTGCTTACAGTGATGGGACAGAGTAGAGAAAAGAGACTGCTTCTGTGGGCTGAAATACTGGAACAAGCATTGGTGCTCACCTGCCAGCTGGTCACACTTCATGTCCGTGCACTTAGTGTGTGGCTGGCAAGACTAAATGAGTTTTGCCTCCCTGATTTGCCTTGCTGAGGAGAGGTGCTGTGGATTAACTGCAATCCAGTACCTTTTACTTCCATGGCAGTTTGTGTTTATGTATGTACCCTCAGCTAGGAGTGGAGTTATTACCATTATTTACTGTGATGGTTGATGTTATAAAGTCATAAAGAGCAGAAAAACTAATCCTCTGGGCCTTATCTGAGGTGTAGAGGTGGCAGCAGCTGAAGGGAAAAAAACACAAGAAACTCCTGGATGAAAAAGTACTACTTCAAATAGTTCTGCAAAGAAAACCCCATCCAGCTAGGCACAAGAGCCAGATTTTGTGCTTAGCACTCATGGGGTTCCTGTTTGATAGCAGCAAGAAAAACTTGCTGGACTTCCATTCAGAAATACACGGTGGATTTTTGTTTTAATTGGGAGAATCTACTGTTAAAGCTAAGCTGCTTCAGGAGACCATGGTTTTGCTGTTTGGTGTAGGGCAGTGGGCATAAAATTTAGAAACCTTGTTATAAAACCTAACTACTCTCAGAAGATGTCCTTGGAGGATTCTTCTCCAGTGCGGGGTGTTTACTTACTGACTAGATGCTATAATGGGCAGACTTGATAAAACAGGAGTGGGGGAAGAAACCCCACACCTTCATTAACATTGAACTAAGCAAGGTGATTTAAAATAGGACAAGGAAGGCTGTTTCAGATCTGAACTTAGATATCAAAAAAATACCATCATTATGAAAGTTGCTTACATGAAATTATTACATTCCTCTTGATGTTTTACCTGTGCTTTAATAATTCAGTGGTCCATATGATACAATTAAATGGCTTCAGTGTGAACTTCTGAATAAGAATGCTAGAAGATTCAAAGTGCCAGCCTGGCAGTGCAGAAACTGTTTATGTCCAAATGCTGGTTTTCTAAACTGTTAGAACTCTAGGAGAGAGGAAGGGAGAAAGTGAATAGCTACTGAATTTGATACTGAAACTTAACATAAAATTGGTATATATTAGTGAGAAAGTTATGATGGCACAAGAATTACTCTGCAGCTTCTGCTCATTTTACTCCTGTAACATATGAGTATTTACCTAAATGTTACCGTCAGTAATGAAATCTTTTTGAAAATCTGTACTTAAACTGAGTAGGCAAAAGGATAGATTAGTTTCAAAAATGTCAAAGAAAAGTGGAATGAATGTCATTACCATGTAAATCCACTGAAACAGTATGTTGGTGATGTTGTAAACAGTTACAGTGGTGGGTCAGGCTGTGTGCCTCTCATTTGTTCATTCCTATCTTCTCTCACTTCAGTGTTCAAGCAGTTTTTGCCATTGGAAATCTTTGTTTCCTAAAACCTAGACTGGAAATGAAAATTCTTCATTCTCCATTCTATCTGTCACTTAGCCTTCTGTATTGCTTTGATCAGCAGAGAAGCACTCTGTGACTGTTAGCATATAAATAAATGAAAAGCTGAATTAAATGTTTGCGTTATTCACTGTTCAGTATGCTTGTGTAACACTAAATTTCTTTTGGGCATTGTAAATATGTTTTAAGGATATTGTTAAGCTCTCCTGTACTTATTTGTTTATTTGGTAGGCAGGATACAGACTAGTAACTGTTTTGAGGACAAGAGTAATTAATGTTGTATGTACAGAAGCCTTGTGGAGCAGTTAAAATAGGAAGACAAGCAAAAGTATGTCTTTATATGGGTGAAATGCAGAGCAGTTACACTATGTCAGGTCAAGGAGGACTTTATTAAATGTGGAAATACAAGGTTTCCTGATCTGGAAAGTAATATTTAAAAGCATAGATAATTGGAAAAAAAAGTAAGGATAAGACAGGTACTTAGCACGTGAGTGTACATGCTCAGCATACTGTACACAACCAAGGGGTTTTAATGTGTTGAAGTGTGGAATGAAACCTCCTCTTCAGAGTTATTCAGTCAGTGCAGACAGATACTGCTCAGATATTTGTGTGGGAACCCTGTGCAGTAGCTGTGAGCCACTCCTGAGAAAATATCTTGGTTTTCTACTTACTAAGCACATCTGTGAGCATCTTTTCATAGGGTCATTTACATCTTACAAGTAAAGAAATAGCCTTCTGCTGGGTTATCTCCTAAACTGTATGGACAGAGAGCTGGATCAGCACCGTTGGAGCAGGGGCACTGATCCAGTCTGGTGGATCCACATAGACCAGCACTTAGGCAAGTGTGTCTGGGCAGCAAGAATATCATCCAGTTACTCGTTTTGGGTCAGGAAGATGATAGTGGTTTTTTTGCCCCTGGCCTGTTTGCTGTCCTGCAATTAAAAACTTGACCTCAAATCTACCTTAATTCTTCGCCTTTATTTTGCTCTTAAGCTTGTGTAGTTTTGTGAGGGCAAGGCTCTTTGTGGGGCAGTAGAGAACATTTGGTTTGTTAGGTTCCTCAGAGGCAGTGAATCCAAATCAAGTCCTGTGTGCTTTGTGCCCTTTGGGACACGTTTTTTCCAGGGCGCCCAGAGGACAGGTAGTGCCACTGAATGTTGAGTTTTGGGAATGTGGTTTTCTGCAAAGAGCGGACAGGTGAAAGATGCCATGTTGTTCTGAATTAACTGTGTTAATATAATACATGCTCTTGCTGGTGGATACATTTTGAAATGGAACAAGAAAAGGAGTCACCATTATTTTTCACTATGATACTAGGGAGAGATTTTTGCTCTTGTAATATATGTAGTTTTTATTGATGCTCATAAGGAAAGGAAAACCCCTTTAACCTTCAAGGTGTCCTTTTCTACCACCTCATGAATGATCTCTTCCATTAGAGGCAGAAGTTTTATGTTTCCTCCCATTTTTAACCCTTTCACTTAATTTCTTCACAGAAAGGGTTGCCAAGCATTGGAACAAGCTGCCCAGGCAAGAGGTTGAGTCACTGTCCCTGGAGGTATTTAAAAGGTGTGTGAACGTGGTACTTGGGGACATGGTTTAGTGGTGGACTTGGCAGTGTTGGATTAGCAGCTGAACTTGATGATCCTAGAGGTCTTTTCCAGCCTAAGTGATTTTATGGTTCATAGCATTCTCTCTTGGAAGACAGTTCTTGATTTTAGTTTTTTGGTTGTTTGGTTTCAAATGCCTGTTAAGCACTACGACATATGTAGATGAAAGTTGCTTGGAAAATGTACGTCTTACTACCCTTACCATAGGGAAAGCTTTCAAGTGTTGTTCTGTTAAGTTCTGCTGGAAATGAGTATTTGGTGACAGAGGTCAGTCATTCAGTTGCTGTCAGGTATACAAAGACCTAATATGTAGAAAGCTTCAGTCTAAAAAGAATTTTTGTATCAGAGCTGTTACCTTGTCTCACAAATTCTGGTGTGTTATTGGTTATTCTCTGTGGGTAAGGACGTTTACTCAAAACTCAGTATTTAATAAGAAATAATAAAATTTGGTCCTGTTCAAGCACAGCCATTACTCTTAAGGTGAGAATAATTTATTATAGTTTATTTTAACTTTAGAAGTTCGGAATCTCTTCTGTAATTTTGGAGGATAAAAGACTTAGAGAATGTTAAATGCTGGTTTTTGGATCTGTATGCGTGAAGAGAGAACAATGTGAAGATTGGATACCCAGTCTGTATGTTCACTTGCATAAGCATAAAATAATTTGGTCACTGATTTTATAATTGAACAAATATAAAATGTCTCTCAATAAATTAATCTAAAGTTTGCTTCAGGTTTTGTTGTATTTTTAAGAAGTGATAGAAACCAGAAGAATCCTTCAGAAGAACAATTAATCTGAGTCTGACTGGTTCTAATTTGAGAAGCCTGTTCTAGTGAGAGGTGTCCCTGCCTATGGTGGGGGACTTGGACCTAGATGTTCTCTAAGGGCCTTTCCAACCTAAACCGTTGTATGATTTTTGTCCTCCACCAGAACTAAAAGCTTAAGATACTTATTTATTTGTTTGTTTGTAAATATTTAAGATCTTGACAGCACTTTCATTTATACAGTAACAACTCTGACTTTGGAAATCATCTCTCACTATTACTGTAACGGTGATGGCATCTTTTATAGTCAAAGAAAAGTAAAATTTGAGTTGACAGGTATTACTGTAACAGTTGTTATGACATCCTTTGTAGTTGAAGGAAAACTGCAGTTCACAGAGCAATAAAATGTTTTGATAGCTTTGTTTTTAGAGTATGTAGTATGCAAATATTGCAGGGGAGAGAATTTGGCTTTATTAAGAACCTTAAATCCAGAGAACGAATTTTTAAAAAATAAAATCAGGTGGACAATTTTTTCTAGTTGATAAACATAATGCTAGAATATGTTCTAAATTTGTAAATATTAAGAAGTGTGTTGCAAATTGTTTTCATGTGTTACCTTTTCTTTAATAAAATACCAGTTGCACTTCAGAATGAAAGGGTTTTTGGTCAAGTGTTTGTAGCTTGTTTGCCAACAGGTAACTGCTATATTTTCAGTGCTGAAAGAGTAGCATTGCTTAAGGGTAAAGGATAAATATTACTAGTAGTCAGTAGACTACAGCTGTGAACTGAATGGTAAAAACAACAGAGGAACAATGTTTTTAGTAGTTTTTCCTTTTTGGAGTAAGTGATTATATGTATATATATGCCCTCTGTTCAGGGTTAAACATGTTATATTTTAAAATGATGAAAGCTTACTTTACATGCTTGAGGACTGTCTTCATAGTACTTTGAATTTCTATGTTATCACTTGGATTATCATGTTAGGTTAAAACAGTGCTGTTCCTATCAAACAGCAAACACAAAGTCATAAACCAGAAAATTAAGAATCTAATTTTTGGCTGTGGTAGTACTGTGGTGGAAAGCTGAATGGCAATTTCTGTTTGTTTACTGTACCTATTAACTGCAACCCAAGCTTTTGCCCAGAATTGCCTTGGTAGATCTGTCTGCTCCGCGAGTTTGCTCCTTTCAGAGTTGTGGTGCTGATGGCCATTGTTTCTTTTTACAGCTGTGTGTTCAGGGGCACCTGTGCATGAGGAGAAGTTTGTTCTATGGCCTCAGAGCTGGGTGCCAGGGAGGATGGCAGCTGCTCAGAGCTGGCAAAACCCCTCTATCTGCAATACCTGGAAAAAGCTCTGCAACTGGATCAGTTCTTACGACAGACGTCTGCCATCTTTAACAGGAGTATATCCAGGTACCAAAAGCTTTTTCACATTCCCTTGGGAATGCCAAGAAAGGACAGGCATTTTTATTATATTGTTCCCAGCCAACACCTTATTAAGAATTCATTAGTGACTTGTTCATTAGAAATTCTTCTGCTTTGAAGGAGGAGAGGTCACTTGGATTGTTCAGCCTAGAGAAGAGGAAATCTAAAAAATACTATTAAATTTAATAATAAATCTAGCATTAGTTTTGAGTTCTGAAGCAAAGCCTTTCTGATTTCTTCTCTCTAGTGACCACTGACAGGACCGGAGGGAGTGGCATGAAGTTTTGTCAGGGGTGATTTAGGTTCTCTATCCATAGGGTGGTTGGGCACTGTGGAGCAGGTTCTCCAGGAAGTGGTCACAGCACCAGCCTGACAGAGTTCAAGAAACATTTAGACAACACTCTCAGGCACATGGTGTGATTCTTGGGGACTCTACTGTGCAGGGCCAGGAGTTGGACTTAATGATTTTTGTGAGTCCCTTCCAACTTGAGATATTCTAGGATTGTATGAAAGATTTTGGACTGTGCTTCTCTCAGTTCATAGTGATAATAAAGTTATGTGTAGCTCATGTACAAATTAGCACGTCTTAAAGCTGTTTTTTGTAGCTGAGTGACCAAAGCTTTCTTTGTCTGCAAAAAGTAGGATGAGGAAGCCCTAAATAGATTTTCAGGGCCACTCACAGCCTTTAGTCATAAAGACGATGAAAAGACTATTGTCAGATACAGAATTTATGTGTAAGTTGTAGCAATGAGGCGTCATCAAGGTATGTTTCTGTCCCAAAACAATTAGGTATTTAATTTCATCAGTGTTTTGGAATTGTAGAGTTACAGAACTGATAACTGAATTGGCAGCAGATGACAGGTATATTTAAAAGGATATAAGAAGACCCACACAAGGATTAGGAAAGGTATAGCTACATTTCTCACATGTCCCAATGAATATGACAGTATTGTGCTTTGGTTTGACTTGCTTAGTTTATGCTTCTAAAACTAGAAATCTAGTTAAAGACTGGAGGTGCAGGTTGATAGCACAGCCAGGCTGGTCTGATGATTAACTATTGCTAAGGGGTTAATGGGACATCATTGACAGCAATATTTCTGATCTGTAAAGTTACATCTGAAGCTGTCTCAGTTCTCAAACCTTTAGACAAATGCCCACATGTAAGAAAACTGGGTGGGTGTCTTCTCTTTGGAATATTTTCCTGTCATTGTCACTGTACTTCTTGCAGTGATGAAAGTGAAGATGGATTGGATGACAATCCTTTGCTGCCTCAGTCTGGGGATCCCCTGATGCAAGTTAAGGAGGAGCCTCCAAGCTCCTTGCTTGGAGAGTCTTCTGGAGCAGGGAATTCTGGGATGCTGAACACACATTCCCTGAATGGAGTACTCCAGCCAGGTAGGCATGTACTAGGTTGAATTTCTGCTTTCTTTGGGTTAAGCTGGAAAAGCATTATTTCTTAAGAACTTTGTTTTTCATTTTTTCTCTAAACAGAACCAAAGTCTGAAAAAGGGAGCTTGTATAATTTTTCCAAACTGAAGAAAAGCAGAAAATGGCTGAAGGTAAGAATATTGGAAAGAAATGCAGCTATTGTGGAATCTGTGGGCAGAGTTTACCCACCCAGCCATTCTCAGTCATTTACCAGCAGTCCTGGCTAACCAGGGAGGTCCCAGTTGACTGAAAGTTTGCAAACACGACACCCATTTACAAGAAAAGCTGGCAGGAGGACCTAGGGAACTACAGAGCTGTCAGCCTGTCCTTGCTGCCATGAAAGGTTATGGAGCAAATCATCTTGAGTGTCATCACACAGCATGTGCAAGATAGCCAGGGGATCAGGCCCAGCCAATGTGGGTTTGTGAAAGTCAGGTCCTGCTTGACCAACCTGATCATCTGTGACAAGGTGACCTGCCAGATGGATGAAGCAAAGGCTGTGGATGTCTGTCTAGATAGAATTCAGTAAAGCCTTTGACACCGTCTCCCACAGCATTTTTCTTGATGAGGTGGCTACTCACGTTTGGATGGGTGCACGGTTTACCAGGTGAAAAACTGGATGGCCGGGCCCAGGGAGTGGTGGTGCCTGGAGTTACATCCAGCTGGTGGCCGGGCCAGTGCTGATCCCCAGGGCTCAGTATTGAGCCTGGTCCTGTTTATTATCTTTATCAATCTGGACGAGGAGTTCAAGTGCACCCTCAGTCACTTCCAGACAAATTGGGTGGGAGTGTTGATGTGCTGGAGGGCAGGAAGGTTCTGCAGAGGGATCTGAACAGGCTGGATCATGGGCCAAGACAAATTGCATGAGATTCAAGAAAGTGAATGTCCTGCCCTTAGGTCACAACAGCCCCATGCAGTGCTACAGGCTGGGGGAAGAGTCTGGAAAGCTGCCCAGCAAAAAAGGACCTGGGGGTGCTGGTCAACAGCAGCTGAACATGATCCAGCAGTGACCAGGTGATCAAGAAGGCCAATGGCATCCTGGCCTGGATCAGAAACAGTGTGGCCAGCAGGACCAGGGCAGTGATTGTCCCCCTGTACTCGGCAGGGGTGAGGCCACGCCTTGAACCCTGTGTCCGGTTTTGGGCCTCTCACTATGAAATGGACTCTGAAGTGCTGGAGCACATCCAGAGAAAGGCAACGGGGCTGAGGGCTCTGGAGCACAAGTCTTAGGAGGAGCAGCTGAGGGAGCTGGCTGTGTTTAGCCTGGAGCACAAGTCTTAGGAGGAGCAGCTGAGGGAGCTGGCTGTGTTTAGCCTGGTTTGTGGGGGGGCCTTATTGCTCTGTACAGCTCCCTGAAGGGGGGTTGTAGTGAGGTGAGGATCAGTCTCTTCTCCCAAATAACAAGGAATAGGACAAGAGAAATGGCCTCAAGTTGTGCCAGGAGATGTTTAGATTGTATATAAGTAAGATTTTCTTCACTGGGAGGGATGGTCAGGCATTGGAACAGGCTGGCTAGGGAAGTGTTGGAATTACCTTCCCTGAAGGTGTCCAAGAAAGCATGTGCATGTGGCACCTGGGAATGCAGTTCAGTGGTGGACTTGACAGTGAATATACAATTCAGAACCTGAATTACTTTTAGTCCAAACTAAACTAATTGATTATAAAATGTATTAAATGGAGATTTGGGACTCAGCTGAAAATCTTAGGTTGAACTCAGTACAAGATCTCAGTGAGGATGGCAGAAGAGAGTGGAATGGCAGCTTTATGCCATCTTTGCATTTTCACTGTATTGTAGCCATCTCAAGTTAGTGAAAACATGTTGCCAAGAGGTCAAACAAGAGCCAAACTTGCAGAAACTGAAGCAGGTAGAAGTGGTAGAATAGCAGGCCAAGCTACAAATGGAGTAGGGAAGCACCTGCAAACCACATGTCACAAAATGCCCCTACTGTTATTCTGGCTTTCCTTGCTGCTGCTTTTTCGAGACCACAAACAAAGAAAGTGACTAAAACTCACAAACTAACAGAAAACTACTTTCCTTCAAATCAGAAAATGTGTATTGAATTCACTGCTACACAGGTCTGCTCCTAAGAAAAGTATTTTCTGAGTCATTTTAGATGGACACTTCATAAGAGCTAAGTATCATTGTTGGGCCAGACCCACACCCCATAATTAGATAAAGGCTCAAGAGTGCTTTGCATAAATAAACATTTCAGTACAGGGATTTCAGATTGTTAAATTAATTCCCATTTATTCTTGTTAGAGTATCCTTCTGAGTGATGATTCCAGTGACACAGATTCACTAAGTGATGAGGATGGAGAGGAGGAAGAAGAATTTTCCCTTTCAAAGGAGGAACTTCACCATATGCTGCGATTACACAAGTATAAGAAATTGCATCAAAGTAAATATAGCAAAGACAAAGAGGTAAAAATTCAGAGTTTTTTACATTTCCTTGATTTTTATTCTTTCCTTTAACTGCACTATTTTAACTGCTCTTAGGTTTTTTTCAAAACTCATAATATTTTGTGGACTGGAAAATACGCAGTAACTGTCTGAGATCACTTTTGGACAAGGGTTATTTAATCAGTTACATACATAGAATGAAAGATGCTGCGAATCTGTCAGTAATGTACGTAACTAGTACTGTCTAGTTATATATAGCTTCCACAGTGCTCTGTCCCAGTCACTACAGCAAATACTGGATTTTAGAACGCAAGATTTGGATGATATATATGCAATATATATGAAAATTGAGATGTGCGAGTTAAATTCTGATACAGGTAGTAGCTGCTATTCAAGTGTATTTGTATCATCATTGAAGTGATGAGTAGTGAGGTGGTGTTTACAATCTTGAAAGGGAGTGCCTAGTTTACTACCTTGTTGTTTTCTGTTGTGATTTAAGGTTTTACTTGACTATTTTTCTTTCTTTTTTACCTTTTTTTTTGTTGTTGTTTTGGATTTTCTTTTTGTATTCTCTTTTTATTCCCTTAGAAGAAAATAGTCTGCTGCACTTTTGCATTATTCTTAATATTAAGCCAAATTCTATGGCTGCTTTGATTCTAATAATATATTTCTTCAAATTATAAGGGGTTTTGCAGAAATTTTCACTGCTGATTTGAATTGCAGCAGAAAGTCTTCGATGAAGGAGGTTATCCTACTCTGTTATCAGAGCATGTGTCTGAAGTTAAAATTTGTCTTCCTGTTTTATATTCTTTTCAAATTTCTCCAAAGAGTGAAGAAATATTTTCCCACACAGGTCTTTGCTTCTCTCTACTTCTTTCCTTTGTTTACTTGTGAAGCTCTGAACCAATATCGTATTAGCTTCTTGAAATATTGCATTGCTACACATATACTCATACACCAAATTTTTACATAGGTCATAATTTTGTTAGATTTTACGCAAATACTTATTCCCAGACTAGTAAAATATAATATCCTGTGAAAGTAATCAGTGTATTGTCAGATCAGCAGTACACAGTTATGGGGGGAAAACAGATCTCAGGAAAGTTTGTTTATGCTCATGGTTTCACCTTTCAAGAATCTATTAATTTAAAAGTGTGCTTAGGTTTTAAATAGTTAATTTCTGAGTGGTACTGTCTTTAGTTTGCCTTTTGATATGTAACCTGTGGAATTCTTCAGTACTTCATTTGAATAATGCTGGGAATATACTGGTTTTTTTCATCATTTAGGGGAAAAATGCTGAGGCAGCTATATTTTTACTTGGCAATCTGAGTGTTCAAGTTTTTTGTCCATGTGGAAGTCTTTTAAATGCCTTTTCTTCAAACCTGTCCTTTTACATCCTTTGGAATGATAAAGTAGAACATGTATGTAGTTTGGGAATGCAAGCAATACAAGTATTAGGTCCATAATTGGGCCTCTTCATGTAATGTGTTGTCTTGCTGGGCAGCACCTGTATGGAAAAGGCAGAGCGGTATGTTTTGGAAGTTCAACCTTCCCTACCTGCTCTTTCCTCTTACTTACCTGGGTGGGCTTGGTTCCCTGTGCAGAACTTGGAGGCCACCCCTGGGAGCAGGGGTTTCACTTCAGACACTCTCTGATAGTTGATAACTATCAGATAAATGCAAAGTACGGAGAAATGCATGCTTCCTGATCTCTTATTTGTGTTGAGAATCTGAGCTTGTTTAGGGACTGTCTCTGACACCTGCTCACTTTCACCCTTCAGTTGCAGCAGTATCAATACTACAGCGCGGGGCTGCTCTCCACCTACGACCCCTACTATGAGCAGCAGCGCCACCTGCTAGGGCCCAAGAAAAAGAAGTTCAAAGAAGAGAAAAAAATAAAAGGTAAAGTCATGTCACTAACCTCATGTTTTTAAACGGCTGCTGTGGTTTAACATCTTTCCTGCATTGTTTTCTTTGATTAAACGTAAATGTTCAAAACTCATGGGTTTTGCAGGGAAATACCAAGTTCTGACATAGAAAAATGTCTTCAGAAAATGTTGTGCTTTACGTCTGGCTTCTGGAAAGCTAGGGTGGAAGAAATGGGTGTGACTGGAGAGTTCATGGCTTAAAATTTTCTTTGTGGATCTTATTCAGTGGTTTGGAATCCATAAACACTGTTTTCTGTTGTGATCTATTTATTCAAGAGTTTTTTGAAAACATGATAGGTCCTTGAAAAATGTAAGAACTTCTGCGGTACCTGGTGCAGTTATTCCTGAACATGTAGTTCTAGTGAACAGGAAGTTAAAGGGAGTAAGAGAGTGTTTTCTGGAAAGTAGAGGGAACTTGGAATTGATGTTTGATGTGAGTTAAAACAGAATTATATCACTGATGTAACAGCTGGAGTTTCTGAGATGCACATTTGCCAGAAAGTACAGTTTCCTTTCTTGTTTGGGCTGGCAGTAGTTGTTAATCTGTAAGGAAGCAGAGAAGGCTATGGACTGTCAGTGTAAGGCAAACTCTCTTAGTGCAAGTACTTAAGTTTGAGCTGTGTTTTAAAAGGGTTATTTCCGGCTGTCTTTCTTTCTTTTTGCAAGTTCCTTTTACTATGGGGTTTTTTTTTCTCCACTAATCTTGCAGCAGCCATAATTTTGCATACTCAGTGAATGTTTTATGATCGGTTTCCTCTGTAAGCTGATATGACATGACAACATGCCAGTCTCTTTCAATGCAATCTTCTCTTTGCTAAGAAGTTTGCTGTGAGACTTAATGTACCAAATGATCATGTTGTCACCTTTAAATGTCTTACCTTTGCATATCTTTAAGTAGAATTTTGCCACAAAGCAAGAAACATTGCACCAAGTCCTAGACATTTTAACTCTCAAGGCATGTTTCCGTGGGTGGAAGTAATTGCATTTCACTCCTCTATTAAACACAAAAATCTTTTCATTATAAAGTAGTGAGGAAATATCTAATAGTATAAATGAATTGTATCAGAATTGGCAAACATGGATAAGTTTGGCTTTTTTGTTGGTTCCACAGTAAGTTGACTAGAAGAGTTTACTCAGGAAAGATGCCTGATTAAATGTTCCCCAAAAATAAAAATTTTTATTTTTATGATTGTTGTTGCCATGCAGGCAAGTTGAAAAAAGTAAAGAAAAAGAGGAGACGGGATGAAGAACTCTCTTCAGAGGAGTCACCACGACGCCACCATCACCAGACCAAAGTTTTTGCCAAGTTTTCCCACGATACGCCACCACCCGGGTCCAAGAAAAAGCATTTGTCTATTGAGCAACTTAATGCACGTCGGCGGAAAGTGTGGCTTAGCATTGTTAAAAAGGAGTTGCCAAAGGTGAGCTTGGCTAATGGCAGTAGATCAGTGATGATACAAGAAAGTGAAATAGAAAATTAACTTAGTGGGGGGTTGACACCTAGAAAAACAGCGTAAAGTTAGACCTGATCTTTCTGGTGGCCATTAATGACCTAACTGGAATTCTGTAATCTGTAAGCCACGTGTAGTTGCAGTATCACCAGTGGTACCTAAATGGATCATGCAGTACTTAGCTGTGGCTATTCAGCCCTTGGCAGTGAGAAGTGCAATAAGCTCTAGCAGGGACTCACACTGATCTACAGGATGGCAGTATAGAACAAACCAGTATCTAGGTTTACCACAAAGTTCAGAAAAGGGGTGTTGCAGTCACAGCACCTGTGTTCTTCAGACTGTACCTCAGAAACAGACTAGTGAAAAGTGTTTGTATCATTTACAGGATAAGCATCAGGCACAATTGAGACAGAAAGCTGGGTTCACTGTTGATAGTTTTCTGAGATGGTCAGAGTGGACCTTTAGAACCTGCTTTTTGGAGTTCACAGTTAACAGACGTTGAATTCTAGGAAGTTAAAACAAGTCATGACTGTATCATCCTTTATGAACTTAAAAGCCAGACAATGAGAGAGACTATATTTTTTTGAAAGACTGATTTTGATCATGTGAAGAACATAGGATCTACATTAATTCTTAACATCTTTGGGAAACAGTGGAAAATATTGTTTGCTTCAGTGATAAAAGTGGAATAGGAGAGCCCTGCTTTGCAATAGTAGTAATTAAAAAAAATTGTGGAAAAGGAGATGTTTTGCATGCTTCCTTCAGGATTTGGAATACATTTATGTATGCCTTTCAGGATGAAAAGCTGTTTCAGTCAAAATGAAGAATACTTACGGTACCTATTGTCAGTTATGCAGTAGTGTGGCTGCATAGTATGACTGAAGTTGGCACGTGTACCTGCTGAAGACTAGATTGTGATCTTTTAAAATACTGTGAAGCCATTACCCTTTAACTAATTTACAGATGGTGTTCTTTTACAGGCATACAAACAGAAAGCTTCAGCCCGTAACCTCTTCCTAACCAACAGCAAAAAGGTAGGTGGTGTGTACTTTCATACTATTACTTGTACTGGATGTAATAAGCCAGCTGTAAACTGTAACCTCTTCATGTTTCTTGTTTCTTACAATACTGGCTATGCCAGCAGGGCGGTATAGGAAAAAGCACTGTATATGAGAAATTGCAATTTATTATGAAGGCTTTTCATTTTTTGGATGTGTCATTTTGTCTTGTTTTATAAGCTACAGATGAAATAAGCAGCACAAGTTCCTTTCATGAGATCTTTTTGGCTTTTGAAGGATTTAGTTTTTACATTTTAAATTTACTGATCCTTGGTACTGTACGTTAGTGGCTTTGGTTCACTTTGACTTTTGAGCTGCCCAACTATCCACTATTTAAAACTTCTTGATTTGAAGCATTCTGCTTGAAGTCCAAGGGGCTCTTGGAATAGTAAGTGCTTTAATTCAGATGAATATATAGAGGATCTGAGATTAAAACCAGAGCAGTTTTCAGCTCAAGTGGTTGCAAAAGCAATCCATCTTCTAATCTGAGTCTTCTTTGAGAAGCAGCATTGTTTCTACCTAGAAAACACTACTTGCAAACACTTGGTCATAGCTTTCTGAGCATTTTTCAAGTGTTATGCTCAAGTGTCTGATTCATTTATGTGGCTAATGATGAAAAGGTAATCAAGTTAGATTACCTTTGTTAGAGACAAGGTGGTGCAGGGGATTTCCTGTTCTGTATATACGTTATCAAGGAAGGGAGTATTTTCTGTGTAAAGGATGCAGAAAATGAGACTTGCTTGGGTATATTTAAGAAACTTGACTGTAGGATTTAAAGTTTTTAAAGTTCCACTTTTTTTGCCTTAATTTTGTTTTGTCATTTGAAATCTGTATGTTAAGATTGTTGATGTGCAAATTCTAGTGGAAGAATAAAAAAGTCACAAACAAAAAACCCAGCAATTTTGGCCATTATGACAATGACATCAATTTATTTATACTAGAACAAAAAATTACATTGTCTTATGCTTCTTTGTGAGATGGTAGCAAAAACTGTAGAATGTTCCCCCACTTTTCTCTGTGTTAATGTGAACAGGATTGTATTCCACCAATTCTGCTATTGCAGTATTCTTAAGTATATTCTTATTGAAAGAACCCCAGAAAAGTGGCAAGAAACAGGTGAATCAGAGCTGTAGGCAGACCTTTCATTTTTTTCTCCTGAGTCCCTTTCAAGGACCTACCCATCAGATCAGTCTTTTAACTATTATGCCATGCTGAAACTCTTCAGATTTTTTCTCCACCATCTCAGAATTTTGTTGGAAGATCACATTCTCTCATGCCAGTTCAGAAGCGTTGCTGCTGAGTAAAGTATCACAGCTTCTTCTCTTTTGAAAGATCAGACTTGGTTATAATTAAATCTGATATTGTTTATTCCTGGCTTTCTTTACAATCTGCCTATTTTACCAGTGTTCCCAAATCTTATTTCCCTCTAGCTTGCCCACCAGTGCATGAGGGAGGTACGCAGAGCTGCCATCCAAGCCCAGAAAAACTGTAAGGAAACTCTACCACGAGCGCGTCGTCTCACCAAGGAGATGCTTCTCTATTGGAAAAAGTATGAAAAGGTGGAAAAAGAGCATCGGAAACGTGCTGAGAAGGAGGCTCTGGAGCAACGCAAGCTGGATGAGGAGATGAGAGAGGTACAGCAACATCACAGATTGCTGATAATTAATCTGCTGAGGAGACACAGAAGTGACTGGATAATTTGACTTTCTAAATCCAAGCCATGAAATTCAGCTATTTGTTCTGTTTCAGTACTATTCCACGTATTTCTTCTGCTATCTTAGTTTTCTTTACATAATTATTCTGATGTTAGCAAGAGGTGGTTAAAAAAACTTCAAACTGCATAAGTTCTTTATAACTGAGTGAAATTGAGCAAGGGATTAGAGGAACAGTGCATGTCTCAGAGACACACACAGCTCAGTGTTGGTAAGAGCCAGTGTTTTGTGATGGTTTGTACATCTTTACCTTCTTCCAGAAGGGAAGACACCTTCATTGACATTGATTTTTTTTCCTGTCCTTTTTTTCCCTTGCTGTAAGCTGATACTGTAATTTATGTATGGAGCACAGAATTCTTCTATGCTTGCTTTTTTGTTGGCCAACTTCTTGAACTCCATTACAGAGTAAAAGGGATTGAATTTAAGAGAGTTTCCTTCTAAAAGCTCCCTAGTGAATCTGTGGTTGCTACTTTAGATGTGTGTACCTTATATGAGGAAGGGTTGAATCTTAAAACTAACTATAAGGCGTTCTAATGCTTAAATTATGCTTGTATTTATTGTATTCCTCTCATTGCAAATTCACTAGCATTTGGTGACGTTTTCTGCTGACTTAGAGTAATAGACAAATTTTAACTGTTGCATTTATTGCCAGAGCCTGAGGGTGAACAGAGCTTCTGCAATGTCCTGCTGAATGCTGAGTAATGATAATCTCTCAATTGTATTATCTATTTATGTATTTCGTGTGTACTACCATAATTCCCTTTAATAATAAGTAACAGAATGTAGGAGTGAGGTTGCCATGGGAGCATTTAACTGCTGAGTTCCTTTACTACTAAAATCCTGCTATATTTTTGTTGATATTTTAATTTTTCAGTGATTAGATGAATTTTTTTTGTTTAATTATATTTTAAACATTGAACTCTTGTCTTGTCTTTTTTCCCCCTTCTTCTGTTTTTGGTAAATGCTCTTGTCTTAGGCTAAGAGACAGCAGCGAAAACTTAACTTCCTGATCACACAAACTGAACTATATGCCCATTTTATGAGCCGTAAACGAGATATTGGACATGATGGGATACAGGAGGAAATCCTGCGTAAACTGGAAGACAGCTCTACCCAAAGGCAGATTGATATTGGTGGAGGAGTAGTGGTCAACATCACCCAAGAAGATTATGGTAAGTGATTCATCTACAGTCCTTTCCTTGCACTCTTCTGAAATTTACTGTACTCTGTGTGTTACCATCCAAACGTAACTATTTCAAGCATAACATCCTTCTCTGCAAGAAAGACTACTGCAATTATTGGAATTTATCTGTGTGTTTGGGTGGTTACTGCTGCAGAGCTCTAATATGGGTATGGTATTTTCAGATAGCAACTATTACAAGGCCCAAGCTCTGAAGAATGCTGAGGATGCTTACCAGATTCATCAAGCCCGGGTATGTATTTTTTGGGTCCATGAAGTAGAAGACCAAGCAAAGTAATTGGCAGAGGCCACTGTACCAGGATCTTTCATAGCAGCCAAGTCAAGTAGGTTAATCCAAGGGCCAGATTTGAATTTAATTCCATTGACACATTTTATGATAAACAAGTAGAAAACCAGACTATAAAGATTTGGGTTATAGGAACAGGCTCATTTTCTCTTAGTTTCTGGTATTGTGCCTTAATGTGAATTCTAAAACCTTTTACTTTACAGTTTCTTGATAAGTTAATATATTCACCATCTTATGCACACCTGCCTCTTCCTGTTCAGACCAGGTCATTTGATGAAGATGCAAAGGAGAGCCGGGCAGCTGCTTTACGGGCTGCTAACAAGTCTGGTACTGGATTTGGAGAGAGCTACAGCTTAGCAAACCCATCTATCCGAGCAGGAGAAGATATTCCACAGCCTACCATTTTCAATGGAAAACTGAAAGGTTATCAACTCAAAGGCATGAATTGGCTGGCCAACCTATATGAGCAGGTATATTAATACATCTTGCAAATTTTTATAACTTCTGGGATTATTTAAGTCATTAGAGTAAAACTGGCCAAAAGAATCTACTGTTTTTAAAAATAGACTGTGTATAGTTGATCTTTCATGTATTTGGAAGAAAGAAAAATATTAGGCCACATACCAGTGTTCTTGATTATTTAGGACATAACAGTTTTGAATGAGCATTGAGTTCGGTATTCTTTGTGTGGTTTATGCAACTGTTTATCACTTAGATCATACATGGAGGAGACTTTGCTGCTTGGAGTTGCATACTGTTTGAGGCTTGGGTCAGCTGGTAAGCTGCAGGCAGTCTTGTCCTTGTGAGTGTACCCAGGTCACAAGGGGATCATGAATTGCAGAGAGGCTTAGGTGAAGAATTAGACTGAGAGATGAATGAAACACAGTTGAGATCAATTAGCTCTCAGAAGCAGATGTAAGAGATGATAAAGTTTCAGAGTGTCAGAGATGTCACAGTGGAGCCGTTCCCACTCAATTCAGGAGCAACTGTTCTGCCAGTCCTTTGTGGATTAAAAGTAGTGAAGCGAAGGTGTTAATTTATGGATCTTTTGCAGGGCATCAATGGAATCCTGGCAGATGAAATGGGTCTGGGTAAAACAGTACAAAGTATTGCTCTCCTTGCACATCTGGCTGAGGTAGGTGGATTATAGCTTGTTCCTGGGTAGTATGCTTGATAGAAGATGGATACTTTTCACATGTTGGAAATGAATTTTGGATTATAAAGCTTAAACGTCTTAAAAGGTATTTCATACATTGTTTTGAAGTGGAGCCATTGAAATAACATGTTATAAATACATGTTATAAACATGTATGTCAGTTTTTATTTATATAGAGTTTTCATTTATTTACAGAGTAATATCTTCTCACTTGCACTGAATGTAAAAGCCTCAGGAGAGAACAAGTTGTACACTTGATGGTTCACTGAGTTTTGATCAAAGTGCTCGAATTCTGAGCTTCATGGCAATTAGCATTAATTTCCATATTCCAGTGGGGTTTCTTAGGAAGCATAGTGATTCTTCTGTGCCGGGGCAGACAAACAAAACAGAATAAGTATCATGAAGGAGCTTGCTTCTTCATGCAGAAATAGATATATTTTCTTCAAAAAATAAAGGTCTTGATTGCAGTCCAGTCACTTGCCCTAAATAGGAGTTATCAATGAAGTGATACTAGAAGCAAAATTAGCTGCACTAGTGACCAAGTGACAGTTGTGTGCATTTCTTTATGTTACTGGTACTGTTGGCCAAAATACTGTAAAAGTGTAGAGAGCTGAAGGTTCTTGAGCTCATCTGTGTGGAAGGGATAACAAGATAAGCTTGTCTTCCTGTGACACTGCACCTTGAGGTTTTTGGAGGGTTACGCAGGGCTTTGCTTTTCCTGCCTTTCCCTTATGAGGGCCAGTTTGTAACTGCTGATATATTAATGGATCAACTCAGTTATTCACCAGAGGGTCTTGTAATTTGTGATGTGGCAGAGCAAAGCTTTTCAATGCCACCTGAAGTTCTTTTCCTTATTAAAATGACAGGAGCTGTTAGTAACGTGAAAGTGGCAACTCTCAGAAACAAAGAGGCTTGTTCTGGGAACAACTTTGCTGTTATGAAATAAGTCTTGGTTAAACATTAGATCTGCTCTGTTTGATTTTGTATCACCCTGCTGTGCTGAAGACTTTTGCTAGGTTGCATACAGTTCCCTCTCATGTAGCCACTGTCATTTAGTAGATGTAAAGCCTTATCAAGCCATCTCTTTATCACTTCCTTTCAATTATTTTTTTCATTTAATTTTTTATGTGTGTTTTCCAGAGAGAGAACATCTGGGGACCTTTTTTAATAATTTCACCTGCTTCTACTCTGAACAACTGGCACCAGGAATTTGCCAGATTTGTACCTAAATTTAAGGTAATAAGCATGTCCATGGAAGTTCTTTCTGTTTTCTCAAGAGCAAACCATTTTGTTCTCCTAGTTCTGTATTGCATCTGGGTGCTTACTGACCTTGGAATATGAAACACTGTAATGAGCCTGTTTCTGGTATTTTTTTCCATCATCCTGTTTTTTTCTGGAGTGTTCAGTTATCTAGGGCTCAAAAATATTATTACTTTAATCACATGATTTTCATTTTGCATCAGCTTAAAGACCCCTTCTCAGTAAGGAATTGTAGTAGGTCAGCAAGTGGATGTATAATTGTAATGTGTGGGCCTGGCAGCAGAACCAAGAATTATATACCAAGTTTTATATAATGTCTTTAGGGTTAGAGCTGTGTTTTCAGTCATTCATATGAATTTGGGTCAGATAAAGATTGCATATGAACAAACTCTAAACAGATAAGAGGGAGGCAAAATGTAGTTGTTACAGAAAAATAGAAGGACCATGGACATACAGTTAATAATCAAGAAAAAGGAGAGAAGTGAAGCACAAATAGGTAAGAACAAAAAGATTGGAAGAAAACAAATGGAGTTTTTCAGGTATATTGTGAATGTGAAAGCATAGTAAATAGAAATAGTAAATAGTAAATTAGAAAGCAAGAAACTGTCAGTTACTGAAAAACAAGCTGCTTACCTGTCCCCCAGTGAAAAACACTGGAGTGTTGCAAGGGAAAATTTGAAAATAAGTGTGTACTGCTTACAACAGTGCTGGAATTTCAGAATTCAAGATAGACAAAAGTGTCAGAAGCTTGCAGTTGGATCTGCAGAAAGGAACAGATCATAGTTTTAAGTATTTGGGTTGTTAACGTAGTAACCTTTGATAGGAAGAAGTCTTGATTGGGTTTTTTTGAAACATCAGATTTTCCTTTTTTCACAAAACAGTAGAAGACACCTAGTTATGAGTAACCAGCATACCAGTAACATCAGGCTAATTGTTTGAATTTCTTGACTGTCGCCCTGAATTTTTAGTGTGCTGTGTTGATACTAAGTAGAAATGGTTCTCATAGATTTTATGTGAACATAGTCAATGTTTTGCTAACTGGCCAAGGATTGTTTTGTACCTTTGGTATTGTTTGTCATTTCTTTCCCAAGGGTGGGGAAGGTTGATGGACTGTGTTCCTTACCTATGGAATTGGAGAGGTGGTAACCTCATTGTCCAATCCATATCTGTCTGTGACAAGATATATAAATGTAAGAATAAAGAGGGCTGGGCGCTCTTCTGCTCTCCTGCCCAGCCTTGGTGGCTCTGACCTAACCTGAGTGCCTGATTTCTTTGTGTCCAACTGTGCAACACTTGACTACTTAAAAAAGTGCAGGAAAAAACTTTGAAAGTATTACTATAAATGATATTTGACTTTTGGATCTGGGGACAGGGCAAAATTAAAGGACTTAGCTTTTACCAAATAGCTTGCTTTGGAGATCCCTGATGAGACTGTATGTTGGTTGTGGTGGTGTATAGTTTGAGTATCTGTATAAGGAACAGTTGTGCTAGAGCATAGTTCAATACTGGATTATTCAAGTGACTTGTATTTTGGAATAAATTGGCATTACTGAGCCTTTAAAGCAACTAATGAGGAAATACAAATACTTGTGTTAATGAGGAGGTACTCAAAAGAAAAGAAAACAACACAACCTAAAAATAACCCATTCATGTGTTTTCATAGCCCAAAATAATAGGGGCTCTTGATGAGAAAACTTGAGAGCTGTTGGCCATTCTGCTTTCTCTCATTTCCTTTGATCAGTTCATTGTATAGAATAGGCAAGCAACTTGTGCTTTCTCCTTCTCAGGAATGAAATACAGAAAATGTTTGAAAAACGCAGTCAGAGTGCTTGTGAAAAGATAGTTTTCTCTTTTTTGACTTAAACCCCAAACTTTATATCATTGTATAGCTGTTCTTTGGCATGCTGATCTTACTGCATGCTGATGTTTACCTCATCCATGGAACAAAGCATATTTTAAAAAGTTTTCTAAACCTGCTGTCACATGTCACTTCAATCAATCTTTTTCAACCAGGTTTTTTTCTGCCTCTAATCATACAGAAGTGTGCAGTTCTGCTTGTAGTAAATCACAGTGAATTTATGTCCATGGCAGAATATGTAAACTAAAAGACAAATCACTTTTCGATTGGTCTGTTTTTTTTACAAGCAGCCTTATTTCAGAACAGTAGGAAGAGTATTGAATTAAAGGCTTTTGGAACCTGTCAGTTGAAGTTGTAAGACTTTTCAGTACCTCAGAAAGCAGCGTTCTTCCTCCCTCCCAGTCTTAGCTGACTGTAGTCCTTCCACCAGGCAGGAGATGGCAGTACAATGTTACGAGTCAGTGCCACGAGTCAGTGGTCTGCAAAGGTCTGAGTAATAGGACCCATGCAATTTTGAACTGTAGGTAGTTTAACAGATTTCTCTGGCAGTAGTGCTTGCTTTTAGAATTCTCATATTAAATATATCCAGGCCAGACATTTTAACTTCATCTCAGGTTTTTGGGTTCAGTTCTGAAATACAAAACCAGCAGGATGGGGGTTGTTAAACAGGACAACAGGCCCTCTAGTCCTCTAGGTTTAACTGTAGCAGTTGAGTGTAGACTTCTTTCTGCCATAAGCAAAGTATCATTTTGAATTTTTAGAAACACCTGACTAGAAGGTATAACATGCTGATGGACATTTTTAGATTCTCAGCATAGCTTGATCAGGCTGCAAGTTGCTTGATACATTTTCTTAGAATGCTCTGTTTCAGAGTGTTTTTAAATGCTTCCTGATTTCTCTCTGTGGTAAGAAAGATAATTTCCCTTTTTGTTGTTTTGGATAAAGAGGTATGTCATTTCATAGACTACAGGCTGTAAAATTCTAGAGCTGGTGTCTTCATTTGAAAATAATGTCTTTCTGTTTTTTTCTGCTGTTTCAGGTGCTACCTTATTGGGGAAATCCCCATGATAGAAAGGTGATCAGGAAGTTCTGGAGTCAGGTAATACCAGCATGAATGTGTGTTTGTACTGTCTTTCTTTGTGCAGAGTGAACCAGAAACTGTTGCTACACATCACCAGACGATGTGTGGATGCAGAGTTTCTTCATTCCTGTAGTAGCATTTTCATTAAGATAATGAGGTGGGAGACTTCTCTTGTGCTGAGAGCAATAGCATACAGGGCAACTCAATGCAATGTGGAGTTCAGATGAAGGGACTAGAACTCTGTAAATAAAGCAGGAAGTTTCACTGTCAAGGACTGTTTATTCTGTTTGAGTAACCTAACTCAGGATGCCCTAATCCAGAATCCCTGCAGGTCTGTCATATTGTTCCTGATTTAACAACAGCATTTTGTACCTGGGTCTCATCTTGCACGTTAAGAAGTGTCTGAAATAGTTCAACTGCTGAAGTCCAGGTCCGCTAGTTGAGTAACTATGATGTAATTAATTTTACAAGTCAGCTAGGGAAAATGCAATAGTAATGAGAAGATTGTAGAACAGAAGTCTGAAATTACAGTGAACTCTTGACAATGTATTTACATTATGTGGACATTTATTTCTCCTTTTGCGGTTGTAGAAGACATTGTATACTCAGGATGCTCCTTTCCACGTGGTAATAACCAGTTACCAGCTGGTAGTGCAGGATGTGAAGTACTTCCAGCGAGTGAAGTGGCAGTATATGGTGCTGGATGAAGCACAAGCACTCAAGAGTAGCTCCAGGTAATGAACTAACTGGAAACAGAATCTTCTTTCTGGATCAGCCTCTTGGAGTAATATCAAAAAAGCATAAGACAACATAAACTGATAAAAGTTAAAACTGACACGCATAAGACTCCTTAAGTATCTAATCTAGTTAAGTATCTATATAACTCTGTGACACTGGATTGATCCACTAGGTTTTTTGCATTTAGATTTTCCAAATATGAAATGTGTAATTAAAAAGTAGCTGTGGAGCAGAAACTTGTATGGAGTACAGGACAGTTAAACAAAACACTGTGAAATGCTGTTCACTTTCACTCCTGACTGCTCACAGAATTGTGCTCAGTGAATGCTCTGTGGTCTTTAGCTTATATTGCTTATATTGGCTCCATTAAGGGCATTATTTTGATTCCTTATTCAGTGGCACTTCTAGACATGAATGAAGGTCAAAACCCCATGAGTGCTGTTGGCTGCAGTACAGCCCAATCTGTGTCATGAGTCTCTCTGCCAGAAAATTTTCTGTTTGTTTTCAAGTAATGGATTTGTCAGTCTTTACTTCTATAATTGCTTTCCCATAACCTTTGTCCAAGTTGCCGGTGTACACAGTAAGTTGCAGACTGCTTTAGATGCAGGCTCGTTCTGACCAAAATTTGTCCTTTCAGCATTCTTGGGAAACCACCCCTCTAAGAGGATTTTAATGTATAGCTCAGCACTCCTGCTGCAGTATCCTATACACTTCCTCTTGTAAAGTCTGAAAAATACATGACATTTTGATTCAAAGTACCTGTTTCTTTTGGAAAGTTAATTATTCTGATAATGAGATTTTATTAGTAAGCATTTGTTTTTAAAATTAGTGAAAAAATAATTAGAAAAATAAAATAAATGACGCTCTTTTTTAAACATTTTTTTTAATTGGAAAAAGGCTACTTTTTCCTGTAGTTGTCTTTTGAAAGACTGGGGAACAGCTGTAATAGTTTTGTCCTGTGACTTCCAAAGATCATTGGGAAACTCACTGGAAGCAATTGGCCTTAAAATACCTTATGTTTCATATTCTACAGTTTTCTCTAGAAATTATTTTTCTTGCTTTTATTCATCAGTGTTCGTTGGAAGATCCTACTACAGTTCCAGTGTCGAAACAGATTGTTGTTGACTGGCACCCCAATCCAGAACACGATGGCTGAGGTATTTAGGAGCTCACAAGAGTGGATTTTTCTTTATAACAAGAATACATACTAAATATATGTGAACAGTTGAGAAACCTGTAGTATTTGTGTGGTTGTGGGATCATGCTTGTAGCAAACCACTAGCAAACAAACGGGATTGGCCCTGGGAGTGAAAAATACAGAAACTTGCCACACATTCAAATAAAAATAAAACTAAAGATATTTGAAGTAGTACTTAGATTACAGAATGGAATCTAATTCTTGTGACTTTTCCTTTTATTGGCTGAAGTAATTATGCTGTGTTTCTCACAGCTTTCTAATGGGATTTTGTTAAGTTGACATCTGTGGCATTTTGGGGGGAGGCAGGAAGAGAATGCAGCTGGGGTTTTGTTTAATTTTGCCATGTCTCATGATCTATTAAACTGATATTGCTTATAAAGAGCTGCAAGGTTTTTGGATCCCCAGTTACCTTGTCCACAGTATGATGATTTTTGCTGATCCAGTGTTTTCTCCTCTCCTTTTAGCTGTGGGCCCTGCTGCATTTTATCATGCCAACACTGTTTGATTCTCATGAAGAGTTCAATGAGTGGTTTTCTAAGGACATAGAGAGCCATGCAGAGAACAAATCTGCTATTGATGAGAGTGAGTGCAGTGTGTAACTGCTGTAATTTTTATATTAAGAATCTGTTGCATTTTCAAACTAATAATGGTTAACTTTCTATGAGATACGGCATCTAAAGCAGAGGATGCATAATGGGATTGGAACGTTATTGGATTGTTGTCAATAGTTTATGTTAAAGTTTCTGACTATAATATAGCATGTGTAATGAATAGAAAAACAGTGTAGTACAGCACTCAT
The DNA here is from genome assembly GCA_034509425.1 of Eopsaltria australis. Lineage (NCBI taxonomy): Eukaryota > Metazoa > Chordata > Aves > Passeriformes > Petroicidae > Eopsaltria > Eopsaltria australis. The sequence continues at coordinate 4,463,801 of JAVTVJ010000241.1, forward strand.
TTAAAAAAGAAAAATCAACAGAGAAATATCAACTCTATGCTGTAAGAACTCACATGGGGGGAAATGGCTGAGCAGTAAGGGACTTCATTTGGTGCAAAACACCATGTAATTTTCTTCCTTGATGAAGTAATTGTTCTTTCTTTCCCCAGACCAGCTGTCCCGCTTGCACATGATCCTGAAGCCTTTCATGTTGAGAAGAATCAAGAAGGATGTGGAAAATGAACTGTCAGATAAGGTGAGAAAAAGTATTTCTCTGGAATGACTATTACAGCTGTATTTTCATAGCTCTGTTCTCTAATCTGATTTTTGCAAACTTGTTTGTCAGTCTGCATATCTGAAGTTTGACTGTAGACTTCACTTGGACCTTCACTTTCTTGCACCACTTCCCAGCAATGTCATTAGATGTGAATGTAACTGAAGAACATCTAATTAACAAATTTCTTTCTAGGGAAAGCATTTTGTTACCAGTTAAAAATTAAATATCTTTAGTCCTGGTTGACAGAGGTATCCTGAATGGCAGTGAACGAGATTGGTACAGCAATGACTGGGTGATAAACATTTCCAATTGCTTTTGTGAAGGATTTGGCATGGGTTTAGGATTTTTTTTTTCCTTGCCTGTGCAGAGTGATAAATACATAGTGGCGACATCATGCTCTTCTCTCTTGTCAGTCTCTTAATTTCACATGGATGTTAGCAATACTGGTTGGTCTTGTGATCAACAGTTCCCAGCTTTTCGCACCATTTGCTGAGAGACATCTGTTTTGTTCTGATGAGCTTATTGATTTCAGTGGACTTCTCACAGCCACTGTTGTTGTGTGATGCACTCCTTTCTGCTGTGGGCTCCTGACACTCCTTATCACGGCTCTAAGTGGGGAACTGTAGGATGGTAGAATTTAAGTCAGATTTTGAACTGATCAGCTGCTGGTGTGATGTGAGCTTCTTAAGAATCTGTTTACTTAGTTGTGTTCACATACTTGTACACAAGCCTTCCTAAAGACATTTATCAGTTAAGTCCTTTCCAGGTTAGATCCTGAAATGCAGATCTGAATGCAACTGCCTATAAATGTATTTTTTGAGAAAGTTATGTTTTCCTCAAGGTGTGTTTCAGCTTTATGTACATTGATGTCGTCATCCTTCATTTTAGAGATAGAAATGGCTAAATCTTCATTATAATTTTTCAGATTGAAATTCTTATGTACTGCCAGCAGACAAGTCGACAGAAGCTCTTGTACCAAGCTCTGAAAAACAAAATCTCTATTGATGACCTCCTGCAGTCATCAATGGGCACTACTCAGCAAGCACAGACCACCACTAGTAGTCTCATGAATCTAGTCATGCAGTTCAGGAAGGTAAGGCTATTTTAAATAATAATTTTTGAAAAATATGATCATTCATTAGCACAGAACTGAAATACTGCTTCTAGAAAGCACCATATTAAAAAAAATCTGGCACAGGCAAGCAAGTTTGCATGCAGTTCCGTTGTGTTTTGGATGCACTGTAGCCTGATGTTGGGTGAAGAAGAGCTTTAGCCAAATGGTGCATATGTCTGCTAACTGGTTTGGTTACCAAGGTTGGTTTGGTTGAAGGAAGCCATTCACTTGGGAAGAAGAGGCAATAGCTGTTATGTGAATAAGAGAAGGTATGATGCTTTGTTCAAGTTTGAGCAGTTACACTAAAATAGCCATGCAATATTAAGCAATACTAAAGTTTTCATGATCATTACTTACGGGGTATGCATTGGGATGTAGATGCTGCATCGGACTAAGTTAATTCTTCCCAGCTTTTGACATGCTCTCTTTCCTACAGGTGTGCAATCATCCAGAGCTGTTTGAGCGACAAGAAACTTGGTCTCCATTTCACATCTCCCTAAAGCCATACCAGATTTCCAAGTTCATCTACCGTCATGGACAGATCAGGGTCTTTAACCACTCACGGGACAGGCAAGCCTATTCCACTTCCTATCCAGTTTAGCATATTTAGTATTATTACTTACATTTATTTTACATTTTCAGGTGCTAATTAACTCCCTTACCTGGTGCACTTAAATTATATTGGCTGAGTAGTCCATTTCCTTTTAGTCATTCAGCTGTTAAACATGTGATCTAGGTGCTCTTTCTTGGTGGAATCCTAATCACAGAATATCCCTTTGATTGAGTAAGAAGGCCAGGAATAGGAATTTGGAGTTGTTGCTGATGATGTGTAGTAGAATTAAGCTTTAAAAGATTCTTAAAACGTAAAACCCCACCTTCAGTGATTTCCCTTCAGTGAGTTTTCATACGCAAGGAAGCTGTCAGTATCTGTCTGTTGCGGCATGGTATAGCATCTGCTGAGCATTTGCTGGTGCCTTGACAGCTTTTAATGCTCACCTTGGATGAGGAGAATCTGCCCAAGTGCAGTTGGATATTTTCTCCAATCATGGCAATTCTTGATCAATATTATCTCCATTCAGGTATGAGAAGTGTAAGAGAGGAGATGAGAAAGACATGTATGAAGACAAGATCAGCTTTTTTAGAGCATATAATGCAGTTCCACTACAATGGTGTGTCTGTGTCAAATTAGCAGCAGTGCATGTAGACCGATGATGCTTTTCTTCTACTGTCATGCAATTCCAGATATTCAGGGTGCTGAAATACTTAAAATGAAGAAGTGCATGACTACTCTGTATCTTCTGCTGATTATGTGATTGAACGTGTAATGTCTTAACACCTTCTTACTGATGTTGTTTGGTTTTGCTCCTTTTATTTTCAGGTGGTTACGGGTTTTACTTTCACCATTTGCACCAGACCACATCCAGCAGTCTCTCTTCCACAGGAAGGGTAGGTTTACAGTCCTGGGAAGCAAGTTGGATTTTAATATGTCTTTTTCGGGGGAAGGACTGAGAGGCCAGATTAATTAGTTCTCTGAGATAGTCTGATCAGAACTTGTTAGAATTTTGTTAGTGTTTGTACTTAGTATTTCATTTGCTCAGAGAGGAAAGGATGGAAAGCAGCTGGAAAAAATCTGTGGATAACTTGTCATTTAGTTACTGTATAATCCTAGTGCAGTATCTTTATTCAGTCTGTCTTGTTCTAACTTGCTTCAAGGGATTAATGCTGCCTTTTTAGTCTAATGTGAATTTTTCACAGATTCAATTCTATGAAGTCCCAGATTAATTTCAGTACATTCTATGTTGTATCTTAAACTGTAAATTTTCTTTCAACTAGAAACTAGATGAGATGCAAGTGACCCAGAATCTATCAATGAGCAAAAACCCCAGAAAAGCTGCTGATATTGACAGATACAATTTATTGAATCTGAATATTTTTGATTGATGATTGATAATTGATGATTGAATATTTTTCCTACAAGAGCTAATTAGTTCACTCAGCTACTGAGATGGGAAAAACTTAAGAAGTATAAAGCAAGAGAGATACTGGCTGCATTACTATGCTGAAATCTGTTAGCATGGACCTCTTCAACTGGTGTTATGCAATGCACATGGGTGGGCCTGCAAAGCTTTTCCCTACCAATTCCTGCATCTCCTTCTAACCCATTGGACTTTCTGGGTGAGAGGGAGCATGCGAGACAGGCATCCTGAGGTTGCATGTTCTGTTCAGCTGTCTGGAAGATACTTGTTCAAATTTGCAAATATGCACGCTGCCTATTGACTCTTAATGAGTGAAACAAATGTAATTACTGACTGAACTTGGGCCTAGAATGTAGTTCTCTTTTTTGGTAAGTGCTCTTCTCTTGCCCACACTGGAAAATGAACTCTGGAGTATGGAGTCAGGCAACAGAGATTCAAATTGAATTTTCAGTATTTCTAAAAGATCTGGGTTAAATTAGGATCTCCTGTTTGCTCACCTAGATTTGTCATGTGTCGTAGAATGTGTATCTCAAATTGATGAAGTAAGTTTAGTTTTCAGTTATGCGTGTCTGTGAAATGTGTTGGCCTAACTTCAGTATTTCTGTGACCTAGGCATCAATGAAGAAAGCTGTTTTTCTTTCCTTCGGTTTATTGATGTCTCTCCAGCAGAAATGGCAAACCTTATGAATCAGGGACATTTAGCCAGGTGAGGACAACTTTTTTTTTTTCTCTGTTAGTTATTATAGGAAGAGTACAGATGATGTCAGTCATCTACACCTGCATTTTCTATGTCTCCTAATATTATCATTTCTCTATCATTATCTAATACTAGAACAACTTTTGGAGTGTCCCTCCAGGTGCAGGACACCATTATGTAATGCAATTTTTATGCCCCTGTCACAACAAACCCTGTGTTACAAAGAGTTGATACTGTAAACACACAAGGTGGTCAAAGGGCAAGAGGAGAGTTTGCTTAGGGTCACGCTGCAGGTTGCTGGTGTTATCAAGCGCAAAATCCAGACTTTGGAAGGCCAGTTCAGTGCAATTCTTACCAGTTGTACTTGAGCATACATTTTAAACACACGTGGAATAAGCTTGTGCTGTGGTAGTTGTTTTTCAGCTCTGAGCCATATTGCCTACTTTCCACATGTCTTGTTTTTAATACAGAATGGAATCCTGAGGTGTAGGCTTAGAACTGTGGTTTTATACCATCAAGTGTATTATCTTGAAAGGAGAGGTGATCTTTTTAGGTTATAGTGTACTCTGTAAAGGACTCTGAGTCAAGTTTGATAGTGACTGTAAGAAATGTGAGATTAAAAGCAAGTCTTTATTAGAAATAGAGATGTTTTGCTTTAGGGCTTTGTAAGTGTAATATTCTTTTTTTATCTGATTATTTTGAATTACTGTTTCTTGTCTACACTTCAATAACAATTCAGATTTCTCTTGATGTATTTCAGTGGTCTTCATGATAAATTCTGCATTCATTATGCAGGTTGTTATGAATAATTTATATGTAGAGTAATTTACAGAGAAGTCAGAGTGCAATTTTAAATAGTAGTGGCTAACTGGGGCTCGACCCTTTTAGATAAAGTGCTTCAAAGTGTATCTTGATTTAATCACTTGGATTCAGTTAAGCTACCTTATAAAAAATTTAAGTAAGAGTAATATTATTGGAAGATGTCTAGCAAAAATTATTTTCTTTAAGTCAGGACAGTGTTAGCCTGATATTCTGAAAAAAAACCCATTTCTGTCAAATAGAGTTATATATACACAAGCCTTTCTTTCACAAAGCAGTGAATAAATGCATCTCCTGTGTTTTGTTGCAGGTGGTTAGCTCTTTTCCTGTCTCTGAAAGCATCCTACAGGCTCCATCACATGCGTTCCTGGATGGAGACTGGAGAGGACAAAGAGCAGGGGTCATCTTTTCTGAGGAACAGGGATTTCTTGCTTGATGTAAATTTCCCACTGTCTTTTCCTAACTTGCACAGCTGCACTTTGCTGCAGGTAAGCAAAATTTCTCTTATCTGGAGACACTAGCAAATCCTCATGTGTGAGAAATGGTGAAAACCATTCTGTCCTTACAAAACAGGGAAAAGAAACTTGGAAACAGGATGATAATGTTGTCTGCTTTTTTAGGTACAGTTAAGAGTGCTGAATAGAAGAATAGTTTAACCCCTATCTCCTTGCCATGTGGTGATACATTTCAAAACTTGCTGTAATGAATAAATCAGTTGACTTACAAGATTTCAAAATATTACTGGAGCACCAAAAGTAGATACAGGAACAACAGAACTAAACTCATCATTTGTCAAGGGTGGATTCTGTATGTAAGCTTAAGAGTTTCGTTATGTTTTTTACATGCAACATGCTTATTTTCTGGCTGAAACTACTCTTACAAGATTCAATACATTGTTGCAGCAACTGCAGAAAACAGAGAACAGCCTGAGAGTGTTTTGTAGTTGGTGGTCAAGCATTTTCAGTGGTGTATTTTTACTCTGAAATTTGCTTCTGTTGCTGTTTGGTAGACTCCAGGTGTATTCAAATTCAACTGTGTAATGCAAGACCATTTTTGCTAATCTTTTGCCTAGGATATGTGTGAAGATTTTGCCTTTTTATGACTAAATTGCAGTTGATTTCCTGAGTTAGATTAAGCTCCATTGATTCAGTTCACTGGAAAATAAGTTCACAAAAGTTGCTAGCGTGGGGTCAGGAAAGCATCTAGGGCAGTTAGCAGATATGCAGCAAAAAAAATCTTTTCTGAAACAGTGAGATTGTGCCAGTTTTCTCTAGGGAATATTGCTTCTACTCATGAGTCTGGAGGGAAAGGAGATAGCCAGAATTCAATTGAATATTGTGTAGAGGAAGTTGAAATTGAAGACGCATAAGCAGTAGGAAACCAACCTTGGACTTGGTGTCATGTTTTGCAGCATTAACAGCAAAGCCAACAAAATGAGTCCTCCTAGTTATCAAACAAAGAGCCAGCCAAGTGATTGTGTGTGCCTGTTAACTCTGGCTGTGCTGGTATTTCAGTGTTCTGTGTTTCCCTGTCTAGCTTAATAAAATGCCCATGCTATATGAATTTGCTTTCAGTTAGTTTTTTTGAGATTACAGTCAGCTGTTTCTATAGTGCTTGCAGTGCTTATCTCTGAGACTGTAGTGTAGCTCTGTCCTCTTGTTGGTATGGTTAGGGAGAATTTGTGTGGTGTTCTAAGTGTGGCAGTAAAAAGATGGTATCAGAAGTTGTGTGCACCTAGAGAAGGTAGCGTTCATTTTTGCATATGTGGAAAGATGATCTAACTCCTTACATAGCCCTTGGTTTGGTGTTTATAAATACCAAAATGAAAATCATTAAATTGTCTGACAGACAGAAGATGCATAAAGATTATAGATTTTAAATATAAGATGTGGAATATGCATGTGTAGGTTTTAATATTAATGATTAAATGTAAGGCATTTAGATAGGCTACAGACCCACCTATACCACACCCTGGCAAGATTTAAACATGAATTTAGTTTCTCCAAATAATTTCTATTCTTTGAGAATGTCAGTACTTGTGTCTCAGGGGTTCCCAGGGCTGTTGCCTGTGTGTAGCTAATGACTGTTGCAACTAATATGTTCAATACAGAAAAACAGCCAGCTGAGGAGCAGAGTTCATCGGTATGTGCAATACAGTGCATTTGTGATCATCCCAGTAAACCTAAAGGAAGAGTGCAGTCCTACAGTTATGGCATATACTTTAGAGCTGTTTTCTAACCTGCCTGTTAAAAAAATTACCACCTGAAGTCACTTTAAAAGAAGCTGTATTTACGGAATTTTGTTTGTAGAACTTACATTTAGAACACCTTAAAAAAAAAGCGTGTTTGGAGATTGCAAAACCAAAGGGAGAGTAGAAAACAAACTGCCTGTCTTTTAGCACTGCACATTTGTGTGAGTGAAAATGAACTAACTTTTTCCTTAGCCCAAACTGGAGAAGCTTTCAATGTAACATTCTCCAAGGCTTCCTCTTGGGCTTCATAAGATAGTAACATGTAGGGAGTGAGGAGGGTGAGAAAAGAGGAAAAAGGAAATGGTATAAATCTGGAAAGGCTTTTCTTAACTGCTCAGATCAGCATTTCCGATGTAAGAGACAAAGTATGAAAATAAGTCAGTAGAAAAAGAAACGCGTTTACTTTTAATGGATATTTTTGACATTGAAGTAACATGTGTCTAAAGATAGTTATGTTTCATCATGTAAGTACAGAAATTCCTTGCAGAGTGTGAGGTCTCTTCATTGCCCCGCTCAATGCCTCCACACGATATGTATTAATTTTTATGCATTGAATTAAATTAATATAAAATCTGTTCTGTTTACATTGACCTTTCTCTCCTTTTCTTTCCTAATTTTATTTCTATTAAAAAATGTAGGAGTGTTAATGAGCTTAAGATGCTGATACCAATTACCCATATTTATGTGCAGCTCTATTTGCTGTATAGGAGAGCCTCTTTCAAGACTTATTTTGGATTGCATAGTTGTAGTAGATGTGTACATTCCTGTTTTTTACCAATCTTCCTCTTTGGTTTTTGGTGTTGTTGTACTAAGGTGTGTGAGCCATTTCAGAGCTGTGTCTATGTTCAGCTCTGTAACTTTACCCATCTTTTCCATGTGTGTGGTTGATGGGAAGCTGGTTTCCCCTGTCCCTGTTGTGTCTGGTGACTGCTCCATTCATGAATTCTTAACAGCTGCATATGTCAGAATTCAGAGGGATGTTTCTTATATGACCTGCTCATAGTTTGTACACAGGAATTTAGCACTCAAAGCCAGATTAATGCCCAGGTAGAAATATTTTTCTCTTATTTTGGATACCCTCTTGAAGCTTTATTTATGTTCCCTCCTGCATACTTCAATTGCCCTAAAGTAATCTTTAATGAGTTTTTGATAGTGTTTTCCAGAAGAGAATTAAGTAACAAACTTGTACAGGTTTGGAATTACAGTTTGTTAACTTCCTCTCTTCCATTTCTTGTATTCTGACTTTCCAGGAAATAATTACCCAACCCCCCTTTTGACCAGGCCCACAATTAGTATGCCAGTGCTTGTTGTCATAAGACTTACAGGAAAGCTCTTGTGTGATGCTGATTCCTCTTCATAAAAATCAGCTGTACTCCCAGTGTGGGGTCTGGGCATGGGGAAGAGAGAGGCTTCGAACTAAAGCAGTTGTTCACTCTTCCCCCTCTAACTTGCTGTCCTTTCTCTACTCTCATCCGTGGAGCCCTCACATCCTGGTATGAACCAACTGCAGAAAGCCTTGTATTTTCATGGCTGTTGAATTTGTTGTTTGATGAGATGTGTAGCCAAATTGGCTTCTGGAGAGGAGACAAAACTAGCACAGGTAGTGGCACAAATATATCATGGGAAAGGACTCGCCCTATTCAGCAGCAGTGTTGGTGCTCTGTTACCACTGTTCCTGGTTCTCAGATGAGTAAGCCAGCATTCATATCCATTGTCCACAGGCTCATATTCTCAGCCCTGTGCTTCCCACACTGCTGTTTCAGCACATGACCTGTTTTACCAGGTGGTGAAGCATTCCACAAAACTCACTTGGAGTGGAGGGGCAAGGGTTTGTTTTCACCTTGATCAGCATCTTAATGAGTACAGACAGCTAGGCCAACAAGAAGGGGCTCTGTGGGGACAGGAGTAAACATGTGAAGCAATTGTTGCTTAAGCTAGCGTTACTGGTTAAGAATTGTCAGCTGAGTAAGAGCCTGTTTTTGGGATCACTTAACATTATCCAGTGTGGGCCAAGCTTTTTTAAAAGCCTGTGCTTTTTAGCCCTGCTGTGTGTCAGTGAAAGACTATTGTCAGCTCTTTCTGCTCTCACCTTTTATATATAGAGGAGCAGATGTTCGGTCAGACTATGAACTGTATTTTTGCCAGCTGCAGCCCATGAGTCTCACTGGCAGCAGCCGAAAGACGCGCTTACGGACTAGGGTTGAGTGCAGGTAGTGCTGGCATGTATGTACAGTCAGACTGTTTTCCTCCCTTGTCAGCAGCTTCCAAATTATATGTGCTTGCCATCTGCAGCTTACCCAGTGAATGGAAATAAAAGGGCCCAGAATGCATGATCCATAATAGACTCCTGCTCTGGATGTTTTCTTGCATTTTTTGACATACGTAGAAATGCATATATCCAGTGTATGACGTGCTATGCAAGGTGTCTGCTTCTATCATGTACCTGCATGTTTAGAACTTCAAATAGTGGGATTTCAGAAAATTGGGAGGCTCTGTAAAGTAAAAGTAGCATGCAATTAATTTTGGTGCATTAGGAACTGGGGCAGAAAAATGCCAAAACTTGAGATCCTGTTTGCGTTTTACTTAAGTGAAGTGCTGGGATTGCCAGGAGGGCACATCCTGTGGTCCTATGACAGTGAGAGGTATACCTCTTACACCTCTTAATGCTTCTAAAATTACTGCTAGTTTCCTACTGTGTGCAGAATAATGCTCTGCATACTGTAGGAAAGAAGTATCATATAGAACTATTGATCTCTATGAATATAAAAGAGTCAGAATAAAAGCTAAGTGGCAGAAATTGCTTAGTCTATAAGCAGTTTATTTCATTGTTTGATGCAGATATTTACAATAAAAAAGGAACTATAACTGATGCAAGTGAAGAAAATTTAATTTTTTGTTATTTTTCTGTTTAGAGCTAAGCATCTTCAAAGAGCTTTCCTTTCTTTAAACTGTACTGTCATCTGAATGTCCCCACTTGTGAGTCAGTATATTTTTCTGTATCAAAGGACATTGTGGCAAATTCCAGGTTTTAAACATGGATTTCTTCATATGTGTAACCCTGCTTGCACTTTTAAAATCTTCAGGATAAAATTTAGAGCCCTTTTGCACAGGAAAGAAGGAAAAGGTTGGAAAAGATGCAAGTCTAAAGATACCAATCCTGCCTTATTTCATTTCTTAATTTTTTTTGCGCTGTGAAATTTCATTTTAATTCAGAATAGATAAATGAGTAGCTAGAAAACACCCTGAGGATCAGACCTACTAGAATATTCCTGTACTTCCTTCATTAGAAAAACTAAGGTCAAAAGGTTCAAAGGCCGAAAAACTTATTTCTGACACGTGATATGATCTATTCTATTTGCAAACATTCCGAATTTGAATGTTCTGATGATAACACAAAGATTCTTTACATATTCACTTGCAGAAGATGTGTAGAGCGTTCCTTATTCAAAGAGAAATATGTACAGAATGTGCTTTGTCTGTCTTCCTCATGGGTGTATACAAGATTTGAGAGGAGTATTTCTTTATAGACGTACCAACTTTTTAATTTTAATTTTGTTTTCAGAACCTTGTGTTCAGCAGCCACTGTAAAGCAGTTACTGGCTATTCAGACCATGTCATTTATAGAAGGAAATCAGCTACCTCATGTGTACGATGCTGCCAGGTGACTGAGCTGCCGTCCTTCCTGTGCATAGCCAGTCCACGGGTAAGTCCAAGTGAAGTTGTAAATTACAGATTTTCTATTGTGTTTTAAACCTTGGTAGAATTGTGTCTTAGGAACAGAATGATATATGACTTTCTTTTGGTTGGGCAAAACTGTTGTGAGGATATCCTTTTGCTATGGTATTCAGTAGTAGGTTTTTCATAGGGGAAGTGACTGGAATGTGTACTGAAGGGAAAAGGAAAGTTGTAAGATGCACCCAACAGGAGTTGTTCTGAGATTCCACTTTCTCTCCTAATATCTAAAGCAATTACAGAAGAGATTTTAAAGTAAATTATTCGTTGATAATCCAAGGGGGAGATTTAGGTATAATATTAACAGAATGAGGCGATTGTTTGGTCAACTCTGATGACAAAAGAGGGGCTGGGAAGTAATGCTTTTTTGAAAGCAATGTTTATTTTCTCTCTTGTGCTCCAAAAAGGAAACATCAAATTGTGATATATAAGGATTACTCAAGTTGGCATTTTCTAGGTCTTTTGGATGTTAAATGCTACTGCTTGGGGTTGTCCATCATTTATTAAATGAATTTTGAAATTAATTTGGTTGAAGTTTCCTGGGCTGACACAAGAGACCTTCGTTAGGTCTCTGGCTATTGTATTCCATGTTGTTGGATCTTGACAAAGCTGGACAAAACACAGTTTTATTACCAGACCATCCAGATATTGTATTCTTTAGTCACTGTTGAAGTTATTGCTGTAGACTTTGTCAAATGATGTGCAATTATACTTTTGCATCTGGATGGCAAGCCCATTACCTACCTGCTGCTGCTCAAGCTGAATTTATCTGTGTCAGAGCTCTGGGGCCTGGGAATCCAGCTGAACTGCTCAAAGTCACATGTTACCTCCTGGTTACAATGTACTACCTCTCTGGAGAACAAGAGGTTATTCTGAGAGTAAATTGTGAAAACCACCTTCAGATTCTTTTGATTTGTCTCTCTTTTTCCTAAATTTGCATAATGGATGAAGAATATGCTGGATTGCTCCCCTACAGCAGAAAGGGTGGAAAGGGGCTTAGAAGGCTTCATATGAAGGGAAAGGCGAGAAGAAATCGTATCTGATGTTTATTCTAGTGAATAAAAGTTATGTGTTTTGGCTTGACTGGTGTATAAAAATTATTAAGTGTAGACATGGCTTTTTGTTTTTAGGAGTACAAAGACTTAATTTTATGCTTGTTAGAAACTTTAGGCAGGAGTGTAGAAGACCTCAAAGAGCACATATGTTCCCAGAAACTATAGCCTTCTGTTGTTGTTTGACCTATGATGAATTTTGGGAAGTTAATTGAGCAAATGATAGAAATAGGAGCATATGTTCTTTCTATGCAGGCAGTTTTCTTGAGTACAGACAGGTCTCAATGATAAAAAATGTAACCTGGAGGATGGGTCTTGCATTGTCACTAAGAAGCTAATTAATTAAATTCTGAGTAATGCTGTTTGGTTTAATTTCAGTAGATCTCTTACATACTGGAATATTGTGTGAAGTAATTTTGGTCATCTCACAATGTCTGAAAGGTTACCTTTGCATGGAGATAAATGCAGGAAGCATTTTACAATTGCCCTGGCTAAACTAAGTTCTTTAATTTAGGGTGGAAATGCATTCATACATCCCTATCACTGTATTTTTAATCTGTTTCTGAACTGTGACTCTTACAATCAATCAGTTTGACAATAATGTGTTGACAGAGGAGGAGTTAGTACTAAGGACTGCTCTACCGTTTGTTAAAAGCAAAACCACAAAAACAAACCTGTGGGGAAAAAAAATTGAAAGAATGCTCCGTGACAAAAGGAGTGTGAACAAGCTTGAAGGAAAGAGGTTTTTTTTTTTTTTTTTTGGTCTGTTTCAGGGAGGTGTTGTTTAAAGGAATTGATGGTAAAGATAGTTTTAGGTCCTCAGATGTCAGTCAGTTTTGCTGGGGATATGCAGGAAGATTAGTTCTTGTTAATGTAGAAATAGCACTGAGGCACATAGGGTTTGTCTACTACTAGATCTTTCTTAGGGTGAAACATGGCTTGTAACGTCTTCTGGTATGACTTGTCTCGTAAAAATCCTTGTGTACAAATCTGCATATTGATTTCAGTAGATACGATACTGTATGTGTCAGAAATTAGTCTGTTCTGTGTGCACTGGCTGCCTGTTCTAGGGGTGTTCTGGTAATCAGTATGGCGGGTTGTCTGTGCTTGAAAAGAGGATTTATTCCAGTCTGTTCAGTGTAGAAATATGAACTGAAATGTGGTGGTGAATAATGTCTCTTAAACAACCTAAGTCTGTACAGCAGTGGTCAGGTGACAGAACTTGCTTGCATTTTGAATTTTTTGTATTTTGAGAGAGGTTTTGCCCTTTCTCACAAATGTCAGACGTATGCTTTGACTGCAGGTGGCAGTACAGGATGGTAGCAACTCTAAGAGTACCTTTTAGGTAGTGGAAATGTGTTTGAAGTCTTAACACAGCCCCTTTCACTTTGCAGTGTTTTGTGTGGCTGTGTGTAAGACCCATAGACAGGTTTAAAACTAGCTCTTGGCATCTTGAAAAACAATGGTTTTATCATTAGTGCAAAGATTTTATATGCTTTTTTGTTGTTTTTTTTCTTTTTTCGTTATCTACTGTAACTGTGCACATCAACAGCATTTCAAATTTCTCTGATACTAACCTGTACTGTAAGGTTAATTGTCTTATTACTAAAATTAATTTTCATTTCTGTGTGAGTTCATAACACATTATTAAGTCTTCAGATAGTATGTAAAAGCTTCTGCTGTCTTCTTTTGTAAACTTGGTCATAAATAGTTTTTGTAAACACCCCAGAATGTTTTCCCAAAACAGACATATTCAAAAAAGGTAGAAAGAAGTTGGTAATCTGCTTTTTTTTATTTTTTAATTCTTGTCCTTTACAGTGAATTGTTCTGCATTTATATTTGCGTTAAAGTGTTGTAATTATGTTTACTTTGTATTCTGTGATTTAATTCTTGTTAAAGTATCTGAAGTTAAATCCAGCAGAGCAGTCTGTCCTGCTGTGTGCTGTGGCTCAGTTTCGCTTTTGGTTGTTGTCCTTCACCATGGTAAGGGAGAGATAAGAGAAAGCTGCAGATTCTACAAAATCCAGCTTTGTCTGCTGGAACAGAGTTTGCTCGAGCACCTTGCAGCCATTGGCATTCAGCTGTTTGGCTCATGTGCACCTTCCACTCTGTACAGAATTGGGTGGATGGGGCAGAACAGGGGTAGTTAAACTGATGGAGCCATTCCAGAACAGCTCACATGGCATGCAATCACACTTCCCGTGTTTGCAACACTGGTCTGTCCAGCTGGGTTGTGTATTCTGAAACAGGTAATAGGGCACAGGATTCATAGAATGCCACAAGGAAAAGAGCACTGTTTCTGTGGCACACTCCTGTTCAAAGCAGATGTAAAGCCCAAGAAATACGCTATTCCTTTTTTTCCCCTTTCTAATTTATGAATCTCCCTAATTTTGAATTATCCCATGAATTTCTGTTAAGGACAGTATGTGTCATTTCTGCTAATGAGATAAATACTTGATTGTGAAGGGTGGAACTAAAAGTAAATAAATCTCGGCAAGAGGAGAGGTAGAGCAACGATATTACACTTCCAGCTTTGCTATCAGTTGTGCAGCAGTTGGCACAAGGCATAGTTTTATCAAAAGGCAGGGTTTCTGTGCCTGGTCATTCATATGGTGTTTTTTGTGGCATGGAGAGATGTTGCGTCTTTGCTTGGCTTAAGCCCAACTAAAGATTGTTTTCTGTTTCTACATTTCATAATGATTTGACTATTAATATTTGATCCCGTGGTAAGGTACTTGAACTGGAGGTTTGGGGACAGGGAGAAATGTGAACAAGAATATTGATTATTATTATTTTACTTGTAGGTAACAGCTGTGCCACTGGAGTTCTACTGCAATGACAGAAGTGCAGAATACGAGCGCAGGGCACTAAGGGAAGGAGGAAGTCTTGAAGCAAAGCAGTGTGTACTCCATGGATCCCCTGAGCTGGCAGCTGACTGGCTGAAGCAGTGCTCCCAGTTCTTCCCAGAGCATCCAGGGGGGCTCTTAGGGATCAGGCCTCAGAACGGCTGGTCTTTTATCAGGATACCAGGTAAGTTTTGAGGTTGTAGTGGAAGAAGGTGGAGATAAATAAGGACATCTGTTATTTGGTGGTAATTTATGCTTCGTTGTGGACTTTTTGAAGGGTTGGGGATGGTTGTGTGTTTGTTTTTCCTTCTAAGTGAAAGTTAACCCTGGTATCTTAAAATACACCATGATTTTGCATCCTCTGTCTGAAGTAAATCTTTGATGAATACTGAAAAAGTCTAATACAGGTTTTTCTAATGGTTACAAACCTTTCTTTGCATGTCAGTCCTCCAAATGACTGTAAAGAGATAGAATTGTTTACTAGAGCCCAGTCTGCTCTTAAAAGCAAATACTATTTTGAAGTTGGAGATAGGAAGATTACATGAAAAGTTAGAGACATACCTTGCCTCCTAAGGTGTTGGAAGAGCTTCGTATTATCCTAAAAGATCTTTTATGGGTCTGCCTGGTGAAAAGGTTAAAATTACCTGTAACAGTGTACCATGAGAAGGATGGGTTTGAGGACCAAGTTCAGAGGAAATTGGCCTGGAAAATAAGGCATGAGGGATTCACTGAATTTCAATTGAAATAAACAAGACTTATTCGTATTTCCTTGTAAAGTGGGAAAAAGGTACCAGTATACCAGTACAATAAATGTAATTCATTTTTTTCTTAGAATTAGACTGAAGTAATCCAAGATCTCATAGGGTTTGACTGCCAGTACTGGAGTGACTTTCATGAGCCGGACATGGTGTAGCTGTCGGAAGATGGTCCTGAGCAGTGAGCAGAATTCTGCAGAAAGTACTAGAGATCTGATAGATAGCCAAGAGGAAAAACAGCTTACATTGCCAGATGCAGAGTTATTCCCAGACCCTTTTGGGTCAAGGATGTTTGGCAGGGGAAGTTAGTACAGTAAAAGGAAAATGGCCTTTTGCTTGCTACAGTCTGATTTAAGAAGGTACCTTTTTAAGTGTTTGGAGTCATTTGAAGCATATGCATGTTTGTACACTATGTAGTGGAGAAACCATTTCTCATGATCTTGCACTGGATTAATACTCAGTGATAGCTGATGATTTTATAGTTTCTTCAGGAATTCTTTTAATTGTTTGCCAGTTATATGGAAAAAGAAAATGAACTTCTATAGCAGAAAAATGTGAAGTATGGAAGAGATAAATTAGGATAGAAGACATGGATAGAAAAATGCAGAAAAGTAGCCAATGCAGAAAAGAGACAGGGCTGCATTCTCTTGAAAGACTTCCATTTTAAGCCAGGGACTTTGTTACCGGCAAAAAAATTTTAGAGGAATAAAGGTGGGGTACAAGAAGCTTATGAGTGAGAGAATGGGTGCAAGGTTAGGCAGATTGTTGTCAAAGCACAACAGAATTTGGTTGAGAAGGAGGTTGTGATGAATGTGTTACATAAAGCTGGCTCAATTTAGGAAGTATTGGACATTGGAGTGGGTTAAAAAAGTAGTTTTGTACAGCTGTGTTTTAATTAAGTGGAAAGTAACATTCAAACCTAAACTACTCTGAGAGGAGAGGGCACACACCTCAGCAGGACAACTGTGTTCATAGGTGCAGAAACAGGCATGGTGCCTTACAGAAAGTGAGTGATGTGCTGAAGGAGACATTTGCAAGGCTGAAGTCTAGCAAATGTCAGTGGAACAGTCACTGTGAAGGTCTGTGGCAAATAGGTGACAAGAAAAAAAGGGGGACACCTCTCTCCTAAACCCTGATCTGTCCTCTCCCAGACTCAGCGTTCCCAGTACCCTGGCAGCAGGCTCAGCTGTGATCACTGTGGGAATCTCTTGAGGCTTTTCCTGTTCTTTGAAAGAAAAATGGTCCTGGATTAAATGGCAGGAAGTGTCTGAGTCCTTTTAGTATCGATAAAAAGCACCGGCCTCACTGGCTGTTTACTGTGAGAGCCAGCTAGCTCCTCACTGACCCCATTGTGCCGTCAGGAGGGGAACCAGGGGTGTCAACTGGAACCCAGGCTTTATCTCTCTTTCCTCTGCTTTTTGCATGTCCAGAGGCACTTTTTCTCATTCTCCGGAGAGCTGCTGAGCCCAGCTACAGTCCTCAGCCAGAGCTCCTGACAAGGGTTATTCTGAGTCATAATCATTTGTAACTATTCTTCCCAGGCCCACTGTATCCCCTTGCAGATAATTTATGTCCATATCCTTGCATGGCTGGAGGCAGTTGGGTTTGGTTTTTTTTTTCAGACTGAAAGCCATTTGGTCTGGTTCCTTTTTCTTGTTTATTTCTTATAGTGCTGAAGAACCCAAAAATTGTGTCCTAGGGAGAGCTCTTTGACAGTGCAGTACAGGACCTCTCTCTCCTGACTGACTTAAAGTTTTAAAAGTTCCTTTTAAACAACAACAACAAAAAAATCCAAAGAATTTGTCATTTGAAGTTGTTGCTGATCATTAAAAGTAAAAATGTGTAGAACTGCAAGTTTTGGAAATCCCCTTTAAAAAAGTAATAGGTTGTTTTTTTCTTCTCCTAGGTAAGAGAAAACTAGAAATAGAAGTGAGGGAAACTAGAGGTGGAAGACACAGGGTGTTTTTCTCTTTTGAATAATTGTGGTGTTTTCTGAAGATGGCATGAATAAACACATTTTGTTACCATTTTCCAGAATTTGTCGTTTGAAGCACTAGGTGGCAGGCTTTCAGCATAGAAAAATACTTCATCTTGGAAAACACAATGGCATCAGGATAGCATGCTTAAAGGTGCCAGGTTAAGGACAAATGATTTTCTCTTCCAGAGATGATAAATCTCTTTTTTGGTAGTACTGTTTTGCTCTCCCAAAAAGACCTCAAAAACTTTCTTGCCAGTGCAGTCTACTCTGCTGCTGAGATAATGGATGACTTATGAACTGTGAACAAGTTGCTAACTTTTCAGACCATTTACAAATAAATTCTTTACTTGTAATTTGCATTTCATTGCGTTTTAAAAATAGTAACTTACACAATGGAGACCTCAGGAGCCAGCAGCAAAGGACACGCATCATTTCCAGTTAGCAAAGCTTAATTCTACCTATTCATGCCTTTGTGAGAAAAACAGTAGCATTTTGCTTTTGGAAACTTGCTAATATGTTAATCTAATGCCGTCAACACTGACTTTGGAACAGACCCTTTTGGTTCTCTGAGTTTTCTTCCAGTTAGATGGCTTTTGGTTAGTAATCATGTTAGTTTGTCATGTATATCTGGACTTTTCATGTGGCTTCACTCAATATAATTTGTTCTGAAATAGCAAGTTGACCACATATAATGAAAGCAGAATATCATAGCAGTATTTGTAATTAAAGGAAATAATAACATTTTGTATAAAGAGTAAACACTGCTGTTGTGCAGAGGTTTTGGCTTCCATAGGTGTATTTTAAAACCAACTATCTGTAAATCATTTCCATTTTGCTTAATCGCCTAAGATGAAAATGTGTTTTTCCTTAGAAGAACGCATGAAGCTTTAATGATTTATATGCAATATTCTGTTCTAGAGATAAATGCATCATTATGCATTATGTTGCACTTAGAACAAATGCCAGCCTAATGCATGGGCTTGAGTTTTCCTTACAGTATTTCCTTGGCTTGGCTCTCCAGTTAATGGATTCCCTAAGGTAGTTGCTACAGTTCAAGCAATGACGTGGTACTTGCTCTGGGCAGAGCAAGGTCATCACTGCCAAAAGGAAGAGCAAAAGGGAGAAAAACAGTCACTGTCTAGATAGGCAGACAAGCAAGAAAGGGCAGACCTGTCTTGTCTTGGGTTCTCAGCTAGTGAATTGCAGGTTCATGGCTCTAAAATTACCATAGGACAGAACATTCATAGCATTGGTTTATAGACCAAGTGGAATAGCTAATTATTTTAAACAATATGGAAACTCTCCCTGTTTTGAATTTCAGAAGGGAGACTGTTGGTTGCGTCTTCTGATGTTCTAATGTAGATCCCACTAATTCCAGCATCAAGTCAATTATTTATATTTAAATTAAAGGATATTTTTGAAAGAGAACAACTGCATTCCTGCTTTTCTCAGCAAGCCCGTAGCTGTACTTGCAGGAATCACTTACATCACTGCACACCTACCACATCACTTTGGTACTCATGGACTGTTGCCTGCTGTGCTTGTAAGATCTTTTTAGGAGTGCTGTTACGTGATCTGTGCTCCTCTCTTCCACTGGTATGAACCTGCTTTGGTTATATTAACATACATGCTGGTCAGATGAAATAATTAATTTTTGTATATAACTTTTTTTTTTAATTGAGATATTGGGCAAGACAGTTAACTGCCCTACAGAAAGCTGAATTTTCTTCAGCCCGTGAGTTAATTAATTCTATGAAGCAGGAAGTGTGCAAAAGTGTTACCTGCTAGACGTTAGAGAACATTACCTGCTAGACATGTTGAAAATACTTGGGTTCTGTACTAGCCTGCACCATCTGCAGTTGTCAGCTTTCCGTTTTGGCTGTAAACCTAAGTTCAGACATGCAGAAGAATAGGGAATCATCAATGGCCTTTCCAACAGATAATTTTTTGGAAGAAAATTTCTCTTCATCCTCTTTCAACAGTAATGTATTGTTTACTGAAGTTTATGTACAGAATGTACAAACAGGAAGATCTCCTTCCTGCAAAATACTTCATGAGCAGTGCTGAAATAGAGAGGACATGAAGTATAAAATCTGAAGTGACTGAAAAGATTGCCATCTGGAAACATTTCTTAAACAAAACAAAAGGAAAAAAAAAAAGCAGAGGGCAGGGAAGAACAAGGCAGTGAGGGGATTGTTGTTTTACAGTGACCTAGAGAGCTGTTCTTCACTTTCTGTGTTGGTGAGGGGTTTGATCTGTGGAGGATAAGTCTAAAGCTCAGCAGCAGGTAGCAGCAAATGTGCAAAGGACAGCATTTTCATGTGGGAAGTGGAAAATATTTCTTCAAGTGTCAAGGCAAATATTACTTGCTGATCTGGTCAGACAAAATCTTAGATGAGGGATATGGCTGTCCAAAAAAAGGACTGAGCCCGTACTTGAGATCAGTCTGTGATGAGATTTTGCCACGTGGAGCACATTCATATACTCCCATCCCAGCAAGCAAAAGTTATTGTTACCATTGTGATTTTAAGTAGCAGCCAGAAGAGATGTTGCAGTTTCTTCCATCACACCTCCTTACTTCAGGGATTATAATGCAGCGAAGTGCTAGGAAAACTTCATTTGTTGCATGTATCTGGGTTTGCTTTATTAGTTAATTTGCTTTTCTTCTATTTCTTTTTAGATAAAGAGAGTCTGATCACTGACAGTGGCAAGCTTCACGCTCTTGATCTTCTATTGACACGGCTGAAATCTCAAGGACACAGAGTTCTCATTTACTCCCAGATGACGCGGATGATTGACTTACTGGAGGTAGGGGAGCTGTAGCTGACGGAAGACAAATTATGAAGATGGAGGTTTAGCAACATTGTTTTGCAGAAAGTACTGTAATTGGATGCAGCAAACCTGACATAAAATTACTATACCAGAGAATACCTAGTTAGTGCATTAAAATGAGAATATAAGAACTGCCTTACAAAGTTAGATCTAAGGTTCAACCTAGTGTTCTACTGATACCACTCTATAAAAGCAGATGGTATGGGGAAAATGCACAAGAATAGTGATACTTCACCATTAGACACTCAGTTTTCAGCAGTTTGCAGCTCAAGGGGTTTCTGAACCAAATGTTCCTCCTGTATACTCAGTAGTCCAACATGGATTCTCCTTCCATGAAATTGTTCATTTGGGTCTTGCCACTTTGTTAGATGTCAGCATTTGCACTGCCCTGTGGCAAGGGCTTAATTATCCTCTTTGCTGGTTTTGAACTACTTCCTTCTATTTTCATTTGATGCCTACATGCTCTTTTATTGGAAGGAAGAGGGAGAACGGTGGTAAATTTTGCAGCGTTTATGTTGCTTTTAATTTCACAGACTTTCACTGTTCCCCTCTAATACCTGATTCCTCTGCAGAAGTTTGGTAAACATTAAGAGGTTCTCTGGTATACGGGATAGGAAAGAAATTAGGAATGAAGTCATAACTCATCATTTAAATACAGGCAGTTTGCCTCTGAAGAAGAAAAAAACATTATTTGATGAGCAGCTGTGCCATCAAAGAGCTACGATACTGTCTTCTCCACAATAAACTGAAGAGAAAAAGTGAGAAGCCTGAATCAACAGCTGCCTAAGTCATGAGTTCTGTATGAACAGGAGAGTATTTTAAGGTCAGCAGTTAATAGTTCAATAACAAATCACAAGCTGAATTTTGTTTTTGCTGCTGTGAGGAAAAACAGAACTTGCACGGTTGCAATTCTGTATTTTGGCACTTTGCCTAGCATTGCTTTCTATGCCTCTTTTTTTGGCAAACATTGGACATGGTGTAGGTTTGTTGATACCCTGCATTACACCATGAAGCTCATAAAGCTGAGTGTTTAGTGCTTCTGTCTTTTCTCTTAGCATTCCATTTGAACGGCTTATGAGCACACCATTCTGCTATTCCACCTCTTGAATGTTCATCTCCACTTGTGTTATATTATCCAAATAAGCCACCTACTAAGTCCTCTGTTTTCCTTTCTCCCCACCCAAGTAACAGAAGCTGAAGTTGAGCAATCTAAAAATCAAGTAAGGACTTAGTAAGAAAATCCTTGCAAAAGTTGTGTATCTGTAGATACTTATTTTTTTTCCTGATCTATCAAAATATATCTGCCTACTTGAATATAAAAAAGCACAGGATGTCTTTTTTCACAGTATTTGGACTATATTACACTAACCTAATCTATGCAGGGCAGAGAGCACAAAGCACATTGTTTACAAAGTTACAAAACCATGTTTGTTTTATGTAGCTTCTGCTGAAGAGCTGCTGTGTAGTTCAGCTGTTATAAAATGGCAGATATAAACACAAAGAGGAAAATTATTTTCTTTCAATAGAAAAGGATAAATTATAATTTCAGTCTTGTTATTTCATGCAGATGTGTATTTCATGCTTTTTAAGGTTTTGTTTGTTTTTCTCCATGTGATTGCTTTCTTCTGTAAGAGTAGTTGTCCATGGTTTCAGTGGGAATCAGATTGTATTCATGAGATGAGGGGTTGAATTACGTTCTGCATGAAGTAAAACGTCTTGGTTATACTCTACCAAAAGTTAATGAGTTGTGTGAAAACTTAAGAGTAATCAATTTAGACTGAAATAATATGAAGGGAAAGCATTTTCCTGAGAAAGTATCTGTGTGGAAGCCCAGAAAGGCACTGGCTTTTAGTTACACTGCATTCTTACTGCTCTCAGGTCATCGTGTGTTGTTTGTTTCCTGTGTAGGTGCTCTGTTGTGAGGGTTTCATTGTTTTTCCTAGACTGATGCTTCTGGTGGCTTGGTGACCCCTTACACTAAACAAGACTGGCAGGTAGATTTTTCAAGCAGGTCTAATTTAAGGATCTTTACATGAGACTGAAGCCTCCCTGTGAGGCTTCCCCCACCCCACTCCATCATTCCTTGTGGGGAACTAGAAAAATGAGCAGCCATCAAGTGCCTTCCACAGTTGCAGTAGAGACCAAGTATATTTACTTCTAAGCATCTTTTTTGCCATCAGGGTTCTGTCTTCATTTAAAAGCATGCCATTCCTATGAGTGATCAGAACACTGAACTGCTGAGTTTAGTATGAATTGCAATGTGGATTTTTTTAAACTTTTTTTCTGAATTGAAAGGGTATACTGTTAATATTTGGGAAAGTACTGCACAAAACCAGTTCACAGCAAAAGGATGTTTTGTATGAGCACTGTAACACTACTGTGAAGTATCCACCTTGATCAGAGGAAGGTGGATGGAGGTAGACCAGAACCTGTTAAAAGATTAGCTAAGGGCTAATGTACAAAGCCAGTTCGCAGACCTGGGGGAATAAATGTCAGTACTGCAGGTGTAGAATAACTTGTTCTTTTGCACTTCGTGCCTTTGTGAAAATGTCTGAAATCTGGAGTAAGAATAAATGCACCTGATGGAATGAAAGCTGTTTTCTGTTTTGTGCTGAAGTTTGTTTAGAAGACAGATAATGAAAAGATGGTTAACAGATGAGGGAAGACTAAATCAAGATCAAAAGGCTGAATCATCATAAAGGCAGATAAAGACAGTAACAAAGAAATGAAAGGAAAAGGTTCTAGTGATAATAGTAAAAGAATTGATCAAATTTGGAGAAAAGGTTGCATAGTGCCTGACTGACAACTCTATCTCACTGGTTTTAGTTGGTGACAGAAACCAGTCATAGAAATTGGGTAAATCAATAGTAAATTAGGATTTGTTTGTCTGTGTGGTGAAGTAGCTGTTCTCTGCTTTGAACTTCGGTTGTTGTACTCCAGAAATCCTCCTAGCCATGAGCTCTGTTCCGTAGAGGTAGTCCAAGTGTGGATTTGGCCATTTCCACACTGTTATTTACCTGATTTTCCCTTTCACCTGCCTCACATTGAAGCTTGCTTCCTCTGCATCAGTCTTGTTCTCAGTTTCTTTATAATATGGCAGCTCTTTCACCATTTCTGCAATAGTGAAGCAGAACACAAAGGGATCGGGAGCCCTGAAGGATAGGTGAAAAGAAGAACTGGGCATGATACTGTCAGAAGGTTCATTAGGGTGCAAGCGCTGCCATGTCTTCTCACAGCTCATCAGTTCTGGATGTGCTGAGCACTGTGGCTTGGGGCAAGATGAATCCAATAGTTCTTGCTGTAAAGCACTGTCTGTTCCTTTCTGTCTTCATTTGCATTCACAGCATCTCAAAAAGACTCATGCATCAGTAGGGTTAAACCTAACTCATGTAACCAGTAGGTGTTGCATCTTGCAAGGATCCCATTGTTCAAGCACCCCAGAGGGTATCTTTCCAGAGAAACTCTGTACGTGATTCAGATTTTATTGATAGTTGCACAGATATCAAAAAATGCTGAGAACCTTAGAGCATGAAAAATGTGTCTCTGGAAAAAGCCTTTGCTCACAGCATTCCTTGCTGATGCCATTTGATTTGTGTCTCAGGCAATGCTTTCAGTTCTGCTGCTTGGCAGGACGCACCGGTGTAATGTTCAAAGTGTTCTTGTATGCAAGAGATTCACAGGCTCTTCACTGCTGAGGTAAAGCCTGGACAGAATTATACCACACCAGGTTTTTAAAACCACCAGTCAAATGGTATAAAATCAACAGCAAGCAGGTGCAGTTGGTTTGTTTAGAAGGGTTTGCTTGCACAGTAAAAGCTTGGGATTTAGTGAAAATTTAGACTCTGTGAAAACACACTTTCCATTTCAGTGATTTTTTTGTACCTGTGTATTTATAGGAAAAGGCATGTACCAGGTCTGCAGTGCAGCAAATGTATCCCCAGCTCTGAACTGACATTGTCGTTTATCTCTTACATGAAATGCAAAAGCTGACATATGATTGAGTAGTTTTAATTTCTGGGTTATATTATTATCAAGTATTGCTTACAGACCATTTGTTGATGATGTTTATGGAACCTTGTTGTAATTAGCAATCCTGCTTTTATTGTGGGGAGGGGGATTCTGAAAGAATCAAGATTGAACAGTTTCAAGAACAACTGTATTTTTTTGGTGCACGTTCTTTGCAGGAATACATGGTTTATAGAAAACATACCTACATGAGATTGGATGGCTCTTCAAAGATTTCTGAACGAAGGGACATGGTAGCAGATTTTCAGAACAGGTAATGTATTTTACGAGCTGTGTTTGTGCTAAAATATGTGTACCTAGGAAACTGGCGTAAGATGTAATGAAATCTGCACTTTTCTTTCCTTATATCAAATTGACTTCGTGTATCTGAAACAGTTTCTAGGGGGTTTGCTGACCAGTAATCACTGGTTTTGGTGTGAATCTGTGAAAGAGTATTGGAAGCAGTTTTAGTGTAGCCACAAACTGTACTTTTGCCAATCCAAATAGGCTGTTGCTTAGAAAGAAGCTAAATAGAAAGGCAACAACTATCCATTGGTTGTTAAATGCTTTGACAATTGACGCAGTAGAGATGAGATTGAAAATCTTGCATGTGCCAGAGTATTGAAAGTGACCTAATTTTCTGCAAAACAAACCATTTAACTATATTTTACTAAGAAACCTTAAACTAGAAAAGATAAAATGGGGATTTTATTAGCTGGAAAGGTAGGGTAGCTCTTCTCATTTAGTAAACCAAAATGAATCCTGAAAATTTTTATAAGCACATCAGGACACATTATTTATGATTGAATTTATGGTTATTAAGTTTCCTTTTAATCATGAGATATGGCTTGATATGATGTCATTTGGGTACCGTAGTTCACAGTAAGGCTGTCCTTCCTGTATGTTGATGTGAGCTTGTAAGAAGGTCACTTTGCTATTTCAGTGGAGTTAGGTTCATAGATAGTTGTTTATTGCAGGTTGAAAGCAACATTCTAGACTAGAGAAAATGCCTTGTGTTAGTGGTCCCAAAGTATTGTAGCTGAAGATAGGACTCAAGGCCTTTCAGGTCACTGGTTCATAAGGCTCACAGACCTGAAGGACTGTGTTGCAATTATGAGTCTCCTAGTGAACTTCTGCAGAAGTTAGAGGACCATGTAATACCTTTCTTTCTCCCTGTTCCCAGCTGTCAGAAACAAGTTCCTTGCAGGTTATGATGTCCTCCTGGAATCCTGACACTTCCTTCTGTAAGGTCCTTCAACCAAAAGAAGTGAAAAAAATGGTTTTATTAATGAACAGAATTTGGTTTTATTAACAAATAAAACAACCGAAGAAAAATAATAATTTCAGCAGGAAATCCCTTTGAAATGTAGGTCAGCCAGTCTAAACAAGAATTCCTATTAAAACATTGGTTGAGTTCCTCTTACATAGGATTTACTTATGAGAAATATTTCCAGGAAAAAAAAGCATGACCGAGACTAAACTATTCTGCAGGATATCCTTGCAAGGTGCTGAAAATATATAGCTATGAGATGATAATTTGTTCACATAGTCTGTGGCTCTGTCCCCTTTCCTTCCCATATGGCATATCCAGAAGCATTTCACAGCTGTGAATGTTCAGGTGACTGTCTATACACACATCCCACTATTGTTACAAGAGAACAGATTAGCTGGTCAAGGATTACCTTCAGTGCAAATAGGCACCTGTTGACTCCTTTGGCTTTGTTACCTGCAAAATAAAGTCTGAAAATTGACAGCTTGGTTTTAATTCCTTCTCATTCATTCAGCAAGAGTTTCTGGTACTTCACTGATTTTACATTTGCCAAGTTGTTCAAACAGTGTAGCACCAAAGGGATGTGGCATTCCAGACTGTCTTCTCTTAAGCAGAGAAGGACAATGTGTCAATGTCTTTGGAGTCCTTACTAGTGTACTGTCTGCTTTGTTTGTGTCAGCCTGTTCACAGATCCATAAGGTGCTGTACACTTCTAAATACTGCTGACCCTGCAGAGACACTAGTGCAGTTCACAACCTTAGCAGAAACTTTGATTTTGCCATTACCACTTCAGTTTTCATCAGTACATGGTCATGCTGCATTTAGGCTTGTCTCATTGTTTATTCTGTTCAAAGCACCAAATTAAGAACAAAACTTGCATCTACACAGTTTTGACATTTTTCTTTTTTTATCAGTTGAGCATAATTAAGGCAAGATTCCTTTAACATCAGATCAGTTCTGTGAAAGAATGGATTGTTGTTTGTCTATATGAAATCTTAATTTCCAGTGTGGGCAAGATGAGCCCTGGTTTTTTGAGACAGATTAATAAACTGCTATTGCAAATCAAATGTTTACATGTTCAGACAGTCCTCATTTGTAGATTAACTTATTTCACTCTTTCATATGTTTTTTTTCCTTGCCCATGAATGAACAGCACAAAACATTCTGAAGTGTTCAAGTAATAGAAATAGCCTTGATCGCTTCAAATGGGTCAGAAAATTGCTTCTGTGGTTATTCCTTGTTCCTGCACAAAATAAAGAGGTTTAATCTCTTTCCTCCACAGGAATGATATTTTTGTGTTCCTGTTAAGTACAAGAGCTGGAGGCTTGGGCATTAACCTTACAGCTGCAGATACGGTAGGTGAAATTTGGTAACAATTTATGTGGGAAAATCAGTCATTCTGTGTGAAAGTTGGCACTCTCTTGCCTGTAGTGATCAATACTTTTAGTACTGCCATTCACATTGGGAAATTGCATAACCTTGTTTACTTTGTTATTATTCACAATGTAATGCTATCTTGATGGTAAAGTTGTAGAATATTTGACATTTTGGTACACAGTTTTTAGTTACAGTTGGAAATTTCTTCCTGCTCCCCACATACTTCAGTACCAGAATCCAGAAGGGAGTTGGATTACTGAAGGAGTCTACAGGTGCAAATGACACTTAGATGAAACAGCATTCACTGTATGAATGACCCTTTGCTCCTAAGGTTCAGTTGCAAAGGAACCAGTGGAATAGTTAGCAGTTACCCTTTTTTCTGTGCCCAGAAGAATGAAACAATGCCCATAAAAGTAGGAAACCATTTGTATTTGAGGATCAGCTACTCAGGAAGGATAAATTTCTTCCCCTGAGGTATAAAGACAGACTGATTTAGGTGAATTGCAAGGATTTGCACTCTGGAGCAGCTGCCACTAATCACCAGGGAAGGAATACTGATGAACCATTCATCTTTTCATTAACAGCTATTCTTGTGCTTCTAACCTGCACCTGGTGTGCTTGCAGATTTGACCTCAAGTCTGTAGCCACACAAACCCAAAGATCTATAAATCAAAAAAATCCTATCATATCTCGCTGTCAATCACAAGAAATCAGAAGAAAATAAGTATCTGTAGGATTTTTGGGGTTTAAAGGAAGAAATAAACAGAAGGAACCTCAGGCAGGCTCCCTGCATGAGCATTTTTAGGTCTGTGTTTTTCTGTGTAATTTTCTTAATACTTTACTTTGCTGTCTAAAATTTTTTAAAATGCTTTTGGTTTTTATGCTTATTGTGCATTAAGTACTATTAGAATGATAGTGCAATATGAATTTAGTGTGGCATTTCAGTTTTTTACAGTCAAAAATACTAGGAATGTTAGACTTTATCTAGGTCTTGAATAAAAATTGGAGTGTTACTTTTCCATGAAATTCTAATATGATGATAAGTAACATTAAAAAGCATCCATGATGTGGTTAGTCTGTAATTAATTGCATGACAGTGATTTAATGTGGTGACAAACTTAGGAATTTTGTGCCTCCCAAGCAGGTCTGTTTAAGAAGATATTACAGACATTCTGTGGAAGTTGAAATATTCATAGTGTCAGTTAGTTTGAATTCACTTGAAATGCAATGGAAGAGACTTCACAGGACTGGGCAAGGCTAGTTGAACACAGCCTACAGTGGGGCTGTAACTCTGTGAAACATGATTGAACTTTTATTGTTATCAGTATATTGGATTTTTGTTTGTTTTGCCTTGCAGGTAATTTTCTATGACAGTGACTGGAACCCAACAGTAGACCAGCAAGCCATGGACCGGGCCCACAGGCTGGGTCAGACCAAACAAGTCACCGTGTATCGCTTGATCTGCAAAGGCACCATTGAGGAGCGCATCCTGCAGAGGGCAAAGGAGAAGAGTGAGGTAAGAATAAGGAGCTCACCTGGAAAGAGAAGTTACAGAAATGGTATCATAAAGCATATATCAACATGAGTAAAGAGACAGAAAAAGTGTCTGCAGGGAGACAGAAAAGAAGGCAAAAGACAGTGTCTTTGTTCAAATACACAAATCTGTGTCCTTAACCACAGCAGCAGTCCAGTGACATCATATGAACTGGAAAGAAGATAATTATTTACATTATGACTTCATGAAAACTATTTCTTATGTTGCAATGAAATTATTCAGACTTTTTTAAGACTAGGGCTTCTTCTTTGCTGTGTCAGAGTCACTGATTCCTCTCATGTTACGCAACAGCTGAATTTTTAAAAAATACATTTGGAAGGTAATGAAGTGGAAATTATTTGAGGTGTGAGGGTTGCCAGAAAAGCTCAGTGTCCTGCAGCATCAAGCAGTAAGTGTACTAGGAACTTTAAACCTCATGACACTTTATTGGCAAGAAAATAACTAAGGAGGTTCATATTTTTCAGTTGCAGTAGGTACACTATATACAACATTCAGATGTTTTGTGTACTTGGAGTTTCTTTTAGCTTTTGTTTTACTTGGATGCTGCTCACGATGTTGCAGCAACTGAATGCGTTCACATTTCCCTTGTTGAAACCATTTTTTCTGAGATACTGCACTAGAGTTGATTACTGCACTGTACTGAAATCAGCCTGAAAATCAAGGGTAGTCTTCTGTTGATGATCCAAATAATTGAAATTGCCTTATGTTAAAGCTTGTTCTCTTCTGCTAAGTTGCAGCTCTTCTTATTTTGTTGGGGTTTTTTGAATATAGTTGCAGTAATAGAGACTGAGTGAATTGCTTAAAACTGCAGTGCTGACTCAGGATGGAGATACAGTTTTCAGTCAAGGAGCCTAAAAGTGTTGCACCCTTTAAGTATGTGATCTGCATGATCCTCTGTGAAGTTTACTTGAAAATTTGAGTGGGTAAATTATACTTGAGAGGGCTGTTGCTGTAGTATTTGTTCAGCAGTACATTAATTAATACTATTATAATTTGTAGTTTATTACATACTGCTTCAGAAAAACTTAACATCCCATAAGGAATGGTAATTTTCTGCTTTCTATCTCAATTGCTTCTCCTATCTTATACTCTGAAATTTTGCTACTAACTTTGGTATGATAGAGAAATTGGATCAAGTCTGATTTTGAGAGATGTACTTGCATGATTTTTGCACCTGGCTTTCAGTGATAGGTAG
Source organism: Eopsaltria australis (assembly GCA_034509425.1). Classification (NCBI taxonomy): domain Eukaryota; kingdom Metazoa; phylum Chordata; class Aves; order Passeriformes; family Petroicidae; genus Eopsaltria; species Eopsaltria australis. Next base: position 4,493,511 of record JAVTVJ010000241.1, read on the forward strand.
TGAGAAATGTTTCATGGCTTCTTTGAGTAATTTTTCCTTTTCTTCACTTGTTTTTTTCCTTCTAGATTCAACGAATGGTAATTTCAGGTGGCAATTTCAAACCTGACACCTTGAAGCCAAAAGAGGTGGTCAGCCTTCTACTGGATGATGAGGAACTGGAAAAGAAATGTATGTGAAATTGGTGTTTCAGCAATTCCTCCCTTTTCCACTTCATTACTTTATGAAATCTGTGTTTTTATCTCTACAAACACATGTATTGCTGATAACAACTTCTGTTTCCTGTCTCCTTTTGTATTGCCAACTCTTGTTAGTACAAGCTGGTTTGATATCACTGCTGAGCTGAATGAAGTTGTGCAAAATGAGACATGATGATGTGATTAAGTTTTTATTGGCACTCATTCAGGATCATTACATTGTTCCTGAATGACAGCTTTGACAAGAATTATGTAGGTCATTGCAGGAAAAGTATTAGTAAAAGCACTGTATTTCATCATGTTTTTGAAGTTAGAGGCATACACTTTCATGTTCCTTGAAAGAAGAATTTCCCTGTAAGACTTTCTAGTGACTTGGAAACTAACAGTTTTAATAGAATAGTGTTTTCAATGTGTTTTAGTTTCAATACAACTGCCTTTTCTTCACAGTTCTGTTAGAACCAGAACTTCTTGTAAGATTCATAAAAGGATATGAAATACCTTTCCAGTGGTGACAGCTTTGTATTTCTTCTCCAACAGTGCGTCAGCGTCAAGAAGAGAAGCGACAGCAAGAAGAAACAAATCGTGTGAAGGAACGTAAACGTAAAAGGGAAAAATATGCTGAGAAGGTACTTTGATATAGAGAGGTTGCCTGTGGCAGTGATAGAGCCAGAAGAACTTCAGGATCACTGTTAGGGGATGTGGAAGCATTTTATGCCAAGGCAGTCTTAATGAGTAAACCTTGCCTTTGCTGTTGAAAGTCAGTCTGTGGCAGTCCTTACACAGAAGAGTGATATTACAAAATAAGTAGTGCATAGTTACCTGTATTTTAGTCATTAGCAACTTCAAAAATAGGGAAGTAGTGCCAATCCAAACAAACGTGACAATCAACTGATCATTAAATTGGTGACTTTATCAAGATTTTGTTCTGCAAGGACAAAATTGGAATGCAAAGGAAGCACCAAACACGGACAACACCCATATAGCTATGAGGCCTCTGTGGAACTGGGGAAGATCAGTTTGTTTATAAAAGCATCTTTAAAACCAGTGTATGAAAATTCTGAGATTTTAAGACAGGGAGGCTTTGCATTAATTAATTGGAATTTTGTGTAATATAAAGAATTTCAAGCTCACACCAAAAGGTTCTAGAAATCAAAGTAATTTTGTAAGAGTAATACTCCATTATTCCAGCTATTTTATGAAGAAAAACAAACAAAACCCTTCTTAAATTTAAAGAAGGAGCATTTAAGGGATCTGTTACCATGTCCTTTAGAAACTTGTTTCGGGAAATTCTGCATGTGGCTTTCCTTGAGTTAAAATACTGCACTAGATTTTGAGGGTTTGGGTTGCTTGTTCCCATTCTTCTGTTTTATTGCCTTTTTCATTCCTGGTATTATTTTATTTATTTTAGAAGAAGAAAGAAGATGAATTGGATGGGAAGAGAAAGAAAGAGAGCATGAACCTTGTGATCCCATTTGTTCCCTCAGCTGATAACTCCAACCTTTCTGCTGATGGGGATGACTCTTTCATTAGTGTAGACTCTGCCATGCCCAGTCCTTTCAGTGAGGTAAGACTCACTGCTGCTTTTACCCACGCGCTGTTTCAGGCCCTACATATTGTAGGATTCTTGCTGTCCTGTTACTTTAGCTCTTGTAGAGCTTTGCGTGTGTGGAGAGGTGACATGTCTTAAAAGTGAACCGTGGAAATTAAAATAGTTTATTGAAAATGCAACAGCTGCTAATAAGCTGCATTACAGCTCCTCATGTTATTTGACATTCCATTATTTCCCTCTTCACACTCTGCCTCCCTTTTCTTACAGTGAGTTTATGCCCCACCTTTCCTCCCTTCGGTCCCTTTTTCCTTTCTTACCTGGAGTCCCACTTACTTTCTTCCTACTTTCTTGTCCCTTTTTCCTGCCTTTCTCATGCTCACATTTATGACCATGTGTCCTCTTTCATACCAATACCTTCCATAGCAAGAACACTCTGCTCCTGAACCAAACAGTATCCCTCAAATAGCTCCTTGGCATTCAGATTCTTTCTAAGTACCCCTCACTAGTCTTATCTGTGTCTCCTTCTCTGCTTCCTCACTTGCTTCAGGTTCTGAATTATTGTGGTTTTCTCCTCTGGAGTTTAAATTAAAAATTCTCAGTGGCACACATCTTATTTTCCTTCATCTGTGTGTAAAGAATTGCAAGTTGGTTTTAGCAGCAAATGTGTTTTGTTCTGTGCCATGCCGAGTAAGATTTGTGCATTGTACTGTTTCTTTATTGATCCAGATTTTTATTAGCAGTAGTGGGTTAAGAATCCTGTTTTCTTTTTTGCAGTTGAAAATGCACAGTTGAACAGCAAGTTACTTAAATCTCTGCTGAGCCCATTAGTATTTTGCTTCATAACTTAACACGTATTTTCATGAACTGAAATTTAATAGGGGGTGGAGGTCTTTACGGAAGCTCAGCGTGTATATAAAGTGTGGTGTGATCAGGGAGATGATGTATCATGCTCATGCTGCTATTCTAGAGAAAATGGGAAAGAACAAGTACCAATTACTTGTGATTGTATAGTTTTTGAAGATCTTACTATTTTTGTACCCTTTCCTAACCTGAGAAGGTAATGGCTTTGTTCTCTGTCATGTGTAGATATCCATCAGCAGTGAATTACATATGGGCTCTATCCCTCCCGATGAGAGCAGTAATGACATGCTTGTGATTGTGGATGATCCAGCTTCTTCAGCACCTCAGTCAAGGGCAACAAACTCTCCTGCTTCCATTACTGGCTCAGTTTCAGATACCGTGAATGGTCAGTACTCTTGCCTTGATTTCCTACTAACATTTATTAAACCTTGACTTTGCATGGTTAAGTGATAGGTTTTCTGCATTTTACCCAGGATATATGAATGGTTGGCAAAATTTGGGAGGAAAATAATTGCCTTTTCATTGCAAAGTTACTTCTGATTTGATAGGAAATCTGTTTATAGTCTGTCATTCACCATGCTGACTTCTTTTTCTCCATTAGTTACTTCAAAACGTTGTGTCCTTTGTTCCTGTGTTATAGAGGGCTCTCCTTCCCTTAAGTTTGTTACCAAATTACAGACAACCACAGAACCATTAATCTCTAAGCTTTTCCTTGAATTTGCTGTTGTGTTAATAATTAGTTCTCTACCTCCAGTGGGTGGTTGGAGCAATTTTTTTAAGTGCAGTGTAATTTTAAATAACGTTAAGTGTTTTTAATTACTGTAGTTTTCCACAGTGAAATAAGTAGAATCATAGTTCTTGACGAGTTTCTTCAGAGATAGCAGATGGAAGATACTGCATCTCCATCTTCAAATAAGAAAATGCATCATCCTGAAGCAGAACTCCGAATCCTCCACCTCTTTGTAGGTTGGATTCCTAGTAAAACACTTCTAAGATACTGTTGCTGAAGAGTGAAGTTTTGTAAACATAATTTCTTTTCATGAGATCCGTGCCTGCCAACAGTGTCCCTGTTACTGTAAATGCTGCATAGGAACAGTATTGGTGTAACTGGTAGGCAGCTTTGGTGCTGCACTGGCTTGTGAGGCACATGTTTTAACATTCTTTCCTTGTTCAGGCGTTTCAGTGCAAGATACATCTCTCGCTGCGAGGGGCCAGTCAAGTCGAAGCCGGGGCCGTCCCAAAGGTGGCTCCAAAGGTGGCACTGGGAAAGGCAGGAGCCGGAAGTCGATCGCGGGAAGCGCGGCGGCGATGGCAGGGGCCAAGGCGGGGGCAGCGGCAGCCTCTGCAGCGGCGTACGCGGCCTACGGGTACAACGTCTCCAAAGGTACGTGGGGCAGGGCAGGCACCAGCCTACACGGAGATGGCTGCTTGCAACCTGCCAAAAGATAGGTTAAAAGTGTTGTGTTTTGGCATTGCTTGTCCGTTATATTCTGAGATCCAGGCAATACACAGTATGACATGGTAAGGGTGGGAGAGGATAGCCAGTTTCACCTCAGATGACCTTCAGTTTCATCTGCCCTTTGAGTTATCTCATACCAAATATTTTTCTTCTTGTTTTTTTGTTGGTTTTGGGGTTTTTTTAATGTGGTGTTCAGACAGATCAGATAGTGTTGTTTATGCCGTGGCTATGGCTGTGGTTTTCCTGCATTGCATCATGTTGAAGATACAGTATCACATTCCAAAACCTGTTAAACTGATGGTGATTGAGCTGCACCTGTACACAGCCCAGGGTATTACCTTAAGACATTTTGTATCTTAAGGATATCCTTATTCATTAAACTGTTGTAAGTCATGAATACAGTGGCATTAGGACTGATTGTTAATACATTGTTTGCTGTTGAAGAACCACAAATGGAATAATATGCTCATGTGGAATTTGATTCTCTTTTCCATTGCTAGGCATGTCTGCAAGTAGCCCTCTACAAACAGCAATCATTCGGCCTTCCGGACTTGCAGATTTTGGACCTTCAAGCGCCTCTTCTCCCTTGAGCTCCCCTTTGAGCAAGGGAAACAGTGTTTGTGGGACCCCCAAAAGTCTAAACCTGACCAGCAGTCTCATATCAGAAACTTCAATTCGGAAGCAAAGCAAAGGTGCCCACACCTCAGGTGGTCGGTAGTAATTTTGAACCCCCAAAGCTTGTCTGAACTGTGTTGGCTTTCAGAGTAGACCACCCTGCCAGTCGAAGGCATGCTAACAAATGCCTTGTTGCTGTCCAACATGTGTGGAAAGAAAATCAAAGCACAATGGGAGTGGGTGGTTGATGTGAGCACTTTGATTATGTGTATCCCAAAAAACTATCTTTGCAGACACTGCAAGAAGAAGGGAAGGAAGTCTGGGGTAATTGGGAGAGTGTCAGGATGTGTTTTATTGACACATCCGACAAAGATTCCCAAGAAAGCATTCAACTACTCCATGCAATATCCTGCAGCTGTGTGTGCTTGAAGTCACACCAATATACTTCCTCTCTTGTAGCCTGAGGTGGATCCCAGCATTAATTTTGTACTGTGAAATCAGTATCTGAACCCCAGGAGTATGCTGTAGAGTCACAAGAGATTTCTGTACTGGCAACTGGTCAGTAAAAGTGCAGGAGTAATTGGGGGCTATGCTGAAGATTATGTGTGATCAAAAAAAATCTTGGGTTCTTCTGGTGTGGGTCTCTGGGTTCTTTAAAGACTTGAAATTCAAAAGAAGGTGTCTCAGGTGGTTTCCAGGGAGCGGACTCTTTTCAGCACTATTTGTCAGGAAGATGTTCAGAGCTGCAGAATGCAGGGAGCACTGTCAGGCCTTGTGAGAGCAGCAGCACAGCCTCTGCTTCACACAGTGGAAGAAACCGCAGGCCAGTGATTGATTTGCATTTCAGAGTTCTCATCAGCATGTGCACTCCCTGTTCAGAATGATTTCTGTCATTTTTGAGGTGTGCAGAACTCTTAAAAGGTTAGAAACAAAACAAGGCTCTATTTGTACAAATCTCGAGAAGGAGGAAAACTGAAGCGCTGAGGAGGATTTTGTGTGCTGTTCCTCTCACTATGCCCTAGCAGAGCATGGATCTGCAGCTTGCAGTGCTGTGAGAGGAGCAATGAAAAACAATCCTGAGAGAGAGTGAGAGAGAACTGTGCCATTCCCCCTTCCAGCCAAATCCTGGGAAAAAAGTTGTCTCATATCCCAGCCATCCCATTGACTGTTCTTGCAGTGTGTTTTCCCTCCATCTTTGTGATCATCACACATACTGGCGTGGTTGAGTTCACTGCAGTGTGCGGGCGGTGGCCGTGTCCCATAAGGCTGATAGAAGGCAGTGCTGCCAGCACCCATCCATGTTCTTGTTCCCTGGTTGCTCCTTCCCCATTCTTGATGCACAAACCCTGCCCGTAGCCCCTTGCTTTGCTGTAAGCGTTGTCTGCATTGCACTGAGATTTAGGTGTGGGACAGTTGTTCTGTCTCACACATTGAATTAAGAGGCTGTTCTGCCGGGGCACTTTTCATCCCTTGAGAGAAGCAAGTTGAGTTGCAGGTCTGGGCTGTGACAGTGGAAGATGATTTCTTTTTTTATTATTATAATTTTTTTTCTGACCCCAAATCCTTTGCCTGGCGTCCTACAGTGTAGAGCGAGTGCTTCCTGTTGGTTCTGCCTCTAATTTGCACACCTGAAAATAGCAGAACTGAGCTTAGTTAGATTGATTTTTGAACAGATTTGCAGGGGATAATTGAGGGGGAGGTGATGTTTAATTAATCCATGAAGACTTCCCCCTTCCCCTTCTATTCACATGTATATATGATATTTAGAGGGAATCAGACAAATGCCAAGCCTTTTTTTCTCTTTGAATGTGCTGTCTATTTTTGTAACTGAACTTGTACATATGTATAAAGAGAGACACATCTTTCTTTTACTAACTGGAGGAGAAAATCTTAAATAAAATGGAGTGAGATAATTTTATGTAAATCAGTGTCTTTGTGGTTTTTATGCATGTAGCTGTATGAATGAGAGGATTAGGGAAGAGAGCATGGAGGGGTGTGCATCTGGAAGTGCTTCTGGAGACAAACACTGCTCAATGTAAAGCTCTAGAGTGTCTGTGCTCTGCCAAGTATCATGTTTGTAACCTCCTTCAGTTACAACTGTACCCCTATCCCAATGTTTGTATTCACTGATTATCTCATAATCTATTTTGGAGTAAGTGTGCAGCAGGTCACAAGGCAACAGAAGCAACTATAATATGTGTAATTACACAGTACCTGAACTTCAGTGGTTGAATTCAATACAGTTGATTGTTTTGAGACGTAATTCTCTATAGTTATTTCTTTTTTTTTTCCTTTTTTTACTTTCCAGTGGGAGTTAAAAGGACTTTTTAATGCAGTCTTGATCTCTGAACTGCTAGACAGTTGCATGAATTTATAATCCAAAGTGGAGTGAAAAAAAACCTATAATTTGAACAGCTTGCAAAAATTTAATACGTGCTGTCACATGCTATACTTTTGGAAGATTAAATTATTGATATTTAAAACACACATATAAAATAAAAAATACGTATTTAAGAGTGTAAATATATTTACAATATATTTATAAAAAAATTATTAAATATATTTAACATAGCATACATAAAAATAAAAAGTACTTAAAAACATTTAATCTTCAAGAGAAAACACCAAATGACATCACAAGTTGTGGCAAAAGCAATGGTAGCCCATCTGCTTGCACAGTTTGTGTCAGGCCAAGAAGTTCAGGAAAGATTTAACATAGCTGTAAAATAAATGAACTGCTAGATCATACTCAGTTCAATTTCTATAAGACATTAAATTTCAATATTCTTGGTATTATGCACCATAGGAGAACAGATCCTGTGATAGTAATCAGGGAATTAGGAAAAAATCATGTGATGGCTGTTTCTTGTTTTGGGGAAGGATATAGTGCTACAAAGACAAACACTGGGAATTTTTTTAAGAAGCTAGAGGTAGTTTTGTAATTAATATCTGGGGAACACTTCTATTGAAGTGAGCAAATGAGTGTGCACACTGAAGCTTTGTTCTTTAAAATGTCACTCTGAGCATCTTTTCACTCCAACTGTGTGTTATGCACTTACGTGGATAAGTGTCAGAGAGAGATCAAGGTATTTGCTAGAGGTAGAAACTGATTGAATGAACTGAGTTTGTGTTTTAAGCTGGAATGGTGAAATAGCTGTCAGTATGGTTTGGGGGATGTTGGGAGTGTTGTGTATTCATCATGCTAGTTAATTGTAGCATTTTACTCACTGATTACTACAAAACTGTTAAATACAGTTCACTGATCAATGCTACTACTGAAGACATTTAAAGGTGATAATTTTCTTAGGTCCTGAGAAGTTAGAACTTAATTTAAAAGTGCTGTTGTGTCCCAGCCTCACACACATTTTTGTAGTTTAGCCTACAAGGATTGTCTAGTTCAGAAGTGTCCCCAAAACACCTTTTGTCCCCTAGCCTGCATTTTCTCTTTCCTATTATGGCTCAAGTCTGCTGTCCTCACCCTGTAGTCAGCCACTAAATTTCCTTTCCTTATTATGCAAAGAGATAAACAGGTTACTGCAGGATGATTTGAACCTGGAACTGCTTTAATTCTTCACTTCAGAGTATTATTGCTGCACTGTCCAAATGTAGTGTTATTTCTGTGCCTTCTCCCCTCTCTGTTGCATGCTTTCCCCACCACAATGTCCCTGCTCTTCGCTGTCCTGTGTTCCGTTTGTAGAAAGCTGCCTGTCCGCCTAGAGCTGTATCTTGCTTTATTTCCATATTCCTGAAGTATTTCCTTTAGCAGCATTTCCCAGTGGGGGAGGCACGCAAAGCTCAGTGGGAAAGCTCCATGCAGCAGGAATAGGGATCTGCACTACTCTAGCTCAGGAACAGCCAGGCTGCAGCTGAGGGGAGGAAGAGCACTAGTAATTAAAATCACTCTGGGGCAGGATGTGGATCAGTGTAATTTGGGAAGTGCTGCCCTGTGACCACTGCGCTGCCTGTCCTGTCCTGGTCTCCTCAGTGGAGCGAGCTGGCCTGCTTCTGCTCCCAGATGGACTTACAGGCTCCTCAGCTTCTCACTTCTGCCTCCATCTTTCTTTTTTTGTTGACTCTCCGGTCTGAAACACACATTATAACTCTCAGGGAGCCTTACAGGCATGTCTTGTGCTCCCCTTCCTGCTCGAGGAGGGATGGTGGTGCACGCCCTGCTGTCCTTTGGAAATTTGTGTTGGAGTGGCTGGAAAACAATTTGTAGCTCACTACCCAAAGGGATGCTGCTTGCATGTGAAGTATAACTGAGACATACTTGCTAAAATAAAGGTAATCATATCTTACACTCCTAGAATTGTGAAGGATTTATTTTTTATTTGCAGCCTGCACCAGTTGCATAGCAGTGAATGAGAGGGGAAGGGATGATTCAGCCTTTCTCTCAGGAGCATCTATTAGGACAATGCAGATGGCCCAGCTCTCAGATTCAACCAGTAGATCTGAAGAGTAAACAAGCTGTCCTTATAGCACTCACATTAGCATGTGCTCCTCTGAAAAGCATCCAACAAATGCCTCTTGAAATGGAGGAATGCATGATAAGATGAGTTGGGTCTCCTCCAGCTTCAGCCTCCTCTTCACTCCTGCCTGCCCCCTCAGAAAAGTGAAGTTACTCCCAAGCTAATGGGCCTTCCAGGAATTTTGTACTCTACTCTATTTATAGAACGTTCTTCTAGGGGCATATGAGGGAATTCTTTTGCATCCTAAGCATGAGGAAGTGTTTCAGTACTCAGGTATGAAACAATGACTCCTTTCTTCCTCAGCTGATGAGCATCACTGATAGAATGAGGTAGGGGAAGAAAACATTGGAACACCACTTTTGTGTCTTGAGTTTCCCGTGGACTGTCTCTTCCTTCTTGGTCAGTATTGCTGATTCTCTTAGGTCTGCTATACTTAACAGGAGACCATGTGAGCTTCTAAACATCCAAGCCCTACAGTATCCCTTGTCATCTCTGTGACTTTTTTTTGCAAGCCATTGTTTTTTTTCCTCCCTGTCCTCAACCTTATCCAACTCTTCTTAAGACCCAAGTGTTGTCTTCGCTGCTCTTGGTTGGCAGGGGAAATGCTTCTGTTACTTAAGGTGTTAATTTTTTAATGTGTGACCCTTATCCCTTGTTGTGAGGACTGTGAATTAAGATAAAGCTAAGCATACAAGAAAAACTCCTACAGTTGCTCAGAGATTAGAACTTACTTGGAAATTTACTACTGGTTTGGATTGTCTCACAAAACTGATTTTTGGACTATTTGTTAAATTTATTCAAATTTTCTTATTCATAACAAGAAACTAGCAGCTTTTTTCTCCAGATATGTTTAAGAAATGCTCTCCTATTAGGTGAAGCAAATCCTGTTAATCTCACCTCTCATCTATTCCTTTAGTTCCTCTGATGTATCCCTACATCTTAACTTCCCAAATGGGTCTTCCTGCAGGAAGAAATACATCACAGGTGGGAGCCCTCCCTCCGTACCATGGTAAGACGTCATCTGTCTTTCAGGTGACTGTCCTTCAGGTTTCTTTTCAAGTGTGGTGTTACTGTTTCCCTTGATGTTACAGTGGAGTTCAAACACAGAAATTCTCATTTTTATTCAGTTTAGTGAGTACATCATTTTAGAATTTTGCAGCTGCTGTGTAGACAAGTGGTTTTATGACACTTGTTCTTCAACAATGTTCCTGAAGAACTCCCCTCCCAGGTGAGCTCTTTGCTGAGGAAGAACATTTGTGTTTGCTGGGAACAACTATTCTCTAATTCACAACTTTCTGTAATTCAAGTAACTTTTCTCCATAGACAAGTCAAAACTTGTATCAGGATTGGTCTAAACCCCTCTGAGTTCCTCACAGAAGTGCTTCCACAGCAGTCACCTTTGGCAGCCCTTGCCCTCCCCACAGTCAGTCGGAAGCAGCAGTGCAGAGTGCCTGTCTGTATTTCACTCAGCCTATGGAAGGCTGATGGGGTTTTTTTAAGAATGGGAGAGTCAGCAAATTTCACACGTAGTTGGCTGAACGTTGCTTTGGGTTTTTTTTAAACTACATTAAGCTTTTTGGCGTGTGACTGCAATTAGCTACGTGCTGATCAGCGGAGCGTGCTGCTGCACAGTAAATGCAATGTCACGTGGCCCGACACACCCTGGAGTGACACTTCATCGTCTGTGACAAAGCTCCCAAGTTTTCCTTTGCAAACAGAGGAAACAGAAGAGATGTTCAGGCTATATGAACCTTCAGGGAATTTTGAAAACTAAGCCAAAAGCCTGCTTTGGGGGGTTACTCCATGCATCTGGTGGGTGCTAATGGGAGGGCCCTTCTGAGTCTTGTTTTTCTTGCTGTTCCTGGTCTTTCCATAGAGTTGATGTGAACGCTTTCTTGAGCAATGTCTGCGTTCCTGCAGACCTCTCCTTGCCATTTAATCTAGATTTTTCTTTGATTTAATCTTACTTACAGTCACAGTACTATGGTATTTCATAGAACTATAGAATGGTTTTGGTTGGAAGGGACCTTGAAGATCATCTAGTTCCAAGCCCCTTGCCATGGGCAGGGACACCATTTTTCTTGAAGTGCATCTCGAAATAGCTCTAAAGGTGCCTAATGGGACGTTCCAGTCTCTGGATTTCAACACAGTAATTCAGCTTCTTGATGTCTGTTTGTCCAGATGACTGCAGTCTTTCATCGTTCTCTGCATGTTCAGAGTTTGGAAGAAATTACTGTAACTAACTTGCAGTCATAATTTTACTGAGATATTTATTTAATCTGGTTAGCTCAAAAAAATAAATTCTTCTTAGTGTTTTAGTAATTTGACACTCAGAACAATTCCAATTGACTAATTGAAAATTTACTGACATTGTGATGCTGAATCTGTAATGCACAAGGAGGTTTTAAAACAGTATTGACTTGGGACTGGAAGTCCTGACAAATCTGTTTATTGGCTGCTGTGAAGTGCTTTATAGGATTTTGAAACACACAATCATGAGCTTTGCAGCTTCCCTGGCTTTGATAACTTGCTGTTAGCATATGCAATCAGGGGTATATATTGTATAATTAATGTAATTTGGTTTCACTGCAGTTTGCTGTCCTTGGTATCATTGTGTCTGCCTGGAATCAAGTAACTAAATACTAAGAGTGAGAACTGGTTTGGTAGAATATGCACAGATTAGAGAAGCCCAGCTCTGCCTTGCAGTGATATAATTGATAACATATGAGAAAAGTAATGTTGTTTAAATTTTTAATTTAAACCAGATCTCATGTTTGAGATGTTACAGAAGACAACACAAGTGAGAAGTTGGAACCGACATCAGCTAAAGGAGCTTGAGAGACTGCAAGAAATTTGAGTGATGCCTATAAAACAAGAACACCCCAAGCTATATGGAAATATTTCTCTGCTGAGCTTAATTTTTAGTTGCTTTCGTATGTGAAAGTTTAAGAATACTGAAAGCAAATCACTAAACTTGCAACCACACGGATCTTCACTGAACAACAGCAAACATGAGAGTTTCCATGAAAATATGAGATGACTCTTGCATGTTTGCATCAGGATGTAGTGCTGATTACAGGAGCACACATTATCTTTTTTCCAGCGTAGTATCTCTGAACACCCAATGTACAGTTCCGAGTACTGTGAAAAACATCATCCCTCAGTATTTCACAGTGTGCTTTGAAAGTTATTGCACACTTTTAAAATCATATTCTTGATGTCTCAGCTCCCTGTCTGTACAACAGAAATGGTACCTCTTCACAAAGGTCTCATGATGAGGAATTTAAGCTTGCCAAAGTGCCACAGTGATTTGTAGATGTTGCTATAGTGATATGCCAGAGAAAAGTCAAAGTGGGGAACAGTCCCCCTACATTTGTGTGCATAAAGGCATAAACAAATATAGGACCATGCAAAAGAAAAAGGAACTGTTGCTCATTTTTAACATACTCCCATCAAATGAAATGAGGCAGCAATCCTCTGGGAAAAAAATTGTGGATATTTATTCTGAATGAGGCTAGTCCCACAGTTACTTTTTTCCCTCAGTCCTGAACTTATCTGCCCTCAAATTATAGGATGTATTCCCAGGAATAGATTCAGTATATTTGTAGTTTAGGGACAGAAATGCTGCCAGAATCAACTGTGCTGTGCAGCAGCAAGAGACACTTTTATCTGGCTCCTGCCTAACATGTCCAGAGGTAATTGAGTCTCTTAACAGTTGCTGTCAAAGGAAAGATGAAAAGCAGCGTCTATCATAGCTGTGGGGAGTTGGGCACTCCTGCGCTTCTCCCTCTCTAAAAATGGGATTGTGTGTTTGTGGAGAGAAACAACTTGAAGTTAAACACACCCCTGAAAGCAGAGCAAAGAATGAGTGCATGTATAATCTGAATTTATGTATAATCAAAGAACCTGCTAGCTGTTTGAAACATACTTTTGGCTCAATTTTCCTTGAAGAAACGGGTACTTCACTGGAAAACAAGAATAAGTGAGAGATTTCAGCCCGTGACGCCAGTTGCAGCCCCGTGAGGCCAGAGCTGCTGACCCCAGCTGTCTGTAACAGGATCTCGCAGCCCTGTGCACCTCCAGCACGTCCAGCAGCGTGCCAGCCGCAGTCCTGGCAGGTCACTTGCAGCGCTGGCTGTCACTTGCTGCTGTGACACGTGGAGGCACACGTGTCAGCGCAGCAGGGTGGGCAGGGGTGGGCAGCTCCTGCCTTTCCCGGCCGGCCCCAGGGGCCAGGGCAGCGCCTGCTCCCTCCCTCCATCCCTCCCTCCATCCCTCCCTGCCTCTCGTAGCATCACGCGCTTCCTCGGTGCGGACTCGGACTTCGGAAAGGCTGGTGCGCCGTCTAGACAAGGAGGGGATAAGAAGCTGCTCTTAAAAGTTTGTTTTCTAAATGTTTTCAAATGTCACATATGCTTCGTGTAGACAGAATTTAACATCAGCCGGCTGGCTGCGGTTGCCCCCCGGGCGGTTCGTTTGTAGACGAGGTTATAATTGCTGTAAGTGGGCTGGATGTGCGTCTGTGGAATGACTTCCATATTGTCTGTGCTGGTGGTGTCTCTCAGGCCACAGCCTCAGTTTAAGGCAAAGCAGAGAGCTGAGGCCAGGAAGTAGTGAAACTCAGTGCTCACGCCATCCTCGACCATTCCCAGCCTCCCGTGCCCGTGGATGCGGGCACTGGGGCGGGTGTGGTGCTGTGCAGATGAGCCCATCGTGCGGTGTGTGTGTGCGGCAGCGGAGCTCCCGGTGTGCAGAGACGTGCGGCTGGAAGGGCTGGATGTGCAGAGCGTGGGCGGCTGCCCGGTGTGTCAGTGCTCTCTGCTGGCAGGGCACAGGTGAGCTGCACATACACAGTGTGTGCCCAGCCAGCTCAGGTGCAGGTTCATCATGTTTCTGAAAGTCTGGCTTGCTAACCAGCACGGGTACATGAAACCTCTCCTCTCCAAAAGTCACCCTCTGACTTGCCTCTCCGTGAGTGAAACACTTACAGATTTCCAGGTGCCTCAATAGCTGGTACCTGCTTGTGGACAAAGCAGCGCTCTGGGGCTTGCTCCTGCTATGTGAGCCTGCTGGATTTGGATAGTGGGAAAAAAATTTTCCCTTTCCTTTGGTGACAGGAGTTTTAAGTGCTGGTAGCTATCAAGTATCTCTTCAGCTGTCAGGCTTAGGCCAAATTGATCCCTGGTGGTTTTAATTGAAGCTTCATGGAAATGAATCCTTTTAAAACGGTGAGGTGAGGGAGGCAAAAAGCAGCGTAAACAGGAGGACATAAGAGAGAAGTCTTTGTTCTTGTGTTCCCAGAGCAGCCCAGCGTGGTCTGGGAACAGTGTGGTGTCCCCAGCTAGGAAAACAGCACCTCTGTCTTTGAACTTCCCTGACCTTTTACGTTATTTCAGTCTCATTCTCTAGAGTTCAAGGTACTGGCTGTGCTTCAGGAATTCACAAGCATAAACACTCATCAGTGTGGCTGGCACTACGATGAGATGAAAAGGGAGCTGAGAAAGGATAAAACACATCCAAAAGCCAAACAAAAAGTGTACAGGGTTTGTAAACAAAGCATGTAGAGCTTCCCCAGTGCTGCCCAGAATGCCCACTTCCTTCCGCCCTCCCTCCCCTCCAGGGCTCAAGGCTCCTTCAAAGCCACAAGGGACTCCTCATAATTTTAATACAGCATATAAATCTGGGAGGTTTTCACCTAAGCCAAGGCAACTAGTTAGTAGGGAATTCCTAAGTCCTTTGAGCAGCAGCTAATTTTGCTGCATCTGTAGTTTTTCCACAGCCTGACTGTAAACCAATTTTGTTAATCCCTTCCTGTTCCTCCCATGCACAGGGACTGATTCTGTACTGAGCTGGGCTGAGTGCTGGTGGCACATCACTGCTCAGTCATGCACTGGGACTGCACTTTTTTGTGCTGCATCAGTCCCTGAGTTCTAAAAAACACTCTTTGGATTTGGTGCTGCTGAAGTCTGTGCCATGTCATGAAAAGGTGAGGTCCCAAAGTGAGAAAGAAGTCTGACTCAAGAACATCTCCCATCCAAATTCTGCTCATTTGTTTTCCCTTCTGCCTTTGGGCTGAAATTACTGCACCGAATGTGATAAAACCTGATTTAAAGCTTCAGCCCTAGATTGACTACCAGGTTTTGGGACATGTCAGCAGTGCCCCCATTCTGATGCTGAACTATCTGGAATGTCACATGGAGAAGTCAGAGCACACAGGTGACAATGTCTGGATACTTCATGCAAAGTCTGTCTCCCTTGTCCTGGCACAGCTGTACACCCAGCAGACCCTCTTTCTTTCCCCTGATTTCTTTCCCCTCCAAGCTTTCCTGGTAGCAGGAGCAGAAGAATAGGCTGCCACCAAGCCAGATGTGGTTTCTGGACATCCCCACCCTGTGTTCAGTGTGCACAAAGTGCCTGTGCTGCAAGAGGGGTGCTGGCCAGCACAGCCTCTGCAGGCTCCCTCACACGGGAGCACCGCCTGCTCTCGCTGGCTCTGGCTGCAGGGGCCGACCTGGAGCAGTGATAAGTGTTCTTTGGGGGTTTATCTCTTGTTATTCCTCTGCCTGTGGAACATCTGGAGGTAATTAAATCCACATTTCAGCCTGCCTCTTGAGCAGCAAGCAGACACATATGGAATAACATGTGCTCCATACAACCAGATGCAGTTCCTGTAACAGATGCCAAATCCAGCACGTGCGATTCCCTGTGACTTGCAGGCCACCTGCAAGACTCTCCCTGCCACACATGGCAGAGCTCCAGAGAGCCTCTCAAGCCTGTGGGCATGCATGCAGAGCTGCACCTTCCCCCTTCAGTTCCTCCTGGCATTGAGATCCTGGGCTGGCTCCTCAATAGCTTTCAAAGGTTGTGCTGGCCCCACTCTTGGGATGATCAAATGTACATTCTCCTCAGGTAGACTTAACCAAGCCATTGGCTGCTTTCACACCTATTTGTGGAAAGCTGGTCTGTTTCCTCTCCTCTTCCCTCTCCTACCACCTCCTTCCCTTGCCAAACTCGGTGCATTTATTGTCATGAGACACAAATACAAGTTTGGTCTCATTAATTTTCTGACCTGGAGAAGTACATGAAGCACAGGTAAGTTCACACCTTGGAGATACTATATTTAAACTATATTTTTACTAAAGCTGGAATCATTTTGGTAGATTTACCTGTTCTGGACACTCCACCTTGAAACTGCCATGATACTGCAGGTCCTAAAACCAGAGATTTTTTCTCTTTGTTTGGTCTTCTCTGAATCCTTTTAACATCGCTGAGTTTCCTTATCTTTTCCCCTGCCCTTTTAAGGACCATTTGCCCTCAGAAGTGCTTTAACATATGAAGGCTGGGGCTGGATTATCTGTTATCATCTACTTTATTTAGTTGGCTTGTGCCACTGCAAAGCAGCTGGGTAGGTTCTGTCTTAATGTACTCAAGGAAACGGTGACTCAGGCCCATGTTCCAGGACTGTGTGGGAACTGCTGGGCAGGAAAATGGAAAAGGCTGAAGAAGGAACTGAAATCATATGAATTGTGCTGGTTTCAGACTTGGGAAATATGCAATTGATAGCGCTTGTGAATGTGTTTCCATTGCAATTGGTTTCTAATATGAGGTGACCTGATAGGCACAAGCTTGTCATAGGGAAGTCAGAGAAAACTGCATGTGTCAGAGGAAGCCGCTGGATAGGGAAGCATCTCCAGAAGTGTCTGCCAACACTGGTAGTCCCACCCTCTGACAATGGTGGGTGTTTTTTCCCAGGCCAGCTATCAGTGGAAGAGCTGCCAGAAGCTGAAGCTGCACCCTCAGCCAGCTGCTTTGCTTGGGCTGGCACATTAGGGCACGGGGAGAGGAAACCTGCCACTGTCTGTGTGTGTCACCACTGACCTGGCACTCCCAAGTGCCATGGTTGTGAGGCTGCCTCCAGGCAGCAGTTATATTCCTCCCACTTGGTTCATCAGAGGCAAGCAACCCCCACCTTTGTGTAGAAGTACAAAGTCTGGGCATGTAGCAGATGTTGCAGGGTGCCATCTCTCTTCACTCACATGGCCAAAGTTCAAATCTGGGATGTTAACCTTTTAAATTCATCAACTGACCAAAACATGACAGGTTCCCAGGCTCACAGGGCACAATAAAAGCCTTGGGAGAAAGAAGTTACATGATACCTCATTGTCTTACTGCATGGAAGATGCAGTGACAGGGTGACAGCAGCAAGCTGCTGTATTCACTACTTCTGATGAGAAAATGGGGTCCTTTTCTTGGAAGTCCACTACAAAGAATTCCTTGGGAAGAAAATGGTAGTTCAGTGGAGTAGTGTACCTGTGCTTAAAACAGTGAAGTTTTTCAGGGCAGAAATAAAACCCACTGAAGGAACATTCCTAGTGCAGCTGGGTTGTTCACAAGCATTCATTACTTGTCTTTTACCACATGTGGAAGGTCATGGGGCCAACCCAGGCTATGCAGGACAAAGCAAGGGACTCTCCCTGTACAATGACAATGCAGGTTGCTCAGTGCACATCTGATATTAATTCCTGTCAGTGGCATCTTTGTGCCTGTGAAGATTTGAAAGGTGTGAGGATGGTTTTGTTTTATCTGGAGTTATTCTTGAATCTGACCCCACTCTTACACTAGTAAGGGAGTGTTTCTGTGCAGGTGAGTTGAATCTTTAATTTTCCAGCTGGAGGATACCCCAGCCCCTATGGTACAGCTGCTCAGCAGAAGTGAGAGCCTCTACAGGAGAGTGAGTGTACTTTTCTCTAGCCTTTATCCCTGAAACATGCAACTGCCTTTAATTAGTGGTGTATTCAGTTGTTTCAATTAGTTTTCACTCTGTCACTCAAGGAAGGTTATTGTGGTAGGTACAGTGATCTGCTGGTGCTGAGGGAGCTGGTAACTAGAGGAGTGGGAATGTGCACATTACCCCTATACACACCACGTGGGGCACGAGGCAGAAGAAAAATAACTGACTCCCTTACTGCAGCCAGCAGATCTGGCTGCAGCTGCAGTTTCTTGTCCTTCCACTATTACTTCTTGGAAACAGCAATGCCAAGTTACACTCAGAATGAAAATCCTTTAACCTGCCAAGGAAGAATTACATTTCTGTGCCTGCCCTGCAGTGTTTGGAGGGCTGGCTTGTGTCTGTTGTCAGTACCAGCACCCCACAATCAACAAGAGCTGGAAAGAGAAAGTAACTGAATCCCGTTTTCTTAAAGGGAAAGAGTCAATTGGTTTCTTCCGCTAGATCTGGCAGAGGCAGGCTGCTTAGCAGCAAGATGATGAAAAAAACCAAACCAAACCCACAAAAAAATCCATAGGAACTTCAGTAGCATTAGCAGTTAAGGCTTTGTTAAAAATAAAAAAAAAAAAAAAAAAGACTTCTTAGTTTGAGCTGTAAGTCAGTAAAGAAAAAAGACCAACACCAAAGTACATGAGACTGACTTTGTCAGTTTGTTTTATTACTGGGCACAGCACCGTACCACTTCATATGCATACAAGCCACAGTAATACAAACAGTCCCTAGCCTTCTTTATAATTAAAAAAACACATGGTATTTGGGAGGAGTCAACAGTCCCGGGGGTCAGCTCTCAAGAGCGTTTTTGCTACAGTTGAAGTAGCAGCAGTTTTCTCATAAAATACTGTGGGTTTTCATGCTGTTAATATGTGAAACTGAAAAGTCTGAGCTCTCAGCAGTACCTCTGCTTAATGTGATCAAGGCAGGCTTTTCAGCAGCTCACAGGCTTACAAGTATGCTCAGTCATGGTCCTCTGCAGTCAAATGGAAGTGTGCTGGACAGACAGCCCTGTATGGAACTAGAACCTGCAAATGTTTCTACAGAAACCCACGTCATCCTGAAGCACCAGAGGTGCTCCAGTACAGGGCTAGTTAAAACTCTCCTGCATCCTGGCAGCTTTCCTGCAGCCAGCACAGGCTTCCCACACAGGCAGGACCATTTCTTACAGAGTCAGTTACATCTGTAGCAGCACAAGGTCAGTGAAGCTTGGAAAAAAGCTTGTCATTAAAGCAGGCTTAGCTCCTCAGAAAACGGATTTAAAACTAGAAGGCACAAATGCAAGGTTAAGTGTGGGCTGCATCCCACTGTGGCATGTGAGTAGTTCAGATACCCCTCCTAAGAGGAAATATAACACATAATAAATACAGTATGACATTTTAGAAAATAAGTGCATTACTGTGATCCTTCACAACGTAAGGAAGTAGGATCCACAAGAGCATAAAGAGGCCTGTTCGCTTAATATTGCACAAACATTCTAAAATTTAGTGTCAGGTCATTATACTGGAGGTGGGACAAGGCAGGGGAAAGAAAAAAAAAAGTTTTATTTGGCAGAATCTGCCAAAGTCTCCACCACCACACAAACAGCTTTTTTGCCAATCTGAGGTAGAATTACATATATACTGCTTAAACCCAGTCAAGTCCTGCTCAACTAGTCTTCAAAGAAAAAAAAAAAGAAAAGAAAAGAAAAAAGAGAAAGTGCACAGAATAGATGAGCCTCTTTCTCTAAAGAAAATGAGTGCCTCAGGTTTGACTCCCGGAAGCAGGTCCTACAGAGCAGAGTTCCTGTGAAGATCCCAGCTCTCCATCTGGAAAGCAGTGATGGGTATTGTGATGCTACAGATAAGGAGTGTAACAGGTACTAATTGCAAGTCCTATAGCAAGCGATTTACTCTCCACTTCCTCCCTCCCCAACTACTTGCTAATTCTCCCTTCATTCACTCAGTCCAGCATATTTTATCAGAGTTAAGATTGTCTCCACTGCTTTCTCCCTTATGTCCCTTCTACTGAACCCTGCAAAAACAATTCCTATTTCAACCCTTAGACTTCTGAGGGACACTTGCAGTTTCTTCTAGAGACTCCTCTGTGTAGTATAGACACGGCAGGATGGAAATTAGAGCCTCTTCGATGGAGAAGAGATGTTTATCCTCTGCTTGAGGACAGAAGTAGCGCATAAAGTCTGCCAGTCTCAGCAAGTACTCAATGTTGTGACCAGCACAACCACTTGAGACAATGATTTGAGCCGCAATGTCTTCTTCAGATGCTGGGCCGAGGTAAGAAGGGTTCTGGGGTGTTGCAATGTAAACAAGAGCCAGGATGGGTTCCTCTGCATCTTTCTCCTGAGGGTGGAACTTCACCAACTTGGTGTCATAGCCTCCCAGGACAGCTTCTCGCATGTTGAGATACTCGAGCGATGCAGCAATTTGTTCCCCACGGACTTCATAGGCTACACCCCACGTGCACGCCTAAAAGTGAAAGAGCAGGGAGGTTATGGGATGCTGTAAGTGCAGCGGCCTGTCCACCCGCCCGCTGATGTTTCAAATCAAAGCTCCCTTACTCTGGAGGATCCCCGCACAACTGATAACAGGGCAGAGCAGGGTAAAGCATCCCACAACCCCCCCACGATCCCGGCGGGGCTCAAGAGCACTCGGCCGCCGCCGCACCTTTCTCAGTGACGACGTGGGCACCCCCCGCCCCGGCCAGGTCCCAGCGCCCCCGGTACTCACCCCGCAGTCCTCCAGCAGCGTCACCACCCGGCCGGGCTGTGGGCAGAGCAAAGGCACTGCGGTTAGAACCGAGCCGAGCCCAGCCGTGACCCCGGCGCCCCGCGGCCCCCCCGCCGCCGTCCCCCCTTACCGTCTTCTCGCTGCCGCGGTGGAAGGTGTCTCCCTGCCAGAAGCGGCGGCTGTAGCCGCGGATGAAGCCCACCTTGCGCGACGTGAACTCGAATCCCGGCCTCCACACCAGCGAGCCGTACCCGAAGATCCACACCGGCGCCGCCAGCTCCGCGCCCTCCGCCTGCCCCGGGGCCGAGCAGGAGAGGGGCGGGCGTGGCGGCGGCTCCGGGCGCTCCTCGGGACGCTGCGGGTCTCGCTTCATGTCGGGGCTGCAGCTGCGGGCACTGTCAGCTGCTGGTGGCGCGGCTTGGCCGCCGCGGCGCTTTAAAGGCGGCCCCGGCCCCCGCCCCGCCCCGCCCGGGTGATGCAACGAGGGCGGGAGGTTTCGCGGCGCCGCGCGTGGGGCAAAGCGGGGCTCGGGTTGCGTCAGGCGGCGCTGCCCGGCCCGGGGTCGGCCTGTCCGGCCGCGCTGGGGGCGAGATTCCCGCCTGCCGTGCCAGGGGAACAGCCGCTGCCAGAGCACAGAGGCCGCCGGAGCGGAGCGTGCCGTGCCCAAAAGGGAGAAGCCGGGGTGGAATGAGCGGGCCAGCCCTACTCAGCAGCCTGCCCCACGCTCCCGGCTTTGGCTTTAGCCCAGAACCTGAGGTGCTGCGTTGGAAAACCAAGCAGTTAATATTTAACAGGGTGAAGCGACAGCTCCTGACATCAGCAGGGCCAAGGCGTAAGGCACATAGGGGGAACAGAATAATAACATTCACACTAATGCAAGGACATGGTGCTGAATCCAGCTGCGTGAGTGCATTTTCCCTGGTACTGTATCCAGGCCGGAGTGCCAGCTTGTAATACATGACAGTTGTTACGTGGATGGGTGCAAGTGCTGTCTGTGTATGGGGTGGACACCAGCTGTCAACCAGCTTTAGGCAGGTTGTGACAACTAAAGAGGTGGACTTCTACATTGCAAAGTTACTCATTTTGGTGAGAGAGGAGGAGAAAGAATGAGAAGCAAAATCACTGAAGTGTTTCTCATTATTGTTCTTGTCCTTTGCACCTAATCAATCTAAACAATCTATTTACAGTCTTTTATTTAGTTTCCTGTTGGTCGCCATCCAACTGGCGCCCACCTTTCCATCCCACTGAGCAGGGCATTGCAGCTACAACACCCACAGCCTGTGGTGGGCGCTCCCTGTACTGTGGGGTGTTCACCACGGGTGACAAGAGTCTGCACGGCTCTCACATCTGCCCTGCTGCTCCATGCCTTACACATCATGTCCTTTTCTCCTGCCCTGCACTACTGACTCTCTGACTTGTCACTGTGGATGACCCCTCACAAGGTCAGCCTTGTAACGGAGCCCAGAGCTCCTTCATTTTCCTCTCCACTTGTGCTTTTCCCAGTCACCTTCTCTGTCTTACTCAGGCTCAAAGGTATGGGGTTGGCATGGCATGCTCCCAGCCCTTCACACTACACACCCATGCTGGCGCAGGCTTGCAGCCTCTTAATCCTTTCCTGATGGTCCCTTTCCATAGGCCGAAGGTGAATCCATCACCTGTTTGTACAGCTGCTGCATTCAGAGGCCTTAGTCGGACCAGAAAATGTTCCAGAAACTGTTCTTATCAGCTGTCTGTATCAAAGCTCTACTTGGCAAAACAAGAAATAAATCTCTAGTCTTACATTTTTTTCAGTCTTGTGGCTCCTGTCCCCTGACATAAAAGACTCCTGCCTTAGCAGGAGTTTGTCAGTGCTAAAATGATGTGGCCTTTCAATCAAGTGAAACCAGTGTCATCTGGGAATTAAACCAGTCCTCTGTGTCCCATTGTATATGTAGAGCAAGTGTATATTTTTCATATTTAGTTTTTTTTTTCCTGCTAAAATCACGGAAATTTGAGCAAACCTCCAATACGTAGTGTTAACAGAAGCATTAAAACACTTGTCTGTAGGTGCATCCTCATTATTAAGAGCACAAAAAGAGACAAATCAGTCTAAAAGATAAGCTGAATAAACTCTTGCTAGGTTCTAGTCTTAGTAACACCAGTAAAAAAAAATCTGACCTCTTTCTTCAGCTTTGCCCAGGATGTGAATTTTATCCATCATCTTGGTTTGTTCAGTCTGGAGGAGTCTGAGGGGAGACCTTATTGTGGTCTCAACATCCTCATGAGGGGAAGCAAAAGGTCAAGTGCCAGTCTCTTCACTCTTGTGACCAGGGACAGGACTTGAGGAAACATCATGAAGCTGAGTCAGGGGAGATTTAGGTTGGTTATCAGGAAAAAGTTTTTAATCCAAAAGTGGTTGAGCACTGAGACAGGCTTCCCCAGGAAGTGGTCACAGCACCAAGCCTGTCTGGCTTCAAAAAGTGTTTGAATAACGCTCTCAGGCACATGGTGTAATTCTTGGGGTGAGGGCCAGCAGTTGGACTCGATGATCCTGATGGGTCCCTTCCAAGTCAGCATCCTCTGTGATTCCATGATCTGAGAAATGCACTGGATTATGCGTGTGTGACAAACAAAGCTCTAGGTATCTTATCTGCTGGTACAAAGCTAAGGAAAACTGGACCAAGACATTAAAAATTATGCCACTGGGAGGTGACTGTATGCTTGCTGGTGAGGGAGAAAAATTGCTCCTTTCCTTTGCAGAGCTGTCTCATTTGTGTGTCTGCCTTTGCCAAAAGGCTCTGCTGCATGGCTAAGCCAGATTTGCAATGGAGAGCCAATGTACACAGCAAAAGCCTTGGGGACCAGCTTCAGATCCCACACCAGTTAAACACTACAGGTCTCTGCTCCCTGCAGTGCTGTACAACCAGATCAATGAGGTATGAGGTTAGAAACTCCTTTTGAAGTCCCTGATTTTCTTGTGTAAATTGGGAAATTGCTCCATCATTAGGAGCAGAGCCTGGGGAAAGGCTATTATTGAAGTTGTAGCATAAACCAGAGGTTAAAATTTTTTTGTTGTTGTTCTTTCAAGCTTTCTTTCATTCATTTCTTATGTTG
This sequence comes from Eopsaltria australis, assembly GCA_034509425.1. NCBI lineage: Eukaryota > Metazoa > Chordata > Aves > Passeriformes > Petroicidae > Eopsaltria > Eopsaltria australis. The sequence continues at coordinate 4,517,256 of JAVTVJ010000241.1, forward strand.
ACTGTACCTTCACTGTACCTTGGCTGAATAAACCAGGGGCATGAGGAGCAAATGTCTGAGCAGAAAAGATGTCTTGCAGACAGTATAGGTGCAGCTACATAAATGAAGCAGGTGGGTATAAAGGAGAGGGTTTAGTGTCTCTTGGCATTGTTGGAGCTTGTTTTCAAAAGGCCAGGGGGATAGCCCACCAAGCTCAACCACAGGAACTTTCAAACAGGTGTGAGAGAGGATGTGGAGCAGCAGTGGAGTTAACTGTTAGGGAACATGATGTAGATTTTGTAGTACAACAAAAGGAGATGGAAAAAAACCATAGGATTTCAACAGTTTAAAAGTGCCTAAGGGAAAAAGAAATGAAATATAATAGTCATACTCTATTAATATAATAATTTTTAAAACCCTTTACACCAGTAAGAATGTTTACTTTGGCCAGGAGCCTTTGGGAGAGAGAAAAAGTCAATCACAGCTTTATTTGTTACTCCTGAAACAAGTTTTTCCAGGTTTCAGGCAAAGGAGGAGCTGGTTTCTCTTTAGCAGTGTGTGCTGTGCTTCCCCAGAGCAAGCATTCCCATGTTAGTGTGGGTGACCAGCAGTGCCAGGGCTGCCTGTTTTTCAGGATCATGGTGAGTCACCTTAAAGCCAGAGGAACCAACAACAGGGCTGGCATGACACACAGCAGTGGCTTGTGTGTCAGGCTCTTATTTACTTCAGTAAACTGAGGGCACGTACTGGCTCTTACCAAAAGTTGTTCTGTTCAGAAAATATCTGCTGGGGATAGGAGGATTGCCAGATCATTTCCAGATACCACCACACCTTCCAACAAATTGGCACTGCTTTCCCCTCTACAATGAGCAGACAGGAGAATCTAAAAACTAAATTTTCCTCTTTTTCTGAAGGCTGCAGTAAAGATTAAAGCTACTGGAATTGGAGACGAAGTTCAAACAATGCCACAGATTTTTAAAGCCATGTAAATAAGTGTTATTTACCTGATATTCACAAAGCCACATCCACGTGCATCTCCAGGGCTCTTACTCACTTCTGTTTGAGGAATCCAGTTCTTATGGCATTTACAAATCCCCTCCAGATGTGAACACTTACCATAGAAACATGCAGTCAGCCTTGTTTCAAACATGGAAATGCAGAAGCTGCATTGTCAAAGCCTCTGTGTTAAAACTTGGGAATCAGGAAAGATGTATAGAACAGCAGGAAATGGGTGGTTTTGAATTTGTTTGCTGCAGCCAAGGGAACACACTTCCATTGTTAAATGCATTAAGTCATAGAATTAGATACAGTCCTGAGCAAAGAGAACTAAAAATGGCAAAGGACATACCCAGTGTGTTAAAGAGAACAACTGTAAAATCCAGGGGGGAAGGTACTGTAAGGACACCAGACTGACAAACAAGTCTAGGACAAGGTGATAGTTTGGGGATTCTTCTGCAGGACAGAACTTAAGCTGATACTGACCTACTCCACATTCAATCTGTTCACCCCATGACTGCTACAGCCCTGAATGACAAACTGGATGGAAACATTACAAACTTGATTTGTGTTTGAATTAGTTACAAGAGGGGGAAGAAATAAATCCGTATATCTAATGAGTGTTTTAACATGCCATCAATACCCTACCGTTGGCCTGGTAGTTGGCTGAGAGTTTCTTTAAGAAAACCCAGCACTATCATTTTGGCTTTTGAGTAGTACACCAGAGTGATCTGCTGCACAATGGGTTTTCCTGTGTTCCCCCACCCCGTTCTCACTCCAAGCTGGTGGGCAGTTTTAACCCCCCTGGCAGGAGCTGGACTTGATAGCTCTGGTCATCCTGTCCCTCTCTCATATTCTATGTCGCTGACAAAGTCCCTCCCAACACAACTACATAAAAATTTCTCTATAAGGAATCAGAACTACAATTTCTAAGATTTTTTTTATTGGTTAAAGGTAGATATAGTGAGCAGAGACTGAGAAGACTGTGAATGGTTGTAGCAGGAGCTTAGGGAATTTTGTCTTTCCCCCCTTCCGGGTAGGAAAGAAGCTTGAACATTTCCTAATAGCTTAGCTTGAGGGATGAATAAATTGGACACTGAATTTAAAACCTGAGTACAGACTTGTGCAAACTCATTTTGCTTGAGCCCACAGCATCCCAAACCTAGGAGCTCATCTGAGTGACAGGCTGTGTGTCATGAACTGGATTGGCTCATCTTTTGGTACAGTATAACCCCCTGCTCTTTGCTCCCCATGGCCTCACTCTGCTGCCCAAACACTAGAGGGGCATTCTGAGGAGTCATGTGGATGTCTGCATTGGCAGCTTTAAGGTGGGACACTGATGGAGGAGGCATGGGCTCACAAGGCCAGGGTTGGGAACCTCAGCCCTGGCTGTAAAAGTCAGCATTTTATCTGGGCTAGTGTAATGCTGTCGTTTAGTTTCACTTCAGGAAGTGACTTAGTTTCAGTTCCAGTATAAAAAGAAGAAAAATGGGTTTATAGCTAAAATTTTATACAGTTCTGAGGAAAAACCTGAAGGCACTGGTTGGTACAAGCAGGTAGACTGAAGAATCCAAAGACAGAAATGTGGAAGAACAACAGAAATTTAAATTCAAAGGTAGAAAGCAAATCTATGATTTCCATCCTATGTAGGGAAGGATAAGAATTTGGGGACGTAACCAGGTGATTTCAAGAACAGTTTAAGAAATAACAGGGAACTCATACAGGATGGAAAAGAACTAATACAAAAGAGAAACTTCTGTTGTGGCACCTAGCTGTGTAATGAAGCAAGAGCTGCAGAAGTTAGGGCCAATTTGCACATTTGCAAAGAGTTTAAAATGCAGTAAGAACATTTCTAGTCAAATAAAAAGAGGATCAAGATAGAAGTGAGATTACAGGCAGGGATATGACTGTCAAGACCAAAGATACCTTAGATGCAAACCAATAAAAGACAGGATGGTGGTGATTGCTGTGAGTCCTTTAAAAAAATTACAAGGAAAAGCACTGTTCTTAGAACTCCTGGTGCTTGTGTCAAGGGGCGTGAAAGAAGAGACACAAACCAAGAGTTTATTAGCAAAGAATGTAACTATATAAATGGGGCAGGTACCACTTGACTGGAAAATACCAAATGGTGCCCGTATTTGAGACATGAAAAATAAATCACAATTGAGCAAACTAAAGCCCTGTTATTGAAACAGAGTTCACACAAAGGGATATGAACATTAACTAGACATGAGTGGCTTAACTTGAAGATTGAAAAGAATATCATAACCTGCAGAGTAGCAAGTTTTTAAATCTGCACCCCCCACTCCTCCATATAAAGGGCCAATACAGAAAAATAAGTTCTTTATGTAGATTTAACTGCAACGGAGATTATGTGATGTTGTTACCTCTATTACCCATTGCCTTTCCATCCAGTGCTCTTGTTTGATGAGCAGAAAGTTTTCATTTCAGGAGTATCACAGGAAGTAGCTGGAGTATTAGCCAAGCTCCAGAATTTCCACAGATTTATAGTGTCAGAGAGGCTTCATCAGTTTGCAATGTTAAGGTTCTGTCCTGGCGTGCTTGCAGCTGTTCTTACCCAAATTGTCACAGTGTCTTCATAAAAAGCACTGCTTCTCTGTGGCTTACATGCTATGGTTTCATTTTCTACAACACAACTAGCTAGAGTATGACCACAAAGCCCTGAACAAGCACAAACTGAGAGTTCTGAAATATCTGATTGATATGCTAATGGCAAAGCAAGGGCTGCAGAACAAATGCAAACTGTGAATCACCATCTCATCCCTTGATTACAGAGAAACCCCAGATAAAGCAACATTACAGTATCATCTGGAATTTTGAAGGGCAGAAAGAAGTTGAAAATTCATGTTCTACTTAGCAGCAGAGAAGTGAGCTATGAAGTCAGCCACCAAGGCTGGAAAGGACCAAGGAGAGGACCACAAGTAGCCAGCACACTTTTCAAAGAGAGGAAGCAGCAAGCTGCCAAGTGTAATAAAGGCACAAGAGATTTCTCCTTGGGAACAAAGCCCATAAACCACACAGCTAAAGAGATGGGAGAGTTAGAGCAAAGTCTGCAGCAAGACTAAGCAGTACAAAAAGGAACAAAGTCCTCCCTCTACCAGGCATCTGGTAACCCTGACATACCCCACTGGAAGGAGAACAGCCAGGCTCCAGCAGCCCTGCCCCTCTTTGCAATGGCCAAGGGACAGATTTGTACCTGGAGCAGTCACTAATAGTCTTCATCTGAGAGAGGAAGAAAACCCACCTGCTACCCACTCATCCAAGTCCTTATCAAGGCAAAAAGGAGAGTAGGAACAGTGCTTTTGTTCACACTCTTGATTGCTCCAGGACAGGAAGATGTGTGTGTTGACTGTACCATCAAAACAATAACCCAACCACTCAATGGGTGGGACTTACGGATCAGTGGAGAAAGATTGATAAGCAGCTATCTCGATAAGAAGTTCCTCCTTCACCGCATCCCCTCTCCTTTACAGTTTTTAATGTGTAAGGATGACTCACTTATGTTATATTTCACTCTTTTGAACATTAGAGTTGCAAGCAAATGACCTGCCTAATGTGATGCTTAATGCAGAGGAAAACAGATGCTTTATGCTGTGTTTATGTTGTATCAGTAAATGAGATTTGTTTATTTCTAGAATGACTAAAAGTCTCATTGCTGTGACCAAAAACCCCAAATAGTCTTGAGATTGTGGCTCATACCAAGCAGATTATTGTTAGTGACAAGTACTGAAAGGTTTTGCTTTAAATGTGGCCACGCTGGGCAGAATTTTGTGTTCTGATGTAAAGTCAGTGTCTCTGTCTGAAGGAAATTTGCAGTTCTGCTGAAAATATTTCTTTCTATTTTTGTATCTCTGGCACATACATTGAAAACTGTTTGTGGTTTGAAAAATAGGTGTAGATGTGTTGTATGTGAGCTAACGTTTGGTTTTGTGGTATTAACGGGACAGATTCTGTCTCAACAGTAGCTTTTGTGATTTCCTAAGTCATGTCCACTTGGGTTTTGGCCACTTAGTTCTCAGTTGTCTCAAAATAAACCCCTTCTTTCTTTGCCCTTTAATTTGGTAACCTAGATCTGCAGTTTCCTTTTCTGAATCTTCCTGTGATCAGCCCAGCAGATCCAAAGATCTGTCCTTCCCAATTACAGGTGCTCTTCCTAAAGATGAGGAGCAAAATATGCCAACTATCACCACCTTCCTTAAAGCCCAATGCTATTTATTTAGAACAAAATGTTATGGAAAAAAACTACTTAATAAGCCAAGAAATGACTCACACACCTGCTAAGTGTTGCCTGTCTTCCTTGTGGTGCCCTGGCAAATATGATAAGCAGGATCTGCCAGCTCTTTAATTCAGAGAGAGCATCTGTGTATCAGCTCGTGCTGTCTCTGCCCCAGAAGACAAAAACGAGTGCCAGGATAACAGGCATGAGAACTTGTGTGAAGACACGTAGGTTCCACAGAAACACTTCTCACTCAGCCTGGAGCACAAATGCATCAGTAACATGTGCTGCCCAGCAGTCGGTCCACACCATCCTTCCCATCCTGTGGGCCAGCAGTCATTTCTGGAGCATCCCTGCAAAGCTGGGTAGACTCCTGCCTGTAACCAGTCATGCTGCTCTCTGAAGTCAAGTGCCTGCCACGTTCTTGCATGTGGGAACAGCAAAAACGTGTGTGGATGGACAGCTGAGAATACTCAAAAGTAATCAGTAGCTGTTGGATTTTTGGTATGGCCATTGATGGGCATTGTCCTCCTATGCTCAACTATATGCAAGATCAAAACAGGAAAAGCTTCTGCCTGGACAGAGCTGTTGTGTGTGTTGGTTGTGACCAGTCCTGGGTTGTCCTGGTGCATTCTGTGCTTTGTGACCTTTGTGGCAGTTTGCTGTAGCAGCATTTGAAAGCTCGGTGTTATCCTGTCCATCATGGGGGTATAATGACCCTCAAATACTGTAAAACTATTGTAGATTATGAAGATAAAATTATTTTAACATTAAACCTCTATAAATTGAGTCTTTAGCAGATAAGATGCTTCCAAGCCCTCTGGAATGAAAGGTGCAGGAACAGAATTTTTCTAGTGAAATAACATGAATCCTGTTTTGAAGAGAAGTCATGATTTTTCTGGTCTTTTTACCAGACTGGCAATGGCTCTGGTCACAGCCTCTTTGAAATCTGGTTTGGCTTTACAAAAATCCCAGCTATATGTGTGTCTTACTGTGCTGTTTTTGGGGAGGGAAGGCTTTCTTTCTGCCCACTATGGAGCACCAGGGCCATGTAGCAGAAGGGTTGTGCTGTCCTGCACTTAGATGGAAACAGAAAACTTCTGAGAACAAATCCTATCAAGTCACAGGCTGTGATGTTAACAGAAGGTAGGCAGGAGGAACACCAGTGTCCAGGTTTCAGGCACCTGAGTGCCCAGACTGTTGTAGTGGCTGCAAAGAGAGAGGCTGATCAACAGGGTGAGTCAGAGCATTAGCATAAATGGAGGTGAATCCTCTGTGGCTGCACTGTGTGTAAGGGGGTGTGTTTGGGGGAAGCTGACTCCAGGCACGTATAAGAAGAGGAGCTGCTGGGCTGATTCACCTGTGCTGCCTGTGACACACGGCACTGTCAGTGCAGAGCCCTGGGCTGCACAGCTCCAGCAGCTGGGCTGGCGTTCCTGCCCCAGCTTTGTGTCACCTGGACATGCCTATGCCTGCAGGCACTGACTTCAGCTCCCTCCTCCAGGCAGGAACCAGAAGTCCCTACCCAGAAGTTGTGTCTTTGCTTTTGTTCTGTGGGTGTAAGTCATGGGTGCGCTTTGTGTGCAATGGTACCTGTGCTGCCGTGCTGTGTCAGAATGCCCAAGCAAGCAGGGCTCCTGCAGCTCTGAGCAGCCTCTCCATGAGCCAATTATAACTCCTCTGCTCCCACTGCCTGTGTGAGAAGGTTTCTGCCAGCCTTTTGATGGAATGCGTGGTAAGGAAGGGTAACTCAACAGCTTTTCGAGGTGCAGAGATGTTTCTGCTGCACCTTCTCGCCATGTAAGCAGTGTGTGGGAAGTGTTGACAGTGCACTTCTGTGGGCTGTGCTCCTAATTGGGAGGCAACAGGAAAGTGACTCATGAGACATTGCATCCTCTTCTGTGCAGGCAACATGGTGACTTGAAGAACAGGCACTGGGCCGCACAGAAGCTGTGGGGTTGACAGCAAAATGATATAGGCTGACAGTGACCAAGCTCTTGGCTGGTTAAGATCACGACTGAAGTCATCTGAGCTCCTCTTAGGAGTTCCTCAGCTATCCGTGACCTGTGTGCACCAGCAAATAGAGCTGCTCCGTCCAGAGCTGGCATACTTTGCCAAGGTTTTAATAGCTGTGGCCGAAAACAGCATCCAGTGTTGACAGAACAAGGTATTTACTGTTAACCTGTTCTCATGTCTGCTTGCATAACTTCGTGCATGTAACTGCAGTGTCAGCCTGAACTTTTTCCTGCACTCACCATGTCCTGATGTTGCTGCTCTCTTGGCTGACCCTGACCTATCAATATTCCCTGTGAGGCTGCTTTTCTCTGTCTGCTCTGATTCTGCTATCGATCCTGTTCTGTCATTAACCTTTTCCAGCTCTGCCATAACATGTTTCCATTGCAGATTTTAATTCTCCTCATGTTCCTACCTTGTCTTATCTGAAACCCTGCTACATGCTGAGTTTTTTGGAACTGACGTGAGAGCAGAAGCTCAGGTGAACCATGCTGAATTCTGTAACTTCTATTTATGCCAAGGACAGAGATGACATTCTTCCCATTCTAATGTCATCTCTCAGCAGCTGTTCGGTAGTTTGAGGTGCTGTGGTATCTTCCCAATGCCAAATACCCTGCCTAGTTATGTCTGCCTGTATGTGGAGACAGTAGCAGTGTCACCAAAGCAGAATGTAAGTGCAGTTTATCTGCCTTGGCAGGAGTAAAGGATAGTGTTGGGTGCAGCGCTCCATGCATCTGGGCCCATTTGGTGCTTGAAAAACAATGGGACTTTTTTGAGAGGTGATGGAAAAGAGGGAGAAGTGAGATTGATTTGTGCTTTTTTAGAAGTAATCTACTTAAATTAATCCAATCTGAATTCTACCTGCATCCCTGTAACAACGTTTGTGTCACTTGTTCCTCCAAAGCCAGTTGTAACAACACAGAGTAAAGGGTGATGTAGTTTGGTTGAATTTGGATCCAGACTTCACCAGGGCACCCTCCCTGTTTAATGGCCAGTGTGAAATCTGACAGTGAGCGGTACAGTGCTGACCATGGGAATCTTTTCCTGAGACAGACTAAATCTGCAGACACCCTGGTCTCATGGACACTGGAAGCTGATGACTGGTGTGTCAGTGGAATATCAAAATCATAGCTTGAGTGGTTGGTACGTTACATAATGATTGGGCTGGAATGCTGTACACAAGCAGAGGCACCGTCACCACCTGTTTACTAACTCTGATGTTACACATAGCCTGAGGTTACATCGAGCTAAAGAGCACACAGACAGATTCTCGTGAGGTGGGAACGCTACATTGGTGCCAGGACAACAGCTGACAATGTCAGCTTTTTTTGATAGGTATTTCCCTCCCCTCATTTCAAGGAAAAGCCTGAAGATGTTCCCTTGATGGTATCTTTGGTATAAGATTTCAGGACTCTCTGCTAATGCATGTATTTCAAATCCTCACAGATGTGTGAATCCCACCTTGGTACAGATTGCACTGCTGAGGAAAGACTGTCCTGTTATCTATGTGTTTTGGACAGAAACAGTTCCTTGAGTACATCTTTTCAGTAAGAAAATAAAGAAGGTGTTACCCCAGAGCCACTATAACAAAGTGTCTGTACAGCTGCTTGTGTTCCAGTTTCTGATGAATGTGTTGTTGCTATCAGCAGTGCTGGGACATGTACAGCCTATTGTTAATTTTACACATACATGTCATATTGTGGAACAGTGAGTGGTTTTTTATTCTATGATTTTAATCTTTTCTGGTTGTGTCCCAGGAATTGTAGGAAATCTAAGATAGAAAGGCTGTTGCCTTATAGCCTTTAAGAGGTTAATGATTCTTTAGGATAATAATTTTCTCCTTTTAAAATTGCTCTCTAATCTCAGCCTCCAATCCCACAGCACTTGGCTATAATCTGCCAAGACCCCAGCCTAGCAGCAGGTAGCTTGCAGCATCAACTGGAACACCTGTGCACTGTCTGGAGGAGAGAGGCTTCATGCAGAGGTGGATGCAGGGTTAAAGGACAGTAGTGTTCTTCTCTCTAGGATCTTGGTTGGCAGAAGTCACTGCAGGCTAATGCCAAAGCCTTTATTTCATGTCACACTGCCTCAGACTGTGGAATGGGCAGTGACAGTGCTGCCCTCTCACAGACCGACCATCTGCGTGTATAATGTTGTGATCAGACTCCGTTGTTTTAAAGCTTAGACAAGAAAATAAGGATCAGAGGCTCCTGACTGAAGGTTGATAAGAATGTGTTTAAATCACTTGATGCTGAACTTAATCATGTGCTTAAGATGAAGCAGTCAGTGATTCCTTTAATTTGAGTCTGAGCCTATGCATAAGAGAGGTCTTCAGAGTCAGAGGTCGGAAGAATCCCTCCAAATCTGCCAGCGCCTTTTCTCTCCAATCCTGAAGATGGCTGTGGTGATCAAACTATTGCCCAAGGACTGTTTCATGCTGCATCTGTAGTTGAATCATCATCACTTATTCTTCTCCTATCCTCCACTCCATTACCTTCTGTGCTGAAGTGGGAGCCTCTAACACGAAGTTTCCTCAGACAAAGGCTGTGGATGGCTGTTCTCTTCTAGATCCAGATGGTGGGAAAGCCCCATCTTTACTTGTTGCTTCTCCAGACCTGCTGGCAGAGCTGTGTGTACATGTTTTATCCTAAATAGGCAGGACAAGCAAACTGCTCTTCAGCAGGTTAAGATAACATCTGATGGCACAGTACCTTGGAGTTCACATTCACCTCCAAGCATCCCTCTTTTCCCTTAGCTGCCTCATTAAACCGGCTTTACAAAGTTTTCCCTTTGCTGTACTGCAAAGCATCACAGTATGATCTTAGGATTTCTTAGCCCTTAGATTTCCATGGGTGAGCAGACAAAGTGAAGGGGAGCAGACAACTACTGTGTGCCAAGGGCTTGGCTGTGGAAGAGCAGTTGTGCGTGGCTACAAGGATAGGCAGGTGAAATCCAGCAGCAGAAAGGATTTAGATTTCACTGCCAGGTGATGGAATGGCACCAAGCTGTGATGGTGTAGCTGAAGCAGGCTCCATTCATCTAACAAACCCCATGTACTGCACTTCTCTGCAGTCGAGCAATACAAACATGGGAGACCAAATCTAAGCCAAGAACTGTCTCGTCTCTTCCTTCCTTTAAGCCAGGGTGACTTGGTGTATGTTGAACATAAATATAGCTTTGCCATGTGTCTTCTTTCAAACATCAGCATGTGTGAGGTCTTTTAGTTCTGTCATAACATTGGGTTACGCACCAAAGAAGAGTCAAAACTAGACTCCATAGCATCCTCTGTGGAGCCTTGAGCCTGAGAGGGAACCCCTCAGACAAATTTCAGCCACTTTCCTGTAACAGAACAGGCCTGTTTTCTTTGAGCTATTTTTGGCTGTTCTTTAGAGATATAGGTGGTAGAGGAAGATAATGAGAGCAATTAAAGAGGAATTGCAAGGTGCTGTGCTGGAGGTAATGGAAAGAAGGTGTCATGATGTGATTGTGAAACAGCTTCACGTTTTATGCATTGCTCATGGTGGAACGTGCCCTGAAGAGGACTCAGCACCTGAGTAAAAGGGTCATTGTGGCATGTTACAGCATTCATGATATATGTAGCAAAGATTGCATCATAAGGCTGAGCATTAGCATTAAAGAGCATCTGAAGAGCCTTTTAGTGGGAGAAATCCATGTGGGAAGGCCAGCTGGTGGCTACATGTGGCTTTTCCCAGAAGATATCAGATCAAAATAGTTACAAGCTGAATCCCCCAGTTCTTCTGTGTGTTTGTTGGGAACATAGTGCACTGGATTTGAAAACAATTGATTTCATGCTTTGTGACCAGGCTAGTCAAAAAACAGCTACAAATGGGAAACTGAGAAACAAAGGCAGGGCAGGAAACAGATCTGAGCTCTCAATATGACCCCTTAAATTGAAAAAGCTGTAAAAATCTGGCATAGATTTCATAAACAAGGGAGTTGGAGAACAACACAGTTTGAAAGCATCATTGTTTTTTGTCAAATTTTTATTGACAAATCCTTTTCCTGGTATGTTGCCTCTGTATGAGAGAAATTAAAGCAACCACTTAGATACTGTTATTTGACAAATATTGTACCTGTGGATCCCCTTAAGAAAACTGAGCAGACAAATTCCTCTTCCCATGCAGGTTTTTTTCCTCTGCTGATCTCCCATTCTCCTCATTTCCAAGTGCCCTAAGCAGGACCGCTCGGAATCACAGAATACTCTGGTTTGGAAGGAACCCACAGGATCATCAGAGTTGAGCTCCTGCCCCTGCACAGGACAGCCTCAAGAATCACATCATGTGCCTCTTAGCAAGCTCTAATCTGCATATGGAGAGGTGAAGTGAAAGAAAGATGCTGATGACCATGACATCTGAAATTATTTTATGGCTTTAGTAAACCACAAGTATCATCAAAGTTTGTGTTGACCTTGCTCTATTCAGTGCTCTAGCCTGAGCATACCTCTTGCCTGAGCAGGCTCAGATGTTGCATCAGTGTTCTCTAGTAACACATAGAGCTCTTTTTACACCAGTTAATTGAGTCTAACTATCCCTCTTGCAGGCAGATGAGTGACTACTAGCCCCACTTTACACCTAGAAAGAGTGGGAGGGGAAAGTGGCTTGCCCCAAGTTAAATTGGCAACCAGTGTGAGCAGTATCAAATATCCTGTTTGCCTGCACCCCAGCCCTGTGCACGCAGAAATGGTGAAGATCCTTGCAGAACATGGGAGAGGAGTGAAGTGTTGGGCTTACTTTCTGTGTTAGGTATTATACTGCCTGTGGGGTGCTAGGTAATGTGTTGAGAAATGCATGAGGGGAGTGGGCTCAGGGGCACAAGCAGCACTGCCAAGAAGAACAACAGTGCTGGTGACAGGGTAGTCAGGCAACAGGCTTGCAGTGGCCTGCTGAGCACTGGCAGGAGGACAGCCTGGGTAGTCTGATGGCAAAAGGGATGCTGGCCTCATTTCAACTGCTCAGTCTGGCTGCATCAGTGCCCTGGTTGGTATTTCCTTCCTTCTCCTCTAAAGAAAAGACAAGATAATTTGAAGCAAAAAGCCAAGACTTTGCCCTCTGGAGGGATTCCAGGGTTGCAGATGGACCGCAGTGCTGCTGGAAAGCAATTACATTTGCAGTTCAGAGGAAGGGAGGAGGAGGAGGAGGGAGAGTCACTGAACTGACAGCAGGGATAAGAAGGTAGCTCATTAGCACATCATCTTTTCTGCACCCTTCTGTGTGGGAGCAGATCTCCATATGATGACATTCAGAGTCTGGCAGGAATGTCATCCTGGAACTAGTAGGAATTTTTCTGCAAGAAAGTGTGAGCAAGTAGGTTTAAAGAGATCAAAAGTGAGTTCCTCTGTGGTCCAAAGAGCATAAAGGTTCATCCTTCAAGGTTGTTCTCAAACATCACCACCAGCTGCTGACCTGGAATATGAAGACAAAGTGTGGAAGTAATGGGGTATTCATTAGACCCAAAAAATACAAAAAACAAACAAACAAACAAAAACCCCAAACCCCAGAAAAACCCCAAACCAACCAACCAAAACAGAACTAAATCCCCACCCCTTCTGCTTTTCTTGTTTCAGCCTTGGAGTGCATGCCAAGAAGTACCTATCTATTGCACTGTATCTATTGTAAATCATAGCTGGCAAAGATCATATCTCCCTTTACTTTGTAAACATCCTCTATGGTGGACGAATTTTTAATTGAACATTAGAACTGGAGAGCTGATCATATACTGAGCAGTTACTTGAGCTTGGAAAATTCCAGCAGAAGCCATGCAAAAAACCTTCTCCTTATGGCATTCATAACAATTTGGAGAGCGAGTCCTGTGTCAGTGACAGTGGCCTGTTGAAAACCCACAGTACAGCAGTAATGAAGATATAATGCACTTAATTATGACCAGAAGGGTGAATTCCTTATGGGCTTATTCAAAAGACTCATGTGACTGCTTAACAACACTCCCATCTCTTGAGCAGTCCTCATGGTCCCACAGGAAAATATCAGAAAAAGTGTACCTTAATTATTCCCTAAAGGAATGGGAAATCTGTGTCTCACATCAGGCAAGCAAAAAGTCTGTGCACTGAGAGTCCTCAGTGGCAGAGCTGCTCTCCTTTTTGTGAAGATACCTGTGTTGTGTATGAAAATATCAGTGTGGGGATCTTGAGTCCTTTTGTTGAGACACGGATGAAAGGGCAAAAAATGAACTCATGCCGAAAGCTTTTAACCCAGTGAAGCACCCGGTAAAGACCAACCCTTCTTATTTTCTCTTAATTTTTCTGTGCCCTCAGTATAAACCCTGTCCAGCTGAGAGGAGGGCTGGGGTGCCCGCAGGACCCACAGCGCCATGCTGTGGTAACACCTCTGCTCGGACAGGCAGCCAGCTCCAGCCGTGCGGGTCTGCAGCCCAAAGGAGTCTCTTCAGTTCTGCCTCTTCAGGGCTCCGTCTGGGGCAGTGTAGGAGCTGTGCCGTTCTCTTGGGCACATCCCACACGTGCTAAGTGACAGCAGGATGGAGGGCAGGACTGCAGAGAGGTGTTTGTCCTTAATGGTAGCGCAGCCTCCATCGACAGAGGATCTCCACACACTGTACAAGCCTGCTGTAACCTACAGTGGATAAACAATACCTGATGGAGAGCATGATGGACAGAGAAATGGGGGGATTCTGCACAGGGCAGCTGCAGAGACTGTACAGTAGGAGCTGGGAGAGAAGAGAGGGAATGGATCCCTAACCCTGAATTCCTCTGATCCTGACTTACACAAATGTAACTGTTGGAGTTGGTGTATTTCCGAAAGTAGGAAAGCTAACTGAGAAATAAAAAACTTGTCTCTTCACCAGTTGTTCTTTGTACTACTAGCAAAGAACACACTCCATCCAGGTTACAGGAAATTATATACTGCAACTGTTTAGCAATGCTTTTTATATAAAACTAAAGCAGAGGACAAAAGGAGAACATGAGATGTGTGCATCGAATACTGCACAGGTCAGTGCAAAGGCATTTTGGACCTAATCATTCAGCTCTACAAAATTACAGGTGAGGCTGCTCAGTGCCCTGAAGGCAGACGTGTGCCTGCATGAAGTGGAGCTCTCTTTCATTTGGCAACTGCAACCCTGTGGCATCACCTGCCGCGGGACTCAGGGGGATGGCTGGACTAACAGTGTTAATACAAAGGTGGTGTTTATGGAAGTGCTCTCAGAAAGATACAGAGAATGGCATCCACCCTTCTGGGAAGTGGCTGATCTCTGCAGGTCTGGGGTGTGTCTTCTCCTGACGTATCTATCCTGTGTGGCTGCCTAGCAGTGCTTTGAGTGCCTCTGCCTCTCCAGAACATGACTCAGAAAGGCTGGAGAGCTGCAGTTAGTTACTCAGGAAGGAGGGAACAGGGTCTGAAGCACTGAAACAAAAGTGAAAGAGAAGCAAAAGTAGACAGTGAGAAATCCTTTTCAAAGTAAATACACACAGTGCAGCTATTTGCTGTGACATTCTGATTCCTTTTCATAGGATTTTAGAAGGTTTGGGTTGGAAGGGACCTTAAAGACCGTCTAGTTCCAATTGTCCTGCTATGGACAGGGACACCTTCCACTAGATCAGGCTGCCCAAAGTCCCATCCAGCCTGGCCCCGAACACTTCCAGGGATGGGGCATCCATTCTTGGTCAGGGTCTGCAGCTGCCCGCTACAAAGTTCATCCTTTTTCTCTCTCTCTCACATTCCCCATCAGGTATTGTTATCTAATTCTGGTGTAGGCTTACAAATACCCTTTAAACTACTCTAACTGCCCTTTCACTAGTATAATTCCAGCATGTGTGTGAGCCTGAGAGAAGGAAAACAACAGCTAACCAGCCACACCCAAAACATCAGTGCTGCTGGAGTGACTAAGTGTGCTGGTCCCTGAGGGGTTCTGGTGACATCTTTAACCACACCTAAGGAAGCACATGGTCTGCTCTTCCCGCGTATCTCCATGGGGGCCAGGCTTTCTGACCCTGCAGTCCCAGTGACAGGGGTGCTGCCTCTGCTGCAAACCTTCAGAAGCCCTGTACTCCATGGCCTCTCTCCCCGTTTGCCTTAGAGGCACCCGTTAAATGTCTGTATGTTAGTGAGCCTCTGACAAGAAACACAATGCTGCATGTACAGGCTGCTGTTTGGAGCTTTGGAGCTGATTCCTGCTCCCCGAGGGCTGCCAAGGACTCTACTGCTGCTGAAGCAGGTGTACAGGTGTCCCCTAAAGCAAAGAGGCAACTAAGAAAAGCAGAAAGCTTTTCTGTGCCTTTAAAGCGCCAGCTGGAGGGTGGCTGCTCTTCAGCCTTCTGGTTCAGCTATTTTCAGTCAGTTTTGTGAGAGTGGGCTGGGGAGAGAAGCAACTTGCTGTCTGCCACACAGTGCTAGCCTGTCTTTTGTCACTGAGGAACTCCTCCTGTTGCTTCAGCTGCAGCCCAGCAATCCAGCTCATGCTGCTGGATCCAGCAGAAGAGGGTGCTGGGGTGTGAATCTGGTACTGAGGGCAATGATGGTGTTTGCTTTCTCCCTGTGCCTGCTCTGCAGTATTGTTCCCTGTGTGGAGCTGCAGGCTGAAGCTGAAACACGAGCAGTGACCTTCAGAGAGATGCCCTTCCTGGCTCTGCATGCTGGCACTGAATTAATGTGTGTTACCTGATGGGCTGCATCATGTACCATGCAGAAATAAGTCACTGGAGGCCAGGGGATAACTTCCCTGATGCCTGTGGGTTTCTCAGAGGGTAGGGTTTGGTTGGTGTCTTACAGCTTAGAGAGGGTGTTAACTTTGAGTCTCATTGAAAATGCCCCAAGTTGCCTTCCCTTGGCTGCTGGGGAGGGTTCTGAGACCTTGTCTGTACTGTGTGTTTGGGTGCCACACACCCTTTTCCATGACTCCAGTCTGACCCTTGAAGGCAGTATTTTGCAATGCCTCAGTGCACTTTCCATGGTCACTTGTGACCTTGCAGTTGGGGTTCCAGAGCTCTGCAAAACCTTTTAACTATGTTTAAAAACCCATTTTGGCCAGGCATCTGCAAACTGTGACCATGCAATGATGCACCTGTACTCCCAATATTAGTAAGAGATCCCTGCAGCCACAGATCTTGCTTGCAATATTTACCCTCTGGTAGCCTCACTATTCTATTCCCCATTAACCACAGTACACAGGGCCAGAGCTTTGATGTGCCTTCAGTTCCAAGAGACCCACCGTTCTGCCCAGTTAAGGTGCCTTGTGACAGGAAGATGCAGACTGCCACCTACCCTGAGCCCTCCCATCCCGCAGCTGCAGGCTCCGGCTGTGCCGACTCTACAGACCCCTACTGGCTGAACCGGGCTGGTCAGGGATGCTGCTCCGCCGGCTCCCGAGCGACTGCAAGACTTGTGCAACTGCTGCAAGCACTCCCTTCTCCTGCTGCTCTCCCCACTCCTTGGTACAGATGAACATACCCAGCTGTCCAAAGACAGAATCTGAGTGCAACATGGTGAAGATCTCCTTCCACACCAGCACTCTCTCCACTCTCCCGTGCTGCCAGTTTGGATTCACCTGGCGTGATCCATTCCTCTCCAGCCTGTTCCCAGCAGTGTGCCCCACAGTTACTTGTGGTGAGACAGTCTATTGTAAATACAAGGTACAGAAAGTGCCCTGCTACCTTGCCTGCTCAGATTTCTCATAAGAGCACTCAAATGGAATGACCATAAAGCTTTATACGGCAAGGGGATCACTCACAGTGGTACAGTCTTATTGCCAGGTGTTTTAGTAAGAAAACAGCTAGTACAAACATGTGCATTGTGTTCATTCAGGGTCATCTAGGGAAACCAGCTTTTGTTTTTTATGTTATAGATCAGTTATTACCACTTCCATGCCTTCACTCTGCAGTTTAGAATGCCCAGGGTCTTTCCTGTGTTGCATCTCTGAAACACCTGAATATTATGGAAGCTGCAGCAGAGGACAGGTCCTTCCTCAGATACTTTACAGTTTAAACAGACAGGTCAGGCTAAAGGTGAAGGAACAGACATGTTGGTTTTTGTTGGGTTTATTTTTTTTGCCTACTATAGGTGAGATGTGTGGAAATGAAAGTACCAGCTTAAAAGTACCATACCTCTGGTATATGTCTGCAAAAGCTGTTTCTTTTTCTTCATATCTGAAAAGTGGTGACACAACACAGTAAGTAACTGGCAGTATGTATTAGCTGGCTCAGGCCCTGAACTGGGTACTGGAGGGCTGGGAAAGGGACACCTTCTAAGGGTCATGAGCTCCTTGGGTGCTTAAACACAAGTGTAAACTGGAGACCACATTAATCCCAGCTGCCTTCTGCTGGTTTGCAATAAAACTCTAGGAATTATCAGCACCTCATATTGTTCTCTTCCACTTTATGGAATGTGTGAGACTCACTTCTTTAGCTTGGGACTGGGCACCCAGGTGGGCAGGGAGAGGGAAGGTGACAGTGTGGGGAGAGGGCTGTGGTTCACATGGCAGCCAGGAGCACCCTCTGCCACCACCAGGACAGTGTCCATGATGGTGTTTTCGTATGAGTCGAAATGGGGGTGCTGGGAAGCTGGTTCAGGCCTGGGAAAAACAGTTGGCATGGTCATAATCAGGCAGGAAACGGGAAATGGTGTTGTGAGGTAACAAACAGGAAGCGATGATGGCAGCACAGCGCGGCCCAGTTTGGGCTCCAACTCAAGGAAAAGGCTGCTGTGCTGTGAGGGAGGCGGCGGGAGCTGTGCCTGCTCTGCAGGGCCCTGTACCATGGCTCGGTGTGCCCAGAGGCTGCTTATCCTTAGCGGCCACTTAAACAATGAGACTGAACCGGTAAAGGCTTGTTTGCACTTCCGCAGCCGTGAGGAGTCCGAAGGAGCCCTCACAACTTCCTTCAGAGTCACATTAGCATTGACAACTCCACCTCATATGTCAGGAGAGAGAAAGGCCGGCCATAGAAACAGAGACCGCCTCAAGGACATGGAGGGGTTAAGTGTCTGCATCCCATTCCCTGCAGAGAAGCACTGCCTTGCTCCTCAAATTCATGCTTAAGGGTGCGTCTTGCACATCTCAAACCATCTAAATGGCATTGACCCTTCCAAGCGTCATCCTTCACCGCAGTTACATCAGATGCGTCTCCAGGAGCAAGTACTGGAAGGATCTACCTTTCTCTGTGAACCCTGGATAAGCCACACGGTTGGCTTAAACCAGACGCTTAACGCTTGGATGGCTGCGCTGAGGTGAGATGAATCTGCATCTGCTGGAGATGACTGAGAGCAGATTGTGCAGCAACTGCCAAAACGGCGAGGAAATTCTTCCTCCTCATGTTTGAAAAATGTGTATCTGATGCAAGGGTTCCTTAACACTGCTGTCCCCATGAAAAAGGAGATTTTTGGAATTATAAGCACACAGGTATTTCTACCTGTTCCTAGGATGTAAATGAACTCTATCTCCAGAAACTTGGACAGGCATTTTGACTTGTACGTAGAGTTTTGAAGAACTTAAAAACCCTCCTCCTAAGCAACTAATGACAAACATAAATACCATTAATAGCATGAAAATCAGTCTAATCTTCATGAAGGGAGAGGGTTGGGAGGAAGAAAAGAACCTTTGTGCTATAAGGAGACATGAAAGGATGGGAAACTATCGATGAAGAAACTAACACTAGGACCTGGTGGGCTGAATTGAAAGAAAGGATTAGAACAGGGCCATTTCTTTTCTAATTACCATGCTTTTATCTCATGCGGGTTTTTACCCCCCAGATACATTTTGTTCAGATTATATTTTGTTTCTTTGCTGACAATCTTCCAGAGAACAAATGAGTTTATGATCAAGAACAAAATGCTTTGGCAATGTTTTGGCATTTTCTGCCAAAGCAGAAAATGCAAGGCAAATATCAAAGAGTGCTAATAGAAAAGTAATTTCAAGCGCACAGTGACTCGTATCTGCACCAGGAGTTTCAACCCTGCTCACAAACCTTCAGGGGAGCCATGTGTCCCAGTTCAGGGATCATCAGAGCTCTTGCATGGTGCCAGGAATGGCCAAATCCAGTTCTGACTGGTGAAGGCCTCTCCAGCTATAAACCTAACTCTCAGCAGATCTGTTTGGATGTTAAATACAAGTTAGTTCAATTTCATTTATAAAAGCAAACATGGTGCCTCTGTGACCTTCTAGGCAGTTAGTTAAAACTACAATCACCAAAACCACTGTGAAGCCAGCAACAATTCAACAAATAAGTCATAAAGTACCGCTAAAAGATAACACCAAACAGCCTCTCCTCAAACTGTATGTTTTCCTCCATTAAATGTGTATTTGCAAAACATGACAATGAGCAAGGTGCTCCTTTTGAACCTTGGGACTGTCCCTGGGAATGACCTGATCTTCGTGCAGAGCAGCCGACAGGGTGGGTTGGCTGCAGGGAGAGATGGAGTCTGAGCATTATCTCCAGCTTGGTTGGCAAGAGGAAAGACAGAACTCTTGCAGGGGAAATGAAGAAGGATTAAGCCCTTCCATGGTGGTTATGTACTACACTGCTATCTCTGTGAGAGGCAAGTCCATCACTATTCTACAGTCTGTGGAAGAGATAAAGTAATCATGGGACCATCTGTGTTCCACAGGCCACACAACACCCAGGGCTGTGTTATCTCCAGGTGTAGACCCCTCTGTGTACCTTAGCTGTAGGTGTCCCCTCTCACATGACATGCCAGCCAGAAGTGACCCAGACAGAGGGAAGGACAATGAGATGGAGACTTGGGCAGCAGGAATTACTTTCCAGTCCATTCCATACCCTGCACTTTTAAACTTGACCTACTTTTCTTGCCCAGGGGTGCACTCCTGCAGTGTGGGGAGCTGCACAGAGCCGGTCACCACCAAGTTCCTCAGGGATATGTGTGGAGTGCTGCTGGAAGGCAGTGAAGACCTCTGGGTGGCAGTGACTGCTGGGTGAGCTTTGTAAGCAGATCAATGCTGTGTCTCTTCTCCTTTGCATCTCCTGAGGGCTGAAAAGCTCATTGGAGGGGACAGCTGATGTATCTGAGAAGGGAGCACCTCTGGGAAGGTGATGGTCTGTCATCAAGGTTTAAAAGGGAGGAAGCAAAGGTATATTCCAGGTAAAAATGTCCTTGGAATCAATTGCTGTGAGTGGAACAATTGCTGTGGCATCTGAAATTATTGCTCTGTACACAATCAATTACCTGATGGAGCAGAGAGTTCCATCCTAACCCTGCAGCATGATAGACCACTAGGCTGCAGAAATATGCCCCAGAACTGTGCAGGGGAAGAGGCGCGAGGATGGCAGTGGTAATGCCCAGCAGAGGCAGGAGAAAGAGAAAGGGTTGCTTTATGGTGCCGGGTCACACTGTTTCCCAGAGAAGGTCTGAGAGCAGAGTAGGTTTAGAGCAGATGCAAGAGTGATCAAGGAGAAATCTCACTGCTTTGGGTGTCACTGGCCAACAAAGCCATTACCTGCCAGCTCTGGGAGCTGAGCTGGCAAAACCTAAAAAGAGAGAGCAGAGCATGGACGGGGAGGCACAACGAGGGCAGGGAATCTTGATGGAGAGGGCGTAAAATTGAAGTTGTGAAAACAGTGAAGCATGGCAGAGGGCCACTGAGTTAAGTCAATTCTCCACAAGTGAAGTTTGGATTGAGAGCAGAATGTGCTGGGAGTGTCATATTTGCTGCGCAAAACCAATGTGTATTTATGGGTCAGGAATGTGAGATAAGGGAATGACAGGCAAACACAGATACGTAACTGTCGCTTAGGCTGCTGTAGTGCAGGCCTGTGAGTGACCTACGGTGCCTTTCTCGTTTTAGCATAAATTAATGAAAGAAAAGACTGGGGAGCAATGAAAATACTTGATAGACATTTTTACAGAGAAGGTGTCATCTGTTGGACTAACTGGCTGCAATGGCACAGTAACTAATTTACTCTTCCTCAGCAGCTCTTTCAAGGCTGAAAGCTGTTGCTGGTCAAGTCTTGTGCATGTCCTGCATTGACCCTAATTTCTACAAGCATCTCTCACCTACACCAAGTTCAGTAAACTCTGTGCCCTGTGCTGTGTCCTGCTGCATGTTGTCTCAGCACCAGTGGGTGCTATAGCTACGGGTATATCCCGGCATCTGTCTCCCTTCATCAGCGGAGTCGTCAAAGAGGAAAGTGATGCAGGGCTGGAGTGGAACATGAAACAACTCAGGCAGAGCACTGCCCGAGGCAGCACCCCTCTCATTCATTCCAGCTCCAAAATCACTTAGACGGAAGGGCTCTGCGTGGCTGTGCAATAGTTTTTAACAGGTGCTAATACGAGGAAACATGGAAGAGTTTCTCAGAGTCCATTCTTAAAATTGTTGTTTTGTCACATGGCTTTCAAGCGAATTTGTGCAGTTTTTTAAAACTGGATGCCAAGTTTAGGTGCAGTCCTTGAGCCAAATCCATAATCTTGCCACAGTTACTGCAAATTATGCTGAAAGCAATAAATCGTACAGTTTGGTCTGAGAACTCTATAGGCTTGTTAAGAGCTTGTTAAGAGAAAAGGCACTGTTTATCACAATATTTTGGTCCTGACATGGTCTGTGGTCCTCAAGAGGAATCTCTGAAGCTGAAATTGAGTCTTTACAGCCAGAAGGATCTCAGCTCCTCCCAGTGAATTCACACACTGTGGCTCAGAGATGTGCTCACCTGGGGGGAGCCAGGCTGCTGAGCAGTCAGAGCACAGTGGCCCTCTGTGAGAAAGGTTTTGGCCAAAGCTGTAGGAGAAATCCAGGTCATATTATGTGTTCAGCGAATTTGCTTGTGGTTTCTTTGGCAAGGACTTGGGGATGTGCTCACGTGCACGGATTCACATATGCTTTCCATCTCCCCCTGTGTGGAAGCAGGCACCACTCCTGCTTTTCCTGTGTAGGATCTGTGATCTATTCCGGTAGCTGCATCGTGCAGTGCTGCCTCCAGTAAATATTCACAGATTTCCTTGTAAGATGATGGGTTTTTTTTTTTCCTCTCTCCTGTGTGGATACACAAAGGCATGTGTTGTACCTGCTTTACCCCATGGGATCTACATAATCAGGTCCACAGGTTTTAATGGATTTCAACTCCCTTCTGTCTGTGGGTACAGTTTCCTGTCATGTTTTGAGCAGGAAGAGCTGAGTCTTTTTTGGTCTGAGCATTCCTGCTTGCCTAGGCATTGGGAAGAGTTCTCTGTCTATTTTCCTGTTTGATTTTTGTGTGTGTTTTGTTTTAAGCAGGACAGAGTGCATGTGTGTATGTAATCCATGTGCTCAATTAAGAGAGGCATCTGTTGGGTTTATTTCACATTGCCGAGGAAGGACTGCAAGCAGGGAGCATCTGCTCAGCTTTTTGTCAATGGCTTGTTTTTCATAATTTGCTCTACAGGGTGAATGTTTGGGGAGGGGGAGGTGGCTTTTTATTTCTGAGTTTCGTCTGAAATTTATTTTTTATGGTAACTGGGGAAATTGGCTGGGATTTGGAAGTTAATTTCACTGTGAAAAGGTCTAAAGAGGGAGAAACAAAACCATCCAAAGTAAACAGTATTTATGTAACCTTAATAATACACTCAGAAGGACCCTTGTGAATCGTTATTTGCAGTATTTTAATGACAAAGTAAAATGAATTTGTTATGGTGCTTTTTTAATGCCACTGGCACTTTTAATTTTGCATTTTTTGGAAAAAAAAATCAAGTTTTGCTTAGATTTTATTTTGGGGAAAGATAGGAAAGTTATCCAATATTCAGATGCTTTTTTGGCATTTTGTCAAGAACAACAAAAACCCCTGATTTTAAAATAGAGCAGCAGTAGTTTCCTGTTCTTATAGTTTTGCTTTTGTGCACTCAGATGTTGGCTGTATTGCACCTAGCTGATTTAGTGAGAGCTTTAATTGCCTGTAAATGTATGTGCTTCAAAGGCTACTAAACCTGCTGGGAGTGTTTATACAAGTGTGCTTTTTACACTTTTTTTTTTTTTTTTTTGTGGAAATGTCCTCCAAAAGGGCTGTAGAGGATAATGACTTTGTGATGCCCTGGGAGGACACAGCTGCTGGTGGAGTGTGGGGAACTCAGGAGGAGAAAGCCTGAAACTCCCCCTAATCCCACAAGTGAAAGACAAATCTTAGCCCTTGCAGTCAAACAAACAAGGATACAATCTTACATGTGTAGATGTAGATGCTGTGCCAGAGTAACCTGTGGACCAGATTTGGATCTTATTAAAAGTATTTAAAGAAATAGGATTAAAAAAGACAGTAATTGTGTTTTGTTGTGTAAGTGAACCCCAAGACAATGCATTTATTAAGCCACTTTAAAATGGTATTAAATCTGCATCTTTCATGTCATGAGTTGTCAGGGGAGAGGAAGAGTGAAGCATTAATAAAAATAACTTTCCTGACAGTTCAGTCCCACACCACAGCAAGAGAATGTGTGTATGTGTGTGTATATATATATATATATAATTTAAATATTATCTATCACAATATAAATATGTATAACATTTCAAAATGTCAGATGAGTGCCAATCAGCTGAACAACTTTGTTGATGTGTGTTAACACTATAACTTTTTTTATTAAAAGCAGCTGACATCAGTTGGTGTGCAAAATGCAAATGTAGGACTGCAGGGACCAGGCAGGCGAGGTTGCTTCTGGGGGGCTTTGCTAACCTTGGCTGTCACAGAGTAACAGGTGTAAAAGGACAAACCACAGTAAACTTTGTAGTAGCAGGAAAGTATTTTCATTGCTTGAAAAAAAAAATAAAATTCAAACTTTGTCATCACATTAAAAACATTACATGAGAAGTAATAAACATATTTACACTTCTGTTTTGATTATAAATATACATTATATACAAAATAATGTTATAAAACGTAGAAAGTTCAGTGCTTCTGATTTTTTTTAAATTACTGAAATACTAGTCTTCAAAATAAACTACAAACAGACAAACTAAAACCCATATTATTGATTTCTGAAGGTCATCTTCAAAATGGTCCTACGTGTTCAGAGCAGAAGGTCAGTAGTGGACAATATGAAGGGGTCTTGTCTGCACAGTTCAAGGGAGTAGATGGGCTAGTCCAAAGACAGGCTTTACAAGGGCAGGAATATTGCTGTCAGAGAGATAGCACAGTCCAGGTTTCTTCTAAGAGATCTTGTTTCTCCCTCCTCATTCTGCCCCATGCCCTGGTCTCATTCATGAGTGTCACGGCACTTTCCACTGGGGTGTCTGGTACTATTGCTGTAAATATGGATAGAAGCAAGGAGCTGCTGCCTGCCTCTGGTTTCCAGGGGCAGACACAGCACATTTTCCATGTAGCACTGGGTGGGTATGAAAGAAACAGGATGAGCCTAAAATCTTCTAACTCTAACCTCCACCTGTCCTGGCAGAGGGCATCTCAGTGGGTGCTTTACTACTGGGCATTTAGAACCAGGATGAAGAACAAGAGTTGGAGTTTTGCTACCAGATGGAGAAATGGGGGGATAAGTGAGTTGTGTCACACTGCTGCTGCTTCTTCAGAAAGTAACAGCTGCAATTTTGAGACTATTTGCAGTAAAAGGTGGCACCTAATTCAGAAACACAGCTTTAACCCTCGAATTTGTGTCAAAATAAGGCAGGGGGAAGAGAATGAGGAAGGAGAAGAAAAGAAGTAATGTCTATTCACTATCACTGGTAGTGCAAAGGGCATGAAAACAGCTGAGACAGCTCAGCACATAAAGGTTCTAGGAGCTGATTGATTTTAAACGCATTTGTAAGGCTTTATATAGAGCTGGGATCATACCTCCTCCCTATCCATGGGGACGAGGCAGTACACATTCCTTATCACAACTTCCACAAAAATCATGTCCCACATCATGGCTTGAGCCAATCAGTCCTCCAAAGCATCACCAAATGAGATGACATATAAATTCAGTTTTCTTCTTTCCTCCTCCACTCACCCCTTACACAGTCTCCAGTACATGCAGCAGGAGAGAGGAGATGCAAATAGATGTGTAGCAGGAAGTATCAACCACCTCTGCCCAGTACTGTTCAGGTAACTGCAGAAAGAGCAGTCGAGTTTCTGTTTGGGCTTGTTAGATTCTCTTGACTCATTATAGGCACTTTTAAACCCAGAAAAAATTGAGACCTCATTTATACTGTATCCATTATCTGCATAGCAATGTGTCTTGCTTCGCACCTTCCATGGCAACATCTGTGACAGTTACGTGCCTCCTTATCTACCAGCACCTCCCATAACCAGAGTTCTGGAAAGCCAGGGGTCTGTCCATGAGGAACTGGCCTCAGCATCTTTTAAAACACCAACATTTTTAACCTCTCTCTTCCCTCTGCCTCCCCTTTTCAATAGCAAATGAGATTTCTGGTATCAAACTTCAAACAAGGGCAGTAAGAACAAAAAGGTGTATTGCATCTTTCAGTAAATTCACAGTCTGTCCAGTTCACTCAGTTCCATCCTCCGCCTGAGAGCAGCAAGTTGCATGTAATTAAAAACAGTCCAATCCAGTTCTGAATTGTAAACAATGCAGCAGGAACGTCCATCTACTGGCATAACCAAATCTGAGGTGCAAATGGGCTGATCTTCAGTCTTATACCTGTCAGGAGATAAAATAACACCAGGAATGAGAAGGAATCATAGCGCACAGAGTAGTGCAGAACTAGCAAACTATAACTCAGCTATGTCAACCAAAGCAGTTTAAGTCAGACATTACTGCAGTTTAACTCTCAGTACTCAATGTTTTCAGCTGAGCCCAGAGGCAAAGAATCACCAGCAAAAAAAAAAAAATCATCATCTGTGTGATGAGTGACCTCTCTACCTGGCCTGAGGGGGACAATGCTTACAAACCTGGGTGCTTAACACTAGGGTTCTGCAAAAAGTACGTGGTATGATTAAATAGCTTGTGTTTAGAAGCATTAAACCTGAATGAGAGATTGTAGGGGTTGCCATTCTGAAAATAGAAACATTTCTGGAGATGCCTGGTGTGAATTTGGGAGCCCAGCTTTGGTCAGCAAGATCTTTGAAGCTACAGTATTTAGGTCATTTAATGGGAATGAAGCGTCTAGCTGTCATTTGTATCTTTGAATCCTTTCACTTAGTCTTAAACTTTTAATATTGTTGGTTGACTTGTGTTCCAGCTTGCTTTCAAGGGGAAATCTGATATGCACTTTGGAAAGGGAGACTGAAACCGGCAGATCTGACTTCACAGAAGCAAGCTTCTCTTTCCTACAGGATGAAAGTAGTCCTAAAGATGGCTACATCGAAGAAGGCAGGTACTGGTTAACATCAAACTGCCTTTAACTTCCACTGAGACTTTTTCCAAAGGGCTGGTAATTCTTCAGGAACTAGTTGGTTCCTCAATATCTACTTTTTAAAGTCTTTAAAGTTCAGTGTTGGGCCTTTTCTTTTTTTTGTGTATCCAACTTTTCAATATAACATAAAAATCTAGATGTTTTTATCAATAACAGCATTAACTTCTGTTAGATAATATTTAGCTGGAGCTTAAACGCTAAGAGGTTGAAATTACCTTATAACAGACTTTCTAAATGGCTGTTATGCCTATCCACTTACACATTCCTCTACCTTCCATCTTCAGCTAGAAATCTATAGCTTTGCCTGTTTCCACAGGATGAAGATTATCCATTGTAGTCACAGGAAAAAACATGGCTTTACATCAATGGGCCCAAGAACGATTATTATTTCCATTTTTTCTGACCACCTATTTAAGAGGAAATAATCCTACAATGTGCTGAATTTTTATGCGCTGATGTTCTGTGTTTTTATCTACCACTGACTTATCTAAGCCCAAAACCTCTGGTTTAATAAAATCAGAGCAGCTAATTTTTTTATTTTCCACACTGTATGTTCTGTGTGGGCCACAGAAGAGGAGAGGAAAATGCTGGGAAGCATCATGATGCCTGGAAATAAACCTTCTCAGATACAATACTAAAGGATATTTTACCTTTTTACTTTGTGAATTTATGCCTGTTCACCTCTGTACTTACCTCTGTGGCTATGATGCACTCATTCCTTTCTTCTGTTATCACAAAGACAGACTGGTACATTGAATCCCTCGGAGAGCATATCGCTGATATTCTGCATTCTGGCTTTTCACTAAGGTAGGGCAGAGAGAAGAGAACATTAGCTGACTGCTAACAAGCCTGACTCTCAAAATCTACCATGAATATGGAGTGGTGGAATGAGATAGCCATGAAGGTGTGGAAGGGAAGTGCATGGGATCAAGTTCCACACGTTCTATGTCTGTCGGGATATTGTGTTAGAGAAGTGGAAGTCAGGAACAGGGAGAGTCTTCCTACGCCCCTGCCATGTCCAACCTAACAGCGCATTCCTCAGAGCCCTCGGTGTAACAACCACACACAGATCCCACACAAGACCTTTAGTACATGAATCAGAAGACTGATAAGCCACTGAATACACGCCCTTTTCTCCTTTTTCAAAAGAGTAGTTGTTTTCACTCTACCATTCTTCCCAGCAAGCAGATCACCTTGCCTTCTAACAAAGTGAAATACTTATTTTTAATCACTGTATGCCTTAACTGTTGTTCCTCCTAGATCTACTGAGGAAGGAAAGACACTTCTTACTTTCACCACTGGCCTAGCCAGTGTTCCGTGTTCCTTCACAATACCCATGCTAATAGCACCTTGCACAAACACTCAAATTAATTGACTTAGCTAAGGATGCCACTTGGTTGTGACACACATACTCCTACATGAAGATTCCTGGCCTTGATCTGCTTTGTTTTGTATATTATCTTCTTCAGGTTTCTTTTTCCCTCATATGCTCACCTGCTTCTAGACTGATATGAAGATGAGTGGCTTTAGGAAAGACTATAATAAAGACTGCATTCTCACCTGTGTAGTCGGAGGGGAGACTTCTCTCCTAAACATTTTTCACTTTTGTAATATTTATCTTCTGGTGTCCCTCTACTCGTCAGGTCTTTTACCAGATTGTAGTCCAGTTTATGGTTCTTGGGTTTATAGTTTGATTTCTCCAGCCCACAGTCTACTTCAAGGTCTTTATTTTTATTGGTGTTTTTCAGCTGGGAAGCTGGAATGAGATTGTCCTTCTGGAAGTCAGACAGGTTGTTCATTGTCTCCAACTCCTGCTCTGGGTGCATCCTCATCTGCCTGATGACCATTGCTATCATGCAGAACAGTATCAGCAAAGCCACCAGCCCCACCCCCATGGATATAGCAATCCAGGGCACTGGTTTAGGAGGAAGTGTGACGGGCACTGAATAAACTGGCAATTCACAGCGGTTGCCCATGAAGCCAGAAGGACAGTAGCAGACAAAGTTGGCACTATAAAGTCCACTGTAGCATGTGCCTCCATTCTCACATGGCCCAGAAGCACATTCATCTCTGGTTTTGATGTCACAGTTCCTGCCACTGTAGCCTGGCATGCATGTGCAGGTGTAATCGTTGATTAGGTCATGACAAGTTCCCCCATTGGAACATGGGTTTCTGGCACACTCATTGATGTTTATCTCACATTTCTGACCAGAGAAACCAGGCCGACAGCGGCACACACGAATCTGCCCAAGGTAAAAGCAACTACCATCTGAGGGGAAAAAAGTAAAATAAGAATTAGTTTGCAATGCACTTCATTCAGAAACCTAAACCTTTCCCCAGTCAGCATGTTATGCTACCTCAAGAAAAGAAAGGTTATTTCACAAAAGAGCTGCACATCTAAAAGTTCATTCTACTTTACCTAATTGTGTCACTGTGCCTTAAAATTATGCCCCTTTTAAATATGTAATAGAGTTTATTTAATGTAATTCTGCCACCTTCCCCATCATATGATAAACCCCATGCATTGTTTTGTTGCAGAGAAAATGCCAGTGAAAGTCCCGCCCCAGCAAGAGTCTAAAATAAGGGTAGATGTGGAATACAGCGGGGGAGAGGGACTGATGTTCTAGAGGAAGAGTAGAGGTCAGATTGGATTTCTATCACTTCTGCACTGAAAAGCACAAATGAGTCAGGGTCATGAGATTTTTTGATAAAAGGACTCACCATTTGCACACGGGTTGCTTGTGCACCTGTCTACTTTTTTTTCGCAGTTTGACCCTGTGAAGCCGAAAGGGCAAACGCAACTGTAGCTGGCCCCCTGCTCCTTTTCCAAGCATGTGCCACCGTTGAAGCACGGAGAATCTATGCATGTCAGAGCACTGTGCTCACAGTGAGTGCCATAGTAGCCAGGGGGGCACAGGCAGTGATAGCCGTTCTCCATATCCTGCAAAATATAACATCAGGCCACTGTTATTTAACAGCAACAAACGATAGCTCCCTGCATGCTTAGGTTTGGTCAGCAGCAAGCACTGATCGGTCCCTTCTCATCCACAGCCTGATGTGGCAAAAGCGACATCAGGAGAGTAAACAAGTGCAGGTCATGCTGTGAGGGGCAGAGCTGTGGGTCAGCTGTACTCAGCGTGCAGCAGTAATCGTGCAGCTGCACATGCAGAACAGATGCAGTTGTAGGGAGCACACAGGCAGCTAGACAAAAAACACTGCTAACACCACTGCTGTCTAAAAGGATCCAGAGGTCTTCCCAGAGCAGAGTGGTATGTGTTGACCCCACAGCTGTGATCAGGCCATTTATCCTCAGTGTGAGAGCCCTTTTTTATTTCACAAGGGTTTAAGTTGCTTTGGCTTGGGTAAGTCCCACCACTAAAATCATAACAAACTGTTTCTTCTTTCCAAGTACTGTATGACCAAGGCCTTGGGAGAAGGGAGGCAGGGCCTTGTGCCATTAGCTTTAATCTAAACACGCACCAGATTACATTTGATATCTATAATCAGTCAGCCTTTACCAATCTATCATTGGTAAGAATCCATCATTAACTGGGTCCAAAAACAGGCTGAAACACTAAACAACATGAATCTAGAAGTGTGGAATTCTGTTTCACAGGAAGTTTCAGCCGATTGCCCCCATATTGTTTGACACTGTCTCCCCATAGCAGAAAGCAAAATTTTCTTTTATTTGCTATTAAAATACAGACTCAGTGCATTTCTGTATGAAGGGTGGTTTGAGAAGTTTATTTTTAACTGATCTGCTCCCTCATCAACCCTGGATCTTGCCAAGTTCTCATAATGGCTGCCACAGAAACCCAAGGATCAGTTGACCAGCTCTAATCTAGATGATACATCTCCTCCTGTAACAGACTTCCTCCCCTGACACCTCTCGGAAAGGGTTCACTATGATAGTTGTGAGCGTCAGTAATGAACCTGTGTCCTATCAAATTCCCATTATGTTGTCACAGGACCATTTCTGAAAAGGTACACCAGAGCTTGCTTCACTCAAAGGCTTTACATTTAAAATGCCCCTACCGTGCAGCTACCGCCGTTCCTACAGGGATTGCTGTCGCACTCGCTGATCTCGTGCTCGCAGTCGACGCCGGTAAAGCCGGGTTTGCATGCGCATGTGTAGCTGCCCTGGCCAGTGTTCATGCAAGTTGCTCCATTCTTGCATGGCCTGTGGTGAGTGCAGTAGTTCAGATCTGCAAAGACACCAGGAGTTAGGAGAACAGGTCTTTGACAGCTGGGAAAAGACATATGTACAAAAACACTGCAGTCAACAAAAAGACAGAATTTCCAATGAAGCATTTCATTTTGCTATTAGTAGGAATACTGGAGATTGTTATCTGGGTTTTTATCAGTCCTAATCAGATTACCATCTATCACTTGAGGCCTAAATTCTGAGAGAGCTGGCAAGAATTTAACTTTCTTAGTGTTTTGGTATATCCTTCCTTTTTTGTGGATGCAAAACTGTTAGCTGCAATGGATTTATGTACCAAACAGGAAAATGTACTTCATAAGCGTATGCTCTCCAAAAGATACACCACAGCACTACGGACACTTGGACTACAACACATTACACCCTAAAAGAGCGAGCTGTCCTTAAAAGGTGTGCTCTGAGGCACATTCTAGAAAGGCAGGGAGGGAAAATAAAAGATGTTTTGGCTTTGAAATTTAAACAAACACTAGAAATCTTTTATTGTTTATTTGCTCTCTTGTTATGGATGTTAGTAGATTAAACTGTCAAATGCTGTGCCAAGCTTGACCGTTTCATTATTTTTTTCCTTTAAATTTGAGGCAGAGGTTAAGCATAAGTTCATAGGACGTAAGTAGAAAAGCTTTATTATCTCTGTAAATACTATAGAGTAATTTGAATGCAACTGGTTAATAGATAACTATAAGCAGAAAAAAAAAAATCTTTACTTTCCTGCTTAATTCAGCCTCCACCATCTTAATCCTATAACTGTCCTGGAAACACTTAGCCTGCTTTGAGCACTTAATGATCTCAGTGCCAGCAGCGCATATATGGCCTTGAGGACATGACTGCTCAGCTGGCTACGGTTCAGTGATTCAGTGGGTTGAATAGGTGGAAGTGGTCTGGTGTACCTTAAAATGGAACCTGTACTTTTCATTCTTGCTTACATGATTTTTCTCTCATGCTCCAGACTTATCACATGAGTTAACTTCCTTGTGTGCAAAATAAGGAAGGCCCAAATGATGGTGTTTACTGCTGCTGGAAACTGTTTAGTAAATTGTTATACTTGTAGAAGAAATAAGTTAAACTTAGCTTGAGCAGGCAGAAAATTTGTCTATCCAACACTCATTCAAATTGTTAGGTCTTTCTCCAAGAAACTTCTTTTGCAAGAGAAAAACTGCAGCTACCAAAAAGGTTTCCTTGTTTTCGAACAAAATTACTACAAGAACTGGCCTGTAAGGCTGCAGTGCTACAAACTGATGCCTGTGAACGTGTACCTTGGGGAAATTTAACTCCAGATCCAGTGGGTTGGATTCCTTAGTGCAGTACTAAGGAGTACCCAACCTAGAGCTGTAAGTGCAAGCTTCAGAACTAACCTTGATCACAGAAGAGGCCACCCCATCCTTCATCACATATGCACTGCCATTGTGTTTTACAAGTCCCGTGGCGGCAGCCTATATGGGGAATGCATTCATCACAGTAGCGGCCTTGCCAACCAGGACGGCAGCTAAAAGAAAAGCCCAATTAAAACATTAATGACATGGAGAAGAGTCTAAGTTTCTGTTACAAGGTGACATTTTAACTGATGTTCAGACTGCAATTGCCATCTACTCACATGCACTCTCCAGGCTTGTTGCAATATCCATTCTGTTCGGTACATCCAGCCAGACAGATGGCTGTGAAGAGAACATAAAAAAGCATAAATGTTTAGGTAAATACACATGGCACTACAGAAGACACTTTTAAAGGATAAAAAGCTTTAAAAAACACTTCAAAAAAAGAGTTTTACACTTTGAAAGCTTTGTTTTAAAACTTCTTGGTACGGGGAGTTCTGGAGCAGGAGGAAGTGAACAGGGAGAGCCAACACTTGACAAGTTGTCCTTTAGTTCTTCTGTTTATGCAACAAACATGAACTCTTGCAACTCTTGCTAGAAAAGCAGCAAGAGAAAGCGGCTTTGGCTTGCGCTAATGAAAGGCTGAAAAACCCAATGGTACCCTGAGCTCAGAGTAAAGGTTCTCACTACTACACTGCAACACCTGTCTCATCCTCTGGCTGCAGGAATGGTTGGTGGCAGACTTTGTGTGAGCGAGCTGCTACCCTTTCACCTTGCAACAGCTACTGCTACCCAGGGCTATCAGCCAAGGTCCCTTTCCTGCCAGCTCGCTCTTTGCTAAGGCTCGCAAAGGTGCAGCACAGGGTCGGGTGGTTGCAGCCAAAGGGGGCAAAGTCCTCAGCGCGCAACTTTGCCTCTCCAGACAGGGAGTGGAGAGGTCGGCTGAAAACACGGCCCGGGCCACGGGAGGCCTCCGTGAGCTTTAGAGCCGCGGCCGCCGCCCGCAGCGCTGCCCCCGCCCCGCTGCCCCGGACACTCACGCTCGGTGCAGTACTCGCCGGCCCAGCCGGGCAGGCAGGCCAGGCTCCCGTCCGCAGCACACACGTAGTGCCCGAAGCGGTCGTCGCGGCGCTTGCACAGGCGGGAGCAGCTCTCGCCGTAGTAGTTCTCGCTGCAGACCACGCGGTACGAGTAGCGCAGCTGGGTCAGCGGGCCCTGATGCACGTCCTGGGACCAGTCCTCACCCACCGACAGCGAGCGCTGGATCGACACCTGGCTGATGAGCCACTCCTCCGGGGGAGGCCGGGAGCCTGCGGGGACAGGGCGCGGGTCAGCGGCTCTGTGCCCGCCGCGTCCCACCCTGCGGGCCAGCGGAGAGGGATAGATACCCCGCTAGCACACACACACACACACACACACATGCATGTATACATATACACATATATTCATATACACAGGCACGCGTGTGGATATTGATGTCTGCAGGGGTACGAAAAGGTGGCCACCAGGGTGTGCGAACCCGGGCCAAAGGGACTCAGCCGAGGGGCCTGTGAAAGGAGGGCTGCTGTGAAATATCCTTTTCCTTTGCTCTCAGAAAAACATCCCAAAGCCATTATTCCTTTCCAAAGGGCGGAATTCGAGCAAGGTGTAAAATACAGGAAAAGGCGGACGGGGCTTGCTGGCAGGCTCCCGGCTTTCTCACCGCAGCCCGCCTCGCTTTCCCACGCCAAAAATAAACCGGAGGAAACGCAATTGTGTTGGAGATTAGGCCGGGGCAGAATCAAAGCGGCCCCTGATGGATATCGTGGGGGGACCGGCTCCTGATGGTGGGATAAAGCCGGCCCCGGAGTTATGGCATAAACAGCTGAGCCGGGGGGGGCTCGGCCCGGGGGGGACTCGGGACGGGCCCGGGGGCGCTCCCGCCGCGAGGGCGCCCCCTGCCGGCGGCGCGCGCAGTATTCACCTTCCGGCAGGTAGTTGGCGGGCGCGTGCCAGGCCTGGATGATCAGGGAGAAGGTTCCCTGCAGGAGAGAGACCAGCGTCAGCCCCGCACCCCTCCGCAGCCCGGCCCTGCCCTGCCCTGCCCTGCCCTGCCCTGCCCCGCGTTTGTCTCCCCGCGGCTACCTGCTTCCCTCCTTCCCTCCCTCCTGCAGACCACGGGTACACATCCCCACCTCCAAGCCCCCCATCCCCTTGCTTGAATTCTCTTAATGACATTGATTATCCCAAGTGATTCTGGTCTGGATGAGCTTTTTCATCGCGGTCCCCCCCCCCCCCCCCCTTTTTTTTTTTTAAAGGAAGTTCTGGAAATAAGTCCAAAAGCAAAAGTAGTCTGTTTACATTACAGGTTATCAGCCTGCCGCTCTTAGCCTCTCTTGCCACCCTACCCTCCTGCCCCACCATCGCAATCGGGTTTAAAGCGGAATCTCACCGGCCACGTGAAGTTAAAGGGCAGCTTAATGGGGCTGTCAAATCTGTCTGTATCCTTGATGCTGAAGGTGTTTATTCCCAGAACCGGGGTGATGATGCTGCCGAAAGTGCAGGAGCCCGGGGAAACCACTGCCTGAAAATGCTTCAAACAAACGCGAAAGAAGGTCCTGCAGTGGGGGGAGCAGGGCTTCCCGCTGGCCAGAGACCCGTGGCTATTCACGAATTCGTGTAGCTCCAGCTGGAAGACGCCGGAGCCGGACACCCTCTGCACAAAGGGGAGACACACAAAATAGCCAAATCAGACCTTACCCGGCTTTGCCATGCAAACTTGCTTCCATCACCCACTTTACATTTCGCGAACCCTTTTTTTAAATTTTGCGTGTGCGATTACCTGCTGCAAAATCGTTAACAGAAACGTCAAGCCAAAGATGCGCAAGGCTGTCATCCTTGTGTTATTCGAGCTTCCAGTTCTTAGTGGGTTTAGTTTTCCTTCTATATTCCTCAAATGGACCAAGCAAGCGCTTCTCGGTCGAGGGAGAAAAGAGAGGCGTCACGGCGATCCTCCTGGAGCAACCTGCTCTTTCAAATATTCCCCGAGCACCAGCAGAAATCGGAAGGTAAAATCCAGGTGTCGATCCGTCCCCTTCTGGGAATTAATCCTGAAGCCAGCCGCCGACCTCTGATCGCTGTCGTCGCCTTTATAAACTCCAAAGCCGGGTGGGTTTGGTGAGAGACGCGGAGGGGAGTGCTTAGTGTGGAACCGCTCCTCCTTTAACCGGTGCTAACAGCGCTCAGTAAATGGAAAACTTGCTTCGCTTCGAGCTGTTTATATAGTTGCCTCGCATCCTCACAAGCTCATTATGTAAACTGTCAGTCAGACTCACGGGCGATCCCTCCCCTTTTCCATCTTTCCTTTCTGGAAAAAAGAACCAAATGTTGCGGAGAGCCCTCATATCCCGAATTAATACCCTGCTGCCGCCGCCGCCGCCGCCGCTGCCGCGCTGCCCGCCGAGGAGCCGAGCTGATTACGAACGAGCCGAGCATCTGTTGAGATATTTACGGCGCTCACACTGGGAGAGAGAGTTCCCTCGAAAATCAGACGCCTCTCCACAGGGCAGCTTTCTACGGCGGCCGAACAATAGAGGATGAAATGTTTAAAACATACGCTTGTTAGTTTGTTAGTTTGTTTGCTTGTTTGTTTGTTCGTTCCCCGTTGCCCTCCCCCAGCACCCCCAGCTCCACGCGTGTCCCCCCTCCCCGGCCGTTTCCCGGGCGGCGGAACGGGACGGGACGGGACGGGACGGGACGGGACGGGGCGGGCGCGGTGCCCTGCAGCTGCGGCCGGCCGGCAGGCAGGAGCTGCCCTGCCCGGCGAGGGCTGGCCCTGGCTAGAAACCAAAAG
Organism: Eopsaltria australis; assembly: GCA_034509425.1. Lineage (NCBI taxonomy): Eukaryota > Metazoa > Chordata > Aves > Passeriformes > Petroicidae > Eopsaltria > Eopsaltria australis. The sequence continues at coordinate 4,553,105 of JAVTVJ010000241.1, forward strand.
TAAAACGGTGTTTGCCCGGCAGGCGGGCGCACCGCTCGGCTCCGGGCCCGGCCCCATTCCTGAGCCCGGCTAACGGAGCCCACCGGGGAAGGGCTGGGTGATGGCAGGGAGGCGCGCACGCAGGGGATCCGCGGGCGCTCGGTCGCCCTTCCGAATTCGGTGGCGAACGAGCGCTCCTGCGAGGTGGCCGGGGTCGGCAGCAGGGACGGAGCTGGATTTTCACGGGGCTGCCCCGGCTTCCAGAAACATGGGCAAGGGGAAAACTCGGGCGCCTGCAGGCAAGCGGGACGGGAGCGGGGCCGCGGGCCGTGTCTGGCCGCCTGGCCGCGGCCGGGTTGCGGTCTGGCGTGTGCCATAAAGCCCTTGGCCTGATTGCAGCGTGCGCTTATTGTTGGGTCGCGTGTCCCTCATTAAAGCCAAGCACAGAGAAGGCCTTTCATGTGGCTTTTTATTTCAGCTTGTTAAATGGATGGGAGGCCGGAGGGGGGAGGGAAGGAGGGAGGGAGAGATAAACCCTCAGCTGTATGGTAATGAGGTCTTGCCACCTTTCTGCCAGCGCCCTGCGCGCCAGGCTGCGGGCCTCCGCGGCGTGGGTCACCTGGGGAGTAACGCGGGGCGCAGCGCCCTGCCGGTCCCCTTTCTCCCCTCTGCTCTCCCAAAGGGTCTGTTCCTGCAGCGTTACTTCCCCACTCCGAGCTCTTTTGGGAGGGATAAGGAAAGCCGGGGATCTGGATCGTTTGGAGGCGAGCAGCACGGGGAGGGCACGCTCCAGCCAAACTTTCCAGGCCGTCGCGCTCCCTCGTACATTTAAAGCGCCTGCTCTCCCTGGAGACCGGCTTTGGCCCAGGATGTGATCAGGCTCCAAACGCCCGAGGTGTCACCGGGAGGACCGGCGGGGGGGAACACGACACGGCTTTCGCAGAGATAGCATTGGGGAGAGCCACTGGCACTGCCACCGTGGATTGGTTTGCGGAGAGGAGCAGGCTAGAAATCGGGGTCGCCACCAAAAGAGGATTAAAACTTCTCTCGGTCCCCACTGCGCCTATGAAAAACGAAGCCAGGAGGCACAAACTCTGGCAATGTCGGGGGACTGCACCCGAGACCAGGCACCCTGGGCTTGGCTCCGTCCTGAGCAGCCCGGCTGTCGCCTGGGGTACGTGTTTGTGCGGCCGGGAGCCGTGTCCGTGGTGCAGATAAACCGCGAGGCAGAGAGGCACAGGCGAGGAGCTCTTTTGTCTCGGCCTCGTAAACAAGTGGGAAGGAGGAATGTGTCGCCGCTGATGAACTCGGAATTTTGCAGCGATCCACCCGGCCAGATCCCAGCTTTACCAGCAGCAGCGTCAACTGTCAAAATCAAATCTGATGCTAATAGCTTCGGTACTAAATAAAATGAGAGGCCAGATAACATCAGTGCTTGATAAATGGTAATGAGTGTCTAACCTAGGGGAACAGAAGGGCTGTGGGGCTCTTTAATTCAGTATTGAAAGGCTAGCTGGGTACTGCAGGCTCTAGCAGATGTTAGTATGTGTGTGTTTTGATTTTTGACTTGTATTGGACGTTTATTAGGCTAACCAGAGCCACCCCACGCATGGCCACTTGGTCCAGGCACCATCTGGCACAAGCAGGGCGGCGTGCAAGAATAGGGCCTTGCTTTGGTGCTGAGGATCCACAGGCAGCATCTACCATATGGACCCAGAGCTAATGTAGGTTAAAGCAAGACAAGCTCATCTCTGCTTTTCACAGCTCCGCCAAACCTCTCTGCCTTGCTGGTGGAGTGCACCTTGGCGCCTGGAGAAGAGCTGCCACCTCTGCCTTCCTCCAAATCTGACCAAAGGGGTGCAAGCCCTAGACACTCCTCAGCCTGCTCAAGCACCCTTGGGTGGCCGCTGGTTTTCGAGTCAAGCTTTGCACCTAGCTTTGCTTGTTCCCGGCAGGAGCACAAGTAGCTCCAGCTCCCCACGTGTCGTCCCCCCCAAAACCAAATATTTTCAGAAGCTCGAGTAAGTGGTGCAAAACAGACGCTAAATCCTCCTCGAAACTCCAGACCATTATTTTGATTGCAGTTATAAAAAGAGTTAGCAATAAAATAATAACAGGGGAATATAATAAACCACCTGCTGCATGTTGACACACACGCACAGGGAGTTCAGATAAAAAAAAAAAAAAAAAAAAAGTTTCACTAATAGCATCAAACAGCTGAGCCTGAAAGTCGGCCGAGAGCAGATTAGAAGCGCAACTCCTGCAAACTCTTTCCTGTGCCCAGCACGCCATTCTGGACCACTTGGAGAGAAATAGCCCAGCCATCTCCCCTAAGATTCTCGGCTCAGTTCGAGGGGTGCCCGTCCTCGGGACAGGGGCAAAACCCGCAGAGCCCCCGGCTTTGCCCAGGGGCGGCAGTGGGGTGCCCGCAGCCCCTGTCGGGATGCTGGGCACTGACCGGACGGGACATACCCGGTGGTCGCCGCCTCTCTGTCCTTTCCACCCTGCTCCCTGTCTCTCCGGCGCACTTACTCGAGGTCAGGGCGCTTTCTTCCCCCTTTCGCGCCCCATTTGCTGCCGGTTTATCTCCAGGCTGGCCCGGCTCAGCATACGCGTGGCCGGGCCAAACGCGTCTCGCTAACGAGACAACGTTAATTAATTCCGGGCGGGTGAAAGTTGCCAGCCTGCCCAAGCCATCCCTCCCCCCGCGCCCTCGTGCCAGGCTGCCCTCCTCCGTTCCCGGGGGGACGTCCAGCGCTCCCCCACCCGCGGGATGTGCCCGAAGCCCCCCGCCCCCGACCGCCCGTGTCCTGCTGCTCTCAGGCTGCCAAACCCCGGGGAAGGGGGCTGCGAAGGGCTCGCTATCGCCCGCACAGACGCGGCCAGCAGCACCTGCATCGCGACCGTCAGCCCCGCCTTTCTCTATTCCTAAAGGCTCCGTGCTTTCCAATCTGCCCGCCTGACCCGCGGGGGAAAACTCCCGCGGGGAGTGGATCTGGGCATAAACGGCTCCCGGTAATGTTGTTGTCACCATGGGCTTTCTACGTGGCTTCTGCTGGGCTGCTTTTAAGGTGCTGAAGATACAGAGCGCCAGAACCTACGGCCGGCGCAGGACCTGCCGGATTCTCCGGCCACGCCGTGGTGCCACCCGGGGTTTTGTAATGGGACACGCCCGAGCTGGAGGCTGTCTCTGCCTCCCCTGTGTCCCAGGTGTCCCAGGCTGTCCCCGAAAGCAGCATGAAGCCACGGCCAGGCTGGCCTGGCTTCCCAGCCGGGTCAAGCTTAACTGGGGGCGTCCTACGGTTTGCCTTTTCCCCTAACCTGGGAGACGAGCCCCCGACCTTTCCCTGTGCCCGGGAGCCGTGCGGGTGTCCGAGGGGCACGGCTGCTCACGCCCCTCCCCTGTCCCCAGCGCCAGACGCTGCTCACCCACCTCCTCCGCACTTATTTGGGAGCAGATCGCGGGGCACGGAGCGGGGAGCAGCGCACTCGCGCCTTGGAGCCTTTCCGTCACCTTTCGCCGGGAGTCGACCCCCTCATCCCCAGGGTCGTGGGCTGCGGGGCGCCCTGAAACTCCTCGCAACACCAGTGCCCCGCGGGCTGCCCCGCACTTGATCAAATTTATTATAACAATCTTGTCAGTCAGTGCAGCATCCCTAGCGCGGTACGAGCGCGGTGCGGTGTTTTACTGTGCACCTTGCGCGACTTTCTCGAGAGCGTTGCTGCTTCCTGGATCTGCGGTTTGTTTCGGGGCTGGCCTCGATAGTCGCGTTTTTGATCACTGCGTGAGTTTGACCTCTTAGTCAGAGACTCGCCCATTTATTCAGTGCTCGCCAGCCCTTCCACGTGCACAGCCCCACTTTTTGAGACGGATTCCCCGATGGCTTTAAAACCCCTTAGCTAGAAAGTTTCGCATCGATTCAGCGCTGGCACACCCCGAAAGCCTCTAAGGAAAAAAAAAAGGAAAAAGAAGAGAAAAAAATCCCCCTCGCTTGTTTTGTTTCTGCCTAAATGCCCGTAGCGTGGAGCATCCCTCCAGGGAGCGCCGCTCGGAGGGGTGTTAATGTGGTCGATTTGGGGTACAAATGTTTGGAAATGTTTCCCGATTCGCACAGAAGGAGGGGGGATTTGCAAACTGTTGCTGCCACATGGCCCCTCCAGCCTGCCCATTCTCATTGTAATGAGGCCGGCGCGTGCCTCATCTGCCGCGGGGCGCTGCCACGGGCGGCCCGGACACGCCGCGCCGCAACTGGGGCGGGCGGCACCGCCGAGCAGCGCCCGCACCGCGCGGGGCCCGCCCGAGCGCCGGGGGAGCCCGCGGCAGCCCCGCCGGCGGGACCGGGACCGGGCCCGGCCCGACCGCGCTCCCGCCGCCGCTCACCCCGAGCCGCCCCGCGCCCGGCCCGAGAAAAAAAGCACATTTCTGTTAAAGGCTGTAACGATCACTATTGAGCCTCTCGCTACAAATCGATGGCTTCTTTTCCATACAAATGCCTGCTTATGCCTTTATGTTCTCCATCTGTTTGTAGCTAACACCTGCCATTCAATAAATCGATTTGGCCATTTAATGTAACAGCTTCCCGGGACATTTTTTCATGCCAGATGCCACAGCAGCTCCAAACCTCTACCCCAGCCTAGCGCCCCATCAGCGCAGCCGCCCAGCACGGGGCTGCTCTTGGCAGAACGCTGCTGCCGGGGTGTGGAGCAGAGCTGAAAAGTAAAGAAAATATGAAAAAGTGGCTTTATTTAAAAAAACAAATAACACCAACCCCACCGATTTCACCTTCTTCTTTAATGCTGTGGTTTCTGTATGCCTGGGGAAGTGGCATCTGGTCCTGGCTACCAGTGGCAGGTGTACAGGTGGTGCTGGGATTCCTGTGGGTCACAGGCATCAGGGCAGTTTGTGACATTTTTGGTTCCCTTTTATTTTACTCACCAATAGATACTTTGCATGTTTTAGGGGATTTCATGTTTTGAGGATGCAAAGACACTGCCTGCAGTTTATCACTCCATGACATGGAGCAAAATTCCTTACAGGGACTTGTGGGATGAGAGGTTCCAGCATTCTACTTGTTTCAGGGGGTTAGCCCCTCTTTGAGAGGCCACTTTGATGAGCATCAAGGTTGAGCCCCCCAGCCTGCAGTCCCCGACAGGAAGAGCAAGAGGAGGTGAGTGCTCACCCATGTGCTGCTCTGCCCCATACCTTGGCAAACCTTGGGTTTCCTTTTGGCTGCCCCAAAACACTTTCCCCTGCTAAGCTGACACAGGGAGAGAAAGGTGTATCTCTCTAGGTGTCACTCCGTAGGTATCAGGGGAGGGAAAACAGCATCTGGGGATATGACAAAGTGATATAATATATCATAATGTATACAATATAGCATGGGGAAATTACCCAGCTGTCTCCTTATGGAGGAAGTGAGCAGCTCTGGGCCGGCTGAGTTCCTCCAGAGGAAGTGATTTCAGTACTGTTGGGATTTTGTTTGACTGTATTTGTTGTATAATTTATTGTGCCTAGAGCCTTTGAAAGGTGCCTTTGCTTTAAATATGAATAAATACATAAAATGAAACGTAATACAAAAATAGTTCGGGATATGCACACATTTTGGCTATGTGGGTTTGTTCCTTAATTAATTCAGTGCAGGGCAGGGATACCATTTGTAAATGCACCTGTAAAAGCCTAATTAGCTTCGAAAGACACAAAGTTATGCAGTTGTTTGGCACTTTTACCCGAGATAGCTGAGTAAAATTGGGATTTCTCATAAAAATCACCCCTGGAAGCTATAGCAGGAACTGAGAGTAGTTACCCGGGAGATGACCAAATCTTTCTCTTTATTTTGAGTCTTAGAGTTGTGGTTGAGACTGGCAGGGGAAGAGTTGGAGGGGAGATTTCTCACTTGGAGCAGAAGTTCCCACGTTTTGTTTCATACACAAGTCATGTATGGATCAACACTCATGGATGGGACAGTGGCCTGAAGCAGCGTGACAAAAGAAGTACAGGCTGCCTTCTTAAAGGGGAAGAATTCCCTTTGCAGGCTCCATAGCAAATGTCCCATGGGCCAGGCTTTGGGAACTCCTGCATCAGAAGGTCTGTGTCTTCAAACAGATGGCCGGGCAGCCCTTGGCTACTTAGAATATGTTTGGGGCTATATTATATAGCACTGAGTAAAGAGATCTGTCACAGAGAAACAGTAAAAGGCAGTTTTAACCCTTCCCCTGGGGCGTGGCGTGGATCCATGCCCTGCCTGTGTCACCAGTGCCTCCTCTCCCGTGCCCCATCCTGAGCCCACGGGATGTTTGGTGAGGGCCCAGCATTGTGCACTCGCTTCAGACAGCCAGAGAAGGAAGCCTCAGACCTCTGGCATGTGGGAGTTGGCAGAGCAAATCCCAGAGTATGGCCTCAGTGCAGCCTGTCCCGGGGCACAGAGAGGAGAGCAGAGCAGAGTCGGGAATAACTTCTGGAGTGGCCAGAGGTGCATGGCACCCAACCCCACACACACAGGAGGCTGATGAGAGGCCATCATCCCTGTGGGGCTTGGGGCTGATCCCTCGTAGTGGGAGGTGTCCTGCCATCGAGGTATTGTGGCTGCACCAGGTGTTTGCTGAGCTCTTCTGCTTTCCTCGCGCTTCTGGCACTCTGGTGTTGGGCAGAAGCTGTTAAACACCAGAGAGATGTGTAGGCCAGTACTGGCAGGAAAAGGTCTGTGGGACTCAGTGGAGTTGCACCTGCTTGTGCACCAGGATAAGCTGCAGCAAGGCAGCAGCAGCAGCAGCAAACATCTCGGAGCTGCACACTGGTAAAAGTTAAAGGTATTTAAAATACAGCTGGCCACTTAAGTAACAAAATCCACTTTGAAATCCCTTCACCAGAGGTAAAACTTGCTAATGACTGGAGAGAAAGACCATCCTGACTTCTTATCCCTAGCATTTATATTTATTTCTAGTAAAAAAAGGTTTTAACCAGGACCAGCTGCTTCCACAGCCAATCAAAACCAGTCCTAGATTGTCCAGATGGAGTCACTCAAGACAGAGACTTGAACGAGGGCTGCCACCGGCTCCAGGATTTCTGGGTTTGTCCTATTTTAAGAAGATCTCGCATCCTGCAAACACTTCTTATGGGAAATGATTGGGTGCAGAGATCCTAGTGGGGGCCCATAAGGCAGCCTCATGTGGAGATGTGGTGGTGTGGCATGCTGACATTTTGGCATAACGTGGTGATGATTTTATGTTAGCATCAGCCCTCCATGAGGAAAGTAAATACGTGACATATTGTTCAGGGAAACAAAACAAACCAGACAATGAGGTCCTGTGCCCAGTGACTGATGTAGCCTCTGCAGGCCCATGCAAAACCTCTATTCCTTTGTGATCTGGGGATGCTGGGAAAATGAGTGCATCAGGGTATCCAATACCCATCCCTGGACCATCCAGCCCTCCTCGCTTTTTGTCTTTGTGTGCGGCCATGCAGGGAGCAAACACAGAGCACCCGCTGAGTTTCTATTGTTTCTCCTCTCTAATGGCCCTACTTAGCCGTGGAGGAGCGGGATGGATTTGCGCCTTGTGCACATTGTTCTTGGGGTTCAAAAGAATACTTAAACTAGAGCAGTAGTTAGTATGACAATGGAATAGAAATGAACATTCACTCCAGTGGCTGTGGATGGCACAGGGGCTTAGATAATGGGACAAGGGAGAAGAAAATTAATGAATCTGTCTGTTTGTCTGTTGACCTATCAGCATAAATATCTTGTCACTCATATGTGACAGCAAATCGAGTTGGCCGGTAAGAGCCTGGCTTGCTCAATCTCCCAGCTCTATTCTTTAAACCAAAAGTTTCATCAGGTAATTTAGCAGACTGAAAAAAGTTGGTACTTGACCACATAGTGAGCCCCAAATGGATGAGCAATGAACACTTCATCTGTGAGTGTTAAATGATATGAAACAGTGGTACACTGATGGCGCAGGTACCTTCCTCCCGCTCTGTGCCCATGGATAGTCACAGAGGTCCTCTTTTGCAGCCTACACAGGAGTCTTTCTTGAGTTGAGCAACTGTGAGGACTTTCCATGGGGCTCTTAAGTGCTCTTATATAGGACTATGCTGCCACCCGTAGCCAGCAGTGAGGGATCAAGAAGTCTTCTGTCGCCAGGTGCCCTTTGTCAGAGGCTCCTTAAGGGTGACAACCACTAAAGTTTCTCCAGATGACCAGATCATCTGGGGGAGGGCAGATGGCAGTAGCCATCACATCCTGAGGGAAATGAAGCTGTCCTGAAGCTGTCCTGAAGGAGCAATTAAACAGTTGGGTAAGCTGACATACTGTCCTCTTTAAAAGCCAGGAGGGAGGCAAGGGCCTATCCTGTGTGGTTCTTCTCGTACATACACACACAAATGCTGCGTGCTCTGCTTCTCAGAGCCTCTTTACCAACCTTTTAATAGGTACATAGGCTACATTTACATTAATTATCTACATTTCTTCTTAAGTCAACACTGAGAGGTGGGATCATATTGCTCATTCTGGGAGGGGCCTCTGAGCTAGACAAGTGGAATCACCATGTGCAGGAACCCTTCCCTCTTCACTGACTCCAGAGCACCCTACATAACTTGATCAGGTGAGACCCCTGACTTTTAGAACGTTAAAGTGAGGTGAGGTTCATCTCTTCCTTGGTGCCTGGGTAGAGGAGGGATGATGTGGTTTACCCTGATGCACAACAGCTCAGGTGGAATCTGAGCGTCAGCCACTGGCCAGTGCTTGGAATGTCTGGCTGAGATTAGGATCAGGAGTGTCTTAGTTCTGTCAAGAGCACAGTCCTTATGACAAAACTTGCAGAAGTAGGTATAAGGTGTAAACAAATACAGTCTCATAGATTGCTTGCATTTTGATACTATTTCCATTGAAACCTGCCTCATGCCACAGCAGGACACTGGAGTAAAAGGCATCGCTGCAACCTGGAAAGGGTGCAAGCTGGGATATCTGGATTAAGCCAGAGATCTCTACCACAACCATGATGCTGAATGGATTAATTGGTAAAATCAGGTTGTGCCATGTGGATTAGATTTTGAGCACCCTTTCAACTTTGAGGGCAGGGGAGTCTTATGCAGGATTCTGTTTCAGGCCCATTCCTAATAAAATCTGGAGCGTTGCAGTAAAGGTAGAGCAAAGAATGTTCCAAATAACACGTACCACAATTAATGAACTCTTTGTAGGTTACAGAGCATTTCCATTCTATTGTTTATTCATTGAGAACGCTCCAAAAGAGATAGTGTGATGAATCAATAGCTTTTAAAATATGTCTGGGTTTTATTACTTCATTAGGGGATCTCATAGTTAACCCTTGAATAATCAGCTTAAAAGCAGAAGGCAGATTTACTGGCATACGGTTTTACATGGACGCTTTGCTGGTCAAGTGCCAAGATATATAACAATTTAGATGTCCAGTGTGTTTATTATCGAGTAACTAGCAGAGGCTTTAGCCTTCAGTCTTCAATCATACATGGTAGCAGCTCAAGTTGTTGGGTAGTATCACCAAACTGGGATTCTTTAACTCTTGTACTGGGAAACATCTTATTCTGTTCATGGTGAATTGACCAGTAAAGACACTTCACATGCTTATTTTGGTGCCTGCTTGTTTCCCCATTTAAGAGTTTTAGCCACATTTTCATGTTGTGTTCCATTTCATTCTTGCTTCACACCCCCTGTGGATGAGTGCTGCTTTTTGTCTCATTTTAGAAACAATTCACAGCTGATTAATTTCTGCTAACTCTTCAAGCTGATTAAAACAGTAAGCATTCATTTGCAAGGACTAAGTGCAGCCTCAAAGTATTCCTAGATGTAGCTTTTTTATTTGAGTTTTTGCAGCCTTTTTCCTCATAATTTCCCATTTCTTTTTCCATCAGAAAGGGTAGTAGGAGTTGCAGCAGGAGGGTAGTTTATGTCCTATTGCCTTGAATTTTAACCACCATGAGATCTGGTTTTTCTCAGACCAAGTCTATATGACAAGGGACAACTTGCTTTACGTTAGCTCTCCAGCAGTGACTGCCACCAGTGGAGGTCTAGCAGGGAAGCAATAACAGAAGATGCTGAAGATAAAAATCTGTCAGGAATACAGCTGGTAGTCCAAATTCTTCTTGCTCCCTCCTACCTGCTCTTCTTGCCTTGGGGGAGCCCAGTTCCACTGGTGCACTAAGGGTGGGTGGCACAGCAGCCATATAATCCCACAAAACATCCCCTGTGATGGACCTGTTTCAAAGCATCTCTCCTTGCTACAGATGGTGAGAAAATGGTTAAAAATAGGAAATATATTCACCTGCCAATGTACTTCTGTGGTTTTCATGAGGCTCTTACTGAAGGTGGCATCACTATTCTTACCTGAGGCAAGGCAGCCCTGCCAGGAATCTCTTCCCAAACCCAGAGGCAGGTGTTCCATGTGATGTGCACTGACCTGAGCTCTGTTGCTGACCAGCACTACAGCAGGATAGGAGTGGAGAATTGGAGAGAGAAAAGCTGTATGACAGGAGAAGACACTTATCCTTGGTCTGTCACTGGTATGGTTTTGCTTGGAGATTGCAGCTGAGGCCAGAGACTGGGGGATAGTTTGGATGGAGAATAAGCACTCAGGTGCTGAAGGTGATGTTGCTTGCCAAGATCTCAGCATAAAGAATGAAGAAAAGGTGATAGAGGACACAAGAAAACATTAAAAGGAGAAAATGTATGGAGGTAATTTCTTTGTGTGGGGTGGAGAAGGAGGTGGGACAGAGTGCAGGGGGCTGGGTTTAAAGCAGTGCCCAGGAAGTCTTCTTTAGCCCACAAACCCATGATATCCCAGATATGGGTGTATTTGCTCTTCTGAAGGCAACCATTTGGGAAAAGAACAATCAAGAGCTGCATGCCTTTGCTGTGCATTGGTTGGCATCAGTTCTCAGAACAGGTACTTAGCTCCGACTCTTTCTCTTCTTATTTACCAGACTGGCAAATTGGTGAAATCAAACTCAATCCTAAAATTGCTGTTCACATTACTTTCATTCACATTGCTTTTATCTGCACAGTCATTTAGAGGCAGCCAGCAAGGGTGATTAGAAAATTCACAAAAATCCCCACACTCAGAGTGGCTGCAGCCTGCATGAGGAAGTGCCAATAAATGCTGTTGTACAAGCACAATACTTAAAGAACAGGACCTTTCTTAGCAAAACATAGCAATGTTCACAGTATGGTTGAGTTTCGTGGTGCATCAGCACCGAAGTGTTCTCAGTTCACTCCTAAAATAACAGAGATTGGCAAATTCTGTTGCTTAGAAATCTGCTGGAGAGTCAAAGCCTTGTATTGCTGTGAACACCAAAGCACTTCTAACAACAGACTCAGAACTGCCATATTTATTGAAGTGCTTTGTGTAGAGCTTAGCTAGCCTGGAAATGTGCTGCCCATAATCCTATCAGACACTGTTAAACCAATGAAAGCAGCCACCAAATTCTGTGTCAGTGGGTCACGGTTCAGACCAGGTTCCTGTGATGCCCCAAGCTCATTTTCTTGAATTCAGTGCAGCTGGGAGATTTTTGAAAGGCAACTTTATAGGCTGATGCTCTCCTTTTCTAACGGATCCACTACAGCACAAGCAGACGAAGTTCAAGACATTCTGTGCCACTCATCTCTTGTGGTTTAACTCCAGCTCTGGCTCACTCCCTCCTAGAGGAATGGGGGAGAGAATCAGAAGGGCAAATGTGCTAAAACGGATGGGCTGAGATAAAGATGTTTTACCAGGCAAAGCAAAAACTGCAGGTGTAAGCAAAGCAAAACAAGGAATTCATTCACTGCTTCCCATAGGCAGGGAGGTGTTCAGCCATTTACTGGAAAGCAGGGCTCAATCACACCTAACAGTGACTTGGGAAGACAAATGTCATAATTTCAAATCTCTTCCCTTCTTCTTCCCCTCTTCCCGCTCTATTCTATATACTGAATATTATGCCATAAGGTATAGGATATCCCTTTGGTGAGTTGGGGTCAGCTGTCCCAGCTGTGTCTCCTCCCAAAAGCTTGTGCACCCCCTGCCCACTTGCTGGTGGGGTGGGGTGAGAGACTGGGAAGGTCTTGGCACTGTGAAAGCACTTCTGTGCAGTAACAAAACATTCCCATGGTATCAGTGCTGTTTTCAGCACAAATCCAAAACACAGTCTCCTGCCAGTTACTATGAAGGAAACAAAGTCTATCCCAGCCAAGACCATCACATCATCTAGTGCTCCTTCATGACAATGTGGAGGGGTAGCCAGTAGCATTAGAAAGTTTGTTCTACCCCCATCAGAAAAGATGCTTGCACACTTTTCATGTGGATTGGCACCCATGGGCAGTGAGGCAGAAGCCGTCCAATTCATTGTGTGCAAGATAGGTAGTTATGTAGGGGTGGCAGTGTCTTTTGGTCACTGATATGATGGGTGGTGACTTGAAGAGAAGCCACAAGTCTCTGAGCCAGCAGGTCCTGTATTTTGCTGAGACTGCTGAGCTGCTCTTTTCCAGCAGTGGTTAACTTTGGGGATTGGAGTCTAAAAAGTCTCAGGGTTGGATGGAATATGGAGCTCTTAGCTGCTAACAGATGGAAGTTGATTTACATTGCTTTGACATAAAGGTTAATAAGTCACAGAAGTAATTTCTGTCTATGAGTCCTTTGTAGTTTGAAGTCCTTGAAATGTGGAGTGCGAAGTTTGTGTCTATACTTGGTAAATTGTGTAGGGATGGTCTGAAAGTACCTGACCCTCCAGAGTTGTTGTCTCTACCTGGTACTAATGCAGTGCCACAGTAATGGGAAGACTTCCTTTAGCTGGGCTCAGGGCTGGGTTGTCCCTCAGGATTTAGATGCTATTACTTTCTTCTGTGAGATCTTATTCTGTTTGGGGTGCTGGACTGCCATTGCCTGCTGGGATATCTGCAGGGGGAGAGCATCTGGACAATACGGAGCAGAGCAGCACCAAGCAGGCTGTAAGCCTAATTCAAACATGCAAATCAGGATCAATGTTTTGCATTGATCAGAGAGGGTTTTTATGAAACACCCAGGTCTCCAGTAGCTGTGAGTAAGTGCTGAAAGCTAGTCTAGCAAAGGAAGCTATTTCTGTGGAGATAACAGCTGACAATTTGTGCCAGCTCTTTATCAGTAAAGCAGCTCACAAATCAGAGTAAACCCAAGTATGAAAACTCTGGGAGCAATGACTGCTTTGCCCTGACCATTTCCCTGGAAGTAGGGTGTGTGGACCTGTGGGAGTGTGCATGCTAGTGTTCAAGGGAAATTTCTTACTAGACCTTATATTAACATATATTGTTAATATATGTTTTCTCTCTCCCCAGACCAGGGAGTTACTTAAGTAATTTGTCAGAGGTTTATAGATACATGATGATTTCTGTGGAGTTTGGTAGCAACCTTGCTGGCAGCACCTAACCCTGGGTATCTGTCTGTTTTGATAGACTCTCATTCCAAAAGGATGCAGAGAACCTCGCCACATTGGCACCATGTACATATTCAGACTGACAACTCACTGCTTTTCCAGGACACTACTGGATACTGCACGGTAATAAAAGTTCTTCCCTTGCTCTGTGCACAGGCAGGGCCTGAATCCCAGGTGACATTTGGTGGCCCCATGTTATGTGGCAGGTGATCACTTTTCTCCACTGAATTTGTGAAGCTCTCAATAGACCAAACTGTCTCATGCTTGCTGTCATTTTCACACCTTCCTTTGGGAACACACAGGTAGAATCTCAGAAGATTTTAGGTCAGGACTTGGGGAATAAAACTCAACTGCCTCTACCTCAGATCTGCAATATTGTCATCCTTGGAGCTCTGCACAGGGCTCTGGTCTTTCCATCCACCGGAAAGGGACAGGAAAGAACTACTAAATATTTGAGGAGAAGGAGTGGCAGCTCCATCCACATCTGCCAGCAGTGGAGTGAGGGATCTGTGAGAACATGCTGTGTGAAATCTGAAGACAGAGCTTGAACAATGCTGTTACTGGCAATATATGTGACCTTGGGCTGATACAATGAGGAGAGACTGGGTAGCTCAGTGATGTATTTTCCACGTAGAGAGCAAACGAATGCTTAACTGACATTATATCTTCATTTCTTCTGTCCATCCAGAAATCAAAACTATAGGAAACCACTAGAATAAGCAAGAGCTGCCCATTTCTTTGGTACATTGCCACCCACACACGGTCATGGGCTATTAATGTTCACAGCAAGTTCTCTTTCACCTACAAGCCCTGTCACCCAGCTCATTAACATTGTTTGTTTGAATCTTGGTTTTGTCTCCATATAGCTTTTTTAGTAATAGCTGAAGCTGTAGAGAGCTGTTATCACCTTGAGATTATGGTCCTGATCTTATCATCTGGTGAACACAAAGCAGAGTTTAACTGCCCTGCAACTTAGAGGAACTGAAAGTGGGCTGTATGCACTCACTTATGGTAAATAAGAAGTTTGCTGAAAAAAGGTGGATTGTCTGTGAGTCAACACCTGTACCTGCTTTTGTGGTGTGTCATACCCTAGTATTTGCTGGACTATGCAGGAAGGGCTGCATCCTTGTTCCTGTTACGATTAAGTGCTACCCTACCTGCCAGCAGGTACCTCTCTCAGCTACACACTGGGTCATGCTGATGTTGTTTTGCTGGGAGCACAGAAATGGTGACTCTGTGCAGTGGATCAGCGGATGTGTGGTGACCTTTTCTGCTTTTTAGCTCTACCTCCAAGGAGAAAATTCTCACTTTGCTTTCCCTCCCTCCCCTCCCCCCCCCAAGGCAGAATTGCAGCTGGCTCAGCCAGGGCCCATCAGAACATGGTTTTGTTGACTCCAGATTATTAATTTAGCAGATTTCCGTTGGAGATGCTCACAAACGTGGGACTTGCTGGATTAATCTTCATAAAAGATAGAAAAATTGGCAGCAGAAGGAATTTTTGAAAAAACAAATTAAAGTAAAGGAAAGAAGCGGGTGTGAAGTAAATTATTTGCCATGGAGTGTTTTCCTTTCTGAACTCACAGAGAATGTAAGGGTATTTCCTGGGGACAAGAATGTCACATTCAGAGGTGTCCTTCCTTTGCTAATAGAGAGGCAAAAATCCCTTAACAGTTAAATATTTCCTGCTCAAACATGCCCATTACAGGCAGAAGAGGTTTTGTGATTAGTGTTTACTGGACCTTTGGGTCTTTGATTTAGGTCCCACATACATTTAATTTGTTGTGAAGAATAAAGTGCAGTACAAATGATTAAGGAAGTTTTTCCAAATCGTGTTATTGTTTCATTTGTGCCTGAGCAATTCCTGCAAAGAAGGAAACATGAACTAATATTACATATTTATCGCATATCTCAGAGAATGCTGTGGCCATTGCCAGAGGAGATTTCTGTTCACAAACCTGCTTATTGGATTTTTCCACCACAGAGAAAAAGTTTCCTAGGTGGCAATTCAGTTCAGTGCCCTGCTCTGTTGGAGTTTTTTTGAGAGCAGCTGAGCTTCCATGAACCCTGAACAACAGAGTGTGCCACCATTCTTGAAACATCCTGGGAATTTTCATGCTACAGCAGAAGCTTTGGGTCCAAATACTGGTGCAAAACTTATGGAGGAAAAGAGTCAGCAACACGTGAAATGAAAACCAACCAGCAGATTTCTGTCATCTCCCAGGTCTAAGCAGTTAGGTCAGGGCATAGCCTTTTTGGTAGGCTCTTTGAGTCTGGTAGACCCCTCAGTATTTGCTGTCTCTTTATCCCTTATAACCTGTTCTGGTTGAAGATGTCCTTGCTCATTCCAGGGGCATTGGATTACATGACCTTTAAAGGTCCCTTGCAACTCAAACTATTCCTTGATTCTATATTGCAAGCAGAAACAGTGTTTTTCTGTCTTTTTATCAACATTCAGCTTAGGACTGGCTTCAGGATCTGGAGGAAAAGATGCAAGGTGGTTCTGATGTAGCTGATATGCATATTTGAAGATGGCAGACATATCTGAAGAGGGAGTTTACACCTTTTGGCTTTCACTGCTGCAGCCAGCTTCTCTTTCAGATGGGCTTTGAAAAGTCTACCCTCAGCTTAGTATCAAGCCTGACTTGCAAAAAAAAGGCAAAATACTTATTGTTTTCATTAACAAGTAGGTTCTGCATGTTCCTCAAGTCTGGCAGTGGGTCTGGCTTTGCTAATGTCATGAGTCTTTGCCCTAAAGCAACCTGGAATGACACTGCTTGAGAAATGCCTCCTACACGAGGTCTCCAGTACTCTTGACTCCCTTCTGTGTGAAGAGCATCTTGAGAGCAGTTTTTCTCTCAGACCTGGAAAGTGTAACCCCAGGTGTGATCCTGCCCTGCACTGTGAATGTGACTACATGTGTGTGTGAATATGCAGGGCAGCAACACACTCAAAACTTCTGAAGCTGGTATTGAACATTTGGAGGTCCCATTGAAAACCACCCTTGCAATTTAATGTGTTCAGCAGAGTGCTGTACAAACTGCAGCCCTGTTCCTGTCCTCCTGACTGAGGTACTTTGGGAGATGAGTCCATGGTTGCGCCCACTGCAGAAACACCATCAACCAAGTAGTGACAGGTTTGAGGGATGTGGATATTTGGGGGTAGGAACAATTCAGATTCCAGGTTTCAAACACTGAGTGTGAAATGTGCAAGACAGTTTTTAATCACCCTTCAGCCCATTGTATTTCTATCATTAATCCTACAGTGCAACTAAGCATTCACAGTAGGTGAACTTTTTCCTTTTTCCCCTTGTCACACATCTAGGTCCCACTCTGTGCCCATTCTAATTATTAGTGAAATACAGCATCTTTATGATGCCCTGGTAGTCCAGAGACTCCAGCCCAGGGCAGGAAATTCCCATCATTAAGGGTTTGCTGAACTCTCTCTCTCCAGAAAATGACATTTACTAATTACATCATTTTGATGTATATGATACCCAATCCAAACATGTTATAAATTAGCAAAAGCTCATTTGTTTCATGAAAAGTATTGTTCTTCTTTTATTCAATGACCTTTTTGTTCCTCTACATCCTGGACCAATCAAGTGCCGGTGCAGTCGCTGACTTCTGAGCACAGACAATAGCTTATTCCGTCTATTCTGTTCAGATGACTGTAGGAATAGGCAGTCACTTTGTCATGTGGAGACTGGAGGTTGTATAAAACCCTTTTTCCCACCATTTACAGAGAGTCTGAATCCTGAGAGGAAAACCCTGTCATAATAATAATAATAATCCAGAAGCTAGAGCCCATTGAAGTTTTCTCAGCTTTATGATTTGGGTGGGGCTGGAATGCAGCCCTCCCCAGCCAAGGCTCCCTCGAATTTTTAGAGCTGTAGCGTGGATTGCCTTTCCTTACATTTCTAGCAGCAGGTTGTGTACTTCCAATGAGCTTCATATGCAATTTCCACAGAGAAGCTTCATTCACTCACAAATGTAGTAGGTGCAGGGGCTGCTTGGTGCAAATCCATTGCTTTCTTCTCCAGACACCCTGGGACAGGGAGAGCCTGTCTCCTATGCAGTTGTCAAGCAGCCCAGCACAACAGTCCTGGGCTGGACTGGTTGTGGCTGTTGTTCAAGCACACAACAGTCCTCAGCCACCTTCTCAGTGCTGCAGAGCCTGTGGCCTGTTACCAAGGCATGGTGGCAGGCTCTGCTCCACATAAAGCTCCCCATGGGGAATTTCTCTGGGAAGGCTCTTGGCTGGAGAACGGAAGGAGCAAGGTAATGGGGGAACTGACACCATAGCAAAGTCCTTCGGTTCCTTTTGCGAGTGGCCTCTGTGAACACCACCCTGGGACTGGGGCAAGGGATGTTGAAATGCTGGCGAGATGCAGGTGGATGATGACAGGGGTTTCTTCTGTGCCAGGAGGCTCTGCCTGGCAGAGTTTTGTACCATCCATGCACCAAGGTAGCTGCAAGATTCATGTGGCCAGCCAGAAGAGAGCAGTGTCTGGTGGAACCTCTTGGGTGAGGTCAGAGCTCATGGGCACTCCATACCCACAGCCTGTGCAGCCCCAGCCTGCAGCAGCCTCTCACCATGCCACAGGCTCCCAGAGAGCAGGCAGGGACAGAGGGAGCAGGGAGCAGAGGCAGGAGGAGGACGAGGGTTGCTGGAAATCCCAGGAACACAGCAGCTCTCTAGTGCCACTGCTAGCCACAGGGGAAGCACTGAGACACAAACTGAGAGGCGTTACACGTGTTTGGTAGGGCTAGGAGAGGGCTGAGAGACCTCATTAGCATCATTCATATATTTCTGAGCAGTCATTTAGTACTGCTCTTCTTCCTACCAGCCCTTTTGGAAGGCAGCATGTACCATTCACAACAAGTGTTTATCTTCCAGCTTTAAAGACAGACGTCAGAATATTTCCCTCCTTATTCATGCTCCATTTTTTTCTCACAGCCCAATTATTCATGACATCACCACCTTTTCCTCCTCAGCCCCAGACACAGTGTTTCTGTGGCTACAATTTCCTGGACAAGAGTTTCCAGTTTGCATTGTTGGTGGGGGGGTTGCGGGGGGAAACAGGAGGGGAAAAAAAAAGGTTGTTTCGTGTGGAAATGTTAAATGAGAAACACAGCCGTGGAAAACTCAGATGCGCTCACACACACACACATGCACACACGCAGAGCAACAACAACAACAACCACCAAGGTTATTATAATTAATTTAAAATCTGTTTAGAAAAGGGTTCCTTTTATGTTGGACAGGCTCTTTAAGCAGCTCAAGAAGTATGAAAAACAGGAAATCAAACTGCCTCATTAGGAATTGACTCTGCTCAGTAATTAGAGGCTAGAAAACAAAACAAGGAAAAGCAGGTGGCGAGTGAGCTCCAAGCAAGCAGCTATTGTATCGTTTCAGTGCTCTGCAGGCTAACAACATTATTTTTCTTCAGAAAAGTGTTACTTCCAAGGAAAAATTACTATGAGAATCATCCAAAGTTTAATGGGAAAGTGCTGCTAGCTCAAAATCAATCCAGAGGCTGCTAACTTGGCTCAGCCTAGGGTTTAATTCATAATTAGGCAGTATTTTGCTGCATTTAAAAAGACAACTCTGTTCTCCAGCATCGACTGCTCTCCCGCGAAAATCATGTTAAAAGTAATTACCAAGTGATCCCATATTTTGCTGATACAATCAGATGAGATAACCCTAGACATTAATATCAATTATATCTTCTCACAATAACCTTTGCTGAGAAAATGCTGCCAGTGATTTCCAGCAAATAGCTGTTTATGTTTTAGTCATGCCAGAATAAGGCTTTGCTTGCTGTACTCACTTACTCCTTCATTTTTGAAGGAGCGTGGTTTTTGCAGAGAGCTCTCTTCCACCCAGTTATTTGCCAAAACCAATTTTGAATGGTGTGAGAGTAGTCATGCTTGACGAGTGCCTGCTCTGTACCTCAGGGATGGTTGCAGGGCTTTCACTGATCCAGAGAAGGTCCACATTGCAAAGGGCAAACAGTTGTGGGGGCTGGATAGCTCTCTATTGATCCATAATATAAGTTTGTTAATAAATCAAATCATTTCCCAACAATTAAGTAAATAGATGCAAAAGATCTAAAAATCCAATAGAAACATGATGAAACTTTTTTTGTGTGGGGAATAATGATGAAGGAAATGGCTCTCTTCACATGGTTCTCCTGTGGGCAGAAAATAGAAGCTACTTTTGTTGTACACACTTTTTTTTTCAGTGGGAATTTTAGTCCAGTTCTCTAAAAACAACAAATACTAACCAATGATAAAGCATGAGTATTTACCTACTGTTTACTGCTGACATCCTGTCAGGATATGGTGCAGCTGAGTGAGTGCACTTTGGCTCAAGATGGGCCTGGTGACTTTGCAGGAAGAAGCCCTTGGTCAGGAATGCTGAGCAAATGGAGGCAGCAGAGCTGTGCAGTTTGTCCCCTTGCTGGATGGGTATTCCATGGCTCTGGGGTGGCCTGTCCCTTTGGGCAGCTGGAGGCTGTGGCTTGGGGAGGGGGTGACGCTTCTCACAGAGCCTGCAAGGGTCGGGCATGCTGCGAGGCAAGTCTGCTGAAGGGAAGCTGGAAGCCAGCTGCAATCAAAGCAGGTTCTCTGGTGTAAACAGGGTGTCAGTAAGATTAAAAATCAGCCTTCCTGTGGCTGAGCCGAGCCACAGAGCCAGGGAAGAGCTGCAATTGGCACCGGGCTGAGTTATGCCAAGAGTGGTACTGCAGGAGGGACTGTGGCTGCTGCAGAGCTTTGTGATCTCTGGCATATTTTTTCTACTGTAACAAAACTGAGATGGACAAAAAAGGAAGTGTCTGCTGGGTGTTCAGGTTTGCTTAGGAGCAGCCTCCAGCCCACTGCCCACAGGGACCGTGGGAGCATGGCAGCTTTGTGCTTCTGGAGCACTGCCCAAGGGCAGGATGTGTCACGGGTCTAGAAAACCCATCAAAAAAAAGGAAAAAAATTCTATTATTTGTTATTAATGATGACTCCTTAAATCACTTATTTCTTCATGGAAATGCTTCTAGCAGCTAGGAGGGAACAAGGCTGAGCCTCTGCAGTTACGAAAGGAGCTCCCCCGTAGCCTGCTGCTCTGCTGTCAGCAGTGAGCGTGGGGACCTTTTTTCACACATGAACTCTCTGTTTCAGGCTGCTGCCTGCCCTGAACAGGCTGCTTAAGGAGGGCAAGGTCAGCAAGGGATGTAGCAGTGCACAGCCAACCCAGAACTGCTCTGGGCTGTACGTTGCTGCCCATGCTCTGTCCTGGGAGGGAGCTTTGTGCCAAACAGCTTTCGAAATCGAAACCCAGGATGCTTTTCTGTCCTGAAGACAGTTTTCTTGTAAAAGGTGGTGAGGCTGACTTCTCCTGTTTGCATGAGTGGAGGTCCCTGGAGTGCTGTATGCAGCACAAACATGCCATATATTGCTTGATTTATCCATTAAAAGGTTTCTCACTCCAGGTCAGCAGACTGATGGGATGAGTCAGTCCCTTGGTGGAACACTGACGAGTCCCATGTCTGGTGCAGGAGGAAAGGTGTGGGAGTGTCACCTTGCCAAAGGGTGCAGGTGAGCATTAGGAAGATTCCCAGATGCTTACATGCTGCACTCCCATATGGGACATGTGGCCCTTTCACCTGTGGCTGGTGGCTGCCTTGGAGGACAGCTCTGGGCTGCTGGGAGCCACCGTGCTGAACAAAGGGACCTTGTGCTGGCAAGGAAGATCAGACATGCTGAAAGCACCACAGACTGCTGACCTTCCCTTGGTGGAACAGCCCCAGAAAATGTGGATAGAGATTTGATGGAGCTTTTCCCTCCCATCAGTGGGTTTTTAACCCTCCTCAGCGGGTTTCCTTCTGTCAGCAGGCTTGTGTTGCTTTCCTGTTGTGGTGCATGCATTTGCTGCAAAACTAGGGCTTTCCTTACTGGCAAGTTGAACCTTATTGCCAGGTCTATTGACATTTACTATAAGTGCTTAAGCTGGGCAAATAATCCATGAATATATGTTGACATTTCTAAACCAATTTGCTTTGGCTACTACTACACCTGTCCAGGGATTACTCTTTGCAAACATTCAATGGACTGACTCCTGCTGTACATGTTCACGGGAAAGGTCTTTCAGCATTTCAAAAGCCACATTTGAAACCAGCTCATAAATGTGTGAGGGTTGGACCTGCCGCTCTGTGTATTTATTAGGGAGCAGATACACATCCATGGCTTAATTACCTGATAGCGAACAAGGTTGCTACTTAAAGCCATGGTAACTGCAACATGGGAGGCCTTTGAACCCCATATTGCTACACTTGAAATACACAGCCAAACACTGGGAACTGCGTAGATCAGCATCACAAACGAACCTGTGAAAATCATAAAAATCTTTAAACAAACAAACAAAAAAAAATCTCTGGGTACATCAAACGTGAATAATTTGTTGGGATCCAGGAGTTCCTAGCAGGCACAGCTAATGATTTCCTGTGGTTTCACAGCGCAGTGGCCGAGAGGGATGTGGGAAGGAATGCCACACTGTCTCCCGTATTGTTTAAATCAGGCTCTTGTAGGTGAAATTTGTGAACTCATGAGAATGAAAGTTTCCCAGCCCTGGCAGGGATCCAGGCAGAGTTTGGGCAGACATTGTGCAAACTTCCCCGTGCATCTCCAGGGGCTGATTTACTGCAGGATGAATGGGGTCCCTGAGCATCCCTGCGAGCCCAGCCCCGCGTAGGCCACGGCTCCCAGTCTCACGGTGGATGAGTGTCTGGGCTGCCCATCACCGTGGCTCTGCCTCCTTCCATCCCTCTCTCCCTCAAGAGGAGGAGGTATTGCTCCCTCTTGCAAAGCAGCTTCTATCCTGATTTGCATCAGGCTTGCTATTTCAGTCCTGGGAACCCCAAAGCTGCCGGATTAAGTTCTTTCGTTGTTTTTACACATGTCCCTTCGGGCCCGAGCTGAGTTGTTAAAAATAAGGCACTAGAAAGACAAATGGTTTCCGGGGAGGGGGGAGGGGAAAGGGAGAAGGGAAGAGGCTTAGGACAGCTGTAAAATGCTGCAAGGTTAAATAAAACTTTTGACTGCTTGTGTAGCTCTTCCTCATGTTCCTGAAACCACTAACAACCTGAAGAAGCTGGAGAATCATTCTGCTTGCTGCATGTGGTTGTTTTGTTTTTGTTTTTTTTTTTTTAACTTGTTACACAAAACATTGTTTTTTCAATTTCAGGAAGTCTCTTGATGCCCTTTGGTTGATTTTGTTTTGCTTGTTATCTGGACAACTAATATTTTTTCCTGTTAGGGGGAAAAAAAGATTTTCCCAAGCAGATTAAAGATGTTTTTTAAGCATATGAATGGTGACATGGTTCACTTTCATTGCTTTGTTTATTTTTAATAATGAAAAACACCTTAATTTATCGTAGCAAGACGTCCATCCTGGAGTAAACCTTGAATTGAGTTTTCGTCTGTTGTTTCTGATTTGTTTGTGGCTTCTTATCTCAGGGAAGGCTGCAAGTGTTTTCTCATGCTTTTCTGAAGTCCAGGCACGTGACAGAGTTTTTTCACAGCACATCGATGTCCGCTGACAACGACGTTTGCAAGAAGGACTGACTTTATTTGATGGTTTTGAAGCAATTTTCTTATTCTAAATGAATTCATTTAAAGAAGGCAGGCCCACTGAGCCCCAGTATCAGGGGGATTGTTTGATGTGATCTCAGTTCTTTCTTAAAAAGAATAAAGGAAATGGCTGGTGAACGAGGTGCAGGTCTGCAAAAGGGCAACTGAGGTAAAGCCAACCAGGTTCATTTTTGGGAATGAAGACTCTGGGTACCCTAGCCCCTTCTCCTTTGCATCTTAGGTTCCTATTCTGTGCTTTGCAAAAGCAGCAACACTTCAGTGCCTTCAGGCTGGTGGTCTATCTTGCATCAATGCAGATGTAAGCAGGGCAAAAGGAAATCAGGCTGTCAAGCTTTAAAGGAGAAAGGCCAAAACTAAGAAGGGGATAGAAGAAGGTGAAAAAAGATCTTAATTGTATACTGTGGGTAAAGCCCCTAAATGTTGTGTGCACCACCAGTGAGCAGGGGCCAGAGGAGCCCCATAAGGATGTCCTTCCCAGCCACAAATCCTCGAGCTGCCCCAGCCTCATGCCAGGCTGGCTGCAAGGGCTGTGAGCAGCTGGGACTTGCAGTGGGCTCTGCCAGCCCCAGGGAAGCTGAAGTGCAGAGGGCACTGCTCGGCAGAAGGACCCAGATCTCTGAGGCAGCAGGTGGGGGTAGGTGGGCAGGCAGCTGCCTCCAAGCACAGCACACGTCCCTGTTTGTCCACTCACTCACTGGTCTGGAGGAAAGCACTGGGGCTGTCCTGCCCACCAATGGCTCAGAGGAAGTATGGCCAAGATATTTTTCTTGGCACAGGGACCTCCAGCACTACAGGGCTGCACATGCTGCCTGACCCCAGCGAGCTGCCTCCTCCAGGGACTGCAAATCGTTTCCTCCTGCTCTAAAGGGGAGGCCCTGCTGCCCCTGCATGCCAGTGATGGCATTGGGATCATGTGGGTCTTTTTCAGCTGAATAACAGCATTATCCTCCCCAAACCGCACCGGTCCTGTCCCTGCAGGAGTCACTGAGTTTTAACTGCCTCACCCATTTTCAGCTACTAATAATATCTTCAATGCAAATAATATCTTCAACTCATACTAAGGATCAAAATCACAGAGAAAATCTCATCTTGTGGAGTGGACATCCTCTCCCTCTCTAGTTTATATGAGTTATTTGCTAAAGTTGCGATAGGCATTTGCATTATCCTCACTTCTGCAGTGGTCTGCCTTTTATTAAGCCAGCCTACATGCAAGAGGCAGGCTAATTCTTACTGTCCATTTCAAATGTCCTCTAGGTAGAGGTCAAGTCTGGGGAGCAGACACAGGTGAATTATTAGCAGCACTTACAACCCCTTCCAACGTGAGAGCTCACCTCACTCCATGAAATGCCTGAAAGCAGAATTCAACTTTTGCCTTTTCTGACTATCTATTAGATTAAAAAACCGGCCATGCATCTCAAGCAGGTGCTTTCAAGGAAGAGAAACAGAATCCATCTGCAGGTTTATGGCACAATTTCAACAGTAACTGAAAGGATCTGGGTCTGGTGGTGAGAACAGCTAGAGACCTCTTGCACAAACAGCTGGACAGACCCAGCAGAGAGCTGTAATTGCCATGTTATTATGTTAGCCACTGAAACATGCAAGTTGTTGCACATAATCTCTTTTCCAAATGATGGTGGTATAGCTACCATTATTTCTATAAGCTCTTACTGTGGCAATAAAAGTCCAAGTCAAGCCTGAAACCCTTGGGCATTAATTTCTGCACAAACGTGGGAAAAAACATTTACAGAAGGGAATGGTGGAAAACCAAGAGGGGCAAATATCAAAACCATGCTGTGCCTGTGCATGCAGACACATGCAGTCCTTGCACAAGGAGGACACATCACCTCTGTCTGAAGGAAATCCCACTCTGGGAACAGGGACCAAGAGGAGGGTCCAGCCAGTGGCCGTGCCAGGCCTCAAAGGCACAGAAGAGCTGTAATGGTCCTGATCAGCCTCACCTGGGGCATCCCTACATCCACGAACCCAGGGCTCTATTTAAGCTCAGTCCAGGGCTCCCAGCCTCTTCACCTCCTTGTCTTAACCTCTTTGTCAAACACATTCAGAAGCTCATTGCTCTGTTTTCTACTGCTGACTCATCGAGCCTCTCATTTGTTTGACCTCATGGCAAGTGTGGGAAAAAGCTGAGAAGGGAGTGATGGAGGGTGGATGGGGGAGAGGGATAGAGAGGATGGTAAGGACATGTCCCAAGTGGCAAACACCTCACTGAGGTCTTGCTGCTAATGCAAGAGGTTCAGGCCGCTTGAAGAAATTCAAAGGTTTGTTCTAGAGCACTACTCATTTTCTGAAAAATGAACACTTTTTAATAGCAGGAGAACAAAGACTGGAGGAGGTATAGTCAGAACTCCAGGCACATAAAAATCAGAAAGGAAACCAAAATGTTTCTGATGAGGTTTAAATGTGGGCCTTGTAACAGTGCTGGGAAATGATGAAACATCCTAGGCATCCATCATTACCCTGATTTCGAGACAATAGGTCTGAGGGCCTGCTTGGTGCAGGGTTAGGTCAGCCTTTCCTGCCAACCTTGCAGGCACAGTGAGCTGTGAGCCCGAGGACACCCTTGCCAGGGGCACAAGGGGAAGCACAGGGTGATGTAGGGAGTTGTGTGGACAGCAGTTGAGTTGGTAACGCACAGCCAAGAGCCTTGAAGCGCAGATCCTCTTCCTGTCTCCTTCTCTACTCAGTGGCTGCTGCTGCCTGGCTCAGATGGATGGCCTTGCCCACTCTCAGCCATTTAATGTGAGAGACCCAGGCCAGAGGCTTGCTATGCTGCTCCCACCACTGGTGTAGCTGCACTTGGCCTGTCTCAGGTCCTGTGTTTTTAAGTGAAGGTGATCACCGTTGCCCTTGTCACAGGGCTGATGAGTTGTTGATGACTATAATCTCATTTGCTCAGTGCTGCAGTGTCACTCTGTGTGGACAGGGAGCTCTGGGCACTTGCTTGCTTTTGCCAGTCTTCCCTCATCTCCTTTTAAAAAGCCTCTTTCTGGATTTCTCCAACTCCCTCAACACAGACACACACAATATTTCACAGTGAGCCTTGGCTTTGCATTGGCACCTTCCCAAAGGGCTGCAGAGGGGCATTCAGCCCAGAGCAAGGCTTGGTTTTCTCTGTTGGATTTCACGTTATTTGTGCTTGCCATACTCTGCTGCTCATAGTAAATGAGTGTAGGATGCTGTGATGCTTCCAGCCTGATCTGACCCTCCAAACATGTACCCTTCAGCCAGCTGGCTTGCTCAGTGACTAGGTCAACTTCTTTCCCTCCCCCACTCTCCTTGTGATTCCTATTCCCTGTGCCCAGTGCTTTGAGTACTCTGGATGGAAACCTGCACAAGGAGTTGAGCTGTTGCTGTTGCCCTTCTGCTCTGTAGCCTCCAGCTCAGCAAGCCCCATGTGTGCATTTAGCTCTGGACACAGCACCATGCCCAGCTCAGGGAGCACGAGGGACACATCCCAGACCACGACTGCACCCTGTACTAGGCAGGCAGAGCAAGAGGAACTTGAGCCAACATTTTCTCTTCCATGAAAACCACCCACAGGGCTTCACAGAGCTGCGTGTGTGAGTGTGTGTGTCCAGGGACACAGGCCACGAGTTCCCACTTTAGCCCTTCAAGAGGAACAGTGCAAATGGGCTCCCCTGGGAGTCCTGGCTGCCTTGCTGCTGGAACAGACACAGCTGCAAAACATCACTCAGGAGAAGAAAGAATGGGAGAGATGGATTTTGTTCCATATGCCTTTAAATAGCTGATAGTACTGAAGTTAGAGCTACTACTTACAGCCTAATCTCTTACTTGATTTTGGGGCAAGATCACATGGTGAAGTCATTGCTCACAGCCACAGAGCAGACATTTTTAAGGATGCAGAACTATGAGTTATTGTTCTGTGAGATGAAGTAGAAAGAAAATCTTGATCTTGGAAGGGGAAAAAACCTCCAAACACCTAGGCTTACTGCAAAAATAACCAAGAGAGCTAGAAAAATCTTACCCAAATATATTCCAGTATGTATAAATAAGCTCTCTTTTCTCCAATGTTCTTCACTACAAAAGGAAATGTCACGTTGAGTCAACTTGTGACCCAGATGAAATTACATGTATTTGTTTATTTTACTTATTCTCCTGTTTACAATGTGTTGCACTTGGTGGACATACTTTTGTGCAGGCTGTTGCATTCCAGCTTCAATATTATCAAAATGCATTTTCATATTTACCACCCAAACTCTGGCTGAGAAATTGTGTTTCTGGGTACCAGTCACTTAAATGAACAAGCTCTGTGTGTGTTTGTGTGTGTGCCTGTGCACTTGCTAACTCAGGACTCATAGCTCTGCAAACTAAACCTAATTATGCATACAAAATGGTGATGAAAGACTTTCTGCTTTTTATCAGCTACATGATTTTAAGAAGGAGGAGGAGATAAGTTGGCTGCTCAGGCCATTTCCAGGAAAGTGTTTCAGTGGACCCTACAATTAATTTTAACCCTTTGTTTTAAGGTCTATTACGTATAAGTCACTGTAAGATACCAGTCCAAGGAGTACATGGGATGCTCCTTTCTGCTGTCTGGGTGTGTTTTTGCAATGACTTGCAAACAGTGCAACGCTTTGGTTGATGGCAGATTTGGTGGAGGGGGTGACTGTTCCTCCTGTGTGTTTGCTGTGTGGCATTGTTTTGGCCTCCTCTTGGGGTGACGTGTGCCTCACAGCTGGGGACGTCTTCCCACTGCTTGGGAATCATCCGTAGCTGCAATGCATTACTTTACTCGATAAGAAGCTATTTTCTCACTAGCCACCTGGATGCTTCCCATAAAAACTGCACACCAAGGGTCTATTCATGTTGGCCTACACAATGGATTTCCTTTCCATGAGCATTCTTGGAAATAAAGCTCTGCTCCCTGAATGTTTGTGAATAACAAGGTTTATGGATCCCATCTAAACAAAGCAACAGTTTTAGTAGAAAGAACTTATTGTTTTGCTGCGTTTTCCCAGCTCCAGGTTATTTCAGCAGCCCACCGTGGCTCCAGCTTGTGTTTGAGTGTTAGCACACTCAAGGGTTGGCTTGGAAAAGGGTTGGCTCAGAAGAACGTTGCAGGATGGAGACCAGAGCCCTGGATTGTTTTATTGCAGGAATTGGATTAACTCATATGAGCTCATTCTCTGGTCTTCATTGCATTGTGTTTGGCAGTTCCTGCAGCATGATTGCATCTAGGTTAAGTGGCATTGTTCTGGACTCAGGGAGGAAACAATCCTGTACTGACTAGGTGTGAGGGAAGGACAAGGTGATCTCATAAGTTTTCACCATTTTTGGTACCCGTGTTTCACTTGTATATCCATTCTTACAACCTTTTCTCTCTGCCTGAAGGTGATAATTCTCCACATGCAAGGGAGGGGATTGCTTCATGAAACAGTGGAATTTGGCTCAACCAGATTAGTGCATTTGGCAGAACAATTTGCCCTCCGTTAACACTGGCCAGGAGAGTCTCACCCAGTCAGGCACAGGACTCTGGGCCTGCCTTAAGTAAATGAACAGCCCTGATGTGCCAGCCATCCATGTTTGTACTTGTCAGCACCAGCTGTCGTGCTTTCCTCCACCTCCACTGAGAGCTGCTCTCCTGAGGGGAGGGAATGGAAAAATTGCAATGCACTTGTACAGAGAAGACTCTGACTGTCCTGGGTGTCATCCAGAACTTGAAGGACTATGTCATTCAGGCTCACTGAGGAGCAGTGCACTGCAGTCTTCTGAGCAGACCTCGTGCTGTATGAGCTGCCCTACGACAGTATGTGGAGCTCTGTCATTATGGACTTGGACATCCCTGGAGAAAAAAAGGACTGCTCCAGACCAACAAAAGTGTTTGGACAGCTAATGTAAAAAAATAAATTTCTGACACTGTGAAACTCTGGGTCTGGCTTTCTTTGTTACTGACATCCAAGCACTCTGCTTTTCAAGCCTTCATTGGTTAACAGTCAAATGCAGCTTTCACTGAACACATCGACTGTGCGTCATAGATCTGAGTACAGACCAGGCAAGAAGTCTTGGTTAAAGGCCAGAAAAAAAATCTGCCTTGAACAACAAAACTAGAGAAGTTTAGTTTTGACTTGAAGGTGAAAGAAACTGAAAGATCTAATTTCTTTTTCTATTTTCTCCCTGGAATCCTAAGCTTAATGGTGGTAGTGTTTTAGGAGAAAGAATGTGAGGATGGAAGAAAGACTTTCCTATACCACTCTTCCAAAAGCAGTATTGGGTTTCCCCCAAAGATTTGGAGGAGCTTCTCCACATGATTTGTTTCTGGTTTAGGTGACCCTGTTTGCATTGAATGGGAGCATCTGTAGCTCTTGGAGGGCAGATGTTACAGAGGGGCTGACAGGCAGCAAGGCTCCTGGGGGAAATGGGATGCCTGTTGATGGAACAAAGTGTGTGGAGTCATTGTGTAAGTGCCTGAGCTCTTTGTATATACCCAAACACTGATCAAGCTGCAGGACAGGAGAGCTACCCCCAGGTTTGTCAGTGGGATGAGAAGCTCTCTTCATCTGCCTGTTATGGTGATGAAAGACTGTGATCTGCAACCACCACCCTGGTGGGACCTGCAGCACTTGGACCTCTGCAACTTTGAAGGACAGAAACCTACCCCTGAACCTTTTAGTCACAGAAACCCTGAAGTAAGGAGAGTTTGACTCAGTCAGAGGCAGCTGTTGAAGGTAGATAGGCCTTCCAGTGCTAAAACTATTTCATAGGAAGAACTTTGGCACCAGGACTTCCTTTCTCCATCTCAATTTCTGCCTGTCAGCATTAGTTTCTGTGCAAATCCCAGCTCAGTGTGGGGACACTGTCTCACTCACCGAGTGAGACAACCAGTGTGGTTTAATCCCTGTCACAGTATTTATTTTATCATCATCATGTTTCATGCAGTGCTTCCTACACACATGTGACACTCAGTGTCTAGGGACATGGCGTGTGTGCCAGGCGTTGGGAGGGGTCCCCCTCCTGCTGGCTGCTGGACAGGAATTTGCCCAGGACTCCCTCCTGCAGTGTTTTATGAACTTGCACTTCTGTGGCCTGTGAGCAGGTCAGATACATGTGCCTGGGGGTCAGAAGCAGCACAAGCATCTCGAGGAGCTGTCTGGATGCTGCAAGGCAGGGTGAGCTGGAGGCATGGTAAGTCATGCTGGCAGTACTGGTTTGGGCTATTCTAAGGAAGCTGGGTGACAAAACTCTGGGACAAAACTCAGTGGCAAGCTCCAAAGATACACTGCCCTTCTTGTTATAGGAAGCTACAGACACAGTTTCTCATTCATTCCAGCTTGTGTTTTGCTGAAGACATCAAGGAATGTCTTCTGAAAGGAGACCAGTGCCATTTTCATGTTCCAGTGAGGGAAATTGAGGCACCAATCAATGAAGTGATGGATTCAAGGCCACCTGGAGACCAAGTACAACTTGAACCTTAGGTGCACATACTCTTCCCAGCATGATCCCCCACCATAGCCTCATGTAGAAAACTCCAGCTGGTAGAGAGGGACAGGGAGCTTAACTTGTCAGAGGTGCTCCTGCAGAAAGGGAGAAGCAGGCTGCCACGGGGATCAGTGCAGAAAATACCCTTGCAATGAGCAGTAGGTGCTGTTGCACAGGCATGTCAAGGAAAAGTCTATTCCTGTCAGATACATTGGAGAAATTGTTTTGGAATGGTTCATTGGCATGAATACACATCCTCAAAATAGTGTCAGGAGCAGAGGAACTGTAGTGATATGAAGGCAATGTACAAGTTTTCTGCATTGGAGAGTAGGGTGATAGATTTGGAAGGAACATGGATGCATTTACTTCTCCATTCTTCTCTGAATCTCTTTCAAAAATCCCTGGAGATGAGGATGGCTTCCTGGCCAGGGGTGGCCTCATGACCATACTAAGACAGGGTACAGTTGCACTGCCACTGTGGGATCATGAAAAAAATGCTGTTCCCGGTGGGGTTCCCTCATCTCTGGAAGACATCAGAAAGCAGATGGAAGGTGCTGGATGGGAGGTGGGACCTTTGGACTATATGGAGCTTGAAGAAGCAGATGAATCCTGGAGACCTGGGGAAATTTCATCCTCCTTTCCCAACTGTTTAGGTGGGATCAAGGCATGCTATGGATGTGAGTGAGGGAAAGCTTGGGCATGCCAGCACCCTTCCTGTGATGAGACAATGTGGAGAAGGAGCAAGGTTTAGAGGTTGCAGCCACCAGCCTCCCTCCTACAAACTCTTCCTCATGCACAAACACACAGCCCTTGTTGGTGGAGTGATGCTGCAGCTGCCATGAGAGATCCAGGCAAATCCCATAATAGGGTTGTGGAAAGAAAAAGCAACCTGGGAATGAAAAGAGCCCTCCACCACATGCAGGTTATTTTCAAAGGATGGCACTGCAGTTTTCCCAGCAGGCCAGGAGGCAACTTGGGTGGGCAGGTGATCGGGGAGAAGCAGAGAGCGACCATCTCCAGCCAAGATGGGGATGCTGTTTACAATAAACAGAAAGCTGTAAGAGAAGGGAGGGACTGTGAGAGGGAGCTGGGGAGATCTCCATGGAGACACTTTAACTGCTCCAATGGGTGCCTTTGGAGACTGGCACTGACCAAGGCCCTAGGAACAAAGGCACCTGGCATTGGCACAGCAGGATCCCTGCCACACGTGCCGTCTGCAGCCAGGTGGAGATTTACAGACCTATTACTCAGCACAGAAGAAAAATGGCATTGAAATGACATTAAGATTGGGACACATGCCACAGAAAGCCAAGAAATTAAAAAAGTGACAGCCAGCTGTTTACTTTCAGCAAGGGGCCCAAAGCCCTAGGAGGAGGAGTGGGCAGAGCGGGAAGAGGAGAGGGAGGGCAGGGAGAGGATGCTGCCTTTGCTGGGCTGAGAGTGTGGTAGCTTCCTTTGTCTCTCAGGGTGGCAACAAGTACCCTCTACTATTATTTTGGAGCAATTATTATGAAATCCTCTGCATTTGTTATTGTTCTCCTATTATTTTGGAGCAATGCTTGACAGTGTGAGAGAGGTAAGAACTGAGGAAGAGATTTTCCTGAAGGATAAAGCACTAGATGGTAATTTTGTGATTCACCCCCAGGAATGCACAACACCTGTTCATCTGCCTGGGGATATGGCTGATTTCACTGCCTGCTCCCTGCCTGTTCCAGCCCCTTAGGAAGGCCTGGACTATCTGCAGTTGACCTCTGACTACTTTACTTTATGACACTGAAGTCAAAATTCCTCCCTCTCCCTTTTCAGCCCCGGGAAAAGTGAGGATGTGTGCCCTGGTGTACATGCCAGCTGTTAACAGTCTGGGTACACCCTCTGTCACTACGGTGCCTGACCACCCTGTAGCCATGGTGCCCTGTGAGGGAGAAAGGGCTCTGAGGCTGTGGCTGCTCACTTTGGGGTCTCAGAGGGTGTCTGCATAGTGACAAGACCAACCTTGTCACCCCACGTTTACTCACAGCCAGCACGCTGCAGGGACACCCTTCAACCTCAGATTCAGATATTCCCCTCACTTCTCCTGAGGAAACTGGGGAATGCCAGTCCTCTGCAAGCATTCTTCCAAACAGAAAGCAAGACTCATGGCATTAGAAGCAGAGATAAGGAGCAGCTGTCCTCGGTAAACCACGGTACTTCCCTGGCAGCATGCACCTGAGCTGTGCTGTGTGAGCATTTGCAACTATCCTGCTTGAAGGAGGAAGGCTGAGGTTGCAAGGCTGCAGTTTCCATTTGAACTGCTGCAGGAGGGTGAAGGGAGATGACAGCACAGAACCAGCCCTTTTACCTCCTTTTCAGGAGAGCCCACAATGCAGAATATGGTGAAGTGATGGTATGGTCTGTGCTCCCATGCCAAGAGCTGTGTCACACAGAGATGGAAACCACCGAATCCACCTAGCATAAACAAAGGAAATGGGGAAGTGATTTACTGTAAAATCAATAAAAAAAAGTGATCCATCTCAAAAAGGAAATGCACAGATCACACTTTCGTGTTTGGGAAGGGTCAGCAAGATGGGAGGGGCAGGAGGTCAGAGAGAAAGGTTTCATCTGCAGCCTTGAGTTCAACTTTTCCAGTGCTGCCATGGTCCGCGGCCTCTTGGGAACAGTACAGCAAGCCCAGGAGGACAGCCCTGAAGGAAGGTGGCATTGGTTCACACACTGAAAGTGTCAGTGGACTCTGCCTCTGTAGGTGGAGGGAAAGGACATGCTTCTTCCCCCTCAAGATACATTTTTTAACCATTACAGTGGTTATTGTTACCCATAAAAGGGAGCCCCAGGGACACTCCTGGACCTCAGCATGGGAAAAATGCTGGCTCTCATCCGGGGACACTGCTAGTGGAGAAACCACCTCTGTGGTGGCAGTTCTTGCTTGCCTTCCTCGTGGGCACACGGTGCAGGGGAGCCAGTTTGTGAGCACATCCTTGTCACAGGGGTCTGTGAGAGCCAAGGGAGCAGCTGGCTGACTGCTGAAATGGGAGTAATTTCCTTTTTCCCACATTCCCTGAAGGAAGCAGTGGTGTCAGCAGGTTGCATGAGGTTAAGCAGTCACATCTGAAGTGTTCATCTGCTGTGCATGTCTAAACATCTGCAGTCTTGTGCCTGGCCCTGCACAGCAGCTGTGGCCTACAGGGGTGTGCAGAAAAGCAAAACACATTGAGGAAAAAGAAGTAAAACCATAGAAGTGAAAATGATAAGGGAGCTGCAGGGAGAGACACTACCTGACTTTCCTCTTTTTTCCACCAAAAGGGGATTGAAGCCATGAGAAAAACAATTACATTAATTATAATTTGTACACTTTGCAGTTAGCTTGGCTAAATGATGTGGAAGTATAGACTGGACTGTTTGCAAGACTGCAAAGGGTGTGTTGAGATGGCTGATGGAGGTTCAGTTCCTCCTGACATCTGACATGAAATGTATGAGACAATTTCAGGAGGAGAAAAGTGCTGGTGTAATTTAAAACTGCTCTGATGGTAACTAGTGTCCAAAAGAGTATTACTTGGGTTGAGATTAGCCACTTTTTCTCAAGATGTTTTCTGTCTCTAATTTATCAAATTCTTGAGAGCAGGAGGTAATTGGAAGAGTAGATGTTCATTTAAATGTACGTAAGACAGATAAAGATCAGGGATGAATCAGGAGCAATAATCAGACCAGCAATTTATGACCCTTTTGTGCTTTTACCAGGAGATTCTGACTCCTCAGTATCCTTTTCTTTTCATTTCTCCACCTCCCACCATCCAAATCCTACCTCTTACAGCATCCCTCATCAGCCCTCTAGCCACAGAGACACTTGCAGACCAAGATAACACACACACAGAGATACAAAAACCCACCCAAACCCAGGTCCTTTCATTGCTTTGGTGATGCTGTGGCAAGAGGAAAATCAGACCTCACCCTTCAAAGCACCCTCTGGACAGAAGAAAATTGTTTCCCCAGACAATCCATCACACAGCACCAAAGTTCATGAAGGACTTTCTGGGGGAGATTTCCTGTGAGTCTCAGGTCTGTGAGAGATGGGACACCAATGCCAGCAGATTGACGGTCTGAAGAGAAGCAGTGGGAGCTGCCCTCAGGACTAGAATGGCTTTTGGAGGGCATTAGTCCTGACAGGCATGTTATGTAGCCCAGATGTCCTCTGACTTTCAAATGTTATCTTTGAAATCTCCAACATATCTTCATTCTTACCCCCATGACAGTCCTCTAGGCTCTTCCCCTTTGGGCTGCTGGGAAGAAAAGCTCCACAGGGGGGACAGAGGGGGATGAAAGAATGGCCACATTTGAATGGATAGACTATTTAGATCCAAAACAAGAGCAGTAGGTCACTGCTGGGGATGGTGGATGCACTGCTGTGACTCAGGACGTGGAATCATCAATTACCTGAATTACTAATTTGCATTTCCACATGAAGAGTCACTTTTCTGAGCTCTGGCATTGCATATAACCTCTAAAAGCTACAAAGTTATGTAAACAAAATGATTAACAGACCAAAGATTTTTTACATCATTTTCAACACAATGTTTCTTTCATGAAGCCATGCCAGCTACTAACACAGCTACTAACAACTTCTGAAAATGCTGGATAAATGCCTGCTCTTACTGGTTTTCCACACAGCTGGAAAAAATTCCTTAAGTGGAAAAGTCCCTGGGCAGACAGCATACATCAAAAAAGATCCTCTGTGGATGGTGAATGAGCATGCACATCTTCAGAGTCTTTCCAAGAAGCAGGATCAACCTGGGGAAGGTGCATATTTGGGGGACCTGGCTCTGCAGTGACTGTCCAGAGGTCCTCTGTGAGGCAGAGCTGGGCTGGTGTTTGCTGCTTACAAGTGACCAGGGATTGTGTTCACGGACAATCTTCCACAGAAGGCACACCTTTCCTTGAAGGACATGTCCTTTGATGCTTTAGGGATCAGCCATGCCGGGATTTGGCTCTCCAGCAGGCTTGGCCCTGCTTGTTGTCCCACATCTGTATGGGCAGGTGGCATCACAGGTGTGTGCTTGCTCTCTGCCTCACCACGGGCTCAGCAGCTCCTGCTCCAAGCTGTGGGGCAGGTGGCACTGGGACAGATGTGCACTGAAGGACTGGGAGACAGAGGGATTTGCCATGCTCTGCCTTGGGTTAACAAGGGAGATGCAAGGAACATTAGTCTGGGTCTCAGTTGTGTCCTGCCCTGGGAGATGTTGGCTGTGAGATGCCCCTGTTCAAGCAGTAAAGAACTGCTCCCCCCAGGTAGACTGATTCACACAGACCCTTTTTTTTCCCTTCAATTTTCACCCTCTTCTTTATTTTCAGAGACCCTACAGTTCCAGAAATAGTTTTGCTGAAGCATTTGTGTAGCTCTCTGATCCAGAGGCTGGAAGCAAAATCTGCTTTACTAACTCAAAATAAAACCATTGCTACTGAGGCACAGGGGAATAGATGGGAGAGGCTATCTTTAGCAGTCTTAGTGTATTGTAGTCTTGCAGTGGTTTTGTTCATTTAAGTATAATTTGACATTAAATATAATGTCTTCACATAGTGTGGAAAAAATGGACACTAGGATTCTTTTTCAGAACAGAGAATCTTAGATTAATTGACCAAAAATTATTGCTTGCACATAATCTTTCATTTCCAGACTATAATATTTTCTATAAATACATGTAGGGTCCTGTGACAAATTGTAATGGCTCCAGACTAGCTCTTGTAATGAAGCTGAGGCAGCCTGTTGAGCAAATCAACTATTTCATCAGCCTGTATTTATATTACAAGAAACTACACTGTAGTATGACAAATTCACCATCTGGTCACTTACTGCTCTACACATCTGTATTGTATTATTGCTTTAGACCATTACAGTAGGATTCATCCCTTTTTTACTTAGCAGATAGGTATTTAGTCTAAGTTAGTTGTGAAGAAGCATCTTCAAACAGCAGCTTAACTTCTCCTCTCCCCACTAACACCATTTATCTTGGGATGGAGTGAATTATCCTTTGGAAATACCTCTATTTCTCCCTCCATTTCCTTTAGACATGGCAAAGATGACTGGCCTAGACCAAATGACAAAGTGTTAAAAGGGCTTGGACTGCATCGACATCTCCTCTGGTTATGCATGCAGTGAACATGAACACGTGAATACAAAATATGTCTGTTAATATCTGCAGAGAAGGATGCTTTAAATGCATCCAACTGGGCTCAGACTGTCAAGACTGAAGGCCCATAGCTAACAACCTAAAGGCTTTATTTAGATATTAAATCAGTTACTAGTCGAGGGGGTTGTCTGACTAAATGTTCTGGACCAAGAAGTCTGGATTTAGCCCCATTGTAGAGTCATTTCCTGGAAGTTTTTCTTTTGTTGTGTCCCTTACAACCCTGAATATCTCCTCAATTTTCTATATTTACTTTCTTTCCCTCCTTTTGTGGAGTGCATTGTACAAGTCCCTGGCTATGACAATGTCCTTTTTTTTCAGGAAATGCTCTGAACATCACAGCAGAGCAATTGCTGTTTAGTGGTGAGGTCATTTCAAGAGAAAGGTTTTGCAACATGTGCAAGGTTTGTTTTGCCTGGAGACAGACAACCAGGTCTGAGAACTGCAGCCAGACAGGGCACACAGAGAAATGCTGATGGAACCTGTGAAGTACTGAAGTCTCTTCAGTAGGAAGAGAGAGCAGAGTCCTTTGAGAAGAATATGGATTCCATGCATTTCCCAGGCACATGTGGTAAAGAAAAAACCAGACTACCTGGAAAGCACAGAGCACACACAGCTTGTGGTCTATGGGTCATCATGGTTGCATTCACTAGGAAACAACTGTCTCACTAAAATACAATGATCAAGCTAAGTTTTCTTAAGATATCTGAATTTGATTCTTGCCTTCTGTCATTGGTGGCCATTTAAAAAACCAAAGTCACTTGGCAACATGCGTGTTCTTCAAAACCAGTAAAGACAAGGGTGTGAACACTGAGTCCATGAATACAGCTGCCAGGGATTCTGTCTTCTGCATTCAGAAAGGTCATCTCAAGCCACACTAATAGGGGCAATATGAGGCATGCAAGTCTGGCCATAACACGGAGGCTGTTGAGTACATGTGGCCCATCCTGAAGGGTTCCTGTCCTTCACAGGGCATGTAGGAAAGCTGCACCTGCCTGTTATCTCTGCTCCCCTCTGTGCATTCTCACTAGCTGCTCAGCTCCAGCTCTGTCAGGAGCAGACAGGCTTTTGGAACTGTTCAAACAAGCCATTAAATTACACAGGCCATTCAAAATAGAGAATTTGCTGAGGGGGTGACTCTCACCCAACTTGCAGTTCCCATTGAAACAAAGTCCTGGTTTTATAAAACTGAAGCTTGTCCTGCAAAAGCATCATGCAAGAGTTATTAACCTGCCAGGCTGAGTGGAGATCCTGATTAAAAAAAGGGTTTTTCCAGCCATGAACAAGACAGACACATGGATGGATCAAGCCAGAGGCATGTGAACACATATATTAAGCCTAGGCTGAATGGTGCAAACTGGATTGAATGAGCCTTGCTAGGGAGTAAGACATTACCAACTGAGGCATGCAGAAGCTTTTCTTCCTTGGTTTAGCAGCCTAAAACACTACATCTTCATCTGGATCAGAGAACTGAGATGAAATGTCACCTTTCTATGAGAAACTGTGCCTTCCTCTTCACTTCCAGCAACAGCAAAGCAAACAATGCTTCACATTTGTTGCCAAATCCTATTGTAGTGTCATGTATTCTTTTCTCTGTGAATGCACTGGCCTTCTCTGCACTTCCACAGAACAAGCTCACTCTGATACCAAAGGCACCAGTGCTGATGCAGGCTCTTCACTAGCAGTTTTGCACCCTGACATCTCATCTCTTGAGGAAATAAGGAAGGCTCAATGTGATGATGTGATAAAAATGCAGCAGTCTGACGCAGGGAGCTCAGGGTGTCTCGAATGCAGGTTTTCATGCAGTGGTGTACAGCGCTCCAGAAAAGCCAAGCACAGGCACTATCTTGGTGCATCACCATCGAGAACTCTTGGTGTGGATGTGGGTGAATGATCAACACTGCACGCAAGAAAAGGGGGATTTTTCAGTTCTTTTTTCCCGTATCTCACTTAGTGAATCCAGTTAAGACTTGAAACACTTCCACTGACAGTCATCTCAGAAAAGGCCTCTCCACACAGGCCAAGGAAGTTTATAGCTTGCTCTGAAAAAATTCATGAGAATAGACAAAAGTTCTGCACTTGTCACAGACACACAAACAAAAAACCTGATTTTTATGCAACTGTGGGGTGAAGTGAGATTCCCGCTCAGCCTGAGCAGTACCACAGACAACCCCTGGAGTGTTCCTTTAAACAGCCCTCTGAAATTCCCAGAGTCACTGCCTGAAACCAGCACTTCAGTGTGTGACCTTTCTGGGTTACGGTAGTATCAGGCACCGGGCCACTCTGATGCAAGTTCCGCGAAACCTCAGCCCATTTCTAAACTTCCATATTGATCTATTTCCTGGTTCCAGTGGTGCGTAAAAGAAACAAACTCCAGAAAGCCCCGCTCTGGATTTTCCCTTGCTCTCTTGTGAATCTTAAATCCATCATGTTATTTGTTATTATTGCCTGTGTGCTCACACAGGTTCTGTTGGGTGTCCAGGAAGAGCTGCCCACCTTCCGATTGCTGATGCTCTCAAAGCCCAGAATGGAGCAGCTGAAGACAAACTTCAGCCTGCTTCCTTTGCCTGGTTTCCACCTCAGGGATATATTTCTTCTTTTTTTCCTCATTGTCTGTACATGGCAGGAAGTGATCACATTACATTTTGTCCCAATTCACCTGGGACAGCACCTGCGGTGCTTCTTCATCAGTTTTACATTGAAGAAGGACAGCTCTCATCCTTCTCCCTGCTCTGTGCCTTTGCAGGTGCGTTGCATATTTCTGCCTGCAAAAACACCCCTGATGCCAATGAGCTCACTCAGAGGAAGACTCCACTCTGCAAGGGATCCTTTGGGGTTGTCATTTCTGTGTAAGCACCCACTCCTTCAGCAAGTAACCGATAGCCACATCTTTGTGTCCTGATGGCTCTGAGTACCCAGGATAGCCCTTGGAAACATGAGTAGCCAGCACAAACAGTGACCAGCTGGGTACCTAAACAGCCCAAAGTGTGAAAGAGCACAAATCCTGCAGTTCTGCTGCATGCCCACTCATATGGGCACTCATCTAATTCAGCCACTAATGTCTTTCATGCATTAGTGCCACATCTTTTGCCTTTTCTCCTTCCTTTGCATCTCCACATCCTCCTCCACAACTTTACTTCAGCTCTCTTGGGGTGCATCTTCTGTGGTGCCTCTAGCAGAAGGAGTTCAAAGAAGGTCCTCCACAGCAGATGTGAAATTACGTGTGATGAATGAGGATCCTGACCACTATGTCCTTACCTGCTTGGCACTAATGACTCCTGAGCCAAAATAGGTGGATATAGAAGCTGGAAAAGCCTACCCTGAAGCCCAGGAAGGGCCAGTGCAGCTGCATCTGGCTGGCAAAGGAATACAGTATGAGGAAGAGCCACAACAGGGACATGTTTGTGCACAGGGGACAGATGGGGATGGAAGTGCTGGGAGTGGCCATGCTGAGGCTGAGGCCAGCATGCCTTGGTTGCCACCTCATCCTCCCTGCAATGTCAGATCTTGCCACAGCTTTCCATACTGCTAGAGTTTCATGACTTGAGTTCTCCGCAAACGAGAAGATGGGGAATGGGAAAGCAAGCAAGTCCTTCCTTCACCCTTTGCACCTCTTTGATCTCTTTCCTCACCTTCCTGTTGAGCCTCACCCTTTCCATCAGGAATACCTCAGCATGGGTAGTGACAGTCTTTGCCCCACGTGGGCTGCAGTAGTGTGTGGGATGTGCAGCTGGCTTCCTCTGGGCACTGGCTCATTGCAGCTCAGTGACACATGGGAGAAAACATCCCTGGGAAGCCACACGGGGTGGCAGAAGGGAGTGCTTAAATAGTACAAAAGAAAGATGTTGTTTGCACTCGGTGGAGCCTCTGTGAGCACCAAGGGTGGCTTGTCCTTTCCTGTCTGCCAAGCTCCCTGTGGGACACAGCAGAGCTGAGGAGCTGTTCACTTTGGCTATTTTGGGAGTAAATAGCAAAATAGTGAATAGCAAAAAAAACCTATTTAAAGTTTGCAGAAGTTTCTATGTTTTCTAACTCTCCTCTTCAGAAAAAAACCTATGAAAACCTTCTCAATGTCTATGTTTTTGTAAAAAAACTGCCTTTGACTTGTGTCCAAACATCAACCCACAAAGAGAACAGTTCAATGTTAGTGAGTGAGTGAAGAGGGCCAGGATTACTGCTGAATGCATGATTTGTGGTTATTACCCAAGCCCACTTATATTGTCTCACAGTTTACCAGATGTCTTTGCTTCTAAATTTTCCACAGACAAAACTGGACAACAAAGATTAAAAATCCTGGATCCCTCTTTTCAGCTGTGGAAAGCTTCCTTCTCGGGCTCACATTTCATCCAGGGAGAGTGCTCAGACCCCTCCCTGTCCCAGGCAGTGGCAGAGCACCAGCCCATTGCTGGCCTGGAGGCATGCAGATCCACCTGACCAGGTGTCAGCCATATGCTGGAGGAGGCCTGCTTGGTGCATGGCTACTGCAGCAGGGCAGGCTTTCTCCATATGAACCTGAGCTGTGGTAGGAACAGAGCTGGAATTTCTCACGGAGTTTTCTCAGCCTTCTGCTGAGCCCTAATTGCTCCCAAAAGACATCGATGCTTTGGAGATACAGTCGTGGGCAACTACTTGTGCATTTCTTTGTAAGTATTTTCTCTCAAAATGTCTGATATTTACTGCTTAAGTTGTCTGTTTGTAGTGCTTGGATGTTTTCATCATGTGGTGTTGTTTCTGTTTCCTAACTGGAGAAACGGGCCAGCCTTTTGAGCAGGACTTCCCAGGTTTTCAAACCTAGAAACTGGTTTCCATGGAACTTTACATCCACAGTTTCAGTGCTGGGAAGGTTCTCCCTAGCAGGACTCTTATCACAGTGCTCTTTCCAAACTTTGCAGGGGCTCAATGCCAAATCAAACCAAAAGTATCTTCCATGTTTTGCATCCTTTTCCACTTAGAAAAGGTGAGATTTGCTGTGATCTATGGATTTTGCAGTGTGATTCCCCTAGAGCAGACAGCGAGTCTCTCCCCAGCCCAGTTTTCCTGTCTGCTGGTTCTTTACCCCTGTCCTTGCCATTCCCTTCTCCTCCCAAAAATGCCTGTGATACAAGTCTCCCCGTTTTCCTCTCACGACACCAGCCTCCCTTCCCTCCCTGAAAGGTCAGGCGCTCTGAAGGCAGGTGCTCGGAGGGAGCGCAGCAGCACGGGGCCCTGACGGACAGGAAGCCTTTTACTCTAATTAGCCTTCGCAGAAGTTTGGCATTTCTCCGTGGAGCTGTTTCCCCACTGATGAGGAGCACGTATCCAGCTCTTCCTTCTCACCTCGCACGTCCGAGCCTCCCGCCGTCTCCTGCTGGGCTGCAGGGGTTCAGTCGTGGATCACGTTGCTTGGAGGAAGCAGGCAGGGGATATGCAAGGAGATAAACACTATTTTCTGATGCTGGGAGGGATTTCTTTCAACTCGGCCACGTTCACGACCTGAACCTGGATCATTTTTGCTACTCGCTCCCACTTGACTCCTCCCTACTGGCTCGGACACGCCAGGCTTTTGTCTGGTTAATCAGTACAGCTCCTTCCAGGGCTTCCTGGGGGCTCTTTGGCCGCTGGGTTATGAAGACCCATGAGTTCATTGTTTAAATTAAGTTCTTCTATATGGAAACACCACTGGTTTCCCATATGGTCTTGGCAAAGCCACCATCCGCTCTCCACCTAAATTAAATTTCACTAATTGAATTAGTTACCATTTTATCAGCTGCCGCTTTGCAGTAGTTTGTGAACCCCCAGGGGTTCAGGCCACGCGCAGTCAAGAGCTTCCCCACCTCACTCTCTCATTTATCATCGTGACAATGCGCAGCGCTGGGAGAAGCAGGGGGGTGGAGAGCACTGTGCCCTTCCCAAGCATCCCAGCCATCTCTGAGCATCCTAATGACTGACCTCTGTGAGGGAAGCAGCCCTGCGCTGACCCCAGACTGCTGAAAGGAAGCATTCTCCCCTTTGTACAAATCCCCCTGCGATGGTGGCGCGGGCCAGGCTGAATGCAGGAGTGTCAGAAGGGAAGCCCCGCACGCAGGCAGGGGCGCCCTGGGACACTGCGGCTTCCATATGCCAGGGGACTAATAGCGACAGGCCTGGGCTTAGGGGACAATGCCACCACGCTGTCCCGCGGGCGAGAAAGGGAGAGGGGACACGTGGAAAGGGAAAGACTGAAGTGGGTCTGCCAGCGTCTGGCAGTGGAGCGTGGAGTGTGAAGCGTCACCTGCTCCAGTCCCCGCCCTCCCTCAGCCGGCACCAGGGGTCGGCTATTGTTGTATCCTAGCAGGAGGCTGGGGACGCAGTGCCAGAGAGGGGCGGTGGGTGCCCGGCACTGCCACAGCTGCTTCTCGCTGCTGAACTGCACCCACTGCCCAGGGCTGTGGCTGTCTGCAGGTGCTGACGGCCTTTTGGAAAAGTACTGGCTCTCATGTTACAGCTTGGGGAGGGCTAGGGAAGTGTAAGAGGCACAGAAGCATCATCACCGCATGCTTGCTGACCCCCTGTCACTGCACTATCATCTCCTCTCCGTGGGGGAGGAGGGGGATGCACAGAAGCATCGGACAGGCTGGGGATGTAACCCTCTAGAATCAAACCTCCAGGAAATGCTTTCTAAGAACACGCCAGCACTGCATAATCCTAGCAGTGTGGAAATGCCTCTGTGATGGAAACCAGGGATGGTAAGCCCAGCAGGGATATGCAGGTTTAGCAAACTGAGCTTAACAACTACACCAGTTTGTATTTAGATCCCCTGCTGAAGGTAGACACCTTCACTTCACTCAGATGCTGCCAGACCTGAGTTTGCTTTGCAGATAAGGCAGAGGCCCATCAGTAGTGACGATCAAATTTGGTATTTGCAGGATGCACCCAAATAAGAGTCATCAGCGTCTACAACCAAACCCCACCACTTCCAAGATAATGTGTCAAAGAGTGACTTGGCTCTCCTCTGTGGACCTGTGATGCAGAAGAAGCTCAGGGAAACTAAACCTGAGAATAAAGCTGCTACTGCAGTTTGGAGCAGCCACACACACAGTTTGCCCTTCTGATGCATGTACTTGAAAACAAAGCAAACAAACAAAAATCTGGTAAAAAATGATTGAAGCTGAATGTGCATTTCACTGGAGTCTGGCTAACACCCAACATATCACATGTCCTTGATAAAACACCGACTCGTTTCAGAAACTCCACGACGGTGTTTGAATA
Organism: Eopsaltria australis; assembly: GCA_034509425.1. NCBI lineage: Eukaryota > Metazoa > Chordata > Aves > Passeriformes > Petroicidae > Eopsaltria > Eopsaltria australis. The sequence continues at coordinate 4,596,991 of JAVTVJ010000241.1, forward strand.
TCTGAGAAAAAACAGTCCCAGGAGTACTTGCTAGTCTTTCATGATCAGCAATGAGTTGATGCTTAAATTTATTACTAGTCACCAATTCATAGTCCCTGACCAATTTTAACTTTTCCTCATAAATCATCAAAAAGTAGAGAGAGGTGACAGCAACAAATGAGTCAGAAAGTGTTCAGAACAGATTTCTTGGATAGTAAGTGGGATTTATTCAAGCTGATTACTGGTTTCACTTTTCTCATTCATGTTGCAGGTTTTCACCTGGTCTTCTGTTAAGTCATATCTATTGGCTCCCATTTTTACCTCTTCAAATAGACTTTCACAAAGATCGGTACAGATTTTCAAATCAGACCGTGTCTGCATTAGTGAGATTATGAAAGAATGAACATAAGCTGTGAAAATGTGTGCAAAGTCCGGCACCTATCAAAGTACAACAAAAGCAGTAGGACTGAAACCTCAGCTTGGCTCAGAGGTTTGGATCTACAGTAGTGATGGTGATAGCAATATGGAAGTGTCCAAGCTGGTGAGTGATTTAAAGCAGCAGCTGCAGCACCAGCATGAAGAAGAGGGTGTTGGACCAGTGGTGGGAGCAGGAAGATGGGGTGGAGGGAACAGGCACCTGGGGAGGGACACCTGGCTGTGGGGCATTGAGCAGAGATGGTTGGGACAAGAAGCACTAAGGAAAGAAGGTGTGGGATGTGTACTCTGGGTGGCACTGGGGTGTTTGACCAGCCTGCCTTGTCTGACACTGTTGTGAGCCACGGATGGAGACGGCCTGTGCGTACGCTACCTCTGCACCTTCAGATGCAACAGCTTTAAATGTGGCTGAACCTGGGTGCAGTCTCTGGACACACCAGGTCCATGGTTACGGGCCTGTACCGCACCTCCACTCTCTCCCAGTCTATGCAGAGCTCATGTTGAGCAATCCCCAAAATGTTTACTCTGCTTTTGGAAGACAATGGAAATTTACTCCCCAGCTTTACCTCATCACTTCTGAGACATTTGTGGTCAGTAGTGTTTCCAGCACCGTTTTGGTTCTTCCTCTGTCTGGCTCCTCCTGTACCAGAGGCATCTGGCTTTGCAGCAGTACTATTTTCTCCCCAATTTCATTTGCACCCATTGCCTCCAGTGCTTCTGCAAACACTTCATTCACATATTCTTCTCAATTTGCATCAGCCAAAACATTAGTCATTGAAACCTCCTCTCCTCCACACTGAACAAAAGCTCTCCTTTCCACAGATGAGCCCTGAGGAGCCAGGGGCTCTGCATGGGATCACATTCCCTCTCCATGCGGTGCTGGCCATGGGGCACCTCCAGAAGGGAGGACAGATTTGCCAGCACCCATCCGCTAGCTCCATCTAGTGAAAACACTACCGCAGCACCCATCAGCTTGGGGACTCGAGGCCAGCTCCCCAGGCTTCCCCGAGCCTCTGGCAGGATCACCCTGGCTTTGACAAATCCCCAGGTAGGTTGCACTGGGGAATGTGAAGGTGGCTGGAAACCTGTGGGCAGAGAGCCACTGGGGCTGTGGCTGCAGCGGGAGGATGAGGGGTGTGGGAGCAGGACAAGGCATGGTGTGTTGGCTCCATGGGTTCCATGGTTTCCTTCTTGAGTGAGGAGGGAGCTGGAGCTTCTCCTGCTGGTCTGGGGGGCAGAGTGCTCCTTCTCCCAGGATGGTGAATTTACAGTGTGGATGCAGAGTGAATCTGGTCTTCACACAGACCTGCTTTCAAATGTCAATGTTTTCATGTCTCTTGGCACCACGATTCTGTGACTACCAGCATCATCCACTGCCTGTCAGACAGAGATGCCAGCACCAAGAACTTCATTCTTCCCCTGGACTGGCTGTTGAGGACAGAGAGATGAATGCAGTGAACCTAAGTTTGCATCATCTGCAAGAGAAAAATTGTGCTTTAGTGTGTGTCTTTTTATGTCTGCACAGGTTGAACAGTGTCCTGGTTCTTTTCACAGCAGGCACAACACAGACCACCACTGTACAGAGTTGCATCATTCCCTGGGGGAAAGAGGTGCTTTGTGCTGTCCAGAGCTGACACAGTCTCTCCTTTTCCACTACTGGCACTCATGGTTCACCTTTTGGCAAGTCATGCCCCACCCAATTAACTGTTTCTCTAAGCCTGTTAGGAGGATGGCTTAGCTTTGTCTGTAACCTTGGCTGCTGAACCCTTTAGCTTCAACCAGGCTGTTCTTCCAAACTCTAGCTGAAGTGCATGAGTTTTAAGGCAATCTAATAGATCATAGTAATTTTAAAATCTGCAATAGCATGACAAATCTGAGGTTAAGATTTCAGACTGGGACTCCTAGCATGTTCTTAACTGCTGCTGTTGGACAAGATTATCTGGTATTTCCTTTGTTCACTCTGTAACTCTTTGCTTTAGTCAGTGGATTCCTTCAGTGACCAAGATTAAAGTTATTTTTATGGTCTTCATTTCTGCCACCTCACTGCGTATTGAATTCATCACTTTCATAGGAACGACACCCTGAAACATGGTAATCTGGGAAAGAAATGGAAATAATTATAGATTAATTTCTGGGTAAGATGACTTAATATGGCAATTTGGCAAAAAAATGAAAAGGCCTGTACTGTTCTCATGCAGTGCAAAAGAGGAAATCAGGGTGCATCAGGACGTCAGTGAGAGGATGCACTTCTCTGGTGGGAACCACAATGGCTTATTGGGTCTGGCTCTGCTAGCCGTGCTTGGAGACATTGAAGGAGGCTGAGAAATTACAGATGTGCCAGATACGATCTAGAAGAATAAAAAGCTGCAATATCCTTCAGTTCAACAACTATTATCCTCCTTGAGGAAGGTGAAAGTGATTTTGGTTTTACCTACAAAAATCTAGATCAAAAGGAACTATCTGATATAATTGAATCCTTTTTCATTTAGTCAATGAGACTAATACTCTCAGCTGGCTGGAAGTTTGGGAATCTAAATCTGGAATAAGGGTTACATTTTTAAGAATAAACATAACAATCCACTTCATTTGAGCAATCTGGGAAACTGCAGTGTTATTCATAGATTACATTCCTCTCTGCAATAGAAAAAGGATCATTAATCATTACTGTTTTTTTTTTTAAGAGCAACATTGTAGTAATTCCTATCTCTCTTCCAGGCAAAAGCAAATGATTTATGTAAGTTTTGAAAATAATTCTGTGCTTAGTGTTCCACTGTGTGGCTCACAAAGTTTCTTGTGTTTCTCTATATTTTGTTTCATTCCCTCTTGAACAAAAGTATTGGGCTGAACCTTCCAGCAGTCGGCAGGTTAAACAGTAAAGGATATTTTTCACCCTCTGGCCATTTTGTGGTTTAGCAAAGAGGAAGCATTGTGCAAAGCTGACCTGTGGCAGCTCCTCTCTCCCATTCCCTCTGCTTGGAGCACATACCTGGCACCATATCAAGAGGTAAAAGAAAATTAAAGAATGGCAAAAAGTCAATTTTGTCTAACCAAATTAGGTCTTCCACTCAAAGGAGAAAAACTGTGGTCTTATGTCCTGTTTCTGTGTTGCTCAAGTCCTTCAACCTTGAAACTTCATTTTTCACTATAACCCTGCAGTGTTTCTCCTGTCTGGCTGCCCAATAGAGATTTAAGGAAATGTGGCACATGTCCTCACAGTAAGAAAAGCATTGCAAAAATGGGAAGATTCCAGGAAGAGCAAATGTGATATTACTCAATAAACATTAAGTAACAAACACCCCCTCAAGCCATAGGAGGAAAAAAGCGTTCATTGACCTTTTTGGTATGAAATAATTAGGAAAAGTGTGTATGATTTGAGGACATTTGATGTTCCTCTCCAGTGTGAATGCTGGATTTATTTACGGGAATGTCGAAGGCTCAAATAGGAATGAGGGGAAGCAAGAGAGGGGTTTTCCTCTGCGCATGCTATAAAGAAGTCAAGTGTCTTTGCATTGTGCAACACATGATTTCTGTAACTTAATCAAAATGTGCGTGTGGGGTAGGGGGTGAGAGAGTTAGATTGTGTCGATAGGCCATTGCTTAGAGAAATTCCAGTTTCTGAAGCTCTTAACAAAAGAATTCACCATGAGGAGGGGGAAGGGTTGGCAATGAAGGCTTTTTTTTCTCAAGAACTCCCATTTGGAACATATTATACTCTTGCAACATGGGATGGATAAACACTGTATTAATGATTAGATGGGGACCAAGAGCTGAATTTGTTTGCGTTTGATAAAGCAGTTGTTCTATTGACCATATGTCTTTACTCTTGGGAAGAAAGAGCTGCTAAGAGAAAGCACGTCTCTTTGTGAGAATTAACTGGACTCTGTGTAAAGGATGAACAGTCATTTGAACTGTGCCTAAAGCCACTGACTTTTTACCTCCATGCAAGTTTCACTTTCAGAAACCAGCTGTCAAGTTATCAGGCTGAGAGATGATCATTTCAATCTGCTGGGTTTCCGGTGATGTGCCTGACAAGCATCACAGGACTGTCATGAACTGGAATCCAATGCATTGAAAGCAAAAGGAAAAATAAACCATGCACATTTATAAACAGATAAATTTAGAAGTGGAGCATTGCGCCTGGGCTGATGAGAAGGTGCACAGAAGCATCCAGATTTGCCTTAGGTAGAAATTCCAGCATGTTCTTCTGGGTCTTTTTCCTAAATCTACCTTTTAATTTTCAAGGTACAGTCCTCAAGTTTTCAGGTGCTTTTTCCAGGTGCAAAATGTTTGGAAGAACCACACCAAAATCTGAGCAGAGCTTCCAGCTGGTTGTCTGGACAGGCTGTCCTGCTCCCATTTGTCCTGGTTGGCTAAGACGGGGAAGGGATGCTTCAAGAAAAATTGATTTCCATGTAGCCCAGATGGGCCCTGGAAAGGGCATAAACAAAAGTGTTTCTCAAGATTTTGCACCTGCTGCTCTCCTACCAATATTTTTAGGAATTTTTCCTCTACAACTGAAAAACAATGATTCACCTTTTAGATAGGAAATAATAAATTAGCAGCTTTTGACCTGGAATTTATCTTGGACTGGACTGTGATCAGGAGAAATACCAGCACTGGGATGATAGCATTACATATTTTTTTTTAATTTAACCCTCAGTTAAGTTTGTAATGTATTTTCTTTTCCAAAATGACCCATATGTTCTTTGCTGGTTTTCCCATTTTACTGAAGATGTGTGGCTTCTTTGGAAAATCTGAATTTTATCTACATGCTGAAGTTCACTCCAGGTATCACAAATAGTGACAAACTAATTCTCAGTAAAGAACCTGAAGTTCCTGAGTATTAAGAAATACTGCTTCTTCATAAAATTACTTTATGAGCAGACGTAACATCCCTTGATAATGCTCTGCCAGTGCAGAGAAAGGTTTTGTCTGTTGCCTCTCGGAGAGATTTTCTCCCTCCTTGAATCAAAAAGGAAAAAGGTTTCAAGCAGCCTGAAGGACTGAAGAGGTTCAGTTTTGAGTAATATCAGTTTTCCACCCTTCAGTATAAGGGCAAGTATTTTTCCTCCACTATCCAAAAACGGGAATGACTCAGTGTCAGACTGCAGGATAAGTTCCATGAGTGTGGGTGAGACTGTTGGACTGAGAACAAACATGACAGCGATAAAAGAAATAGGAAGGAACATCTACAGACACTCATGATTGCTCAGGAATCTCAGATGTGCGGCTGGAACAGGAGATTATACATATGGCATGGTTGGGAAAAAAGTGGAGAACAGAGACACTCTTCCAGTAGGAAAAAGGAGAGTAGCTGAGGGAGCCGCCAGGGTCACTGTGACCAAGAGCTGCCTGAGCAACACGACATTCCCATGACATGATGCTTCCTAAAGGAGACACTGCTTCAAGAGAGAGCAGCAATTGGGCATATCTCAAATGGGCACATGGGAAGGACAGTGGCGAGTAATTTATCCAGATTAGACATGTTTCCAGGGAAACACAGGAGATGGAGGCAGCTCACTTGGAGAGGCGCCACAGTCAATGTATGAAAAGAGTGGAAAGCAGGAGAAAGGGAGAAATTCGGGCGCCTCATAAGGACAAGCCAGATGACTACATGTACAATGCAGATTTGCCGGGGCATCAAAAGAGTATCGAGGTAGGAAAAGTGTCCAGAGAACTGGATTTAGACCTGAGAAGGGTGTAGTGATGAAGATCATATTTTAGACATGATGTCTGGGTGCTCTGGAGGTCCGTGGTTTTGGACCACTGGGCCCAGCAGAGCAGAGGGGCTGCTGCTCTGTGCTGCAGCTGGGAAGGGGCTTATCTAAGCTGGATGAGTTACTGTTGTGCCACCATCTAGGGTCCACTGTATCAAAAGCAAAAGGAAGAACTTCCTACAGAAGTTGCTCCTCTCTAATGGATGGTTTGCTTACTGCTTTCTACAGGAGACTGCAATTGTTTCACTGCAGTGACTGCTAAAAAAGGAAATAACCCCTAAAGGTTGGGAGCTGCTGCAAGATACTTGCAGGCGTGTCACATGAAATGACAAGGGGTAAGCCATGTCTTCTGGTGTTTTTACATTTTGTGTTGAAACAAAGAAGAGGTAGGGTGTTTTTGCACTTTGTTTTGAAAGGGAGCTCATAGTTAGGTCAGTGTGCCATACAGAAAAGCTTTTGCAAAGGTCAGTTGCCAGGTAGCACACATTGTTGGAAAAGTTTTCTATGGCTTGATTCTGGCTGAAGTTTGCAAGTGCAGGAGAGTAACATGATGTGGAGGCTTGTGCACAGCCAGCAGTTATCTCTTGACCTAATACTGTGCTGCTAAATTCAGCTTGAAAGAACAGTTGGAGCTTTTTAAGTAACACAGGGGCAGGCAAGGGAATGTAATCAGAACCCAGCAGCCTTTCTGCTTCCCTACTCTGGACATTTATTTGCAGTTCATTTACACCAGCATTTTATGTCTGTAGACCAACTCATTACAGATGAGATTTCTCATCTCAGAAATCCTCATTACTGACCACTGGCAGGAGATCACAAGTATGTGAGAACTGGGGTGTAGAAGAAAAAGGTTGGAATCAGCCAAATTTAAAGGCTTCTGTAGCAAAAGGAAGGACAACCTCTTCCATCACATATCTGAGATGCATTGAATGGTGAATGCAGATCTATGGAATCTCAGCTTGAAGATCCCCACAGTCCATTGCCAGGGAACCTTCTACATCCAAAGCAGGTCCCTCTTGATACTTCTCTAGGTTTTAGGCAAGTGCCAGCCGCCTGCTCAGCTATGGGTGTCTGCACATATCCTGGCTCCTGACTGTGCCACTGCTCTCCAGAACTGCTTATGGATGGTAGAAGCTGGTGCAACTGCTGGGTTAATAAAGAACTGAACTTCCCCAGGGCTTGCAGGGTCCTGTTGGAAAGTCATAAACCAGGCACCTGCTGAGAAAACAATTGTTTGAACTCAAAAAGAATGCCCCCCAACAGTTTCCCAGGTTGTTTTCTGCATGTAATTTGCTTTTTTGGAAACATTTAAAGACTACCAGATACAGATGATGGCTGCTGAGTGTGCTGGTTGGCAGCCTGGGAAAGCACTCTCCTAAAAGCCTCAGGAGGGAGCCTTCTGAGCAGAGTGCTGCCAGCTCTGGGCCCACAAGGGCAGGGTCTCTGTGGGGTACCGAGCTTTCAGACAGGCTGAGGGCAGGCAGCAGGCGCCTGGCACAGCAACTCCTCTTTCACAGCACACCATGAGGAGAGCACACAGCAGATAAAGGCTGTCCCTGGGAAGGCTGGTGTATATCAGAGGAGTCTATGAAATGCTTTTCCCTACTGTTCCTTTAATGTGGAGCCTGGCAGCCTCAGGATCCAGGATCCAGTGAAGCATGGCCACACTCCATAAGTTGTAGACTTTCAAACTTTATTGGACCTCAGCAGATGATCCATCCACCCTTCATATTTTTTATTAAAACCCTCATGGGTTTTAATGCAGTTGTTTGATGCTATTAGCAACAGAGCTGCTGTTTCCAAGTGTAGAGGAAAATTTTCAGCTGGTCTGATACCAGTTTTCTCCTGCTAAACAAATGGACAAGCCAATGGTCACAATGGACCAGGAGATAGGCTCTAATGTGGAAGTGGGACAAGCAGAGCCTGAATTACAGTGGAGAATGGCTGGTGTCCCTCACAGCAGCTTCCTCACACAACCATCTGCACCAGGGAAGCTGCTCCACAGCATCATTTTCAGCCTCCTTAGCACTAAGTCTTACAGCTGAGGAGTATTTACAGCAGTACACATCCACTTTACACTTGGTTTACATGGATTTAACAAGCTCAGTAAAATAGTTCAGTATTATTTAGGTTCAGGTAAAATAGATCAGTATTAAACTCAGGTATGCCACTCAGAAATACTGCTATAACATTATGGTAATATTATCTACTCTTCCACTATGTGTCTCCTCTCATTGTGTGTGAAGGTATCACTTTGGCTGTAGATAAGAGTGTTGCCAATAGCCTCAACCATGTTTGTTTCTGGCTGACAAATAGCATCCCTTTTCTCTCTTTGGTTGCTCTGATCAAATAAATGTCTAACCAGATTTTCCTTCCTTAGTGCTGTTGCAAGCCACCCATGAGCACACAAACGAAAAACTTTAGATCTGGATGGAGGGGTGGAGCATCTCTTGCAGCTTCAGCATGGTGGAGTGGAGCTGGCAGCTCAGCTGAGAAGCTTGTCCAAGTTTGTCACAGCTGTGACAACTTGTAGAACCATGTTCATGACCACAGATGAGGATCCAGGTTAAGGAGTGGTATATTTGTGATCAGGAAATGACTGGACATGGCACTTAGTGCCACAGTCTAGTTGACAAGGTGGTGATCAGCTGAAAGCTGGATTTAATGATCCCAGAGGTCTTTTCCAACCTAAATGATTCCATGATTCTGTGATATGAGTGTTAACAGCTGTGGTGCACTGGCTTCCCAGGGTTAGCCCTTTAGGAAAAATTTTGCAAGAGTGCCATTAGGGAGACATTCCTGGTTATTTCAGTCCTAATCTGTCTGCCCAGGAACTCATGACTCTTCTCAGCACAGACAGATGTCCATCAGGTTCCTAGGATGGTAGTGACATCTTCATTGTGGAGTGCTGGGGACAGACGCGTGTGAATCATTAATGTCAGGGGACAGTCCCAGCCCTAATCTCTGCTGGGGACCTCAGCAATCTCTGAAAGACTGAGTTTACCTGAGGTGAAGAGCAGTATTTCTTAGTGCTATTTTTCTTAGTGAAATCCACAGCAAAGCGTAACATATGTAGATGTGTGAAAGGCTGGCAAGAGCTCTTATCAGCAGAGCAGCACATAGTGGCTGTGCTGAGGTGGATTTATTGCTATCAGTTCTCCTTGGCTGATACTGGCACCCCAGATATGGGAACTCTCTTTTGTGGTGCCATTATCTTTGAGTCCCTGAAATCATTTGTGTGACTGAGCTGCTGCAGAGACCTTTTGTTGCCCTGTCCAATTCCCAACAACAATAACAATGTGTAAACTAATACAATTCCTGTAAATTAGCATTTAATTAGTTCAGTGGAAGGAGTTCAGTGAAATGTAGCCTAGAAACAAGATTTCACAGAGCTTTCTGTGGCTTGATGTCCTGGCCCCATCTGGCTCTGCAAGCAGGATGCTGAGCCTGTTGGGAAGACTGTGCCCAGACATTTGCTGAGTGCCAGCATCACCTAGAGGGTCCCAGCAGAGGAGTCCAGTCCCACCTGTGCAGTATAGAGACTGCTCACTTGCAGGCTGCTTGTTGGGAAACTCCCCAGACGTGCACAGTGCTTTTCAAGTACACTTGAGAACCACACCAAGGAGTGCCAGAGGTCTCCTTGCCTTGTAGCTACAGGGCTTGCAGTGATTGATGCAAACACACTGACATCTGTGCAGCAGTGGCTGCCTGTGGCACCTTGGAGTTCAGGGTGACACAGATACAGGTTACTGCAGTATCAGCATCCCACGGGGTTTTGTTTGGCTGAGTCCTGCACTCACTCTGATCTTACTTCCCATTCTGCTCTGTCGTGGGTTTGCATTCATCTTGCCTCCACACCAAGGCTGTGCAGGGTTGCACCATGACACCACCTGCCTTTTCCTCACTTGTGATGAAGGTGGAGGGAACTGCCTCCCACACAGAAGATGATTTTAAAATCAATGTGTTTATGTCCTGGGATTGATATGGAAATGGATACATCAAGTTTCATTGAAGAGAACTCTCTCATTCACACTGCTTCTGATGCCAAGAGAAAGGGCAAGAAAAAGTTGCTTGAACATCCGAAAGACTTGAGTATTTCTGTGAAGGACACATTGCAGTTCCCTTATGTGGTGCCTCCATTCGTCACCTTTTATTTCCAGACAGTCCAAATTCTCTGTGCCAATATGACTTGCCTTTCCCTGTGTTCCTCCCTCCTTCTCTAACACAAAGAAACAAAATGGAGTGCTCACTTCAAGAGTTATTTCCAAACTCTTGTATTTCCTTTTCAGAGGCTCTCAGCAGAAGCAGGGAACAGCCTTCTGTACGTGTCAGCATGAACTAGAACACTTCCTAGCTTGACCTGCTTCCAGCAGAGTAAACACAGATGCCTGAAATGTGAGTTAAAAAATTGTACTGCGCACATATAAATAATCTTCTAGCTATGGTAGTAAAATAACACAGCTGTGCTTCTCTAGAACTAAAAGAGTCAGACACTCATGAGTAGATACACTGACTTAAGTGGCTGCTTCTCTCGTCTTCTGTTTTCCTGAAAGCTGGTTTTTTTTACCATGGAAGATCAACACCATCATCACTTCTTGGTTTTGGGGGCTATGATGTGCTGGTCTGTAGTGGTCTCCCTGGATGTTGTTGGCTGCTGCCCTGTGCTCTGCCTGGAGGTGGTGTTACAAAAAAGAGTAAAAACAAGGTTCATAAAAGAGCTGGGTTTCAGAGAACAGTCTTTTTTTTGATTATGTCTGAGGGGTCAGTGAACTACAAGCCCAGGGCAACACTTAGAGCTTCCATTGCTGCCCTAAAGATCCTCTGTCGTGGAGGAGGAAGGGGAAGGAGTTTTAGAGCTGGCAGGTATTCAGTGCCAACTGAGTCAAGGCACTCTCAGCTCAGTCAGGGCACTGCTTTACTTGCCTGATATCTTTATGTGAATCACATTTTATAATTTTTATGGTAAGGAAAAGGAAATAAAACCCTAGAGATACAGAAAACCCTGAACACAATATCCAGGCGAAGACACCCTTTTCTGGCTGACGTAAATGCAGCTTCTGGTGTTACATCCAGGCTTTGATCTTCCTCCATGTCAGCTCCTTATGCTATCTGAAAGAAATATACATTTTGATTTACATCAGTGCAAATAAGAGACACTGTCCAACAATGCTCCATTTGTAGGAATAGTTTGGCCTGACTCACATTCCAATTTCTGTCAGAGCCTTCTGGCTGTGGCGGAATTGCAGTGAGTTTATGCTCATCTGCAAAGAGGAGCTCTTTTCTTACAGTCACATTTGCCAATAAATGGTCCTTGTGTTTCAGCATGACAGGGGAAATTCCCCCAGGTTTCCTTTACTACTCTAACAGAAGGCAGTCTCATAGATTTTCACAGTTTTGGGGAAGCTTACAAGCAAAGATTTATGAGGGAGGAGAGAACTCGCGAGATGACAGAAGATTTCTTCTTGCTCTTTTCAAAACTCCTGGGATTTCCCTGCTGGTGAAAGACTGGTGCTTTCCCAGCATCTCATTTCTGTGACTCCCTTCGGGCTGGGCTTGTCAAACCTGCAAGCTGCAGGTAATGCAGACCCAGTGGATCCAGGAGGGACGAGCTCTGCGGGAGCAAGCACAATGGGGAGCTGGTGGAAATGTCCCAACACAGTGGCCTTCAGACTTCTGCTAACAAGCTGTGTGGGCAGTGTAACACTTCCCACATCCAGCTGCAGCTGCCACAGTCCCACCTGCCTTCATGGCCTAACTGAGCTCAGCAGTAGCCCTGCTTAAATTCCCGCTGCTGCTATCTTCCTGTCCCTGGGTTACAAGGAGTCTGGTCTGCTTCCCTTCCCTCCGTTTCCTTCCCCCGCCCCTTTGCAGCCTCATCAGGTAACTGAAAGGCAAGGGAGGAGCCAGTGCTTTGGCTCCAGGCATTTCTTGATGAGACACACATCCTGTAGGCACCACACAAAGGTGACACTGTCACAGGTAAGTACCCTCTCCAACACGGATCTGGCAGATGGAGCATGCTCACAGCACATGCAGACAACTGGAAATTCATACTCTGAGTGCAGGTGAAACACTTGGTGTGGCAGAGGCCAATTTCTCTTCTCTTGGACTTGGGTCCCTCATTTTAGGCAATATTTCAATAACAGAGTACCTGGCAGTACTTTGCCAGAGATAATGACCTATTTACAGAGGAAAGGAACTGTGCTCCCTTCTCGTGCACTTTCAAACCGGAGAAAAGAATTCTGTAGCATCATAACAATCTTGCCAAGCTGGGACAATCCTTTTATAGTCAAAATTAGTTGCTAGTGGCTCTCCAAATATTAGAGGTGCCTTTTCTGTGCTCTCCACTTGTTTATCTGACTCCTGGGCTGCAGTCAGTCTCTCTTTAGCACCATTGGCATGAAGAGCAGTTGACTTTACTTGCACTTTTCAGGGTCCCATCTCAGAAGTGGATGTCTTCATTTCAGCACAGCCATGAGCCTGTTGTTTTGCTTTGATGAGAAGTTACATTTTTCAGAGTGGGGGGTTGGCATGTGCATTTGGCAGGAGGGAAGTTCCTTTCCTTCCTCTTCCTTCCCCCTTTCTTCCTTGAGTTGAATTTTTTTAGACTCTTAAAAATGGCTTTTTCTTTACTCACATCCCTTCTTCTTACAGTTGTAATTCAGCTTTCTTCCTTATGCATCTTCAATGCTGTGGTTTCCTAAAATATCTGAGCAGAATCCTTAGTTACAAAGGAAGGGGGAGATTTGGCCCCCTAAATATACAATAAATAAAATGCTGAGAAAATCTTATTGTCATGAATGAACAGCCACCACTACCTCAAAATAAAAACCCCACAAAAATGTTTTCACTTAATGGTAGACCTTTAAGCCAAGACGATGTTTTCTGCCCTGGGTTTCTCCAGAGGTTTCTCCTTGAAGCCAGCTGACTTGCTGTTCATTTTCCAGCTCCCCTTGGGCAGGAACAGAGACTGTGGTGGCACAAAGCAGCAGGCACAAAGCTGAATGAGCTCAGCCCCCTCTCTCCCCAGCCTAAGGGGAGGCACAGGCCTCCATCACCAGGGCTTCAGGTCACTGCCTCTCCTTAATTGCTGCTGTAAAACCAACAGGGGAAGAAGGAGTTTCCTGATGGTGAGCTGTGTCTGAGCTTTGCTGCTGTTGGTAGTGGAGCTCACAGTGTTAAACAGGAGAGCTGTACTTGAGGCTCGCGCGTTTGTTTTAGTTCAGCTCATTAATCTCACTGAAGCATTGCTGGCTTCAGCCACAGCGAGGATCAAGTGGGGCAGCAAAACAAACGGAAGCCTGAATATCTGCCCAGGTTATCAGCACCTCCCTTCCACCAGCAAACACCCTGGGACTGATCAGTTCGGGGGGCCCTAACCCCTACTCCGTCGTTTGACTTCTTTATTACTAAAGTTCCTCTTCAGGCTTTTATTGTGAGGAACATTGACCAGGCAGACATGAAATATAGAGACATGAGAACAAATCATTACCTGTGCTGCCAGCCACAACTGAGGACAAGCAGGGTGGTTTCTCAGTTCATACTGATGGTTCACTTTTTTGCTCTTATGTACAGGATTGACAGTTCATCATGACCTGAATAACACCATCTGTAGATAAAGCGCAGGTGCTGCAATTTGCTGAAGGATATTTCTGACTATTTTACTCCCAGAGCTCTTGCTTCCTTATCAATGTTCAGAAGCTTTCCTTCTTTCAAATGTATCCTTTTATTTTTTGGGAGGTGAGGTGATTTTTAGAAAGCTTTCTTCTTCTGGATGGCTTAATTCAGATAGATCATGTTGACCCTGTTTGTGGCTGATCCTCTGTACAATTCAGCACTAAAGCTCAGACCTTGGGGGGATGTGCTTTTAAATCAGTGAACCTCAGCTTCTCTCCAGGACCTGTAGAGATGTTGCACAAGTAACTGTACTCATACCAGGAGGGTTACACCCATGCAAAATAGACATGAACAATGGGGACAACGGGGCTGCACAATGACCAGGAATAATATCTGTTGACCCTCAGGGTGCAGTTTCCCATTTAGGCTTAATCTGATCTGACCGTGGGCTACTGGTGAAAGGGTGGTCCTGCTCTTCCTGCCTGCTCCTACCCATGCGTTCCTGGCACCTCCCTTGCACTGGAAGTTGTGATCTCAGAGGCTACAGAAAGAACCAACAGAAATATTTTTTCTTTTTTTTGGTAAATTAGTTTTCTGTAGAATTAACAAGGCAATCCAAATCACTGCCACAGCAATACCACTAGGTACAATGCACGAAATCAACAGGTCATCTGGAAACCTAGAGTTGAACTGGATTAAAGGTAATCAGAAAACAGATCATTCAATACCCACCCTTTACACTACAGCCCCTGGGGAACCACCAACCAGACAATGCTCCTGAGGGAACCTGGGACACTTCCACAAGCTATTTCTCCTTCAACTGTGGTAGAAAAGACAAATAGGTGTAACAGTTTGATCTTGTCCTCTGCAGGTCCCTGGCAGGGGGGTGGCTGTGGGGATGACAGTGATGTTCTGATTTCTCAGACTGGAATACTCCTGCCTGTGATGTGGCATGGTGTGGAAGTGGATTTCTCCTTCAGCCCTGCTGCTGCCATCCCTTCTCAGCATTGTGCTTGCACAGCAGCCCTACTGCACCAGCCATCCCCATGGATGGCTGCCACCCTGCTCCCTTGAGGCAGTGCAAAGGGACAACAGCTGCAAGAAAGCCTCTGCAGGTGCAGGGGGGTTGGTGAAAAGGTGATGGCCAGGCAGGTGCAAGAGCACAGGAGAGCCAAAGCCATGGAAATGGCTCTGAGCAGAAGTATATTTTCCAAGGAGCCCTGTGCAGGAAGTTCATTCACAAAGACAGGCTGGGAAATGCAACCTTTGAGGTGAATGCATGCCCTGCAAAGCAGAGACATGCATGCTCAGTAGCACAGTTTGCAAGTGGCAAAACCCAATGCAGCATCTCCTGGATGCTTTCCTGTGTTGTTTTTACGCGCTCATTGTCCATTTATATTCTTAAAACTCAGCCCCCTGTGTTTCACCTCTGACATGGGTTTCTTCTCAGGTTAATTCCCTCTGGCTTCTAGGAGAGCTGGATGTGACCCCTCCTGACATTTGTTTAGTGAGTTATGCTCACCTTCCGGAGAACACAAACAAGCTGTTGGACTTCCTCCCTTTAACTTTAACTTTAGCTCTGGTCCAGCTCCTTGCTGCACTGACTCTGGCCTCCCGCCAATACAGCGGATATTGGCATCAGGCTTCTCAACTTCTGCTTGCAAAAGTGCCCAGGAGATTTAGAGTTTGTGCTCTGCTTTCAAGAGGAACTTATGTCCAACCATATTAAAAGACACATAAGTATGTAATCCCCTTCATTTCATGCAAAATGAGACTGTCTTTAAGGATCTGGTCTTAATAATTTGAGAAAGTCGCTTGGATTTAGGTCTGTAAGTAGTGATGTCTTTTCTGAAAATAAGCCCTACACTCTAAAGGCACCCTGACAACGCCAATATTGTCCCTCCTGTCCCACCCTAGCCTGCAAGTAATTTGAGGACTATTATGAGAAAAATGGAAATCATTTCCATCTCACAGCAGCCAGGCCTGAATGTAATCACTGGTGAAACTGTAAGCCCACCTTCACAATAATGTTTGGAAAGCAAAATGAAGCATTCTCTTTGCTCATGGGAACAGAAATTGTATTCACATAACAAAGAAATTAGGTAAAAGGAAGTATATTGAGGAACTCAGGAAGTGAAAAGTCTTTCATTGCTATATTCTTGCAAGAGCTAATACAAAGCAACATGATTAGTTGGTTCTTCAGCAGCTTCCTATTTCCATCACCAGACTACTTTAATGTTTATGGTACTGAATGCTGTTTTTCTGCAGTTAATCTGGATGAACTTGATGCCAGGCAGTGTCCAACTGAGTCTCTATGCACAGGTGTATTATGGAAGATCTGGTGGAGATCAGATTTCAGAGATACCTTTCACACTGCCCATCTACC
The DNA here is from genome assembly GCA_034509425.1 of Eopsaltria australis. Classification (NCBI taxonomy): domain Eukaryota; kingdom Metazoa; phylum Chordata; class Aves; order Passeriformes; family Petroicidae; genus Eopsaltria; species Eopsaltria australis. The sequence continues at coordinate 4,613,125 of JAVTVJ010000241.1, forward strand.
CCCCTCTTGCCCTCTTACCTTTTCATCGACCTCAGACACAGCATCTCTTTGTAGATGTGCTATTTCTTGCGTTTTCATTATTGTTTTTCAGTGCTACTTGACTATGGGATGAGGAGCCTATTGATGTGTTACATCTGAGCATCCCAGCTTTCGGCCAGGCTGACAACGCTAAGGCCAAAATACTGGACTGTTATTAATGAGTAAATTCCACTTCTAGGACCATTTTGGTGTGTGCACCAGGGGTTAGCCCAACTCACTTCCTCTTCTCTCAAATGGAAAATTTGTTTCTTCATCCCTTCTCATGCCCAGAGATTCTAGAGGTAAAGCCTTCTGTACCTTGCCTCCCCTCATGCCCCTGTGGAGGACACTGCCCAGATGGTTGGCTGCAGCCAAAAAGTCCCTGGAGCAGAGCTGAAGAGCAACCACCAGGGTTTCCATATTTGCCTATTTCTTCCCTAGAGAGCAGGGGTTCAGTGCCAGCAGTACAACACATTACAATGTGGGTTTTCTTTATTTTCAAAACAACTGTCTATTTCTAAGGTGATTTTCAATGGAAAGTGTTTATCAACATTGCAGTCAGAAGGGTGGAGGATGTTCTGCTTTCTCTCCTGTCTCTTTCCCTTCACTTTAAAAAATGAGGATGGAGTGAAAGACAGGAGGACTGGACCTGGAGGTGAGGAAGACCATAAACAGAAATGTTTTCAAAGGGAAATTTTCTATTTAGCTTTCTTCACCATATTTTGCAAAACGTTTGAATTTCAAATGGAGACACAAATTGAAAAGGACAGAAATGTTTTCAAAGGGAAATTTTCTATTTAGCTTTCTTCACCATATTTTGCAAAACGTTTGCATATTTCAAATGGAGACACAAATTGAAAAGGAAGGCAATTTCCTCAGTGGAGACACACTGCTCTGTGCCAGGCTGCCCCCATGGTAAGGGACCCAACCTGGCAGTGGCAGCACATCTGCTCCTACACCCACTTCTGTTCTGGGGGACAGCACATCTCAGCCTGGTTTGATCTGCAGAGGAAAGGAAGCACAGGGACCTTTACACTGGTCACCATCTTCCATAAAGCATCTCCATGTCTGGGCCATTAATTTCAGCCAAGATGCTTCTCATTTATGATGATCTGAGAGAAGAAGGATGTCCTAAATATACAGGACCAGACTCCCATGGGCGTAGGCTCATTTCAGTTGCATTCAAGGCAAGCAGGGACAAGGTCTGAGGCATGTGTGAAGAAGAGAATGAGGGAAATTAGGCTAAAAGCTAAAAGGACATAATAAAAATTATAGGAGTGGTTAAAACTAGCCAGGTACAACAGCTGCCTCTGCTTGCAGATTTGCAAACAAGACACCCTCCATTCTTCAGCATTGCAAACAGGGAGACAATTAAACACAGCCCCCCTCAAGAGTTAAATAAGGACCTTGCTGTGTAAAAAGAGCCACGCTGATGTGAGAGTTCCCTGCTAGCCAGTCACCTTTCCCTGCAGCCAGCAGGCCTGGGTGGGGGCGGTGGGTGCTAATTGGGGCTATTGTGCAGACACCTGGTTCAGCAGGGGAGAAATCACTGTGGCTGCTGCCACCTGATTTCCCTTCACTAGTTTTGCTGAGACCCACTTGACTATTCAACATTTTCTCTGAGTCCAGTTTGAGATGGGATTACGGATCATTTCAGGAGGTAGAAGTCATTTGATAATGTGTTTCCTCACATTCATCCTGTTTGGACTATTTCTAGTTGGGAATATCTCCTGGATGAATCTGACAATAAAACTGATCAAGCTTACCCCAGGACAACAGTGGCTGGCATGGCTCAGCCAGCAAAATCAACCTGATTCCTGGGGCTCCTGCCCCAGGTGCCATCTGGCTGTGCAGCACCTTTCATCTGCAGAGGGAAGATCCTTCTGAAGCAAAATATATGTAACGTTGGATCAAATCACTCATCCCCAAAATCTGACACTCCCTTTCCATCAATGGCCAGTAGTGCTTCAGAAAAACATCTCCATTTAATATCTCCCATTCCTACAAACCAAATAACTGGCTGTATGTGAAGGCTGTCTGAGATGTTTTCCTTGTCCCTGGGCTTGATGAGCCTCTGTAGAGTGGTGGCATTGGTGGGACAGGTGGGAACGGATCCAGCATACCCAGCCAGTGCCACAATGCTGTTCCAGAGAGGGCACAGCAGGAGTGCTGTAACCCAAAGCTAATCAGACCTGTTCCTGAAGTGAGGCATTTCATCATCATTATCTTCCTGGCTCAGCTGCTGCACAAACGTTACGACTCTCTTACAGTACTTTGGTGCTTTCATTCTGGTTGCCAGCTGAAATCGGGAAGTGTGGTGGTGGGTAGAAATATATAAAACCTTGGTATCTTCAAAGTGAGAGCCTGAAAATGGGAGGTGTCAAGGCAGGTTATTTTAACAGCCTATTGGTGTTGGCAGCATTGCTCTTGTTATTCCCAGAGCCATGCACCTTCCTTCTGACCTCACTGGCGATGCTCGGCTACTTGCAAGGAAGTAAACAAAAGGGACTCATGGGGACTTTGGTTCCATAGAAACAGCAGGGAAAATGTCCATGCGTGCCAAGTGGAAAAGGACTAAATCAGTGGGGAAGGAAATTTTATTGTCACGAGTTCAAAGGGGATGTTACAAACAAGACAGTGGGGAGAAAAAAAAGAAAAGAAAAAACTGAGAACTTCAGAAAGCAGTCCCTGAAGTCAGATCGCAAAATACTACTAATGAAACCTTGCCTTAGAGCAGTTGTCAAATCTGATGTGTTATTTACATCAACAGTGACTCAGGCAGCATTTACTATTTCCCCTTTAAACACAGCAGGACACTGCCTGCCCTCAGAGATTTGTGGATCCTACCCCTGCAGATGGATGGACCCAGGGCTGGTGAATGGAAGGGAAAACAATGCACCAGGCAAGGGGATGGGAGAGCACACAGACCAGCAACCACAGCTCTGCACCAGTGTTTGATGTGAGGGAGACAAGCAAATAGTGTAATGGCTGTGGTGGGCAGAAAGCCTTGAGACATTTCTGCACTGAGGGGCTCTGCAGCCAGGTAAAACCTGCTCCTGGTTCCCAGCCTGACAGCTCTTGCAGAGCTGGGGACTCCCTGTGGTCTGATCTGGGCTGGTGTGGTGCCAGCAGTGCCTTGGGGCTGGGGTGGGATTGCTTTAAGCTACGCCATCTGGCCACAGTCCCTGGGGCCACCCCAACCTGGGCATGCTGGAGGGGAGCAGGCACTGCCAATGCCCCTTTCCACTCTGCCAGTGGTGGGAGGGATGGCTTCAAGGCTGTCTGGCATGGCCCATAGGGGAGTCCAGAGTGACTCCTGAGACAGCAGGCCTGAGAGTTTGGTCATTATATTAAATCCTAGCAGTGGCAGCATTCGAGTAACACAGATTTGTAAACAGGAGAGAATATCCAAAGATTCAAAAGTGGAAATATCTGAAGACTGTGATGAATTTCACTGTGAGCCAAATACAAACATGGCTTTGCATCTCTGAGAAGGAGATTTAGGGTTACAAATGCAGAGGCAGTATAGCCAGGCCACTGCTAATTCTTTTGTTTTCCATTGCCTTCTCCAGATGTGGAAGACCTTCATAAACATGAGAGCAGCAGGACCCTGTGTTTCACAGGACAAAGGGCTCACAATATTTAAGTGCCACTGATGGCAATGGTTGCATGCATATGCTTATTACTGTACACTCCATGAAGGCTGAATAAAGGTAGTTTTCATACATCTCATTTTCCTGAGATCTTGAAAGGTGAAAGAGCAACGTGCTGTGAACAAGAGGGCAGCCCTTGGGTGGGCTGTGCCCTCCGGTTTGTGGAATAGCACCCGACTGGGTGCCTCCTTCCTCCAAGGAGCCTTGAGCTCTTCACAACCCCATGGAGCAGTGACATGGTTCAAGGGATCAGCAGGGAAATAAAATCAAAGGTCCCTGCCTCTCCTGTTGCCATGTAACTGCCATTGCTCATCCAAGATAGCCTAGAGAAGGCTTTGTAAGTAGTAATTAATTTTGGTAAATCTTCCAGGCTGTGTTGCTCCTGCTTGCATCAGTCTGGTGCCAGTCTACAGAATCTGCAAGCGCCTTAATCTAGACTTGAAATAAAACCTGCAGCTGCTCATGTTTGAGTTGGTTTAAGGGTTGTGGTGCCGAGGTTTGCAACACGCTGCAGCAGGTCTGAGTAACAGCAGCAGACTCCATCTTTGCAGAGTGAAACTCCACCAAAAGCATCTTCATTCCTGCAAAGCTGTAGATTGGTCTAAACCCTCTCTTGGAGACTGCTCCTGCTTGCGTATCGGCAAGTGTGGTCACTCACAGAGAGGGCACAGGAGTAACTTCAGAGGCTCCTTTTGACCATCAGGCTTAAAGACCTTTGATTTGGGGCTACGTGCTCTGAAAGTGGGAGGATATTTTCCAAATTATTTGTGCCAAATTCACTCTCCTTTCACCCTCACTGCAGATACGTGACTGAGCTTGTTATCTTTTCCTCTCAGATGATTATTTGTTCACATTACTCATTGAAACTTCGTGGCATCCTAACACCCTCCATAAGGATCTCTAAGAATCTCTACCACAGTGTCAAAAGCATAGGCATGTGCTTCACAGTGCCAGACTCTTGGAAAGTTGTTTTAACACGCTTCTGCTTTCAATTAGCAAGTAAACTCCTTGGGGCACGAGTCTGGCTTCCCGTCAGTCCTGGCAGGCATTCTGGTACTTTCTAAGCAAATCATCCTCATTCTCATCTTCCTACTCAGGTTGGCAAAAATCCAAAGATAGCAGAGATTTCAACTACCCCAAATTCCCCATCTGAAAGAGATGTAAGATGTTGGTATTTGGGGCTTGTCTTACAGAGAGGAACATCCCTGCACCCTATCTTCAGGACCACTCCCCATGTAACACAGCGTTTGAAAGAGGGCTTTTTGGAATCACATCTCACCAGTGCAAACAAGATATGAGAAAGATGTAAATCACACCTCTATGAGCATCACCTGGCTAGGCTTCTCCCCAGCTTCTCCAATTTACAGCTGATGCTGTCAGGTCTCCCAGTGCTTGTTAGAGCTTCAGTCTGCTGGGATTTTGACCCCTCCCATCCCCCATGTGTTTGAAGAGATAACTCTTTATATATATATATATATATATATATATATATATATATTTGCTCTTTGGACGGTGGGGAAACCTTTATTGTTGTCTCTGAGCTTCTGCAGCATAAAGTTCCAGGATTCCTCCATTCCCAGCTGCTGGATTCAGAAAGCTTTTCCTTTTCAAGCTTCCTGTTCACACAGGGTGGGGGTGGGAAGTGGGGGATGAGGGGGGGAGGTTAGGCATTGAATAAAAGGAATTAACCATTTCCCTTCTTTGACCTTTGGGAATTTCCGTATGTGAAAGTGGCAGCTTGTGTGTCTAAGAATTATAAATGATGGGACCTTGCAAGTTACTGAATGGATGTGTGACCAAAGACCACTGGCTGCTCCCTGAGCAGGACTGGGAGTGAGGAGGGCAAAGGGGATAAAGAAGAAGCAGGAAAGGCTGTAGATACTGGAAGACCACATGTTTTATAGGAATGAAAACTGCTTATCGTGCTTCAGAGAGCTCATGCAATTGTGGCTTCCCTCCACCATGCCTTAGTTCATCTCCTGTTCTCAGTACACAGCAAAAAAGGAGGCCAGGAAGTAAGTTTCCATGAGAAGCTCTCATGACTCAGATCTCCCTCCTGTAGGGTTTCATCAGTTTCCCTAGAACAGGGTCACCATCCTGAAAGGAAAAGAGCCATCCTGACTTGTGTTTAACTGCTTGTGTATTTAATAAACATAGCGTGTGTGTGCACAATTCTTTCTAGGCCCTTAAAATGGACTCGACAATGCTTGAAAGTGGAACTTGCATTGCTGTTTTTGAGAAACCAGTGTGTGTGCTCTAAGTCACCCTGGCTGCTGGTTCCTGGGCACTAGGCAGACTCTCAGTGCACACCCCAATAGGCTCACAGCCACTCCTGTGGCACACCTGTGCACACACACACAGCAGAGCCGTGGCATTTGCATTTATCAGCACCCATTACCACAGTTGTTCGTGAGGAGTACCAAATATCCCTGCAGGGGCACCCTGGCAAACTGAGACCTGGTGTGGGAGTAGCAATTTTATCCAGGTAGGTTTCTGTTCTCACTTTTTATGCTCTCTCCCCCTAATCCATAGGGAAATTAGCCCTTGAGCTTCAATTTCTGTCTTTTTCCTAAAGCCACTGAGGCTCATGGGCAAGTGAGAGGGGTTATATTAGCCTGGAGGGCTTGCCAAGCAGAAAGGAGATGGCAAATACTGGCACCTGATGAGGGTCAACAAGACTGGTGTGAGTAGCACAGATAGGGCTTCAGGCATGGCCTCATAAAAGCGGTTTTGGCCTCCCAGATATCACACCCACTACTCAGTGCTCCCACAAACACATACAAATGGTGGGACCTATTGCAGAGCTTCAGGCAGTGCGAGCACACAACCCCTTTTACTTTCAGGAAGCTGTCTAGGATCACTGAACACGGGGCACTCGCTGTCTGAGTTTGTGTCACATTATTTCATGTGCCTGAGAAGTGGCTCCAAGCTAAGCATGCATCTTCATGCTGACACCCAGGTCTTCCTTCTCCACCAGCGATGGCAGAGACATTTCCTAAACACAGGAGGGAAAAAACCCCTGCTCATACTCACTGCTGGCTGCGATTTGCAAGACTCAGAGGAAAAAATATGTTGCTCAGCAGGGCCCCTGCTGTATCCTGTATGGCATTTCTGTGGAACTAGCCAGGCCCATCTGTCTAAGCATTTACAAATTATAAACCTAACAGGGGTGACCTGGGGAGTCCCAGGCCCTGCTGCTTTGCCAGGATGACAGAACCAGACCGAGGATGCTTTACTCCCTGCCAGGCTGCCAGAGGATGGGGACAGACGGATGTTGGTGCCCTCTTGCCTTGTAGGAAGCACCCAAACTGAAGCACCCAAACTGCATTTAGGGAGAGCCTCAAGGGTAGTTTAGGAGAGAGAGCTCCTCCTCACCCTTCCTTTTATTCCTCTGCTGTGGGGATGATGGGGACAGCTAAGATGGAAGCTTGCTTTCACCCTTGTCCGCTGAGCATCCCTTGTCCACTGCCGCCCTCAGCACTTCCATCAGTCTGTAGATGCGACAGGGACCAGCCTGCGCATCAAAGGCTTGTTAAGTAACTGCTGTGCTGTGAAAGAGAGGCAAAAAAATCCTGTTGACTGTGACAAATTAGCGAAGTTCAGGGGTGGCACTCACCCTTTTATTGGAGAGCTGCTTGTGTCTGTGCACTGCTAAAGGGATTAAAGCAGCGTGTGGCATGTTTCTGGTTCTGACAGAAACTTGAACACGGTCTAGCAAAGCTATAAAGAGAAAGGCCACGTCAATGGCAGGAGGGCTGAGGAGGGCTGTGAGTGATTAGCCACACTTGGAAGGTACCGGGGGTAGTGAGTTGTACATGCAGTGTTAACTGTCGAGGTGCTGGATTCTCCAAAGCATTGTGTTTGCAGCCAGAGGAACCAGCTTTCTTTTCCCACCTGTGTTTTTGGGCACAGTGTGCTCTCGCAAGGCCTCTGGTGCTGCTGCCTCCTGGAGAATGAGGCCTAGGGTGTGCAGCTCAGCCCCTGCTGCAACAATCCCCTAGAGATGAAGAGGGCTTTGGGGGGTGAGGGGTGTCTCCGTTCTCATTCAAACCTTGCTCATTCAGCAAAGTCCAAAGTGAAAGCATCAGATCTTGGTATCACACAAGTAAATGAATGTTAATGAGATTTAAAAATGGAAAAAAAAGTCATAATTTATTGGAAGGTAAAACAGTCACCATGCCTAAGGCTAAGCATTCATGTGGGCTTCCAAGGCAACAAGCTGATCATGGATGGGGGGTAACTTGTATCTGGTTACTCTGAGCTAGATTTCCTAAAGGTTTCAAGAAAATGGCCCTTTTGAATGTGGCCCACTGGGAGACTGCTCTGAGAATGAGCTCAGAAACTAACCCTACAGCCTGATGCATAACCTGAATGGTATATTCCTAAGGACACCTGCTCAGTAATAGGAACACAAAGGACAAAGATGAAGATGTTAAAAGCAACCTGGCACAACAGACTTGGAGAGATGGGACAGATATGTCTGGAAGGACATCACGTCAAGCACTGCTTTCCCCAAATGTACCTCTAGAGCAGGATTAGTCAGGAGTTCTCCAGATGGAGGGGGCAGGATCCAGAGTGGTCATTCAAGTACTGAAATAGATTTACAGCAGCTCTCCAGGTTATCAGAGCTCACAGCCAGCTGGGTCCAGAAGGCTGTGCAAATGATGAACTGTAAAACTGGAGATGAAATTCAAGTGGAACAAAACAGTTCAAACCTCCAGGAAAACTGCTAAGAAAAAATGAATAGACAGGCCATTGGGACAATGAATTTGAATCAGACTGAATAACAATTTTTAGCTGCTGCAAGACATAGAACCATTTCAAGAAGTCAGCAAGAACTCATCATCATGTATCACACTTCCTCCTGCATGATGGTGTCAGTGACAGCTTGGTAAGTCTATCTGGTTTCCCTAGAAGCAAAGGTAAACAGAGATTACTAAAATACAGGGGACTTGGTGAAACTAAGGAAAGAAATCAAACAACAATTCCTAGGAGGAGCGCTCAGGAAAAAGAGAAAAATGCCTCTTCAAAAAAGAGTAAAGTAATACCAGTGTGAGAGGTGACAGGAGACCCTCAGATAATGCCTCAGAAATGCAATGCTCTGCTGAGGAAGTTGAGAGTAATAAATTTTCCCAGTAGCAAGGTGTAAACTAGAGACAGGTTTTTCACATCCTTGTGAAAGTGAGATTTCAAAAATGCTATTATTCCTATTTATGTCAGAAAAACAAAGGACCTTTGAAAAAAGGTCATGAGAAATAATCCAATTCTTTCTTTCCTTTCTGTTGCCTCAACACAAAAATGAGAACAGTTACACATGTGAGACTGAGATTTGGGTTCATGTCCTAGAATGAGGTGAAGGCACTGACCTCCCAGACACTAACCATTTACTAATCTGAGAAACATGCAACTGGAGAGACTGAAGGGTTAAAGTATGTCAAAGTGTGCTCTGGGCTCCTCATCTCTCAGCTTCATGGAGCAAGAAGGAGCAGAGCTGGACACTGCCCAGCTTCTCTGTCCTGACTCCTGACAAAAGCAGACCATGGCAGAGGGGAGCAGGTCAGAACAGTTCAGAGCACCTGAGCTGCAGGAACGCAGGAACTTCAAAAGCACCTTCCAGTCAGCTAAAACACATGTCGATTTTTTAGCTAGTTTTCACCAGACACTTGGGAAATCTACCCTACAGAGTATTTTGGAATTCAAATTGCTCAGCAAATTTTTATTTTTAATGAATCATCATTTGCACACACAAAATTTGAAATATTTTCAGAATTTTTAATCCAGTTTTGTTTCTGGCAGAAATGTTTATAGTGAATCACTAAAAATGAACAAGGAGAGACACTAATAATACCATAAATTCAGAAAAAAAATAATATCTAGGAAGAGCACGCACAGGAGAAATCAAACATACAAACACAAAAGGACTAGAGCCTGGGAAATGCCTTGCACTGAAAGCAAAGATGTGGGAGATGCAAGACAAAAAATTAAATGCTCTAATTGAAAGCCTGTTGAAAAGTTTGTGATAGTGGATTCACCAGCCAATCCATTGTACCTTTCAGTGCCATTGGAGAAAAGCTCATGAACACTGGGAGAATGCTGCTGTGGTCAGCAATACCGAGAAACGCTGAATGAACACACGTGCCTTTCGGAGTTCTGTGCAGTTTGTTTTTGTGGGCACCAAAGGAGTGATTTGGGCAAAATTAAAGGAAAAGCAGGCTGAACATTGACCTGAAAGATCAGATGCTGACTACATTTTTAAAACATTCATCAAAGAGAGAACAGGATGGAGGAAATCACTCATTGTTGTTGCTCATAAGAAATAATTTGCTAGCCTTCCTCACAAATTTGAAAAGTTAAAATACTAATCATCCAAGACACTGGTTAGCCAGAAAGACCAGCTGAGGGAATTCCTACCCTTATTTGTGCTGGAGAAGGAAAAGGAATGAATGGCCCTGGGCTTGACAGTACAGACCCCTTGTGAAGAGCCTTCAGGGCAGAGACCTAGAGCCAGGTTCAGACACCAGACAGCCTTTGAAGACATCAGTGTTTAGTGCATGCTTTTGGCAACATTCCCAGAAGATATTTGAAAGTCTACAAACTACTCTCCATTGTTAAATAAATTAATTACTCCACAGAACACTTATCCTACACTTCCAGAGTTATGAGTTACATGTTCAACTGGTATAAAACTGCACAACCAGTAGATACCTTCTTTTCCTTCCTGTCTAATTCTCCTTTTTCAAGTAATCATTATTCTAGCCACTCAAATGAGCTCAAACTGGTTTACACAAGCAGTCAGTAAGCAAATAACTGGGTTTTGGGATCCTGACTTCCATTAAGCAGGATGTTCAGGCGGATTAATACACTATTTTCCTGGCTTGCCAGTAGCCTCAAGCTTTTGATAAGCAAGTGATCTGCCCAACACTGAGATATCAAACCACAGGAAAAAAAATTCTTGCAGCATTTTGAAGTCTCCCTTGGGTGCTAGTTTCACATTCCGAACCAAAATGATGCAACATATTATTTTCTGGTATTTGCTGAATTTGCTTGCTTTGGCACATTACATTAAACCCCTCAATTCCCAAACTCGTATTTACAATACTACTTGGGAAGTTTTGGGAAATGCACAGGGACTGCCAGCTGCTGTGGAATTGGAGCATCTCTTGGCTTCTCCCTGGACAAGGGAAGTGTCAGTGAACATCCCTTGTCCACTTATGGTCTTCCCTAGATGCTTTCTTCTGCTGCCTTCCCCTGCTCCAGTGCCATCCTGCTGGCTTTCACCCAGTTGGGATTCTCAGCTGTTCCACACACAAGGCACCACCCACGGCAGCAGAAACTCTGCCAGTGCCAGTGTTAGTGCAGGCTGCAGCAAGACTTCCTCCAGTGAACCCGTCAGACCTCACTGGGAGTCTGGAAATGTGGCGCTGCCCTAAAGCCCACTGGTCTAGGCCAGAGCAGACCCCAGTCATGTCAGCTTCCCCACAGCAGTGTCACATCAGCTTCCCTTCAGCAGCGTCACATCAGCCCCGCCAGGGCCAGCTGGGTGAGCCAAACTGAATTTAGGCTCAGTTCCCAATCCCCATCTCCAAACCATGAGTCAGGGTGCTCACGCCATCCGCCTGCTGCCAACTGATCGTGGTAGAGTGGCCGTGTTCTGCCCTTGGGATGGGGTGCATCTGCTTCCTACAGCTAAAAATGAGCTACATCATGCTATGAAAGAGGGTAAATTGAAACAAAACCTCCTCCTGACATACTGCATGTGGTCAGTCTGACAGCGCTGAGGTCTGTGTACATGACACACAGCTTCCAGGGAAAAGTACAGGAAGAGGTTAGGGATGAGAATCTCTCTGGCCTGCAATAAAACATGAGGCTCTGGTGTAACAAGCAGTAAATGTTTCCCAGCTACAAAGCACGTACTAGGCTACGAGATGTCTCATTCCCCAGAGTCTGCAGTTGACACAGCATGGATAGGTCACAGAGCTGGGTGTATTTTGCAAAGGATGGTAGGGATACTGCAAGTAGGAGCAGAGTTTAGCCAAATGTGTTCTCCATGAGCATTTTGGGATCCTTCCCCTGCAAGCAGGGCTGAACACAGATGTTTTAGCTGGGAATGTGCTCTTCCCCTGCCAAATGGACTTTCCTCACCAAGCTGCCTTTAAGGCATCTAGTCAAGTAGTAGTTAACCTAGGGATGTCAGGGAAGGATATCAAAGACACTTGGGTGATGGGTGTTTTGGGGCTACCCACTCCCAGAGCACAGCAGTGCCCTCAGACACATACAAGCTATTAGCGGTCCTGGCACCAGAGGAAGGGCACCTTCTTGGAGCACTCCTTTGGAGCAGGTGGTACAGATGCTGCCTGCCACTTGGCCCTTGGCAGGTGTCCCTTCTGTCCAGGCTAGAGGGACTTTCAAAGAAGCAGCTGCTGTGAGCCAGGCTGTCTGACTCTAGCTTGCTGATTGAATGGTGGCATTGATTTTGTTGTCCCTCATGGATCTGACATCTGCAGTTGAAAGTCCTGTGACCCGAAGAGTGCACTGGCTCTCCCTCTGCCAGGGGCAGCTCCCGACACTGTCATGGGCAGTGCTGACCGGCAACACTGTCTGGAGGGTCTGGCTGGACAATGAGCCAAGGCAGTGTCTCTGCCAGCAAGTCCAGCACAATTTAGGCAGGACTTAAAGTTCACCTCCCCAGAGACACCCAGAAGGGAAAACAGACATAGCAATACTTCCAGCAGTGGAAAGGCGGGTGAGCAGAAGATCTGGGAGGTGCAGTAGGGTCAGCCCAGCCCACGCCACTCTGCACACAGCATACGGATGGGACCATGGTCTGTTTATCTGTAAACAGGGGCACTGTTCAGTACAAACATGCAATCAGCATGAGCTTGGGAAGCTTCACATCTTTCTTGGTAAGAGCATGATAGAAAAAAAGACCTTGGCTTGTTGACCTGAGCACATTGCTGAAATGGCTGGGTGAGGAGCAAGGAAGAGCTGGAACAGAAAAGTTGAGCTTTGATTTTCAATTCTGGTTACCTCAACAATGTCATTTGGGCAGTCCCAGCAAGGGAGACCTTTGGAGCTGGCTGTCTGGGGAGGATGCAGAGTCCTAGGACAGCTCTGAAGAACTGCTTAGCACCCTGCCTGCTTTCTGGGAAAAGCCGTCTGTAACACCTCAGGTTGCACATAGGTACCACTTGAAGGTGCTTTCTGTAGACCATAGGTAGTTACAAGGCATCTATTACTTTTGTGTACAAGAACCCTCTCAAGTCCCTCTCCTCTTTAGAAGCCAGGCAGAAGTGCCATCCCCATCTGACAAGTGGGAACATGAGGCACAGCAGGATCAAGTGCTCATGTAAGAGCCAAAGGCACAACCTCTGCTGGCACAGCTGCTTAGCACCGATCAGAGCCATCTGTGCAAGTCCCAGGATGTATCTGCCCCAGCAGAAGAGCAGCATCCATTTGAGTTCTCAGACTAGGGAGACTAAAGCCCAGGCTTTTAGTTAGGTGAAATTAATTCATGTAACCCTGTGTGACCCCCGGCTCCTTTTCACCAAATGTGAAATATCTGCATTAAAGAACTGTCTGCTTCACAGGGAACTGGCAGGAGCAGAACAGCACCGAGTCCCCTGCTGCTGATGGAGAAGGGACATTTCAGTTTCTGGCTGGTGAAAAACTTTCTACTAACCATCATGAACACAGACAAAAACACTGGACATCCAGCTATACAAATACAGTAAAACCGAGGCATGAGTGTAATAAAAAAAATCCCTGATATGATAAAGCTTGCAATCCTGTTAGTATTTTCCCTGCAGCAATTTCTTTTAGTTAGCAAGCTTTAAGTTATAACTTGAATTCATTAGATTCGCTAAATGCTGAAAATTGGCTCTCTTAACACTCATGCACAGACAAGACCACAGTGTTAAGGTTTCATCTGAGGCATCAACTGAACAGCAAGAAGCAAGGGACATAACACTGACTCCCTCAGGCATGTGAAAGGCTGAGGAGGCTTCACAGTCTCAGATTTGAGGGTTGCTACAGCGATCCTCTTGCCATGACCTTCCGATTCCCTGTCCACTCTTTATCTGGGGAACTATTCTGGGAGACAGACTGACCAAGGTGCATCCAAACCTAGGTTCTTGGTGTCAAGAGAGAGAATCATGCTGGTCACTTATTTTACAGGAAAATCCCCATTAAACATCAATTTGCCCTCCTTAGGAACATCCATGAGTGACTGGCTCACATTTGCCACAGTATTTCTAAGAGGGGCCTGTGAGCTCTGCAGTTCCTCCCCAGCAGGAAGCCAGAGCAGCACTGTGGTCTATCTGCCAGACCTTGAGGACAAAGTGCAGGAAAGGGGTTTTGGGAGAAAGCAGCCATATTTTTCCACTGCACACTGATTGGTTTATTCCCCACTCTTATTCCACCCGAGAAGTCTTTAGAAGAAGAGACGTGCATGAAATTTGCCTCCTTACATTTACCTTGGGGAATCTTTCCAGACATTGTCCCCAACAGCATCTTATTTCTGAGACATTAAAAAGCCACCCTATTCAAATGCAAATCAAGTCCTTCCTGACAATAACTGTTGAGTAATTTTGACGTCAATACAAGAGCTCTAGCCGGACGTTCCAAGAATAGACCTGGTGTTTGGGAACGGAGCAAAAAGGAAGCAACCACAGATAATACACAGGAGCAACTCTTTAAAGGAGAGACTGTGAGGGGAAGATAGCACAGCTGGGGGTATCAGGTACCAATGTATCAGAGGTTCAGAGCAAGGGACAAGCATGGAAAGCTAGACTGGAGAAGGCTGAGGCACAGGCTCTCCTCAGACCTCGGGTGAAAAAGCTGGGGCTTTCATCTTAGATAAGTCCACTTGCCCACAGTCAACCTCAAGCTCTTTCCCTTAGGCTGCATTATGACAGACTTACACATTTAGAGCTTGCTTAGGTGCCTCTGCTCTGTGCTGTGTTATACAATGTGCCCTCTAGAAGTTTTCTTCTGCCAAGTGCATGCTTTTATGCTCCTAAGGCTGGTTGCAGACAGGACACAGAATTTGCTGCCTTCAGAGGGGAAGTCTTTCAACCAGAACTTGATACCAAAAAGTACATTCAGCCACAGCACTAGCCCACCCCAAGCAAGAGATGCACACAGCAGATATGGCTGATGGGTTGATAGAGCAAACCGTTGGCCCCCCAAGGCTCTCCAAGGCAAACAGCATGCTCTGGAGCTGAAGTAGACCCCTTAGGAAACACGATCCAGCAGAGATGCCATTGATGTGCCTGCGTGATCAGAGGAATACATGCAGGGCTTCCCAAGTGCTGTGGCATTTGAGCACTATTTGGAATACAATGGCCTTTCTGCCTGTTTTGGAAATTTCTGACATTCTAAGTACAATTGTATTTGTAATGGTTACATCTGGCCTTTCTGATCTGCTTGCTCATCAGACAGTAGAGAGCCCTCAGGTACAAATCTCCTCTTAGCTCTGCCCTGTTCCACTACTTCATCTTGTGCTAATTAACCACTGAGGGCTCTGAGCTTTATAGCATTAACCCATTCACATCTGAAAAACCTCCCTTTTCCATTCCCAATGAGTTGCATATTTATCTGCTAGGGACTGAGTAATCAGTGAAGCCTGAAACCATCACATTATGGTAGGCAATTATTTTATCACCATTCTCTTGCAAAGCTGACATCCAAATTCACAAGGCAAAGCAGTGACAGAGATGGAGAATAGACATGGTGTTCAGACCTTGAGTTCTCTTGTAGCCACTAGCAAAAATTCTTCATGAAAATGCTTTCTCATTATATCATGCAAACTGAAGTATAACCTCAGCAGTCAAGAGTCCACCTTTAATCATGGGTGGGACCAGATTTACATCCTGAGGGCCATTCTGCCCATTTGTAGGAGACTACAGATCTCTTTCTACTAGAAAGTGGCATGGTGAAATACTAACATGCTGAACAAAAAGGTATCATCAGTCAGTTTATTCCCAGCTAAGAACAAATCATCAATAGATGCCACCTGCTGTTCTTTGTGGCCTGCTTCTCTTCCATATCTTGGAGGACAACATCACATACCCACATTGTGAGAGAGCTGCACTGCATTTTCTCCTAAACGTGCTCCCCTCTCCCCATACATTTTCTGTCAGCTGTGGATTTCTTAGAGGGGAGAGTGAAGACATGGTTTCTGGGGCAAGCAGCCCCTGTTCTATCACTGGCTGTGTGATGTGCTACAGACCATGCCACAGGGCAACCACATAGCTGCACAACCTCCCAACCAGACTTGGCCCTAGTTTCTTGCCTGAATGCTGATGTTCCTATCTTGGCTATGCACAGGGAAGGGAAAAACACCTTCTGGGTTTCCTATTTCATCCCTCCTTTTATCTCCATACAGGTTTGGAAACATTTCAGTACATTTAAAAGGAGGGAGCCATGTTCTCCAGTAGATGTAGCTTTATCAGGAGGGAAAAAAGAGAGATGGCAGTAAAGAAAGAGCACAATTGCTGAAGCACAGTCGACATAAGGACCCCAAAAGAAGTGCTGACCTCCCTTTCTAATGAATATGATCTCTATTGCTCATACAGAAAAGGCTAAAGGCTACTGTCAGGAAATGAAGCACCACCTACGCCTGGTGCAGATCCTCCAGCTGGCAGCGGGGCCCCTGGCAGCTAGACCCCTGCCTTGCCTTTGGGCAAGGAATGACATGGGTTGTCCCAGGCTGCGGGGCTGGCTCTGGGTGCCCTCGGCACTCCCTCATGTACCTGGGCCTCTCTGGGGCACTTCCAGGCAAGGCCCTGCCCTGCGCTGGGCTCCAGACTTTCTTCAGCTGTAAAAAGAAGAGGGAAACCAGCTACTGAAACCCTTGGTTGATTTTATCTGGACCCTGCAGGTACAAAAACTATCTCCAGGCTCCCCCAGCCCAGGCCTACCATCTTACAAAGTTCACTTCATGTTTAAGGTGGAGAGACACCCCAGATGTTCTTCAAACACCCAGTTTCCTTCTCTGATATGCCTCCAGAAACCTCTCATAATCTTCATCCCTGGGTGAGGCCAGGCAGCCCGGCATCCCCAGCCAGCCATTCCCACCGCTCCCTGCCTCACCCACACTCCTTCACTAGCTCCCCATGACTCCTGGTGTGTGTGGCATGCGGCCATGCCCTCCCTGCGGGATCCCCCGCTCCCAGGGGACACGCAGAGCCGAGCCCAGCACACCCGGACGCTGCCTGCGGCAGGCAGGGGCAGCGGGCAGCGGGCAGCGGGCCGGGCCGGGCGCGCAGCGCAGCGCAGGAAGCACCTGCTCCCGAAGTGACGGCTCTCTTATCTGACCCCAGTCACATCAGGTGGTTTCCTTGTTTGCCTTGGCAGCAGGTCCCCGCGGCCCCCTCCGGCTGCCACTGGCGAGCTGCTCCTCCGCTCCTTTTTTTTTTTTCTCCCGAAAAAAAAGCGCCCATTGATCTGAAGAGAAAAATGCCCAGAGACATTCCCAGTGCACAGCTCTGGTCCCCACTTTCCCTGCCTTGGGAAGCGGTGGGGAGCAGGGATGAGTGGCATGGGATGAACCCCCTCAATCTCACACTAAAGCTGCCGATGTGGTTGGTCACCATCACGCAATGCAGGTTCCTCTCTCCCGTGAAAAAACCAAAGGATGAGGACCTCTGTGCAGGGGTCGGGAATTGCGGGCGGCTGTTGGACCCATTGTGGGCAACCGTAGAGGGACACAACTTTCCGCAGACCAAGGGTCGCCACGTGGGGCCGTAAGCGTCAGGGCTTTTAAAAATTAAATCACTGCTTGTGGTTCCTGTTCCTTCCCCCCTCCGTCCCTCCCTCGGTCTGGATGATTTACTGAACGACGGCTGGTCCCGGCTGCAGGGCGGCCGTGCCGGGGGCCTGCCCCAGGCAGCGCCAGGGGAGAGCCCACCTGGCCGCATCGAGGTGCCGCATGGCATCCCGCCACCATCCCGGGAGCCAGGAGCTTTCAGGAGCAATTCCCCGCATCTCTTTCCAGCTCTGCCCCAGGGGCAAATCACAAGGCTGAGAGGGGTGTGGGCGTTTGTGCTGATCTGCATTTCAGCCGCAGAAGTTGGCCGGACTCCAAGACGGTGCCGTTTTCACTTTGACATCCACCTCTTAAATAATCTTCAACATAAATTTAACCAGTGGATTACATATTGGTGCATTGAAATATTGCACTTCTGCCGTGGAAAGATAACAGACTCAGAGCACACACATATTTTAAAACCATACCCTGGTCAACAGTTCCCTGTAAGTTTTAGATGTATGACAGAAATTGTTTGGCTTCGGATTTTATGAGACATGCAAAGAACAGTGAACAGTCTTGCAACATATTTTTCTTTTTCCATTTTTTTCCTTTTTTTAAACCAAATCCTTAGTCTTAGACTTTTCTGAAAATAATTTTTCCAGGGTCAAAGTTTGCAATGAAAAAACCCACAGAAGAAAGTTTTCATACTTAATATACTGTGCAAAGAGGACAAATAAGATAATAATAGGGCTGAATATTCATTATGTTAATCAAGTGTTAATAAACCATGAGATAGTGTGCAGCTCAATTTGGCTCTCATCTCCATCTTTCTTCCTTTCTTGTTTGCTTGCTTCTCTCTTTTCTTCCTTTTTGCTTCTCCTCCTGTCCTAGAAGCAGAGCTTGGGGAAGCTGTCTTGATCAAGATGACAAACATTTAGATTGAAAGCATTACTTATTTAAAAGAGTCCTGCAAAAAGTAAACACTGTCAAACAGATGTGCAACATCTGTGTAGTTCAGGCAGTTGGTGGGTATTTATACTCCAACCTTGGGGAAGCTTAGGTCCAGAAACAGACAATAGTCAATAATCGGAGAAGCCCCAAGCAGATGTGTTCAGCTATGCCATGTTCAAGGCATGAATAATTAAAAATGAAGACTACCTCACACAACTGTCATCTTAAAATGGAATAATAGTTATGTTTGGGCATCAGTCAGTCTCACAGTTATGTGGACAGTATTTTCATTTCACTGTATTAATTATGTAAGAAAACAAAAAAAAAAAAAACCAAACCACAAGGCAACACGCTCATGATCAGTAAAAGCAAAGGCTTAGGTATAATATCTGTAACCAGAGATGCACCAACATAGTGTGTCTCTAGTTTCAGATAATCACCTGGTGTCAAATCCTTTGTGCTGGGCGTGTGCAAGGGATAAGAGACTAAAGCAGTGTGCAATGCTGAAATACAACCCGGCAGGTGACCCTCTTCCCCTCTCTCTCCAGCAGGATCCTGCCTTAGATACACCATGTCTGCTATAGCAGCAGGCTTTCTCTTTGCCTCCTGCACAAGTGTCCAGCTGAGCAGTCAGCCAAGCGCTGTCCCTCTGAACACGGTGTGTTGTGCCCAAGCAGCTCTGGGATGCCTCTTTTAGCAGCAGCCTCAAGGCTGGGGGTGCTGTGGGCCTTTAGTCCCTGAGCTGCGGAATCCTCCTGCTGGGGACAATCAGCTCTAGTCCCCTTTGCTCTGATGATATTTAGGCGAGCACAGCATTGGTCTTGTTCTCTTTGGGCAGAGAAGAAACCACTCAAGGAGCAGCACAGACACAGCCCTACAGGTCTTGGAGGTGCCCATACAGTGCAGTAGCTCCTCAGTCTCCAGTGCTGGAGGCTCAGGGTCTGTCAGCAGCACAGTCACGGGAGGCTTGGTCTTTCTCTGGTGGCTGAGCTCTGGGTGGCCAGGTCAGAGCTGCCCTGACCTGGGCTTTCATCACATGTCATGTTGTGGGAGTCACTCAGCAACTGCCCTGTGGGAGATGAATATTAACCTCACTAAGTATGACTGGAAAGGCTGCAGGGTCACTGCAGCAGCCCTGCAGGGTTACTCAGGGCAGGCCACAGTGAAGGGCAAGTTAGGAAGTGGTGGGCTGTGTTGGTGGCCCTGGTGAAGGCACAAGCCTTCTCTTCTGCCAGCCCAGAGGAGGGAGAACGCAGTGCCACAGCTCACTCTGGGTGTTTGTATGACTGCTGGCACCAAGGGACCATGTCCAGCCCTCTTGCTTCTGTCACGGCAATCCAGAACAGCAGCAAGGTACGAAAGGCAGCAGCGGTATGCCAGCCCTGCTTGCTTGATCTGCAGCTATGCTCAAAGAAGCTGTGCTCCCTCTGAGCCCCAAACCCTCTCTCTGTGGAGAGACAGAAACACCAGCTCCTGCAGGCATGCTACCTCCATTGCCCTTATTTCTTCTGTCTGACCACACATGTGCCCACTTCTCATTGTGCCTCTTGACAAAGGTCAATGATGCATGGACACCCAGGCTCATCGCGCTGCTGCCCCACACTGCTGCCCCACACAGCTCGCTGTGCTGCACTCACTGGGACTTCCCAAGCAGCAGCAGGGAGTTTTAATCAGGCCAGCTGAAACCAGCAGTTTTGCTTTCTGGATCCTGGGTGTTTGCGCCACTCTGTGAGACCAGGAACTCTGCTGGGAAAGGTCCCTTTGTACTGGAGAAGCTGCCTGCTGGGTGGGCAGCCAGCAGACTGTGAAATAGCTACAATTTTAAAGTTTGCAGTTTGGGAGTACGCACTGGTCAAGGGATGGGAAGGAGCTGCAGTCTCTTTTGTACTGAGCGACTTGCACACTGTCTGGCCTTTGCCAAACTGATCCCAAAGGAATATTTCCCATTACTTTCAGCCTAGAACACATACTGAAGCTGATCCATGTGGACTTGCCTTAATTTGTCGCTGGCCTTAACTTTCTTGGCCCTATTTCATTTTCTCTCCCACTCTATAAAATCCACTTCACTGCCTATACTCCCCATCAGTTTCTGTCTCAAATCTGCTGGGTTTTTCATGTGGTTCATGCTGTGCCCTCACCACTGTGAAGGTAAAAACAAAAAGCAAAAAAAAAGGAAAGAAAGCGAAAATAAGAAGACCTCCCAGGAAGATGTTTTCAAAAAACAAACATCTTTTTTCATGCAGCTCCACTGCTCATAGTTATTTTGGGAAGAAATCAGCCCTATCAGCTCTACACATCTTCCAAATGTGTAGGAATTCAGGTGGATGGATGCCAGACAGAGGATTCTTAGGCATGTATGAAAGCTGCTGCCCTTAGGATGCCCCCCAAACCCCTGCTCTGAGAGACAGAAATGCTCCTGCCTTCCTTGATGCAGTTTCCAACCAGGATGAACATTTTAAATGTCCAGGTGTTTGCTTGGGAACCACTGCCAGTCTCACTGAATGCCCATGTGCATTGTCTTCACTTTTGCCTGTCTCTGATGGACTGCCTATCGAGGGCAGAGGTGGGACTAAAGTGTTCCATCTGTGATGATGTTAGTTGGTGGCTCTGCAGTGGAACAGCTCAGCCAAGTCACTTGTCTAAACAGAGCAGGTACCTCGATACCAGGGGCTGAAGGGTACTGGTGTGAATCTGGGTGCCTGTGGCTGCTGCTAGGGAGGGCTTTGGGTTTTTTTTCTTAGGCCAGGTTTCTGCATTTGTTTTGTCAGAGCTGGGGTGCTGGTGACATGGTGGGCAGAGTTCAGGACATCACCAGAAACTGAATTTCTGAATTCATTTATGTTTTAGTAACAGAGGAAATTCCCTCTCAGCATGCCACATTCCATCCACTCAGTTGCACTTGCTGAGGCTGGAGGGCTCTGCTTCCTCCAACCCATTCCCAGAGTCCCAGCTCTCCCCAGAAGCAGTAGCAGGGCAGCAAATATCAAGTTTCTTTGCTCACTGGGGCTGAAGACACCTGCCTTCCTCAATCCTTTGCAGAACAGAGGAGAAGCGCAGCCTGTCCTGATGCTCTTTCAATACAAATCAGATGCTCCCCCAGGGAATATCTCCACAGCAAGAGGAAGGGGATGCAGTCATAGCAGTTCCCTATCTCAGCTAATGTCACGTCCCCAGGGACAGAGACAGCTGCACTCAGGCCAGGTCCACCTTGCCCATTGCAGAAGAGTGCAAAAGCAGGCTGGAAGGGAGGAAGCAGGACTCTGACTGAGTCACACTGCATGGCTGCTACAGGAGGACTCTGTTTCATAAGCAAGGCAAGGTTCAATCCCTTCATGAAAGCCAAAAGCAAGCACAACTACTTTGGAGGAGGTAGATCATGGAGTCCCATCTGCATCTACAGCAGAGTATTGTCCTGCAGTACTTGTCCTCCATCAAAAATGCACATACTCCTCTTCTGCCAAGCAGCTCCTGCCCTGCACTTAACACACCCAGCACAAAGTGACTTAGGAAAGCTCACTGGGTCCCCAAGTCCATGTGGCATTGAACATGCTGTGACGGTCAAGATGCAAGTTCCCTGGCCATCACACGGGATGTCATATTCCCTCGTGAGGCATGTGATTCTGATTCTTGATTTCTCATCCCCTCATACTCCAGAGGCTTATTTGTTTTGCTCCTCACCAGAATATGCTGCAGAATGTTTAAGCTGAGAAAGCCAAACAGCTGACTCAGCAGCCGCTGGATTTGGGGAAGGGGAAGGGAGGGATATGCTTTCAGTTTTGACTTTTAACCACAAAATGCACATTGAATTCTTCCTGCCAAAAGTGACACGAAACAGAGCCATAGGTCTTTGCTGGAAACAGAGAGAGAAAATAACAGAGAAGATATTCCCTGATGCTTGTGTTTCTCTGGCGTTTTCTGGTAATAGCAGTGGGAGGAGGCGATGGATCAGGCAGGAGAAGGTACTGCTGCCCTCCACTCAGCTGAGCAGACGAGGGCTACAACTAAGTACACACAGTGAGCTGAGCAGTAGACTTGAAAGTGGACTGAAGTCTACTGCATCCTTAGGACTCCTGTTTTCATCCATCTTCTTGGCTGTTGTTGCAAGTGTCCCTACCATGCCTTGGAAGATCTGAGCTTTCTGCTAAGGTCTGACCAGGCTGGTGGAAAGCCAACAGGAGAGAGCTCAGCCTCAGGTCTGATGTTTCCAAACCCTGCTGCTGCTCATGAAGGGCACTACCTTAACAGCTCCAGTGCTATCCAGCGTACCCAGTATTATGCCCAAATATCCTGGCAGGAGAGATGCATGCCTAGCACATAGTCTTATACTGTAGTCTTTGCCAGAAGGACACCCCCCACCAGATTATTAATTCAGGACCCACTAACACCCACCATTCTGCTTACTGAGTCTGACACACTTTTTTACTCTTTCCTCACTCAGGAAATCATGCGGCATTTGAAGGCAGAGGGGCCATATGATGTATGAGTAGGAGTGGAGCTCCACAGGGTTGCTGACTTGGTTTTTAGAGCGGTTCATGTCTATAGATGAAGCTTTGCATCCAAACTCCCCAGAGATGCCTTGCTGTCTCCATGGCAGTCAAGACCTATGGAAAACACCAAGTCATTCACCCAGTGAGGATGCTAATGAGCTCTGACAGACTCTGTGTCCATGTGGGTATGAAAATGCTTGCAGACTTTCTTTCAAAGGAGGAGCAATACTTTGTTAGCAGGAGAAAAGGCTACTTCTGGGCAGCATGTCCTTGACTGGCTCAGACAAGGTAGCACTACTCAGTAGGAAATGCTCTTTTGGATCCATTTGCTCTATAAACAGAAACAAGGAAGGAAGGAAAGAGAGGAGAGAAGGACATGGTGGATGTGTCAAAAACAAAGAAACTCCTTAGAGCATGTATTTCTTTTCCAGTTTATGGTGAGAGCTGCCTTGCAGACATAGGGCAGTGCTTATGTTCGGTAGAGCTTCACGAAGTCAGCGCAGTTTGAGAGTGGACAAGGCAGGCTCCCCAAGGCTCACTCCTGTGAGGTCCCATGCAGAGGTTCTTCAGACTCAATCAGGGCTTTCTACTACAGTCCCCAGCAGTAGCACAGGGTGGCTTGTTGTCCCCAGCTAACAGAGGGACCATGCCAAGGCTACACACTCCAAGGATGGAGAAAGTGCTTGCTGTTCATCTGTTTGTCCAGTGAGGAGGAAAGGCAGCCTGCTCAGGTCTAAGAGGGGCTCAGTGATTGCCCAGCAATAGGAGAGGCTATTCTGGGATGGGAGGAGGCAGAGGGACCAGAGTTTTGTCATGGCTCAGGAGTGTGAAATGGTGTGGATCCTTGTGCCCTCTGTTCCTCTCACGCAGCAGTGCAGCAATCAGGTGTAGCCAAGCCACACGTAGCCCCATCCCACAGAGGAACATTTCCCATTGTCCCACTATTTTTTTTCCACCATTACAGCTTTTATTACCTCAAAGGTATGGAATTAGGAAATGAAAGATGTGGAAAAATTCCTCCGACCAAAGCACTCATTTCCACCATTTGCACCTTGCCCTGGATTTCCTTCTCCATTAGTTCCAGCAGTGTCCTTGGTTCAAGCCTTGGAGTCATTAAAGTCTTTTTGAAGCTCTAGTGCCTCACACTAGTTCTCATTGCTCAGCAGAATGATGCATCAGGAATAACAAAGTCCACTTTGATCAACTACTTCCATCCTTTACAGCTGCTTCTGTGGGGGTGATTAATCCCAGCCCTTCCTCCGCTAATAATAAGTGCAGAGCATCAGCTACATCCTTTGTTGTTGTTATTTTCTCTTTTCATTTCCCTTTTTGGGAAGAGCTGAGGAAGGGATGTGGTGACTTTGGTCCAGGCTTTGCTGGAGGGGTGGCTATAGTCATAATAGTGGTGGAAAGCATGGATACTTGGTGGGCTTGGGTGGACTGACCTCTCCCCCAGTTGAGGTTATGGGCTAAGCTCCCTGTGCACCTGTCCTGGAAAGCTTTGTGGCACCACTCATGCCTGAAATCCTACCTACGTGCAGGAGATTACTGTTTCCTATTGGCAGGGAGCCTTTGGGAGGTGCAGGGCCATGCAATAGGAAACACAAGGAACAGGGATTTTGCTGGGAATTAGGCCATTTTTTAGTAAATCCTGCAGTCTCTTGGGCTGCTGATCTGGCACCTTGCTCCTCCATGAACTTCTCCTTACAAATAAAAATTATTCCTGGCCTTTAGTTTCTGTTTTAAACCGACACTGAACCGGAATTGCTCTTGATTTGCACAATTTAATTGAGAGAAAGAGGAAGCACACTGTTTATTTAAGGACAAATGCCAGCTAAAGAAGAGGAGGTTGAATTACCAGTGACCATCAACTTTTACAGATAAGATTCTAGCATCTAGACCCACAGTGTGCTGTGTTTTGAGGACTGCAGAGATAAAAGACTTGAATGTGGAAAACAACGCATAGAAGACCATTTCAGGGCAGAAGCAGAGCTGCAAATGCCTAGTAACACCTCCTAGTAATGGCTGACACAGTCTGGGCTATCTATTATGCACACTGCACAGGAGGAGAGGGCATGGTACCTTTAAACCTAATCTCTCTCTTTACTGAAACAGCTGGTACCTGAAGTATACCCTGGTATGCATATGCACCTCCAGTTATCTATTGCCAGCCCCACTGTGCAATACTGGCATACCAAGCTCCATCCAGACTGGCCCTGCTATGATGAGAGAAGGATTGGGCACGGCTAGCAATAGGAAAGTGAAAGAGGAGAGAGACGTGGTTGGTACCACTAGTTTCTGCCCCAGGCAAGGGTGAAACAAGGAGAGGAAAGTCCAAGTTCTGAAGAGAACAGATTTGTGTTTTCTGTGAGATCTAGTCTGGGGAAAGACCAGCTTGGTTGGGGCAGACTGTGGCATCAGGCTGCTCTTCCACAAGCTTTTGGGCCTTCCTATGGCTTGGAAGTGCACTGACAAACTAGACAGGATTTAATTAGGAGACCTAAACTGAAGAAAATAATTTGCTTTTTCAGTCTGAACGTAGCAGATACGCTTTGATTTCTAATGACATTAGGTCTCTTGAAAATGGCTTCAAATTCTGAGAAATCAGGAGAACTATGTAAGAAATGTATTGTGCTTCTCACCAAAGTTTTCTAGTCATAAACTGGTCTAGACATAAACAGATAAAAACAGAATAGTCTGAGAAAACAGGCTGAAATTTCCAACTGCTTTGGAAGAGCAAACTTGACATCCTTGGCAAAGTTCATGGCCTGGAAACCACATGTTCCTCTTGTAGGGCTGGAGGTGGCTAGGAAGAGTGAGTAAGGAAGAGAGCACCAGCAGCTCTGAGAAATGGCTCGAGGCAGATACCACCATCACAGCACAGGTTAGATCTGTTTCACATTCCAGTCACATCTGGATTTCACTTGCCATTTCACTGGAAAGGCATGCTCCACCAGCAAAGTTACCAGCCTTTCTCAGGGATCTCTATTTAGAAAAGATATTGAGGGTACACTTCTGCCATTGCCAGGCAGTAAAGCGGTGTATATATGATTCCTGTGTAAATGCAGAGAAACGTGTACCAACAAACACTGTGCTCCATTCCTGCACATTCCTACATATCATATAGATCAGGTTTGTTAGCCTGGAAGATGGGGACAGAGTGACAAAGTATAATCCAGATTAACCGCTGGTCATCTTTGAAGCCAAAAGGAAAAGGATTGTTTAGACCTGCTCATCTGATTTGGCCTAGTTTACAGAAAATGAGTGATTTCAAATCTGGGTCCAGGCTGAGCTTCTTTCATGGTAGAGGACATTTGGATTGAGTTCCTTACCCACTGCTGGCAGCACCCAGGAAAGTTAGTTTAAAGCAATACCAGATGGGTGGACATACCCTGACACTAATCCATGCCCAGTGGCCACCTATTTACAGCTGTAGTGTCTTCTCCTGAGTTCTTCATCTGAACAAACTGTCCCTGGGATTGATAATTCATGTTTTTATGCCTATCCTGTGCAGTAGGAGGGTGGATGAGGGCAGGCACATCGCAAAATTGCTGCAGGACTCCTTGTAAGGCCTGTTTGCAATACACAGTGATGGTTCAACTCAAGTTCCTCTGCTTGCAAGCAGTGTCATCAAAGGTTAGGAGATATGACAGCTGATGTCCTCACAGGGGTGGCATTTGCATCAGCTCCTGTTGTCTGCTGGGTTACAGATGTTCTGAGAAGGGTGTGATTGCAACTATCCTCCTTTTCATGCACCTCAAAGCTTGGCAACAGTGATGAAGTCAGCCCTTCTGATTTTTTATCACCAAATGTAGCTCAAGTCAATTCACTAAACTTGGTGGAATAATTTCCCCTCTGAAATCAGTATTGAGAAGAGAATCAGGCTGATGCGTGTTTTTCTATCATGTGCTAACTTGTTCTGCCATCTTGTGAATGAACTTCTTGTTTTCTTCTCCTTGATGAGACAGTTCCACCTAAACCAGGACTGGACACTGAAGTAAATCTGGTAGGAGAATACACTTCCCGTTTATAAAAATATCCTTCCTGTGTGGAAGAGCCCTCTTCCTGCAAACACTCATCTGTGTACAGCATCCCGGACCTGTTTGTATGTGGACACAGGCAGAGCTGCTGGGGGCGGGGAGTACAGCTATTATGGATATTCCATCAACCTCAAGTACCAAAAAAGTGAACATATTGGTTGTGACACCTCTGGAAATCAAACACAACCCCAAGCAACCCCAGTATGTGCTCAAGATGCCATCCTGCTGGAATGAAGGGCTTTATCTCTCGTGTACAGTTAAATCTATCTGTGACGACTTCTGGAATCGGTGTCTCGCTGCCATGAACTTCTTTAGCCAACTTATACACCGTGTATCCACCTCTTGTGATCCTGTTGTGGCTCATGGCTCACACGTTCACAGCAGCTGAGGATTTGAGCTGTGTGCATGAACTGATAAATTAAAAATAAAATCAAATCTCAAAATGTGGTGAGCTGGATGCTTCTATTAATATCCCTCACTATGGGTTTTCCTGTAACTTCTGAAAGGACCTTGTTGAGATCTTCACCAGGCTGGATGTATTAATCCACTCTCCCCTCAGGTGGCCTCTCCTCTCACGCACATCACGAGATTAATGGCGAAAGGACTGCATCCCTCCATCTGCAATGACTCCCAACAGCAGCCCAAGACTCTGCCAAACCTCAGGGGTCAACACACAGACATCTTCAATAACAAGTTCACAAAAGGCCCCAGTCACCATTTCACCTTTCCCCTATGGTTTCATCTCCCTCTACCCCTTTAAAGACTTCCTCTGCTTTGTATCTTTCCAAGTCCTTTGATGCGTGTGCAGCATGGTGTATGAAATAGCTTCTCATAGGCTCACCTGTGCTGTGTTCCTTTCCCTCTTGGATGGGTCCTCCTTGCACTGTTCTATGCTGGAAGTCAATGTTTGCTGTTACCGCATAGCCAACATGTTCTGCCACCTCATCCCAGGTCTGACTAGCACTCAGATGGTTAATCTGTTATCTTTTCCCTCATCACGACAATGCTCATTCTTGCAAATTCTTGTGTCCGTTCAGGGAGCTGGTGACCTCACTGCACCAGCATTTATCACTTTATGGCCGCACAGTGTTGCGAAGTGCTGGTTGGAAGGCAAGGTACTGGGTCGAGGAAAATTCACCTGGCTGGGGCAGTGCCCATTCTTTGGGTCTTCTGCCTGTGTCATTTCCCTCAGTCCTCACTGGTGTCCCCAGGCTCCCCAAACGCTGCTTCCCTGAGGATGAAGCTGTCTAAGGGTGGGTGTTCCCTCGCTGGGGGCTCCTGCTCCAAGGTGGCAGGGCCATGGGCAGCCAACAGCCCCCTGGGCCGCACCTGCCTTGTGGGGCAGGTGTGCAGGAGCAAACCCTGCCTCGGCTGCCCGAGCCCTGCCTTGGCTGCCGGGACCCCCCAGTGCTCTTCCGCCCTGCTTGCCCAGATTTCCTTCATGGGGAAAACAGGATACGAGCGGAGGGGGAGGGGACCGGAGCGTGCCTCCGGCTCATCCTGACATGGAGGTGACAAACACAAACATGCCCATCTGCACGGGGAGCACCCCTGGGTCCCACGCTGTATGTACACACCCTGCTGCTGAGCCCAGGCAGAGGTGTAGGAGACCGTGCTCCTAAATTTGGCACCTGTGTTTTGGCTTGGGGCCAGCAGTACAAACATCCCCTTTCATCTTCTCTTCCTACTCCCCAGTTTTGAGTAACTGGTTCCCCAGTCTAAGTACCTGATGATTTGAAGGGTGATCACCCTCAGTTTGCCAAGCAACATTACTGTGTCCACTGGGCTCAGCAGCAGAGCCAGGATGCAGACAAAGTCCAACTCCTTACCATACCACACCTAAAGAAATTGAACAAGTTGGCTTGAGGGAATCAGGGACTGGTCTGTTCTCATGTTAGATGCCATCTGTTCAAAGTTCATGGCATGCCTGAGTCTGTTGACAGTGTCCAGGGAAAAAAAAGAGAACCCAAGCTTCACCTGGTTATTTGTAGAAAGACCAGATGAGTAAAAAAGCAGTTTGTCTGGTTTTGGCTACTGAAATCAGCAGATCTGAATGCACACAAGGATCAGATTGGGCAAGCCCTATTTATGCGAAAAGCACTTTGCAGAGGAGAACTGCACTTTAACACCATTCCTGTAAAAAAGGAAGGAAAAATGGCCTAAGCATTTGAAGGAAAAACACATTTCCTGTAAAGAGGTTCAGCCAGTGGAGATTGTACCTTTGCTGCCTGTATCTCACAAGTGTATTTTAGCCTCAGGTATGGCTGTCCGTGCGAAACGGCAGGAGCTGTGGTGTCCTCCAAAAGGTGGCACATTTCCTGGTGACCTTTGCGCTCATCATCATGAAATCAGCTGATATTATGCTGGGGTTTCAAAGATGCATTCCCATGCCAACCTTTGCTTTGGATTTGTGACCTTTATTCTGCTTTTGACACCTCAACCTTTCTAATCCTGCCTAAACTCCTGCTCAGTCCTTCCTGGACACCTGACAAACTGCAGCTTGGCAAAGAAAAGGCACCGAGTTTACCTGCTGTTTGTTCAAAATGTCCAGGGTAACTTCTGCCCCCAAATCCACCTTTTCTTCTGTTCATAATTGTGGGACAGCTGGTGAATCCCTCTCCACTTGCAGAGACCAGGGCTGTAATTTGCTCCTGGGAAGAACAAGAGGGGGCTAAGCTGGCCCTGGGCACAAGAACCTGCAAAACTGTCCACAACTGGGACCTGGGCATGGGGAAAGAAACAAGAAATTTTCTTTAGAAAAGACATTTTAAAGCTTCCCTCAAACTGTTAATTGGGGTCCCACATTGCTGAAGCACAGCCCTGCCAGGAGAACAACCCAAAATACATCACTTTTAACTTCAAGGAACATTCTGTGAGAAACAGAAAAATGTCTTTTTTTTTTTCTTGGATTACCCTGAGAAGTATAGGCAGCTATTTGGCAGAGTGGAGATAGGAGATGTTGTAGTGTAGGCAGCCAGCCTCTCCTGCCACAGACACAAAAAATAATATAAACACCTTGATCCTATATGCAAAGACTTGATCCTTGCTTGTGCTGTGCTAGTTATGAGCAATTAGGATAGATATTGCACAGAGTCTGGGTTTTAATTGATAAAGAATGCTGGAGGGGCACCTCCTGCCTTTTACATATACAAGGGATTACATCAAAATTCCTGGCCACATTGCCACACTGAGACCATCCCCCAGTTACTTTTGGGAAGTGGGACAATCTGAAAACCACGGACAGAAACATCTGGGAAGTAAACTGTCCTGTCCTAAGTTTACATTTCAGCTCAGTCCAAACCATTCAGATAAAATGAGAGCTGCCTCATGTTGTTAACCTCAGAGGCACTTGGAATCAGACATTTGTGCCAGATCCAAATAAAATAAAAATCAATCTCAAAATGCAGCCTAAAAAGCAAATTAAACCAGAATGGAAACCAGTTGTTTAAAAGAATAATCACATATAGAAAGGACAAAAAAAAAAGGCAGAAAAATCATGCTATTTGCTTGAGGAACCTTAAGAGGTTCCCCATAATTTCCTGTATGTAAAAAATTGAGGTTTATACTCCCTGCAAATGAGGTGGAGAGGGGCTCTGTGTTGGCTCAGCTCATGCTGCCCTCAGCTCAGCTGTCCCATCTCTTCCTGTTGTTGGGCCTTAATGACTGATGCCTTTTCAAAGAGGCTGAATGAGCAAGACAGCAGTCCCAAAATTTGAACCCCAAGTGCCACAGTGCAAGAACTGAGGTCAGAGAAGCTTTACCTAACTGAAATCCTGCCAGGCTCACGTCAGTGTAATGCAGGATGGGCTGGGGGCTGTTGTGGCTTGCACGAGGCTCTGTGCCGTGAGGCCAGCGGATCCACTTGGGTTACTTGGAGCAGTGTGGTATCCAGAGCAAGCAAGCTGCAACAACGTGGAGCTTGGCATGGGCTGAAAAAGCTGTCTCAAAAGCTGGAAAAGCCCATGGGAGCTTAGCTCATGCTGAGCTCCACATTGCTCCAGCTCTCCTGCTACCGCTGGCCAAGCCAGCCCACCACGGTTGCTGGCAGGTGTGCATCGTGTGGTGCTGCTGCTGCTGGAGTTGCCACAGTGTGTAACTACTCAGAGATGCTCCTCTTGCCATGGGACTTTAGCACGTGGGGAGTTCATCCCACAGCCCTCCCTCTCCCAGACCTTTATTGCCCCCACTGCTGACTCCATGAGTGCTATTCGAGAGCCAGGGTTATCTGAGGACATATTCTGAAGGATCAATACTTTGGAAAGTGCACATCTACACATGTGAAAATCCAGGACCAGTTCTCTGCTGCTAACTCCACCCAGATGAAACTTGTTGGTGTAATTCCTGACTGATGTTAGATTAAGTAAAAGCAGACTTGAGCTTTCAGTTTCTGCATGCTTAAAAGAATTTCTGTTTTCTTTCGTGGAAGAAATGCTTGAATTAATTGTTACACTTGCATAACATTATGCTGAAGTGCATTTTTTCCACTGTATAATTTCTAGATGAAAAAGCAAAGTTAGAGTGAAGTTATACAATAAAGGACCAAAGAGAAAATGTATGAGAGAACTGCAGAAAACACTGTCATAACACATTAGAAATGCCAAAATTTTGAGGCAAAAAAAATTTTTGAAGTTTTTAGATAAAAGAATTCCAAATGCCTAATAACAACATTAGGAAAAGTATACACCCTTAATGCTGGCCCAAAATAAAGCCTGAACAGGGAAGAGTGTGAAAGAAGTGAACAAATAAAAATTTACTCCAGGACTTTTCCTGAAAAATGAGTATCAGGTAAGTATGAATTGCAAACACTCCAATGCCATTACCTCACTACAACTATTCCTGGAGCAGGTGGAGAGCTGTGGGCTGATCAAGGTGTTAGTAAACATGATTTCCTGAGTGTATCCATCCACTGCCCCATGCAGCAGGTGCTGTGCCTCTGCCCTCCACAGGGCAGAGCACAGAACTGGAGGAGGACAGGGAAATAAAGTGCCTTGGCTGACACTCCCAGGTCCTCCTTCTCCCCCGGGAGCCAGAAGATGCTGCTGCACTTCCTCACAGCCAGGCTTGGGTATAAGGGACAGAGAGAGGAAACACAGCCCTTCTGAGGCCATGCACTTACTCTGCCTTACATCAACTATCCTTATTTACCTACGGTCCCACAGGCAGGCTTATGAAAAGGACCTGCCCGTTTTGGCTGCACACTTGAGACACATCCTGCACTCTGCTTTCCCAGCTGGGCCCATCCCATCCCAGCCAGTGACTCAACTGTGAGACAGTTGGAAGTGTCGCATACCCCATCATCCTGAGTCACCAGCTATTATTGTCGCACACAGGTGGACAGTGCTGGTGAGAGGAATTTCTCCAGGGTTGCCAGAAAAAGCAGGATCACCACCTCCACAACACCACTGTAAAAACAGACACTTCTCTTTGGGAATTGCTACCTCAGATTGATTTCTAGAAACTTGCGGCCTCCTGATAGAGATGCGATTAGTTAGCCTCAATGTAAAGGAAACTCAGGGATCATGTCCTGGCAGTAAACCCTGGGGAAAGGTATGTTTGGAAGTTCTGTCTGGGTTCAGGTTCACTTGCTCTAAGCCAACTCCCACAGAGTGTGTACATCTGGATGCTGTATGGGACAAGTGCTGTCTACAGAGCAGATCTGCAAAATCATGCTGTACGTGGCTTCAGCAAAGTTGCCTTTGCCAAACTGAAAACTTCCTGATTTATTAGCTTTGATCTCTTTGGCAGACGAGCATTTCAGCAGTTAACGTTTTGCAAGAAAGCCCTGGCTACACTGGTTTCTGATGACATCCCCTGCATTCCCATTTTGAGAGGATTCTTTCTTTCTGTGCTCTCCAAACGTCAGTCAGGAGTGCCCCAGAGTTCAGGAGGGAACAAACAGGGCCATTTCCCCTCCAGATGCTGGGGACTTCCACGCAAACCGAGGGCTCCAGCCTATGCAGAGAGCACAGGGGGCCGCAGAGCCCAGCCCGGCCCGTGGCCTCTCCGCCAGCGGCTGCCTACGTGAGTTCCCAGCTCCCTGCGGAGGTGCCAGGGAATCCCGGGCTCCGTTTCCTAGGGCAAGGTTTAAATCCGAAGCAGGTTTTGGCTGCGGGCTGCTCACGGGTCCCAGCCGTTTCCTGAGGAAACGGAGGCTGATGGCACCGCTCCGCCGTGCTTGGTCGCGTCCTTCCTCAGGCCGGGACACCTGGTGCGGCTGTGCACAGCCCGGCCCGGCCCAGCTGCGGAGGCGCCGCGCACCTGAGCCCCGCACACGGCGCTGGGGGACAAGGCCGCCCCCGGGCCCCGGCCGGCCCTCGGTACCCCCCTAGCGGCCGCGGCTAACCCGGCCCACCCGGCCCTTGCGATGTGCCGGCACTGGAAACACGATAAACCCCATGGGAGAGGCACAGGCCGAGTCCTGCCCTGTGCCTGCAGGAGCCCAGGGCAACAATCGCCTGGCTGGATAGAGGAGCAGGGGCCCAGGCACGGTCCCTGCGCCTGCCTAGGCTGCCACCCCCAGTGTCCTTAAATGCGCTGCCGGCCGTGCCCCACCCTGAGCTCCTGCCTCGGTGCGGCTGAGGAGATCTGAGGTACCCCCAACAAGAGCTGCAGGTTGGGGGAAAGGCTGTGTTTAGCTCACAGAGGCCTTCCCCGGTTGCACCAGGAGTATGGCAGGACCGTGGCTTTCCCTGCAGTGTGTGATAACAGCCACATACCCACTGCCAACCCCAGCTCTGAGACCTCACAGACATTTCCCACCTCAGCCCCAGTGACCTCCTCAGATGTTACAGCATCCTACCTGCTTCCCAAGCAGAAACAAACACCTGCTTCTCTCAGATGTCTCCTGTCAAGAGGTGACCAGCGACTGTTAGAACCTGCTTTATGTCCCAGGTTCTCCCAAATGGGCCAGACTCTAACGTCTCCACACAGGGAAGTTTCATCCATCCCCTTCTCGCTGGTCATTTTGTGGGCTGCAAAAACTATTCTGCTGGAGCTACTGCTCTGTGTTCTGCAAGGGAGAATGCATCTTCCTGTGCAAGGCTGGTTCCCAGGTCAGACTGCACACTAACATTCACTTACCACCCCTTGACTCTCATTAGTGTTTGATTTTTCAGCAAACCTTTAACTAATGAGTGAGAAAACCAGATTTTCTTCCCTGTTTCTTTTACTTTCGTTGAAAACAGCTCAGAAATGCAGTCAGGGAGCCCCTCTGAATGACAAAGAGAAGGTAGGTTTGTGCAGCTGTGGTGGAACAGGACTTGTCTGAAACTGGGATTGGAGCAGGGTTTACTTTGCACTTGGTTTACAGCAAAGAGCAGAGCTGAGTCTTATTTTAATTCCTGACCTGTTAGGCATCTCAGCTTCAACATTCCCCATGCTTAGGCAACATAAACCTTCTATAAGCTCCTCAGATCTGAAGGGGTTTTTTTTAGTTGGAGAAGTCCATTCTTCTCTACCTAGAAGCTTTTGAATTTCATGAACCCAGTCTATATTTAGCCTTAATTTGAAGGATGTGTAGACTGGATGTCCTGTTGGAAGCGCAGGGAAAACTGCGTGCTGACCTGACCTGTGATTGCATTTCACTCAGCAGCTGCAGCCCGATTGGCGCATTAAACACTTTCAAGTCATATTCTCCTGTATAAAGAAATATCCTGAGTTGTGTTGGCTGTGAGCAGGAGGGGAAGTGACCTCTTGGGTCAGTGTTTATTGCAATAGTTATAAGAAACCAAGAAGTGACTCCATAAGGAGGGGCATGATCCCAGGATAATGCCTGTAGTAGGGTGAGAACCTCTCTCAAATCTCACAGTTTGAAGAACCCCACCTGAAAAGGCAAGAGCAGGGGTTGAGGGATTGCTGTGTTTCCTTCTGCCATTGGTATCCTCTACAATCTTACACAAGTTTATTAAGCATCCTTCCCATTTCCCTCTCTGTAAAGCAGGGATAACAGCACCATGTTGTTCAAGACCCCAGTGTGACTTAGCTAGGTAGAGCTTGCATTGCACTGCGGGGATTCCTTGGCTCAGGAGAAAAGGCAAATCAGTCACTTCTCTTAGCCTGCAGTGACAGCAGTGCCAGGATGCAGATATTGCTTTGTGAATCCCTCTGAGACCTTGGCCTGCACAAACTGGCACTTGGAAATAGTCTCCAGCTTGTTCAGTCTCCACATTCACATGTCCACCTCCGGTCTCTGACCTAGAATTCTGTTGTCTTTCCACACACAATAATATCATTCACATATTAGGCCATGGGCTTTTCAAGGTCAGGGCCGTCAATATGTGGAAAGCACTAGAGGACAATAACAGGTTGATAAATCACATGGCAAATTAGGAAAAGGCCCTCAAGGGTTGTAAAATGTATCAGATCCACTTATCACAGTCCTTTCTGGTAGCTTCTGCGAATCCCTGGTAGTAAACATCCTGCTTACAGTGCTGGGGATGCTTCCTCATTGTGCAGTAGCAGGCAGCTGTCAATCCCAACCACTTCTGATACAATCCTGACATTCTCCTTTCTTTCTCTTGACAGGAACAACTAGTGTCACTCACCCTGCAGAGCTGAGCAATCTCTTCTGCTTTCAAAGTTCGTGAGACAAAAGTGAGGGCTCTGTGAAGAAATGCTGCTCAATCCCCTTGGATTGTGCCAAGATGTTTCCACTTGTTGAGGAATACATTTGGTATTGGCAGCTGGGTGTGCAGTTGAAGGGCAAATGACTGGACACTCAGAGATAAAGCAGGAGCCGATGATGCCAGGCTTTGGAACGCTTACACTGTGAGGGTATAAAAGCTGAGAGTTTCCTGTTTTGGGGGTCTCTCCTTGGAGGCACCCAGCTCAAGTTGTTATTTTGTTGTTGCACCATGATTAAATTATTTTAAGGATCCTGACATCTGAGAGTTTGCTATTGGAAACCTGGGGCTGAGCTGTTAAGGAAACCTGGTCTGTGAGTGTGGGGAGTGTGTAGCCGTGAAGGGGCCCTGGTCCCAGCTCAAGTGTGCAAGTGTGACTGCCAGAGTGGCTCCTGAGTAGCCATACAGGAAAGTTTCCTTAACACCCTCCTTGCTTTGCTCCAGGATCAGTAGCTGGGACAGCAGCCAGAGGTGCTTTGGGAATGGTAGGGCAATACTTATGAGACTGTAAAACAGTGATGTGATTGGGGTAATCTAGGATCTAGGCTCCTCTGTACCAATAATATCAATGTTGCCAGGCATTGGTATATTGCCTACTCTGTCAAATAGACGTGTCTCTTGCACAGTTTTGTCCCGTACAGCAGCTCCAGACATTGTACAGGAATTAGCACGACTGGTATGGATGTGAGTGGCTCAATGCTACCTGGCCTCAGTGCCGGAAAAAAGCCTCAATTTCATTTAATTTAATAGTACAAATGGCTCCAGAGCTGTAATTTGCTTCCTCTTGGAAGACAGAAACACAGACCTGTTACCTGTCCTAAGCATCTGATTCCTGGAAGGAAGGTGGCTCACCATTAAGTTTAGCAGAGCAGGGACTGACACACTACTGAGCAGCACAGGCACATCCAGCAAACACATTCTTTTCTACCTGTCCTTGGGGTGAGATTCACCTCCCCTGAGAACAGCTCTGTCTCCCTGCAGAAGGGTGGAGAAGGACAGATGGCTCCAGGAGATGGTTCCTCCCATCTTGGCCGATGCTAGGTGCCGAATCTGAGTGTGGCTGAAAGGAGATGTTTTCTCACAGGTCGTGGGCTGGGATATGCTGAAACGGTGGTTTGTGTCCTCCAGGGAGAACAATTCTTCCCATATGATATGGACACAGCAGACAAGTAAAACATTCAGTGAGGAAGAAATGGCCCAGTTATCTTCATCCTGTTAGCACTGTTCCTGCCACACTGGGTCCAGTGTCACTTGGAGATAAAGAGCAAGTACCTTATTATCACCACCATGTCTGCCCTTGAGGGTTTATTCTTTCACCCCCTCCTGTCTTTGTTTCTTTCCCCCTTCCCTGATTTTTTTTCTGTGTTGTCTCCCTACTTCCTACCATGCAATTCCCACTTCCCATATGGGTTTCATTCCTACCCTGTCCCCATCCTGTCTGCTAAAATAATCAGCAGTGAAACCCTGAATATGGCTGTTCACATTGTTTCCACGGGACTCGGTGGCAAGTCTCCTAGTGCGATGAATGAAGGCAGGACGCACTTCTCAGAGCCATTGTTTCGGGCTGTCTGCCGTCTCAGGAAAGCACTGCCAGCCCCGTTTACACTGAGTCCTTGACTGGTGTGTTTTCTCCTCCATCTGCTGTGAGTAAGAAAAGAATCAAGTCCTTGCAATTTAAACAGTGGCTGCTTGGTTTGTGGAGTGCATGCTTCATGACCATGCTTCCCATGGGCCAGAGATGATCCATGGGGAGGATGTCAGATGAGAGCATCATGAGGTGGTCCTTTGTAAGCAGCCACAGACTATTCCTCCCTGATGTGGTTGTTAAGAGCAGGAATCTGGCTCATGAGTGTGGAATAGGATTGTCAAACCTGAACTGAGGTTCTCCTCCCTGGAAGTCCTGATGTCATGTTCATCACATTTGCACAGTTTTCAGTCAGCTGAGAGCACAGAAGGAGACAGCCCACATGTGTTGGGACAGAGATGCATAGACATCTCCTAACTCGGAATAACAATAATGAAAACGTGCTGCAGCACCTTTTAGCTATGACACATGGTACCTCCAGTCTGTGCTGGTCATTTGAAACATTTTAGTACACAATCTAAAACTGCCCACAAGGAAGCAGGAATTACAGTAGATGAACCTGGAAGATATCAGTAGGATTTGCAGGCTATAAAATAGTTTCTTTTTGGACATTTCAGATTGTTTTAATAGCTTCCAGGCTTCTTGCATACGGAAACTGTCAGGACCTTGCCCAATGTCAGAATAGTTGAACTGTACAGTTTACAAATATGATTCACAAAAAGAAGACTAAGTGGGATCTGAATATGGACGTAACAAAAGTGAATATGAAGTGAGACATCCCATCTGTTGAGGAAACCAGTTTCCTGGTAATTTACCAGTTCAAATACCAGTTTTCTGGTAATTGAAAATTCAAGGCAGTCTCATCTATTTCAGTAAAAACATCTTCACATACCAGGAGAAGTTTCCCATCCATGTCTTGCCCAGTGTTGCAAGAAATTTGTTCTGTGCTACTGCTCTTCCCCTTTTGACCCAAGTGATGGATCAATGTTCTTCTGTGCAGTTTGTATATGCTTAAAGTGTGTAGATAGAGGCCCTGCTATAACAAAGCCTGGAGGGTCCCAACCTCCTATCCTAAACAAGAGATTCCCTGAACACAGGGGAGGATGACAGGATTTCTTGTAAGATGCCAGTCCTTTCACAACCACAGATCTCTCCTATCAACCCCCAAAGCTCTCCTGTTTCCCCTCATGTAGAGCCAGGCTGTGACGACTCCTCTGTGGGCACAATGAGAGGGTTTCACTCCTTCTGCCTGAGCAGGAGGCAGCTGTTCTATCCAAAGACCTCTGTGAGGATCTCCCAGCCCCTGTGATCACACTGTGAAGTTCTGAGGCCTGGTCCTGGATTTATTTCTGGTTTATTTGATTTTTTGGGTTGTTTCTTGCTCTATCACATGTATTTCCAGGCTAAGTTTGCAGATTCCTGGGAGAAGGGGGATTCAGCAGCCAAACCAAGCCCAGTTCCTCTGAAGAAGGAGGACTTCAATTACTGAGTGATGCTGCTATTCATCACAGTCCCTGCTAGTCCCACAAGGGAAACAGCTCCAGCCTAACAGTTTAAGAGTGCCGTTTCTCTCCAAACTCTGTCACTCAAGAGGTGGAGCATTTGCCTGAGTGATGCAGGTTCAGGAGAGAGAGTACCTCCTCCAGCTGGTCCTGTGGACCCAGCCACCAACGACTAGAGAGCAGACAACACAGACAGCAGTCCAGTGGTTAGTGCTCCTGGGTAGAAAGAGCAGTGGATGGGTTTGGACTGTGATAATTGAGCAGTTTGTGCTCTTTGTTTGACAATTGCATATCTTACAACTACATCAGTGCCCTCAGAACATCAGTGGCATGGCTACATCAGTTGAGTGGGATTTCTGCAGCACGTGATTCAGCCTTGAGGGCTCAAGTCCTTTCTCAGACCTAAGCCCTTTTCTAGACCCAAGCCTAGGCAACTCGTCAGTTTGCCAAAATTAGGTTGCCTAGGGTAAATAGGTCTTTAACTACTGTGCTATCCTGTGTCTTTGTGTTTTTTATTTCATAATCCTTCCGAGGCTGCTGACAGTTTCAAAAAATCAATTCTTTTATTGATGTGAAATTTAGTGGTAATTACAGTTCCGGTTTGCTTTCCCCAACAGCTGGAGAAGGAGGTACAAGCGCAAAGCACATATGTGGCATTGTGGGTGGGGAGGGAGAAATTCCTCTGCCGTATTTGTAGATTAGAAATATGGCTGCCAAAAAGCAAGTTCCTGAGTGCCTGGGATCCATATGTTGCATAAAAGCAGAGTACCATCTTGGCATGGAAAAGGAACATTGCATGAAGACACCCAAAATCTCCCCAGGTTCACATTGTCCTTACCAGAGATGAAAGCCCGTGAGCTGCAAAGTGGTACCCCATCAGCTGCCTTTGCCACTAGGCAACGTATTTTGCTTTGACTGCTTTGAAAGCAAACTCCTTACAGGAAACATGTGCTGGGTACACAAATGCCGTGTTTCGTTCATTTATGACACAAATGCAAAACCAAACAGGCTTTCACAGTTCTAGGCCACAGATGTCTTTAATGAAAACCAGCTATTGGAATGTTAATAACAGCTTCTTGTATCGTAAGCAACGAGTCCACTCAGTCATGCTTTTAGAAAACGAACAGTTTCAACAGATCAACCTATTAATCACTTGGCCTCCTAATAGTTCACGTAAGGGCAGCTCCTATGAATTTGTTAGTGTGCTGCGCTGACAGTTTGCTGAGCAGTACATGCAAATGCTCAAGATTCTGCTCCTCAGAGATCTGAAAATGACAGGGTATCCTCTGGGATACTAATGAACAATCCACATGACCCAAACTGCTTCCATTCATTCAGTCTTCAGTCACTTAGTTAACTCGGAAATGCTCCTGTGGCTACAAAATATTCATCAGTGCTAAGAAGATGACAATTCATGACCCCAAACCAACCACTCTGGAAATCCAAGTGACAAGCTGGTGTAAAATATTGTCCTTTAGTGCAGCCAGGGAAAGATGATGATTTATACTGGCCATGAGAAGAAACGTAAGGTGAAATTGTTGTCTTTTTTCATTGGTAAGAGGCAGGTAGTCTGGGTAAATATTTTTTTACAGTGCTAGCTCAGAAAAATTGTGGAGTTTCTGTAGATTGAATCCCAGTGTTTTCCTATGCAGGGTCTGCTGCCTGTGCTCTGCAGCTTCATTCCTCAGAGCCTTCATGTCAAGCTGCTTAAACTGACATGGGGTGAAACAGACAATGGCACCTGTGGGTTTTGTCAAATTTTCATCCAGAAGCATGCACAGCCCTAAACTGCACTGTGTAAACTCATTACTTCTATGTATTTTTAGACATTCTTTCAAGGTTAATCAGTACTGTTGCTATTAGAAAGCCAGGAAAGACTAGCTACAGCTGGACTTTCCTCTCCTAAAGCTTCAACTTCAGAAGTAATTACATGATTGCATGGTGTAATCTAATACAATACTGTCTACAAGGCATACCCAGGTTTTCTCCCCATCTCTACTCATACATACAATTTACTACCCTCACCAGGTAAGCTGGTATATTTTCTTTATCCCAACCAATCGTATTCCAATTATAGAGACAATATCACAGCTTACATCACAATGCTGGACTGCACATTTAATACATGTGTCTTGGGGTCTCTGTCCTAACAGGACATAAGCACTTTGCCTGCCAGTGTCACTGGGACTGTTCTGTGTTTACTCCAAAGAAAACACAGTCCCATGATCTGCAAACTTGTGTGTATGCACATCGAGTAGGAAAACCATAATCTCTTTCCCAGTAAGACCAGTTCACAGATGATAATTGATTCATGGAAAAGAAACAGGCCAGATAAGGAGACAACTGCTCTAAAATGCCACGGTTTGCTACGTAACACTGATGCTTAGCCTGCTGTCGTCAAAGGGGAAAGTTTAAGAATGAAGCGCCCTTGCCTCCCCATGCTGCATGAGAAAAAA
Organism: Eopsaltria australis; assembly: GCA_034509425.1. NCBI lineage: Eukaryota > Metazoa > Chordata > Aves > Passeriformes > Petroicidae > Eopsaltria > Eopsaltria australis. The sequence goes on from JAVTVJ010000241.1 coordinate 4,654,188, forward strand.
CGGCGTCACAGCCCACAGAAAGCAGTTGTTTTTGTGCAGGGTTCCTGTTTGTTACTCATTTCCCCTCCTGTGTCCCAACACTCTGCCTCTTTAAAGCTCTTCCAAGATTCCTTATAGGAGAAGCTCTGCTGCCAGCTCAGAGCTTCCTGTTGTACTCTGAGAGAACCTTATCTCTGCAATCTTCATGCAGGCTGCAAGGAGATTTTGTGTTTGTGTTTTTACAAACCAGGCCATTTCTATGGACTAAGCACTCTCTCTGTGCTGACTGTGGTGGGGCACTTTGTCAGAAAATTCATTAAGTAGATTTGTTTAGTTTGCCGCTTCCAAATAATTATCTGCCTCTATAATTTCTGACAAATTAACACTGCCAGGTTGCCTTATTTAAAAGTCCTTTAGAAAGTTCTTTAAATGCCCCAGAGAGATGCCTAGGGATTTGACAACTGTGTCTCTCTGCCTTTCTTTGGTCTGTTTTGTCTTTTGGTTTTCTAGCACAGCTCTCATCTCTGGGTCTCTACATCATACTTGTGCTCTGGAAATAAGAGCCTCATTTTCTTGTAGTTCTTCTCAACAGCAAGGACATCACTGTATTTTTCAGCTCCACTGAAAGTCTGTCAGCATTCAAAGTTAATGTAAAAAAGGCTTAATTTCTGATATCCTCTTTAATTTTAAATGCCTCCTTACCTCTGCACTTATGCATTTCTGCATGGAAGCTGTATGAAAGTGAAGCTTTAAAAATATGATTGTATCAATAATCCTTTCTTACTAAGCTCTGCTGTGGCACTGGATAAATATTTTATGTTTATGTCTATTTGGAGGTACAAGTATCCTTCTATTGCAGGGCGATGATGTTACTTCTCCAGTGGCATCCCAGGCAGCTGCCAGCAATGGGTTAAGAGCACTGGTTGTAGTTGCCAGAACAACTTCTATCCAGGAGAAGACAACCTGAGCAACAACACATGCTCCCTGGTTGAAACTCTAGGTGCTAAATTTACTGAGAAGTAGGTAGCATCTCTAAGGATACCTAGGATTGGGGCCCCCAGAGTTTTTCACTTATTGCAATGGCTATTGAGCATCAATATTGTGGAGCATCTGGTTTGTTAATGGCACCAAAGTGACTAACTGCAGGGTTAGCTCTCAGGAAGGTCCCTGCCAGAGCAGAATTCAGAGGAAGGAGTCCTGAATCTCGGCTCTGCCCTGTGCCTATTTCTCTGGGGCCATCAGATATATTTCACACATTAGAAGGAGGGGTTGTACTGCCTACTTAGACGCCTCTCATGCTAATGAATAATTATGGACCTTCCCAGACACTCAGTCAATATTAGGAAAGGATTTCTTTGCTATTACTTAAAATAAGAACAGCAGGGGAAGGCCTAGTATCAGTTCTTCATGCAAGAGGAGCCAGGCTGAGCTGGCTTGGCTCTCCACATGAATCACACTTGCTGTTGTGACTGTATCTAGGAATGAGGTAAGGCTGCCCTGAGGCTGCTCTTTGGAGAAGAGCTACAGTGTCCCAGTGCTGCCATGGGGAAGGTGCTTTCTTATTTCTATTCTTCTGATAAAACTGGCAGAGAGAATGTTGTGGTGCACAACCAGATGACAGTTTATCACCTGCGATGCTGCAGTGAACAGCTTAGGCATGCTCAGCTTGGGCTTTGGTATCAGCAGAAGCAGAGTCATCTACAGACACCAATACAGTGACTCCAGAGATAGACAGTTCAAGAGAGGTTGGAAGCAAAGAAGTGGCAGTTTGCTCTGTGTTGGCATGAAAAAGTGTAAATTCCAGCTTGTTCATGTGTCTGGGTTCAATAAAAATTGGTGTGCTGAGTGGTAGGTTTCCTTTCCCTTTGTGAGGGGAATAAAGGTGTCAGAGCAGCTTGTGACACACAGCATAAGAAGGTGAGCATTATTTCCAGGACTCAGAATGTAACAGTGACAAATGCTGCGCTGTGTGACAATATGGGACCAGGGAAGGCTCCAGGTAATGTGTAGGGTGGCAAGTGCTTTGTGTGTGCAAATGGAGATTGGAGAACTCTGTTAAAATCAGTGAAAGGAGAAGAAATAATCTGCTGAAGGAAACTTATGAGATCCTAACTGGGGCCTTGAGAGGAAAAAAAGAATTTGGAAGAGGAGGGAAAAGTCCCTCTGGTGCTTGGGAACAAACCAGCACAATGTCATATGGTATCTCCTCAAGTGAATTCTCAAAACGAGAGAGCAGTATGTAGCTGAGAAGTGTGGTCTGGCCTGCCACTTAACAAGCCAAGGGGTGATCATTACCAGGAATTCATTTGTGAGGACATGAATGGAAAACATGAGCTTTGAACAGAATTGTCCAACTGAGAATGTTGACTATTTTGCCTCATAGAAAAAAACTTGTGGACTTTTAGGTAGCACTGACCTTGCAACATGACTTCATGCACTACAAGGATCCTGTTCCCAAATAGCCTCATGAAACTGGCAGACACAAATTTTACCTTTCATTTCTGAACAGTTTACTCTTCTTTTCTAATGAGGTTGTTCCAATTGTCCTCACCAGAGACCTGTCAAGCCAAATCTGGGCAGACTGTGACTATGACAGTGTCAGATGAAGAAGGAGCAGGTGGCCATGCCCCTAAGCTCTTTTCTTCCCCCACTGTAACCCTTGGAGAATGGTTATCAATGCAGCAGCCTTGCTTTTGGCATCAGAAGTTAATATCCTAGCAAATTATTGAAAATTCAAAGTTATTCCCGTTTCCCACACAGCAACAAATAATAAACTATTCATATTATCCTGAGCTGAAGACCTGTGTGGTTTGCCAAAGCAAGATAATTATTTGGCTATTTTGAGCAGATGCCATCAGGTAGCCCTTTGTGACATTCATTTACTGTTGGGTCCCCAAAGCCTCATTATATGGTGCCCTGGGGAAGAGGTAGGAAAATCCTCTCTCTCCACTGTCAGCACTAGACTGTATTACGTGGTGCTGAGCCATTGCACACACAGTTCTTCAGGACATGAACATGGTTCATCTCTCTGAACCCAGACAGCTTTGGAGATGCTGGTGATCCTTGGGGTGTTACTGTCCCTGGCTGAGGGGGATGCCAGTTTAGCTGCTGTACCCATCTAGAGCACAGATGTCTATATTTGATCTCGTCTAGACTCCCTTCTAACTCCTGAAAAGATCAGGCACTTCTAACGTATGGTTCACCTCAGCCTAAAGCAGAGAGCTGGAACAGCTCAGATGATTTGCTCTCTTTCCACTGACTGTCTCTTAAATTTGGGGGGATAGGTTTGCTCTATTTACCAAAAGCTGACTCTGACAATGCACTCATCTGAGGGTCAGAGTAATATTACAGTGTGACTTTATATTAAAGTGTGACATTTAATATCAAGTCTTGGGGGTAGACAGATCAGCCTGAGTTGGGCACTCTGACTCTCAGCACAAAACGTGATGGGAGCAACATGCTTCCCAAAGGAGAGCTGCAGCACCACAGCCCCAGCAGAACCACTGAAACACCAAAGCACCTCAGTTGCCACCAGCTGCCACCACCCTTATTGGGTGGGAGAAGGAAGATGTAGTGGATGAAAGAGCAAGGCAGCCCAATAGCCAAACCACTTCTGCATATGTGGGTTTGATGACTGTGTGGGCCATTCACTTAAGGATTGGACTTGATCCTTCTAGGTCCCTTCTGACTCAGATTCTGTGATTCTGTAACTTCTGAATGCTTTTGGAGACCTACGACTATCACACAGATGGTTTTGCTTGGTCATCTGTAACCAATTCGTCTTCAACCTCCAGACATCGTTTGTCTGTAACTTTTTCACGTTTCCTTTCCAAACATGAGCAACTAATCTGCTCTGGGCTAAACATGGCCCAGCCCTGCCAGCCCACGGAGGACTGAAAACTGCCGAGGAATATACCAAGAAAAGAACAAGGAGTGGTTCCAATGTAGGGTAAGGGCGTCTCCTAGATGGTCACATGGGCATTCACATCACACTCCCAGCTCCCATTTTTTGTCTGCCCAGGTTGATTATCCCTTCATCTGAGAAAGTTTTCAAAGCTGTCCTGTGCTCTCAACTTCACGACTCCAGGCCTCTTTCACAAACAATAACCTGGTGACAAAAGGAGGAGACTAACAAAGTTCTCCTCTTCCACTTCTGACCAACATCAATAATTTAATAACAATCATTAATCTGATATCTTCTTTTTTCTTTTTTTTTTTTTTTTTTCATTTCCAGATCAGTTCAGAGAAGGGAGGAGGAAGTGACAGACAGTATTTTGAACCTTTCAGTCATGGTGTGAGATGAAATGGAAAAGTTTCTAAGTAAGGTCTAAGTTCCTTTTAATGTTCTTTAGATACTCAAACCCCTAAACCCCAGAGGAAGTCAGAGGAAATGATAGTCTTAAATGTCTAAATTACTTGATCAGGGGACAGAAGCTGATAAATACACCCTGTTACCTTGCAAAATTTTGCCTATTTATAAATGAGTATTTTCCCTGGCTTTCCTCAGTGCCAATTGAGTGCAAGTGTTGGCAAGATCTGCGCTAGTTTGTCTGGACTCCGAACCATTTTGCTGAATACTTAATCAAGCTGCTCGCCTCCCTTTCCCAACAGAGGCCATTTATACAGCAAGGGAATCAGCTGGTCGATGAAGCAGACAAGTGGAGCAGGGGAGAGGGAGCAAGCTCTTTGAATGGGATGAGAACAGAGCCACCGGCACCTCAAGAAAGTTTATCTGTCTCCAGTGCCAAGCACACACAGTGCTAATCTTTTGTTGCCATGAATATTCAAGCCCAGCTGCCAGCAACAGAGGGAGCAGCTGCAGTGGCAGAGCTGGCAGGTCCCCTTGTGGTGCCCTTGCTTGCCGACCCTGGCATCTGGGTCTGTCTGGGTGTGGGGAGGGGGAGATGCTGCTTGCTTTGCAGACAACAGACAACGAGCCATTCAGCAGCCCAGCCCCACTCTTCCTAAGCAGCAAGAAGTCAGGAACACACTCACCCTGGAGAGCTAAGGACTGTCCTCTCTTGCTGACATGGGTATGTCAGATGCTCCAGATGTTTGGGGTCATGTGAAGCCCTGGAGGGAAGAGGTGAGTCTGGGATAAGAAAGAGCAACAGCTGGGGCAATATAGGATTGAAGAACGTCTGCTGCTGCTTGAAGAAAATAGTAAGACAAAATCCTGCAGGCTCCCTGGAAAGCAAGACATACATAGCCCTAGGCAGATCACAAGTCTCATGGCATATTTGGCAAAGGTGCCTATTTGTTAGCATGACAGGGTGGGCTGGTGAAATGCCATCACAAGAATGCAGAACTGGTCACAGACAAGCCGGCCGGTGAATGCTGCTGCAATGTCATGGAAGAACTGAAGGATTTTTGTCACATGAGGTGGGAAGCAGTAGTAGGAGGAAGCCATGAACTCTCCTCAGATGACCAACTTGTGCTTCTCCACAATTTAGGGCAGCATTTCAGGGACAGGGCAATGTAAAGCAAGTCTTTGCCTCAGCATACTCCATAGGGGCAGATAAATGCTCTGGTACAAGTGTCAAGAGACAACAGGTCAGAGCAGACATCCATGTTGCCAAGACATGACTCTGCCCAGCACCAAAGTCATCAGAGGCTGTAATGACCCTGCCTTGGCATGGAAGATCACTGACACCCACTTTGCTTAGATTTCCCCTGTAATGCAATGAAATACGCTAGGGGAAAAAAAGAAAGTAAAAAAAAAAAAAAAGAAAAAAGAAAAACAAACAAAAAGAAAATATGACTGGGGAAGGCAAGACCAAGCTTCAAGAAGCATCCGAAGCTCAGATTTCGTGCCACTAGACCTAGAGTGGTCACTGTCATAGAGCTTTGGGAGGTTGGAGACTGCTGCTGAACTTTTTGATTCTGTGCATTGAAGAAAGTGGCTCCTGGAGCCCTTGCTATGGTCAGCTGTCAACTTCTGCAATTCAAAAATGTTCATTCCCATTCTTCTAAGGCTCTAATTCCCTTCAGGAAAGCAGAGCCTCAGAGCAGAAATACCTTCATGTTACAATGCTATGAGCAAAACATTGCCTAACCAGAACTGCAAATTTCCTGCTCTCTGACACATAACTTTCCATCAAGCACAGGCATACAGCCACAAAACAGGCCAGTTATCCAGGCTTCCTTGGTACAGGGCTCAGAACTGTGGAGTAGTTGATATTTCTAGAAAAACTACCAGAAACAGAGATAGACAGATATATTAAGAGAGGGAACAGTCTTTGAAGGCTAGAGGTGGACGTTGTGCAGTTAGCTACTGATCTCCAAGAAATGGGAGACTGGAATTTTTCAGAAGAGGATCAGACCTGATGATCCGGGGGTTTGCATCCCCAGAACAATTTCTGTAGGCAGCTCATAAGGAAAAATGAGCCATAGACCTGCCTTGGGATTTACATTTGAGAATGTATCACATGGACCAGGGTAAGCACTCTTAAGCAACCAGTAATGCAGCACTGCAAAGAAACAGAAAGGGATCTCTTGATGATGCTGAACTTTCCAGTCCCAAATCCTGTCTCTATCCTTCCAAATTAAAAAAAAAAAAGTCTATCCTAACTGTATCTGCAAATAGGACATCTCAGACAAAGAGAGGAAAGTAGGAATAAAGGCATATGAGAAATCACATCTATCAAAATGTTTCATGTTTTCTTGGCCTTTTTTGTATCAATTTTTAAAAGATAACCTAAATTGAAAAAGTTAATGACATATTTTACATTTAAGTAGGAGCTTTAATGATAAACACAAACATAATAGTACCTACTTGAATAATCTGATTTTTGCCTAAATGCAATTTTCCCAATTTTCTGGCAGACTCTTCACAGAGTAAGAGCCCAGCCACTCCGCAGTCCACCTTCCTGGCACACATCCCATTCGGTATTAGAATGGACACAGTATATAGGTGCTTCACATAGATTTATGGCTATCTTTGTCCCTAGATTGATATTAAATGATAAACAGTTTGTGGGAAAGAGCTTTATCCACAGCAAATCCACCTCCGCCTGCTGCTGCTTTTTCACACTAAGAGGTCAAGGGTTTAGAAACTGATTTCAGACTCCCAAGCTGTTACCGACAAAGTGCTGATATAGCAGAAGGAAGGGCCATGGTCACAAAAGGTATCTTTTGTTTGCAAGAATTCAAAATCCCTTCTCATATTCCACTACTACTGTATTTCCTTCCTCCAGGCTTCACCTTGGATAGAGCTACATCCTTCTGGCCTTAGTATCATTATATATATTTTTCTCCTGTTTTTTTCTGGATTTGAACACAGTAGTTTGCATGAAATTCAGTAGCAGCGATCTGTGCTGTGGGAGCCTGCATGACTTTAGCCAGAGTGCTCCTGATGATCCCTCATTGCTTTGAAGTGCTGCTCTGCACTCCCAAACCCATCAGGTTGGCACACAGTGATGCTGCCATGCCACACAAGCACGATAGACCAGATGAGCATAGAACGAGGATCTGATAAAAGGAGAAGGTGGACAGAGCTGTTTCTGGGCTCCCCTTGCAGCACAGTGCTCTGGATAGATTCAGTCTGCTCCAGACCTGGCCAGTGTCTGAGCTTGGCTCCATGACATTTATCATGTCCAAATTCACCTGATGGTGTTGTATGCCTGATTTAAGACTACTCTGGGATAGGAGAAGGGCCTCGTGGCTCCCAAAAGATACATTCCAAAATGAGAAAGCACCTTCAAACTCTCATCACAAACCACTGCAAAGGGGAGAAGGGTTTTAATAGGGAGAGAGGGCAGGAGAAGCTGACAATGCCAAGAAGGATAAAGGGTCCTACATAGCAGATTTAGGAAAAGATGATCAAAGAAATATTTAGACTTTATTTTTACCTGTATACTACTAAAAACACAGCTGAAATGCCACCAGGGTATACTCAGCATCAGGTGCAAAGGGTTCTAACCCCCTCTGAAGGAAGCTGAGGAACTTGGTGTAGCCACATCGAGTTTCCTGATGCCCAGCATCAGAAAGGAGTCCAGATCCACAGGCTGGGGAGGCACTCTGAGTCTCCTCACAAGACTGCTCCACCTTGCAGATGTAAATGAGATGCCCCAGACTGGCTAAAGGGGAAGTGTGCACTTCCCACAGAGGAAAGCAGCCCAGCAGAGAAGGGAGTTTGGGCTCCCAAGGGGATGTGGAGTGAGGATCCCTCTTGCACTCATCTTCGGGCTCGATGGGTGTTGGGCTCTTTCTCACAGTGAAACTTTTTAATAGGAGCCATCAAAACTGTTGCACAGCATCCTGTGTTTTTTCTCAGCAAATACACACCTGGGAATGGGTTAGGTGAGCTCTGAGGAAGGCAAGTACTAAATTGTTCAGAACACAAAAACAAAGCTGTTTCTGAGCATGGTGATTTCTTCTGAGGGTGGGAAAAGAAAGGTGGATTTTAGCTAAGTGGGAGAGAAGAGAATGGGAATTTCTGGGTTCACAACCTAAACAAAAGTTCCTGAATTCTGCCAAACAAACTGTTCAAACACCCAACTCTTTACTTAGGCCAAACAAATAATGAGTACAGCTCATCAGCTATATTTGCAGTCCGGGAATAGTTTGTGCATGTGTTGTGGTGGGAGGGAGAGTGTCATGCAGAGACTTGCAGACTTACCTGTGCTTGGCATACACACTTCCCTTCATTCCTCCAGTTTGACATAAGATTAATGACACAGACTGGAAGCATCTCATTTTTTGATGATGTGGAACTTCTCAGCTCTGCATCCCACCCTCTGCTGGGGGCTAGTTCAAGCAAGGACTGCTGGGGGGAGCATATGTGCTCAAACCCATCAGCTGCCCTTGGCATACTGGCTGGTCCCAGTAAGTGCATGCAGCTGGCAGGAGCCTAGCAGAAGAGGAGGAAGAACGGATGGGAAATACGTGACACGTATCTTGGGTGGCAGAACACCTTGTTGCATCCCCAACTTGAGGGCAACCAGTGAGAAGGGGACTGAATCAGAGGGCTTTCTTCTGATGTGCTCAAAGCAGGAACAAACCATACAAGCATCACTCCATTCTGTCCCCTCTCCTGAAATCCAGCCCATGGTGCCCTTCACAGGGCTCTCTGGAAGCCCCTTTTCCCAGGTGGGCTGGAAGCACTCCCTCAGCCCAGCGTTGTCTCCAGCCCACTGCCCATTTAAGTTTGCTAAGCATCCCACTGCTTCCTGCATGTCTGATATCTTCCTCTGCCAGGCTGCCTCTGGCCTCTTCTCCCTGTTTAAATACAGGCAAGATGTTTTTCTGGAAGTTGTTTTGTAACAGTTTCTTAAGATATTTCCTGTTTGGTTGGGTTTTTTTTCTTTTTTCCTTTTTACCACAAATTGGGTTTTAATGCCTATGTATTCAAAGCAAGAACCTGTCCAGCACACAGGCCAAAGGGCATCTGTCTTGTTTTGCCATGTGCCAGAAACAGCAACTGGACTCTACCCACTGCCTGGTGGGTGGCAATATTCTTCACAGTTTCTACAGCAATCCCAATTTCTAGTTTTGTAGAATTCCCTCCAAGTCTGCTGTATAACACAGATGCTGCTGCAAATCACTCTGACACTGGTTTAACATCTTTAGTGCTAGAGTGATCCAGAGAGCAGAGGGTCTTGTTGGAAAATTTAACTGAGGCTTGACACAGAAAACACAAAGACCTTAATTCTAGATTTTCAAATTACCCTAGGGATTAAACACAGTAAAAGGAGATGTATAGTAACATCTGTAATTCTTTCTGTTGCACTCCTTCATTTGGAGTCCTCCTCCAGAAAATCTGTGCCCAAAACAACAAATATGGCCAAATCCATACTGTAGTTGAACATATAACAAACCAAAAACAGCAGCATAAATTTCTAACCAAGACTCATACAAAAAACCCAGTTCTACCCCAAAGATGGACAGACAGAATTCCTTTAGCCTTTCCTTGAGCCACAGGAACAGGCTGGTGCTCTGTGGCTTTGTCCTCATTGGAATATGGGGCCACTGCCTTCTCAGATGGTGGGGAGGACAGGCTTTACCATGTGCATAAATTAGAGAAGAAGCTGGAGGATGCACCTTCTGCAGTCCATGTGTCAGGCAGTACTGAATCCTACATTCACAAGGGGACAACTCTTTCACAATCATCACTCAGCTGTTGGGCCATGGAATATCACAAGCCAGCAACCACCCAACACACATTAATACAGATCAGGGCTGCCCATCTCTCCCAGCTCCCCTTCAGATCCAGGAAGCTGCTGCTGCTGCATTCTCCACGTGGACAAGCAAAGCAGAGTTTGCAATCTCCACTTTTGCTCGTGATCCTGAAAGCAGCTTGAAACTCTAGTGGTGGTGGTGGTTCAAGGTGTCTGTCTGCAGCACACAAGAATGCTTTGGATTCTTAACAAGTGACAAAGCTTCTGTTTAGACATGAGAAAAGGATGAGGGTGCATTGCAGGGCTGGAAAGGGATATTTCAGATACTCTTATGCCATCCTTTCCTATTGTTATCTGCCTTACAGGTGCTTAACTGCTGATGTAATTATTTTAAGCTCTTTGTTGTTCAAGTCTATGTTTTTTAACTTGTGCTGTGTATTTGGCTCCCAGGTTTCCCCTATCTCATGGCAAATCCATCAATAAGGAAAATTTGGAGACATGTGTAGGACAAGGACTTGAAACTGAACTCAGCCCCAGTTCATCAAACTACCTAAAGTGCTTGCATTGAAGTGGGGCCATAAATCAGAGTATAGTAAACTGCTTCTAGACTGATCCCTGTCCAATGTGTAACACTGTGCTTATGCACATTGATACATGGCGTTTAGAGCTTCAAAATTAACCAGAAAAAGTGGGGCACCTAAACTAGTGATCTTTTCTGAGCCGAAACAACTAAAACAAGAAATCCAAATCTCTGTTTTGTTGCTCTCTTAATAGTATAATTGTGGCCAGATGTATGGTGCCTATTTTTTCAAAGTAAACTGAATTTTAGAGGAAAAAAAAAAAACCTTTATTTCGCAATTTGCTGATGCAGTACCTCAAGCTGATGCCAGAGAAGATTTGGCTGAGATACAAATTTTCCAGTTCATGCATCTTATGGGTAAATTATCATATTTATGCTTTTATCCTTAGTTCAGTACTAGAAACTTTTCTACTGGGTCACTATAAAACTTTATAGCATGTCTGAGCAGTGATTACCTGATGCACGGTGCATCCTGCCATTCGAGCACTGCATTGCACATGTGTGTAGGTCCAGCTTGGTACCATGGTACTGGACACAAAACTCTGTCCCACCCAGGCCCTCCACCTGGAAACCTCAAAGGTCCCAGCAGTGGCAGACAGGTAGTAGGAACCTGGCTCAAGAGGGGTGAATTCACTACAAAAGGAGTAAAAACACTCCCTGACATTACACAGGTGCAAAAATGTGCACCTGAGCAGGCCAAACCAGGGAGGGGATGGAAGCCTGACTAGCCTTGAGCTGCAGTGAAGCTCTAATCCCAGCTGCCCCTGTGGCAGGTGACAACTGAGGCAGAGACTGGGGTATTTTGTGTGCCTGTCAGTCATGTGCCATCGCCACAAGAGCAGATGGGGCAGGCACGGCACGCAGGGACCTGCCTGTGCGACGAGTAAATACACAGAGCTCATTCAAGGCTCTTTCCTTGAATACGCTCACTGGTTCACCCTCAGCCCAGTCCCACGTGTGGACAGTCGGCAAATTTGGCCTCAGGCCCAGCCTTGAGGCTGCTCTTAAAATTCAGCGTGGATGCAGTGATGGTGTCAGCTTTGGCACTGCGGGCCCAGGAGCCCGGCTCCTGCACGGCTCCCACGTGCAGATCCACCACAGCAGGCGTTCTCCCCAGGTAACTGCTGCTTGCTCCTCAGAGGGCTGCAATTGCAGGGCAGAAGGAACTAAACTCCTCTCGACAAAGCAAGCTGCGTGGAAGCAACGTGTTAGCTTACCCCAAACTGTGAATCACTTCTGAAAAGGCAGACCTCTTCCTGGTGTGTTTATACATATAGAGAATCTGCATAAACATGCCACATGTCTAAGCACATGGGCTCAGCCATATGCACCCATGAATACACACACGCTTCCTTCCGTGTGCGTGCGTGTGCGTATGTATCCCTCTGCCAGCACCAGATTTCTGGCAGGAGCTCCTTCTGCCCTTGCCCCACAAACAGCAGGCACTAATTCTCCCATCTGCAGGCTTCACCCTTTTCCTTGCCTTGCTTTCTTGCCTGCCAGCAGACATGCCCTCTCTTTACCTAGTCAGTCTTGCAGTCTCCCCACCACTTCCTAAACTGGTGCTTTTTATCGAGCAAATTCTCTGTTGAAGCATGGTGCCATCAGGGGAAGGGCTGCAGGGGCCAAATGCTGCAGGGATTAAGACAGCATGATGTGACAAAGCCTGCCCACAGCCCACCTGTGACTGGCACTCCATAGGCACAGCTGGGCACACCTGAAAACCTCCAGAACCAGAGCAATGACATACAACTTGTCCCTTCCTGGGCTTATGGTGAATTGTATTGCATGCTGAGGATAAAAGCACAACAGCAAGAGATCACAAACAGAGTTTAAAATATGCTGATTTCTATTTTTCTTTTGTTTTCTAAATTTGTCTACAGGTTATTGTAATTCTGTGTAGCACAGTAATGCTTTGGCTCGAAGCCAAAGGCAGTAGAATTTTGAGGCAGCTGACTGCAAGGTTAGAAATTGGGTTAATACATTTTTAAAAACAGCTTTAATATTAGGTGGTCATCTGCTTTCCCTATTAGATCAGTCTTTTTAATCTTTAGCTATGCTATTTAGCTGCATGCTATTCATGAGATTTCACAGTTATTTGAAAACCAGACTTTGTCCCAGCACTTCTATCTTACGTGTTTCAAGAGACAGCTTCAAACCTAGCCTCATCCACTGAAAATATTAAACCTTCATAGAGAACTGCCTTAGGTTTGATAAAGCAGAAATGTAATTATACTTTCTTTTCCTGACTCTTTATAGAAGTTTTTTAAATGCATACAAATGTTAAATTCAGTCTGTGGTGAAGCTGGTGAGGATGTTTGTTCTGAATCATTGTTCACTTTTTACCACTTTCAAATAAGAATGACAAATTTGAGACCAAGTTCTATAATATTTGTTTTGACAGCACTGCTGAATTAAAAGGACCATCCTGATATCTCTTCAAATCACCTTTGTATAATTTTGTCAGACATGCTTACCATGTCTCTTTCTAGCACCATCTCCTTAAGAAAAACAATCAGAGTCAAAGGAGGGTAAAAAGAAAACAGGGTGCGTAGATGAGGAAAACTTCAATTTTTTTTCTTACAACAAAAACAGTTCCAAAGCTGGCCAGTATGTCTCTCTCACATGTTTTATCCTCTCCCCAAATCCTTCCTAGGTTGTGTCATTTTAAAAACCTGCAAGCTGGGACATCAAAGAGAGTCCAAGCATAAGAGGAAAGCAAGCATGGAGGCACTGTAAAGAATTAATACACAAAGACCTGTGGGATTAGTGCCTGGAGATTTAGGTCTGTTCACAGCTACAGTGGAGACTGTGCACGCAGGGCATGAGAAAAGATTTCCCTTGAATATCAGAGTTTCCTGGTCAAGGGGTTTTTCACTCAGCCTTGCAGGATGGGAAGGCAAAGTCAGCACAGGCAGATCTACACTGAAACAACAGCTGAGTTACTGCCTCAAGACCAGATCCCTTCCTCCCAGTCAAGGCTGTCACAAAGGCAGGTTTGGTTTTGTTGGGGCAGTTTGTTTTGGTTTTGGAAGGATATGCTTTGTCCTTGAGATTTTTTTCTTGTTGGACAACCAACATTTGGGGCGATGCCATAGATTCCATCAATGCGGGAGCCTGCTGCGCCTTTTCTTTCTAGACTGAGCCCCCAGCCTGCGAGACCAGCATGGTGTCTCTTGATCCTTCCAAATGAAATTAGGAAAATGGGCTGGCTGACTTGCATCTGCCCTACGCTGCACGAAACGGCATTGCAGAGAGGGAGCATTTGCTAGGAGAAGTAATAAATGTAATTTCCTCCACGAATTAGCTGTGCCACACTGGCTCCAAAGGGGTCGAAGGGAGAACAAGAAAAGAGCCACTGTCTGGTAAAATACCAGCCCCTGACTTATCAAAGGAAATGGGATATCAGGTCATACTTCAAAACCTAATGACAGCCATTCAGGGGATTGGATCAGACCCATTTCCTTCGCTCAATTTTTACGGGGCACTGGGTACCTTAGAGTGAGCACGGAGCCCTCTGTGCCTTTGAGGCGAAGGTGAGTGAAGGATAGACCAAAGGGATGGAGGGGAGGGCAAAGCAGAGCACTGGGTTGTAACCAACTGGCTCTGTTGGTGCCTAAAGTGACCTTGTGTAGAAGCAGGAAGAATTTCAGGTCGGCAGAATGTAATTACTCTGATTGGAAAGTTGCCAAGATTCTGGCATTAACATCCCTATGCCTCTAAAAAATGCCACAGGGCCAGAACTATAGATTTCTCCATGGCTAAAAAACAGCACTGGAGAGGTAGAGGGGCCTGTAAGCTTTGTGAGCAGCTTGTATTATTATATAGTGGGGGTTGGAGAGCAGTTAGATCTTCCAAATCTCTCTTTTAGTTTAAAAAGCACGGCTAAACTAAAGTAAAATGGTGCATATTCCCTTCCCCTCATCCCCAACCCCCCCCCATTCCCCACCCTTTCCTCTCTTTGGGGAATGGAAGAAGAAATTCCCATAGAACTGTAGCAAATACAGCCTGGTAAAATAGCACACACAGATTATGTATCTTCCCCTCTTCCCCCACTGTCATTGCTTTTTGCAAATCAATCTCACTCGGGACAAAGTCTATAGCAGACAGAACAACACTCAATTCTCAACACCAGATGAAGACTGAAGAGCTACAGTGCTCCCAACAAGACAAAGGTGAGGTTCTTTTTCCTAAGCACCTCCTTCTACTTTGTGGCCATTCAGGGGAAGCCAAACTGAGTGCCCTATGCTTGGCCAAAGTTTAACAGGACTTCCTGTAGCACAAGAGGCAATAACACTCTTTCAGAGTATTGAGTCCTGCTGAGTTTCACTGCCAACAGAAACACTTTGTACAACCAGGTGTGGAGGTTTCCTATACAGGTCTTCAAAATCCAGGGACCCACATCTGGTGCCAGAGGAGAGGAAGGGACACGCTAGCACAGCAGCTGTACTGGATTATAGTCATAATTCTCAGAAATGTACAGAAACACTTTCCAGCATGCGTACACTTGCGTTTCAGGATTAGTCTTGAAAAGGCAGAATCGAATTCTTCCCTTTCCTGGCACTCTCTCCTTGACCCACAGGGGATCAATCAGCTTGTGAGCTACAGATGAAAATTTGCACACAATAAAGATTCTTTTCAGATACAGCATTTCATAGGGGCTCATTAGAGGAAAAAATGGCACTGCTTTAGACAAGGAGTGGCATTAACTCTTGTCCGTGCAAAAGGCAAAGGATATCAGTGACACAGAAAACAGACATGAAGTTCTGAGAACAGGGACCCAACAGACAAGCCTGAGTGACTTTGTGAGCCCCAGGGCATGGCTGCACACTGCATGTGCAGCCATGCCACGTGACAAAGTTGTGGCTGTGCCGTATGACTTCACTTTTTGATCAGAGCTCTGTCTTTATGTGGCAGTTGTACAGAAGAGCTTGAAAAAGCAACATGAAATGGTCACTGTCACAACTCTCATATCTTTCTTTTCAAATGTTATTTTAAAGCCTAGACTCTGAAAGAAGACAATGACAAAATACTTGTCTTTTCAAAGTTAGCTTCTGTCCTTCTTTGCTGTAGAAGAAAGTCTAAAAAATGCTAAAGGCCCAAAACAGAAACAGCAGAACCTGTCAAAATTTCTTGGTCTCATGCTCTCCAGCTGGCAAGATTGTTTGAAAGCCCTGGGGGCTTCTTCCTCAGGAGTTTGCCTGACCTGCAACATCTAAACAAACATGCAGGAACACATCCTTCATTGCTTTCCTACAATTTTTGCTCCTATAATTATTCATATTTTATGAAAGCTAACAAGAGAGATGAATAGTCTAACTCTCCATGAAGGCTGTCTTTTTCCCAGGGGAAAAATCTGTAAGTTTCCACAGTGTTGTTGCTCTTGTTTATACCTAAGAGTCTAATAAAAGTTAACCACTCCTGCACAGATTTTTCTGGTGGAAGTGCATTTGCTACTTTTTATAACAAGGAAAAACAGAAGCAGGCTGCCAAAGAAACTCACATGACTGACTGCAAGTGAATCACTCAGTGCTATTTCTTGTATACACATAAAGTTTTTCAGTCTCAGCATGGCCAATCCTCAGAGAAGGATCTCCACTTTACTTTGTTTTGACTCACTACAATTGCATTTTTTCTGGTGCATCAGCCCAAATTGAAGCCCAAACTGTTCTGCATGCCAGAGAGAATAGTTCTACTGGACAGATTAAAAAAGGACCAAAAAATGCAGTCATGAGATGTCTCAGATTATGCAAGGTGATGCCCTGATGTAATACAGAAAACACCCCAAGAAGAGGGTAAGGGAAAAAAAAAAATGCTGGAGAAACTGACCACAAGCTTGTATTTTAGGCAGGGAAGGGAAGCTCAGCTGGTGCCATTCCAGTACAGACCAACTTTGTTCCACAGTTGAAAATGTGTTGTGATTGAAATAAAGCTGTCCATACAAGCACTGCCTGCCTCAGAGGTACTCTGTAAATCCAGGCCCTGCTGGGATTGTGTGCTAGCAATTTTTTGATAATGCTCAAGAAATATATCTGCACCCTGAACCACTGCAGGTACTGCTTTTATAAATAAAAATTTTCAAAGACTTAACTATATATTAATCAAGGTGCAATACTGAATAGATACATTGCCCCCAGATAGCAGCCCTTAAAGTATTCCTCAGTTCCTGAAGCAAGAGCAGCAAGAAATCACCAACAACTTGCTAGGTGCTCACTGTAAGGTCACTGGATTGCAATATGATAGTCCCAGTGGAACATTAGAAAAGAGTATTTTCTTTTTTAGAATGACAACAGTGTAATTTTCTGGCCTCCCCATGCATGATTGGAGGTCTCGCATTTCTGGATGATCTGGATTAGTGTAACTTTAATCTGTTGCAGCATTCATTCCATCACCAGCTCTGGCAGCAATCCAGGCAGAGGACAGAAAACCTCCAACAGACTTTCTTTGGGAGCCTTCTTTTCCCTATCCACTTCACAGACATGGTGGCAGATCTTTTTCTGACTCAGAAATAAGCCTGCCTTATATTCCTGTTGGCTCTGGAGCCTGAGGTAGCCACACAGCCATCTGCCACAGATATCATTCTTCTTATTTTATCATACCAGTATGTGACTCAAAGGCCACAGAGAAGGCAAGTATCAGAACCAGGAAGACATACTAAGTTTTTTACACCTTCAAAGATTAACAGCGTTAAGCAGATGGTAACTTATCATGAACTACTTTATTTGGTTCTGGTTTGCATCAGTTTTAAGAAAAAGGTGTTGATTGCATGAAGAGTCCTTTGTGATATATTATACTGTAAAAAGAGGAGAAGAGAAAACAATCATCAATACCCAGTTAAAAATAGACTACCCAGAAAAATAGACTTTCTTTAGTCAACCCAGTAAGTGAGAGCAGAAAATGGAGCCCCACTGAACAAAACCTAGAATTGTGGCACCTGTCATGTGTGGTGGCAGATTAAATTGTGTCAGTTATGGAACAATCCCCCCATCTCTTCCTGCAGCCAGCCACCATGTCTCCCTGGAGTGGGAAGCAGCATCCTCATTGCAGGATCAGCTGGTAAAGTGGCATAGCAGCTCTTCTACCACCATCACGTATCAAAGTCAAGTTCACAATGTGGTTTTTTGCCATCTGCTAATTATCAAGAGGTAAGATGCTTCTCACCACCAGATCCTCTTTCCTACTTAACAGAGCTGTTCAGGCTGGTTCAAGAAGAGTAGTTCTTCTCTAAGAGTGTGAGCATTGATATGTCTCTCTACTCAGATCTTTCCCAGCTAACACCACTGCAAAGCAACAATTTTGGGAAGGGACAGAATAGCTGAGGATCCTAATCAGTTCAGACATTTCAGCTTAACCTGTTGCCTGTACATGACCTGCATCATCCCCACTTTGCAGCTCTTAGCACTTCTCTAAAGCTTCAGAGCACTGGCAGACTTATGAAGTGTCCTGCCTTACCATGACCTGACCAAGACTCTTATGAAGTGTCCTGCCTTACCATGACCAAGACTCAGGATGCATAGCAGTGGAATGCTTTGTGGGGACCCAAAAACTAACACGAGTCCATGGCTGCAAATCTTCCTGGCTCTTATTAAAGATTATCCTCCACAAGTATCCAGTCCTCTCTCAGAATCACCCACAACATCACACACAAAACACAATCAGTTTCACTCTAGAGTTGGGCCTGCTATGAACAAGCCCCTTTAAAGATGAATTTAAAGTGTGCCATCTGTAAATAAAGCAACCTGCACTTGTGAAGCCAGACATCTTCACTAAGAAGAAAGGCTCTCAAGTCAAAGGCAATAAAATAACTCAGTAGGACTGTTGCAGAGTTTAAATTCCCTCTTTGAAGTGGCACACAGTACTGTTGTTATGTGTGCTAATGAATAGCTCAGCATTCTCAGACTAGTTAGTTAAGCACTACAAGGAATTAGAAATGCTTTGTGCCAGCCACTCTTTTCTATGAAGCCACTGGCAATACTTTTGTAGCAGTTTGTCTCTGAAGCCTTAAAAGTGGCATTGATGAGGCTTCCCATAGAAAGAAGGAAGGAAGAAACTGAAAGCAGGTGCACTGGATAAATAATAAAAACCCTGCAATTTATTTCCAAAAGGTCCCAAGACACAGTTTCAGCAGCAGCAAACACAGGTGTTCAGCAGCACTCTGAACAAGCACATGCAAAAACGGATGAGACAGAGACGTAGAAATGTGAGTTCCCTATTCCCCAATCCCTCTTACTACTTTTGGTTATGTTCATTTGAAAAAAGACTAAGGCCAGAGAAAGCAGTTAGGTATACTGTAATCAATAACAAATCAACTGCTTTTGAACAGGAAACTCTGCACCTCTCTGCTGTCTGAAAAAATAGTGCATGGGACATCTTTCAGTGGAGATGCACAATATTATTATGTGGACCAAAGCCAGGATAACAGGAGAGAGAAAATAATTGTGATAATCTATTAGCAGCAGTTCAGTGGCTTCTAAGCTTAGCCTCACTTTTGCCAGGAGGAAAGGTCCTGGATACTACTTCACTGAACATAACTGCCTTAAGCAATATAGCCTCATTTATTTGAGCACCTGTTTCATCTGCTAAAGAGAAGTGGTTTTGGTCTTGTATAGGCTTGAAGTTACAGCAGCCTTGAGAAAACTTTCAAGGAAACTTATGGAGAGGGATACTCTTAAAAACATTAAAGCCCCTCTGCTTTTATTTCTACACTCTACGTGCACTTTTATTTGTCCCCTAAATAAACCCTCACTCTCCATTCCTGTACTTAAAAGGTTGGTGCAGAAGTTCTGGTACCACTGTGAATCATTGTAACTAGTGTGACAGCCTCAATCTACACACGGTCCTTGGGAATTCCGTGGCAGAAGCAGTCCTGCTCAACCTCCCTCAGAAGGAAGCAAGCTCAGCAGCATTACCCTCTGCCAGCAGTCAAGTAACTCAGCTCCACCAGGTAACAAATGCAGCTGTCTTTTGCAAAGATTAATGGGATGGGGAGAGATGGACACAGTCCAGACTCCATCTCTTCTCCTGGAAAACCACCCTGCCCCACATGCAGATACCCATAACCCAGCTAAAGAAGTCCCCTTTAGGAACAAGGGACACCTCCCCAGTCTCTGCTGCATGACAGAGCTCTGCCCATTACCAGCAGCCTGTGCTGTCACCATCTCCCAAGTGGCCTGTGCAGACCCAAGTCCTACAGCAGTGTGCCTCTGTTACCCATGGCAGAGAATCACTAACCCTGCAACAATACCGCACCTTAAAGTCTGCCCACTGCCCTGCAACCAGTTAACGCCAGGCAGGTCCCTGGCTACCAGCAAAGAGAGAAGCATTTACACACAGTGCTCTTTGGGAGAAACAAAACCCAAAACCAACTCCCCTCCACCCCCCAGACACTTGTTTTTACTTACACTCTGATCAGTTCCAAGAAGTCTGTTTTTCACCCAGCATGCTGCTGTCAGGATACACACAGTCTCGCAGTTGACTCCCATTTGTCATGATTATTGTTTCCACCAAGAGAGATCCTGCCTTAGGAATACACATTATCTTTACATATCCAAACTCTCAGCAGCCTAAGGTACACTAAATTAAATAGCTCACTATCACCAAGAGATGAAAGTCCTTCCTCCTTTTCTCACCTCTTCCCTCCCTACACCTACCTTGTCAGATAATATTGCCCACTGGTGTCTTCCACAAGCCAGAAGAAACAAATGCCAGCTCAGATGCACGTGAAATTTCTGCCTCAGGCTTTTCTCTCTCCCTGCAGGGCTTCTGGGCAAGACCCAACTTAATCAGGGGTCACCTGTTCCACAGAATGGCTAAAAGCTCCATCTTTCTTCACAAACATCACTCTTTTTCTCTAACACAGGACATGGTTCAGCCATTCTCTTTCCAGAAAATAAATAGAACATGTTAATAAGTGTCCTGCAGGCATCTACTAGGATAGCCTGTAGTGTTGCAGTGGTGCTAAATTAGGACAGCCATAGATGGTCTCTGAAAAATACAGGGAACATGTTTTTATTCCCCTCACAGTAACTACTACTGTGACTAGTTTTCACTAACAATTGCAGAAGTCAAATGAAAGAAGATGGCTGTTATATGAATTAGCATTTGAACTCTCATGTGTCTAATAAGTTTCAGCATCAGAAGAAATTTTTCCTCTAGCCACAGCCTCCCCTAATTTTCCTTTCATACAGATTCTCTAGTATCTCAAATTTTGAGCACAGACCATGGGTGTTGTCTATAGAGTCACTCCCCATCACCTATTTTCAGGAAACTTAGAGGAAGTCAGTAACTTTAAATGTATGTGTCAAATAAAATCATGCTTGGCAAATAAATTCAGAAATCATAGAGGAAAAAACACAGACACAGGGAAAAAAAGGATATAACAAATGTGCACAAGCTCAGATGCCCAGGCATTGTTTCCTTAGAAACCAGGCTAAGGACAGGAAAATCCTATAACCAACAACAATGTCTGCAGCAGGGCCTCAAGACTTAATAGTAAAGCCTTGTCCTTTAGAGTATGAGCTCAAAGCCAAAACTCCTGCCTCTCCTCCAGGTTATACACCTGCAACACACAGACAGGAGTAGATAGTGATTGCCTTTTAAGGGTCAGACACTCAAATTTTTAGTGACAAGTAATACCGCTGAGAATGTGATAAATACCATCATTGCAGAGAGCTGGCAGGAGGCTGCTGCATTATCAGACTAAACAGAAAGGTTTATCAGGGAAAATATCTGCATTTACTCTTCTATGGAATCAAGTCTGAATTTCAAAAATCTCCATCAAGATCTTAAATGAAGGAAGAGATTTCACAAAGTAAAGGGGTTTGATGGAAACTTGTCTGCTGTGTCTTCCAGTCCACCTGGGGGATAAATGGAGAACAGCCCAGCCTCAGCACCCACATGTGCAAGGCTATTTTTTGAGAAAAGTTCTTCAATCCAAATCCTTTGCCAAAAGTCACAGTAAATGGCACCAAAAGGATTTTTCGAGTGAGTGTTACATGGCTTATTTCAGATAGGGATAGTTAATAATAGAAACTAAGTATCCTATAGATTTCAAACAGTGAAAATCTGTACTACAGGTCTTGTGCAGCATAGGAAACCAGTGTCATAAGATGCATAACTCCAGTAACACTGCTCTAGAGTATTCCAGAGAAGACTTCTTCCTGCAAGGTCTCTGGAGTAGCTTAGATGTAGACTTGTATGTGGCTGTCTCAATGTGCAAAGCAGCAGAATTCGGTTGAAGAACTCCAAAACACATAGAAGCGGGAAGTAATTTTTTTCAGACTAGGTATTAGTGCAAAGGTGATGCTGGTCCAAGGGAGATGAGGATTTTCCTGCTTTGTGGTAGGAGTGGGGAAGATTGTCTCAGAAAACAGAAAAAGGAAAGTATTTCTGACTACACTGGTCAGTTAAAGGTCTTGATCATAAGAGGAGTGAATGTTCATTCCTAGCACTCTGGGTGCAGTCTCTGACTCTGGCTAAAATCTTAATCCGTGTGGTGAAGAGCGTGTGTATCTCCAGAAATCTTAACAGTAGCTGGAAGAAATTGGTTCCTCCCTTACTATTTCTTTAACTCAAGAGAAGGTGCCTGGTTGTCCGACAGTGCAATCTTTGAGCCAGTGGAAACAGAAAAAAAACATGAAACCTGTTCACAAGCTGATTATTATGCAGATCAGCAATCGTTATCCTTTCTCTCATTACCTCAAATGCTTTCTGCCATCTGTTGGTAACAAACCTGCATCTGGCAGATTACCAGAGGAGCCCTAATCAATGGGTAATTGGGGTAGAGGATTGTGTGGACAATCCTGGCAATGAAAGCACAGAAAAACTTACAGTGGGAGAAGAAAGTTTGCCTGTCACAAGTGTGAGATCCTACACCCAGCATTTCTCTACCATTCTGACATATGTCCTTCTAGGTGGGAAGTGTGTGGAGGGGTAAGACAGGGATTTGTCATAGGCAATGGGATGAATTATACCAGCCTCTGTAACAATACCTCAAAGCAAAAGGTTAATTTCTGACAGATTATGCCAGCAAGTGCTGCCAGGAGAGGCACTAGCAGAGCAAGCACAAACATACATGAGTTTGCATTTCCACAGTTGCCTTTTAGAACCATCTGTTAATGAGACACAGAGGATGCTATGGACTCATTCAAGTAATGGCTCCTAATCTAGTCTCTTAGTGCCTTCTGATAAGAAATGCTCAAAATATGTCCACTGCAGGTTTTCCTTCTCCAGCCATGCATTCAGGGTTCTGCTCCACTCCTCATAGTCCCAAGTCTTGATTGCAGCAGCTCAGATCTAATATTCACATTATTCCACTGGCTTCCAAAGGAAACAAAGCTTCTAAAATAATACTTCTGGTGCTAAACTCCCAACAGAGACACACTGACAGATTTCAACTAAAATTTCAGAATTAGGCAGAGTTACCAGATTCCTACAATTTTTTTGAGGGAAGTGGCATCTGAGTGGAACAGAGAAACCTAGCCAGAATCACCAGCAAGGGAAAAAAAAAGGGAGTTTGCTGCTCTGCATTCCCATTGTCAGCTGGCTGGTCTGTCAGCAAATGCTTTGAGCTACTCTGCACATGTGGAG
Organism: Eopsaltria australis; assembly: GCA_034509425.1. Lineage (NCBI taxonomy): Eukaryota > Metazoa > Chordata > Aves > Passeriformes > Petroicidae > Eopsaltria > Eopsaltria australis. The sequence goes on from JAVTVJ010000241.1 coordinate 4,677,453, forward strand.
CTGTGAAGTAACTACCTCTGCTGATGTCCTTCTCTACCATGAGCACCTAGGAAGTAAGATGAAACTTTAAGTGGCCATTGTAAAGATTTTCATAAGAATCAGATTTTATTGATTCACCTTTCGAAGAATGGATCAAAACAAAACCAGTACCATACTATTTGAAAGTTCCACCCTTCTGCCACTCTACAGATCCAGAGAAAACCATCAACCAGAAAAATGTTCAGGGCATTTGACTCTCTCTCTCTAACCACATTGTAATGGTGCTTGAAATGTCAAGATATCTGAGTTTAATAATGACACAATCAATGAACATGGCTAAGTAATCTCTCAGAACTAGATCTAAGGGTGTGAAAAAGGTAGTACTTTTTTCTTCCTCAGTGCCTTGCAGGCCAGTGCTGTGCAAAGCCTGTTTGCACTGTCCCTGGCAGCTGGGAAGGTACATACCCTGCCCAGACACCACCTCTGGAGGGTTGCATTCATTGGCGCATGGAAGAAATAAGGAATTCTTGTAGTAAGAAAGTGGCCCAAAGAAAAGCAGGAAGTAGAAATCCCTATAAATATCCAAGCACTGCCAATGCCCACGCATGCTGGGCTGGGTTCCAAAGTAACTCTTTTGGGGTGATAAGAATCCATATTAGGCACCTGAACATGGAAGAGGAACACCAACACCCAAACTAAGATGTTAGTGAGACTGTGACCAAAAACCAACACCCTCAAGTGATCTAACATCCAGGCTGGGGTGACTAAAATGTGAGAATGTGAATTTTTACTATTCAAAGGGACTAAAAGGAGACACAGGAATGCAAGTGAAAGTTGGTTTTAGAAGCATGTTCCCAAGAGATACAGATCTTATTTCCTTCCTGCTATTAAAGGAAAGGGGACTTTGATACGTACTGGACTACATAAGGGCATAGAGCAACACCCCCATTTATTCAAATCCAACAACTTTGCTTTTTTTTAATTAAATGTTTCAGGGACATTACTGCAATCTCCATCTTACAGCTGCAGACTGTGACATGTTGCATTTAGGTCCCCACTCAGAAGGCATCTGAACACAATAACTTCTCATAGGATACCAACTCGGACTGCTACCAAAACCCAAGGGTTTTGTATAGCTTGTAGCCCAAATTAGCTAACTTAGAACTTTCAGAGAGGGAACAGAAATAAAGCTGGTTGAGAGAGATTTGCCACACTGCTTTTTGGGGAGTTGTTTTTGTTTTGAAATAGAGATACTGTGTGACACACCTTGAAACGGGGAAGAACAACTCAGTCACTCCTCTGTGAGAGCAGATACCTGTTTGTTAATGGGAGGAATAATTTCTCCAGCCATCTTGAGCCTCCCATACTCACTAATAGTATATGTCAGAAAGATGGAGGCACAGTGAAAAGCCAAATCCTCTTCACACATCATTTGTGGCACTGAAAAAGCAGTGAAAAAATTACCAAAAAATCCAGACTCAGTTCTTCAACATGACTATGCTATTGTGGGCAATCTCTGTAGATTTAAACATCGAGCTTTGCTAAAACTGCATTCCTATTGCTTTGCTACTGAGACAGCACAGCTATGCTGGACATGAGAGAGGTGGCATTAGTTCAGACATGACACTGAATTGTCCTGCTGATGCCTCAGGAGTGACTCAGCTGTGCAAGCATCTGCGAGCATTTTAAAGATCACATACACAGTGTTGTTTAGGAAATAAAAGCACCTAAAAGCCAGGTATGATACTCAGCAGCCTCTAGGAGAGCTGTTTATATACCAATACCAGTGGCCCTCTTGAATCCAAAGTATGCTCTGTGCTACTCTCTAACTCCTCATTCCACTAATATGGGAGCCTTGTAGATCATCCTGTGTGTCTGCTGCAAATGATAAAATCTGAAACACCTTTTCCTTCATGAACTTGTGATGCTCCTGTCTACGACTCAGAGAAAAGTAGTACACTCTTTAGGAAAGAGAGACTGGCCAAAAGCAAGAATTTTCACAGCCTGTACTAATTCTGCTGTATTGAAATTAAGACTGCAATACATTCATCAACTACCCTTGCACAGCTTTAGTCTGTATCCCATGTTTCATCCTTCTGAAGTCTAAAATCCAATGGGCCTCTTGTTACCTTCTTCATATAATTATCTTCCTTTCTTCCTTGGTTTTCAAGTTTAGTGGCAGGGATCTTCACTACTTCCCACATATCAGCCCTCCCTCTATGTCAGAATCAAATAGTTCTTTGCTAAATCAGCGAGCAAAGGAGGTGAAAGAATTAAGTGAGAGACAAAGGTGGCTGCTAAGATGGTGTCAGTCCCAGTGATAGAAGAATCAATAAAAAATATTTTTTAGGCATCACTCTTGACTCAGGGTCTCAAACGATGGTAGTTAGCTCCACAAGTGTCCTAACTTCTGAAGAACAGGACAAGAAGAGAGCACTTTGAACTTCTGCCCAAGGCCCTACCTACAGATCTTTGATGACCTACAGAGAGCACTTAGCCTTGCTCTGACCTACAACATGCAGATGTGCTGAAGGACTCAAAAATATCTGTTGTGTGCAGAAATTCTTTCGATTCCCTCATTTTAACATGAACTTCTCAAATTGTTGATTTCATTCAGAGCATAACCCAGGGCAGGACAAGATGCCTGGCAGGCAAATTATCCACACCTTCACCTTTGGTTCAGCTGCCACAGCATCAAGCAAGCAACTCACTGCAACTCCAAGCTGCGAGGACACCACTGAACCACTCAATTCCATGAAGCTACCACTTTCCAGGTAACCTCTCCTGTTCAAGGGCTGTTCAAGATCCTTCTGAAAACTCCCTTCTGTTTCTGTAACCATGCTGCAGAGAAAAACAGCTTTCAGGGAGAAAACTTTGATTCTACACCAGCAAAGAAACTACTGCCAGTCTAGTCTTGCTGCCTTCTGAACACTGCTACACATTGTTCTACTTCACAGTCTCCTAGGACTGACTGTATGTACCAATACTAGGTGCATCCAGGATCACAAGACATTTCTCAATCAACAGCCAACAACAAATTTAAGAAGATGCTACTTATAAAAAGAAAAGCCCATATTAATTTATTTGCACCCACTCAAGTTCACAGAAGATGACATTTCTGTTCCTTCTCCATTAGATGTTCCCTGTACTAATTTTTTTTTTGCTTTGGAAACCCTGCCACTGCAAGTCTTTGAAGCATATATTGAGGATTACTGTAAGCAACCCATCAGAAGAACACAGAAAGATGACATGATCCTAGTTGTTCCAATCTCATTAACTGGGAAAGCAAGGCAAGTGTTCAAAACAGACTGCAGAACATAGGTGCTTTTCTCCCAAAAAGACTGCTCAGCAGAATGTGCCACTGTAACACAAATGCAGGTGTCACTCTGAGACAGTCACGCTGTGACACACAGGCAAGTATTCAACCAAGAATTGGGGCATCTAGAAGCATAAGCCTCAAGCCTCTGTTTCCTCCTCACCCAACCACTGTTCAATTCTCTCAAACAACAGGAGCTGATCTGAGTCTACAGTCCTGTTATTAAGGATGGCAACATATTGTTCAGCTTCATGTGGAATACTTTATTTAGATCAATTATACTGTTATCTTGATAGCTACTATGAGAAAAATTGGACAGCAGAAATTTTGCTAGAACTGTGGTAATTAGTCAAAGACCAACAATTTTTTACTACCCATGCCTTACCAGAGAATAAGTGTCTTGTTCACATGGTGAAAAACATGCAGCAGCCATCAAACACAGCCAGGGCAGTTGCTAATAATTGTCATGTACAGTCTGTAGAAAAAAGTCCTCCAAAACTAATCCATCAGCTTTTGTGTGCCTCTTTGCCTGTGACATCCCTCAAAACCACACTGTGTACCTCACTGTTAATAAATGTGTGGAAATAAAAGATAATCTCTAGATAGGAACAACTTTCTTATGAACCCAGTTCCAGAGTAATAATTTGTTTACCAGAAAATCTATTCAGCATGTACACACAAAGAGATGAAAAAAGACTGTTGAATAACTGACTAATTGGAAAACACAGATGTCTGCTTAAGCAGAGTCCAGCAGCCTCTAAGTTCAGTCTGTGTTCTTAAGATCATACCCCATGCCAAGTGACCAGCACTTGGATTTAAATTGCATGAAGTAGGGAATATCTGGTTTTGGATACCAAACCAGTTGTTCAATCCTTTTCCTATTAGCCATCCCCTACAATGAACCATTCAGTATGGATCATGAAATGAGGGGTAGGCTATAGTTCAGCTTCTCTGGAACTCTTACACTGTAATAAAACCCTACCAAAACCTAGTATTCTCAGTTCAGATGAAGCAAACAAACCATGTGTTAAACAAACAAAAGGCTGTGTTTAATCCTTTTCTGAAGAAAACACAGCCCACAGCCAACACAGCAGGAATATACGAACTTCTGCAAAGCACGGAAATGCCAGAATTACTACCTGTCATGGATCAGGTACAGCCTATATGCCCATTTACAAAGCAAGGGTATTTATGTGGTGCTAGGAAGCATATGATGGAAATCTCTGTGCAGTGAGACAGCCTGGTACCGTACAGACACATCAGTTGTGTTTATTCCCACACCAACCAAGCTCTGCAGCTCAAGTGTTGAATTAAAACAGCTCTCCCATCACCACAGGGGCCTAGAAGCACTGCAGCGAGTCTGAACCCAATACAGACCTGCTGCAAGTTGGCAACTCCTCTACTAAGCTGCCCCACCACGACAAAGAGTGTGTGTAGGATCAGTTATAGATGTACTTGTAACCTTAAAGTGCTCCTGTAGCTTCCCTGTTCCTAAGCAACCAGTCCTACTCAAACAAGCTGCCTCCAACCTCTGGCCATGACAGAGAGGAAATGCCAGAGCCCCTTTTTCTCTCCATCCCAACAAGTTCAAACGAGTAGATCTAACAAGTTTATCTAATCCTTTTCCTCTCCTTTCACCTGAAAGCAGCTGCAGGCCAGGTTGCTTTGAAATTCATACCCTAAATAAGTAGCCTGATGCCTTTCCATGAGATCTGGGAGTGAAAAATCCAAACAGTGAGTTGAAGGGGAAGTATCACAAGTCTCCAAAATCACAGTGTTACCATGAAATGCAAATCCCAAAGGTTTCAGAAGGTGTAAAGTCAGGACTGGGTATAATCAGAGATAGCAGACAGTTTAGGAACCTATACATAATTCACAATGAATTTAAGGAATGCCTGTAATGTTCCTCTTTCAAACCCTAAGCTCTTCCATTTTAACTAAGTCTTTATTTCAAAGGAAATTAATATTTTTTTCTTTAGCACCTCAGCATGAGAAGTACAGATCTATCAATATCACAGTTACACTGGAGAAGCTTGCCTGAAGTCAGATACATGAAGTTTGGCCAAATTATTTTTCAGAAACCACCATTCCCTTTCCCTTCTAGTGCATCACTTCCTTCATGTACAAAACCAACAGAAGACCTTGGACAGCCCCTCTCTGCTTTGCAGATGCCATAAGATTCTCTCATAAACACTACACATACCACAGAGAATCACATAATACTCCATCTATTCTGGAGAAAAATACTTAATCCATCTCAACAGTAACAATTCAAAATTCAAAAATACCATAAGTCTTGCACATTTCAAACCTCAAATTTCAGCTCAGCACACTTACTGCAAGGAAGAAGTCTAGTTTTATTCTATCTTCCCACAGCAGGGTTATTGGATGAAGTGAGGCAAGGAACAACAGACTCCCCATGAAATCCAACTAGAAACTAAAAATTTGCACTTGTAAACATAGACAATAATATGTTTAACATATGTGTAATGTGCATTGACAGGGCAGGGGTGAATGGCAACTACCCATTCCAAGAAATACATGATAATACATGACTACAGTCTGAGTCAAACTACACCTTATTTTGATAGAGTACAAAATGTACCTACTCCCACTTGCTGTTTTATGGGGATTATGATGCCACAACTCAAAAGGAAAAAGCAAACATACAAGCTTATCTGTTTATGCAAGTAAGTGTCCAATATCACACTACAAACCCAATTTTATCGGTGCTTTCAACTAGACGCACTAAATGTGAACTCAGACAGCTAAGGAGCTGTCTTACACTCTGTCTGCTGTCAGGAGAGTGTGAAGAGGAAGCAAGCAAAAATTACCAGACCCAAGGCCACCAGATATTGCAACTCCAAGCCCAGGGGTGATCTCTGTACAGTTTACCAAATCAGCCAGGTCTGTAGAGAACTTACACCTAGAATGCAATTAAACAAAAGAGGCCGCACCTCAAGCACCGTGTTCAGTTTTGGACCTCCTTTGGACACTACAAGACAGATATTGAGGTGCTGGAGCACAAAGAGGTGTCAAAAGAGCAACGAGGGTTTGGAGCACAAGTCTTAGGAGGAGTGGCTGAGGGAACTGCAGTTGTTTAGAATGGAAAAAAGGAGGCTCAGGAGGAATCTTACCGTTCTTTACAACTACCTGAAAGAAGGCTGTAGCAAGGGGCCAGTTGCTTTCTTCTCCCAGGCAACAAGCAACAGGATGAGAGGAAATGGGCTATAAACTGTGCCACGGGAGATTTAGATTGGATATTATGAAACTTTTCTTCACTGAAAGGGTTGTCAGGTATTGGAATAGGCTGTCCAGGGAAGCAGTGGAAACACTATCACAGAAGGCATTTAAAAGGCATGGGGATGTGACACTCGGAGATGTGGTTTAGTGGTAGATTTGGCTATGCTGGGTTAGCAGCTGGAGTCTTTTCCAATCTAAATGATTCTACAGTTCTATGATACTCATTTATTAACAGAAAAAATCCAGCTTTTGGCATTTGAAACATGAAAATCAGTGATCTGTGAACTGAAATTGCCATATAGTTAAAGACAATTTTTTTAGCACCTTACAGGTGTGTCTCCAAACCCAGCAAAGGCACTGGGATCCTGCTTCAGTTCCTCACTTTTGTGCCATTCTTTCTTCTGCTACAGAACACTTTTAGCTGTCTGCAGCAAACCTCAGTATTTAAATGGACAGCAATGACATCTAGTGGCTTGCTAAGAATTTGCCCTTCTGAATTCCCAGGCTGGGCATTCATTTTCAGAAAGGAGACAGAATCCACGGCTTTCAGCATTTCACTTTGTTGCTGCCAACTACAGGAAGTGCATCCAAAAATCTCTACAAACTCTTTCAACACACTCACCACTGTCTCCCCCAGCTCAGAGCATTTCCCCCCATCCCTTGCTCAAAGCCTAGGAGAGGTCATGTAGTAGGCACAACTTTGCTTTAGGCTTTGCCTGCACAACTGAGCTTCTTCAGTGCAGATGTAGCTACAGATATTTGTTCTGGGTGCACAGGGCTGGGGCTCCCACCCACCCTTTTGGTTATGCTGTTCCTTAGCTGCATTAGGCTAAGTGGTAGGAGCTATTCACATAGTCAAGGACAAGACCCAAGGCCACATCATTCTTAACAGCTGGTACAGTTCATTCATAGCTAAAAAAACATACAAAGGCCTGCAAGTTCTAAAATGTAACTGTGCTGAAATTACAAGGAGAAAAGATAAAAATGCTATTCTTAAAGCAGAGAGGAAGAGATCTTGCAGATTAGATTTATGGGAGAACAGTAAGCAGTTCACTTCCCTCCACCACCACAAACCCACCCTATCCAAGAAAAAATAAACCCTCTTATCTTTTTCACTGAGTGATGTTGCAAAATTGCCAAGAAGCACAGGTAAGTGGTTACTGAAACTTCTGAAGCATGTGATCATGTAAATAAAGTTCAGAAGATACCTTTATGTAGCTTCCTGTATTACTAGCACTAGTCATTTAATCACTGCTGCAGTCTTTGCCAGCAGTAACACTCTCTATAACCTTGACAACAAATCATTTAAATAATTTTCCAGTTAACAACGGTGAGGAAGCATGAGATTTGTGGTACATGTATCTGGTGCACATGCCTACAGCCCTCAGAGAATACTGGATACTAGTCATTAAAAAAATACCTAGTTCTAGTTTCGTTAATTGAGACCTATTAATACCCATGACTGGAATCAGAGGTGCCTTTCCCTACCACCCACTCAGGCAAAGGCTAGAGGGTTTTTATTTACTTGCTATGCCTCACTTCCCACAGCTTCTTCCAATATTATGGACAAGCAGAACACTCTGCAGTGGTCTATTTAGTGATGTGACTTCTGTAGCACAAACAGGAAAAGAATGGAGGACTATAGTAATTCTACTATTACTATATTAGAAAGAAATCCTGTGAAAGTCCAAAAGACATGGAACAAGTATTAAGAACATCTCAAAATAATTTGAAATTACCCTTGCATCAGAATGAGCTGATACCCATGTTCTGCTAAAGGGCAGAAACAGCCACTTACCTTTGACCAGGAACTGGTTTGGGTGAGAGGTTACTGTTAATTTATAATGACATGTACAACCTTCAATATCACACTGCTTACAGGAAAAGATGATGATGACTCACAGGAGTGGCCAGTTATAACAAGTTTAATGGTAAACTTCAAAAGACATCACATTTAGTTTTCATCACAAATTCTTCTGCCAGACCCACCGACTTATTCAAAGCAAAAGGCTCTGCAGAGCCAAAGAAAACTTCAGCACGTGGGTTTTCTGAACCACCGAAATAGCGCTCTCTGATAAGCCAGCAAACACACACCATCAGGTGGTAATGGGACTGCCTATCCCATGGCTCCATCAAAAAAGGAAGATCTTGAAACCTCAGGTTTTCCTACTTTCATATCTGCTTTTTATTACTTGTGTCATTTTACAGATAAAAATCATCCATTCCAGGCTGACGCTCCCAACAAAAGCATAGATATTCTTCTGAAGTTCTGAACTCATAATTCTTAGGTCAGATCCTTGAGAAAACCAATTCATATTCTCCCACAATAACATGAAGACCCATTTCTACAACCCTACAAACAGGGTAAGAGGCTAGGAGATTGAGAGAGGTACTCAAGACAAGCACACATATTCATGTGAAAGAACTGAGGTGGTTTTTCACAAGACAGTATTTTCTACTGACTTAATTACAAGAATTGTATTTTTTCTTTTAGAACATTCAATTCTTCTGTCAATTACTACCTTTGTGATTCAGTCACAAACAGCAAAACTTAATTAAAGTTTTACTTTCTTAAAACAAAACAAGGAACCCTTGCTAAACTGCTATTGAAAATTTTTTCATCTCTCACTCACAATGTAGTGACTGCTACCTTCGGGTAAAAATTTTCCAAGTTGAAGCAATAGATAGAAACATTAACTTGCAGCCATCTCCAAAAAGTGGAAAGCAATCGACTGTTTAGGCACAATGCACTACCTTCAAAGGGCAAAGCAAATTTCACACCAACAGAACTTTTCTGTAGACTACCCTTGAGCAAACCTCTAACTAGATCTTGAGTCTACAGCTTAAGTGCAGCTTGAGGAGAACCACAGCAAGACACACAAACAGACTGTGTTCCTGCTTGCCAAGTACCAGTTGAAACCTTACTACTGCATCTATCAATTTTGGTTTGGGGTGAAGACAAAACCAAGACCCACTATACAAAGGCAGTCATTGTAGAAACAGGATGGAGAGAGGAAAGAAGGGGTGAACAGGCATTTCGAGAAACAGTACCTACAGAAAATCCAAGTATGTGTGGTCCTGTGCATAAAGCTTGTGAGAAACAGAATTACACATCTTGAATTGCACGCAAATTACTTCAGTGCATTATGAGACACTCCTGCTTGAAAATTATACACATTCTCATATTACATTGTGTAGAAACGTATTTGTGTAGCATGAGGTTTACAAAATATAAATGTATGTAAGAGCTTCTGTCCTTTCATGTTCTTACTATGTATGTGGTTATAGACTCTCAACAAAAAGGAAACAGAGGGCAATTCTAGCTTTGAAAGTGATGAATAAAGACTACACTGCGTAGTGCCCTTCACTACCTTTCTCTTTCAGCTTGTCTTCACCAAAACAAATACCACACAACAGGGCAGATAAATCACAGGCTGTTCCCAATTCCTTCTGGACAAGGCACTCCATTCAACTTCACAGAGAACCTCAGAAGAACTGCAAGCAGAAACATCTAATGAATATATTCCAGTAGGTTAGCTCTAAGTACTGTTAAAGTTCTTAGACAGCCATAGCTATATCTCCCCATTTCTCAAGACTAGATCTCCCTAACCCTGGTAAACAGACTGCACTACCCTTTGCTTAGAGTTGCACAGAAGTCACTGTGTTCCTGCTCCTGGAGGTTATATTCCCACAATAGAAGCTTCTCAATTTGTTTGACAGTTGAAGACTTGGAAAACTACAGCCAGCTTTGCATCTCCTCTTCATACTTCTGGGGATCAATAAAAGGCTTGTCAATGGACCGGATCATCAGCTCACCACAGTACACACATTCGGCTGCCACAATATCATCAATGTCAGCTTTGATCTGTTCCCGGCTCTGCTGCCCCTTCCCCAAGCTAATGGTATCTGCATCCTTGGGACGATGGTGGCTCTTGGATGGCTGGCTGGTAGCTGCCAGCTTCTTCTGAAGATCTTCAAGTTTTGCCTGCTTATAGGCAGGAAGATTTGGGAAAACTGCTTGGAGGAGACAGTCATAGTGAAACATGTGACCACATAGGAAAAGGTAAAAAGGGCGGTTTAGAAGTGGAAAGTCACAAGCAGCACATTTTTCCTGAGGTTCCACAGAGCCATACTTGTTTCTCATTTCCTGGATGTCCTCCCGGATCCTCTTGGCACTCTGTGTGGCTTCCTCCATCTCCCTTTTCAGCTCCTCAATGTGCTTGTTGTAGTCCTCCAGGGAGTTACAGATTGCCTCCTTGAAATGGTCAATAGTGACAAAGTCTGGAAAGAATGGCAGCACATCTTCAATCTTCAGCAGAGCACAGCTGGAGAGGCAGGCCATTGCCTTCTTGACATCCTTCTCTTCCTGAACAACATGGCGAGCGATCTTCAACCACAGCTTTTTCCGGAGTTCCTCATCATCTTCAGGAAGATCTGCACAGGACTTGGCAAGATCAACATCCACCTAGAAGTTGGACAGCAAGGAAACAGAGTTAAGCTTCCCTCTGTTTATCCACCATTCAACTTCAAAGCCTGCTGTCCATTTTAAGACGCATTTAGAAAACTTCAACTGGTATCCCACTGCCTAGGACTGCACTACTGGCCTGCTCCTTGTTTCCAGGTCAAACACCTCTCCTCTCCACCAGTATTCCTCACTGAAGATTAGCTTGCTGCCCAACAGATAACAAAGGCCAGCACAGTAAGGGCCAATTCATGTTATACTATCTTTGCTGGCCACCCATTTCAGTGAAGACATAGCAATTCCAATAGAAAAAAAATCCAGCATCTCCCTGGAGGTCAGACTAAGCTGGCAAAGGCTTCTGTGATAATTACCAAAGCTAGGATTAGGAAGTAATTAGAATTGTTAACAATAGTTATACAAATCTTTCATAAATGCATATATGTTAAAGGTATTTTATGTCAGACACTGAGTTTGAGACAGACAGTACTTCCCCTTTTACTTTCCATGCCCCCACCCTCAGTTGTGGCTAGTCAGTCAGCTGCCTACTTGAAACAGTTGTAACAGAGCCACATCTTTCTTCCAAGCCTCAGCTGTACAGCTTTGATACCAATGAGTCTGTCCAGCTCCTCTCCACGCTCTGCTGTCCAAGGTAACTTGAACAGGCTACAATCCTGTGACACACACGTACCTGTAAGGCGAGATCCACGGCCTCCTCATATAACTCCATCACTTTGTAAATGTGGACACACGCACGGTGGTGCCCGTGCTCTGCACACAGGCGCAGGGCATACTTCAGGTCGTAGTGGATCCTGTTTGGGTTTGTTCCTGCTTGCTCCAGATATGACAGCAGTGAGTCTGGTCGACACAAAGCGTAAAGAGACAACAGGTAGTTGTGAATGGCTTGCTGGGTTTCCTCCAACTGGTAGACACAGAACTCCATATATCTAATGGCTTCATTGATCTGCTGGGTGCTGGCACTCTGGCTGTAGTTAACAAGGGCTGGAATGAGGTTCCTGGCATCCAGTCTAGAACCCATTGAAATCCAGGCGTCAACTACCTTCTTGGGAATATGCTGGATGAGAACTGGAGAGAACTTGTAGAAGAGTTTCTCATCTCTGTGCCTGGACAGCACATTTAGAGCCTCATCGTACTCGTCATGCTGGCAGTGGTGAGCTACTACACGCTCGTAATCCTGCATGATGACTGCAAAGTAGACCATGTGCTCTGTGTCACCATGGCTTGCCAACAGCTCATAAATAGATGCGCGATTATTAAAAAGACAGTCTTTGTTTTTAGGACTGCTCAGGAAAGTGCGGAACTTCTCCCGTGTATCCAAGTAGAGATTTCGCTGTGAGGGATCTCCTTGCAATATACCCAGCCAGTTCAGGTACAGCTCTGTCAACCACGTGGTCAGCAGAGTGGTCTGTGTCTTCTCCGAAGGTTTTAGGTTACTTAGCTTCTTAATCAGAAACTCCATCAGGGCCTCTTCTTGCTTGGCTTCAATGAACTTCAGAGCAATTTCCTCAAAGTAGTTCTGGGTCAGCGCATAACATTTGGCACTGTCCAGATACCTCTTGTTTTGGAAGCAGTGCTCTGCCTCTTTGGCCAGCACAATGTCGAGACACTCTGGACGGTCCTTACAGTACTCTTTTGCTAAATCAAATTTGTTCATATTCATATACATCTTCCACACATCTCTAGATTCCCGCTGGACATGGTAGCGGAACACTACTTTCTCAGTGTGGATCCATATCTGCTGGACTGTGGGATCTTTAATCATGCGTGTCAGCAAGCCAAACTTCTCCAGGAACAGATCTTGAAAAACAACCTGTCCATTCAGAGTGCATACAGCCTTCACCCGGTCAGGCAGAAGCAACAGGAAGTGGAACTGGGTGAGTACAATGGATATTGGCTTGTTCACAGTTATGTCAATATCAGGAGGATAAACCCAGACTCGTTCATCACTCAGAATTGAATCAGGACGACTATAATCCACTGTACCATATAAAACACCATTTCCCATCATCCAGGCAAAGGAGCGTGGGTTGGAACGCAGTTTTGGAGTGTAGAAGGCTATCTCACTAAAACCCAAGTTGGCTGGAAACTCCCGAAAGCTGGGCAGATGGTCAGCATGCACAGCAAATATGGAGCTGAAGCCTTGCTGCTCTGTCCTTCAGGCACTTTGCCAACAAACTGAAAGAGTCTCTTCCTAGTGGTGGCTATAATAAAAAATTTCCCTTCTAGCCCTCGTTCAATTTCCAAGCAGCAGACTGGGGCAGGTCCAGATTCTTCCTCCAGAGTGTAGACCTGTCGGAAGTACTGGTCAGGGTTAGTGCTGAAGAGGCTTCCTTCGCTGACAGAGATTTCAGCCTCATAGATCTGTCCCTGGGAGGTCCCCACCAGGATAGGCCCTGTGTTGGTTTCTGAACCAAGAAATTTGTTCCAGCCCACACTTTCAATCAAGTGTCCTTTCCAGCGGGAGAGTGCCCGCACTTTCTGAACACTTCTGTTCAGGTAAAGGCATTCGCTGGTGTTCAGAGCAATCAGGAGATGAGAGCCTGCCAACAGCAGAGGGGTATGGGAAGGAGAAGCAGAGACAATCAAAACTGTGCCTAAGCAAGCCAAATTCCTGAAGCTTCTAATCCTAACATTTGATAAGCTCCAATATCAACATACTTAATCCAAGACTTTCCCAGGCATTCATGGGAACATGGGGGATTTCCATGCTGGATCAGAACAGTAGTCCATATGTTGCAACATTAAATAACTGGTACCAGATGCTTTAGCAAGAAGGTATTCTGTTTCAATAAATGTTCTAAGGATAAACACTTCGCAGAGTTCTGTCCTATTCCTGACAGTTGGTGAGAGATATGAGCATCTCTTTCCAAACTTTTTTTTAGTTTTTTTAAATCAGTCTAGGCTACAGTGAACTGCAGATGTTTTATGGCCCGTTTTAAAAATTCTTATATAAACCATACAGCAGAGTGACTGCAATAATTTCCTTTGATTGGTTTTAGCAGCCTTGCTCAGAACAGCCTAATTGCATGTGTTCATTTCAGAGTTTGAAAACACAACATGGGCACAACAAGCCTGTGCTTTACTAATAGCAAAAGGGCAAACCAGTGGGCAGGGGCCCTGGGAAACAGAGTCTGGCTCATGGAAGATTGATCTGGTCTCCTTATGTACAAAACAGAAAGAGAACTCCTTCACCAGCACCTGTTCTGTTCTGTCCAATGTCTGTAAATATCCATGACCCACTGCCTCACCTGTGTGGTCCAAAAACATCTTGTAGACTTTGGCTTCATCTTTGCGTCCCAGCTCAACCTGATTAGGTTCATCTGGCTTCCCAAGATCAATCCTGCAAAGAGAAATCATGAAAGCATGCTGCCAACAAAAGTTCACATACATGTAATTCCTCACCTGTTTTCCATATTGGGCTCATGGTTTTTTATCCAGTTTGCAAACGTAAGTCCTCTAACAATTTAAGGGAAAAAAAATAGGCAGGAGAAAAACAAACAATAACTTTAGGATTCTGGCAGCATTACCTGAGAAGGGTGTCTTTCCCTAGGCTCATACAGAGCTGGTTAGAGGAGACCACTAAGCTGTTAATTTTCTCTGGAGGAGCAAAATCAATCCTCTGCTTGTTAAATATTGGCGTTTCCTTCTCCAGTCGTGCATTGACATAACCTGGAGAAAGAACATGAACACTTAGAAACTAAACAAGACAAAAGCCCACAACAACAACCCCACACTGCATCAAAATCCAGCCTAAAAGACTGAAAGGATCATCTCCTGCTCCAAGTTTTACTGAAAAGGAAGTGTGCTCCATGGAGCATGAACACAGAGAGGAGCACTCGCATAGACACATACAACAGGGAAGAAAAGTATTAATGTACTTTACTGTCTTGTCACAAAACTGCAAATTTATCGTAAGTATTAATTTGAAAACACATAGAATTGCAGGGGATGCCACAAAACTGTCACATAAACTGCATAAAAAGCTGAAAATGAGAGTAGAATCACAAAGCATTTTATTTTCCTTGGTTGACAGTTTATTTGTTCAAGACAAGAAAGAATGGCTGATATTACACAAGACACAAAGAGGGCTCTGGATGGGCACTACCATACAAGCTACCCAAGAGACCACTGCAGTGTTAATTGAAATATATTTCTCTCTTGTTCCATGTTGGAATTGAATGAGCTATCATACTTTATATCCGATACACACAAGCTACAGCTATTTTTTAAAGCCATGTTGTTTTTTTCTGTATCCACGTAGCAGTCTTTATCATAGAGAGAAGTCTGTTTGATCATTTGCTGCAGAGAACACCGCTGGAGGTCACAATGAAGCTTTTACCATAACCTTGTTTCACCAAGCATAACACTATCCTAATTGCAACTTTCCAGTTGTTGTTGGAAGTCACACGAACTGCTTATTAAAGCCAAAGCAGTAAGTAAGGCATGGTGATTGCAGAACCAATGCTCCAATCTTGGCATAAATTGCTTCCTCAGCCAAAACCCATTCAGATTGGTTCATCACATCATGGCAAATCCCAAGATGGAGCCAGACTAACCTCATCCTCTGATCTTTCCAAAAATCATGCCTGAATTCTAAGAAATGCCCAATGAAGTTAAGGCTAGAGTTAAAATGTTTGACAAGACAATGATGCCTTGCAGAACCCATGCTGCATTTTAACTCCAAGCACGCAAACCTGACAAATCAAAGAACTGAAACTGGCCATGTATATAACCAGAGGAAATAAATTAATGTGATTAACTAAGTATTCACTTAGTCTGTTTCATCCCAACCAGTTTAGGAAATGTGGCACACACAGCAAAGCATATTGAGGGATTACTAATGAAGGACATCTAGGTGGGAAAGGCAGCAGAGAATGAAGAAAGTCTTACTTAAGGGAAGGGACATACTTCTGGAGAAGCGTGTAAGTCAGTAAGTAAGTAAATAAAAACTTAGAAATATAATGCTGTAAAAACCTCTTATGATCTTCAGTGTAGCTAGACAAAGCATAATATGCTTTCTAACTAACTCATTGAGTTCCAACTCATTCCTTTGACTATGAGAAAGGCAAAAAAGCCAGCCATAGGCAAGAGGTCAACAAATAAACTTTTAAGACCAGTGAATCTGTAACACATGTGGCAGCACAGAAAAGCAGCACAACAGATTTAGTTTTCATTGCAGATGGATAGACCTCTGTGCAAGGAAACACAGGACTTGAAGAGACCATGCCATTGGAGGAGGACACTCTTTATGGTCTTCTTATCAGGAAGCAAAAAACTACAAAAGAGCTCAGATAAGCCAGTGAACGGCAAAATAAGAAGGCATTCATATAAAGCCAGACCCGAGCGATGTTTCTCATTAGCAAATCCTGGAACACATGTGCATTCACCAACAGACCTTATCACAAAGTTTCATCCATATCTGCCCCAGGAGACATCTTCCCAGTGACTGAATTTCCCAAACACACAAAGTCTTACATAAAGCTCTGCCAAAGAAAAGCGCAGAGGATCTCAATCTGGCCAGGCTGCCTCAAGCTCAAAAGCAAGCCAGATCGATACGTTGCTAGGTTTAACCCATCTGCTTTGCTCCACGTGCAAGTGAAGCATCTGTAAAGCAAGCAGGTCTATGCAGCAGCCACCCTGGGCAGAAAGATTAAAACTAAAAAGAGCTATAGCAAGTTAAGGCCACCCATGGCCAAAGTAGCTAACTAGGAAGTGTAAACTTAGAGTAAAATGAAACACGGAACTGTATCTCAGAGGGAACACATTACTTCCCTGCTGACAAGCATAGGCCTGACCCTCTCTAGACTGGGATTAAGCACTGCTTTGAAACACACTCAATAACTATAAAATTTTCCAGCTTGTCCTCAAAAACTCTAACTTCAGCCCTACTGATATTGAAAAAGACAATGTAGTAGTGGAAAGTAGGCTGCTACTAGTAGACAAATCCTTTAATTGTCTATTCCACCAATGCGTGCTCCTTGCCTCTGCCTCACCTCTATACCAGCTGTGGGATGCTTAAAATACACTTTTTCCAGAAGAAAGATGCACATGCAGGAAGAGACAAAACAACTACAACCTGAGTAGGCAGCCTTTTGCTCAGCATGTGCTTTTTTCTTACACATTGATCCACACCTTAAACACTATCCATTTATGCAAGTGTGCATTCCTTTATTTCCAGTTAAGTGTTCTTCTTTTCAGATTAGGGAGCTGCAATGCCACAGTTTAAGTTTGCTGGTATGAACTGCAGCTCAAACCAGGTACACAAAGCTCCCAAGGTGCAGATTCATATGATATCAAAGCTAACCAATAAATACATAGGGAAGGACTACTCTGAAAAACCCACATATTCTCAGATCATCAAGTCACATTCATCCAGGTAATCTCAATTTTTTCAGACTGTCACCTGACAAAGCAAGGCTGACTCAGCAAGGAAACCTAAACACAGGAAGGAAAGGGAACAAATAGCACCTATACAGAGCTAAGGGCTTAGAGTTAAGCAGAAGGTGTTTGTGGTTTAATTCAGTCATAGTTCAAGCCAAAGTACTGGATTTCAGCATTCTGGAGTCTTTAGGCCTGTATCCATTACATTTATAACACCCACAGGATCATCACCATTAACAAGAGGATTTTAGCTATTGCCTCTAATAGGAGAAGGATGAGCTTCCTTACTATACATTCTCCATGTAAAGGAGATGTCTATTTTATAACAATCATTCCTTTCAGCCTCCTCCCTCATCTTGTCCCCAGTGTCCCTCTTCTGTTTAAGTAAGATTGTACTGCAGCATTTCCCACCCTGATTTCTGGGCAAAGCAGCATATTTCCTTAGACCTTTTAATCCGTCCAAAGATCTAAGATCACCAGTATGGTCAAGTCTAGTGGGTCAAAGTAGGCTTTTCAAAGCTGGAGCTACAGTACTTGAAGTCCACAAAGCAGCAGGACTTAAGGCTGGATACAGAGTCACTGCTTGTTTATCTAACTTTGAGAAACAGTACCTGCAGTTAAACAAGCACAGCGAACAACTCACTGAAACTGAAGAAAAGTTTCAACATTTTCCAAAATTCCAAACCTAACCTTAAGGACTGCTTTCTGGAAGTTAACTATCATATTTTTTTACAAAAGAAATATACTTAAACTTCAGATTGCCCATAAATTTTACCAGCCCAAGTTTTATGAAAAATTGCCAGTGTGGTCTGATTTAAGAATAACTGAAATCCTGATTAGGCTGTGCCCTTGTAATTAAGCAGTTTCCCAAACTTCCTGTGCCAACATCAACTGTCAGCAAACAGGCAGATTTCTCAACTCTAAGACAGCCATGACTGAAGGCACTGTTGCAGCAGTCAAGAAGAAAAGCTGAGTTCTTGAAAATTTATTTTCAGTGACATGACTTATCCCAACACTGTTCTGCACAACACTTACTCAGACCACTTACTCTTTACCTAACATTACACAACAAAGTAACCATGCATGTCAAAACAAACAAGGGAAACATATCTACTTCAGTACCTAGACTCAGAGTAATTCTGTCAGTGTATTTATACTCCATACTACACACAGCATGACAGAATTTATCAATTCTTACCACATATATTAACCTCATAATTTGGTTTCCCCAAAGGTTACCTGTGAGCAACACTATACAAGGGAAAAAACTTGAAAGAATGTGTCCATGTATTTCCAAACTTGTAACTCAAAAACACCAGCTCTGCACAGCAGCTGTCAGGTATGTAGCCGACAATATTAGACAGAACAGAATTCCCTCATAACCTACATTTCCCTACCACACTCAACAAAATATTGAGAGGTGACATCTAGTAGGAAATGGTTATTGAACCTAATAAAGCTTGAATTTATCCCGGAATAATAATGGAATAAATTTCTTTGACAAGAAAGAAAAACCGGACTGCCCATCGCACCATTACTTTACACTGATGGGACACCTCCCCGAGCAGTACAATATACCAAAGCTCACATGCCTTGACAGAAAAATGTAGAAGTGATCCAGACAGTTTTGTTGGTCACCTTGCCATCGTGTAGTCAGCCTGAGGGAACCACTCTAGAGAAACGAAGTCTTTGCTAACCTGCGCCTGGGGTAGGAAAGTAACTCCGTGCGGGAACAGCAGTGCACACACCCCTAACACTGTAACGCATGGCTTCCTCGGAGAGGAGCAGAAAAAGGAAGCGAAGACACGAGATGTTCTCAGCCCGCTAGCACGGCTCTGAGCTGCACAGGCTGAGGTGACGGTGTTTGTAACTTGTGACACACAGGCACATGCGACTCCACGCACCCGCGCTGGCTCCGCGCAGCACCAAAGGCCAGAGCCTCCCACTCATAACAGCACCGCAGTTTGGCTGGGCTGAGCTGCATCAGCACTCTGCTTCGCCGGGAATCAAGTGCTCCGTGTCTCTAAACAGCTCCCACAGCAAGCCGTGCAAAAAACGAGCCACAGCCGAACGCTTTGCCCTCCACACACACACGGTGACACACCTCTTCCAGGCAGCACAGCCGGGCATGCCCTGCTCCCCACCCGGAGCTGCCGCCTCGCCTCCCCCTGTGAGCAGAAGCACGGCACACGGGGGTCCCGGCGCACACGTACCGGAGTGCGGGATGCCCACGGTGGCGCGGCTCTGCTGCACGGACACGGAGCGGTGCAGGGAGTCCTCGTACTCGTCCAGGATGGAGGCCATGGCCCAGCGCGGCCCCACCGCGGCGCGCTCAGCTGACCGCCCCACGTGCGCATGCGCGACAGGGGCGGGCCGGCGGGAGGGGCGCTGCTTGCCCGCAATGGCGCTGTGGGAGCGCGGCCTGCGGCCTTCGCATCCGCGGCACTCCCGTCCCTGGTGTCCCCCGGAGGTGACAATCGGCCTGTGCCCGTGCTGCCACGCCTTGGGGTCCGCGCAGCGCCCGCGGCTTCCGCTCACTGCCGCGTACTTACTCGCAAAAGGCTTATGTTGAAGTAGGAAAGGGTCCACTGGAATGAACAAAGTCAGCATTATTGTATGCCAGTAATAACCAGAAGTTCTTCGGGGTGGGTTGTACGCTCTGGTTTTTGTTGCCGAATGTAACAAGACGGAACCATGCCAAACGTCAAAACTTGTATTTGCCACCAGAGGGCTAAAAAGAGGCAGGGTGCCATCCCACACGACCTCCAGAGACCCCTCAAATGACCGACAGACACCCCTTCCCTAATACATGGGCATGTGTAATCAGACCTACAAAATTAATTAGCATATGTACAAGGCTTCTTGGAAATAAATGTAAATTTCTTGTAACGTAAGTACATATCCATATAATAAATTGTATATAAGTAATAGAAGTGTGAATATTGGTGTGCACGATAGGCAAAGAGACACCCCCACCCCTTCTACCTGGCACTGTAATAGTGTCGGCTTTCTGACCTATGACTCTGGTTTGAAGGTTTTCTTTACCAGGTTTCAGTGACACTGTCCTGTTGCGTGCAGCTACTTGTGTGACAAACAGCCTCATTATCACAGCTATGTGCCCTACTAGAATCAGTCATGATTGCCTTAGCAATTCTACTGACTGCAACCAGGAATTGTCTGGTCCAGAACACTGTAAAAACTCCTGTGTTGTGGCTCTTGCATAGCACTGGGTGGCAAAATCTTGGCTTTATTGCTATTTATATTTATATATATATTTATTGTTGAGGCATAGCATAAGGGGATCCAGCAGAAGGCTGTCCTTGAACTATTCTAGACTTGCTCTGCAAGTTTATCCCAGATTTCTGTGTTGGACCCAGCTTCTGCATCTCTAAGTAGTATTTATAACCTGGGGTTTTCTTTTGTTCTGGTGCACCAACAATTGTTATTTACAATTTTACCCTCTAGCTTAAACTAGCAGAATTTATAACAATGGCATTAACAAAAAGACTAGGCTCTTACATAACCCTTTGGGTTTCATCCTATATAAATTTAGTAGAGATGTGTACACTGTAGTAGAGTGTGTACACTGTATGTATGCCATACACTATACTGTGAGTGTACTGTGTACTGCATATTGGATATTATCTTCACTTTCTGGAAGCAATGGAGAAATGTCTCACGGGGTACAGGACAGCTTGCAACACGGAGGGATCCATTACAAGACACAAGAGATCTTCCCAACCTTAGTTTGCACATCAGGTGGCAGTGAGACACCACAAGCAGGAGCTGCATGCGGTTGGCTTTGCACAAAGTTACACCTCCTTTTTCCCTGCTCTTTTACTGGACACCACACCCTCATAAACTGGGGCTGTGGCCTGCATCACTCCGCCTCAGGCCTTCTCCTTAGGGCTGAGCCAGACACACAGGTCCCACGCTAGCTGGGCTCCTGGAGGCTCCCATGGCACGCCTCCACAGGGTCACCTCTGCCTGCTTTGCTAAAAACAGAACACGGCTTTTGCTGACTTGGCCTACCTGCAAGCACTAGTCCCAGCCTCTGCTGTTTACTCTCTTTATGTGGCAGCTCTGAACCAAAATAACAAAACCACATTCTTTTGCTGTCTAATCATCCTGATCTTCGTAAGCAGCAACTGTTCTCTTTCAGTATCTCCAAAGGTACAAACAAATTACATTAGGTTTATGGTAATGAGGTAGACAGGGATTTCTTGGACTATCAGATCCATTCTCCCACTCTTGTAGATACCACATCATATAGTCCTTTCTCTATTCTTGTCAAGCTCTGTCTGATAGCGTGGGTATTTTCCCCCTGACTGCCATAGCTCATACCTGTTCCAAACACTCTCATGATTTCAAGCTCTGATTTCCAGCCTAACATAAGCTGCGGCTAGTCTGAATCCTTTTGTTCTTGTTTAAGCACTGTCATTTAGTGTACAGAACATTTTAGAGTTTTCATTTCCTCTGCAAAAATCATCACCAATCATAGCCTTCATTCAGATGTACCAAATCCAGGATTTATCAAACCAAGAAGTTCTTGACTTCTCT
Organism: Eopsaltria australis; assembly: GCA_034509425.1. Lineage (NCBI taxonomy): Eukaryota > Metazoa > Chordata > Aves > Passeriformes > Petroicidae > Eopsaltria > Eopsaltria australis. The sequence continues at coordinate 4,699,412 of JAVTVJ010000241.1, forward strand.
TAAAGAGGAGATAATTAGCTCCCTGGAGCATGCCACAATTCTCTACATTGGTTGCAGCTTCAGCTCATGTTTATGTCACAGGGGTGAGCATAGTGTGACCCCTCATTTGAGATGAGGTCTCCCCCAGTTGTCTTCAACAATGATGCTTCTACTTTTTCCTCTTTTTAGTCATACTTTTAGCAGTAAAAAACTGAAGGGTTATTTGGTAAGGGGAAAATAAATAGTCTTGAAATATTTCTGGATATTAGGCTAAATTGACATTTGTGCACAAATTTTTCTCAGCATCCAGCTCTGTGGGCTGTTTCCGCTCAAAGCCTAGATCAGGCCATTTCTTATAAGTTGTTTTTTCCTTGGTCAGGTCTCAAAGTGGAAGAGATTTCTGTTCTCATTCTGACAGATATTATTGCCTGTTAGGGCTGATACCTCATGAGAAACCTGTGTCTGATTTTAATGTGGTTAAATTGGAAGCCAGATTTTCACCTTATTTGGAAATAAAACATCAGCCTAAAGCTAACCCAAGCCCACAAGCCTGCTCCATCCATCTGCAGTATCATCTGCTGTGATTATTTAATTTACAAACATGTGCAGTAATTATATCCCAGTGCTACATTCACAGATTTAGTATTCTGAAAAGAAGGGAAGAGCAAGGGTTGCAGACGAAAGATTTATCAGCTCTTTGATTCACCAGGAATGTGTGGAGAATCAGATAATTACTTTTTATGTGTAGCAGTGGTGTAAGTCTGTAAGAGAGACTTGTGCGAGAGAATTTAGGAGATTTTGGTGACATGTTTGGATTGGAAACCTAAATCCTTGTCTTGCTTTGGTATGGCTGTGATCACAGTTGCAGCAATTTGCAGTAATTTTGACTTAAACAGTTAACATTTTCTCCAAGCTGTGGACACAGCTGTCAACATCTAGGTGTTGCATGGCATGTTATTCTCTTCAGATGCCTAGAGGAACAGGTAATTCTAGATAACGACATTGGCAAACATATAATGTGTCCAAGGTCCAGACTCCCAGCTGATTAACCCTGTCTAAATCTGGGCTTCCTCAATGCTGCCTGTGTCATTCCTGGCTGCCCTGTCCAAGCCCCACTTGGTGCACATCAGTGCCTATATGATTGTGGAGTGAGACAGTTCATCGCCCCGCAGCAGAGACTCTGTGATCCATGATCTAAACATGAATGCTGGTGCAGAGGAGAGGGCAGGAAGATGTGGCCATTGAAAGAAGTAAGGGCAGAACCTAGTGACACAATTAAAATTTGAATTAAACGCTGGACTTCCTCACAGATTTCCACTACAGAAGGTACTGATCATCACTCCACCTCACTGTATATAGAATATTCCTTCACAGTGATCAGCATTAAAAATACCCTGTATTCTTAAGAGCTGTAGGCAAATAGGTGTAACTCCCTAAACGCATCAGCCTTCATAAGGTACCAGCAAAGGGTAATATACTTCCAGGCTATGACACATCCCTGGACCTGCTTTGAGGAGAGTGCTGCAGGTACCTGTGTCCCCCACCCAATCAAGAGACCTTCTCCCAGGAGAAGGGACAGTGTTTCTGAGTGACCTTTTGAATTCTATGTACGAATTTAATACAGTGAACAGAATTACAGTGGCTGTGTACCCTGGGTATCACAGTACCCATGAGAACCTGAATGGGAACCTACACGGGGAGCCATACAACAATCATAATTTACCCTGGAAGAGATCAAAACTCAAAATCTTGCCAGAGCCCACCTCCTAACCATTAACCAACCTCGCAAGCTCTTCAAGCCCATTGTCAGAAGCAGACTTCCTGCAGACCAGTAAACTGGGTGGAACTGTATCATGCCTGAGCAGCAATTGCAGACCTGCAGGCCACGGTTCCTCTGACCCTCCAAGAAATTTTCCCACAGGTGAACTGCCAATGTCTGTTGATGCTACATGTGCATTCCAGAGCAGGCTGCCTTTTGTAAACCCACCGAGTGCCCCCATGGAAACCCCAGGGCGTAACCCGTCTGTCCTAGAATGCACAATAAGCACCGCAGGACAGGAACATGCTTTTACAGTGAGAAAACCTTTTTCCCATCATCAGCACCCTGTGGCTAATCCCTCAGTTTTGATCCTTAAGGAAGATCCATAAATGATAAGCTTGAGAACTGAAACTGATAACTTGGCAGAGACAGTGATCTTACAGCGTTTTATGGTTTTCCAATCCCTCTTCAACCCAGCCCTTCACTGTTTGGTGTTAACTGCCTGCCTTTCCTTGTTTCACAGGGGGGATGTGAACTTTATCACCTTTCTCTTGCAAATTCTCTCACCCATTCCTGTTAAATGTTAGCTTCTCTTCTTTGTGTAAAGCGTCCGATTGAGTCATATAATTAAATTAAGCTCAGACCATTGTCTTCCAGCCTGTCTTTAGTCTGAAATTTGCTGTTTCTCTTTTAGATTTAAGGGAAGTCTTTGAATGCCTTAAACTTTGCCTGTTCTCTCACATTCATCAGTTGATATATTAAAAGATGTACTTTCTCCAGCAGATGGCAACACACTTCTAAATTATTCATACAATGTCTGAGAGTTAGGACTAGTTCCTAAGCAAGTCAGATAGGAGATGAAGTTGAATTTGAGAAAGGGGCTTAGTACAATACGGTGCTTGTCTTTCTTTGGAACGTTTAAGAAAATATTTTTGAAGCTAGTGGCATTGTTATTTCATTTAAAATTATTATTCTGTAATCTGAAAACGTAGTATAATATTTTTGTTGTGGCTCTTTGCTCCACATTTAGCAAGAGTGGCAGTGGACAGATGAACCAGAACCTCTCTGTGCATCTCCCATGGCACTGCTTTTATTTCCAAAGAGCAATGTAAGTTCAGAGGTCAGGATAGTGGGAACTGTATTCTAACATTGTTTCTCTCTTCTTCCCCCCCCCCCCCCCCAAAGTCATTTCAAAACCACACATATCCAGTTTACACCAGAAGTTTCTATTGGCTGCTGCAGAATTGTAAAGCAGTTTTATTGCTGTAGACTCAGAAACTATGGAGGTACTATCAATCAAAATCTCTGTATAGGAAAACAAGTACTAGAATCTTTCTTCCTTGGATTTCTCCTGACATAATTTTTCTGTGAATGGGCACAGCCTGATGTTTCACTGACTTTGTGTTGTGTCCGTTTCTGCCTGTGCGACGTTGATAGAAAATGATACAAAGAAGCGTTTGACATCACTTCCTGAAGGTTGCAGTGACTAGAGAAGGCGCACCACAAGGGAAAACCAGTCTCGAGCTCTTGTCTTCACCCTTTTGTCTGTCACTCCTTTTAAGTGGTAATTATAGTTAACGCTTGATTTTTCCCAGGGAGGATGCACTCTCAGGTGCATGACAAACACTGGGTGACTCAGAACTGGTTGTGTCATTGCTTGCAATTACGAATTCGACCAGCTGGGCAGCGGCTGTACCTCGATTTCTTCAGACTGACTCTTGACATCACGGGATCCAGTTTGTTCTGGCACCTGCACTCCAGTTTAGCTCCCCTCTCAATCTAGACCCCCACTCACCTGTCCTGTGCGTGATGGCATTGTCTCCTGTCCTCACTGTACCCCCATTTCTCATTGTTTAGGGTTTCTCTTGTGCAGCACCATGAACAGACTCAAAAACGTGATCCCAGGGCAGCATTTGCAAAGGAACCATATTGGCATACGCAGCCCACTTGTCCAAATGCGGGTAACGCTGAAGGCTGGGTTTGCTCACTACCGTGTTAGGAGGGGTTGGTAATTTTTTTCCTTTCCCTTGGTGAGAAAGGAGCCACTCTGTATTTAAAACTGCCACCTCCCGTAACATGCAATGCTTGTTCGGAGGCAACATGAGTAGTTTGCTAGGCGTTGCAAAAGTGATAGTGGCTTCCTCTCTGTGACTTTTGGACAAGTCCGGGGAGCAGATTATCAGCCAGGGAGGCAGAATACAATGTTGTCAGAGGAACAGAATACGAGGTTGTTGGAGGTCAGGTATTGCTCAGGAGCCATTGAAAGTCAGGACCACTATCTGCAAAAAAAGCCAAGTGTCACAATTTCCCAATATTATAACACTGCACTTCAGAAGGGAAATTATATGGAATAGTTTGAGCTGGTCCATAGTTTTGCCCCCACAAGGGACAAGCCCATGTGTCCTCCTCATCTGAACTGGCTTATGCACTGTTCTTGATTTGGTCCATAGGTGGACTTCTCCTGCCACAGCAGTGGTGAGAAAAATTATTATAATTAATAGAAATGGGTAGAAAAGGAAGTGTCTTCCTCTAAATAACTGAGTTTTTAATAGAGGACTTTGTACAGATGTATAAAGTTTGTTTGTTGGTGACAATCACATACTGCCTAAATATAGAGATCTATTTCCACTGGAAATCACTTTAATGGAGCAGCTTTTCTGTGCAGCCCAGACAGCGCAGCCCAGCTGAGTAACAGCCAAACACTAACAGTACCTGAAATCTGTATTTGATCTGCCTGGAAAGAGTTTGATCTTCTGCACTTAATTCCTGGTGGATGGGAATTCACATCATGAGAAATACCATCATAATTTGTACTAATTATAATTCCTGGGAGTGAGGCCAAATACAGCCTTGCAGACTGTGTATTTCCCACTCAGGCACAGCTGATTTTGGCAGAGGAGCACGTCAGGCAAGCTGCACGCAATGGGGCTCTCCTAATGTACCTGCTACCTACATAGGCAGAGTCAGTCCCCAGGGCTGTTGGTTCAACAGCTCTAGGAATGGGACAGACTTTCACTGCAAAAAAGCCAAAACTGCACAAAAAAATCTAGCAAACCCAAAATATCTGACTGCTCCCTGCTTTGTGAAACTAAACCTGCATCCTCTGTTAGCTGTCAGGATCAAGGCAAGACCTGAGAAACGAATCCGTGGGAGCTGCCCTGTTTGTTTTCTTAATCACTTCGTTTAAATATAGATTAAAAATCACTTAAGCTCATTGACAAGTTAATTGAGTGTCAACCAACGGTTGTCAGAAAGGGAAAAAGAGCATAGTCTCAGAAAGAGAAGATTTTAGGGAAGGAATTAGAGAAAAAGGGCTGGATCCCTAGAGTGAGGCAACAGTGTATCTTCTTAAGGGAGATCCATTCCTAAGTAAACAGCAAATAGGGAGCTCGAACTGTCAGCTTCTCTTCATCTCTTGTTCCTGCTAACAGTGAACAACTTGGTGAATAATCCCTCATTTATATTCATTTCTTCTGATTAAATGGAAATGTCATAGTTCACAGAATGTCAGCCAGTGTCTGAAACATACTGGAAAAGCTTTGCAAGATCCTCTCTTGCTGTGCTGCCTGTCCCAGCTGCAGTGTAGCGTGTCCTTGCCGGTCCTGTCGGAGGCACAGCCACACCTCACACCCTGCAGAGTATCGCCTGCCCCAGCGCATTCTGCCTTTTCTGGAGCAGTTCAGCTGTCACCTGGCTCCGAACTAGCACTGAAGAGCATGGCACTGGAAAAAGCCAGTCTAATGCAAGCCAGTCCCTTGAGACAGCAGCCACTTGCTGTAGCAAGACTATCTGCCACGTTTTAGCAACAGCCTAGTTTCTAATACCATCCCCATTTTTTTTTTTTTTTTTGTAGCTGTAGAAATTTAAGGCTGTGCTAGCAAAAACACATAAGGGGTTGATTAAAGCAAACTTCTAGAGAAAACTGCGGAGGAAAAGCCTTCTTGCTGTTCCCAGGAAGCTTCTTGGCTGTCTCCAAAGAGTGGACATGCTTTGTCCACTGAACCTAAAGGATTGCAGTGCTTTTCACTGTCCGTCAACCACAGGGAAAAGCACTGTAGGCTGTGCCTGACTTAAAGATTTCTTCTCAAGTTCAGTATTAGTGTAGGTGAAACACCTATGTATCTTCTCAGCATGGGTGGAAACGACAGCAAGACAAGCTGATGAGCTGCTGATCAGCAGCTGCCTGCAGCACAAACCTGCCCAGTGCAGACAGGTCTGCCTTGCTGAGAGGACCATGAAGGACATCATGGTAACTAAATGAGTGCTGTTCATTGACAGCCTGAGTTTAGCTCCTCCATTAGGAAGCAGCTCCACATTCAAAGCTAATGTTACAATATTAGGTATTGGAGGCATTAATACTTTCCCTCCAGTGTTTCTATCACTTGGAAGTGCTACACTGGTGTGTGATGATGGCTGAGATAGTGTGGTCGTATCTCTCCTTTTAAGTGGTGTGTTCCCACTCCTCTGTTTGTTTAGTCATACTTCTTCAGACGGTGAGCTCCTCAGGGCAGGGATGGATCTGTCTTCTCAGCTGCCAAGGGCACAATGTGGTGTGTGAGCTACCAGAGGTGAATATGGAAAACAGGCAGCAAACTGGGAACTCCTGCACTTGTCCGTGCAGCTGGGAAAATACACTTTGTGGCTTTTGCCAGCAGGTAGCAACAGCTTGGCTGGGTTCCTGGAACCCCGTAATTGCAATCACATATTTAACAGATGTGATGACTTTTGGCCATTTGTTTTCTGTTGTCCTTCACAATATTGACCAGCACTGTTGGTTTTATTTCTGTCCTGATGTTATGGCAGAAATCACAGGTGCCCCAAATGGGAGAGTGGAGCTGCTTCTCACGTAAAGGAAGAGAGGGGCGACATGGATGGAGCGCGGCTTTCCCGTGTGTGCACGACTCAGAGCACGGCGTGGCACCTGCCGAAATTGCGAGGGCAGGCACTGCTCGGGGGGTATCGCGGGGTTTGGGGATGCAGCAGCGGGGCCATGGCCCGCAGAACACGGGCGGGAGGAGGCGGCCGGGCCGGGCAGGGCTGGGCTGGGCCCGGCCACCTCCCGACGGGGCGGGACAGGGCGGGATTAGGGAAATAGAGGCTGGTTTTGTGCGCAGGGTGTCAGGTGTAGTGATGAAGAGCGAAGCTCGGCGGGCTGGAGAGGGTGGCCCCGCACGGCAGCCCCGACAGCAGCCCGCTCTCAGGAGCATGGCAGCGGCCCCGCCGCGCCGCTCCCCACGCTGAGCCTTGTCGAGTCTCCGGTGCCACCGTCAGTGCCATTGCCATGCCTCCCCAGGAGCTCCTGGATTACGCGCCCGCCCTACGGAGACACAGCCCTCCCCGGGGCAGCGGCCCGGAGCTGGGAATCAAGTGCGTACTGGTGGGCGATGGCGCTGTGGGCAAGACCAGCCTGGTGGTCAGCTACACCACCAACGGGTACCCCGACGAGTACCAGCCTACCGCCCTCGACACCTTCTCCGGTAGGTGCCCCCCGGGCTGCGCAGGGCCTGGGGCGGCCGGGGGATCCAGGCTGGCGCAGCGAAACCTCGGGATGAGGCGTCGGGAGGAGCGGGGTCGCGGGGTGGATGGAGGCGAGCGCTCCCGGGGCCCCGGACTGCCCGTGGGGGGCTGCGCACCGGCGGCTCAGCGGGCACACAGCCCGAGGGCATTTCTGGGGCTCGGTCCGAGTCCCTCCGACGTTTTGCGAGGTTTAGCAGGTGGAGGTCCTCCGTTCTGCAGCTGTGTCAACCCAGTATGTGGCGAGTTGATTTGCAAGTTCTATGAACTTGGGCACCTTCCTGGTTTTGTGGTGTTGTTATGGCTAAATAGAAGGGGGCTTCGTTTGTTGGGTTTTTTTTTGTTTTGTTTGGTTTTTTTGTTTTGTTTTTTTTTTGTTTTTGTTTTTTGGGGTTTTTTTTTTTGGTGGTGGTTTTAGCTTCAGAAATAATGTACGATGTAACGCTGTGATTTTAGCTTCAACTGATACTCAAGAAAACTATCCTTTCCCCCACATGTCTGGTGAAGTTAGCATTGAACAGAGGATGTCAAAAAGTTGAAGAGCTTTTTAAGTCTGGCTAGAATTGCAAGCTGATGAACTCTCATTAGTTTCCACTTTTCTAAATGCTATCTTTGTTCTTGTTCTACATTCCTCTTCCTTTGGGCTCCGATTTCTAATATAAACCCCAGAAGAATACAAAGCCCTTTGAAAGATTTCTTATCTTCATTTGATATGAAGAAACACAGCACTACTTGACAATGTAGATTGGTAGATTAGAGATGTGCTCAAGTCAGACCAGGAATGAGACATCTAATGTGTCATAGTCTTAGGGGAGCTTAGAGGGAGTGTTCTGTTTGTCTGAATGTCCCCCCTCAGTTTCTCACTCTGAGAGCTGTTGATTTACCTTCACTCTCTCCAAGCTATTCCACTGTCACTTGGAGGAATTGAACTGGGAACATGCTGCTGTTCACGATCCAGAAGCCCTTTGTGAACAGATGTAAGGAATCACGATTCCTCCAAGGAAAAGGTTACTGCTCTCTCTGTTTTCTTTACATTCATGTGTATGGATTAGACCAAGAGAGGCTTAAAATTACTGTACTTATTAGACTGCACATTTTTGGAAGAGCAAATCCTTAATGAAATGGTCCAGAAAGGTGAAGGCAGGATGAGTGCAGAGACTCCCTGATTAACAGCAGGTAATTTGAAGATAACTGCACATGGGTTTAGTCCCTGTCTGGATGTCCAAGTACTAAGTCTGACTTCAGAGGTTCATAAGGTTTGTAACTGACAGAAATCAAAAACATTAAAAATATGTCTTGTGAAGTTCACTTTCTGCTTATTGGGAGGAAATGGAAAAACAGCCAAGTTTCCCTTCCCACCCCTACTCTTACCCTGGGTAAGCCTGAAGAAAGTCCCCTCCTGGAGTCACATCTTATGGTTCAGGATGCAGTTCAGAAATTTGAACCCTATTCCTTCCACTAGTGTGGAACACCCGCCATTGCAATGGCTGGCAGAACTGAGCAGTTTAGATTCTAATCCTGGTCATGGGGCTGTGATGCCAATAACAAGATAGGAGAAGGTGTTGCATTATTAGGGGAACATCTCTGGGACAGTGACCCAGCCACATACATCTGTCTGGTTGCTACCTCCTGCTGGGTGTCGCTGCCAGGTAGAGCAGCCTTGAGTGAAATGTGTACCCGGTGACCTTTCTCCACCAGGCTATCCTGTTCTGCCAGCGCCTTTGCTATTTTACCATGATCCATCTTCATCCTGAGGGTGTGGACGTTGTGAGGGCGGTATTTGGAGGGCTATTGCAGAGTTGCTAGCGTAGCTCAGGCTAGCAGCAGATGGGATGAAAATTTGTGCAAACACTGAAGCAGGAGGTCATATATGTGGTGAGTTTCTTCTGAAGATGGCAAAACATGTCAGAGATGCTAATTCCTTCTCTCAATGCACTTGTGAGACAGAGAAAACCAGATACTAGAAAGGCAAATGCCTGTTGCCTTGAAAATCAAGTCAGGATCTAGCAGGTTCTTTGATCAGGAACAGGTTTCTCTTCCTCCTCTGGGGCAAAGATATGGTAACAGCCCAACTGTTTCCCAGTCACAAGGAAGCAATGACTTTCAGCTATGCCGCGAGGAGTGGCACTGTGGTGGACGCACCCACCCCTTCATTTTTCTTCCAGTCTCGGTTTCCCACCAAACTTCAGTTCATCTTTTTGTCTTTGTGTCCCTCTTTATTCCCCAGACTGCTTTCAGAGACAGGAGTGCTCTCTTGTGTTAAACTCTCTTGTTTCTCTCACTCCTCACCTGGCGAATTACTTCAAGAATCACAAAAGATTGATTCTGCTTCTGATTGGGAGATTTTTTGTTTGTTTGTGGGTTTTGGGGGGCTTTTTGGTTTGGTTTTGGTTTTTTTAAATGAAAAGGACAATAAAGCCTCCTCCCTGCACACAGCAGGGGAGTTTTGCTAGTTCATGTCAAGTGCCAGCCATTGTCACCTTAGCCATGATGCCTGCCTCTATTCATGCAAGCACAGCCCCATCCACCTTGCCAGGACTTTCAAGTGATTTCCTGCTCCACAATCCCCTTCTCCTTCTCCTCAGTTCCCAGCCAATCTCTGTGGTGTCTATGCTCTTAAACACCTAACAGTTTCATTCCTCTGATTGTCATCAGAGGTCCTGCCAGCCCTCAGTCTGAGTCAGCTGATACCACATGAAGGCTTACTGTGATTAGGGAGTGAAATGGGAGCAAACCTTACATGTGTAACTCAGCAGTTTTTCTGTGTGTGGATAGTCTCGGAAAGGGATTTCACTCATCACTGTTTCCTTAATAGCTTCTACCTTACAAAGGTGGATTTTTCCTTAGCTAGGACACTCACATAAAATTTTTAAGGCCAAATATTTGGTCTGGATGGGAAAAATCTCCAGTAACTTGTTTGCTGGAGACTGATTTGAATTTCCTTGGCCAAGAAGTTAGGAGTAAGTTTCTGAAGTTCTCTGGTTTTATCCTTATCTTTTTTCCTGGGTTGTGGAAGAAGAACAAGTGATTCTCAGGGCACTGTTTGGCTAAGGGCTCTTCTTGTCTAGAGGAGCAGTTGCCCAGTAATATGGAACTGTTCTTTCAAAATTCTGGAGAAGAACACAAAGTACCTGAGAGCTAACAAAATTAGGTCTACCACAGTTCTCTTAATGTTTCCAGCGCAATCTTCAACAGTCTTAGTGAGGTTTAGGAGGATGCTCAGCTAGGAGGAGACATGAGCAACTTCAGTGAGTCTGTTCAGCAGGTTATGAACCAGAGTGCTCAGGAAAAGCCTGTATGAGTGTACATGTGTATGCTGGCCAGCTGCTTTAGACTCATCCTTATTCTGCTTCTGCTACAGTGCAGGTCCTCGTGGATGGAGCCCCGGTCCGGATTCAGCTGTGGGACACTGCTGGACAGGTAAGCTCTATCAAAGCAGCTGTTAGTTCTGGTCCTGTGGGACAGGGATTGTTTTCAGGCTTTGAGGAAGGCAGTGTTTTACCAGGGGAGAAAGGAAATGTACTGGTCCAGCACCAGCCATTTGCTGGTATGGCAGTCACAGACAAGTGAATGACAGACGCCTTCAACTCTGAAATTTGTGTCTGAAAAGTGGCATGGCCACAAAGTCAGCACAATGCCCTGCTTCTGTTGCTATCCTAGTTAACTTGTAGAAAAGCTACTGCAGCATTGTGCTATTAGAGGAGCAGTCCAGTGAAGATTTCTTTTTTCCCCTCCCTTTTCTACAGGAGGACTTTGACTGTTTGCGCTCTCTTTGTTACCCTGACACCGACGTCTTCCTTGTCTGCTTCAGTGTGGTAAACCCAAGCTCCTTCCAAAACATTACAGAGAAATGGATCCCTGAGATACGAACTCACAACCCCCGGGCACCAGTGCTGCTGGTGGGGACACAGGCAGACTTGCGGGACGATGTCAATGTCCTCATCAGCCTGGATCGCTACCACGTGAAACCTGTGCCCCGGCCTCAGGCAGAAGGTCTAGCTGACAAAATCCGGGCTGAAGCCTACCTGGAATGCTCAGCACTGACCCAGAAGAACCTTAAGGAGGTTTTTGACATGGCCATTGTCAGCGGCGTTGAGCACAAGGCACGTCAGGAAAAGAAGATGACTGCCAAAGGCATCAAGACTCTCTCTAAGTGCCGCTGGAAGAAGTTCTTTTGCTTTGTCTGAAGCTGCTTTGAGGGAGGGGAAAAGAAACACCCAATGCCAGTATTGGCTCTGCACTTTCTTGGAGTGACTGCTCCTATGGCCCCAGCAAGGAGGGTATGATAAGCTGCTGGGCTTGGAAGCCTGTCTCTTGCTGGGTACAGTATCAGATGCCTAGGAGACATGAACTAGATTTCCATTGTGCTGAGGTGTGGAATGGTCCAGGCAGCTATAATACTGCTGGACATGTCTGTAGTGTCCCAGACTAATGGGAGCCTTTAATACATCAAGACTCAGTACCCCAGAACAGGCAGGTTCCTTATATTGTTCAAAATGATCAGTTTTCTGGTTGAAGCTCACCCACTTTCAGAGTTCTGATGCAGCATAAGAAACGTGAGGGACTTCTGAAATCAGCCTGTGTTTTGGCTGATTTGCAGGCATGGCAAAGAGTAGGGCAGGGGCAGTTACAGGCAACTGCAATGTGGTCAGGCATGGGGTGCAGAGTTGGTAACAATGAGACTTGGGTTCCCCCTCTGATTCCATTTGCCAAAATAGGTAGAATTCACTTGGCTGTGAAAAAGCAGCACTCTTTCTAAAAGGCCCTGTACTGGGAGTACTCTTGAGAAGGTATTTCTTAAATAAAGGCCATTAGCAGGCTGAAGAAAAAATGCACTGGGAGCTACAGTAATACTTTGAGCAAAACCTTGTCTGAGAGGACTCTCTAGTCCACTGAGTGCCGGTGTTGTAGTCCTATCCTAAGAGGTAGTTGTGGACTTGGGGACCAACTTTGAAAGGTCTTTTTTGTGTGTGGTGTTTTGAAAGAAAGAAGAGGTGAAGAACAGTGATGAGTGGCTCTGTCTAGCAGGGACAAAACTGTGTCAACAAAGAGTTTATAACACTGCCAAGAAGTCAAATGTAGATGGAGAGAGAAGAAGAAAAGAAAGAAAATAGAAAGGAGAAAGATGGAGTGAAGAAATGTAGATGGAGAAGGAAAGAATGAATGCTATTAAATGAAAGTTGTGATTCTACTTAGTTGAGATGTTGATATGCAGGGAAACTTCTAGGGACCTGAAAATTTTGCTAGTGATATGAATTTCAAAGTAACATTGTCCATAGATTCAGTTCTGAATCAAAAGGAGGGGGTTGTAGTGAGAGAGAGTTCCTCTTCATTAGTAAAATCCTCAATTTCAGATCTACACAGAAGAATGGAATTTACCTTGTACTGTTCTTCCTGAGGCTGCAGAACAGGAACAGAGGACTCAGGGCCTCCTTCTGTTATGCTTCCGTTTTTTAAAAGTCACTGCTAGATCTGCTGAAATCAAAAGCAAAGGAAATCCATGAAGTTTATGCTGGAGAATATCATTCCTTATGTTTCACTCCCTTCCCCTCTCACCTGTTTCTCAGGGGATTAATATCCTGGAGAATCTATTCACATTTTATTATATTTTATTACAGAACTTGCATCAATTTCTAAATCCTCTTTTGCAGAGACATTTCATTTTGGTTTATGTAGCAGAGAGTGTGACAGATCTGTAAAGCAGTGCTTTCAATACTCGGGGGTTCTCTGCATCTGGCCATGGCCCATCACTTTGGGGACACTCTGGAGAAATGTGACAGAAAGAGAAATAGCTGTGGATGATTTGCCCTAGACCAGAAGCAAGCATAGGCGAGCTAGTGATCCAGTAGCAAGGCAAATGCGAGTAATGCAGTCTGACTCCAAACAAATGCCTGCGAACATCTCTCACAGCTGTCTGGTGTTGTAGTGCAGCTTATGTAGTCCCCAGGATGCGAGACAAGGCTGCTGTCTCCCTGGGCAGTATTGCAGGATCAAAGGTGAAGTCTTCCTGTGAAGTGGCCCACAGCCTTGGAGCTGCTTCTAGGGTAAGGCTCAGAGACTGAAAAGGGTGGTGCAGCAAAATGAGCTGAATGTTGAAAGGGCTCCTCCAGCTGAAATGCCATTTGAGTCCAGTGAGGAGTCCTAAGAGATGGTGAGCACAGAGACAGTAGCTAGAAGTGACATGTCTGACACGGGTCTAGGTAGGACACCACTTCCTGAACAAAGCTCTCAGCAATGCATCCCTGTGTGTATATCCTACCTGTACAGGCACCTTTGCTGTATTGCTAGTTCAGTTTGTCTGTTGGGTCTTTACACATTTCTTTAGCCTGTGAGACCAAGGGCAGTGGTGTGACCTGCCAAAGAGCATGCCATATCCCTATAGAGCAAATCCACAGGTGGAAAGAACACCAGCCTCCTTCCTGCTGAGGAGAGCAAGGGTTGTCCTGCAGTAGCTTGGTATGAAACAGGGAATATTTCATTCTGGAAAAGAAACTACTGAGAGCTACTTTCTTCCTGTGTGATTGTGTCTAAAATTTGTTCAAATAAATTTTTTTAATGTCCACAGTTTGTGTTTGTAATTTTGTCAGTGCAAATTAAGTTGGGCTTTAACATGGAGAAGAAGTTACTCCATTTTACTGACAATAAGCATAAGAGGGAAATAGCCCCACTTCTCACTCCATGTCCTAACCCCCACTAGCAATGGTAAAAATCCCCTCACAGCTGAAACTTTCCGAGTTCTTTCTGTTGCTTCAGTTAATCTTTCTCTATGTCAGCAGCCACTCAGCATGGAGGCTGCTGAGGGGGATGGAGTAGCAAACATCCAAGGCTTTCAGTGCCAGTCAGGAGGCCCTGCCATCATTCACTGAGCCAAGCCCATGTAGGACTTGCATTTGGAGCTTTAATAACTGCATGCTGCTCTGTCATTAGGCTGATGGGTAATTTAGCGACCAGCTTCACTTAACTTACCTTGGTAGTTAAACACTGCTCAAGCGCTGAAAACTTTTGCCTGTGCCACATAGGATGCAAAGGCTCTAACCCTTTTAGCCCTATCTTCAGTATTACAGATAGGTCAAGGCTCCTGCCTGTCCCCCCATGTCCTGCCTGGGGCCCCATAGCTGCTCCAGAGTCAGAGGGCTGGAAAGTGAGGTTTGCTGAGGGAGGAGTGAGATGGTTCAGCAGAGAACTAGGAAAGAAAACAGACAAAAAACCAGTGGTGACCAAATCCAGAAATTAGAAGGGAATAGGAAACTACTGCTGATAAAACATGATTTGGGAACTTGTGTTTTGGGTGAGGAGGTTGTTGGAGCTTTTAGGATTTGTTTGGGGTTTTTGGGGAGGGAAGGGGACATGGTTGTTTACCAAATCCGCAGTCACACTGTCCTTCTACAGACTGCTGTTTACTATATGTAAAGCAACCTCTGGGAGTATTTGGAGCTGGCTCCCAGTTTTGCAGCTTCCTGGCACTAAATCTTACAGAAGCACCTGTGAATGGAAATAGCAACAAAGTGTGAATTAACTTTACAGGGAGTGAGTCATTCCACTGAGCCATATCCTGTCATATGCACAATAAGCACTCTAAAACTCCCTGAAATCCGTGAACAAAGCTGAACTCCTGGGTGTGGGGGTGAATCTATCTCATTAAATTGAGTTTCCTACCAAAGCCACCTGAGGTGTCTTTAAAGCCTTGCTCTCATCCTCTTATGGTGCAGTACTGGATCTGTGCTACTACCTGGCTTTGGTAGAGTTCGGGCTTGTTTCTGCCTTGCAGTGCTGCTTGACCAACCCGTATTTTCAGATGCTGCTGAGAGCACAAAGGAGTTCCTGGGAGACTGTTGCTAACACAAACCACCCCACTAGGCTTGGTGAAGCTAGCCCAGTCCATTGCTAGGCCAGCACAATCCCTCACAGGTGCTGCTTACTTTCCTGCCAAAAAGGATCCTTATGCTTAGTTGATCTGACTTGCTCCATAGCACAAAGCTCAGCATCAAATGCTAAAAGCACCTACATTCCTACAAGGTAGAAACTCTCTAGTGCCTTCTTTCTTGCTCAGAGCTCTGATCCTGGATAGCAGACTCCTGCATATCCTTGCATCCAGGAGACCAGCTGATAAGGAAGACTGTCCTTCCTGGAGAATGCTGGTTGAAACCCAGCATAGGTAACAGTACAAGTACTTCAGTACAGGTACACACAATGTTGTGTAAATCCACATAAAGCCAGTGTGCTTGCTGCACTCTCAGCTGCCATCTCTAAAGGACCTGATGGATGTCAGCAACAATAGGAACACTGTTGAAAAGGATCCTTCAGTTTCTTTTTTTCTGTAGGTATCGCACCCTAAATGGGCTTAACTGTGCCAAGAACATTTCCAGCTAGCATCGCTTTCCTCAGCTTCCACTGAATCCTGACTGGGAATTAATCCCCAAAATAATACCAAGTTTCATCTGACTCAGCACACCCTCCTTCCAGCATCAGAAGGACAAGTCTGAAAACCCTTCTGGAGATCTTTATGACCTGTAGGTTACATCCTATTTACTTTGAAGGGGCAGGCTGAACTATTACCAGGTCAGGACCTGACATGAGTCCAGCAGGAGGAACCCTGCTGAAACGCAATTACCTCGGAATGGCATCCTCCCCCCATTTCCTGAGAGGGTGTGAGAGCATTAACAACCTTATCACTTTCTTAACACTCCCCAATTTAATCCTCAAGTGCTAACTGGCTTTTTTCTTCAGATTGCTCCAAGTTTTACATTATTAATCAATTAGGCCCAGCTTGGAAGCAGGATCTGGTTTGACTTTTCTCAGCTGTAGAGGCAGCTAAGTAATCCACTTCAACTTTGCTCTTAATGCCTTCCTGCCCCTAATTTGGGCTAGATTGGTCCCTTCACACGGTCCTTTCTGCAGTCTCTCAAAGAGCAGCATGGGAACACCAGAGGAGAAGGGAGCAGAGGCGCTGCTCAAACAGATGCTGTCACCACAAGGAATGCCTGTCCTCTCACAGCCTGTGTGTTAACTGAGCTGCTGCTGTTCCATCGTGCTGAGAGTCCTCTTTGCCCAGGATGCTGTTCTTGGCTGTGTGGTCTGCTTGTACATCTTGGGTTTGCTTTACATCATTGCCTCTCTTTGAGCCATGTTAAATCACTCTGTAGTGAGCCTGGGAGATAAAGCATTTATACGAAGAAACCATTTGAACTTTATAATATGGCTCTAAGACTGTCCTTCCTGTACTGGAGAATGCTGGTTGAGACCCAGCACTTAGTCTGCATCTTCTCCCAGAAAAGGAATCAAAGAGCTGGCCCAGCTGGCACCTGGGCCTCCTGGAAGCTGCTTACTCATGCCTCTGCAGAGTCCAGCCCTGGGCTCTCCGTTCCCACCGTATAAATACAGCATTGTACTTGCAAAGACCTATTGCACAAGAGAGCAGGGTATGTCTCAACGTATCCCTGAGACAGGTTCCCTCTGCTGCAGCCCCACGTGATCCTTGTTCCCAGGGTGACACCATGCCCTTTCCAGCTCCCAGACTGAGCTGCTCGGCATCCAAACTTGCAGGACTTGTTCTGGAGGAGCAGGAGGAGATGTGGGTCCCATCCTCCCCCTCCAACCCCTTATCCCCAGCACTGCCCCTAGGGCAGTGTTGTGAACTGAAATACTCTGGTTTCTGCTGCTATGGAGGAACATCAGGTGCAAAGAAATTTGGCTCAGGGACAAGTTTCACCACGAGTCACTGGGCCAGGCTTTTCTTTCCCATGAGATAATCTTGGGCGGGGCAGACAATCTCTTAAAATTAAAATACAATGAAAATACACGGGCTTCCCAGGGTCTAGGGTAAAGCTCTCTTTCCTTGTTTTCTCAGAAAGTGAGCCAGGCACTGCTGAAACCTTCCCCAGGCTTTCGGTGCTGAAGGAAGCACTGCAGTGGCAGCTGCAGAGCCAGGCCTGGTGCCTGCTTCTCCCTGAGCTGGCAACAGGAGCCCACCCATGGGACCTGGCTCTGCTGGTGGTGAGGGTGGAAGAGTTCGACCTCCTGTGGAAGAGAGCACAGTTTAGCAAATCAATCGCAGACAGAGAAGCCCCCTTCCTGTGGCTGCACTGCTATCATTGTGCTGGTCCCTTGGTGGAATTTGCTGGTGGGGACAGCACTGGTGATTCCCAAGCAGTTACCTATATGTAAGCGCTTGTGCTGGTGGAGCCATCACAAATGTTAAACTTTGCGGGGAGCTCAGGGCACTCAAGTCATGGACTAGCCCCTTCCTCCACCATCCTCATAAGCATCTCACCCTGCCACCGAGCTTAACCCTCTGCTTCTCCAGGTAAACACCAGGTTACACGGCTCAGTGGCAGCGGGGACACAGAGATCTAGCTGGAATCTGCCAAGGATCTATCTGGGATCTCCCTTGGAGTGAGCGTCAACACTTCAGCCCTACAGACTTAAGATCCTTTCTCATGTAAAAGGGAAAGTCAGCATCACGTGCTGAAGGGGAGCTCATCGTGGGAGGATTCGGTTTTCCCCTCAGAGGCTGCATCCCTGCAGGGCTGGATGGGAGAGAGGCTGGGAAAATGCTGCCCAAGCAGTGCACATGGGTTTCGGATGGTATTGCAGAGCCCTAGCTGCTCTCCTGCAGGGTACCCTTTGCCAGGCCGCGCCTGGGGAGCGGCGCATGCCTGGGGACAGCTAGTGCCCGCCGTGGCCGGAGCCGCTGGGATGGCTCTCCATAGTGTGGAGGCAGGAGGAGCACCCAGCTACGGGCAGAGCTTCAGAAACAGCGCATTCATCTTCCCTGCCAGTAAGCCAGGGAGCGCCCGGGGCAGACTGATGACGCACAGCACACCTGAGATCATTTTCATGGGAATAGACCCGTGAGAGACAGAGAGAGGAAGAGTCAGGGAAACTCTCCCAGCACTTCAGTCAGTGTCAGCATTCACAGGGCAGATTTCACAAGATAAACAAAAGCCTTTAATAACCGCACTGGAGGGAGACTTTGAATCGCTGTGAAACCTCTGCCAGGGAAGGAGAGCAGCAGGCTTCTTGCAGAGAGCCAATGCCACCAGCCAGCCAGAGGCTTGGCGGGCACGGAGAAAAAACAGCTTGCAAAACCCAAACCATAAAGATCCTAGTGTGGGTACCCAGGCTGTACTCCCAGCCGTGGATCGTTGTACACATGGTACTATATATAGCACAGAGGAATTTTCATTCCTCTTGCTAAGGGGTTTTAATAACATAGAGCAGACGGAAGATATCAGCCACCCTGGAATATTATCTGGGCAGATGTGTATAATTTGAAGGGAGGGTAGGAGAGGATATCTAATGTTGTGATATATTCTGCAGGATGAGTTGGTTTCTTTCTTGTAAGCCAAATAGATTTGTAGAATAATGAGTTATTAGCATCTAACAGTAAAAGTCTTACATGTACAAAACTCCCGTCAAAGGATGCTAAACCTGAAATACAGGGACTCTTTGCTAATAAATAAAATACAACCATACTTTGGGAGGAAGAGGACTTCCTGCAGGTCCTGCCTGCCTTTTGAGTACTCGTAACAGCTGTATCCTAGCTTTATATGCAGTTCATTTATTCAGTATCTCCAAACATCTCTTTTCAGATGATAAAGACACCGCAATATGTGTTGAGTGAGAAGGTAAGTCTAAATATAATTTAGGTCATCAGAAACCTGGAAAAGGCTTTAACATAATTTCCCTGTGCGGTTTTGGGTGAATGACTTCCCTTTTCCATTTGCAAAATGGAGTTCCTTCCCCTCGATTGGGTTTGAGAAACATTTATTAACTGGTACTCACAGGGTGCCATAGCAGAGGAAGGGTTATTGCCAGGAAGACCACAGTGCTCCTTCTCATGGTCTTCAAAATGGGATAAAAGTCCTGAAATGTGTCCACATACCAGTTTCCATTACTGCCTTCTGTGAGTTTCCAGAGACAACTGGAAAATCAAACTCTCTTGGTTATACTTCCAGCTCTGGGGTTCGGGTAATTAAGGAAGAAACTCAGTATTCATTGACAGCAAAGATCTCCAAACTTCAATGCTGTTGAAGGAAACATGAATCCTATTGTTTGCAAAGTTAAGAGATGATTACAAGGAAGCTCTATGCCTATTGCTACTTAAATAGTGCATATGCCACCTTGGTGATGTGGTGGGAGAGGAAGAAGACCGAAATGTGGCGTCTTCACACAGCTATCAAGTCCCCAGATAAAATAAAGAGATGGACTCAAAAGCAGAATGTGGGACATTAATGTCTCTTGTGCTGCTTCCACATGATGCCTGTAGCACAGGCAGAACTATCTTGAACATAGCCACAGCCCATGTAGATGAGAGGACACCACACAGGAAGTCTGGAAGCCCAGCAGCAGCAGGAACTCTTCCCGAACAAGAGTCTGAACTTTAATTATGGGTGGAGAAACAGCATCCCACTCTGAGTCTATCATTTTTAGGATGGGCAGAGGAGGAAGAGGCATTCTGAGTATTGAGACACCTCTGCAGACAGGCAAGAGCAGTAGGCAAGAGCAGCTGATGAGCAGCACAGGCTTCCAAGAAGGCCAAGGTCTCTGGGTAAGCAGCTGGTGGCCTGGGCAGTCATGTCTGAGCTCACACTGAAGTCTGTGCTGCTGACACAACACTTGACATGGCTGGACAAAGTGAGCTCATCACCACCATGCCTCCTAACTGAGGTGTAAAAAGATGCACCCAAGGGGCACAAAAGCCTCCTGTTGCCACTTGCTGTCAGGCATGGCTTGGACCATTCCCCTCTCCCTTTTCCAGAGGTGAGAGCAGAGCAGGGCTGCTGAGCACCTGGGATGTTCATCAAGAGGAAACAGCACACTGGGGTACAGCCTTCTTCCTTCATCATCCACATAAATAGCCAGTAAAGATGTAGTTTTTCTTCTGCTGAATATCAGTGCTGACTTTACTGATGCTGCCCTTCCATGTCTTATTGGCATCCACTGCAAATCTCTGGCTACATCTGTGGTCTAAATAATTACAGCCTCTGAGCAAGAAAGGGTGAGGGGGCAGCACAAGCATTTAAATGTTACAAATGGGACTCCACAGCAATCCTGGGTTGCTCTTCCCTAAACTCCTTTCTATACATCAAGGATCATAAAAGAGTAAGAAGAGACCGAGTCCTGCTCTCAACCCTCTATTCTAGAGCATAGCTTTATTGGTAATTAAAAACTACATCTCAACTTAATTTTCTTCCCACACTTGGCTGTACTCTATCTTACCCTCATCTCAAAGAGACATGTCAGTCCTTTCATATCCTCACTGGAGTTCACAGAAGTTTGCCAGCATTAATCAGGGGCAATTACCTTTGCCTCTTTAGGCAGCGATATCAGACCTGAGCCTAGGGTGACTCATTGCAAGATCGCTTCCCCCTGCAAGGTTCTTCCAGACATCTCCTCTGACTGGAGACCTCAGCTGTTGCCTTTGGTCATTCTACTCCTGGGAAACTCTCCTGGCAGGGAGCAAGCCCCAACTACTACACAGCTTCAGGTACTCTGCATACCTGTCTTTTCATCTCACCCAGTATAACTGATAAAAGGGTTACAGACTGGTGCTGGCCAGGAATTATCTAACCAACATTTTCACATTTTGACAGATTATCTTTTTTACAACAGATTTTTGTGTGGGAACAGTCCCATTTTGGTGATAAACCGCTGCAATGCAACCAGGGCTGCTGGACAACAGGTGTGTTCTCAGCAGTGAGTCTTTATGAACCTTGGAGAAACCCAGCCACACTGACCATTCCTGATTTGGTCATCTCCAGGATTCTTGCCTTCCTGCTGAGAAGAAACAAATTGCACTTTCAGCCTTTGCAGCTCTGGTATCATAAGAGCCCTGGCTGGAAGGATATCCATTTCAAGATCCCTTGTGTCTGTGGGGAAAGAGATCTCTCAGAGGTGAACACACCATGCTGCTTCTTTCATTTATGAGAGAAAGAATTCATGGTTTCCTGGAGGGGAAGTTTCCTGTCCTGCAGAAATCCTGGGCTTCACTGTAGATCATAACAAAAATCTGCATTGGAATATTTGCCAAAGTATTTCAAAGCAGTATAAATATATGCCCCAGAGAATAAATGGAGTTCCAGCAAGCTGCAGCACTTGGAAGAAAAGTGAAAATTAGTATTATGTACAATATGAAGTAGACAGTATGTTACTATTACTAACAAATCCATGTTTTTGTTATTCCGCTCAGCTTGCCAACGCACACTCTTGAAAGCTGGCTGTAGGCATCCTCATCACTGAAGTCTGTGTCAGCCTTGCAGAGATCCTGACTGTGAACAAATACTCAGGTGGCCCTGGCCCACCAGCCTGCCTGTACCTCCAGAGGTCCAAGCAAGCATTTGCAGGAGAGCAAAAGAAGTCTGAGGGTTGGCTAGTCAGGAAGCAGAGCATTTCACATCACACTTGCCATGCTATGAAATGAGGTTGGAAAAGTACGAGTGTTAGGAGTCTGCTGGGATAACTCCATGAGGATCACTGCCCTTTTATAAAATAAACTGCATCCCAGTAAAGAGATGAAAGACTCTAAGGGATAATCTGTTTTTGTGTAGAAGGGTCAGAGTTCTAAGAAACCCAGGGAACTGGAAAAAGGCCTGCCTTTCACACAGGCTGGAAAGCACCTTGGAGGGACTCAATCCATATGTGAGGTGCTGCCCAGAGAGGCCTGCCTCAGCACTGCTGAGTGAGCAGGGCATGAATGCTTTACACAAAGCATTCACCTGCAAAGTAAATACTGCTCTGGGTGTAAGGAAGCTGCCCAGTCATAATATGCATGGCTGATTGCAGAGTTGCACAAGAAGAAGCTGGTTCTGATGTAGGTGGGAGCAGCTCTGTGAGCACCCTGAGATGGCAGGGTCTGGCTGGGCAGCAGCTCACATCCCGCAGTTTACCAGATGGTGCTGAACACGGACTTATTTTCAAAGGCAGAACCTCAATTCAGTGAGCAAAGACGAAAAATGGACATGAGGAAAAAATGTAAATATCTTCTGCACGCTACTTAATGACATGCACAGATGTTCTCCACTGCTGGCAGCGAAGGCAAAACAAATGAGCTGTCACTTCCATCTCAGGCCCTGCTGGTGACAGGGAAATCCTTTGATAATAGGGACAGATTTGCAATGAGAAGAACATTTTTTTGATTGGCACTTCCCTTTTTACTAAAACCTTGTTTTCATCTTCTTAGCCAGCATGTACATCCCTGGTTTCTGTTTTAAAAGGTGGACAATAGCCTCCTTACCAGTAGGAATTGTCTCTGTGCTGTGAAGAGGACAGGGACATGAAAAGCAGGCTTCTCTGACAGGGCAAGCCTTTCCATCGCAGCAAAACACTGCGGTGCATAACAGGCTACAAAACTGTTTTGGTGCCCATTGTTCCTTTGCATAAAAGCCTTTGAACCAGAGTTAGTAATTATGGGAGCTGCACTGTGCACAGCTCCTCAGCTGCTGATATGTTTATCAGTGGAGCATCAATCTGACTTACTTCCTGGATGTTTAGATAGCATGGGGTCATGCTTGCATCAGCTAATAAACTCCTCAGAGCTGGGTTGATGTCTTTCTTTTGTATCTGCGAAGCAGAGAGCATCAGTGGAGTCCCCATCCCTAATTTAAGTAACTGCCTCAGTTCAGCAATGACAGCTTGCACGGCTTTAAGGCTTGGGGACTGGAGAGGCATTGCAAAGGGGAGGGGTGCTTCCTGAGAGTTTTGGGAGGTTGAAAACAGACAGGCTCTTAAACTAAAAGAGCAAACAGATCTTGCTATGTTAAAAGATACTTTGTCATGAAAACACCAAGGTTTGTTTTACTATCACCCTGTCTAAACTTTGGCAGAGTATGGCTGGCAAATAAGTGACTTAAAAAGAGTCACAGGCCATGGCAGAATCCTTTTGATATTTACCCTTGCCTGGGAGGAACAGGGATGCTTGGACAGCAGGGTAGTCCCTCTAATTTGTCCTAGGGGGGATCAGCAGTCTTAGTTTCTTTAGACACCCTAAGGACTTCTGAAATCTCTCATTTTGTAAGATTCACTGCTAATCCTATGGATCTAGGAGATCCGCTGCCCTAACCATCACATGTGGTTTGGGACAAACTGCAAGGAGAAGCTGAGACATACACACTGGCTAGCCTCTTTGTGAGATTCTCAGCTTGCTCATTCTAGGGGTCGAAAAGAAGATTTTTAAACAAAAGAACAATTTTGAACACAAATTAAGTGGGTCTGAGCTGGACAAAATTCAAGATAGATTAGAAAGCAGAGTTTTTTTCATCACAGAACCTAGGATTTCTGGAGAGGTTTGCAGATGAAACACTGTAAGGACAACCCCTTCCCTTGGAGACTGAACATGTCTTGTTTGTGAAAACTACTAGATGAGAAAGTTGTCTAAAATAGAAGGTAAGTGGACATGAGTCAGGAGGCCCTTTCCAGCCCTGCATTCAAAAGCAGTTTCAAAGGACTGCCGTGCCTCACAATTACAATCACACTGGGGATGGCTCCCGAGCTTTACCCAGCTCCACAACACTCATCTCTATGAGAAATTTGGACCATACTATGTGCAACATGTATTACTCCACTCTAATTGCAGCACAAACAAGCATTGACTTGGTTAGGAACCAGGCATGATTTGTCTCATTGCTTTCAGTGGCCACTTTTAAGATGCACCATGCATCTTAAAAAAAAGTAATCTTTTCCCTTGTAACAGTGTCCTTAGTAGGAAGCCTGGGCTCCTGATTGTCACATTTTTCTAGGGAAAACTGGGCAGAGAGCTGATTTCCTTACTGCTTCAGCTGGGACAAAGACTTCCCTCCACAGATTTGGACTCACAAGAATCTATCCAAGACACCAGTAGCACAGCATCTCAGCAGACAGCCCCAAACTCATGTCACATAAGCAGCAGTCTGGTCACTAGGAGGTGGCTAATCAAATTCTGAACATTTCAAGGAGGAGTTGTTTTGTCCTCTGCTCTAAGAAGATGAAAGGCACTCTGGAGAGGACAGTTTGGTTCATATTTGCTGAAAGCACCATTAAGCTGGGTGAGAAAACAGCCAGATCATTTTTACCTTGACACAATTGCTGGACATTGTCCACAGATAGGAGCTGAAGAGTGGGTCCAATGTGGATATACAGGGGTGAACATTTCCTTGTCTTGAATTTCGCTGTTTACTCAACTGAAGTTGGCTTTCTTTGAATCAGAGGCACTCTTTCTTTGTTACAGACAGGTGTATTTTCAATCATTAGGGTTCCCATGGAGCTTCCTGAGAAGTTTGCAAGTATCCCACCCAGACTGCTATTGGAGTGTTTTGTACAGTGCCAAAAATCTCCTTAGTGATTCAAACTGGGAAAAATTATTACCACTTTCTTTCCTGACACCCTTGCATCTGGTGCAGAAAGTTTACAGTGTCCAGGAACATACAGAGAAACATGGCGCTTCTGCAACTGGAGAAAGATGCTATCTCCTGCCCGATGCTGTGATATTTGGATTGTGCCACATGTTCCAGACATCTTGCAATGCATATCAGAAGTCTCTGGGAAAAAAAAAAGAAAGACAGGAAAGGAGGGTGTGCTGAGAGTCAAATAAAGGTAGAGTTTATGGGAAAGTGAACGGGAGAGGGGCAAAGGAGCAATAGGAAGTTAAGACTTTGAACAAGCCCAGTCATGCCTCAGGTACTGGTTTTACCTGTCTGGTGCCTGACCACAGCCCTGTCTGCCCAGTGACTGCAGTGAGAATTGGGGTGCTGAGCAGCACTGAGCATGGGGTTTGTTTGCTGATCGTGTTCCTGTGGAGCAGAGGTGGCCGGGACACGTTGCAGTGAGTGTGCCAGTCGGCTGGCAGACCTTGCCACAGGTTCACGTGCAGGAACCAGAAGTGGCTCTAGAGAGGAAAGACTGATCCACGTGTGACATCTCCATTGCAGGACTTGGGAAGTAAGTGGATAGTGACAGAGGAGGATTCAGTGATCCCTGCAGCGTACCTCAAGGTGCATCTTCTTCCTGAAAGGGATGGCAGGAGGCCCTGGCTTCAGGACCAGGTATATTCACAAGTCATTGCAGTTTAACATGATCCCCTCTTTACAGAAGAGAAATTACTCTCCCTATCCAGAATATTTGCCTTTCTCCTACCGTAAAAAGTAGGATCTTTGTACGCTCTGACCAAGCTCTGAGCTTGGTAAGAGGCAGCACTCAAATAAAACAGCAAACAGATGGGCACACAAGCCCTTCTCCATTTTGAAATAGAAACAGCATACTCCAAAGCCAATTACAAACTGAGATTAACTGTTCTGGATTTCATTAATTATATATCAATTAGGCCATCTCAGAAGGAAAACTCATTAGGAGCTATGAAGTAGAAAGGGAATTAGGTGGACAGAGCCAGGAAAGACAGTTATCTCCCAGGGAAGGACAAGCATCCTATGCTCTCTGCCATCCTCATTTCCTCAGTTTCTTCCCATGGTTTGGAGACAAACACTATGCATTTCTGCTTTGCTTCTGCTAAAGACAGCAAGTAAAGGAAGGCTCAAGTACCCAGTCTGCAGGTTTTCTGAGACTTGCAATCATCTCAGGCACAAAAAACGTCTGCAGGAACTTTCTTGAGTGCAGGAAGGGGAGCAGGGACAAAGGGTTTGGTTCCCTCCAGCCTAGAAACCTGCTGAGCTCTTCAGAGCTACTGAGAAAAAAACCAGGCTTTTCTCCTGACCTACTGGTGGTCACGCACACAACCCTGCCAGGAAATACTTGGCCTGCTGTCTCAGGTGACTTATGCAAAATAAGTGGTCGCTTTTCTCCCTAAGACAGGTTCTACTTGACACTGCACTCCTGGGCATTTGTAGCCTGCTCCTCCTGCTACAGAAATCCAGGCTCAAGGGAGAAGCTTTTGCAGTTTTATATTCGGGCTTCACCACCACTGTTTCCTGGCTCTTTCCTCATGGCTTCCTTGGAACAGACTGTCAGAGGAGGTTCCAGCCCACAGCTGGCTAATCACGCACAATTAACATAAACATGAATATAGTGGGGAAAAAAGGAAAGCTGGGAAAGCCCCCTTTTCTCAGCAGCTGGATGAGGCAATTTGCAGAAAGCCTAGAGGCATGAGGGAAGCAGGAGCCTTTCATGAGGTAGCAAGTCCATGTGAAAGGGCAGATGAGGGCAGTTTAGGGCAACACTTGGGCTCCCCCAGCTTCAGCACTGTAGGCCAAAGCAGGACAACAGGGAAATTGCCTACCCAAACACCAGCCTTGCTACAAATGGTGCAGGGGAAAGCTCTCTGAACCACCGGGAGGACCAAGAGCAACATGACTTGCAGGACAACAGACAGAACCTGGATGCAGTTTCCCAGAGCCTCAGTCCAGCACTGTAGAGCCAGAGCATATGGAGCTAAGGGGGGATGTCAAGACAGATGGATGTGGTTTGATGTTTCTGGGTAGCTTCCCTCAGAGATGCTTTCCAAGCCATGCTCCTGTAGGTTCCCTTCTGCCAGCACTGGTGCTCAGCTGGTGCCCTTGGGGGGTTGGTTCAAGGAGCCATACTGGCAGAAAACAGATCCCTGAAAAGGGAATTGCTTTTTCCAGGATGTTTCAGGGAGAGCAGCACTAATGTGAGAACTGCTCCTTCAGCAGGGGTTATCTGTAGGACAGACTGAGTTGTAATGCTGAGCTGCTCCTTTGGGCTCAACTTTCACCATCAGCTCTGCAGGCCACTGCTACCCTGCCTTGCTCCCTTGGCTGGAGGCTCCCATCACACAGAGGCCCAGGACAGCCCAGCAGAAAGCTCACCCAGCAGAGAATGTCCCTTCCAGCCTGTCCCACCAAATGGACCTGCCTGGCACTTGGCGATATGAAAACTATTGCCTGTCTGATGGAGCACAGCTCATCTCCAGTGCACAGAGACAAACATGCTCTGGAAGAAGCTGCAGCGGATTGTGAAACATCAGCATGTAAGATATTAGATCAGTTCTATGAATCCAGGTCCTTGTGGAGAAAGGAGCCTAGTGGTGAAAATATACTGATGAAAACAAATAGCCATTTTCTTGGTACTTGGACTTCCTCCTGGACCTCACCCACTTGCCCTGGGGTTTGCCAACAGTGGAAGTTCCCCCAGTACACAATGCTTTAGTATTCAAATGGCAGTGTCTGGTACATTGACTATTTCCAAGCAGAGCCCTCCAGATGCTTACTCATTTTCCTGATGGCCGGGTATTTGCATGGGTTTTACAGCCTTGTGAATTTAAGATGGTAATGTGATGGGAATGCAAGAGAAAAGAGAGAAGATAAAGCCCCCCTGGCTGAGAATGTGCATATACAAGGTGATGGGAAGAATGCTATTGGGCACACACACTGTGCCAGCTCTCCCCTTTACCTAAGGGGTAGTGCTCTGCACAGATTCTGTCTCTGGCCAGTCCCTTAGTTGCTGGATGGGGAGATAAATGGAAGTAGGATGGAAATTGCATGGCTGAGCAGCAGAGGAGTGGTGAATGGATCAGCTAGCAGAAGACATGGCAGGCAAGAGGTGATTCCTGGGGAAATCTGATTTCCATTTAAGACAGATTAGCCCAGGCTTTGAGGTAAAGGGGAGAAGAGCTCTCCCATCCCAAAATAATAGGAGGAGAGGGAAAGGAAAATTTGTTGACAGGGTGTAATTCTACAGCATAAGCAGGGATAGTTTCTAAATATGAGAGAGAACCAGTTCAGACTGGTTTAACAGAAACTCCATGCACCAAAAACCTCTACCGAGGACATTAGAATAAGAGCATTGCATCCTTGCCGGCAGCTCCTGTCTGCTCGCCTGCAGAGCTGCATGGTCCTTGCAATGACCCCACAGCTCCCCAGAGCTGTTGAGCCTCCTCAAGTGTGTCACAAATGCCCCTTCATTCTCTAATGTAGATTTGCAGGGAAGGGTTGTATGGCGATGCTTGGGAGACACAGCTACCAGCTTCCAAATTTGAAGACAGTCTATTAAAGAATTGTTTTGGCTTGCTTTGGTTTTAATGAAGGCTCTACTTCCTGAAGTCTTCTGATTACTGGAAAAAAAATCTCTTATTTCTTTCAAAATGTAGTGTGTATGTTGGGGAGAGCAGTAGAAGACAGCAAAAGAAATCTGGGAAACTGATCCAAATAGAGAAAGAGAGAGAAGCACCCATGTGGGGTTTTTTTGAAGCCTCACTGACAAGTTTTTGGGGCTGGACTGGTGACCCCAATAGCTGCAGTTTGCTCTGTGTAACCCATACAAAACCTAAGGGAAGCACACGCAGAGCACAGAGCACCCACAAGAGGCATGGGAGACCATAAGTCAATTCTCTGTTCTTCCGAAGGTTGTACGAGCTCTCCCCTGTCTTGCAGGTGGATATGATGCTTTGAAACCTGGGGGAGTGTGGTAATATGGACCATACCATTAGGCCATAATATAGATAGGGAGGAAGGGAACAGGACCTCGCATCTTATGGAGCTCACAGAGGCTCACATCTCACACCTCAGCACTAACTCCAGCAAGCGCCCCTGCTGCTTTGACAGTACAGTGTCCAAAGCAACACCAAGAGGGCTATCAAGATATTGGTGCCCCCTCTTGTGGACATCTCAAAAGGAGCCGGCAAACCACCCCGAGCAGCTGCTCTAGCTGAACAATACCCCATACTAAATAAAAAATGCTGCAGTGCAGCCTGGAGTCCGTGGTGGAGGCAGGAGTCTTGGGGCCCCTGGGGATGCAGCTGAGGGAGGGAAGGGCTCCCACAATGCCTACATGAGAAGGACACTATAGTTTCATTTAAAGAAGAGTTTCTGGCTGGGGGAGTCCCAGCAGCTCAAATTTCTGGACCAGTGTTTTACTTCAACTGCTCACAAATATTTTTTAACAATATTTTTTAACAGCCATCATGTGGGTCAGGTGTGTCAGGGCAGAGAACAAAGACACAGGCTCTTTGTATGCACTGAGACTTGTGGAAAAATTCCCTTCCTACGGGAGCGCCTGGCTGGCTCCGGCAGGGCTCCTGCTCCTCTGCATCTCCCATCAGCTGCTTGCTGTCATTTTGTGTATCCTCTCATGTAGGCTGGCTCTGGGCAACTTGGAGAAGATGGTAATTAAACGTTGGGTGGCCTCTGCAAAATCTTCTAAAGCTGTTACAGGAACTGATGGTTAGTTTCAAAACTCCTGACACGGCTGGAGATGAGGACATCTTGGAGAGGCAGCTATTGAATAAGGGCCACACAAACTCTGCCACGCCTCATGTGGCACCTTGCCCAGGAAACACTTACTGGTCAGCCAGGTTTCCTTGCAGAATGGTTCCTCCATGCCTTGCTAGGTGCTGCAGAAGAGATCAGAGCTGCTAGAATTTTAGAGGTGACTGCATTTCTCTGTGACTACAAGCTATTACAATAACATGCAATTCTGTGCTTGATAATCAAGGGAGAGTATTTTCAATTTCTCTCTCCATTTCTTCAAGGAGAAAAAAAAAAAAAAGACTGTCTGGGAAGTTTTCACAGGCTATTTTGTCACACAGGCACTATTTTAGTGAGCAATGTTTGCTTACCACATGCTGGACTAGACATGGTACTACAAATCTGCATGTGTGCCATTTAGGAGCTCAAAGCACACTGAAGTCTGGTCATTCCTAATGTTTGAGATAAGGTGGGGAGAAATTACATTAAAAATCTGTCTTTATATTATGCAGAGCTTGCACACAACACTGTTCCTTCTTTTCCCCCAGCTTTGGAGCTCTTCGTTTTAACCAGAATGAACAGTTTGGTCTCAAAACCAAAATAATTTCTTCCTTAGGCAATCAATTAGGCCTGAGGGCTAAAGTAACTTATCAGACAGTTTCACCCCAGTGTGGCTTTTATGTGTGGAACAGTATTCTGCCCTGCCACTGTGGAGCCATCCCTTGTTGTATCAGGGCAGCTGCTGCATTTGTTTGCAGAGCCATTGTGCCCCGGGGAAGCCAGAGACACACGATATTTAGCTGGGAGCTAATGCTTCCTGCATCCAGGCCAGTAACCACACAAACCCTGTGAGGTCCTCTCTAGCCTGCTGGGATAATCTCAGCCAAAAGCTCAGGCAAATCCTCCTTCCTGACAGTCAGGGCAAGGTGACTAAACAGTTTTGCTGGTCAGGAAGGGCAGAGAGGCTCCGTGGTCACCCTTCTGCGGAGGTGGAAACCACCAACAGGCAGCCTGAACAATGTGAAAGGGCAGCAGCTTCCCCTCAGTGAGGCAGCAGATCCCGGGGCCTGGCAGGAGCCTGGCTCCTCAAGGCTTGCAAACAACCCTCTGGAAAACACTGACCTCGGTGGGGAAGGCATTGTCTGCACACACTGCAAGGACAAGGGGCAGGTGCAGGCCTCGGAGCCTCCTGCACCGCGGAGCAGCTGTGGGGAATGTGCCAGGAGCTCCACGCCAGGAGCAGCTCTGCCCTAAACCAGCCAGCAGCTCCACACGGCTGCGTGTTCCTGGCACTGGGGAACATGGAGGATGTGCTCCCTGTCCAGCACAGTCAGTGCAAGGGGGCAGCTCAGCCATCACTGAACACGGTTCTTGCTTGGGCAGGAAGGCAGTGAGGTGGCCTCCCCTCACCACTGGCCCCTGAGGAGCGAGATTCTCATTTTGCAAACTTTCAAACTCTAGGCTCCTGTTCCCACCTGAAAATTTCCAAGAGCTGAGCTCTCCGAGGAAGCAGGAGCCCTTGTGTCAGGTGGGGATGCAGGGGCTGAAGGCAGGCGGGACTCGGGGGCTGCAGGCCCAGAAGCTGCCCGAGGGAGGGCTCAGGCTGGACCTGCTGCCTCCAGCAGGGCTGTGTCCAACACCAGAGGACACAAAGGTGTGGTGTAAGTGAAAGAGACTGCAAAGCACGGACCCACCTCTCCCTGGAGACTGCCAGGAGAAGCAGTCTGGTTTCAGGTGGCGCTGCCAGGCCAGGGGTTACCCCCGGGAGGGAGCAGTGACCCTATCCACTGAGCTGAGCTCAGCAGAGCTGCTCCAGGGGCAGCGCTTCAGGGGACAGGAGGGACAATGCCTGCACTTATGCCTGTAAGTAGCTGGAGATGGCAGGATGGCAGAGCTGGTGAAGGGTGCGTAGTCATGGCAGGACAAAGCCCACAGCCCAGAGCAGAGTGCGGGGAGAAAGCGTTCCTGCTGTGAGCAGCACTCAGAGGCCCAGCCAGGGTGGCCAGGTCAGTGGGGCAGGGCAGGTCCGCCTGGTGAAACCCATTGCCAATTAGGCAGTTACATTTAGCTGACTTTACATCGCGGTTCTTGAGCGATCACCAGCCTGAAGACACAGTTAGAGCAACTCCTGTTTGAAGAATGGTGTCTGCTTTTGGTTTCAGACCCAAAGCCCAAACCAGTCTGACCAGCTGGAACCCAGTTTCAGGTTACACCCTGCCTTGCTCTCTGGGTGACTTAGTGGGTAATAATCTTGCTCCCAGAACACCTCATGCAGTAGTTTCCTCTTCAGGTATCCACATATGCTGCATCCCCCGCTTCCAGTCCTCCCCACACCATGGGACCGCTGCTGCAGCAGCTTTCCTGAGATACCACAGTCGGGGCAGATGAAAGAGTGTGAGATAGCAGCCATGGGAATGGTACCTGCCCCCTCTGCGGGTCATTGCTGCTCAGACACCACTCCCAAGCCAGATAAGACAAACAATTCCTTTTTATTATCAGAGTGAGCACACAAAAAAACAAATCAAGACATTAGGTTTACAGCATAGGCCATGAGAGGCTGTGGGAAAAACAAAGAGATGGAAGAAATTATACGAGAGAGATATCACGAAAAGGAGGAATCTGACCAGCCCCAGGAATGCTGAGGCAGATGCCTGTGAAGGGGAGAGGTATGCAGTCAGATTGCCAGCAGGCTCTGGGCAGCAGTTTCTTTCCTTTCAGCCAAGGCATCAGCCCAGGGAGGCAGCTCTCCCGCCCCTGCACTTGAGAGGAACTGAGCTGTGTCCTGAGCTGGGAATGGCTTACCCAGAGCATTCCAGAACCACTATGCCCTTGGGCCCTGAAAGAGCCCAAGCAGCTGAAGTCTATACACAGATTTATGCTTCTTACACACACACACACACACACACACACTCTCTCTCACACACAGAGACACACATCCCTACCCCAGTTTCCTCTCTCTTCACAGCAGTTTTCCAAGAGCAGCAGGCACTGGAAGTTTAGGGATTGGCGTCAGCCCCACAGCTGGCAGCACATCAGGCACTTCACAAATAGCTTCTTCTGCCTCAACAGAAATCCTCAGTTCCCTGAGGTAAAAACCTGGACCAGCAGACGCTGCAGAACAGAGCTTGGAAGCATCTCACTGCAAATGGACTACAGGGGAACACATAGGACCAGGACTGGGACCAGGACATTGCCAGAGTGGGGATTTCACATGCTGTCTTGGGGCCAGAGATGAGCTTTGCACTTCCTGGGGTTTGGCTGGGCTCGCCTTGCATCAGGAGGGACCACCCAGCAGGAGCAAGGAAGCCTGCAGACATTAGCTGGTGGTATCCAGCGCACTCTTGTGCTCTGGGAGATGCCAGGGTCAGGCTGACTCAGGTCAGGCTGTGTGCTCAGAGGAGCGTGCAGTAAAATCAAAGCTGCAGCTTTCCTGAACAATCAGCAAGAAAACTATGGACGTTTACTTCATGTCAGAATAAATAGGTATTTTCTCAATGTGTTTGGGTTCAGACTGAACACTGGAAAAGCAACCATGGCAACTCACAGAGAGAAAAAGGGTGAACATGTACTGTACACAGGAGACTGAAACATAGCAGCCAGAAAAAAGTCTAGGTGTGCTTTCCTGTTAAAAAAACAAAGTCTAGTGACTTAAACAGGTATTTCTGTTTCTGTCCATCTTGAAAACAGGAATTGCCGGAGAGTGTCACAGAGCCCTTGGATCAGGTCTGGGTGATTATGTGAATCCCACAGACCTCAAGAGATGCACCATGACCAGGTAGACTGCTGCAAGGCAGGGCACCCTGCAAAGGACTGGGAGAAGGGGAGAAAAATACAAGGTTGAGTGGCAGAAAGTGACACTGAAAACAAATTACTAGCTCTGGTGAGCTTGCACCATTCACCAACATGAATGCTACACAGATCCAGTTCCAGACTTCTTCAGGAAGTTGTGCTCCAGCTTTGAGCAGGAAGAAAGATGTAATTCAGAATTTCACTGGATTGTTTGAGGTTAGGAAGGAATGGATATCAGAGAGCAACAGAATGCTCCTAGTTCCTCACTTTTCAGAGCAGCCATTTAGCCTAGACAATCACAAATGCTAGTACTGCCAAATCACAGCTAGATCTTGGCCTGATGCTCTGAATGTCTTCACAGAGAATGAGTCCTTCAGGCACAGACCTGTGTCTAAAAACAGAACTCCAGAAGTTTTGAGGAGTGCCCCAGTGCTGAGCTGGAGAGAGAGGCTGTAGGTCAGACTGGTTTGGTGGCACTGCTGTAGAACAGATGCTCAGTGTCCTCTGTGGTGGAGAGGGTTGAGTTGGTAGCAGTGGTGGGCTGACGGCGGCGGCTGCTCTTCTTCCTTTTCTTCAGGAAGAAGTAGCCAATGAATACCAGGACTACCATGATGCAGATGCCAAGGATCACAGCAATCACTACCTCAAAGGCACCTGCAGGGATATGTGAACATGTTAAAAGGGATGCTCCACAAACTCAGATGCAGCAGGAGTGGCCAGGATGAAGCAAGCACAAAAGCTGCTGCAGAAATTGTGCTGGCAAAGAGAAGAGGCAGCCGCTGGCAAAACAGCAAGGGTGATCAGTGCACAGCTGGCCAAGCAGAAAGACGGCAACTGCATGGCATAAGAGTATGGCCGAGGCACAGCCAGCCTGTCTCTCCCAAGTGATATTTCCCATCATTTCCCAGATGCACCACGCCCTCTAAAGGCTGTTCCACGACTTTGGCAGGCTTGGCCATTTGACAACCCTAGGAATATCAAATCCTTCTGCAACAGCAACCTTGTGTCATACCTCAACAGGGAGGCCACCAAGAGCTGGTCACAGAAGGCACCCCCTGGCTGGGGCAGCACTGAGGGAGTGAGCTATGGAGGACAGGCTGAGTTTGTGGGAAAGTGCTCTTAGCAGTGGTGTGAGCACTTGTTTTGCAGCCAACCAAACCCCTGTATCATCAGTGGAGACAGTCAAACATGGTGCATTTGAGAGATGGTGTGAATTTAAAGATTAAATCAATCTCTAGGATTTAAGAAAAATAACCTTCATGTGACATTTTTAAAAGAACTTGTATTTCAGTAGTGTTGGGCTTTTTTAGTGTTGTAGAGAGGTTGTATAGGGTCATCACATTTCCTCACAGTCTAGCACCTGATATTATTCACATATCCATTTGAGCCTTCTTTCTTGTAAGGAGTCAGTATTCCTTATGTGAAATTGGCACTTAGGAAGAGTTTTACTTCCCATTTTTTGATCTTGAACAGCAGAACATTCATGCAGGTTGATGGAAAGAAAAACAGGAGTCTCTGTATGAGCTACTGAGTCACAGACATAGGAAAAAATGGACTACAGTTGCACAGTGCACAGAAGCACCTCTTGCCACTGCCAGCATCCCACAAATCCCACACTGCTCTCCCAGCTTCAAAAGGGGTGTGGGAGAGAAGGCTACTATTTGCAAGGAAAGACAAGGTATTTTTCAGGACAAGGAAAAGCAACAAGAAAGATCTGTAGGGAAAATTGTTACTCACTTAACATAGCAGTCTGGGACTCAAATGATTCCCATCTTCGGCCAATGACATCTGCTTCTGAATTGGGAACACAGAGGGGAGAAAAGAGGTTTTACAAAGAAGGTTGGCAGCAAGGGATAAGAAAAGTTTCTGAGGAGCATATTTCCACAGTGCTCTGAAGTGACCAAACACACACAGCATCCCTTCTCAACAGCCATAGTACTGAGCTCTCAGGGCAGGCTGTGAGGCCCAGTGTAGCTGAGGGAGGTAGTTTGCCTCTTAACAGACACAGTTTGGCAGAATTCTTCTCATTGGCCTCCAAAGCGATATGTACCAAGTGTACACTTACCCTTGTTCATTTAAAACTTCAGGCTAGTATGTGTCATTGAGGATTTTCTCAATTTCTCGCCTCTCACTTGGAGAGACCTGGAGTCAAGCTAGGAAGTTTGATTCTCCTCAAAGCAGATGTATCATCTCTCTGGTTAATTTTGTCATCTTCCTCTGTCTCTTTCTCAACATCAGCACTCAAAATGCTTTCCAGCTCTGGGAAATGACAGGCTGCATTGCAGAAAGATGCTGTAGATCCACCATTCCCCATACACCACTGGTCATGTTGAAGGACACTGTGGGTCATGGCCAGGGTTTGACAGCAGAGCAGCTTTGACTGCCTGCCTCTTTGGGACCACAAAACTTAATCTGAAGTGGTTTTCCCAGTTTGATCAGTAAAACTCCAGCCCTCACTATATATGCTTACTTGTGATGCCTGAGCATGATTTCATGCACTCTTCCTCTTGCTCAAAGTTGTTGCTGTTACCACCACAGCCCCCGTAGGTGAAGGGGTCACATTTCTCCAAGAAAGGGTTATAGTACCAGCGGGGGATGCTCTCCGTGCACTGTCCAGTATCAGGCAAGTCCACACAGTGGCCTGGAAAAGCAAGGCAGAGGTGCTTTAGCCCAAGCAGTGTCTTCCCAGAGCAGCAAAATTTTCTGCTCACAATAGAAGAGCACAAGCACCATGGCAGAGGAAATCCATAGTCAGAACACTGGCTCTCATGTCCCCACCACTCAGTTGCCAGCTGGTCAAATTGGCAATGCCAAGGTGAGCTGCCACCTGCCATAAATCCAACCAGCAAGCAGAAAAAGGAACATCAGAGTGTGCAGTCATGGTAAACCCCAGATTCACTCCCCTGTGGAAATGACCTGTCCTCCCTGGGAGGCAGAGGGAAACATGAAGAGCCTGGACACACAGAAACCACAGATCGGCTCAGGTCTCCTTTACAACCGAGATGCATTTAAGTGACTTGGAACACACTCTTTTAGCTCAGTGATAGGTCCACTGTCTACAGTTTAACAAACAAGGCAAAGATACAGGATTGAGCACAGACATTGCTGTGTCACTCACACTGCTTTGGTTTGCACTATTTCCAGAAAAACATGACGTGGGGTTTTGTCCAGGCCAGGTACAGGCCAGCAAGCAATATGCATGAGACCTACTTGAATTGAAAAAGTTTAGGCAGGAGAGTGAAAGCCTGCTTTCAACAGCTGTCCTCGAGGTCAGAGAACAGGCCCTTGCTCATTTTCAGTACAGGGACTACCCAGATCCTACACCTGGCTTTGGATTTATAGAGGGAGGCAGTTTTACCATGGAACAACAGACGGAAGAAAAAACCAAAAGCTGGCAGAGGTCAGCCTAGGTGCTCTGGATGGTACATACCTTGCTTATGTGTGACATTGATTTTCTGCAGTCTATTGAACTCACGAGCATCTGCAAGGGAAACATTTCATGTTAAAACTTCTCTCACCAGTTGAAAAGAAATGCCTCTGTCCATGCAGACATGGGCAGACAGGGCTTTCCTGCACATTCCTTTGCTATCACAAGCCAGAGAAAGGGGGATATCATTTTATGTTCTTACATATCTCAAAGCTATGAGAGGAACATAAAATGTAGTAACAAGAAACTCTTCCCAATTTCAAATCCACACATACAGAGATAAAACTAAGGAAAACAAAGGCTGCTTTCTTATTTTTATTTTCCATCAAGAAGTATGGGAAAAGTCACTCCAGGTTTTAAGAAATATAAAAGAGCTCTAGTGCGGAATATAAGAGAGGGCAAGAGAGATGAATCATAGGCTTGCAAATCTAAAAAGGCAATAAAACACCCACACATAGGAAAGAGATTATGGGAATTCAGAAGAGGAGAGGATGGGTGGAAGAAGGGAGGACACAGTGTGGATTTGGGCATCTCACCACTGTGCATTTATGTTAGCATGAGAGGATGTTAAGGAGAGTGTGCCACTAGACAGACTTGGAGAAATCATGGTTTCCTTTCCCATTTCCCAGCTCTAAGAGAGCAGGTAAGGTCATTCAGTGAGAAAAACTTTGAAAGGGGACAGAAAGACAGGCCTGGAGTCTTACAGAAAGGTGCAGAGAAGAGAGTCAAAGCGTATTTAAGAGGCAGGAAACATCACAGAAGGAAGGTCATCTCTTGCATTTCTTACAGGAAATGGCAGAACCTGCAAATGTAATACCATGGAAAGAGATAATGCAGGGTCAGGAGATAAGAACAGAAGACACCAAAAAGTATTGACTCAGCACTTGTAACTTACATTGGACCCATTCCTGGGCAGATAGTAAATTCTCTAAGCCAGAATTTTAAGTACTTACATTGTTCACAGTACATCTCATCTGATTCATCAGCGCAGTCGGGAGTTTCATCACACTCCAGATAGGCATCAATGCAGCAACCATCCTTGCATCTGAAGAAGGGGGCCTGACAGTTCCCATTGCACACTGCATCAGAAACAGTTCAGATAGCTCATTAAAATTCATTGTTTCTCCTTGCCAGATGCTTTACGAAGGACTTAAAAGCTGCTGATAGGGCTGGGAAACAAGAAACAAGGCAGATTGGTAAAGGTTTCTCCTCAGTGCCACCCTAGACTAAAAAAAAAAAATCCTGTTTATAAATGAAACATTGCTCTGGAAACAGCCATGTTTCCTCTCAGAAAGAAGTACATATCAGGTGGGAGCAGGAATGAGCTGCTGAGGAAGAATATGGAGACACTGCCCAAGCATGGGGGATTAAATTAGGAAAGCCAAACTGAAACCTGCACACTGGGCCGCAAGGGCTTCAAACCTCTTTGCTCCAGAGGTGGTCCCAAGTGCTGAGTACTGTGCCCAGTTCTGAGCTCCCCAGTGACAAAAGACATTGCCATACTAGAGCAAATCTCAACAAGAGCCTGGAGCACAAGACATGAGGTTATGGAGAAGACAGAGATTATAGAGGAGACAGACTCATTTTGGAGCACAGTAATAGGATGACCAGCAACAGACAGGAGTTGCAACAAGGGAAAGCAATTCAACATAAGAGGAAAAAATTATAATGAGGGTCATCAAGCACTGGCACAGTTTGACCAAAGTGTAAAATCTCCTTTTCCAAAGATACCCAAAACTGGACTGGATACAGTGCTGAGCAACACAGTGTGACTCAAAGCTGGACCTGCTTTGAGTAGTGGGTTGGATCAGATGACCTCTAGAGGTAATCCCAAACCAAAATTATCCTATGGCATGAAAGTGAAAGGCTTAGTAAAGAAATTAGTCTCCAATGCCTCACTTTCCACACTGAGTCCTAATCAAAAGCCACAGGAATGGACATGAGGCACCCAGCCTAAGCTTGCAGTAGGATTACACTGTCCTATGGGAGACTCACCTGGCTGTTGTCGCCCACCAACAGAACCTGAAAAGATAAGGGGGAAAATAAAATAAATTTACCACCACATCATTTTGTCAGGTTAAGATCAGCTTTATATTGCCCATGTATCACATGAGAAGAGCATATTTTCTGGAAGGAAGCCCTGGATTACAGAGGTGAAATATGGATGCCCAACACTCAGAGACCCAGATGAGTTGTACCCATGTCAGGCAGGCCTGGAGGAGCACAGCGGAACATCCCACCATGAGCTAGACCATTTCCAAATTGTCTTTCTTTTCCAAGGCTATAACCTCCTTTTTAAGCTGTGCACTGCCATGGGCCTGGCAGGGGCTCAGCCCATTTATCTGAGCAGCACTAAATTGTTCTCAGTGGCTTGAGGGTGCCAAGGAGGGAGATTAATTTCATTTTGGGAATGAAGCACTTCTGGCTCCCAACTGCACAATGCTGCTCTCTGAATTTAGGTTTCAGATGCGACACAAAGATTTGGTGAGAGCTTCTGCAGCCAGAGGAATACCAGGGACACTGTCCAGTGCTTCAGAAACTGGGTCAGATATGTTGGCAGCTTAAGACAATGACTGTCCATCCATAATTAGCCCTGTCTCCTCAGCTTACTGGGCTCTAGCTCGCTGTCAGCCAGGAGGCTGCAGTACTTGTCCACAGGGTCATCCCAGTCCTATGAGAAAGAGGGGGCTGGATCTTTGAAGGACTCACCTCTGACATTCTTGCAGGCGAGTTCGCACTCCTCTTCCCTTAAGTAGTTATTCTTGTTGGGCTTGCAGCCACCAAAAGTGAACTCCTCACACTGCTGAAGGCTCGGGTTGTAAAACCACCGTGGAAAAGACCCCCTACACCAACCCACCTTCTTTGGAGTCAAACAATGCTCTGTCAATAAAGTTAACAGAAAAGGGTCTGGGGTTAGATAAATCCTTTGGAAGACTTTCTCTTTTGTATATGTGAAGGCAAACAAAGTCTTCCAAAGGACATGCCTGAAAGGTTTTTAAAAACTTGACCAACATGGAGAAAGAGAGTAGGGAATCATGGAAAGCATTTTTTAATATGAAAGGGAAGGTCACAAAACCAAATTAGAAGGTGCCACATCTATAAAACAAAAGGAGCTGCTTCTCTACACAGCACATAGTTAAGCTGTGAAACTCCTTGCTTCAGGAGGTTACTGCTTTTCAAAGATTACGTGAGGTCAAAAAGGGATTCATACATGGTTATTAAACAGAAAGGCACCATCTTCTCCTTAAAAAAAATCTCCCAGCTGCAAAATCCTTGAGGATTAGTCAAGCATTGTAGAGATTTACTGATAACATGTCATGTTCTTGCACTCTTCCCAAAGTACCAACCTCTGCACACTGTTGAATGCACTGTATTGGAGTTTGGTCAGGCCTTTAGCATCACTTGACATGGCTGCTCTTATATTTTTATAGTACCTCAGGTAGGAGAAGACATTCCCTGCTTAGCTACGAGTCAACCATTTGTCCAAGAACTCCCTTACTCCCATATATATATATATATATATGCTTATAATGCTGAACGTTTTAATCATTAAACAAAGCCATTAAAGAAAAAAATTATAACTGAATCCACGGATATCCTGAATGTCTTGCAGATGACTCCACCTATCCTGCAACCTAAGGGCCTTCCCAACAAAACCACAGGGTCAAGAAGACCTTTCATGTTCTCCTGTTTTGCAACCTCAGTTGCACCCCAAGTTTCATCCACTCTGGTGTCACCCAACAGAGAGCAGTGACAGGCAGAGCAGATGGGGTTATTGCAGGCCTCATCTCCTGCAAGACTATGTGAAAACCTCAATAGATCACCATGAATGCAGAGACCTTCCACTACTGGTGCAGGCTCTTACTGGGAAAAGCTGACATGCAAGTCCAGTCTCTTGGTTGTGCTCTTCTCCCAGCTGCCCCTCTGAGAAGAGCACCAATAATGGCAGAATAGCACCCAGGCTCAAGGACTCCAGGCAGGTATGTGTGGTCTCAGGCTCACCTTCTGTCTGCTCAGAGCTCAACACCATGATGGTGATGTTGGTGAAGTCTTGCTGCTGTGCAGTGTCCGTGACAGTGAGCTGGAAGACGTAAGTCCCCACCTGGAGGTTGGAGATTTCTACCTTATCTTCTTCGTGCTTCTGAGAATGCAAAAGAAATGTTTATGTAGGAGAAAAGTACTTCTAAGGAAGGAGTGACTGAAGCTATGCAAGGTCCATGTTCCTGCATTAGGGAGAAAGGAGCTTGGATGGAAACCTTCAAGCAGATGTCTGGCATGAAAAATGTCTCAGTGCTAGACACTCCCCCCAGGCCCATGGACTGATACCCAGCCGGAATAGCAGAGAGAACAAGTACCACAAGCATAATTAGATACTTCATGTTTGGGCCATTGTGAAAGCACAAGGGAAAATAAAACTCCTTGGAGAGGACAGAAATACCTGTAGTTTTTATTTTACTTTTTAAAACTTAAAACCTATTATGAATCATTTACTTAGTACATAGGGAATAAGGTAGGTATATTTAATTATTTTATCAGAAGAGAAAGCTACAATATTATTGACACAAACTCTTCTTCTATATTTACAACAGAATTGGACCTTCATTTCCATGCTATCTCTGGTTTTGATTAGCTCTCAAAAGACCACAGCCTTGCCATACATCATTTTAATGTAGTTAATACAGCATAATATTAGGGGACCTCCCCCCCTCCACGAAAGTTGTTTTGGTTGGGCTAGTGCAAAGGGAAAGGAAAGGAGCACTTGCTGAATTACACAGACCCCTTGGCACTCCAGAGTTTGTCACTGCTGACATCCAATATCAGTTGTGGGCCTGAGGTACTCATTTGCTAATTCTTCCGAAAGGTACCACAAGAACTCCATATAAACTCTGTGGCTTTCCAAAGCATTTTGCAGAGGTTTAAAAGAAATAATTTCCTCTTCCAAAGCCACAATTCACTCTTGACATCTATCAAGTAGGCAGTGTTCACACCCCAGAGATCTTTGATCCCAGCAGGAGACATGAGTTCTGCTCCAGCTCAGATAAAATAGGAGGAAGAACTTTAAAGAGAGGCTTTAAAGAGAGGCAAAATCCAGGAAAAGCCCCATGAGAATAGAAGCAGAGCCTGAGACTGGATTGTTCAGAGGCAGAAGAGGAAATGCACTGAAGCGGACAGAGCAGAACTAAGAGAAGGCCCTTCACTGAACCACAGGAGCTCGGGACCAGAGGCAGCTCTTGCATGGAAGCTGTGCCCTCTCAGCTGCTCCCACCCAGGCAGGTCAGGTGTTGCTCAGGAAGGCTTGAGACAGCATCCTGTGCAGGGAGCCTGAGATCTGATGAGGCCAAAAATGCCACTTCCAAGTAGTGTGTGAGAGGGGGAGGGCAACCACAAGGAGTGCTCCATGGTTTTTGGTAACAGGTTCCTGGGTGGACTGGCTTGAAGAGGGGAAGACAAGGTGTCCTTTAAGTCAGAGCTCTGACTGACCAACCTAGTGTAGACCACTAAGCAAGCTGCTTATTTCCTGCAGCTCCCTACCTTCATCTCCGCAGAGGGGTCGCCAAGGATCTGTTTCCATTCATAGCTGACTATCCCATGGTCATCCGTGCTCTCTGTGCCTTTCAACATCACTGGCTCCCCTGGCTGTACCCTCATGTCCTTGACAGCACGGGCTATTGGGGGATGGTCATCTGCAGAAAAAATGTAGAATCAGGTTTGGGTAAGAGGCTGAAGGGTCCAGTGCTTGTCTCCATTACAGGAAGACAAAGGAAGGGGACTCTTCCAGACTTCAATTGCTGAAAGGAGAACATTTTTATACAGCTGTGCTCCTTGCAGCCTGAGCAATAAACAGGCAATCATTACTGTTACTACTGCCCTCACTAATTTAGTAAGTCCACAACCCACTATGACAGTGTCTTTGAGCCAGTTGGCTCCCTGGGCACCTCTGTCCTGGGCACCTCTGTCCACCTCTGAGGGTGGCTACAGCCATTGTGCTTCTGAGCACATCCTTGCAGGAGAGCACAGAACAGTGTCTGCCTTTCACTTAGGGAGACGGCCTGATGTGGGTGTTGAAGAATGTGGAACTGACCCTCATCATTCCTACCACTATCTCTAAGCACCATGTCAGTGTATTTAGCCAGAGCTACACAGTGTGGGACTTGGATGGGAAATACTTCTCTTCCAGCTCATCTTCTACCCCACTCTCTGACATACATGCCTTTAAAACAGCACAAAAACACCATTCATGAGATTGTTATTTTTGTACCATTCTATGGATTAGCTTACCAGCAACTTCCACTATCTACTAAATGTTTTTCCAGACTGTGAGTACAAGAGATGAAAACTGATCCCTGCCCATGCCAGCAAGAACAGCCTATACAGTGACACCACTGATCTGACTCGTAACTCCTTTTGGCCTGGATGTCTCTGATTGCAGGCTTTGTGCACAGCTCAGCCCATAAAACTCCACCTGGTAGCACCTGTACCAAGTCCAAGACTCAGTGTTCCAGCCCTATCTGAGTCTTTTGTAAAGGCACCAACTGTCATTTATAAGCTAGATAGAAGTCACTCTGCCATTACACTGTAATATCAACGTGACTGGAGGATTAGTGTCCAAACCCCTTAGAAAATTATTCCATTAGCTGATTATTTTCACTGTTGCAGACTTGCTCCTGATTTCCTGTTTGAATCCTGTGTATCTGGATTCAGATCCCAGCTGCTGACTCTTGCTGCAGTCTACTGGAGGGACATTTAACAAAAGGCCTATGTACAAACAAACCTGACATTAAAACAGGCCACTTAGTTCTTTTGTCACCTTGTACACACCACTGCAAGCTCTGGAAAGGGGACACATTCCTGCTAGGCAAACACCACGAGCCTGCCAGGGAGAAAGGCAGCCTACTCCCTGCTACTGTCCTGCCAGGGTGAGCCCAGTAGGTGGGTGCAATTGCACAAGGAAAAGACCAGTTTTTCAACAACACAGGCTGATCCTTAACTCATGACTCCAAATCGTGTTTTTCCTTGACATTTTTAAGCATGTACACGTCAAACAAAAAATTGCAGGCCAAACATCTGGTTACTTTGGGTTGTGGGTTGCGTGATCAAGCAAAAGCTCAGTTCTGTTCAATGGGTCAGCAACTTCTCCAGTTCCCATCTATGATTAGCCAAATTTACACACATCTAGAAGAAGAGTCAAGAGTATTTCTTCATCTGTGGTGATTGCTAAGGAGTAGTGCTCACTAGAAATTAATTTTTCAAGTCTATCCCTTTTCTCCTTAGGATGCCTGAAAGTTCAGTGACTCTGGAGTATTTCTGCCACACTGACTGCATGAAGCCTTCCCTGGCAATGTGGCTGTTGTCCACCTGAGCTTCGGAACCAAGCACTGACTGAGCCAGAGTGACTATCAGCAAACTGCTTGTGCAAGGGAGACTCCATTCCGTTTGTTATGCTCTGAAAGTCTGTAGGAAAAATGAAAGTTATCTTTGGCATAATGCTCTTCTGACTATGGAAAGTTTCTGCTGTAAAACTCTGTAATTAACAGAGAGGTTAAAGCTTTATGATGCTGTCTGTGGCATGCTCTTTACTGTGAAACATGCTCCTGCAGTCACATCGTAAGCAACAATTTCCACTCCCATTTATATAACACATCAGTAGGAAATGTATCTTTGCTTTATGATTCCAGAGAAAAGCTTGATAGAGGAAATCCAAATTGCTTAAAAAGGTTTTATTACTCACACTGTATTCATGTCTGAGACTCTGATTTTCACTTTTTAAAAAATTTCATCTTGTTTAAAAGCTCATGCAGTCAGTGGCTTGTCTGGCTTCACCTCTAGTGAGTTAACTTGAACCA
This sequence comes from Eopsaltria australis, assembly GCA_034509425.1. Lineage (NCBI taxonomy): Eukaryota > Metazoa > Chordata > Aves > Passeriformes > Petroicidae > Eopsaltria > Eopsaltria australis. The sequence continues at coordinate 4,743,854 of JAVTVJ010000241.1, forward strand.
AAATTGATGAGGGAACAGGAATTTAAAAGATAAAAAATTTCTACAAGGGCTTAAAAAATAAGCATCATAATGGGGGGAGAGGCCCCACTAGGGACCTTGCTATGCAAACCTGCAGGCACCATTGAAATCTCATGGCAGAATACACTTGCCAAGCTCACATTTTGGAGGTTTTTGTCTTCTGGAACTCAGATATTAGCTTTTGCCCTTGAGATCTATACAAAACCAGAAATGGAGGAAACTCCATTTCAGAGCTCATGCAGAAACACCCTGAGTAGATGAGACTACAAAGCAATGCTTAAAAATACCTCAGAATTATTTGAGGTTGTCACCAGAAAGAGCCGGAAAACTTTCTTGGGGTGATTGACAGGCCCTTACAGCCCACTGCTGTCTTTGCAGGAGCAACCTGCAAACGAGACAAGTGTGGCTTGCACTGGGGACACTGAGGTACCACAAAGGGAAAGACCTCAATGGGGACAAAAGACAGTGCTCAAAGCCACTGACCAGGTCAGGAGCAAAAATCAGGCCAAAATTCCAGCATCCATGAGACACAGGACCTTGGAGATTTCAAGCGTCAGAAGCCATCACAGCCTGTCTGCTGCAAAAGCAGGTGGGCAGCAGTGTGGCTCTTCCCACAAATGCTTAAGCTCTGCTCCTGCATTGCTTCCAGGGAAGTCATTCAAAAATGAACAGCTTTCTCACCCATCCACACTGGAAAAGTCTCCATTTCCACAGGCAGAGGTAATGAAGGATGACACTGCTGCCACAGTATTAATTTGCCTGAGGTGGAAAGAGAGAGAAGGGAAGAAGGCAATGCCTGGAGAAAGAGAAATACAGGCTCTTTCTTTAGGGCTTCATCCTGGCTGGGCAGCAAATACAGTCATGATAAAGCCATACAGTTTTCTAACAACTCATGCACAGCCAAGCAGCTCTCAGCATTAATTTCTAGAGGTTTTTGTAGTGGTTTGTAAGTGGTGCACACAGCAGGTCAACTTAACCTCTCTAAAACAATACAGTACGACTGAATGGATTATATTTTCAGAATAACATAAGATGCTGCTGCCACTAGGTTCCCTCCATCCTTCCTCAGAGTGTGGGAAACCAGTCCTATTTGCTTTAGCAGGCAGAGGGAAAGACTCCAGGCTCTTTGAGCAGACTGGAGCTCCAGAGACAGGACACGATGTAGCCACTTCAGTAAATGCTGAATGACAAACATTAATTTCACAGCAAGCAGAGTGGAGGCCCCTCATCACCCACTCTGACCAGGGAGCTGGACCAGCTGCTCTTCCAGAACCCTTCCAGTACACATTAGCCTCTGAATCTGTGCTGTGGGTACTGGCTGTGCAACTTCCCCTCTCCTGGCCTGAGCTCGAGGATGAGCAGCTGGCTCAGGGCTGAGCAGAATCAGCCAAAGGGGGACCTGTCTCAGCCCCAGCTGTGATACCAGTGCTGCTCATTTTACTTGCACCATGCCCACTGAATGGAAACCAGCATGGGACCAAACATTTGAGGAGGGATTAGCTTCACTCTTGGGAGCTCTCCTTTTGGAATTGATTACCAAGGTTTTAGCCTGCAAATCTCCCTCCATGGTGAGGAAGGAGCAGACACACCTGATCAGAACCCTGTGGTTCCCAAGCGCTTCATCTCCTGCTCACAAATCCTGGATTCAACAGGAGGAAGAGAGTGTCACTGAGCATTTCACAACAACCACAAAAGGTTCAGTTCAAGAAATGGACAAAGGTTCAGGGAGGTTATTTTCCAGTTTCACACCCAAAACTGGTTTGCCTAGACCAGAATAAGCTGGGCTAGTTACTTAAACACTGGGCTCCATTATTACCAATAAAGTGCACGGTGAGCCTGCCCCTCCCGGATGAGCCAGGCAGAAAACTCGCACCAAAGTTCAGGCTGAGGAATCATTTAAGATCGTGCCTTTTAACAATAACAGAGACTTCAGGCTGTACATTAGCTGGAACAGGCAAGAGACAGTGCCAAGCTGTTGTCACCAGCTTACAAAGAACTCAGAAGCTCTTGTTCTCCAAAATACTGGAAATACATTCAGAAGATGTGCAGAACCCGGATTTCAGCTGTATTCATTGTTGCCTGTACCTACAGGTTTTTCTGAAGTCATAACACGGTAAGAGTGGCCACAGAGGGTTAGAGCAGGTACCCCGTCCCTGTGTTCAGCTGCCAATCATCTCGCTGCCGATGCTTGAGCAAGAGCACTGCAAGAATACACAGTGCTTTCCCTGTAACACTCTCCCAGCTTTCAGCTACTTCCACTGGGCTCCAGAAGCACTCCAAGATTAAATCTGCCCATTCAGCAGCTCCCAGCAGTGCACTCTTTCAAGTGTTACTTGTTCTCGTCCTAGATATATATAAACTTCTTGATTCAACAGGTCTGCTCCCTGTAGTAGCAGTAGTAGTGTGGGTCTTATAATCCGTGACTTTTTTGTTTAATGTCACCCACTGGGATCACTAACTGGATATTTCATTATTCAGTAGAAAAAACATATATTTAATTCTTATCATTGCAGAGGGTGTCTCAAGAATGACACAGGTAAAGGACACCTGACAGCATATACAGGAAAGGAATGCATGATAAAGCAGCAGATAAGCTTCCTGCAGACCCTTAGAGCGAGAATCAGGCGGCTGACAGTAACCTGGGCTCCAGAGCAGTCACAAAACTTCACATTTTAGCAGTGATACAGCACAGCAGCAGGAAAACTACAGAGTTTTGTCTCCAGTCCAAAACCGGGGCCAAGATTTTGGGAGGAAGACCTGCCATGCTGAAAACAGCTTCCTTTAACACTTGTTTCACCTGGTCTCTTCAGGCATCCCTAAAAGGTCCAGAAACAAAAATGCTGTAGAGCTTCCTTATGCTGCCAGGAGGACTCACTCAGTGCCCAGAGGCTCCTTCATCCGGCCTCCTGCACCTGCTCCATTGTGCCTTTCCCCTTTTCCCTCTCAGTGATAGCCAGGCATCCACCTTCCTGTCCAGACAGGCCCTGCATGGACCCAATTTCAGCATCATGGCTGGAGGGGCTTGCGGTTTTGGTTTGGATTTTTTTGGCTTGTAACTGAATCAAAATGGAGATCTGCATTCTTAAGTGTCTCATCAACTGCTGTGGGGAGGAGGACTCAGCTATTTCTCCAGTAAGGTAACACTCTTGGTCTCTTTCCCCTCCTAGCCCTCCAGTGTCTTTCACAGTGATTCAGAAAGCTTTTGGTATCAAAGACAATGCCTAAAAATTTCAGAGAGGAAGGAAACACATTTCCCATCAAAGCACAGCACGAACGTGGCAGCCTGATCCAAACACACAGTGGGAGCTGCCCAGCGTCTGACACTGCAGCCGGAGCCCTGCCTGGCACCCGGCACCCTCCGAGGGTCACACACGGCTGGAGAGGAGACTGAGCCCTCCCTACACTCGCAGCAGTCCGAGCGAGGCACAAGCCCCACGTGAGTGAGGAGGGGAACGGCCGCCTCCAGGCAGAGTAACCCGAACTGCATTGCTGGAGTGCTTTTCACTTCTCACTGATAAGCCCTCCTGCTCTTCCTGCTCCACCGCAGCCATCCCAGGATCTGTGAAAGGAGCATTAGGGATGGATTGCAGGACAGCAACTGCATACTGGTGGCTGCGGTGCTGCAGTTTGGTGTCTTATTTGAGCAAACGTGTCACTGCTGGTCAGACAGAGAGGCTGGTGACCCTGGGACACTTTCTGAAGATCTGCACACATGGAATGCCAGACCCTGGGACAAGCCAAGGGACCAGGGACTTGCAGTCTCCTTGTATGAGGCACTGGTCCACAGAGGTAAAGAGACTGAATTGCTCAAGAGCGCATTGTATTTTAATCTAATCTTGGGAAATCAGGATGTACTGGAGATGATGTATTCCCTTTTCCTCCTACAACAAAGCATACAGGAGTTTAGACAGCTGCCAGCATGCCACCTTTACTCCTGGGGATGTGGCCTTCCGTTCCTCCCTAACTGTAGCTCCTGTGAAAAAGATTTTGAGCCTGGAACGGAGATGCGGTAGAACTACTGAAACAGTGAGACACATTTACCAAAAAGCCCTAAGATCCAGTAGGAAGCCCCAAGTAGGGACAGAGGACCAGGAGGACCACTTCTGCCACACTGCTGTTCAAACCAGCAACACCCAAGGGCTGCTTCAGAGAAGTCGTGCCCTGCTGCAAACAGCCCACACTGCTACTCAGGATGGAGAAGTGGTCAGTGTGGGGTTTGGGGCCATTTCCCACCTCCAAAACCCACCAGGCCTCAGGCTGGCACATCCCAGCAGATCAAAGATCTATTCAGCTCACGTCATCAAGCCCTTGCACCCACCTGGATGCTCCCTTGCCATCTTCACGGATTCTTTCCTTCCCACAGGTGGGCTGGGAGGGGGTGTGAGGAGGATTACCTACCCATAGAGACATCCCCTAACAGCCCTGCCCAGGGATCAACAAATCATAAATTGGTTATAGTTGCCAAAGACCCAGCCAGGCTAGAAACATGCCAGCCTAGTTAGGCTTCAACCAAAACACAGAAGGAGGGGGCAAAAGGAGGAACTGTTGTGTTTTTAGTGTTTCTGAGCACACTGCAATTCTTTGGAGACAGCAGGTGACCAGCTTCAGATGAACTCATTTTCCACCTGGCTCTCTGTGCCCAGGTGCAATCGTTTAGAGCAGGGAAACAGGGATCAGGAAGAGAACACACCTCCAAAGGGGAAATTTTATAACCAGCCTCCCTCCCCCAGCAGTAGGGACCGGCCCCAACAAGCAATACTAAGACACCTCACCATCCAAGCTGCTGTTAAATAAAGGTAACTGGATTGCATCCTGCCTCCAGCCCCTGAGCAATTAAGAGATTAATGCAGCCCTTTAAAACCTGGTGATGTGTAGATTTTTAGAGGATTTCACTTTCCAACCTCAAAGGCCCAGGAAAAGGGAGAAGACAATCAGTACCTTTTTCTCTATATTGTCAAGTAGCAAAAACTCTGACTTTCATAATCACACACTCCACCTGCTTCAAACAGTTTAAAAAGCAATTCCCTATTCATTTACCAATAGGTAAACTGAGGCAAAGATCTTAAAAATTAGTATTGGTGTTTGGGAAAACCTTTGTGACAGAAGAAAACACAGAAACGGCATCTTTAGCATCACTGCACCCCGAGTGTTTGGCAGCACTGCTGCTCATGTGATGGCCGGAGGAGCTGGCACCAAGTAACCATTAATGCTCTTCCAGACCCGGTCTGCAGGGATCCATCATGGGCACCTTACCACTGGGTCTGTGATTCTGCATTGCCAGGTAGGAATCGTACACGTCCTTCTTCAGGAAGTTGAGAAAGCCGACCTTCCTGGCAAACCTGCAGACGAAAGCCTTCTCATAGAGGCAATTGAGGAGAAAGCAGCCCTGGATGTGGTCTTCCTCCGAGCCCGGTCCCTGCTCCACGAGAGCCAGGTTACAAGCGGGGTCCTTACAGCAGGCTCTCATGCAGTCCCTGCTCCGATGTACCATGGGGGACGACAAGAAGGTGGCTCCGTTCTGCACGGAGGCGTCCGTGTCCAGCACCCAGTCCGGCAGCCCTGCCGTAAAGTCCTCCAGGCACATTTCACCGAAGGGCTTTTCCTTCTGCCCTTCGCCCAAGTCCAGCACCAGCGCCAAGCAGACCCAGGGCACAAACCACGGACCCGGACTCGTTCTGGCCATCTTGGCGCCCCGCTTCTCCCTGTCCTGAGACTTCAGTCCTTTCCTAGAGGAAGGGAGAAGACAGATGAAGCTAAGAGGAACGGTGTTCAAGTGCATGCCGAGGCTGCGCTCCGGATCCCGGCTCGCCCTGAGGTAGCCCGTGTGTCCCCTGCCCTGCCCCTCGTCCCAGGATGTGCTCCCAGCCCCCACCTGGCGCTCTCGGCTGCAGCTGCCTCTGGGAGCGGGGTGTCCCCGCCGCCCCGCTGTGCCTTCACCCCTCAGCTGCGCCCTCAGCTGCGTCCAGCGGAGACAAAGGCTCGGCGAGCGCAGGAAGTGAAAACCAACTCCCTGGGAGAGTAGGGGGGGGGAAAAATCAAGTCACTCCCTTGCATGGTGAATTGCGTAAAAGGAAGGGGAGGAGAGACGAGCTGATACGATCTTCTACTCCCATTGGAGCCGAGCCCAGAGCGATTTTCTCGCTCCCGCAGGTGCGAGGGCAGGCGCTCTAGCCGAGCATCCCACCTGCTGAGCGCTAGCTGCATCCCCGTTCTAAGGATGCTTCAAAGGATCTGAAAGCCGAGAAGCAGGCGATTTGTGTCCTGTCACAGTCGCTCTTGTGCTGCGGTGTGGTCAGTGGCACGGAGCACCACTAGCCCCTGCCTCGCTAACCCAAGTCAGCCTTGCAGCCCCTTTCTGCAGTGCCACCGCCGTTGCTGCTGCAAGAGGTTTTGTGCTCAGTGCAGGCATCCCGAAATCGTGAATTCCCTGCTCTTGGGACACAGTATTTTTTTTTCAGTGGAAGCACCTGGGATCGTACTTGGAGGCTGCCTGCGTGGCACGACCCCTGCTACCACAGCAGTGAAAATTTTAAGTAGTCACTCCCCACTGATGAGCAGCATTTCACTGTTCTCCTCAACAGGTTAGCTATGGTCCGTTTGTAGTGCCCTTGCCTTGCAGGACGGTGCTGTTTGGGGCCACGGGAACACAAAGGCTGCCTGTCCATGTATTTTCCCCCTTCGTGCTTCTACTTGCAGATCCATGATCAAATTTCTCTGTTCAACACATACACCTGTGTCATCCACCCCCTCTGTCTGTAAACAGTCCTAAAACCTCTGGACAAACTGCTCTTATCCCTCTGTCATGGTCCTTAGGAAAGCTGGGAGTGTTGGTAATTTGCTTGGACATTATTTATAATGAAATATTTAATCACTTAAAACAACAACAGCAAATCTGAGAAGGCATTTCATGGTACGTCTTTGAAAAGGTGGTGAGCAGCAGCTATGTATCAAACAGCAGTTGGCTTTGTGGTTTGGGGGACCATTCTGATGTCCAGTATTTCAATTCTTGCTGTTTCTTTGTGTACCTCTGATCCAGCCTTGTGTATCCTCACAGGATTTCTTGAAAGTCCTTAGAGACATGTTATGTTTCCTGCTTCCTGGCTGTGACAAGCACCATGAGAAGATGATATTGTGGGAATATAATATTATATTATAAAGGCATGACTTCCTATGGTCTGATGTTGACATTTGTATGGTACTGGCATCTCTTAGGAAAAGGGACTTGCTTTGATCTGGCATTGGTAAGGTATAAAAAACCCCTTGAAAATGGATAGAAGGAAACATGCACATTTGCAGAGCAAAGAGATGTTTACTTTCCTCACTGGCTTTATGAATCTTTGTCAGAAGAAGCACTGGTGTCTCCCACTCCATTTACAAACCAGGTATTTTGGACCTGCGTGCAGACCATGCAAGCCATAAAGGGGGAGCTGAACTTGCTGTCCTGAACATCTAAATATGTTCAGGAGAAATAAAAATGGCAACAAGGTTGTCTCCTCCTTCTGTTCTGCACTGCCTGAAATGCTGTGCTGGGAACTCTCTCTTATATTTAACCTGAGATTTCCTGGATTTTTCCTGGATAAACATTCAAAACCTTCAGAGTGGAGCCGGGTGAGGCTCAGTGCAGTTTCCTGACACAGGAGCAAGGAGCCCAGGGAGCAGTTAGCCCCATGGCAAACCAGTGACTGTGTTTAGATATCCACACTGGCAGAATTGTGCCTGGACACTGCAGTTTGGTACTTTTGTCTCTCTGGCAATAATTTAATCTACCTCAGCAGTAGTGTTGTGTTACAAAATCTGTCACAGATTTCCTGCAAACTTGAAGGACATGATGTCTCTCCTGCTTGCGCCAAACAATGCAGGAGTAATGTAATTCCTACAAACACAGACCTGGGAGGAGTCACTGATTGGCATCGCTAGTGTCTCCTCCCACTTTTTAAAAAATACTTATGAAAGGATGAGCCCCTTCATAAGAGAATGAAGCCTAGCCTTTAGAATAGGGGTTTGTATTGTCTTTTACTCTCAGCAGAAGGCTGTGCTAAGTTCTGTTGCAAGGTTTTCTGCTGTTCACCCTAACTGTCTCTGTGGTCACTTTATCCTTCGTTTGATACAGTATATTCAGTAACAGTAGCACAGTTTCTAAATATGCCCAGTTTATTCTGGAGGGATTCAGTAATTAAAATTTTAATTGGGATTGGGCCCAAGATCAAGGACTTCTACTAGGAACCCCTCTCTGTGGCAGCAGCTCTTCTTCCAAATCAGTAACTCAATTTTTGCTCTCCTAACCTCGAAATCCAATTACAGCCCTCATCTTCTGCAAAATGAATAAATTCCCACGGCTTCAGCTGAGACATGTATTATTCATGTTAGTGTGAAGGGAAAGTAGGGTGTGTGATTTTATAACTTGGGAGTGTTTTTAAGGGGTCCTGAAAGAGTGACTCATTGTTAACTTTTGTCTGTCTTTGAAGTGTCTGCTCTCAGTCTGGAAACAGCTTTTCCAAGGATGACTCAGGGGGGTAAACCACACCATAGTTTAATATTTGACTAAGATTAAAAGAGGTCTTAGACACGCATGCCTTGTAACAAATGCAGTGCAGGAGCCTCCATCACCTGCCTTCTTTCTGTGTGATCCCTCTTGAGTCCGCAGCACCTGTTGGCAGCCGGATGCCCAGCTTCCAGGAGGAAGTGACTCCAACAGGCAGAAAAATAAGGAAGACTTGATTCAGATTGCCCTTTACCCTGTGATGTAGCCCAGCTCCGTGGCATCACCATGTGCAATGACTTCCTCACAGCAGCTCGTCCCACCGGCTGCTGCAGGTGAATCCATTCTGCTATGTTTTACCTGGGAACTACTCCATGTGTAATTACTGCTCGGGAGACAGGTTTGCTTGCTTGTTTTGTTGTATTTGCCTCAGGTTAAACCTCCTGGTGTGGTTTAGGGGTGAGACCCGGATGCAAGTGATGGCATAAAGATGTGGCAAAGGAAGGAGACAGGAAGGGATCTCATCAGGCTATGACTAACCACTGGTCCTGTTGAACAAAGCAGGAGAAAGGATGACAGGCTGCTGAGTCCTCCTGAGAGCCATTCCCATTGCATCCAGGTAGCTTTGGGGAAGGGAGGTACAATGAGGGTATGTTGTTTCTTTGGGGATATTCTTGTCTACAGTTTCATGGCACTGGTTTTTATTTCAATGTTTCTGGTCAAGGCAAATCCTTAATGGCAGGAGCACTGGGGAAGGAACAAGAGGAAACAGTGTTTAGGCTGGTTACACCAAGAAAGTATTTGCATTTTTGTCCTGTGTATGCTAGGTTTTTATAGGGAGATAGGTATGGAAATGTGAAGCAGAGAACCTTCAATTTGCAGGAACTAGAATAAACTTACATTTCCCACTGATGTTCCTACAGACAGCTTGATCTGTTCTTCATAGCACCTGTGAGTGGAACAGGATTGGCCATAGGGTTCCCTATAGAGTCTCCTCCATTACTTCCTACAGCAACCACATCCTCAGAAATCTTCTTTCAACACCTTCAGGCCAGCTGCCTGTGCCTCCTGGGAAAGTCTGCTCTCCCCTCTGCTTGTAGATGGCAATTTCCCTGCAGGTGTGAGCAGTACAGTCCCTGCAAATATAACTGTACCCCTTCAAGGGGACTGGGTCATAATGAACTTTTTGGTGCATGAGCTGTACAGCCTCTGCAAGCCTAAAATGTTGAAAGCAGGCTGGAAAACAAGGAAGCTCACCTTCAGCTACTCTGCCAGTGCTTTTCTTGTCTCCAGCTCTACTTGCTGAAGACTTGCTGAAACTTCTGTGCTACATGAAAACATTGATCATGCTGTCAGTGCCTCAGGCCTCTTCCTCTAGGGAAACAGCAGAGTAATGAGGGAGAGCAACAAACAAGAAGGATAGGGACAAACAATATGGGCACGTTTTCAAAGATCTCCAAACAATTATTTTGGCATCTAATTCATGTTGTCAGCTTCACCTAAGTATTCAAGGGGAAGGGGGTCTTCTTCCTCAGTGGAGATGCTTACTCAACCTGCTGCCTCCAGGATGTCTGTGGATGGACACAGACAAGGAAAATTGGTGTGCCAAAGGAGTAGGTACAACTATTTCTCATTTGCCCTCTCAGCTGCTGATGAGACATTAGTCTTTATGCTTCATTTGACTGCCAGTACAGAGGGCAGGTGAGGAGGCCAGCCACCTGACCTCTTTATTGCTGAGACCTCTCTATTCTCTGAGTCAGTGCCAAATAGTGCAATCGTGGGTCAATCAGTCAAATTGGGAAATGTTTTACTCTGACACTTGTCATTATTCCTTCCCAGTGCCCTTTCAGTGCCTCATGAAAGGTGAGCCTGTCAGGAGAAAGGAGTAAGACTGATCACTGACACCTGGCTGAAGAATGTAGAGGCTCCTCAGCCTGTGTTGGGGGGAAGGTGGTAGTACTTCTCAGGTGAAGCTGGGGACTATATGAGCTGGAAATCCTGGTCTGCTTCCTTAAGTCTGCAGGAGCTGAGGGTGAGAGTTCTTGCTAGAACTCTGGGGCAGTGGTGCAGCCTTTTTGGTTTCTATGCTCCCTCCCATGGAGACACTGAAAAATAAGGAAAGTGGATGATGGACATCAGGATGCTGGGTATACTGGGGTTGCTCACTTAGGGCTCTGGATTTTTAAAATCTCCAGCCCTGGCTACGTTATCTTATTGCACAACATTTTCTCTGTGCCTATTCCTGTTCCCAGGAAGGTAGAACGTCTTTACCTTGTGGTGTCACTGCAGTATTGATATAGTCACCTCTGCTGGCTTCTCTGGTTTAATTTGTGTTAACTATCACGTTTGCAACCACAGGGAAAGTGATTATTTTCTAAAGCAGGTGGAGAGTGTCTTCTGCTGTTTTGAAGGGAAATGTTCCTCTCTAGGCTTGGACTCAAGGGAAAGGTGCCAACCTGGTTCTGTGGAAAGATGAGCTTGGGCCCTGCTGAATTATTAAGCACACACCATAGTCATCAGCTCAGGAAGAAAGAGAAGCACCAGCTTAGGTCACAGGTGTGGGATGGAGATTACTGGCTTCAAGAACAGAGGAGTGTAACTGGATCTGACTCATGCCCTTGGATGCTCTGCTGCCTGGATCAATGTCACGGCTACTTGGTGCTATGATGCCTATGCTCAGCTTGGTTTGATGACTCTCTCTCTGGCACCATAGACAGCCACAAAACTCCAACTCCACGGCACTGAATCCTCCCCTCCTCTCAGAGGTGTCTCACTTTTAGGGTAGGCCTGGAGGATCAGCGACCTGGATGGAAACTGAGGCACAGTGTTTCTTTCAGTCTTAACAATTCAGATGTGTTGGTCATGTTTAAACCCCCTTTATTCACCAGCATAAATTATATGCAGATCTGCAGAGGACATGATCAGAAGCAGCTGCAGCAGGAGGTCCATTGGAGCTTACGTGTCCACAGCTCTTGTGAAGAAACAGCTTGTCTGATTAGGTGACTTAGTTGCCCAAGTATGTGTGTTCACTACAGAAATTTTGGTCCAGGCTGTATGCCTGAGGCTATAGGGAGAGATAACTAGGTTGAAAATAAGATTCCATCAGCCAGCCATGCCTGAGATCCTGTCCAAACAGAATGGTGAATGTCTTTCTGTCCCTTTGGCCATGTGAATCTGCATGATGCAAGCAAAGGACAGGATGGGGTGTGGCCCTGTGGAGGAAGTCTTGAAGCTGCTTCTTGTTTGGTGGCAGCTGGCATTTACCAGCACTGGCAGGTGGCTGGTGCACCTGTAGGGGATGCTGCCTCATTCAAGGGGACAATATCCCCTACCTTGAATGAGGCACCCAGTCCTGTGCCTGCAGGAACTTCTACTACGCCCTCAAGAACTGATCTTGCACTGGTTTTGCTGCTTCTTCTTACTTTAATCATAGATTAAGACAGTTCGTTACTAGAGGAGGCCTACTTCAGCAGTAAACATTCATTTCTATATTGCCACCTTCTTATTACAACAAATTCATGACTGAGCTGATATCAGCCAAAGTAGGATGATGAACATCCTGTAATCTGTCTCATTTTGGCTTACAGCTTTCCTGAGAGGGCCTCTGACATCATCCTCTGAACATCTTGTTCAGCTGTAGGGTGGCACTGATCGGGCAGCAGCACGAGGGCACAAGGGGCTTGTGCTGCTTCTTTGTTACTTTGTTGGCAGAGTACAGGCCTGTGGACCTTTGCAAATGTGGTATCTCAGCTCAAGTGAGGTTACAGCTCGACAGTGGTTCAAGCTGTTTGGAGAGCCACTAGAGCAGGTTATGCTCCCTTTTCCCTCATTCTCACAGCTCTCCTGTGACTTCTGGATCCTCTGCTTCAGAAATTCAACCATGCTGGCAAAATATTAACAGAGCAAACTCCATCTTTCATGTATAGATTAACTAAACTGCTCAAGAGCACTAGAGTTTGCACAGGGGATGGAAGAAAGGGGCTTCCCTGCCAGCCCTTCAGCCGCTGCAGATATTTGGAGTGACTCAGTGATAACAAGTAACTTCTCCTTTAAGTCTGGTCTTCTTTCTCTGGTCTTAATGCCAGTCTCTCTGGAGATTCTTGGGACCAAAGAAGTAGAGTTTTCCATGTTTTCCCCTTTCAAATATGTCAGTCCTTGAACACCAAAATAGAGCACTTCTACTTGGAGAAAGGAACTTAGCACCTGAGTGTGTGTCCTTTGATCCAGACTTACCTTGTGAATATCTGCCCATTTTAGGCCATATTAACCTTTGAAAAGTCAATAGTTGTAAAGGCGTTATAAGTTGTTCAATGGGTTTTGCAAGGTTTCCACTAGTTAAGAATCGCTGAAGAATCTGCGCTCACTGAGTACGCTCCGAGCCTCTCAACACAGATTTTTCTGTGGAACTTTGATCTAAATAAGGAAGTTTTAGGAGTGGGATTTGAGTGGGATACAGCCAAGCAGTGAGGAAAAATGAGTAAAATTAAACAGCTGACAGTTGTCTTCTGAACAGAAGTTTTAGGCTGTCAGAAAAACAGAGGAGATAATATCAGTTTCAGGTATATTTTAATACTTTATTCTTCATGTACGTGAAAGTAAGTTTCAGAATTTCCCACCTGAAAAGGATTTTTAAGCTTTTTGCTCACATTAAGGGTGAAAAGGGCTGTAATGGCCCTGCTCTTTTTTCTGCCACCTTGTGTACAAGATGTAGCTGGCTGGCTGTACCAGCCTCCCTCTGGGGACAGAACTGTGCCAGGGGGACAGTTTTACAGAGCTTTACAGAGCTGTGCAAGCTTTCCAGAGAGCAGCCCCTCCACAGACTGACTCATGCTGCCTGGCAGCACCTTCAGTGGGAGAAGGGTTGGTTGCTCTTCCTTTAGAGCTTATCTAGCTCTAGGCCTCCAAACTGGAAATACCTTGGCTCCTGGCAGCAGGGGCTTTCCTGCTTTTTCCACGTGAATCATGAGCCTGGGGGTGTTTGATCTGCTCCATGGTGGAGGGTCTCAGCTGGTTTGTCCATGTGGTGGGGCAGCTCCCTGGGCAGGTTGTTGGAGGGCTCTGGGAACAGCTGAGTAAGGAGGTGTGACAGCATCTGGCACCCTGTAAACACAGGCAGCCTGATTTCTGTTGCTCTGAACAGAACAGCAGCTCACACATATCCTTCTAAATGGTACAGGGAAATAATGCTGCAGACCTTTAACCAGTTGGGAAGGAACAGTAAACCAAGCATTGATGATATATAGTCTGATAGCAGTTTATGGTGCCTCAGCAGGTGAAGCTGTTTACCATGAATACTTTTCTGTGGGAAGGAGATGGTGCTATATCCCTGCAGTGCCATCACATCAAATACTGTAGTTTTTTCCTAACATGAGCACAGATATTTTCTTTTATCCCAATAGTTCCTTGCTCAAATAACTTCAAATTCATGTCACTAGGATTTCTACAGAAATTATTGAGAGACCTGGAGTAAACTTACAGAATGTAGAATGAAAAATGAAATTGCTAAGCCCAACTTCGGGTTGCAGTGTCGTTTCCTGACCTACTGCTATAAAACAGTGGATGAACTGCCTGATTCTAGACCACTTATCTCTGCTGGGTCCAGTGCTTTAACTGGAAAATGCCAAATATACCATCTCAATGGGAGCTAAACCCTGTAGCTGCAGGCAGTTTACTGAGTATTAACTGCAGCAGGATTCAATGCATTATGTATGGATCAGCCCTCTGGAATTGCACATGCATGTAAGTTATGCCTGTAGGAAAACAGTAATTTAAAACCTTCTTCTTCCCCACCTCTTGGAGCTGACTTGCGTTAAATATTAACAAACATGGTTCATCAATTCCCTGGTTCACTTGGCTTCTTTTAACAACAGATGTTATTACAACAACTCTGCCTGCCTCCCTGCTCCTGTCAGCACATCTGATGGTGAAACCCAAGCGTCTGCAGCTGTAACTCTGCCTGCAGAGCCTGGCTGCTGCCCCAGCCTTGTGGCCACCCCCAGCTCTGTCTCTGGGATCACCAATGCCTCCCACCTTTGGTGCCTGTAACTAGCGTGTGCTGGGAGACACTGGTTGCAGAGAGGCTTTGGTTAAAGGAGACAGAGAAAAGGTGTGAGGGAGTCCAGAGGAGGGTGAGTTCCTGCTCTCAGAGGAGGAGGAGGTGAGGATGGCCAGCAACTCCAGTGCACTGCCCCGGGTGACTTTCCAGACGCCAGAGAAACCTGGGGAGGAATCATCACACAGGAAACTGGGCAAGCTGACCATAAAGTACAACCGCAAGGACCTACAGCGCTGGCTCGACCTGGAGGAGTGGATCAATGCCCAGCTGCAGGAGCTGTACCAATGCCGGGTGAGTAGCTGGGGCAAACCAGCCCCTTGCTTGTCAGGTGAATGGGTCCAGAGGTTCTGTGTGATCAGACAGAGGTTTGCTTGCTCTGCCTCACTGGAAATAGTTCGTCCTCTTCAACTTTCAGCAGGTATCCCCATGCCCCCTCTGCAGCTCTCTGACTGTGCTGGCAGGCAGGGAAGCTTGCACTGATGCAATCCAACTGGCTTTGAACTGCCTGGAGTTGCACCCACTGAGGGAGTGTAGCTATTGCTCAGCATGAGTAGCACAACCTAGAGAGATGTATGAACCCAGGATGCTTCTTGTTGCTGATCTCCATGTAGTGAGCAGTATCCAAGCTAGATGGGTTGGAGTGATCAGTATCCCTGTTCCTTTCTGACACAACAATGAGGCTCTATCTGCTGTTTGAATGAGACACTTTGGAATGTGCTGTATCTGTAACTGCAGAATCTGGACACACTACTGGCAGCAGGGAAGAATGGGAAAAAAACTCTTTGCTTAAATGCAGAGGCCTTATGCCTTCATCTTCACCAATCCCCAGAGCTGTCTCCCTTGCCTGAGCTTCCCTTTGCACCAGGAACAGTCCCTCCCAAATTCTTCCTGCCTGCCTGAGAGCTGTCCCAATAGGAAAGATCCAGGAGTGCCTACATCCAGCACCTGAATGGTGCACATCTTTACTTCAGCTGCTGCATTTTTTCGGTGGGTTAGTGATATTCAATTTCCAGCACTGCCAGAGTATATTGAAATTTTAAGCCTGTACTATCACTTCTATTCATATACTGTCCTTAGATGCATGACACTTATGCTGGGTGCTTTCAGAAGCAATAGTGCTCTTCTCTGTTTGAGATAATCCTCTGGAGTGTGGTACAGTAAAAGATGAAAGGCTTTTCTCCATTGTACATCATGATCTTAAACCCATTTAAATAGCTTGACTATGGGTTTTGCTTTTCTCTCTAGGGCAGTGGCTGACACAGTAAAAGAACACAGCTTTCTTGACTCACAGAGAATTTCTATCAGTACATCTTCAACAGATGACACAGATGGGTTTAACACATTGTGTAAAACAGCTTGTTTATGTCCTGGATGGGGACAGACTAAATGAACTGCCAGGCCCTTTCTGTCCTGTATTCTGTATTTGCACCCCAGCACAGTGTTAAGCACACTTTTGAGATACAAGGAAATAAGAGCTGATGATTGCTTAGAGTCTTCCGCTCTGAGCATCAGCAGTTTCAAATTGCAATCAACAGTGGAAGTGGACATGTTAGAACAGCCCAGGAAAGGTGAGTTTTGTGCTACATGCCATGATGGTACAGAGAAATTTTTGCCTGCCCAGGCTGATTTTTCTGGGCCTGAGAGCTATAGAATGATGTCACCTCCACAGCTGAAGACCCAGACTTCAGGAACTGCTTCTGAGTCTGTCCTTATTATTGTTGTTGCTGTTGTTTTTTATTATAATAATAATATTTTTACTATCATTTTCTGTGTGACTGTTTCTCATTTGACATTTGAGGGAATGTACCAGATTCTCATGCCATGTTGGGAGATAAAAATAGTTCATTTCTGTTTTAATTTATGCCTTATGCAAAGAACAGGCAGAAAACAAATATGGAGAGAAAGGTTCCTTCCTTCTTCTGCAAATGCATGGCTCCTCTGAAAATGAGTATATTACTGCTTCTGTTAATTAACTTTCTTAGATTTCCCAAACATAGCTTGTTTAGTAAAAGTGACTAATTTCTTCAAGTTAGTTGTGAATTTCCAGTTCTTTTCTATAGCTTATAAAATGATAGCAATAAGTTCTCAGCTGTATCTTAGGCCTCTTGACAATGCATTATGAAACATTATACAGTGCACATGGGAGCAGAAGTTATCAGCAGACCTGGTGAGACAGGCAAAATTAAAATTCAGTGTGTCTGCAAAGTGCTAGCGTGAGTGAAGGCTGTTCAAAAGAGTGGCAGTGACAATACTGCTTCCAACCATGCCTGCACGGGCATTTAAGGGACTGTCCCTGGAGTCGGTTGCTCAGTTCAGAGAGTCCTTTCCCTGACTATTGAGGTTTGCTAGAGATAAGCAAGGAGAATGGCTGCTGCTTTGATTAACAGAACATCTTGCCCTTTGGAGAATTACTGCAGTTTTAAAGAGTTACATTTTTGGCACTTTTTTTTCCTGAGACAGACAAGCACTTGGTATGACCAGTAACCAAAGATGGGGCTCTCCATGTGCTACTCTTACTTGCTGAAGTCTACAGAGATAGACCTTTACACTTGTAAAAGTGTCAGAAAAACAAGTCAGGTTACGTTATCACTTCTGTTTTTCAGAAAATTAAGAGCTGTTTACTGTCACCAGAGTAGCTGCCTAAAGGGGGTGTCTTTTTTCCTGCTGCAAAATCCCAGCAGGCACAAGTGAGAAACTCAGCCGTGCCCTCACAGGAACAGATTGCCAGTGGATTGCCCTTGCTAGTACCTCTTCAGCACAACAGATTTCCCTGCTTCCTGAGGTATTCAGGCCAGCATAAGAGGTTTGCTACAAGGAACTACATGATATAATGCTGTGCCAGGTCAGAGATTGTAAATAGGATCTCTTCAAATACATACATGTGCCACAGTAAATTACTTGTAATCACCCAGGTGTCCAGCAGGTCATCCTGCTCTTCTCTGTGCATTGTGATAAGATTATTTCATTGCCCTGCTTCTCTGTGCTTCCTTGGATCCATCAACATCCATTACATTGTCTCTTTGTTACCTCTTACTTTGCTCCACCTGCCCTTGGCAGTGCAGCGTTCCTGGGTATCTTCCAGAGACTCAAATGCCAGCAAGGTTAGTTCAAACATCACCTCCTGATACAGGGAATGCTCTGATGTTTACTGTCATGAGGCTTTTTTGCAACAAAACTAAAACTCTGTGATTGTCAAGATTATTCCTTGCATATGGAGGCCAGAACAGAATCCACACTAGGACTAAAAACCACAGGGATTTCCTACCCTGTCTCACCCTCCTAGCCTGCTTACCTTCTTAACCAGGGACAAAGTCAGACTGGATCAACATCTGTTTTCTAAAAAGTCACATGGAAACTATTACTTACAAGAAGAAATATTGTGTGGGTCACAGTACAATATATTTAACTCTGGTTTATTATTTATTGTTAAGTCAGCTCTGTATCGAAGCTAAACAAAGGCTTCCTACTTCCTCTCTGGCTTGGTATCACTGACTCCTCAGGAAAAAAAGTTCCTTTTTTCCCTGTAAGTATTGCCTTTATTGTTTAATGTTTTACATACACATCCATAAATGCCACAATCTGGCAATCAGGTACCATGCTGTTCACCCAGTAACCTCATTCTACTGGTTACTATACCAAAATATCACTAGTGTTGTGTTGTGAAAGATTCATTTTGCAAATACACTGGAAAAACACAGCCTGCTTTCCTTGTAGAGACTTGTGAAGCTAAAATGTGTCTGTGATCAAGTTTACAAATGTTTCCAAGTAACACCCCCATGCAGTACATGATTATTACTCAGTCACCAAAACTTGGGGTCCCTCTTAAATTAAAGGAGACTATTATATCCCTCTCATGTCTGTTAGACAAAGCTGGCAAAATATTGTTAAGTCTTTCAACAGCATAATTGTTTTTCTCTCCATTACTGCAAAAAGCCTTAGTATAAATACAAGTATGTGAATGCAATTAGCATAAAAGCCTAAAATCTCCTTCTATTATTTATGCCTCTCTAAGATTAAGCCAGTTGGAGTTCTATTTGGTGAATTCTTCATAGGGGAAAGGTGTCAGAGGCTGGTGTATGTGGCATTGCAGTTTGGTGTTTTTGAAATGGTCTTCCAATGATGGGTGATGATCCCTGAGCAGTGTAGTGATTGGAAAAGATGAAGAATGTGTACATCAGGATGTTAGGCTGTAGCAGACACCACAAAGAGGCTGGAATCCATACCCTCAGTATAAGAACCTCTCTTTTTTGAGATGATTTATGTCTTGACCTCAATTTTACAGCAGTTTTATTGTAACTCAGCTGCTTAGTTCTTTAAAGATGGCCTCTAGAGTTCTTAGAAGTTTGAAGGTAAATTAACTCTGGTGGGTTTTTTCCTTTTTAGCTAAGGGAGGAAACAGAGGCAGCAGCTCCTGAACCACAAATTGATCTTGAAGATCTCCTGGAGGTCCCTAATGAAGAACAGAAATTAAAACTACAGGTCAGATAGAGGGACTTGATGACTAAGTTAGGGAAGGTTTCTTCATAAAGACCAGTGGCATGTGGGATAGAGAACAGGTGTTTGCAGTGTTGCATGATGCTTTCTTGTGCCTTTGTTTTTGTGTGGAGGGGAGAATTAGATCAACTCATAAGATACTAAAATGACGACTCCTTGTTTTTTCAGGAAATCCTCCATGAGTGCTCCAGCCCCACAGAGGTGAGTGAAGGACCACATATATATTTACATGTATACGTGTTATACTATTCTGTTGCAGTGTCTTTGCTGCTGCTTGGCTGAGTAGCCAAGACTGCCATGCTGAAGATTTGATTAATCATAATGGGAGGTGTTTGCCACTTTATTCTGTGATTGTAAAATTACATATAAATGCACATGGATGAACTGACGGCAGAGCACTGGAGCAAATAAGGAATTATGCTTTACAATCAGAGGAAATTTTTTCCATGTTTTGGACATCCTAAACTGATCAGCTGGCGTTGCTATTTGATCCTCAGTGTAGAAAAGCCATAGAAAGTGACATAGCTCACATAACCATTTTTTACACTGTTAACAAAATGGATTCTTAGCTTAAAACACTCAAGGGTTATGAGTGACAAGAATGTAGACTGCCCTTAGGTTGGACTGGGCAGATAACTTCTGAGAGTGGCCATGGAGGTTAGTTTTACACATGGCTTTTTCCCCCCATGTGAACTTTACAAGTTTTGACTTTGAATTAGACAGTTAAATCCTACAGTGTCCAGAGGATTGGAGGCAGCACTGTGTGCATGCACCACACAGGGATTGCCTTTGCTGCACTGCACACCTGTGCAAAATGGGGTCTCCATCACTGCCTCAGCCACATGCAGTGCATGTGAACATTCTGCTTGCGCATCATCCATCAGACTCCACGTGTTGTCCAGCCAATGTGGCTCTGCAGTGATGAATGTA
Source organism: Eopsaltria australis (assembly GCA_034509425.1). Classification (NCBI taxonomy): domain Eukaryota; kingdom Metazoa; phylum Chordata; class Aves; order Passeriformes; family Petroicidae; genus Eopsaltria; species Eopsaltria australis. Next base: position 4,763,830 of record JAVTVJ010000241.1, read on the forward strand.
CAGAAAATGAGATGAATGCATGACTGAAATTAAATCACTGAATCAATTAATATCACTGAAATTAAACTGGGCTGTAGCAGTCATCGCAGATACTCTCCTAGCAGGGGTTTCAGCAAAGATGGCAATACAGAAATAGTTTTCAGAGCGTCTGAATGTCAGATCTGAGGCAAGAATCCCACATTCCCAGAATGATAACTGAAGACAGTTTGCTCTGCTAAGTCACAAGCCATGAAAGTGTCTTGTGGATAGCACAGTACCTGCTGAATACAGATACTGCTGCCCCGTTGGCAAAAACACATACGTTCACCCTGGGAATCTCGGATCCAGTCTCCTTGAAAGATCACAGCAACCTAACTGCAGAAAGCAGACAAAAAACTGAAAGGACTGGCTGAAAAGGAATGTATGATCCTAGGCATTTACTTCCAGAGCATGTTGTGGCAACCTGTGATCACCCAAATGAGGATGCTGGGCTTCCACACAGCACAAATGGTAACAAGCTGCAATACTTCCAGTGACCTTGCCTAATTGCAAGAACATGTAGCTATGTCTTTGGGTAAGAAAGGCTGCACACTTCTTTATGGTGATGTTACTTGCCATGCAGAGGGTAAAGTTTGCACTAGTCACATTGCCTTCTGCTTGGACTAACCAGATTGGCCAGTTTAGTTCATAGTCCTTGGCTGTGTCAGCAGAGTAGTCAGGGTTTGTCTCCATTAACTGCCTATCTATCTACTCTGCCTATCCTCAACCCCTGCTCAACGTTATCATTAGTCCTACATGTTTTGCTCCACCTCTTCTCTGCCAGCCACTTCCTTGTAGAACTGGCACAGCTCCAGGATGGCTTGCAATCCACAACATGGAGCTTTACTGGTTCAACAAGAGGGACAGCTTGCTTTGCCCTAGATTGGGAGGGCAACAGAAGTGGGCAGGAGGTTATGGTGGCAACAGGAAACAGTGGAACCTAAAAGAGAACAACAGCATCCTGAGGTCATCTCACAGTGGGAAAAGCAGGTATCTGGGGTGAAGAGGGTCAGGCTAGCTCCTGAGGAGAAAGTAAACATGGCTGTTCCAAAGGGAGACAGGAAGGGGAGGAGCTTTTAGACCCTTCTCATCCATCACAAGGTCTCCTTTCCTAAGGCAGAAGATAGGTTTTCTCAATATATGTCAAAATGAATGTGGGAATGATGTAAACCCCATAGGACTCTTTGGGCTGGTGAGTGCTGGAATTAACGTGACGTCTTTCTTCAACCAATTCTTATTGTAGGACTTCATTACGGAATTGCTCAGTCGATTGAGAGGTCTCCGGAGAGTCACCAATCCTCAGAAGAAATGACCTTGCTCACATGAACACCCAGCTTTGGTTACAAGGAAATGTGTATCTTCCTCACAAAAACCAGGAACAGCAACAGAACTTCTGAATGTTTAGGACTTATTATTATTGAGAAACATCACCGAGTTTGTGAACTTTTTACCAGTGGTTTGAAGTCTCCACTCCTTCCAGATCTACACACACAGCAGGGAACTAGACTGTACATTTTCCTGATTCTTAAAGAGTGTGTTAACCTGAGGAACAGGACAAGATGTCCCTCTTTTAGATCCTTCTAGGAATTTCCATGATGGCCAAGGAGCACTGAATACAATTCTCAGGAGCTCACCAAGACTTCTTTTTTTCCATCCACTGCAAGGAAAACAAGGCATTGGTTATCACTCATTCATCAACATGGAAAATCAGCCACTGTTAAGCTGCACCTCATTTCAGTCTGGCTGGGACCCAGCTGTGATCTCCTGCCTGTTACTGCTGCACCTGACCCTGCAGCATTACACATACTTTGTAAGTTTTATTAAGCCTCTGTTATTTATGAAGGTTAGACAGAAAATGTATGGTAGGATGGAAGGAAAATTTTTGAGTGCACCTGGTCTACTTAAGGGGAAGTTTGTGAAACAGCTGCTAAGGCTAATGACTCATTTTTTTTCCTTTTTGTGGAATTTAAGACCTAAGGTCTGGGAAATGATTTTTCTCCTAGTTTAAAAAGATGTTTGAAAAATACTTATTTTATATTAAAATAGAGAAAACCAGCCATGCACTGTTTGCTTTTGCTCTCTCTTTAGATACTAAAGAAAAACTGAAGTAAAAAAATACCTGCTCCCAACTTCCCTTCAGGGAGCATCTCAGAGTGAGTCTTTTGCAGACAGGTAGATCTCACAAATGAGCAGTGAAGTAGGGCACAATATCTTGCTGCACAAACTCTTCTGGGTACAACTAATGTTTGCTTGGAAAAATACAGAGGAAACTACATCCAGCCTCTCAGCAAGTCAGTAACTTGACACATGTGACGAGGAAATAAGACAGCAAATGGAGGCTGATTGCTTAGGCAGAGCACTCTCCCATTATGCCCTGCCCCTATGCTGATGCCTGCCATGCAAACACAAGAGATGAGTCTGAGTCATATCCAGAGGGGCTCCTATGGAGCAGAACGTTCAAGGCCAGCTTTTGAGTACATCTTTTGTTTGTTTGGAGAGTCAGGGGCAGAAGGGATCAACTATGGAACCAGAGGCACGTGCAGGTTAGCTAACAAAGACAAACAAGGATTCATGGGCTGGACCAGTAATATTTTAAATGCATTAGTCTTTCTATCTTTATCAGTAGCAGAGTGATGACTATTATCTTGTTCTTCCCTCCTATTTTCCAGGTGTCAGTGAACAAACTGTGGGTTGTGTCCTCTGAGAGGACAAAATCCAAGCTGCAGTAACAGAGTAACAGCTGTAATGTAAGGGCCTGCTTCCTTTCACATGCTGTTCTTGTGTCTGACTGGAAGTTGGCAAGCCATGCACCTTATGTCTTGTTCTAAGGCTGCTCCAAGATGTCCTAAGCCTCACTCACTAGGCTGGAGAAATGGTCTTTCTTTATCAGGTCCAATATGGGAGTCCTGAGAACATGCCATTTTTGGCTTAAAAGGGGGCTAGTGGGACATGCCTACCCTCTTGAAATCCCAACTTTGTAAGTAAAATAACAACAAAATAATTAAATCCAGAGCTGCAATGGTACACATCTGCCTTACGGATGACACCTGCTAAGGCTCATGTATCACACCTCTTGAGAAAGGCAAGCAGCATATTGACAAAAAGCTCTGAGGACTGTTAAAAACAGACTAGGATTAAACAGAAGTTCAGGTGGAAGATCTATGTGGACAGGTCATGAGGAGAGTGTCCTGAACTAGAGATGCAATTAGCTACAGCACAGTTGTATAGGAGTTCAGATTACTTACATACCCCACCAGCAGGCTTTGTTTTATTCTGCTGAGCTGCAACAGCACAAAGACACGACATGCCTGTCCTCTGGCTCAAGAGAAATAGTTTCTCCCCCCTGGGCACTGTTCTGTATTTCCTCAATATGGAGTGATGCAAAAAGAATTTTTGTCTGTGCTTTAAGGTACACATTGTTAGAACCAGAGACAAAGCAGATTCTGAAAACTCTGCTTGACAGAAGTTGTCTTTATGCTTATTCTGCAAGTAGCAGGAAAGGAGTAGGCTGCAGACCCTATCATGTGCAGTTGGTTCTGAAACACAAGGAATTCTAATACATAATGATACCTACGAGCACTTCAACTGGACACAGTGAGATCAGGGGAGCAAGGCAACATGTGGCCAGTGGTAGATGTTTTCTCAGCTCACTGGTGCAAAAGAAAAAGCAACGTAAGGCAATCAGAGTAACTTTTTTGTTTTGTTCTTAAACAGTAGTAAATCATACTTGGTTTGATTTACATTTTGGCTGTTCTCACAGTAGACCACAAGGATAGATTAAAATCAATGCTTGAAAAATTTTTTTACTTCCAGTTTTTTTCTTCTAGTTAAGTTTGCTGTTTCTCAGCACCACCACTAGAATAAGTATCTAGATACTATCTAAGAATGTTGCTTTAAAGAAACTTTGCCCTCTTGATTATACCAAGATAACTCAATGCATGGAAGTCCATGAGCTTTTCTAATTTGAATTCATATTGAAGTGGAGCCTACATTTGACAATTCACATACAAAACATTTTGAGAGGGGAAAGAAAATCTCATTGTCCCTCATGACTTGCTATAAGGACAAGAGCAAACAAGCTGAATCTCTCTCTGGAAGATGCCAAGCTGTCTTCTGCCCTTGAAGGGCTATGACTGAAGTTGATCTGGCCTGGCAGGAATCGATTGTTTACCAGTATCTTTGTTTACCAGCACCTTTTCAAAGACAAGGCTAGGGAGTAAGCAAGACAGCTAACTGCCCACTTAAAGGTCATGCAGCATTCCTCTTTCACAACACAGATTCAGCTAGGTGTGCTTCCTGCAGACAGCCCCTCTGGATACCCCCTGCCCCTCCTACATGGAGTTCACTGAGGCAACAGCTACAGTGGGAATGGCTTTTCAGGGGAAAGTGACTGGGCTACTACCAAAAGGGGCCATTACATGCAGAAAGTGCAGCAGCCACAAAAATGTCCATTAGTGGTGCAGGGAAAGCAGCAGCATGTGTCTGTATGACTGAAGAGACTCTTCCATGTATGACTAAGTTCTATTTCAGGTACTGGGTTGGGTGCATTTCTGGATTCCTTGGGATGGCCCCACAGAAACCAATCTGGGAATCTAAATAAACTGCTTCCGGCTGCAACCTGCTCCATTAGTACTGATGTGAACAGGGCAGGGCTTACAACACAGAGGCTGCCCAACTGCAAGACAGCTCAAACATCTGGCTGTGGCTGATGAAGCATTGAAAATGTTGCAAGTATCATACCACTTCATACTAAGATATCAAAAAAACCAGCAGATGCAAATCAAGAAATAAAATTACTACTAACTGCTTGGAGAAGATACAGGCTGAAGCCCCAAGCAGTGGATAAACCTTAAGAGAGAAATAAGAACAGATAGTTGCACCTTCCCCTGTATATGTAAACCATGAAGGATTTAACCTCAGGCAGAACTGGGCTGTCTTACTATCAGACTAATCATCCATGTCAAATAGCAATGAAAAAGTCTCACTCCTATGATAACATAAGAAAAAACAGCATTTTTAAGACTGCAAGCTCCTCAGGGCTGTAACTTACTTAAATTTTGTGTAACACAGGGTTAATAGTGAGCTCTTGCATTCAGAACAACTCAAGTAACTTTCCCATCTACCTGTTCCAAGGAGACATGCACTGGTGAAGCAAGGACTGCCAGGAGAAAGAAGATCCTCCACTGAAGTCAAGTTTTGCCACCCCTTCCTAAGAAAAAGTTTTGATGGCACTGCTGGATACGCTTGCCATTTTTCATGTGTTAACCTAAAGTATTACTATTTCACATTGTTTGAATCAGGTTTCTGTTGAAGAGCCTGATCCAGAGCAGCAAACCCACCTTCAACAGTGGTTCTGACCAGAGGTGACAGTGGTGCAGGTAAACACTGTTTCATCACTTCACCTCGCAGGCAGTGACCTTAAGCACGGCACAAGGCAGACAGCTGGGAGTGGCAGTGTCAAACCAGACAGGCAGGATTCATTGGAAATTCCCTGTCAAGGGCAAATCCTTTATTTTGTTGCAATTGGAATTTGTCAACCTTAGAGAGCTCTCTCAGAAGTCACGTTATTTGGAAAGACCTCATCCTGATGGAATAATAGAGCCTGTTTACAGCAAATTTAGTTGGGTATTTGAAGCAATTCTGGGTGTTCTGGGCACTGTCAAGTGCCACTTGCATCTGGATTGTCTTCCAGGAGGGATATGGACATATGCAACTGAGCTTCTCTCATAACCAGAGGAACAACATCACATAGGTAACATCTTTATCCTGTCAGGGGACCAAATAATTAACAAAATCAAATCCTGCTTTCAGACTAATACACAATTCTTTCAGACTAACATGTTGCTCTTACAGATGACGTGACCTTGGCACAGCCACTGCAGGCCACAACACTGTATCAGTAGCAGATTACCTTTTCAAAGGATCCTTCCTTTCAAGTCAGTGAGCAACAATGCCCTGGCATCTTTTCCATACACGCCACAGAAACATTTTTGATGACTTCACTATTCTTCATTTCTTTCCCTAAACCACTTGACACTAGGACTAACATACCTTTATAAGAAAGCAATACTTTGTAAAGGGCTATCAGGCATTTTCAGGAGAGACTTTAGCCACAATCCTCTGTAAATAATTTTATTATGCTTTGAAAGTTCTCATCACACAAGTGATCACAATGCAGACATTTTTCTCAGTGCAAAGTGCTTTGCTGCCTGTTGAACCAGTGTATAAGCTGTTAGTAAAAGCAGGAACTTATTTATCAGCCAGTCAGTACTGCCTTAAACACACATCTTTACTGCTACCCACATTGCTTTACCATCTGTATTTATGGACTTGAATCCACATCCTCATATCAAGTTCTCATTTATCCCCAAGCATGCACAGCAAACCCTGCACTTCTCAAGTGTATTTGTGAAAACAAAGTCACATGCCCTCCAAGCCTCTCTCAGATTACAGCATATCCTTTAACTGTCCAAAACATCACCCGTTTTGGCTGCAAATCCACTTGGATTCTTCTCATCTGGCCAGCTCAGCTCCTCTGTTTTCCCATTCTCCAGCTCCTTTTCTGCCCATGAAGAGTGTGATCACTTCTGTTTGCCAGGAAGATGATAGCGGGAGGTGTGGTGGTCCTTCAGATCAAACTCTTCATGGCCTTCCCTAAGAAGCAAATACAAAGTGCAGTCAGAAGTAAATACCCAGGCCAGGAACTCACCCTTAGCCAGTGCACAAGGTATCTCCCAGCAGCCCTTAACCAGAAACTTATCCCAAGGGCTGGCTGTGAGGATCCGACTAGCAGCCATGTTAACTAACTACTTAAGATATTCACTTGTAACAGCAATTTCTAAGGTGCTTTGTGGGAAACTCTGCTCATCCTTGTCCACTTGATTTGAAAATGACAACAGGTCCTTCTGTTTCTTTTCCTCTTCAAGAGATTCATGTAACTAGTGGCTCATTTTCAGCACCGTGTCTGTGATTCCAGGGACATTAGCAACCGTGACAACAGACAAAATGACAGTCTCCTCCAGAAAACTCTGGTAAATAACTGAAAATAATGCAGCGTACTGGCAGCTGTCTTAACCCTGCCCAGGAGCAGGCAGTGTTGAGTATGACACAAGCCTGCATCTGCAGCGTGCAGCTGATACACTCACCTGCCAGAGTGTTAAATCGGCTTTTAGTGATGTTTGCTGTCAGATACTTTTAATTGTATGCTTTGTTTTTAATAATCTAACACTGCCAATCATATATTTTCTTAACATTTTCATATGGTTTTCCCCCATTGCATTTGCATTTCCCTACAAATACACTTGCAGGAAATGAGAGAATATGCACAGAAGTATCTCTTATTATCCCAACCAAATTTTTAGCAACCTGCTGTCTTAGTGTCATCCAGCACTAATCTGAGAACCCAGCCAACTACCCAATACTTTTGAGGCATGAAAAAAGAGAAGTCACATAACTTGTTAGGAATAGCTTTGTATTCAAAGGAATTAACCCTCCAAATCTGAGACATGAAAATTCTGTCAAAAATCAAGCTACACATGTTTAAGAACCAAGAGTACAGCTTCTGCAAGGCTTGACTGGCAAAAAAAGGCTCACACACCTATTTCAATGAAGATTGTTTTAATATGGTTTAAGATTGCAGAGTCTCAACCTAAGAAAAGCCTTGGGAATTCATACTATCCGATCTTCCCCTTTAAGGGATTCCAGCCCAGGTCATCCATCAATGGCATTAACAAGCCATAGGAGTCACTGAACAATGGTCTCATTTATCCCATCCCACGTAATGCAGCACATCAGCTGCTCCAGAGAACACGCAGACAATGCGCCCAAACATGCACTGAAGCATTTCTGCCTAGGACCAGTTTAGCCCTGAAGCCTGGGACAACTACTGCTCACACAAAGTATTTCTGCAACAACTAGCATTCAGCTCAAATCTGGATTCCTCAAATCTTGCCTCCTACTGCCTGTTTTTCTGCCCAAAGAGAAAAACAAACAAAAGGGCCAAGCTTACCTTTGACCCACCTCTCAGACCCAGAGGAACTGTGAGACTCACCAAAAACAGCGCTGGCAGTAGAGGTCCCCATCACAGCCATGGCAGCGCAAAGTGGCATCTTCATTGCAGATGCAGCACCAGGGTAACTCATCCTCATCACTGTCATCTGCCCTTGCAAGAGCTGTGGTGGTTGGAATGTGGCTCTAATTCACACAGAAAACAAGAGACAGGGTTCTAACCCCAGCACAGACAACAAAGGACTTTAACTGTAATGTATGATGGCCACAGTGACCTGTCCCATGGTCCATAGTTTACTCTCTGTTGATCCTAAGTTTGTGAGATAAATTTGCCCAGAGTGTAGGGACAGGCTCCATATGTGTCTAGATAGTTAAATAAAACCCAAGGTACTTGCTAGAATTTGGGTTTGAATCTGTGTTGGAACGTAAACAGGTATTCAGCCTAATTTAGTGTCTGCAGTGGTGTACACCCACATTGTGTGTGCTGTGTAAAGGGCATGAGGCCCAGACCTTCTCGCAGGCACCACAACAATACCATGTGACAGACAATTCCTGCTGCAAAAGCAAGAGATCAAGCAGTTTTGCTGAAAGGGGCTTTGTGGGAAGGGAAAGGAATGTGGAGGTGGGGGCATTGTTTTCTCCCTGTTGTAGAAAGAAAACCGTGGGACAAAGGAAGTGCTTTGCCAAAAGGCCCCTACTATTCATTTGTATCTGAGGCTGGGACAAAAAGATCTTCTGAAATCAGAAGCTAAATATATCCATACAGGCAACTATGGTCTCCTTCTCCCTTACAGAGAACTCTTGTGGAACTGGAAACACACTGAGACATAGTGCCTGGAAACTGGCAAAGGCAGCTTCCTGACACAATCTTTTCCTAACACTATCTTTTGCATCAGTAATCCCAGAAATGCAAGGTGTCATACCTGAGATGGATGTTTTTGATAATGCTTACAATTATATAATTTCTTCCACTGGGAGCAGGCCTGACAGGTGCCTGTGAGTCACAGGTGCATTTAATTTTTGTCATATACATTAGAGATTGTGTATATATTTCCATAGCAGGCCAGAATCCACTGTGAACATCTTGCTACTAATTCCTTCCTCTGACATTATATGAGAACATAGACAGTAGAGGACAGTCTAGAGGATCTATTCTGCACATGCTGAAAGCACTGGTAAACCTCCCATTAACTCTGGTTCAGGTTGTATGGTACTAGACCACGGCCATGTTGATCTAATTGTATATATATATATATATATATATATATATATATATGTATGATTCTCTAATTACCATATTGTGAAGTGTCTAACAACTTCTCTTGGCTTACATGACACAGTAACATTCAACACAAAGTCAGCCTGAAAGAATTGTATTATTGTATTCCAGGGAACAATTCCTTTTATAAGTACAAGGATGATTCACAGCTGAGCTCAGAGCTGGTCAGCCCTGCAGAAGCTGCTTGGCTTGTTTGCTCTGGAGAAACTGGTTGGTTAATGTTTTTTCTGCATCAAGCCTAGAATACAGCAAACTTTTGCTGCAGAACTGTACTCTCCCGACACCCTGGAACATTCAAGATATCAATTCAAGAGATCCTGACCTTTTGCTTTTTGTTCACTGACCTTTTGCTTTGCTTTCTTACTCAGGTTCTGTTGTGGGGGTTCTGGTTGGGTGGTCTGATCTGGGGGAATGTTGAATCCACTTGCTTCATCCAGGGCTGCTTCCTCAGTGAGCTGGTAATAACACAAAGCAAGAAGTTTTGTTTCAAACACAGCTGGGAGCCTCATTCTAGGCCCTAAACCTCCTGCACTTGTTGCTCCCATGCAGTAACAGGAGATGACCAGTCTGAATGCAGCTGGTGTTACCCAGACAGATTTAAGCTCACTCTGCATCAGAACACTGAGTGTCCATTGTGGACAGTCTGCAGCAGCAGGGGCCTGCAGCTCGCACACTGCTTTGCAGTGCAACTAGCAGGCCCTCAGCATCATGCTAATCACACACATGTGACATACCAGACAGGTATGCTCAGGTCTGCCTGCAAGACAATTCAGAGACATTTTAGAGAGAAGTGTAGGTGTAAGCTACACATCTCATCATCCATGTTCTAACTGGCTGGGGGAAAACACAGAACAAGAAGTGAGGAAGTACCAGCAGAGTGGGGTTATAGAGAAGACACACACAGACCACAAGAAACACTAAGCAGGAATGAGAAAGACAATGTGACAGACTAGAAGTACTGTTGTCAATTGCCTGTCAAACAGCTGAATGGCCCATGGGAGCTAGTATTGGAAAAGCACTAGGAAAGTAAGGAATGAAACTCTTGTCAGGAACAGAAACACGTCCTTTGTATGCTCACCAGGAAACACACACTGGCCATAACCAAGAGGAAGAAAAACAAGGCCACAGCTGCCACTTCTGACCTGTTTCAGCACTCTGCGAATGGCCTCCTCCTCAGTCACTTCCTCATCACTGTCAGGGAGCTTATAGCTTTCCAGTGTAACTGTAGGAGTAAGAAATGTGAGACTGTAACCCACACCTGCCTCAAGCCCTGTGCCCACTTATGTACCAGAGACAATTCTTTGTGGTGTGAGCTGGCCTGTAGCATTCTGGCTCTGACACAGACAGATCCTTTAAAGGTGCAGATTCCTCAAAAAGGACGCTACTGTTTATTTTTAATACTTGGAAGAGAGAAGGAAGAGATCCTCACCAAAACCAGAGCTTTAGTTTCAAAAGTTTTGTTAACCTCATCATAGCATGCTAGAATTATCCCTTGTAAGAGTGCAAGTCTGACCTTACAGCCTTTACCCTCAACTTAGATCTTTCACACTGATTTCACGACAAACCAACCTGTACAACTTTGCAGACAGAACCAAATCTCAGTCTGTTTCTTGCAGAATGGAGGAATTAAATGGATAAACATTTCTCAGAAAAGAATTTAGTCTGTCATAGCAACTTGATTCCTCTCTTGGCACTGTATTCACATCTACCCACCTTTGTCTGGGTCCTCGCCTTTGAGTGCTGCCAGTCTCTTGGCAACCTGTAGGATCTTTTCCTGCCTAGTGTTCTCTTCCCGCAGCTCAGCAGCAGCTTCTGCCAGAAGTTTATTCTTCTCTTCCTCTAGCTGTTTTGGGTCCAGATTTGCAGGGCAAACACAATCTTCACTTTCCCGATTGAGATCATTCAAACTTTGGCTACTAACAGCTGCAGACAGACACACAGAACACACTGGTGACTCAGCAGCAATGTTCCTTGGGCATAGAAAACATGACAAATAATGCTATGACAGCAGCTTGCTGCTCTCCATGAAAACTGGATAACAAGGGGAAAAGGCATGCCAGTAGCATCTTCATTGTGCATGAAGAGAAGAAAATGAGCTCATCTGTGGCCTACAGTGAGATTACAGAGAAAGCACTGCAGCCAGGAAGATAATGGTATGCCAGGTTCTGACGTTTTGTAACAGTGCACAGGTGCATTAGGAGTAGCAACAGCTCCTCCCCAGGGAGGGATCACCTTAGAGAAACAGAAAATCTGAATAATACAACCCTGACAAGAAGGAACCATCTCCAGGCAAAGACACTGAGACCCAGTGTGGAGCCAGATGGCCGCTCTTGGTCAGTGTGGGGGATTATAAGGGGAAGATATGGACAAACTGGACACTCAGCTCACCTGTAAGTTACATAGGGAGGCACAAATTCTCTTCTCAGCATAGCACATACATTATTAGACATAAACAGGTCATTGGAAGCCAAAACAGATACCTTGAGGCTGAACTCTTGGTCTGTAGTGCTCATCAATGGCAACCTCCTCGGACAGTCGAGTTAACAGGTCATCCGTCTGCTGGATCAGACTTCGGGTATCAGGAGGTTGGTGTACCTAAGAAACCAGGGGAGTGTGGGAAAAGGCAAATGAGAGGAAAGTGGCATACTCAATCAAAGGAGAAGTCTGGCAACCCAGGTCACCCTAGATGGGAGCAGCATACAAAGATGCCTCCACTGACATTGAGAATCTCATTTTACAGGTATGTGGTGTAAGATTTGTAAGGGTTTCATTTTCAGAGGTGCTGAATGCACACAGGTCTAAGAGCAGTCCCCCCATCAAGCCAAAGGGGTGCTGAATGTGTAGGAGTCCATGCTGCTGGGTCCCAACTCCAGCCACTACCTCCAGTGTAAAAAACAAAGTGCCATTCTCAACAGTGCCAGCCAGCAGCCTCACAGAGACCTATGGTAACAGCAGGGCATGCAGCTGAAAAGGTACCATTAGGAAATGGTATCTTGGAGGACAAGATCATTCCTATAGGCTTTCAAGGCATATATCCAACTGATTCCTCTGCAGCCTCACACTGGGCTTCCATTTCTGGAAAAATTAACTGGATTCTGCCCAGCTGTATGCAGTAACAACTGGAAAATGCAATTAGAAGGTAGGGCTGATAAGCCTCCCACACAAACAGCTCTGAAAAACTATGACCACTCAGGTACACAAATGAGTTGAGAGTAAAAACCCTCAGCATCTATTGTTAAAAATATACACACTAACTACATCTGGCATAAAGGAATATGATGCATTCAAACTGAAGCACTGAACTGGTAAAGGCTGGAGATTTGCTTCGGAAGCAATGACACAATCAGGAAGCAGAGATTTCTGAAGGAAGCTACCTGGACACAAAAAAAGCTGAAGAAGGAAGAATGGTTAACATGCTGTGACATCAGTTACTGTGTCAGTTCAGAATAAATTGCTGACTAAAGAGCTGAGGGAGCTTACATGTCTGGGAGCTTGGGAAGGAGCATCTCTCCCCTGCAGGACAGCCAACCGATCCTCCATTTCCTGTGTGGATGGAACAGGTCCCCGGCCATCCTCCTTCAGGGCCGCCAGCCTGGCTTCGATCTCAGCCTGAGTAGGGATGGACTCTGCAATTCACAATAACCCAAGGGAGGAGATTATTCTATTATTGAAAATGAAAAGCTGCATGTTTTTTTCCTTAAAATTGTATTTCTTTCTGGAATCAGACTCTGAACACTTGAGCAAAAACCTCACCGAGCCCTGACATGAATGAGGGGTCACACTGCAGTGACTCAGAGACTACCCTGATGCTAACTGCTATCCCTTTTTTCTTCCAAGTCCTTGCCTCCTTCACAGTTTATCTCCTAGCCATAACACAAGTATTAGGGTGATGTCATCTAGCAATCAGCTGACTTGGGATTCTAGGGACAGGCAGAGAAGTAAGTGTCATTTAGGCAGTTCAGACCATTGGTCCCACATCTCCTAATGCAATCCTAGCCATAATGTCAGACTGAAACCCTCCCCTGCCACATAACAGATGACAGGCAATGGCTGCAAGTTGTTCCAGGGGAGGTTTAGATTGGATATTAGGAAAAATTGCTTCACAGAAAGGGTTGTCAAGCACTGGAACAGGCTGCCCAGGGAAATGGTTGAGTCACCATCCTTGGAGGTATTCAAAAGATGTGTAGATGTGGCACTTTGGGATATGGTTTAGTGGTGGACTTGGCAGTGCTGGGTTAATGGTTGGACTTGGTGATTCTATGATAACCAGGTAACCACTTTTAAGAGTGTTCTTTTTCTTTTAGAGACCACATATAACATTTAAAATAGTTTATTTTCATGCAAGCACCTCAAAGCAGTCCCAGAACCTGTGGACTGGGATAAGACTCCTTTTCATTCTCTGTGAGCCAAGGCTGGTCAGAACATAGTCCCACAGAGACTAGAACTACTGTTGTCCAAGACAATGACTCACAGGAAACCTTCTTCAAAATAGTCTGTCCAAAGACTTTCCTTTCATTCTAGTCCAAGTGGGTTTGACACAGGTTTTTACCCCAAACAATGGAAAATGAGAAAGTGATTTTACAGGTAAGATACTGCTCCAAAACTGAGTAGTAGTTTCAAGAGAAACCCCAAGAAGCAAAATGAAACTGGAACATTGATCTAAAATCATTGTAGAAGTTAGCCATTGTGGCAGCAGAACTTGGATGCTCTGTCCTATTTTAAGCCTTCATCCCCCTAATATCACAGCCTCTTAAAGCCCAGCACTTTCCTCTCCCTCCAGGTTCCTTATTTCCCAATTAGTAGTGTTCCCACCCGAAGTATTTATGGTATTCTCTAAAACTCACTTGGTTTCCTTTCCTCCCTTAGCCTCTCCAGTCTCTCTGCAATAGCTCTATCCTCTTTGGAGAGCCCCTGGTATCTGGAGCCTGCTTGACCTGGGGGTTTTGCAGCTGCCTTCTGTTGGTCTTTCAGCTGGTTTTGTTTAGCCTCAAAAGCTGCTACACGTCTGTGAAAAGGATGGAAAAAAAAATAACAATTGAGAACGGGGGGTTTAACCCAGAGATAAGACAACAACCTCTGTGAAGCCAACAGGCTATCTGAAAAATGTCAGTGCATAACAGAAATTAGGCCACTCTCTCCAATATCAGCACAATAAAGGACTCCTAAGAGTACGGAAAACCTTAGCTCACAAGAACAGCACACCTGGCACCACTTCCCAGGAGACAAGGAACGTTTCACCACAAGGTTCCTGTTTCCAAGCCAACTCTGATCAGGCACAGGTAATTGCAGGCAGGTGGCTGTTCAGGAGTCTATTCAAAAGAGCATACCCCCCACCCCTCCAAACAAACTAACAACTCAAACAGCAAAACAAAACCTCCATCCTTAATCTAATTCTGAACAAGAAAATATCCACATCACAAGCCCACTTTTGCTGATATCCATAGGGGAAGAGGAGGGCCTGAACGGCTTGTCTGCAGTAGAAAGAACTGCTGGGCAAGTGCAACTCACTTTTTGTAGTTTTCTGGTGGTGACCATTTTGCTGAACTGCTTTGAGATCCATCTCTGAAAGACAAGAACAATTTCTCTGAACTCAAGATACTGACAGTACTTGACAATACTGACAATCATCTCATCTCATCTCTAAACTCAAGAGGAATCAGTCGGTATTTCTTGACCTCTTGGTACAGCCCCTTTCTTAACCTCATTAATAGTGAGAGCAAGCAGCTTATGTAAGGGATTAAGATAATATAGCTGCCCAGCATAGTGGGTGCCTTCATCTCTGTCCTTTGGTCCAGTTGTTTTGCATCTGGACAGAATGTGATTTCATATGGTCACCAGTGATCCAAAGGAGGTGGGGCTGAAATACCCTTGCCTCCCACAGCCTGCACCTCCCAGTTCAGAGAGCAGGTAGGGAGCACTTAGGTAAGACTCCCAGTGTAATTAGCTTCCAAGCAGCAGGACACTCTGAAAGGAGCTGGGGCACGCAGCAAACACAGAATTATATAACGTACAAGCAAAATAAAGCGTTACAAAAGTTATTACATAACATCTCCCAGAACACTTGAATACTGCACACCACAAACATGTATAACTGTTCTACTTTGCTGTGTCCAGGCTGAGGGACTAAACTAGACACTTATGTAAGTTAGTTAGCATCTTTTATTTGTTCTTAGAAATCACACCTAAGACCCATACAGTAATGGCTGGACGAAACATTGTTGGAACACTTTCCAAAGTTCTAAGGCTTCAATTCTGGAAGTTATCTGCATGAAGCACAACACATGCAGCTTACAGAACTGCAGCCTATGTGTATTCCTGCAGGACAGGATGCTATCCAGATGGACCTGGACAAGCTCAAGAAGTGGGCCCTTGGGAATCTCATGAGGTTAAACAAGACAAAAGTGCAGGGTGCTGCATCTGGGTTGGGGCAACTCCTAGTATCAACACAGGCTGGGGGACAAACAGATCAAAAGCAGCCCTGCCAAAAACGACCTGAGAGTGCTGGTGAATAGGGGGCTGGACATGACCCAGCAATGTGCGCTCACAGCCCAGAAAGCCATCTGTGTCCTGGGCTTTGTCCAAAGCAGTGTGGGCAGCAGGGCAAGGGAAGGGATTCTGCCCCTCTATTCCTCTCTTATGGGACCCCACCTGCAGTGCTGCATCCAGCTCTGGGGTCCCCAGTACAGGAAGGACATGGACCTGTTGGAGTGTGTCCAGAGGCCACCAAATTGATTAGAGGGATGAAGCACCTCTCCTATGAGGAAAGGGTGACAGAATTGAGATTATTCAGCCTGGAAAAGAGATGGCTCCAGGGTGACCTAACTGTAGCCTTCCAGTACCTGAACAAAACTTCCAGGAAAGACAAAGGACTCTTTATAGAAGCACACGCAGTGATAGGACAAGGGAGAATGGTTTTAAACTGAAAGACCACAGGTTTAAAACAGATATTAAAAAAAGTTATTTACTTGGAACATGGTGAAACACTGAAACAGGTTGCCCAGAGAAGTTGTGGATGCCCCATCCCTGGAAGTGTTCAAGACCAGGTTGGATTGAGCTCTGAGCAACCTAGTCTAGTGGAAGATGTCCCTGTCCACAGCACCAGGGCTGGAAATAGATCATCTTTAAGGTCCTTTCCAACCCAGGCCATTCTATGGTTCTATAATCTACCTGCTATCCAGTCAGGGAAGATTGTTTTTCTGCTGTAGCTCTCTAGTGCTGATGTTAAAATGATGAGGAAAAAAGACCCAGAAGAAACATCAAGACAGGTGGCTCTGTTTTCTTAGTGGCTTTGAAGTTGTGACCAGAAACTAGAAAATCTCAAAACTGAAAAGACTGAATACTGTTTTTCACTGTTTTCAGCAGCCCATGAAGATGAAAGACCTTCACTAATGATGCTCTTCTCCTTTAGACACCTGCAGTGCCAGAAAATTTCCCCCTCACTGGTAAAAATTCCTTGCTATAGGAGAAAAGTGAGGAACAAGAGAAATGGAAGAGAAAAAGGAAGACAAAGAAGAATTGGTTGACAAAGGGATTCTGGTGTACGCCCGTGTTCTTGTGTTGCTTGTTCATGTGTATAATCCTGCTGCTACTAAACTACGTTTTGTTTTCAACAGGAAGTCTACAAGTTATGTTTGCAAATAATTTTGTTTTCTTTTAAAAGCAAAAAATTTATAGATTTTATGCTACAAAACTTCACTTCTTCAGGCCACACATAGCAAGAGATCCCTCAACAAGGAGGATTTATGTCACTGTTTGCCCACAGAAGTAATAACATTTTGAACATCTTATTGTCAGGCTACTCAAGTACTACACATCTGAAAAGACTGACAGAACGGTTAAAGGGGTGTAGATTTCTGGGCAAAAACACGGCTTAACTTTGGCCCATGTAGTTAAGCTGTTCACAGGAATTCAATGTCCATCCTTGAAGACTTAAACCTGATGCTTTCAAACTACTTTGCCAACCATAGAGAACAGGCACAAATCCTGATTCCTATTTTAGGACTGCACAGCTTATATAACATGTCCCATCTTGAAATTCTGGGGTACAGGCAGCATCCATGCATATATGGAAGGCAGAGCTCTCCTGCAGAAATCTGCAACATCATATGAAATGTAAACTGAAAGCAGGAAACTGTCTTTGGCTGAAGAAACACTCCCGTCTTACCCAGTTAGTTTTTCATGGCACTGCTTGCACACCTTCTGCTGAGTGTTTCCACAGCGGGGAACAACAGCACTGAAGCTCCGGCAGCCCGAGCAGAAGGACCGTCCGCAGTTCTTGCAGCCACACTGCAGAGACAGGAGAGAGGGGAGGACAGGGCTTCAGCACCTCGCCACCACACATCCCCATCGCTCCGCCCGGCTGCATGCGGGCACCGTGCCCGTGCCGAGCCATACACTAAGTAATGCTGGGGTTATGCTGATTTTTTTCTGACAGAACTGTTTCACCAGCTGCTGCTGAAGATACGGAGACTCAAGAGCCTTGGAGCACCAGCACGTAACTCCTGCTGGGAGCAGAGTCACCACTTCACCCCACAGTATAACGAAATGTGTGTGTGAATTGTCTGAGACCACGACAGAATCCTGGGTTAGAGGGATGGCATTCAATGACGACTTTTTTTCCTTGGGTCAGTAATTTCCCATACTTGAAGACATATCGGAATTAGGCACCACGAGAGCCCAGTAAGCAAGGACAACAACGCCAGGATGCTGGCCGGGAAGCGAAGCAGCTCCCGGTTCCCTTCTCAGACCCTCGCACTGCGGGGGAGGCACCCGCGGGACCAGCCCGCTCCTGACCCCCCGCAGCCGGACTTGCCTCTTTCTTGAAGACAGAGAACTTGGACGCGCACCCATAGCAGCGGCTATCCATGGCGCTGCCGCCCCGCCCGCCCTCAGGCACGGCGCCGCACGCCCGCTATGCCCAGCTCCATGATCTCCCTGGCGCTGTGGCTGCCTCAGGCCCAGGGACCGGCGGCGAGCGCCGCTGTCACAGTTAGGGAGGTGCGGACAGCACCTTCTCGTCCCCTCAACGCAGGGCTGGCGGCGTATGGCCCTTCGGGAGTTGTAGTCCCTTGCCCCGCTCCCCCGCCTTCAGATGCCAGCCGGCTTTCCGCTAGTAAACTACAATGCCCAGGGCTCCGCGCGGGCCCAGTGCCGAGCCGGCCGGGCTACCATTGCCGCGCGATGCATTGTGGTACCTGCAGTCTGGTGCCGCTGGCCGCCCCCGCCGGAGGCGCCATGTCCCGGGGGGCGTCAGCTGTTCTTGGGTGTCGATAAGATAAAAAACTCGGTTCTCTAAGGCTGACAGTGTTGTGCTCAAGCTGCTCTGGGATTTTTTTGTCCTAAACCTGTGGTGAGATTCTGGCTCAGAACAGTAAGAAGCAGCTGAAGTGCAAAACTCCAGTTATCCCCAGCCCATCCTGCCAGTGTTGATCCGGCTGCCCTCAGGAGTGTCTTGCAGGGTTTGTACAGAGTCACGGAGTGCAAATGAGTCATCCCGCTAACCGCGGGGTTTGCAGGTACATTGTGCATTCTTTCCCGTTTAATATATAACCCCGCGTTGTAAAGACCTACACAATTAAATTAGGAAACCGACTGATTTATTCAAGGAAGTACAACTCATTAATATCTGAATAAAGCTAAATTTAAAGGAAAAGAATGGGGGGGTTCCCTCTCAATCTTTCATTTTTGGCATTTGTTTGCGTGCTTGTTGTGGTTTTTGTTTTGTTAGGTTTTTTAATGGTAAAAAACATTAGAAAGGGCACTGGAAGCTACAATTTGCACCACCCCAGCAATTTTGCTAGAGACCATCCAGAAATTCCAGGTATTGTAGGCATAAAGCACGGAATCGAGACAAATACAAACTCAAATAAAAGGCTTCATTGTCTTTGCCATTGAGCTGCTCGACGGGAAAACACGAACAGGAGATTTCAGTGCTAATGTTAGAGTGCAACCTACCGATTGACAGGTGGAATTTGGAGTGCCGCTCTTTAGGAGAAAATCCAAGAAGCAACCCAAGGAAACCTCGCTGTCCATGGAGCAACGCCAGCAGAGAGAGCTGCGCGGGGGAATCGCGTTAAGGGAACTGAGCCTCCCTGCTGAGAGACACCTGGGCTGCTGTGCCGGATGGACCTGGGAGCTGCGGCCAGGGCAGGGCAAAAGACGAGATCTCTGTCTCCGTGTCTCCCACCTGTCTGCACAAGAAGCGCTACATGCTCCCATTTTCATTCCCATTCCCGTTCCCTGCAGGTGTCCGCCAGAGGGGGCCCGGCCCCCGCGCTTCTCCAGCTCCTGAACCCAAGCCCATTTGGCAGCACAGCAGCAACTTTCCTTTTTTTTTTTTTTTTGCCCGCAGATGTTTCCTATGGTAAAGCGAATTCGCTTGTAAAATCCTATGTGACGACTTAGCCTATAAGGTTTTCAGTTTCTATTTGAAGTGCAGGAGAGATTAAATGGTATTTGGTTTGTATTGCCTTCTTCTTGCCAAACTCAGTTGTTGCACAGTAAGTTGTACATTCTCTGTCCTACAGGGAATAGTTACTCTGCTCTGGTGAGACCCCACCTGGAGTGCTGCATCCAGGTCTGGAGTCCTCAGCACAGAAAAGACAAGGACCTGTTGGAGGATGTCCAGAAGAGGGTCACAAAGATGATTAGGGAGCTGGAGGACCTTTCCTAAGAGGACATGCTGAGGGAGTCGGGGTTGTTCAAGAGACAAGAAGGCTCTGGGGAGACCTTATTGCAGCCTTTCAGTACTTACAGGGGGCTTACATGACCTGGGAACACGCATTTTAGCAGGGCCTGTTGTGATAAGGACAAGGGACAATGGTTTTAAACTAAAAGAGGGTTGACTTAGGCTAGATATAAGGACAAAATTTGTAACAATGTGGGTGGTGAGACACTGTAGCAGGTTGCCCAGAAGTGATGGATGTCCCACCTCTGGAAACATTTGAGGGTAGGTTGGATGGGGTTCTGAGCTTATTGCAGGGTTCTGGACTAGGTGACCTTTATGTGTCCCTTTCAACCCAAACTTTTCTATGATTCAGTAACTGGAGTTGTCATGCAAGTGTCATCTCAAGCAAAGTTATTTATTTATGTAAGGGAAATCTGTTTTAAATTAAACACAAAAAAAGACCTATGAGTAGTACATTTTTGTGTGCTTCTGTAATGCTTTACTCCAGGCTGTTTTTTTTCTCCTGCAGCAGTAATTGACAGATCTCTGTTCTGGTTCTTATAGACTACAAAAGCATAGCACTCAAAGGCTCTGATTTGCCTCCCAGGTAGGAACCAGGACAATCTCAAAGCAGGTAAGAAAGGAATATGTGTGCACAAACACTCTTATTTGTTCCACACACACAGGCTTGTGGAAGTGGATCTCTCTTTAAAAACATCTGGTTTTGCACACAATTAAGGTAATACCTGTTTGTGTCATGAGTTATGTACATCTATGGGAATGCATATATTCATGAGTGCTAGATACCTCTGTGTTTTAAGGTTAAATCCTTAAATTTTGTATTTTAAAAGTGTGTTGAGTGCTGAAGTTTAACTAAAACTTCTGAAAATCCTCCTATTGTGGTATTTGAATCCTAAACTTTTGACTATGCTGTCCCTTATGTCTAACAGCTTGTTACTCTTCATTCATATAGTTCAGAATATGAGTGTATTTATACATGGGCAGTGTCCTACCTAAAATCATATTTCTAGGGACAAATTGCAAGACCAGTATTTCTCTATGTTGTATATTGCTTTTTGAACATGCTATTCGTGCTCTTTTACCAAATATGGGTGAACACCTAAAACACTGAACGTATGTAGAGTTCCACATCAGACAAAGGGAAAGGAATCTAAAATAATATCCAAGTTACAAAGCTGTTCAGCACTGTCTGTTTAAAATAGGGACCTGTTCAACTTCATTATACAATGAGAGTTGTCACGAGTTTGTTACTTTTGCACCTCCATGAAAGCGCTCAGACTCAAGGAGAAGAATTAGCATTTTTACAGTCTGAAGCTGAGGTTAAAAATAGAAGCAGATTTTAATTTTCTGTCATGCTGATGAAATTGTTACATTCTCCAAAAATGTGCCAATCTAAATAGTGAGCCAAATTAAATGAAGGAATAATTTTTATAGCCAGAAGACAGGAGCTTGTAAGAAATACAAATATTTGTTGCCTGCTGTGCATGCACCTTCCCACCATGATGCAAGCAAGCTCCAAACTCTGATGTCCACAACTTATCAATTATCATTCTTCTGTGGGTGAAAATTAACCAGTGCTTAAAAGCAAAACATTACATATCCTTAAACCCCTCCCCCCTTCCGCTACAAAGTCATCATAATTCAAAATTTTCTTGGCTGCACCAGGAAAGCAAATTGGCAATTTCTACATGCTCTTCTTCAGAAAGGCATAATTTCAGCAAAATCTTTTATTATTCATTACGTTTTGGCATCTCCCAGTTTGGCACTAGCATTTAATTCTGAATACATCAAGTCAAGGCAAAGTGTTTGGTGTTAACAGTGGTGATTTCTTTTTCTGCTCCAGCCATCTCCTTAGAGGAGGAGGATTTCTCTCTACAGACAAGATACTTCACACCTAAAATACTCTCCAAAGAGAACATTCAATGGTCTTTGCATTAGGTTTTCAGGCCTCATTTTTAAAAAAATATTTTTCTCTCCTTGTGGACAATTTCAATACCTGACTCAGGCCACAGCAAAGTGGCAACAATAGGTGCTTCATTCCATTCCCTCTCCCTCACTGCTTGTTCCTGCCACTCTTAACTTTAGTTTCTTTAGTTAAATCTGTTCCCTGACCTGGTTCATCTCACAGAAAAGTAGTGCAAATCTTTGAGTTGAGGTACTGTATGTTATACTGTACTAGGACACCACTTGTTTGGTGTCAAGTGGTGATTTCCAGGGTAAGCTCTGGTGCCTGTATGAACTGTGTAAGTGATCTTGGCTTCAAAACATAAATAAATGTGTCTGAAGATTTCTCTGTATGCATTCTGGAATGCATATTAAGGTTGGGTAATAGCATTTGCCAGAATACAGGTTAAAGTTGCTACATAGCCATGTTCTGAATTTTTTTATGGGTACAGTTTCTACCACTAGAAGTTCTTGAAAATCTGCTTATATAGTTTCAGCTCTGCTACTGTGTTTGGCCATGCAGCACCAGCAATGAGAATACTATAATAAAAAACGTACAGTCTGAGACAGAAGCATCCCATGGGCAGGAACATTTCTGTCCTTAATTCACCATGCAAATTACACCACTGTACATGTAAGACTAAGAGGTCAAACTTCAAGCTTGTTTAAGGTATCAGGCTATTTTTTTCCCTGAAATTGGTGGCATCTTGACTTTTACCTGTGGCTACCTGGACTCTGACTCTCATTCTGTATTTTTCTAACCCCATCTGTATTGTACTTACCTACCAAATGTATAACTCATCAAAAATCCAGGCAACTCCCACACTAAATCACTGTGGAATTCAATCAGCACAAAGTTCCCAGTGGAAGTAAAGTCTGGAACTTTCTCTGTCCCACAATAAGGGCCAACTGCAGGTGACGTAGGGCGGCTTCCATCATGTATGAGCAAGTAGTCATAGATGCATCTGTCACTATATTCCAGCTCAAAGGATAACATTTTGAGAGATATCTGGAGAAAATAAAACCAAAGGACTTTGCTTCCACGTTACAGTCTTTTCTCTTATCCCTTTTTTAACAATGACAAATAGTCTAAATTCCTTGTGTGCAGGCACCATTTTTTATTCTCTGTGTGCACCACATCCTGATCCCATATGGCAATGCAAATTAGTAGCAAATTATTTGCTTAGTTCATCAGTATTTGGATTGGAAGGAGAAACAAGGGACAACATTGATCTTCTAAATTCTTTCCTCTAGAGAAATATAAAAACAGCACCTGTGTGATGTTTCAGTTTTCTAGTGGGAACTCCTACCTAGGGATTATTTTGAACAAAGCCTTGTGGTACAGGCTAGTTTCGTAAGAGTTCACTTGCATGTGTAAAGGTTTTCCCTTGCTGAGCACCTCAGATACCAAGATCCAGCACAAATTCTTAAAATGAATTTTTGCTTTCAGATTTTTGCTCTGAGAATGTCTGCTGAAAAAGTGACATAACAGCTCTTATTTTTCAAGGGAAATGGAGGGTTCATCAGATAACAGTGATAAAAGCCACAAATGAATTCATCTGTGCCTTACCTTGTATCCTACTGGAGAAGTGATGACCCAGAAACATGCTCGGTTTTTGGGGTATTTATTGGGGTAGTTTGGAGAGGTGATGACTCCCTTTGAATCTCTGAAAGTGGCTCCACAATTCACTGAGGAGTAAAGGAGAAAACCAGATATATTAACAAGAGTGTTTTGTCAATAGGAATGAGCTTGCTTCCACCCTATTGTATTATTTCTTCAAACCAAGCAAAAATGTTCTACCATGAAAATCTACTGCTGAAGTACTTTATTTCTTCACTTCGTATTTGTATCAGCAGCTGTGATGAAGGAACTAGAAACATGTCTGATAAATAATCTTTGGAGGACAGGGAACAGCTGCATCTAAAGCTGTATCTGACTTTACAACGAACTGTTACCATATTAAGATAGCATTCTGATGGCACTAACTGTCCTGCAGAAGAGAATCAGCTCAAGTATTCAAGATTGCATTATCAAGTTAGATCTAGTGCTTTCTAGAAATTACTCCATTGAATAAAGCAAAATGAGTAAAAATAACACTTTTCTAAGACTTCTTCAATTTGTGCTCTAAAGAAGTTGCATTTGCAGTTGAAATAAGGCAACTTTGGGCGATGGCCTTCTTGCTAAAAGCATGTTACAGCACAACAGAATTTGGTCTGGCAGTCCAGAATGCATTTGTGTGTTTGCAAAAAAGACACCCCTCAAGTGACCACTGGAATCACTGTATTTCGTGTACATAACGAAAGCTTTTAATTCAGGAAGTGTAAGGAACCCAAGGTCAGTACCTCTCCCACTGCATAAAATCGCACAAAACCTTGAATAACATCTTGCCGAGAAACTGACTTTGCATCTCATTGGTTGAAGTCTCTTGTTGAGTTCTGCAGTCTTTGTGCTCTTTGGCTGCTCTGCTCCTATTAATTTCAGGCATTGCATTGTTTTTATTTAAAGGCATTACTCTGGAGATATGAAGAAGCCTAACAGAGGCTCTCAGAAGAATGTGAGTGAGATCTCAGGATTACTAACATGAGACCCATGCAACATTCTATCTTCTGTTTCCTGTGAACCTTCAGACCCATCATTGCCTAACCTTCTGCATTTTCAATTGCCGTGAAAGTGTGAAGAATGATGGCAAAAAGACCTACTCTGTAGTGTATAGTAAAATTTTCAGTTCTTCCATACAAATGCTGCTAATGCTGTTCTCCAAGCTTTGTAAAGGAGTGTTCGTACCCCTGCTGTAGGAGGCTCTGAATCCTGTGGCTGTAATGCTGTCATCGCTTGCAAACTCTACCAGCATTGTCGATCCAGATGCCACTAAGGAGGGCAGTGGGCCCTCCCCACAGTACTTGTCCAGCAAGACAGGGGAGCTCTTGCTGTTCCCATTGTAAATTTTTATGTAGTCAGAAGAACAGTCTGGGGAGCGTTGAAGATCAAAAGCCTCAAACTGCAGGAAAATCTTGAGAAACAAAAAAGCAGAGGTTTGGTTTATTGTTACACGCAGGGAAAGTCTCAAACTATCAACCTGAACATGAAGTGCACCTTCATATTCATTTTACTATCCGTGTGTTACTGAAACATTACTTTCTATATAAAAAGAGCACAGAATTTCACATAGTTATCCTATTACTGAGAACCCAGAGGCTGATGTTTCACTACTGCTTGTCTTTGAAAAGCCATCCAATCTGAAGTGGGTAAAAATCGAGTTAAATAATCCCTCTAATAGTTTTAAATCTTATGAAAATTGTTGAGACTTTCATTCACTGCATAACAAAATCAGTCTTGATCCATGAAACTGACTCCCAGGGGTTACTCATGGCAACAAAATAATGCTGCGTAGCCTGGATACGGTGGTTCAAGCCCTTTTTCTCCTAATAAAAATTACCTTAGTTCGACGGATGCGGATCAACCACAGACAGTTGCTATTGTTCGGGTATGGGGATGGGTAATTGACAGAGGAGAACGAGCCTTTGGGTTTAGGCAACACAGAGCTACAGGAATCTGAAGGGAAGAACCAAACAGTGTTAGAGAGAATTGAAACTGCAGAAAAATATTCCCAAAATGCCTGACAAGTCTCTCCAACCATTTGGAGTAGTCAAGCTTGTATAAATTAATTACAATGCTTACAACTGTATTGCTGTTCCTGGAGTAAAAGTTATAGAAAACCTGCAAGTGAAATGAAGGTAGTTAAAGTACTTACCTATTTCAGCTACTAATGTTTTTTTTTAAAGACAATAGAGCTTCACTCACATATTTTAGTTTACTAAAAAAGGCCTTTTGTGAACTTCCTTAACTTCAATCACAGAAGTACTTTCAATAACAGCAGTACATCATTTTCCATCAGCAAGTGTGTGTATTCATAAGTGAGTGCAAAAATCAAGCTTGAAAAAAAGATTTTGTCAAAGCAAAGAGAGGTAGTTACTGGGGGAAAGAGTAACAGAGAGCCCTGAAGTCAACCTAGAGATCTAGTGACTCGGATACAAAGTCTGATCTCATCTGTCTTTTATCTTTCCACATCTCTATTTTTTTGCGTTTTATGTAACTCCCCAAATTACAAAATATGAATATACGATGTCTGCTCATAGGAATTTATGACATTTTTCTCTTGCTCCCTACTTTTCCTGAAACAACCAGACTTTTTGTGGGTTTTTTAGTCCCTGAGTTTTTATCTTTTATTTAAAATTTAGTTCTTTCCTTCCACAACATACAGATCTAATTATGAAATTACATAGTAATGGTGTTGAAGTGTGATTCATTCCCAGCCCCACTGTAACGAATAAATATCACTAAATACTTGTTACGACTATCTTTGAGACACATAAATTGTAAAGTTGTCTTATCTGCAGTTGCAAATTTGAAGGAACCACTCACAGCAATGATTTCTGTACCTAACAATCCAACTGAAGGAATGCTGATTCCTTCTAAATTCTAATTATTTAACTAACTCCTAACACAAGAGCAGAATTTAGTACACTAATATTTAGGTCTTGTTAATGCTTCTTGCTGTTTTGGTGGAAACTAATTGAATAACATCCCAGAAAAGTCAAGTATCATATAAATCAATTAGCCTTTGTCTTGGGAGTTAAGGCAAAACCTGCAGTGCTGGGGCATGCTGTTATACCTGTTTTGTGCATCTTGGCTGAAGAGGTCCTGTTTAAAGAGGAATGCTAGGTATTTCTATACCTTAAGATACCACAGGGATGAGTTAAGAAATGGATGTGGCTAGAAACTAGATTTCTATACAAAATGCCTATGGTTTTCTCCTCAGAGGTGTTCTGATCAGGCTGAATGGCACCCATACTTACAGCCCTGCAGTCATTTTGTAATTAAGAGAAATTACAGATCTGCTGGCACTACTGATGCACACAACTCATGGCTGAGGAGAGCTTACATGCTTCGCAACCTTCAGAGCTTTCCTGAAATGAGAATTTGACAGAGGTAGCAACCATGATTTCTCTGATGGATTTTGCTTATCTCAAAGAGCAGGGATTAGGTGAGGGTAACTCAAAATGAGAGTGAATTATTGAAAATAAATTGTCCTTTCCAAGAAGGCAGCAGTTTGGCACAGGGACAGTTCTGTTTCCTGTTGTAGGGTGAGAGAGATTAGTGAAGGGACTGTGGGCCACATTCCTTTGGGGGATGTCTGTCAGTGCCTACAGACATCAGCTGTATTTCACATGCTTCTATCTACAGCACTTACTGCACTTGTAGAGCTTGTTGATTTTAGCTACATCCAAGTTACTCAGCCCTTCTCTCTGCCCAATAGGTATAGAGGGGTCAGGAATTGGTACAATAGTTGGTTTTCCTGGAGTGCTGGAGAAATCATACCTGTAGAAATAAGGAAATCACATTTCTAGATTGCTTTTTGTAGACAAGGAAGTTCTCTAACTGCATAATCATTTTTCATGTACCACATAAACAGAATTTTAATGAAAATGGACAAGAAACTTCTCAGAGACCAGGTATTCTTCCCTGAAGAGGACCAGCATGCCAGATACTTGGTGTTCAGCAGCTGAAAGCAAGCAAGCAGAAAAAGCTGCACTGTCCTCAGTGGAAAGGCCTTTCACCAATGTCTGGCAAAACGGGCTGAATCCCACCTTCTTGGTTCTTGAGGGAGAGATACAGAAATAGTTTTGTCTCAGTTACTAATTGCCTATTTGCTATCTGCAATTTCCTGCCTTCTGCTAATCCAGTTTTATTTCATGGTTTTGTTCAGAAATCGTTAGTTGCTTGTGGAAATAAAGGAGAAGGTACATGATACAAGCTTCTACATTATGGTCTAAAATGTAGCCTTAGACTGTGTTGCCAGATTAACATAAGCCCGCATACATATCAATATCAGAAAATTCTATCTTTCTTGCCTCTATACTTGAATGTTGTTGTCTATGATCAGCTGTTACTATATTTATGAAATAATTTAAACATCAGAACTGGTTTAGATCAGTGATTCATTAGAGTTAGACCTTGGGCCACAGCCGTGTCAAAGGCCTTTAGCAAGAGGCAAGAGTACAGTGGAAGAAAACATTGTCCTGTGTTTTGTTTCTCTCCATATCAATTCTTGCTTTCAAGGAATCCTGCTGACAAAGGAAGCACGCTCACCCTTAATTATGCCCATGCACTCAATTTTAAATGAACAGCAGAAGTTATTCCCTGCACAGAGCAACTCCTTCTTCCTAGATCAGAGCAGAAGATCTGAAAGCTGTTTAATGCTTTGAAAAGATAATCTCTGTGAACAACTTACGCGCCATAGTGCATCACTGAAGAGTAGTCATAGGGAAGGCCCAGGTTTTTTGATTTCATTTTTCCAAAGTTCCCTTGTTCCCCTGTAAGGGAGGAAAGCAACATTTCAGTCAGAACAATTATTACTGCTCTAATAGTACACTGCCTGTTGTCATAATCCTGGGAGTAACATAGGAAACTAATATGTGTTCTTGTGAGTTCTTGGATCTATGAAAACCATCAGAGATTTTTGAAATCCATAGGAACCCATTTTTACAGTCTAGGAAGTTTCAGAATATAAAGTTAGTCAAATAAGTTTTGATATAATCAATGAATACATTCTACTTTTTAAGCAAAAGTATTCCTCTATCCATCTTAATTAGGGAGTCTCCAAATACATTTCAGTGCATTATCTTGAATACTATAAGCATCCAACCTATATCCCCAAAGCTGCATCCACACCTTGAGAGGGAAGTCTGGCTGACCACCTAGATAAAAAAATCAGAGCTATGCATGGGTGCTGAGTCCTT
This sequence comes from Eopsaltria australis, assembly GCA_034509425.1. Classification (NCBI taxonomy): domain Eukaryota; kingdom Metazoa; phylum Chordata; class Aves; order Passeriformes; family Petroicidae; genus Eopsaltria; species Eopsaltria australis. The sequence goes on from JAVTVJ010000241.1 coordinate 4,792,566, forward strand.
CCACTGCAGGATTATAAGGTCACAGAAGAAAGGGATACATTTTCCCTGTTACTTGCCCCAGAGCCCATGCTACCAGCCATGTTCTGGCTTTGTCTCTGATCAAACCCACCAGCAGTGACTAGAGTGAAGTGATATGACTCACATGAAGCAGAGAAACAAATTCTGTCACAATAGCTGCTGAGCATCTCATCTCTTTTCATCTATTTAGCCTTAAAAAGCCAATATGAGATAATAAAGTGTTGCACTGATACAGGGCTAGGGCCAAGGAACAGAGACTGGATTTCATGTCACCTAGTTTTATTTCTCCAAGTTAGGCACTGAAACTGTTCCTCAAGCCTTCCAGGATAATCAGAGGAGAGGGAAAAAAGAGAGTCACAGTTGGAGGGAGTTTCATGTGGAGAAGGCACCTCATTTTCTTACTGACTGGAGATCAGTGAACTACATGCTGGGTCTCTTGTCCATGGTGAGACAGGCAAACAAGCAGTGTCAGAGCAGGGAGCTGAATGCAGTCAGCCTGGCATTAAGACTAAAGCCCTAGCCACTGAGCACTTCTTTCCAGTTCTGTACCTTCATTATTGTAACTACAAATGTGGTTTGTAAACCACAGAACATCTGGATAAGAGTTCAGAGTTGGACATCCTTGAGATCTGCACAACTCAGCTGGCAGGCTTGCAACCAGACCAAATTTCAGCCAATAATGTCCTTCAGCACTGGTCCTGAGCTGAGGACTAAGAGATGCAAAAAGAAGATTTGAAATCCTAAACTAATAGAAAATTTGGGGATAAACATGAATTTGGAGCTTTTCATAGCTGTAAAACTCAGTTAAGGCTTAAACTGTTTCTCAACAGCATTGGCCCTCCTGACTGTTTTAATCTCAGTCCCTCTTATCTGCTATACTGACTTCAGAAAGAATTATCAGCAAGTGTGCAGCTTTTTTTGAGGTGATGAACAGAGAACACAGTTCAAACATGGTGAAGCATTGAAGCATATGGCTACTGTTTGGCACAGAAGTGCTTTGCTGAATTGGTTTGCTAAATAAAGAAAAAGTAACAGCATCTTGACTGGACTGAGGTGCTGCCAGCAAACTACTACCTACCTCATCACATGCCAAAGAGATCTGGCTGTCTAGACCTGCACATGTCTGGGAACTTACCCCATCTTTTCCACTCTAAAAAAAAGAAAAAAATCTACCTCTGCCAGAATATTAAGTGCAATGACTCAGAAGAGCTGAAAAGGAAACTACAGCTGAAGACTGAGTATTTTTTCCCAAAAGTTTGGAAAAACAAGCTGAGTTTCAAGTAGCTAAGTGGACAGCAACTGATCAGGCTGCATTTTGTCAAAACAAAGAAGTAGGATGGCTTCCAAGGTAAATTGCTGGGTAAAAACAAAACCCAGAAAACATCCACAATACAAAATCCTGGCAGAAGAAAAACAGCTTGTGTGAGAGAGCTGGCACACTGGAAAAGGTCCTGAGGTCTAGTTCTTCACCACCAAGGTCAGCAGGAGCACTGCCATCAGCACTGTTAACAGCAGCATGTTTTTACATTACATTCCTCAGGAACATAACTGGTTCTCCCTCTCCTTTTCCCTGCATATCTTTGCATTTCTTCCCTAGAGTGCTTGAGCTGCACACTCTGCATTCTAACTCCCTTGCCACACCCATTGTCTCATTCTCCACCCATGGCAAACACCTAAAACACTGATGATATACCTCATCTCCTTTGGCATAGCCTCTTCCCCCTCATTTATCATTTCATGTTACTGTGCCTGAATCAGAGCTGGGTTACATCTGTATCCTTCAGGAATTATGACATCTGAATCTGTGGAGTTCCCTTTGCAAAACTAGTGTAAGATTATGTGTGTTTAGTGTATATAACTTCATGTTTTCAACTTCTCTTTTCTAGCACATCCTTTGCTGACATTTCAAACATGGCACACCCTTGTTGTACAATGGCAAACAACTCACAGCAAAATTACACCTTAACATTAGAGCTGAAACCTCAATAAAGAACAACACAAATGGAATTTACTTAGGATATCATGGGAATAGCTGAAGAAAGTTTTGAGAACAGTGTGTTAGGAATTTGCAATAAAAACAATCAAGCTCCATCTGGAGAAAAAGATTGATATATTTTCAGTTGTGCATGATATTGAGTAGCTGAGTATCTTATTTTTGAAGAGACTTAATAGAACTTGGTACTCATTGTCTAGCCTCATTTACTATTATTTTCTATAATGAACTAAATAGACTATTATATTTTTAAATTTTTATGAACTACTCAGCTTTCTAACAGCTGTCAGACAAGTGATTCCCTGCATACTTTCTTCTGGTATTTTCCTTCCCCTTGGATCTCTTGCCATTCTCTCTACCCTTTCCTCCCCAGAGCCTGGAGCTCTGGTATATGATGAGTCCATGTTCCCAGCACACAGATCATGGGCACAAGCCCAAACTATTCATTCTGCATTCCTTTCCGTAAATAGTATCCACGTATTTTTCCTTCACAGAATTACCACTCCTGATTGCTCCCCATGGTTCCTTCTTTTCATGTGATTTTGATCCTGTCCACAGGGAGGAAATAATTGCAGTCCCTTCTCACATCAAGCCAGGTCCCAGAATTTTGCAAATGCTAATGGTTGCATGTGTTTCCAATGTCTCCACACTGAGTCCCTCGTTCATATATATTTTAGGATATGTGCATTTCACTCACTGCCAAGATGCCTACTGGCTGCCTTCCCTATTTCTGTGGCTTTCCTGGGATAGAGTTGTTCTGTGATTCCCCAGCATGATCTCAAATGTCACACTTCACCCCCCCTCAGTTAAGGGTCCCAATGGTCTTGCCTCCTGGCCAGGTCTTTGCAAAAACATTTTGTAATCCTGATGATCCTGGTGTTTTGGGGTCTGGGTTCAAGATGACAATCAAAATAAGAATATAGAGCTACTTTTAGGCTGCATCTGCCACACTGCCATAAGTGCAGCCATAGAAATTCCCTTAGTATAAACAATATACAAGAAATTCCCTCACACTGAATGTGCTGCTGCTGAATTCAGTCAGCATTAATCATGGTTCTTATTTACATTGTTGTTCACAGGAGAAACGTTCTCCTCTAACAGTAAGTATATATTTTCTCTTAAGATTTAGTGGACATACCTGCCACTATGTGTTCCCACATAATCTTGACAAACCTGTCCCGATCACTCCGTGCTTGTTCATGGATGAAACCCAGCGCGTGGTTCATTTCATGCTGAATTGCTCCTTTATCCATGCAACCATTTTTCACCAGGCCTACTGCTTGACGTCCTCCAATCTTTCCAAAGTAAGACCAGCAGCTAAGAATAAGCAATCAATAACCAAGTTTAGCATATACAAATATATTGATGTATTGATTATGTCAGCAAGGTTCTCTAATATGCAGCCACAGCAGGGGATATGCAAATAGTCACTGGCATGAGATATCTAGACTTCTGAAAGCTGCCAAATGACATGGTGGGAGGGAAATAAAACCTTTGTGATCAAGATGGCAAATTTTAAACCACTGAATTGGCTATATCAAACTACAGCAAAGTAGTATAAGGTGTTAAGCAAAGAACCGGAAACAATTATAGTTATTTAAATTTTTACAACAATTAAGGAAAATTTCTTATTTTGAATTACACCCTATTATCTTTAAATCCACACACACATTTATTCCTGCAGCCTATGAGCTGATGTAAATAATAGCATATCTAAAAAATGTGAAAAATTGCACCTACTCCCTAAATCTTTACGGCTAGGATGAAAAATAAACAGCAATTACTTAAATCCAAAACAAACCAGAAAGACCTTTTGAGTGCTGCCACTCTCAGGAGATGGGGAGCTTACCTCTGCCCTCGTTCAACATACACGTAGTCTGTTTCTGTAGTACGATTTACAAATTTCACACAGGTCAGTGTGGAGATCTCTTGCAAAGCATCAGCAATCCAAGACCTCTCTGTTATTGCTAGAAAGAGAAGAGGGCCAGGAGAAATCTTTCTTGGTCAGTCAAAAACCAAGGTGGATTGATGGGGTGCATTCCTTTAAAACTTCACAGCACTCATTAGCTCTTTATCATACAAGTATAGTAAAAAAAGGGCACCAAGCATTCAGAGATCTTCAAACTAATTAGACTTCTATGGGGAAGTATAACAATTACAGCCATCCCATACACATATTATTTAGGAGACAGCTGATGGAAAGCAACAGATTGGCATTGTTCCTTCCATTAGACAGAACAGAAGAAATGAGGCAGTTTCAGATACAAATAGTTGGGTTAAAGTATCCCAAATGAGCCAGCTGATTGTAGCTAAGCACCAAAACCCTATTTTGTTTATCAGAGAGAACAAATGCCTGCCACAGCCCCTTGGGATCACTTGAGACAGCCACGGCCCTGAAGATCACAGTGTTTCTATTCAGGTACCAAATAAAGATCAGAGTGTTTATCTGCTTGGGAACATTTTGGCCTAATTTGGCTTCTCAGTTATGAATCATCTACAACTGATGTGTATCTCAATTTCCTAACATTTAAACTTTGGAGAGAGGGAGATAGAGGGAATAACCCTCACCTATGCACAAGAGTATATACTGCAGTTCTGGAGGCACATGGGCAGAGAAACAGCCTAGATAACACAGAGATTGAGCTTTCCTCAGTTCCTTTCCCTGAGGAACAGGAATAAGGCTCAGGCTGAATTTCACTTCCATGCCATTTTCTCTCAAGGTAAGATTGTTGAAGAAGGGTCTGTATGGAATTCACTCCTGCAGCCTTTTGCACAGGACAGAGCTATTGACTGACCAGAGGGAATCAACAAAGGAAAAAATATCTCCAAGAATTTTTCCTCCATTTTTGCCTCTACAGGGGTTCTAGTGTGGGAATATTTCTATGAGAGATTTGAAAGAAAATTATAGAGTTCAAAAACATGTTCCTAGTGGTAATTTCGACAAAAATACATTCATAATGTGAACAAATTATGCTTCTTCTAATGTACTTGCTAAATATCAAAGTACATTGTAGCTAACAGGAGCAAGCTAATATTTGAAATTACAATTAATTACTTGACTGTTGGCCCAAGTAACCACATATTTTAGTGTGATCTGTTTGGAGTCTTAGGCAAACTTCCATAGGGCTAACAGGATAGAAAAAGAGACGTGTCAATAAATTCTCACTTGTGCAAAGGTTGCTTTTGGTGCATGCCACAGAAACATAAAATAACAGGGAGTATAGGGACTGGAAAATCAAGGCTAACTTTAGAGCATCCATTTGCATACACTTACAGAAGTCAGAAGAGATGTTAACTGGAACCTTGACCAGTCCATCTTGTGACTTGGGCCATAAACAACTCTCACAGTTAATTGCACTGCGTCGCCCCCTTCTCAAGAGGATGTCTCCTTCATACACAGCTATTTCACTACCTGGCAGATGCAGAAAATAAAGAACACACAAGGCACTGAGAAGGCAAATATGTGTGCAGAAAGGGAGATGAGAGGTACACACTAACCAAGATGACAAAGCTGTCTTTGGAAATTTTCTTTCACTGAAGTTCATTTCCTAATAATGTGAGAAAGGATTAGTATGCTAAGACTGGTTAGGTCTGCCTTGCTTCCTGGATAGAAATGTGTAGTATTAATATAAATGTCATAGTGCAGCTGTAATCAAAGTTGTGACTAAATAAATTTTAGCTTAAGAAGCTTTGAGAGCTTTCAGAGGAGAATGCTAAGTATTATAAGTCATTGTTCTCTTCATTAGAGCTTGTGGAATTAAAGAAAAATCATAACTGACCTCTGTAAAAATAGGATTAATCATACCAAATAAATTACTGTTTTTATCATGCATATTGAGTGTATGCAAGCTATTAATTTCCAGGTTAACTGTGAATTTTACATAAGACATTGTGACATGCTCCTCAGTTCTGACTCTAAAATACTGGGAATACATTCTCACAGACAAAAGCTATCTGTTATTAGACAAAAAAATGACAACAATCCTGGGTAGAGCAGACAGAAAAGTGCCATACATCACCTAAGAAAGAAAACAAAGTGAAAAATATTTTGATTTGCTATGGGTACACATGAAAAAGAACATTTCAAGTAGCAATTGTTCAATAATTCTTCTTAATTTCTTTATTGCAACAGCATAAAAAATCACACAGAATGTGACTTTAAAACACATTTGAGTTCTGCGAATTTCCTTCCAATGATGGTGGAAAATAAAAGAAATTTCAAAAAGAAAAATATACCACATAATGATATTGAAGTAAACAGATGCAGCTCCACCAAAACCTGTAATTATTTATATAATAATTACAATCAAACTCACCTAAGTCATTCTTTCCTGTAGCTATCTGGAAAAAAAAGTGCATATATTTTAGTGCATGCTCATCTCCATAGCAGAAAACTTCTATCAAGAAGAATCACAGCAGTAAGATTTTCTAATTAATTTTAAGATAGAGCAACTCAGCAGCAGCAATGTAAATTCTCAACATCTCAGAGCAGGGACACACCTGGACGGGTTTACTTAGTGCAAAGCTACAGAGAAATGCTAAATGAGTTGGCAGAAGAAAGTACTTCATCTTCAAATTTCCAAGATTATCTTCTCTGCTCTGCAGCTCAGTTCTCAAAATTGTGGTTAGTTTACTTGGGGCAAGTTTTATGGGAAAGCTGCTGCTGTTGTTAACAAGCGTAACAAAATTAGATAACAAGAAGTATTTTCACAAAACAAACAAGCTGCAGGACCTCTCAAGAGAATTTCCAGGCTCTCATTTCTTATTTATCTTTAGAAAACAGAGGAAGTGGAGCAATAGGAAAGAAAATTCAGTAACCTTAAAATGACTCATCTTTAATTCTAAGAAGAACCCATGAGCTGCTGCAGGTCCCCTTACTGCTGACCAAGGGACAGGATATCCGGCAGCAGTCTGTTTACAGCAAAACTCCATCTCAAGGAACTCTTTGATCCATCCACACTGACCACCTGTATTAGGAACTCCTTAGCTTGCTGCCAGGAGACACCCTGCTCTGCAGAACCCATCTATCTGCCTGTCCCCTCTGTGCACAGCTCTCAGCCAGGCATTTCTGGCCAGGAGCGCTAGAAATCTGTTGGGAGTCAGAGATGAATCTGACTGTTGACAGAAATTGTTTTTTCAACATGGTATCTTGGAATATAATCATTGCTGACAGAAATTGTGTGTCTTTCTGGAGTCTGCAAATACATAAAACCATCAGCTCAGAGTTTTGACTTCCCAGCTTCTAGGAAGCCCTTCTTCCTTTGATGTCCACGAACAGAAACAAGACTAGAAAAGCAGGCTGAATCCTAGAAAACTCACACTGTAAGAGTTAGCCACAGAATTAGAATATTCATGCAAAAGCCACATTAACATCACCATAGGCAGGCAGATCCTGTTTTCTTCTCCCACCTTCAGCCCCTGCTCAAATACTGAGGGGCTCTGGGAAATCTTAAGGATTTACTGCATCAGATCTTTAAGAAACAAGCAAGAAAACCTTTGACATTTCCTGCAAAGACAAAAGTTTCAGTAACCTATGTGGTCCACAGCAAATCAAGATGGCAAGTGCCTTTCCAGAAAGATATATGGGCTGGTCCTTTGTTTTTAAGGAGTACTTTGCTACAAAAATTTTAGCTGATATTATGTAAAGCTTTGCTACCAGTATTTTCACTTTACCCTACTAATAGTTTGCTCCTCAACTTTCTAAACCATTCCGCATTTCTGTGACTTCCACAATTTATCTGCAGTTATCATTTCCATGTAGATTATACTGCAATAATGAGGTGCAGATAAAAAGGACCCTTTTTTCCTTGGCTGATCAGAGGATGAAGTTCAGAAGTCATCATTAGTTTGTTATATCATTAACCAGAGCTCCTCCAGTACAGTTCCAAGCAACCTCTGTGTCTCTTCAAGATCAGGCTCAGAAGAGAGACAGGAGTCACAGGAGCATATTTCTGCTGCTATACATCACAAAATGACAGAGGAGAGAGCAGAAGTTATTAGGCAATAAAGGCAAGAGAACAAGACCAGATCACTGTGGTTAGCCTGGAGATGGGTCACTCCAGGTGTGCAGCAAGCAGGGATGGGAGGGCCCTTTGAAGTTCTGCCAGACAGTTTTGCATATTCATTCCATGGAAAAAAAACCGCCTCAAATCAGGAGATTTATCCCATGGTTTAATTAGTTTTCCTGACTGCCAGAAACAACTGGGTATTTTTCAAGGCTAGTTTATAGACCAAAGTCTCATTTCACTGGATAACACATTATCAGGAGTTGTCTCATAGATGCAAATCTCCTTTTTGATGCTGCTTGTCTGTGTTATCTGCTTTGATATTCTCCCAGAATACTGTTCAGGTCTTGGTTTCATTATCCATCCAAGTAATTTGACTACATAGCTGTAACTTGCTTTACTTCTCCCATACGACTTTTCTTACATTGCATTTGACATTTCTCTGTCCTTGATCTGCCACGTATTTTATCACTGCTATTTGTTACAAATGTTAATATGATGTTTATCACATTTTTGTGATACTTAGTTTCACCATTATTCCACGACAGAGAATGGGCACTTTTTTCACCATGTAATCCAAATTGCTTTTGGTGAAACATTAAATGACAGAGTTAGAAAAAACAAGCACCTGTAGGTGTTTAAGTAGAAGGTTTTTCCCTAGTTCTGTATCAGTAACAGGTATCATCACAAGCAGTAAGTATAGTATGCCCCATGCTTTTTCTCTAATGGGAAAGTACAGAGACATTTTCCGTGGCTAAAGCATTAGAGTGAATGAACCTATGAAGGGTTCCCTTCCTGTGAAGGGAAACAAAATTTGGGAGAGTGAATGGCCATGTGATTGTCTAAGCATCCAGTGGAAAATCACGTTAAAGCTCAGTTCCTCAGCTATTCACTCAAAGGTTATGCAGGCAATTTCTAGTGAACAGCTGGCATAACTCAATTGTGTGTTCACCTAAGGAAGCTTTTGAGGAGAAATCACAGATATCTCTACATGTTTAAAGAGGCCAGTTGTTCTTACTACATTAAAATCTTAATTTTAGAGTAACAATTATAGAAAGCATTGCACTTACTACATGACAATTCTTTTTAAGGCTGTTTTGAGCAACTCTGCATTTAGGCAGAAGTCAGATTCTGCAGAAAAGCATTTTAAAATAACTTTGTAGCCATTCAATGAAGATATTATACTACACTACAACAGGCTGAAAAGAGTTAAACAATAAAAACATACACAAAACTTCCTTTGTATTGAAAATTATGTTATTTAAGAGTTAACTGTTTACAGATATTGTGTCTTTCAGGATGCTAGGATTAGTGAAAGAATGCAATTCATGCCTCATTAACTGATTGAGAGAAGAAAATGAGCATTCCTGCTTTTGAGTTGCCAGTCAGTTTAGAATAATTAAATCATTGACCTTGATCAGGTGCAAAAGAGAAAAGGTCAAAATCCCAAAAATAAGATTTTGTAAATCTGGTCCCTGGCCCTTACTTTGTCCCAGTTACCAGGCAGCAAAAGCAAACCTTTCGTAGAAAGGGTTACTATTGAGCAAAGCATACACTTGATACAAAAACCTTTGAATGCTAGTTTTAATATAACTACTCAATTGAGGTGTATGTTACAGCATTTTATTTCATTGCATATATTGACATATTTCCACATTTTAGGCATGTTTTTATTTAAAAGATTTATTATTTAAAAGAAAAAAAATCATGAGTGTCAATACTGAACTCTGTTGAAATTAGCTTAAAACCAACATGTATGCAGACTTTGTTCCTCCCAGTCCTGCCGCAGCAGTGTGATCACTTATCTTTTACCTTTCCAGTGTCAGAATGATACCATAATGTTAGAAAGGAGAGGCACAAGTCCAAAGACTCTGCACTGGATATAACTCCAGGGGTCAGTGAGCCTTAACCCTAGATGATGGCTAGGGACAAGAATCAGCTGAAGCATTTACAGCAAAGTTGGTTTTCTCTGATTTGTAGCTGTAGGCTGAAGACAACTTTACTATAGCTTTTGCACTTGATGCATCGGGAAAGTTGGGTTCCTGGAGACAAGCTACAAAGGCTGCTTTCAGTATTTGAGTATCTACGTTCCCAAAGACTGACTCAGATGGGACTGGCTGGTCTATAGCTTCCCTGGTTCTGGTAAAACCTGGTCTGAAACTGGTGTCCAACTGCAAACGTCACACTAAAGCATTGTTTTATGTTCAGACACATAACAGAAGTCCTGATTTAATGCTGCTCTCTAGTGGTTTGCCATTTGTGCAAGTGGGACACATTTCCAGAAACAGTCAGGAATGCCCCATCACCCCTCAAAGCCTGTTCGCTCCTTTGACCACTAACTGCTTCCTGCAAAAATGCTTACAGGCATGAAGAGTCTGTCCTGTAAGCTGTGCTGAGAAGTGATGCATCAGTTTTAGCCTGAACCGTCTCAAAACCTTGGTTTACCTTCTGCAGCTTGTGACTGCAGTACACACCTCCTCCAGATACTTACGGGTTATACATACAAATGCCACAATGTGTTTCTGAGGTGCTTGGATGGCCCGTTAGGAAAATGGGCCACTTACCTGCACCGTTTCCTCTAGAAGATTCTTAAATCTCAAGATTTATTTTATTGATGAGTCCTCCTAGGAGCTTTTATTGCAGAACAGAAATAATCCTCCTACTCTGTCCTAGCTCCACTTCAACTACACAGCATAGGTCATTACCCCTTTCCTGGTTTGCCTTGAAAGAGAACCAAGACAAACAGGCCAGAAGGAAACAGCCAGAAAAGGGCTTCTCCACAGGGGAGACTTCTAGGAGCTGTGGCCACAGGAGTCCCTCAGTACCTCAGCACAGCCTGTTTGATGGGGTGTTGAATTGCATCCAGAAGCTGAAGGCAGATACAAGACTAAAGACAAGGACACAACATAGATCCAAGGTCCAGGAAAGAGACCAAGACTAGGCCAAAGATACAGTAAGAAGTGCAATTGCTCATCCTGGATCCTTTTTAAAGTTTGATTGCACTTTCCTGTAGCTCTGGCACTGTGGTGATTTAAGCAGCACTTACTGAGCTCGCTCAGCAGCTGAGCAGTTTCAGATGTGAGCTGTCTCTGAACTCCTGGGTGAGCATCATCTGCTCCTAGCAAGCTGTTACTATTTATTGCACTGATTTGTGCTAAAACCCTTTCTTGTCAGCTGTGATATTGTCTCTGAGACGTTCTTCCTAAACCTGAGATTTCCTCAGATCAACTCCTGTAAGGAATGTTTTATCAAGAACATCCCTGTTCTGCTCTGTAGCACATCAACCTAAGCGATGCACAGCTTTGCTGCAGTAACCTTATCTTCTCATTTACTACTTGCTTATCTAGTGAGTCCATCAACTTTGATAGGTTTTGTTTGTTTTTTTATTCTCTTTTAACCCACGCTGCCATTTGTCAGAATTTACACTGCTTTTTATTTTCACTCTTCAGATCTTCCATTCTTTATTTCTGCTGCTCCCTGTGTCTAAGCATTATTATTGTATTTTTACAATGACTAGTACACATCTTATTTCCATTTCAGATAATGATATTTTCTTGCCATTTTCAAGTTTTTATTCTTTTAGTTGCTCCTTTTGTCTAACTTCTTTGGTTTTTGGGAATCTTTTTAAAGGTTCATATTACAAGTGTGCACTTTCCAGGTCTTTCTCCGCAACCAGAATTTGGACTACATAAAAACACAGAAACAAATATACACGTGCCTATGCATTTCCACAGCAGCTCTCAGGGCAAGAAAGACAACTGATTCCATACCCAAGAGATTACTTTCAGATGAAATTTCTTACTAGGTAAGCATTGAGCACCTGGGAGAAAACAATCATTTCTTTCATAGATCTGTCAGGATGATACTTCAGAAATTAACGAGGTTCAGTTTCTCTGAGTATTTGCAGGGACAGCACATGTTTTGGGACTACGCTACTAGGCTAAAAAACATCAAGAAAAATGTACAAATGGATAATAATATTCAGAACTTTCTTATCAGGTCTCATTCAAATTATTATTAAAATATATTAAAATATTACACTGAAAAATGGGGTGAGTAGCTGCATTTCCTCAATAAAGAAATTCAAATGCTGACTCGTGAAAAAGCATATCCAGGATCTCTCAGTAGTGGAATGAGAACTGAGTCACACGTCCTCACTCTCTATGCAGATTGCTACACATTCCTGACAAGCAATATTTGGCAAAGGAACAGGGCCTCCACTTTTCAAGCATTCTCTTGTAAGCACTTATAAAGCATCTGGGTGCTATTACCTCATTTCTACACAGAAATTAAGGTCAGACCTGGAACAGGGAAATCTGAGAACCTGCAGTAGTATCTTAGTGCTGGTTGATATGTAAGTCAGATATTTTAGATCCCAATGTTCTGCAAGGAAAAAAATTAAAATTCAGTTGGTCACTGTCTTTCTCCTGGAGACTTAAAAGGAGCTGAAACTCCTATATAAGGGTGCATTGCTGTCTCTTGTCAGCTGAAGAACTGGATACCTCATGAGCAGTAAAATTAAAGCAAGGAAAGAAGGAAGAGAAAAATAAAGTGACAGAATTTAAGTCTGTTGTACCTGAACCTGTGCTTTCTGACAGCTGTGGGATTGCCACATTTTGTAAACGCAAACTTAGCACTTTCCCTGCTGCAGTGGAGAACTGAGACCTTTAGCATTTTGCTTTTTAGATAGCTCATATATTTTTCAACAGTTACTAGAATCCATATAACTTGCCTGTGCTTTTATCTCCCAGGCAATGCGAGTATCCTATTTCCATGGTAGCTCTACAATAGGCAAACTGAGGTCAATTTTTTCCTTTTAGAGCTATAATTATCCAAGGCACAGCCCATTAGTGGAGAATAGCATGAAGGAGATGAAAGTTCCCTTTCTTGGCAGTAATGGTCCCACCACATTTCACTAGGCTCAGAAAAAGGATTAACTGTACATGCTAATCCCCATATTCAGGCATAAAAGCATAAGTGCATAAAGGCAGAAGCACAGAGTTTTGCATATGGGCAATGTCTCTTGCAAGCACCTAAGCATACAAACACTAACAAATATTTGTATGAAATTTGTAATAAGCATTTAAACCGTCTGTGCAAAATACTTCTTATGTGGTTTTGTGGTGAAGTTGAGGTATGAATCTCCCTCCCCCACCCCTCTAATCCACTCCTGTGAGTTGGGTCTGAGATGGAACTGGATTCCTGTCAAAATGATGGTTATGTATTATATCATCAGCTCTGAAGCATTGTTGTCACCCACTTTGTGTGCAACTAAATATTCAGAAATAGATGAGAGTGCATCCTTTGACTAATGTACTGCCAGGCATTTTTTTTATATGTGTGCCCCCATCATTCCTGTTCATACAGCATCCCCAGTGCACAGTTTAACTCATGGTAAATTACTCCCTCTTTCATGCAGCTTTTGCTTCAAGTAATTATCTGGGAGTCTCTGCTCTTACTAAAGTGAGACCAGTGCCTACAGAATGAAAGACAGTCCTCTGGAGTTCATTTATCATCTGAACACTGAGACTTGCTCTAACCCTAATCTATAAGAAGAGAGTCAGTCGCCTGTGGCAGCTTGCAATATCTGTATTGACTGTAAACTGCAAAAACTACACATAGATTGCATATTACACCAAATAAGGGAACGTGTAACCCTATTCTTTGTTTACTAGTAGTCATTCTGGATTTACAAATAGTTGGTTTGAAGAGTTCAACACCTAGACACCATTCCAGGTGCTGACATCTGCCTTAGCCTGACACGATAAGCAGCTTGAACACAGACCTGCCCCTGTGGATGCTGTCTGGGGGATTTTTCAGAATTATTTTTGCCTAGTGATTGGACTTTGCATCAATATTAATGTGTATTGTCAGCTGCTCTTGGTGGAAACTTGTTTTAAGCAGAAGCTGTTGAATGTGGGTAGTTTTAAAAGCTACACAAAGCGTGCCTATGTGAGAAGTGAAGCATATCTGGCAGTTACTGTGTCAATGTGGTGACACTGACTGGCAGTTCAACAACACTGTCACTATTCCAGAGGGTGTCTTGGAACATTGATATGGATCTAATGCAAGGCAATGGATGCTTTGTGGATCAGTGGTCAGGTTGGAAAGATGACCTGGGAGAGGGAGTAAGAGGGCAGGACAGAGCCAGTTGGCTAAAGCTGCAGTGTACAAGCAGATCTGGACTTAGTTCCAGCCCAAAGTACATCCGTAGATCTTTGGAAAGTTCACACAATGCCCAGCAGAGAAACAAGCCACTGATGTTAATTTCTCATCTCTAAAAGAACAGGGGAAAGGAAAATCCCACTTACTCAAAAGGAACACAGAAACTCAGCAGAAGGTTAACCAAGTCAATATTTCATGATATCTTAACACTCTGAGGTACAATTTATGCTGGAATAAAAGTGTATCTCAGTCTGCCACTAGTATTCTTTCTGGACCACAGATTCTAGGCTTGAAGGCAGCTAGTTGATTTTCCATCCCTGTTGTTGTCAACATTGAGAAGAAACTTTCCCCTGGAGAGGGGAGATCACACAATAGATGATAAATTCATTAGAGGATGTTGGCCAGAAGCACAGGTTATAGGAAACATCATAACTCTGCAAGCATTTTCATGTCAGTATCTACTGCCTGTAAAAGAATTTACTGTCTGTGTAGGTGGGAAAAAAAAACTTAAGCAGGTCAAAAATACCCTGTAAAGAGAGAAACCATCATATGGATTTTATTGTTCATGATAGGGGTGAATTATTATCTAGAGCCTTGTTCTGACATACTGAGAAAAAATCACTGGTGATTCCAAATGTCAGCAGATTCTACTAGCAGAGCTTTGCTGTCTGTACAGTTCTGAGTCTTTGGCATGGGTTCAAAGTAAAAATGAATCTGAAAATTCTTGAAATCTGGGAAGTCCATATGTGAATGCAGTTATGTACCCTGGCATTTTGGCAGAAACAGTTTTCTATTGCAAGACTTTGAAGCCTACATAAAAATTAAATTGCCTTCATGCTCTATAACTAAAGGCATATGAAATACAGCAGCTTTGTTTAAGTGAAGCCAAAAGTTCAAACTTGCTTATTTTCAGATTTTTTCCCTCATTAAAACTATCAAAACCTGCTTTTATTGCCAAACACATGGCTTTTGATAAAATGCAGCTTTCAGTCACTTTTTAGGCTGGATTTTGTAGTTAATATCATTTGAATTTTAATTTTGGGAGCCTATAAACATAGATGCTTTCACAGTTTATTTGGTGTAAAGTGATTTCAAATCTTGTTAGTTTATTTTTCTCAGTGATTCAAAGTTAACCATATACTACATAAACAAGCTGTCCACCTTTATTATATTTTAAAGCTAAACTAAAATTAGTATCTTCTTCATTCTCAAAGAACGTGACTTCTAATTAAAAAGAATTTTGTCTTAAGACAAAGTAAAATTCTTGACCAGTTGGAGAATTATACAGATGGGGTGTCTGATGTATTCCTAACGTACTGAAGCAAAAGGCAAATCCTATGGAAATTAGTAAGAATTCTGTATGACTTCAATGATGAAGTCCTAAATTTAATATCTGGATGCTCCTGTAACTATTACCTAATGATCAGGAGGTGCAACCATTATAGTTAAGCTTCTATAGTGGCTCTTCTTACTTTATAATTTATGCCATCCTTGTAGGTTGTAGCATTTTCTACCGAGTGTTTGCAGGGATGTGCATGATACAAGATGTCGGTGAAAAATCAGGCTTCAAGAATCCTTGGTAGCCAACAATATGCCCTTTTTTTATACATTTTGTACAAAATCTCACTAGAAGATGCCATCATCTGTTGGAGGAAGTGCTTTGTTCATTTAGTTTAAGCCTCATGAAACACCTCCTGCCATAATGAAATAGAAACCCATTCTTTCTTGGTGTTCTGAGAACAAGCAGACCATGTCGATAGTTCAGTGACTCCTCATATCATCTTCAGTGTATTTATTTTCTTGTCATGTAACAGGTTGGGAAAGACTCTGTCATAGGCATTAAACAGCTCGCCTCATTTAACAATGCTCTTTCAAAGAACTATAAACAAACACAACAAAGAACCAAAAATAATGACACAATAAGCTGATATTTGGTGTTCAGGATTTTACACAACTGAGCAAAATACATTTGCATTCAGAGATGTGGGCAGACTGATTACAGCTCTTCAAGGTAATGGGCAAATGCTCTATCTCTGTGCAGAAGGATCTTTAATTGTGATTTGAAATGGATTTTAGATAAGAACTTTCCCAGTAAAAGGGATGTATGATCACAAAATGTGCTTGTTAACTGAGGAGTGTAACACGTTATTATTTTATCACAGAAATATCAAAATCTCTTCCTTCCATGGGCAGGACCCAGATGTTATATGCATGAAGCAGTATGTCAAATCCAGGTATAACTAATTTCAGAAACTATTAATAAATCTCCTGTTGTTACCATTGCCTAACAAGGCATTTAGGAATACGCCTGATTCCATTCCTTTCTTTGATACCTCTCCTATTTCCTGATAAAAAAAGAATTCCCACTCTCCGGGGGGAACTGTGGCTTGTCTTTATTTCATGCAACACTGAGCATCTTGCTTTTAAACATACCTTTACACTTTGCACCTAATGCTAAAATGCCATGTGAAACACTGAAATCTGCACAGGGGAAAAAAACCCTGTTGCGCATGAGCTTTTGGTATGCCAAATTCTTCATCTTGAGTACCACGGGCCCTTCACAGGAGGGGAGGTGGAAACCTGTGGGCCTTTAAAAGCTCCTTTCTATCCAATGATACAGCCAAATCACAAGACTGTCTATGCTCTTCTTGTTACACCATTAGGATTTCAGGGTGTTTTAAAATTAATAGGAACTCCTTAAAAGGAGTCAGTTCCTGAATTAGGCTGTTACCAGTCCAGGATGTAGGAGGCTAAGTGATGCTCTACAAATGTTTCCTGTGGCAGCTGATACCTTGTTCAGATTCCAGTGTAGGGTGGTGTTGAGGCAACTGACTGCTGTAGGTGTATAGCTTCTCTTGGCTTAGTTACCTTTGTGCCTTCAGCTGACCTTCATGCCTAGGGAGAATTTTAATAATTCTCTGCTGGAGTTGGAATGGTCTCCCATATCTGGCTACCCAGCCCAGCAAGTACCTCCCTACCTTGCAGAGATGTTGTAGAGGTCAAATTAGGAAGAGAGAATCAAGTGCTGCTGTACTGACAGCTGTCAGGCATACAAAGTCAGGGTAGGTCTCTCAATACACGAGTCCTTTGCCAAGATGTAGCTTGAGGAAAACTACCGCTTACGTTTTCACAAAGTTGTGGCTAATTTGCTTGTTGGGTGTTCTTGGGATGCTTGAAAAGGCCAATGACAAATTTATTTTCTCGAGGTATGGGATATTTTTTTCATCTGGAACAGAGATGTCTGGAGGAGTTGTAAAAGCTCCAGTCATTACTAACCAGCAGCTTCATTGTCTGGAAATAATTTCCTTTCTAGCAGGACCCTTTAATACATGAGCCAACTACTGCCCCCATACTGTGACCACCTGTTCCAATGAATTATTGCTGTGTATTATTTTCCTGTCTTACACCACCTGGCATTTGTATTGCTTTTTGCTGCATTATGCTTTTTAACAGCAGGCAATGCTAAGGCTGCTCAAATGTCACACAGAGCAAGAATATGACTTAAGAAACTAGGGATGAAAAAGTGGAGGTAAACGGGTAACAAAGCAGGGCCATTCTGCTTGATGATGCCAGTCACCTGCACTCAGGTGAAACTGAACCTTGCAGCAGTCTAATCTAGTACAATTATCTGTGTTTTAATGTTTCTGTTCAGCTGAGTGCTTTAAAATTATAATTGATTAGCTCAGTATGTTCAAATACATCTAAGGGAAAGCTCTATCATTGCAGGGATGTAATTTAGGACTTCCAAGCTGTGGATTGGGTTCTTATCTCTGAGCCAGTGTGTGGTTATCAGCATAGGCAAAAAGTGCTGAAATCTGATCTCCTAAAGTTAGTAAATGTGTCAGGGAGAAGCTGTTCTATCATTTTGCACCTGAGGAGTGGACTTTCTAGTCTACACAGAAAAAAATATACCTGAATATCACTCTTTCACACACACTCCTACACAAAACATGGTAACCTTTATAAAACTGTCTTTTTCTTATAAGTAGTTTGGGAATGGGCTGTGACCAAATCTGAAGGTGAAAATATTTTTTTCACTGACTTCAACACCTTGAAGAAAATTATAAGTGAACAATGCTTTAGTTAAGATGTTTGAGACCCCAGCCTTCACTGAAAATTCTAGGTAGGCAAATCTCCCCAACTGGTCTTTGTGAAGACTGGGAGGGGAATTTTTTATGGAAAGACATTACTTGTAATTTACAAACAGCGGAGTTTATGGAAGCATATACTTTAGCCATTTTGCCTCCAGACACACCTTTGAGGTGAATCTTACCAGACCAGGATGGAGTGCATTAAATGGACTAAATCCTTTTAGATGAAACTAAGTAACAATTTTGGTGCTGCTGAAATTGTTTCAGGAAAAAAGTACTTTCTGTGCTTAGAACAAAGTAAACAAATTGCTTTCTCATTCTTTGCCTCCTCCTCCTCACCCCTATCATCCAGAATATTCTGATTTTTCAGCTGGAACATCCTTTAAATGTTCTGCAGACATTGCAAACATTAAAAGCTAAAGTTTACTTATTTATAAGATTGCACTTCAATCTATTTTATTTTATGGGCTTAGGAACTTGCTGAAAAAATAATTTTATGTTCATCTGAAATTCTATATTTTAAATGGAGAAAGTTGCATTTTGAACATCAGTAGAGTGAATCGTTTAACCTGGATGAGAGAAAAGATATTTTTCTCTTTAACCCTTTATACTTTAGGCAATATTATTTTATTGTTAATCAGGCTATAATTTCATGTTAAACTCAACACAAACTTTATATGACCTTCTTTCTACTAACCAAAATATAGATTTGCATTACACAATTAAAAATTTAATATAATTCTGCTAATACTATTGACAAGATTATTTTATATAAATTTTAATTGTTTTGAAGAAAAGACTATTACACTTAGTTTTATATATCTAATATATAGGATAATATCTTACACACACGTTGTAGGTGTGCTTATTTATGCACACACATATACAGTCAGATCTGTAAAAATTAGCGTGGCATGTGAAACCTTTGCTGAATTCTCTGGCTTCCACTACTGCTCTTCTGAGAAGATTCACATGCTTGAAGTGAGGTATGTTTATATGTGAATAAGAAATTATAAATTCTGCTGTGAGAGTCTGTGCCAGGAAAGGGCTGCAGAATACTTCCTCTGAGAAGTGATGCAGATAATTATGTAAGGCATGGATGTGTTGTGAAAAGCAAAGGAAAGGAATCTTTTTAATTGTCAGCCCATGTGAGGTGAGGGAATTAGTTTGTTTGGTGTCTTTCAAGAGTTTCCTTTTTAATTGAAAAATGGAAACCAGTCTTACAGTACCACTCCAAGGAGGTTCTGCAATTAGAATGACAGTAGGGAACAAACAAAAAATTAACTGTGCACTGAGAGAAGGTAGACTTTAAGTAAAGTAATTGTTCATTTTATGGTTTCTGACTAAATAGGGTCCACTGTATTCCAGAATGCCTTAAAAGACATATATGGGTGCCTAGGGCACTTTTTTAGAGAAGAAATTGCAACATTTCTTAGTCAGTAAGTTAAAAAAAAAAGGAACAAAAGCAGGCTTTCCTATTTTGGATTCAACCACTTGCTGAGTTAATTATGTTCTCTACATATTAATTCAGTATCATATGTAGAATAATACTAAATCAGAGAAAAATGAACTCTTAATCACCCTCATTCACTTAATGTCGTTTTCTCTCCCTATTTCAGGAATCATTATTTCAAACCACTCTTTTTTTGTTTTGCTTTGTCTGGCTTCCCTCATTGCACTAAACTGTCCATTAGGGGAACATGCTTCTGTCCATGCGAGTGATTGTGCTCAGTGGTAGTTTTAAAGCAATTCACGAGACAGAAAACTTCAGACGCCGAAGATTACGTCCAGGTTCTTTTATCTTTGCCACCAACCTGTGCTCCCCGGCGTGCAGCAGCAGCATGGGCGCAGCCCCCATCCCGCAGGGCGGAGCCAGGCTCCATTGGCCGGGGATTAGCGGGAGGAGAGGGCTCGAAAGCCCCAGGCCCTCCCGGTCACCCAACTTGTGACCAGGATGGATTGTCCGGCTGGTCCGGAGGGCATGTCCCGTGAGGAGCGGCTGAGGGACACGGGGATGTTCAGCCTGGAGAAAAGGAGGCTCAGGGGTGGCCTTTCTCCAACTCCCTGGCAGGAAGTTGCAGCCAGCTGGGGGTCGGTCCCTTCTCCCAGGTAACAAGTGACGAGAGGACATAGTCTCAAGCTGCACCAGGGGAGGTTTAGGCTGGAAATTGGAAAGAATTTCTTCACAGTAGGGTGGTGAGACACCGAAGTGGACAGGTCCAGGGAGGAACACCGTCCTTGGAGTTGTTTTAAGACTGGATATGGCATTTAGTGCCATGGTCCAGCTGACACGGGGGTGTTTATGTTACATTCAATGATCTCATAGACCTTTCCCAACCTAACTGATTCCATTTGATTCTGTGAACGCAAACCTGCAGCTACGGCAGAGCTCGGAAAAGCTCCTAATCTTGGCCAAACAAACACTGCTTCTCTGTTTGATTTATGGCTGAGACAATTCACCTCCCTTCGCTGCATTCCCAGCAGTTTACACTGGAAACTGGAAGAGGCAGGATGTCAGCACAGGTGCAGCACTTGAGCTGCCATGCCAGGCAGCGGTTGTGGCGGGCGCGGTGTCTCGGAGGAGGCAGCGCAGAGCCCCGGCCTGGCGGCAGCAGCCGGCTGCCAACATCGCTGCGAGCCCGAGCCCCCCGCCAACATGGCGCCCCTGACCCCCGCGCTTCCTCTTCCGGCCGGGTTGCCATGGCGCTGCCCCCCGGCCCAGCCTCCCCCCGCCCGCCGGTGTGTGTTTACATCGGGCAGGAGGAGCCGGAGCCCCAGCGCCGGGGGAGACGGGCACGCAGCCGCCGGCCGCCCGCGCTCCGTCCATCCCCGCCGGGCGGTGCTCCGGGAGACGCGGCATGAAGGTGATGCTGGCGGCCGTCCCCGGGCCGGGGGGTTCGGCCGGGCCGCGGCGGCTCCCGGCGGCTGCGGGGGGAAGCGGGGCGGGGGCCGGGCCCCGGCCGTAACCGGTGGCGGGAGGTGATGGTGGCCGTGCGCGCTCGTAGCGAAGTACACAACTTCCAGAAGCTTCCAACTTCGCGGGGGACGTGGTGTCGCTTTCTCGGGAGTCCGTCTCCCGAGAAAGAATCCCCCCTTCTCTCCTTTAAACCCCGGATCATTTCCTGCGGCACCGAGACGGGAAGGGAGTAGCGTGGGAGCCGGGGGAGGCTGCCTGCGCCCGCTGCCCTTCTAGGCTGGTGTCCCCACAGAGAAATTGCCCTCCGTCCCCGGGCATCTTGCCTCATCCACAGCATCTCGCGGGCGTTTTCCCTCCCCGGCAGCCGCGGGGTTCGTGCCTTGCTGTGCGGCCGCGGCTGCTCCGGCGCTCACCTGCGCTGCTGCTCCCGCAGGCCCTTCCCTAAGCCTGGGGGGGATCGTCGCCTTTCTCCGCAGTTTGCTGTGGAAAACTATCAGGATAGACAGTATCTAACCTGAGGCGGCTATTGGTGTGGGTGCTGAGGCTGCCTGACTATAGAAGTAGCAATGTATAACAGATGCGAGGCTGTATCTTTAGTTGTGTTGGTTAGGAGTCAGCAATGCTGTGGTATGGCTTTTTCTTCACTTTATGTTGTCATCTCTTTAATTTTTATGACTTTTGAAGGGGTTTTCTCTCATTAATCAGTCTGAAACTTGAGGTACACTAGGTATTCCCTGTCTCCTGAATTTGTCTAGCAGTCAAACAAAAAATGCATTAGCTAGGTTGTAAGCTCTGTGAGGCAGAAACTGTATAGGTCTGTACCAATCCCGATGGAGAAACTTGGCTCAGGCCTTCCTCCAAGCCTCTGAGTCAAGTGTATGTTGGAAGTTCATCAGCTTGTGCAGGTGTTGGGCTCTGGGAAGTGCACGTGTGGCAGTCACTGAAGTTAACTGTTGTCTCTGGGCACCAGGGGCTCTTAACCATAAATGTCTGCACAGCTGGCGGAGGAGAGAAAAGGGACAGCTTCAGAGGACGTGCAACAAATACGTGTAAAAATGTCTCCTTCTATGCTGTGTTATATTTCGTTGTGCATTTGTACAAAGCCCGATAGTAAAAAGTCTACTTTTTTCTTTCTTTCTGAATATTTGTTCTGGTAGTGTAGGATAATAAAAAGTGTGTATTGAGAATGTTATTGATAAATAGTGCTATGGCTTTGGGTGATTTGTTGGCTTACACTGTAAAACAAAAACCTCAGAGTGCTGTATGAACAGTACATCCAGCTTGAGGTCAAAACTGAAAAGATTTCCTTCAGCTTGTTTTATTGCATGCAGAGTAAACTGCTGCTTATTCTTGCTAAGCCCATTACTTCTGCTGAATTCCTTTTTTGCCCCACTAGAGTGGGGAAAGCTCGTGGCTATTTAAGATTAGCTCATTCAAAATACAACAAGATGTGAGTGGAACCATGTTCTGACTACAAGGGAAATATGTGTGTTTTGGTGGGGCAAAGTTGTTTGTTTTTAACCAATCATTTTTCAGGTAAAAGTGCTATGTAGAGCTTTTCAGCATAAAAGGGTTCATTTTTTTTTCACTGAGTGGGTAATTTCTTTGAGTGTACATTTTTTTTCCATGTGTGCCACCTTTTTCTGTAGGAGTTGCTTCAAGTTTCTTCTAGGTAAGATCATTGCAGATGCATGATTTAAAGTCTTAAGCTGGGGTGGGGATAATTACCTTTTCATTTAACAAGTGGAATGCATTGAAATGTGCAGTATTTTCACTCATTTAAAAGGGTGAGGAAAGGAGGAGCGAAGGGAAGAAAGAGGTGTCTTGTGTAGTGTGAGTTGGATCTGAATCCCTTTTAAGGGCCTGCTCACAAATAGTTCAATGTGACTTTAAAACAAAAAAGTGTAAGTTTTTATCGTTGCAGGGATTACATCAAAACTGAGCTTTTCAAAAGTCATTGTATCTATTTCCCCCCTAATTATTGTTGTATCTTGGGAAAGACATTTATGTTTGTGTGTTTCTGGGAGCATTGGTTTTGATTCTGTGCTCCTTGGTGCTGGTTAGCTTGTTGCTGAGAAGGCAGAGCAATCAAAAGAAAACAGGTTAATGCTAGTGTGTGTCAAAATGGTCTGCCTACTTAGGGAAGGGAAGGATGTGGTAACATCAGGGGAGTTCTGCTGTAGAAGTGATCCTCTCAGGATCCATTACTAATGCTGGTCATTGCTGAGGACACTGGAGCTTGATGTACTTTATTTTTAAGACAATCACATAATAACTATGCTGTTGAAACAGTGGAGTGAAGTAAAGTAGTATGGCAAAGCTGTGCTTTAAAACTTGATGTTGAAGCTGGACTGGATTCAAGATAGTCTTTACATGTACTTTATTTCTGTTCCCTTGTCTTCTGAGCTGTGCCCGTGCTGAAGGATGGTATCTCTGGGCCCTTCCAGGCTACAAAAAATACAAAACTGGTTAAAGTCCCTTTTCCTACTTTATAGGGCAGGCAGCTCACATTGTGTCAGGAAGTGGACCTTTTCTGTGTGTAGTAATAAGGGATACCTTTAGAATATGTCAATAAAGTTTGCTTTCCTTCAAGGACAGATCATCCTGATGGCAAGGAAAGACACCTTTTCAGGCTGCATTAGGAGCCTGGGTAACATGTCTGTCGTGTGGGGAGGGCAGTTCCATTTATTAGGGCAGTGGGGAGATGACCAAATCCCTGCCTGTCTGTCACAGTCAGCTGCTAATTACTGTCCCACAATATAGTATCTTTCCAGTATTAATCTCTTGTGGCTAAACACTGGATTTCTCAGGTCTCAGGCAGCACTGGAGAAGGTTCTTGTGCCCTTGCTAACAGAACCTCTTCCTGCTGCATCTTCAATGGGTGAAATGAATTGAGGCATTAGGATAGTTCCTGGTATGGTTCTGCTGTGGTGACTGCTTCTAACACTGCTGCTGTCACTGGTCTAACCTAAATCCAAAATCAGAGAAATGAAAGGTGTTGAGAGTGACAGCTCATACTGAAGTTCTTGTTTGTGAAAGCAAGCTCAAGATGTGGTTTCAGTTAAGTAGCTGGTCCCCTCTTTATTGAAATGATTCTTCGAAGTAGAATGAGAGCTTGTGGTGCTTTGGCACGCGCTCACAGTTAAGTTATGTAATTTGGGATACAACAAGTGTCATAAATGTGACATTTTACTTTGAGAAACTTAAAGCTATATTTAAAAGAAAGAATGTGAACTTACTGCCTATAGTTCTCTTTTTCTGACTGCCTGTGATAGTGAGCGTAGACAGAAGAATTTTAGAGATCAGAATAAGGCAAGGTATTTTGAAGATGCAGCATCAAAATTTATGGAAAGCTCAAGTAAATATTTTTCTTGTATTTACAGACAACTCTGTTCCTTAAGGATGTCATGGGTTGTCCTGTCAAAATGATGTATATGTAACCTCTTTCCTTTACATGTGTCCAATCCTGTTTAGCAGGGCTGTTGATAGTTGAAATGAAAAGTACTTGGGAAAGAAACAACTTGTTAAAATAAGAGACAAGAGGTATTGCATTCTATGGAGTAATACTTTGTTTTCCTATCATGTAGTCCTAAATGCAGTCTAGGAATTGGGAGGAGCATGAATGTAAGTAATAGAGTAAAAGAGAACACAGAGTACATATTCTGTAGATCATTTTGATTTAAATATTTGCCTGTGATTGGTCACATGTATTTTTTCTTAATTGCTGAACTGCCTTACAAACTCTGTAGTGGTTTTCTTTTCCAGTATTTCAGCTGAATTCCAGGGAGATGGGAAGGGGTGAGATACCTTCAAAGTTCTGGGCAAGATATATTATTACATAAATGGGGGCAAACAGTGGAGCTCTTAAGTTTCTTCAAAAGGAATGTTCTGATTGAACTTAGTGGGCGTCACAGAAGTGGCTTGTGCTGGTGTTAGCAAATCTTACAGTCTTACTATGTCTGCAGAGCTGCTCAAGGTCTAGTGCAATTATTGGGCTTTCATTCATTCTGAAAACATTTTGGAGGGAGAACCTGTGCACCTCAGAGATCTTCAAAAGTAAAAATCAGCAGTTATCAAAAGTTATTGCTTCCTGAATGAATTCTTACTTGTGTGCTGCTTGTGTTCGTAGTGATCAAGTGTTTTCTCTATCCGATGGCTGTTTGGTTGCTGAGTGTAGTTACCCTGGTCGGAGTCTTGTGTGCATCAAGTTGTGGTCATGCTTTCTACTTCTTGGAGTGAGTTTGGGAGAAAATGAGGTCTCTCTGGAGCCTGAAATAAAAGGGGTGGTACTGCTGGCAGTGCCTCTGGCAGTTGGGTTTTGACTATGCAGGCTATGTGTGAAATTGGAGGGCATAACAGTACCAGAAGATGTAGCTTTTGTTCTGTAGAGTTAGTAAATATTTTATCTGAAATGTTTCTTCTTTAAAGCACTACAATAAGTGCATAGAATGACAAGCAACACTGATCTTAAAGAGCGCTAATGTGAGTTCAAAATTCGTTTGTAAGGAAGAAACTATTTAACTACCTAGCCATCAACAAAATAAATTTAAAAGTTGTGTCATAAGTACATCATACTGCAATCTCCTAGCTAATTCCTAAATGCCAAAAATGCATTTTGAAATGCCTAATGAAATAAGGACACAGGAAAAAGCTCTGTCCTGCATAAAATATTTTATATTTATACTCAATTTCTAGCATCTAAAATTACTTTTGAGGGTTTTGTAACAATTTTTTATCTTCAAATGGATTTGCAGCTATTTTTCTTTCTAATTTTTAAAAAGGAAATTAAGGTTTTGGCAGGATGACTTGTGTTTCAAACTCCTGTAGTGATGTCTCTTGTGACTCTTTTGGCGGAGAATGCTCATATTTTTCAAGCTGGGTATATACTTATGTACTTTGAATTCAAGTCTTATTGTAAAAATTCCAATGTTCTAGCTGTAAAAGCCCTCGGAAATTACTTAAATTTTAGCTCATTAAAGCTAAAACATTAGTAGTGCACTTTTAAGGAAATAAATGCATGGAAATCAGGTCATATGAAACCACAGTTATAGAATACTGCTTAATGCATCTTTCCATGGTGTTTTGTTTTTTTTTTTTTTTTGGTTTTTTTTGTGTGACCCTACTGAGGATAGTGAAAACAATGTTACATTAGAAGTCTTTAGCATGGTTGAGAAAATCTTAATGACCTCTGTCATATATGCCTCTATTATCAGGCAAAGGACTTCTCATTTTTCAGACAAATTTCTCATTCTGTCTGCAGCTTTCTAAAGTGATACTTCCACATCTTATTAGGAAAATGGAGAATATTCTTTCTGTAGAGTGCATGATCTCATTTCTTCAGTCAGATTAAAACTGGCATTGATCACTAAATCCATCTGTCAAGGACCAGGCTGGAAAAACACATTTATAGTATGTTTGCTAAGTGTAATTATGTAGAAAGTGCAAGAAAACTTCAGGTCAACTCTTATTATTGCTTACCTTTGGTTCACCAGAGTGGTTTGGTATTTTTTTACTTTCTCCCCACCAAAAATCTTTGACAGTGAATGACTGGCAGGATTTAGGAAGGCTTCTTCTCACTGAAGTTATTTAAATCAGTGGACAGTGAGTTATGAGTTAATTGATATTCTGAGATTTTGTTATTATATTTAATTGCTCCCAGATTGGTTTGTTGTGATGCAAGGTCATGCTTTGGTCCTGCATCATTCTGTGCTTCAGAAGAGTCTGTAGGTGTTTCTGTAATAACTGTTTTTTATGTGTATTAGCCTGCCCCTAACACTTTGCCTTCATGTACCTTCTGTTTCCCAAACAAATGCTATTCAGCACGGTCACTTTCTGAATATACACCGTGTTGTGGATAAGGCATACAGTTCTCTGTGGAGGTAGGAGTTTAAAGGAGCCCCTTTCAGGGTAACTTCACAGTGCTGCTGGCATCCTTTTGATAAAGGTTAACCTTGGAGTTAGGGTAACCTGCTTGGAGTGAGAAGTGTTTGCTTTGGGCCAGGTCAGTACATGATCAAAGGAAATGTGCTTTGCTTGGTTTGGTTTTTAAAAACCACTCTTACATTCTTTCTGTGCTAACATTGGTTTAGTAGGTAACATTCAGATGGAAAATAAATGGTCGATCAAGACAAAATTCAATACAATAATTAATTCAAAATCCAGAACTGTCTGATCTACCACTGAGCAGACTGTATTGGCTGTTTTTTGTATAAATGGTGTTATCTACCCCATATAAAACATGAACATAGAAAGTGTGAACCAAACACTTTACTTGCTGAATGGAGAATAGACCATGGTGTTATTAGTACTCTTGAAAACTTATTTATGCCAAATAAACCCTAATTTGGATTACTGACAGTGCAAAGTTGTTTTAATGCTGTAAAAATAGGATTTGACTGTTCTGCTGAGAACAATAGAACTCAATCTTGATTTGGCATTTGCAACATTAAATCTTGCTCTCATTGCCTCTCTCCACCAGTCCTGTTGTCAAGACAAAATTAAGTGTTGTTAAAATTGTAGCCTCCCTAATGTGTTTGTCCAAGTTCAGAAAAGAGCAAGTAATCTAAATAACTTTTCTATTCTTTGTCACAGTGTACTTTGAACAAAGTGCTACAATTTTACACTACTGTCATCCTCAGCATTTCTATTTTTGTACTTTCCTTTAGTGTTCCAGGGGATTTATAACTGCAACTCAAATTCCCCTTGGGCGGAAACCTGGCACAGAAACTCTCATTATAAGTGAACTTTGTGTTGCAAAATTAAAAGCAAAGCATCCATCAAGAGGCTTTCTTAAACATAGAGGAAAGAAAAAAAAATGTTTTTGGTTGCAGATCAATTTTATTCCCTCTGCAAGAAAAATCCAACTGACGTTGGAAATCCCAAAGGTGTGGGTGTGCAATCAATAATGATTGCAGATTCAATGAAGTGTTCTTGTTGCAGTCAAAAAATTTTACATTAAAGTCTTAATTCCTTAACATGCTGAAAATTCACTGCTGAAGTAAAAACTGCAGCTGCAAACTGCTTAACAAAGGTACAGTGACAGTTTTAAACTTGTTTTGAGTGTCTGAGAATGGTTATCTGAGCAGCAGAGAATAAGGAGATCGTGGGGTGCTTCAGCTGAAGTACCTGTAGGTCCTCAGCTCCCTGGCAAAGGGTGTCATCATGTTGAACTACCTACCCAGTGACTGGTTGTTTAATTTTTATTTTTCTTTAAACAACAGCCCCCTTTTTACTGTAGGAATTGAGACCTTATGTAATTGTGTAAAAAGCAGAAAGGGCATTGTGAGCCACAAGCCATTTTCACAAAGGGAAGATGAAACAACTTAATTTGTTTAAACATGAAATATCAAATATAAGTTCTCAGAAACACTGTAACAGTGACTGGATAGAGAAGAGATTCCAAATTAAGTGTCATTAATGATGTCATTTTAGGAAAGCCTATTGAAGGTCAACCTCATTGTTACTGGATCTGACAAGCCCTTTGGCATCTGCAAACATTCAGCCCAGTCATAATATGTATTATCTCTCACTCATTTGGAGAAAGTGAAGTTGGGATGGAAAGAGCTGGGGTTTTGTTTTGTGGTGTTAGGAAGGGGCAAAGTATGCAAATGTGCAGGAAACTCTGGGTTTTAGTCTTGTGGTTGTGAAATAAGTATTTTTGAAACCTGATACAAGAATAGCCAATGCTTTCACTGGGGTACTTTAGCATCCCGAAGCACTTAACAAACTGTTCTGTGTTTGGGAATTACTTTGCTTGTTTCTTCACACAGAACCACTGAGTCTTGTCATTCTTTAGGGGTGCATCTAATCTATATGATTATCAGTTGACATATATTTGATACTGTACAAAAAAGGTGTTGGGCCTGTGCTGGGAAGCTTGCAAGTGAAATCACCGGTGTGGAGGCGTGAAGTCCGGGCTGCCACGAATTTTCCTCTGCTTAATTTCTTTATTGGAATTGTGCCTACATAGAATACCAGGTCTGAAAGTCACTGTTGGGCAGGACAGAGGACATGTGATTTATGCTGGCAGTTGAGGATTTGCATAGAAAGAAGCAAGTCTGATCTTCTGGGCTCTTAAAGAGAGGCTTTAGGAGGAATGCAGCAGTTTCTTACAGTGGAAGAAGTGAGATTCTCCAGAATGTAAATGAATGAAGAATAACGTCAGAAAGGAGAAACTGGAGTAAAGTGTTTAGAAGCAAGAATGGAAATATGGAAGTTTAGATCAGGAAATAAATACCATTTTCATTTGAAAATGCACAGGGAAAGTAGTAGTTAAAGCTGCAGATTTTAGAATTATTATCGAAGTGTAGTCTTAGAACTGAGACAGTAAACTGATGCTGAATCCATGACTATGAGCTTTAGATTCCTCCAGCTTCTGTTCTGAAAGGGAGAAAAGATTACTAGAAAGTTTGAGTATAATGGAAAAAAGTGTTTACATGATGTATTTCCTCCTGGTTTTGGTTATGGTAGGGGATTTAAAGTATTTTTTTTGTCTTGTGAGTTGAGTAGGAATGGTGAGAAGGAACAGAGTTGTAAGATATATGGCTCTCGAAGAAAACTTGAAGTTATTTGCCCCAAGCTCATTAAATTTAATAATTTCTCACAGGATGTATTTTTAAAATTTTTGATTGCCCTCCCTCATTGTTGCCCTTCTTGGACTTTGTTTTGGAGTTTTATATTTTGCTAGTCATTAGCAAAATGAATTCCTGACTCAGCGAACAGTCAATTGACAGACTTCAGTTTAAGATTATATATCATAGTTAAAGTAATGCTAAGTACAAAAATAGAGTGTAAAAGGCCTAAAAGTGGTGGTGGTGCAGGTAGGATCTTTTGTTTCTTTGAGATGGCTTGTAGGGACTCTTTAGAAAGATGAGCCATATTGGGACAATTGCAGTGGCAGTCTCATGTTGGTATTGATTTATGAGCAAAATGAGCTGACACTGATCACTTGGTGTTGGGATTGCTCCTGAGCTGTGTAGGTATTTTTCAGTACTTATTACTGTGCTGAGACTGAAATAGTATGGCTCATTTTGTGATTGACCATGCTGATGACATTCCTTAGTACAAATGTGGTGATAAATGGAGCTCTTGGTTTCAGTGTCATAAACAGAACTCTGTACCTTGTGGAAAACACTGACCCTGACTGGATAGGATCCATGCATGGATTTACCACAGCACTTGTAAAATACACAGTCTTTAAATATACTGAAAATCTGAGCATATGACTGAATTTCTGCTCAGAATTCTTCTCAAAATATTGTATCCTGTGGAAGAGCATGAGGTATACTTTGAAATGCTCGTATGCGATTTGTCACACTTGTTTCGTTCAGAACTGGCAGTCCTGTCTATCCATAAATACAGAGCCTTCTGTGAAACACATTTTAAATCCACTAAAATGAATTTGCCAGGTCACAGCAGTCCATAGCATTTGGGTTAAACTGCATTGTAAGGTCAGTAGTCATGCAGTGTGAGCAGAACAGGGGATTGTGTGTTTCTCAGGCAGTTTCTGTGAGAATTTCTATAGGATTTTTCTCTTGATCTTTATCATTTGCTGAGTTCATACAAAGCTTATCAGCTTCCTTAAGAGTTCATTGAAGCTGTTGGTGGGGACAGAACGAGCTACCTTGAAATCTCACATCTGTAACTTTGTTTTGGGAGATTAGGTGTTGCCTCTGCTTGAGTTTATATGTTCTTGTTCAGCTTGGAACTTGTGTTAAAATATGACATAGAAAAATTGCTACTAAGTCTTAATAGTGCTCACAGTCAGAAACTCATCAAGGAATTGTATGAAGCGTCTGCTTGTTGAGGGCAGGAACTGTCTTTGGAGAGCCAAGAATATGTTCTTAGGCTCTGTGCTATAACCTAGCTTTCTGTAGTGATACCTGTTTAAGTTTGTGCTTTTCCAGTGGTTCTAGTGAGGAATGGAACCTGTACTTATGTAGATGACAACTGTAACCCAAAGGAGCACCACTTATCATGGGCTGTCATTGGGAAAAGCTACTGAGCAGGTTTCTCTCGTAGGAAATTCAGGATACTGACTATTTTGAAGAAGGAAAGATAATGCTTTTCTTGCTGTTTTTCCATAGTCCCTGGAAGTTGGATTGTCTCCTTGGGCAGCATATGTGCAGATTGCTCTTACCTGGCAGTGTAAAGGGGTCTTGATTCACATTCAAGACCCCTTCTAGTTCAGGAGTTCCATAGTTGGGATTCAGAATATTTTCAAGGCAGATATTGGTGCCTCATGTCTTACATGTCTACATGTTTTATATGAAAAATAAACGTTCTGATCCAGTATACTGTTGTAGCCTCATCTTTCCTTTTTCTTTTTTCTCTGTGGCACTGATGGGTAGGAAAGAAGTGTAAATTCGTATATTGCCTGTGGTTGATGTAGAAACTTACTCAAATACATACTTTATATTCAGTTTGTTGCTCTTATCCAGAATTGTTTACATGTTCTTAAAATCTGGGTCACATTATTTAGTTGAAGTGAGGAGGTGGTTTTATCTTGGTGTTGATTACTGACTCCTGGGTTTTATATTTTTTTAATTGGACTAAGGCAACTTACTACTTTCCCATCTGTACCACGTGGTAAACACTTTTTTCCCTTTCCTGGTAGCTATTACAAGGCATGATTTAATGTTTGAACTGTTTACTGACCAAAGCTGGGTGTTTTCAAGTGATGAGAAATAGGTAAATATCCTAGGTAAAACTTGCATAGTCATGGATGGCAGAAATCCAGGTTGTGACCCTGTTACCATCACAGACCTGTACACTTCACCTTGGGTGGTCTCCTTTTTACCTGCTGTAAAACATCTGAAAAGCGTGGTGGTACTTTTTGTTTTCATGTCCATTTTGTTGAAAAAAAGGGGAATGGATGAAAATGAGAGCTTCCTGTGAAAAGGATGGAATTTGAAAGTGTGTTACTCTTAATAATGTGCAAATTGAGGAAAGAGAGAAGGTAGCCAGTGCTGTTGTGGGTAACTTCGCAGTCACAGGGTTTGGAAGGAATGAAAATAAACACTGCTGCTTTAGGGCTATGAGCCCCTTTTCTTCCTGAGCTCAAATAATAACATTTTGCAAGCTGTTGATGTGCCAGCTGTAACGTTACAGCTGCGTATGTTAGTACACATTTTCAGATAGTTCAGACTACAAACCCAGTCATGTTTTCAAAATGCACAAAAGCTTCATTTCCTAATGACTGCTAAGTTTGTCATTTCACTCTTCACTGTACTAACATTGCAAGGAAAATCAGTTAGGTTTTTTTAAAAGGAGTCCTCTAGCAATGCCTAGTGTTTACTCTGTTACTTAAAAAAAACATAAGTTGTGGGGAAGAAGATGGTGTGGCTTTTTTCTGTGATAGTTTGAAACTGAAAAAGCAACTACACTTCTATAGCTCCACATGTCATGAAAATATTGTGTGTGTAAAGTGAGTTTAGCTGCAAATTTTTAAACTCTGCTCATGGTTTTCCAGCAGTAACACTGCAGGCTCTTTACAGGATCATGAAGGCTGGAACATGGCAATGCAAAACCTGGGAGGGTAGTCCAGTAGTTAGTTTGGCATATTACACTTGGAGGCACAAATGGATGTATCTGGCTTGTAGGGGAAAACTCCATGGTCAATGGACCTGCATAGGTTCGAAGATTGTAAACCAGTTTGCTTTGTTTTCCTTTGAAAAAAGTGGCATTTCAGAATCTAGTCTTGATAAGACAAAGATAAGGGGCTTTTTTCCTGAAAATTCCAGTTGATGGTGGATCTGCTGCTACCCTTGATAAATGGAAATTTTAATTTATTATTGCATTATGTTTTGGAAACAGTATGTAAAAACTGTGCTTCCCTGTTCATTTTCTGGTTTTCAGTCAATTAACACCCTTGCAACTTTGCATGCTATCTTGAAAAGTCTTTTTTTTTCTTTCTTTTTTTTTTTCTACTTTCCCCTTTCTGTAATTTGACTGCAAACAAATCTCCCAGCAGCTTTCTCTCTCATCAGCTAAAGTAAGCTCTGTGTCTTTACAGTCTGGCATATTCTCTAGTCCTGTAACCATTTTTGTGGTTCCTGTCTGAACTTTCTCCAATTTACCCCCTCTTGCTGTTCTGTTCTGCAGGGCCCTAGCTTAGAAACACAGATGGTGGATGATGAAACTGAGACTACAAGTGAAGAATTGCCTCCTCATCTGCGGGAAGAGCCTCCCGAAGGTACAGTGCTGGCAGTCAATATAAACTCTTCGCAATCAATTGAGGAAGATGTCTGATTTATCTGTCTGATTTGAACCTATATCTGCCTGTTTTCTGACAGGGATAAAGCTTTGTCAGAGCTGACAGTTTAGCCAACCTCCCAGCCAGAGGTCTAGCCAGCCCCTAAGCCTTCTTTTGCATTCAAAAGAAGGCTTTACCCACTGAGGTGCAGACATAGTTCTGCATTCTCTTTAACAATACGGCTTCTGATTAAAATTGTCCTGCTTGATCATCCTGTCTTCAGGCTTAGGAATAAAATACTTCTTTTACTGTCTTGTTTGTGATGTTTTGAGTCTTCATTAGGGGAGACTTCCTAAGTAGTCATCTTTTCTCTCTTTGCCTCTCTCTGCAGCATCCTGCTATTGAAATTGTCCCCAGCAGAGACTTGTCAAAGTTAGGTATTCTAGTGATTTTGTTTCTTTTCACTGTCTCTCTTGGAAGCCAGTTTAGCCATCTGAGGAGGAGGCAATGAGATGCTGTCTATCAGCAGGAGGCTCAAAAATGCCAATTTTAATTAAAAACCTTGTTTGCAATGACATGCCCTGGTTTTATACAGGGAACAGATTTTTTTTCCCACTGTGCAAAAGTCACAGACATTGTGTATATGCAGCAAAATAGGTGTTGCTTTCTTTTGAATAGAAGCTGCTAACATTACCCCAAGTAATGATATATCCTGAGCTTTGTCTTCAGTTCAGTGGCTTCTAAAACACAGTTACTCATAATCACTGTGGATGGCTTAAACAACCCAGAGAGTGCTGAGATTCTTATTAGCAACTTCTTGTTAAAATACCATGACATGTCTCTGGGAAACATAAGTATGTTTTTCCTTTAAGAGAACAAGGTGCTGAAACAGTGTTTATACTGACAGCCATTCTTAAAAGGAATATGAACCAAGTGAATGGTTTTGAGAAGTTGCTGCTTCTATCCCTTCTTGTTGAGCATTCTGTTAAAGTTTTCTTATTAAGTTGTAATTTCTTGTTCTGCCATTTCATATACTTTGTGTTGACAGTATATAGAGGTAAGTGAAAGGTAGGTTTCTTTTACAACCCTTATAAAGCCAGAAGGAAATAAATGTGGAGGATGTGATTATTCTATATATACGTGGAGGATATAATATTAATATTCCCTCTCCTTCCTTTCTTTGTAAGTAATGCCAAGCCAGCATGTAATGGCAGTGCATTGTTGAAGTAAGAATTCTGGTCACTAGCCTAAGCTGATGATTACATGAATCTGGAGACTATATCCTGGAATGTAAAACCCATCTTGTTTCATCAATTTACCAGGAATAGACTTGGGTTTTGGACTGTGGCTTTGACTTGTGTAATCAGAAGGGATTTTTTCAATGCGGCTCAATATTTTTGGAAACTAACTTTTAAAATGAAAGTAAGTGCTTCTGCCTGCAACCCTGCTGGTTTGAATGACAATGAAATGTTTCAGTGTTAATATTCTACTTCTGTGACTTATTGGATAGTCTGGGAGAAGTATGTGGTCTGGATATATCCACTTTGCTGGTGTGAGGAAAAAGAACTGCAGCAGTTGAGCTGATTTGGTTAAGCAGTGATACAATAAATGAAGTCTGAGCTCAGTATGTACCTTTTGAATTTACAATGATGCCAAGAGTAGCAAAATAGGAGGGATGTTGAGAGCACAACTGAAACTAGAGTCTGCTTGGGAGAAGTGGAAAAAATTGTACTGAAGGAGAGCAATCAGGATTATGCTGAATTTATAGCTGACTTTGAGTATTGGTGGAGTTGAGTAACAGAAGTGTTCCTTAGAAGCTGCTGTCTACCAACACAGACCAACCAGAATTGCTATAGAGAACATGTAGTGGCAGAAATGATTGCAAATACCTCATAAAAGAAAAACAACTCTGAAGTTCTTTGACTTAAATACCATTCAGAGTACTATTTTATCTTTGCTGCTCTTCAGATTTCTGGTTTCTTCTGACAGGATTTCCCTAGTTAAATCAGATGCTTTGCAATACATTAAACAAAGTTGTTGTGGCTACTGCAGTCTTGTTTCCTGGGATCTGTGAACTGGAGACCATGTCTGCTTCCCTTCTGGTAATGAGTGCATAAGGGATGGAAGGCCCTCCAGAGGCTTTCTGTCAAGCACAATCCATTATTTCCCCAGATTGCATCATAGTAGCTTCATTTCCATCTTGCACAGCATATCTACTGCCCTTCTGAAAGGAGGGTAATAGGAAGCACTGTTCTATGTAGATATCAGTATCTACAGTAAAATAGAAGTTTGCTCTTCATGGATTGTCATAGTTCTAAACAGTGCTGCACCATGGCATTCTACAGATAATGGGACAACTTTACATGTCCATCATGTGCATAACTAGATGGAGTAGGTGAACAACTAGATGGGTAACAACTGGTATGGAATAGCAAATGTTGGTCCCAAGTGCTGTGTGGCAGCCTGGCAGCGTTTGAGGCAAGAGAAACACCAAATGAGACACAGCCAGGACAGAGGCTGCTACCTGTGTGTAACCTCAATCTGTTTGTTTTATCTGCTGTTAAAATTAACCTTTTTTTGTATTTAACTAAGTCAGCCGAGTGATTGAGTTAAAGGTACAGCTCCTGCCGGACCCCGTACGTGATGTTCGATACCACAAGGGAGTTTTTGCTCTGTGAGAAGGTCGCGTTCGTTCTTGGCGCGGCGTTGCTGCGCGGTGCCCGCCGTGGGGAGCGGCGGCCGCGCGGGGGCGCTGCAGGCCCGGCCATGCCGCGCCCGGCCCGAGCCCGCATCCTGGGCAGCGCTCCCGCACATCCCGGCCAACAGGAGAAAGTGTTTAAACCTATTAACTCCTCTCCCGTAAGCTGCTTTTGGGATATTACAGGGGAAGCTTCCCACACTCCGCCTCAGGAACGCTGTTTATGCCCTAACGATACTTCACCTCTTGACATCGTGATCCATCTGCCAGATTCACTTTTTTTTTTTTTTTTTAGTTCCCCCTTCATGTTTAGTACCTCTGCGATCCTTTTAGCATACTTTTTTCCCTCTCCTCATTTGAAAGGCAGGCACAGGGGAGCAGTAGCAATTAGCATCTGGGGTGCTGGTGTGCTTAGCACTTCACAGAGCAGGCTGTGTAGGGCAGGTTTACCATCACCAGCCAGCAAAGGGCAGTGAGCTCTGCAGAGGAGCACACTGCTCTGAATGGTATGAACTGCTTCCTTCTTTGCAAGAAATTCAGCATGGCTGATCTGTGCTGCCACACGTCTGAGCTCACTTCATGTAGATTCTGTGTGATCTTGTATGTTAAATAGAAGCGTGATTGCAGTGGGAGAACTAGATTTGGTTACTCAACACCTTGCTGTATCTGTTGCTTCTTTATTCTCCACTTCAGAGCTCTGTTGCTGATCATTTAATACAGTGCAGTGTTAATTGATACGATCACTTTACTTTTCTGTCCTTTTCCATTGAATTAATCAAGAAAAGTGATAGCAATGAAATTTGGTGCTGATTAAATCCTCTGTGATGTTTTCCATTATGAAATGTCAGCACCTCCTTTGTTGGATGACTCAGATCTGATCTCTT
The DNA here is from genome assembly GCA_034509425.1 of Eopsaltria australis. Classification (NCBI taxonomy): domain Eukaryota; kingdom Metazoa; phylum Chordata; class Aves; order Passeriformes; family Petroicidae; genus Eopsaltria; species Eopsaltria australis. Next base: position 4,829,530 of record JAVTVJ010000241.1, read on the forward strand.
CTACTGGATGAATCAGTAACCCATATCTTGCTTGATAATTAAGGGACTGGTGCATCTGTCCTATGAGGAAAGGCTGAGAAAGCTAGGACTGTCCAGCCTGGAGGAGAAAAGGACAGGGCAATCTTAATGTATGTAAATGTATGTAAGTGTCAGAGGGGAGCATGTAAAGAAGATGGGTCCAGACTCTTTTCAGTGGTGCTTGGTAACAGGACAGGAGGCAATGACAAAAATGGAAACATAATTAAAAGGAAGGGAACATTTTTCCAGTGTGGGGGTGATCAGGCACTTGAACGGGTTTCTCTGAGAGTTTGTGGAGTCTCCTACCATGGAGACATTCAGAAGTCATCTGGACAGAGAGTCCTAGGGATCCTAGAGTAGTTTGGGTTGGAAAGGATGTTTAGAGGTCATCTAGTCCAACCTCCTTTGATGAGCAGGACATCTTCAACTAGACCAGGCTGATCAGAGCCACATGCAACCTGACTTTGAATGTTTCCAGAGATGGGGCATCTGTCACTTCTCTGGACAACCTGTTAAGACTGTCTCACCACTCACATGATAAAAGCATTCTTCCTTATATGTGGTCTGAACATGGTCGTCAGTAACCTGTTGTGCATAGGGAGGTTGTACCAGATGATCTCCAGAGATCCCTCTCAACCTCAACCATCATGTGATTCTTTACCTCACTATTTCTGTGAATTTAAAGTCTCTTTCTGAACCTTCTGCGTATATCCCCCATTTATTACACAAATTTTTGTGGGAAAAGTAGCTTTACTCTGTCAAACTGCTAAAAACTATGCATTTCAGGAGTGTCTACTTTGTTGATACTGGGGCATGACTCTAGTTTGTTTCACCTTACATTGCTAAGTAATACTGTGTATACCAAAGCTCATTTCAAGGTGATATGGTCTGGTTGCAAAGCCATGCCACTGGTTAACAGTGGTAGTCCCTCTTGGGAGTTTACAAACCAGTGCTTTCTTCCATGGTCTTTAAGTACTAAGCATGAAGATTTTATCAGCCAGCCTACTGTGATCAGTTTGGCAATTAAGCCTGAGTCTTGTGTCTAAACTGTCTGCTACCTCTTCTGTAGTTTTCAGACCTAGCAGAGATGTTCCCTCTTTGTTGCAGACAGATTGGGCCTTGTGGAGTAAAGCTTTATTAAAAGCAATGGGTCTTAGCAGCTCTGCAGTATATAACAGATCTTGGGAAATTTACTTTCCAAATAACTGTGGTGTCCTTAATTCAAATAGTTTTACACTTGCTGTGGGTAAAGAATACACAGAGATAGTTACTGTAAATCAGATGATTTGCAGGAGTTTAGAACATAGTATCTTGTGTGAGCCTTATAATCTGCCTCCATGGAGGCATGTAGCCTTTTCTGCTGTTTTATATCTTCTGCAGGATAAACCTATATTGCATGCTTCTGTAGAAAGCTTTAGGACTCCTTATCCACAGTTTGAGAATCTCCATTCCAAAGAATCTGGAGTTTTCTGGATTGCTCATTCAGGATTGGGTTTTGATACCAGCGTTTTACCTAGATATATTATCTGTACAGATCTAACTAAAACAAAGTACAGTTGTGTTTCAGTTGAAGTACTGCCATCCATTTGAAATGTCTGAAATTAGTTAGACCGTTAACTTCATGCTGGTATATTCTCTTAAAAGAACACAACAATTTATTGAAACCAGCAGATGCCAGAAGAACTTGCCTTTTCAGGTGTCTCATCTGTGGATGAGATCTTCAGTTGAAGTCCATGGTACAGGTGTTTAAGGTATATGCCTGTGAACGGATCTGGTTTTGATGAATTGGTGGCACTTTTCCAATTATTGTTGGGCCAAATGTTTGCTGCAACAATTGCCATACCAAGATTTAAATGATGGAAACTTTATCTGCACTGTTTTGCATCTTCTTATTGGAAGTTATGTCTGTCTCCAAACTGCCTATATCCAAATAACCTCAAATAAATAACCTTGGAAAACGATGCAGTTAATAGCAGTTCAATTTCCTTTCAGTATCAAGCTTTCTGCTAAATTCTGTTGCCTTTCCTGGTGTAACAAAGTTGCCTGTGGCACTTAGTGTTGTCTACTACATACTTAGGTAAGTATGTGTGTATGTGACATACCAGACCAGTATCTTGAAGTTCTGTGAAGCTGACGGATGCAAAGCTGTGGTACCTGCTAAGCCCTCCTCGACTTTCCTGAGTCAAACTCTCTTCAGTGTGCTACCTCATAAGGTCCAACAGTCAAATCCTTCCACAGGGCACCTCTTTAAATGATCTGCTTTTTTTGTCTAATGGCCAGTCAGCCTGGATTGACCTCTGCAGTTCTGTGGTCATGTAACAAAAGCAAAAGACTGGGAAAAGGGGTAGCTATAACCTATCCCAGCAGTGTGGCCTGGCAGCCAGGAGGGCCTACCATATCCTGGGGTGCATCAGGGACAACATTGCCAGCTGGGCAAGGGAGGGGATTGTCCCGCTCTGTTCTGGCACAACCCAAGTCCTGTGTGCAGTTCTGGGCACCACAATGCAAGAAAGACGTTAAACTATTAAAGAGCATCCAAAGCAGGGCCATGAGGATGATGAAGGGCTTGGAGGGGAAGCCATATGAGGAACAGTTGAGGTAACTTGGTTCCTTCAGCCTGGAGAAGAGGAGACTGAGGGGAGACCTCATTGCAGTCTGCAACTTCCTTGTGAGGGGAAGAGGAGGGACAGAGACTGAGTCAGGGGAGCTTTACATTGGGTATTAGGAAAAGGTGCTTCACCCAGAGTGTAGTTGGGCACTGGAACAGGCTCAGCACTGTCCCAGCACCAAGCCTGACAGAGTTCAAGAAGTGTCTGAACAAGGCTCTCAGGCACATGGTGTGATTCTTGGGGTGTCCTGTGCAGGGCCAGGAGTTGAACTTCGGTGATCCTTGTGGGTCCCCTCCAACTCAGGATATTCTATGATTCCTAGCTCTACTGTTGACTTATTCTATGTCTCTAGTCAAGTAGTTTGGCCTTCCTTGAGCCGTAGTATTATTTGTGTATGAAATAGAAATTACTGTTCTTATTTATAAATGAGGAGGGTGAAAAAGCAAACTGTAAGTTTTTGTGCTTTTCAGGTGGAAGATATTTGAAAATGAAAACAGAAATTGTGATCATAATGTATAAATAATACAAAACTTTGCCTGATACATAACTTGTCCATTTTTCCTTTTTGTGTCATTTTGAGTCCTCAGAAAGATCATTTGACTTGTCAGATAACCTGAAATAGAAAGGCAGGTTTCTTAAAAAGCACAAAAAGAAGTTAGCAGTGAGGCTGGCAGTTCTTTGGAACTGGGACTTTATGTACCTGGCGTGTCCTCTCATCTGTAAAAACATTTCCTGAGCTACTTCTGTAAATACCCTGAGGCTGAAGAGCAACATTTCAGTATCATCTGTCTCTAAGGCATGGATACCTTGCAGCTGTGCTCTTCTGTTGGCCAAATCAGTTCTTGTTTCTGCAAAAGAGGTGACGTATGGTGTCAGCTCAGTCTTGTGCACAAAGCCTTGCTTAGTATTTCTGGTAGATTATAAAACACTTTCACATCCATCAGAAGTTCTAATGTGTTTCTATTAAATCTATCATCATCATTGTTTTAGTAAAGCTGAGGCTCTTCTTTGTTTAAATTCTCCATTGGCTATATTGGCTTACTCATGCTTTATTTAATTTAGTTCTCTGGGGGAAATTGACAATCAGAAATGTGATTAATAAACGGTGCCTGTGTGTACCCCTTTCTCCCTCTCTCAGCCCCTGACCCTGCTGTATTCCTGTTGCTGTATTCTTGTTGCTGACAACAGGCATCTTCCATTCAGCAGCTATGTTACACTGTCTCCTAGAAACAGCATGAAAGCTATTTAAATTGTTTTTATTCCACTTCTCCCTATGTCCCATTCTTTCCTCTCCACTATTTTCATATGATTTAATGAGAGGTTACTTTGACAGCTCAACATCCCTTTTTTCTAGCCTACTCCATGCCCTGCAAATCATTCTGTCACTAAGTGTTGTATGTGTGCACAGCATATGCTCTTAATGGCAGCATAAATAGCCTCCAAGTGCCTGGTGGATTCCAGAAGAAAGGTTCTCATAACTTCAGTGTGGGAAACCTCTTATCAGTGGATCTTGTTAATACAATAACGTTGTGAAGTGTGTGAGTAACCATCTAGTTTTCCCTGAGGGTCTTAGCTCATAGGATGGGGCAACAGTAGTTTTACCATTTCCCTGGGGACAGTAACTGTAAGAAAAGTGTGGGATCCAGATGTAAAGATATTTCAGCATGAAAGGTCAGTGGGAAGCCTCTATCAGAAGAGACATCTTGGTCAATTACTAGTGAATGTGTTTCATTCTAGCAATTGAAGTTTGTACTGTGCATCTTATTACCTGGCTGAAGTGGCAGACATTTGTCACTGTTTTTATACTAGTTAGAGATACATGAATTAGTATAAAAGAATACATGTTCTTTTACTATGTATTTTTTATTTTGGGGGGCAAATACATTAACATAAAGATGCAAACAATTATTCTTTAATAAATGTCATGGTTTGACCCCAGCCACCAACCAAGGCCCGCACAACTGCTCACTCACTCCCCCACCAGTGGGCTCGCAGAGAGAATTGGAAGGATAAAAGTTAGAAAACTCATTTTGAGATAAAGACAGTTTAATAGGAAAAACAAAAGCTGTGCACACTAGCAAAGCAAAAAAAAAAGGAAATAATTTACTGCTTCCCATGGGCAGACAGGTGCTCACGCATCCCCAGGAGAGCAGGGCCTTGGAAAGACAAGTACCATCACTCCAAACATCCCCACTTCCTTCTTCTTCCCCACATTTTATATGCTGAGCATGATGCCCTATGGTCTGGAATATCCCTTTGGTCAGCTGGGGTCACCTGTCCTGGCTGTGTCTCCTCCCAGCCTTCCATGTACCCCCAGTCCCCTCACCACTGTGGCTGCATGGAAAGCAGAAAAGGCCTCGGCTCTGTGTGAGCCCTGCTCAGCAAAACCCAAAAACATCTCTGTATTATCAACCCTCTGTTCAGCACAAATCCAAAACACAGCCCCATACCAGCTGCTGTGAAGAAAATTAACTCTGCCCCAGCCAAAAACAGCGCAATCAATCTTTCAGGCTTGTAGTTACCAGTCCTGTTTGAAAGCTGAAAAAGGAAGCAGTTCTTGCTTGTTCCTAATGGACTAAAAAAAGAGTCAAGTAAGTCTCGCTTTTACATATAGCTACAGTCTGCAGTACTACATAAGAATGAGCAATGCAGTAAATCCAGGTCAGGAGTGAAATTGAATCAATATATCAGTGTGTTAACAATGATGATATCTTGAACTGCTAAACTATCAGAGTGTTATAGCAGGCAATTAAATCATAAGGTCGGTACATGAGGCTGTTAATTCTGCCTGAGAACCGAGTGAAATGCCCAGTTAACATTTCATAAACATCTGTAGTCTCAGCCTGGCTGCCTGCTTTGATTTCAGCTGTTTGTGAACAATTTGAGCCACTACTTTGATTACCAGTATGATTGCACAACTGCATCAATCTGGCCTCTTCTGGACTGATCATTTTGGATCAAAAAACCCAATCTGATTCTGAGGAATGGTTTTTTTTTAAAGGCTGTTTATGAACTTATGAATAAGCGGTAAAGGTCAGTTTGCTTGCCCTCTAGGATGGTATTCTAGGATAAAATAATCTAATTTGAAACTGTGTGGAATTCTAGAGCAATTTTTAGAGAATGGTCTTGCACTAGTATGGGCACATGTAATTCTATCTCTTTTTTTATTTTCTGAGCACATTGAAGACCAATGCATGTTCCTTTTTAATATGTAGGATTGTTAAACTATTGTGATACATTTCATTGGCATATTATGGGGAATCAGTCCTCTTTCTATCTATCTGATATTTGTGTGGTGGGAAATAAACATAAAATAATAGCCTTAGATAAATTGTCTTCTTTGTTATGCCCTCTCTCTACCAGTAACATACTACTGGTTTCACATTTTGCCCAACATATGTAATATTCAGTAGGATATACCTACTCTAGAAAGTTTAGGTGGCTTTACATTTTTGGATCTTGTATTATGAAAAATTAATGTATTTTTCTAGATAGCATCCAAAAGGAAGTAATTATTCTTTATATAACATACTAAATCTATTTTGCAAATAATGCTAAAAATTTGGACATGACATTTCTGTGAATTGTGAAAGGGTCTTAGCATATGGGATTGTTAAATGAGTGTATTAGAATATTGTTACAGTAGAAAGAACAGATTTATAGTATTGAACCATAACTTATTTTATTTCTTAGCAAATGAGACCTCATTTTTTGAATAAGTGAGGCATTCACCTAAATATCTGTTCATCCATTTAAGATTCTAAGGAACTGGTAATGTTTTTGACCTCTACTGCTTTTACCTTTCCAAACTTCAAATTCTATTGTAAAGGTATAATCAGAATAATAAAGGTTTTGTCCTGTGCAGAAGTTCAAAACCAAAACTGTTGTTTGTTTCCTTCCTCTTTCCCCATCCTCCCAAATTCTCTGGAGATTTTCGTGTAGTAGTGATGTGTTCTGGGGTTTTTTTCTGGGTTTTTTTTTTTTTAGTTTTCCCCTAAAAAGGGGAAATGCTTCCCCTACATCTCTTGGATACAAAAAGTAGGATAATTCTAGTTAGTTATGTGAACTCATCTTCTTTGGTTGAGCCAGCTGTTTCCATCTATGTAGTACTGGAAAGTGTAACTGTGTAAAGGACCTAGTACCTCTCACACACCCCTCCAAAAGCCAAAGAACAGACCCCCAACGTTTAATACAATGGTATTACAATATGTTAAAGTTAGGGCTTACTTTGGAAAATACAAATTGAGACTGCAGGTTTGGTTTAGTGTTTTTATAGCTTGAAAATGTTACTGTTACTGTTGCTGCAATGTTTTGTTCCTTGCATCTTGAAGGTTGTTATTTTGCTCTAAATATTAGACTGAATTGATCATGGAAGTGGGTAAATTTTTGCAGTCTATGGATCTTGCACTTTTACATTGAAAAAGGAAAAAACCCACATGTACTGAGTTTGAATTTTGCCTAAGAATCTACTTTACATTATATAGAAATCTGCTTCCTGTGATGTCTGGAGATGTTTAAAAGATTGTGATTAGCTGAACCCATCTCTAATTAAAATGCAGTTTGGTCACTAGTTTAGGCTTAGCTCCTGAAAGAGATGTTCCTGCATTCAGCTCTGGTTGCACGTTACCAGTTTCACCCCACTGCGTGGCCATGTGTGCTTGGGTGTCAGCACAAAAGCCGCCGAGTGCCCATGGAGACACAATGCCTCTCTCTGGAGAAAGTGTGGGTGTAACCGGAGTGCGTGAACCTTCACATCATTCCCACGATCCAGAGGCTGAAGGATGGGTTCTGCAGCAGAGTAGTACCTGTAGCATGCGTGCGAGCTTGTATGGAACGCAGGGGCAGCCTTAGGGTCCCATGTGTGCTGCACAGCTCGCCTGGCTTCCCCGTTGCTCTAGCGAGGAAGAGATGCAGCCGCAGGCATCACTGGAAACCTCTTTTGTGATAGCATACAGGAGGTCAGCTCTTGATGTTCGTGTTTCTAGCAACTTCAGTGTATGGCACAGTGGTTAAGATAGAGAGGAAAGCAGAGGGATCTTGGCTTTCAAACTTACTCCTCCTGGCTCTGATCCAAGTATCATTAATATGACATGAGACGTTTTGTTGGAGTTTGATTAACTGGGAGGCTTGTTCTTGTTTTGTGTGACACGTTGTAAGTTAACCACCCGGCATGCCGACATGTGCGATTAAAAACAAACACTTAAATCTAAATTGAGGAGCCGGCTGCCAAGCGTGCCGCAGGGAGGGGCTGGAGCAGCCTTGCCCTGCACGGCTCCACTGGGACAGGCCTCTCCCGCTGCTCTCCCGAGCTTGCGTCGGCACCTTCCCGCTTCACTCCCGTATTGCCGATATTTGGGTTTAAACGTTTTATTCAGCTGTCTTGCGCAGTTAAAACACTCCTGACAAAATCTGGGAATGGCGAATGGCAACTCAGAGCCGCGTTGTTGAAGCAGACCGCCCTCGGTGCTGGCCGCTGTTGTTAGGGGTTATCGGCACCTCGTGGCAGCGCGGTGCTGCTCGGTCCGCAGCGGGAATGCTCTGCGGCCGCGGGGTTTGGCATTCCCGGCGCCGGGAGCTGCCGCAGCCCAGCAGGGGGCTGCCGAGGGCCGGCTGTGCCTCCGCCGAGGGCCCGGCGGGAGCAGCGGCGCCGCCGCTTTTATCCCATCACACCATTGCAATCTGCGGTTTTCCTGAGCTTGAATTCCGCGACAGCAAGAATGTGTCTGAGCTTATTTTTTAATTAACTAATTGATTTCACAAATAAGACTTGGAGAGTTAGCAAAGCTTATTTTCCCTTCTCATTCCATTCTTCGTTACAAGGTTTTTAACCTCTTGTTAGGGTCCTTGCTGTGGAAACAATTCCTCGTTTCCCAGTCAGCAGCAGGGTGTTTTTAATGGTAGTGTTAGTCAGACAGGGAGCTGGGTTTGAGGGTACTAAGCATCCAAAGGAGTGAAAGCCGTGGCATGCACAGTGGCTGTTGAAGTCTTGGTAACCCGTAGTTTTATTTTCAGACCTGAAATGCACCTTCATAGTGTTAACACAAAACCTTCTTCTGATTCGGTGGGCACTTTTAATTCCACTTAAAGCAAAATGTGCCCTCTGACCTGTGCGCAGATGTGCAGTGCTTGTGAAAACTCACAAATCCTCTCGAGTGGACCTGCTGATCTACCATCATGTGGTGTTGGGTGGCCTGGGAGGGCCCCTGTTAGCTCCTTCTGGAAGGGATGGTGCTGGGAGAGGTGCAGAAGGACGGCGCTCCTACACCTTGCAGGGTGCATGGGCTGTGGCTGCTCCAGCACACGGCTCCTGTGGTTGTGGCAGGGTTGTTTTTGTCAGCTCTGTAGCTGAATGCTTTTCTTCCAGGCTGTGTGTGGAATTGTTCCTGAAGTAGAGTAGTTCCTTAATTGATTATTGACTCTGTTAGAAAGTATTTTGGTGAAGGGCTAAGCAGATCTTGTATAAAGCTATCTTGTTCTTCTTCAATATCAGTATCTGCTTTCTTTTCATTTGAGGCAAATACCAGGGGAAAAAATACCTTTAAATGTATCTGCTAATTCCCAAGTTGAGATTTTAAGCCTTTTGTGTGTAATGATTTTTTTTCCCCAGAGGAACAAATTTTATGCTTGCAGATCAAGGACTGACTAGATTAAAGGGAAAACAGCAGCAGCAAGTGAACTGCTGGGAGGGGACACATGCACACACACACATTTTCCTGCTGCTGTCATGAATTACAGCCAAGACCAGAAATCTGTAAAGACATGTGAAGTGTGGAACAAATAAGAGTGTTTCTAAATAGTTGGAGTCTCCATGACATACCAGCAGTTCTTTTAAATATCCTGTGAATTTATAGTAGCTTCTGGCTAAAGACTATTTTCAGAGTACTAAAGCAGAGTGTTTTTTCACCTGACTTCTTCCTGCAGCACAAAAAAATTGAGGACTTCAGATGGAGATTAGGAGGGTTTTGTAAGGACAGCTTGGAAAAAATATTCTGACAGCCTCTCAGAAGGACCTAGTTGGAATCCATTAGCAGTCATAGGTTTGATTTGAGATCACGAGAAAGCTTTTAGTTCAGAGAAGCCAACCATCCCCTGCCCTCAGTTTGTCCTGAACAAGCTCTTGTTCCCAGATGCTCACTTGAGCTACATTGCTTCTCTCTGCCACACTGGAAAATGGAACTGTGAGTAATGACTTGACAGCAAAGCAAATCTTCAACCTTTCTTGGGGTACCTAGGATATTCTTGGGCCACTTCAACTGATAAATAGGGAAAGGGTAGTCTTTGAATTGCACAGCAACTTTTAACTGCAGATTTAGCTCTTGTTGCTACAACTTGTCAGAGTTTTCCTTTCAGAGGTCCAACCCTTCAGATTTAGAAATCCATCTCCTGTTGGACAAGTAGGAGTTTCACAGTCTTTAAAGGGTGGGTTTGAGGGGTGTAAGCTTCACGCCATGTATTTTTCCGTTTCCAGTGCTGAGTTTGGGATGGACACTATTTGAGCTTAAAGCTGTCTTCATTGTTACAGGACAAGATATCCTACTTTACTAGAGAAAATAATGTGGTGCTAGAAAGTAAAGCAATAAATATATGCACAGCTGAGTGACTTTAGGAAAAGGAGGGAGGAAGTACAGGAAGGGAAGAAAGAGGTAAACTGACTCTGGTGAAAGTCTTGACAAGAATTTAATAATCTTAAATGAGATTTGTCCCCAGCAGACACTGAAGACATCCTGACCTTTTTTAACTCTGATTTATTCATCATGGGAATGGATTTTGTACCTCATCCACTCTGTGACTGATGGGCAGGAGTAATTTCTCAATACAGAGGAGTACACTGTGGTAGACTCCATTTGCCACACTGACAGGAGCAGAATGCCATCAGCCACAGAGTTGGTTTAAGAAATATTTTGCTTTTCAGCCCTGCACTCTCAATGTGTGCCTAATGTATGTGTAATGGCAGGATGGAGGGAAGGCTACTGAATTGTATGAAACTTGAGTAATGAATTTCCTCTGCTGTCTGAGGTCTTCTCAGATCACAAGAAAAAGGAGTATCTAGGCTTTACTTGAAAGAATTCAAAGAAGAAAAAAAAAAGCAGTGGAGAAAATTTCACACACACCCCCAATCCATCTCATGCTCTTTTTCCTGTAACATAATTTTATGGATCTTTTGCTTGCAAATATTCTCCTTCTATGTGTAGATTCTTTAATCATCGTGATCCCCATATGCTGAATTTGCTTTGTATGTCTTGTCATGCAGATGTCAATGAAAGTAGTAATGGCCAGCCCTTTAGAAGGGACAGTTTTAGCTTTTGTTTCAAAAATCCTGCAGATAGATCAGTTTTCACTGCTTTTTCCTGTGGGTGGCGTTGGGGCAAGAGTGGGAAACACAGGAAGGGAAGAACGAGATAGTTGGACCAATGCTAAAGAATATAAAGTTGACCTTGTCAGCTTATTGTATTTCAAAATATGCAAACATAATGAGGTCTTGTGTCAGTGAATAACAGAACAGAAACCCCCACCAAAACACAGACCCCTAGAATTCTGATGGTGGGTAAGAGGAGGAGGGCAACTGTAGTTAAAAATTGTAAGAGGGTTTATAGGCTCTAGGGGTTCTTCATTGGCTGTGGTCACTAAACAGTCCAGATTATTTGGGGGTCATCCCTTATGAGTTGTGCTGCCTGTTGGAGCATATAGGCAGGTTTCATGTGATAATACTGCTTCTATTCTGCAGTTCTTTGCTACTGACCAAAAATGTATTCAGGAAGCAAACAAATTGTATGTCAGATTTACTGATGACTGAGCATCCATGAATATAGGAGGAGAGAGGGGTGAGAAAGACATGTGTGAGGATACTGGCATCAGTAGAGCATCATATTTATCCATTCTGACCTTACCAGTTTACGTCCTGGCCTGCGGTTCCAGGGCGCAAATGATTTGAAAGCTGTTGGATAAACCATTTCTGCCAATGCAGTCTTGCTCTTCAAGCATTTCTTCCTGCCAGTAGGTGAAGCCCATGTAAAGGTGGGTAGCTCCTATGAGATGCTGTAGTGTTGTTCAGAGAATCCTTCTGAAATTCCCAGTGAATGGAGGGCATCTCTAAACCATGGTTTCTTCTGGTGGATTGACATTCTTGTAGGCTCTCCAGAGGACTACTCTCTCTGCTGAGGTAGACTCTGCATCTTGATGTTGTTTTTCCCCAGCTTTATTTACTATAAGCTTGAAGTCTGTTACTGAGTCTATTTCTGGACCTGATCTGCTGGAGATTTTAGTCGATACTAAATGGTGGTGCGCTACAGACTAAAGCAAGCATGCAGTAGTATTGCCTGTGACACCAGTTTGCTTTAGGAGATTCAGGAGCCCAGTCAGTGTGTCATTCAGAGAGAATACTGCGGGGCAGAAACCTGCAGAACTTGGGGGACTTTTAAAAGGTTTGCACAGCTGGGCAGCAAGTCATTGTTTCAGTCATATGTTTAGAGTTCTGTTGCTGGCTCATTTCGGACTTGGTTGGGATCTCAGCTTCTTCATTCAGAAGTCTTTAAAACAGGCAAGTGTAAAACTGTTAGACAAAACTTGTGGTATCTGAGGAAGTTAGCCTGCTTCTTCTGGAAGGTTCTTGAAATAGAGGCATATTCATACTGATTTAAGAAGCTGAAATGAATAATAGGTTGATATTTTTTCCCTTTAAACTTTTTCCAAGGTTACTCTGGCCTGGTTGGTTGCACAGGACACTTAAATGAACTAACTCAATATTAAGTCACAAGTATGGGCAAACAGGTCAAGTAGTCAGCTTGAAACAAAATCTTTGTGTTACCTTCCTAATTTCTAGGGATTTTTCTCTAATGACACATACATTAAATGTAACTAGTAATCTCTGAAAAAGACCCGTCTTACTGTATTTATCTCACCAAATCAGGGCTTGTTATATGTTAATTTCACAGGATCCTTTAAGTCTCAGCTGCATCTTCTGAGGCTGACTGCTCCTTATCAACGTCTGCTGTGCTATTATTAAAGATAGAAAACTTTGCCATACTAGGAAATGAATATAGAAATTATATCAAACATACTGGACTTAATATTGAAATTCATGGCAGTCCTGTGTGATTTTTTTTTTTTTTGTAATTCATCTATAATTGTAAGAGAGCTTCCTTTTATCTGTCTAAATAAGCCTTTGCAGAATATGAAAATTCTACCACTGAATTTTGCACTTGCCTATTACATGATAAACAGTGTCTTGGTATTTGACAGCTGCATGATAAAAGCCTTGGTATTTGCAGAAGAATGAGGATGCTTGCCAGGATAGGATGATTTAATTTCTTCACTCTCCTTGCTGCTACTGGACATCTGACTTCCCCCCACCCCTTTATCTTCAGTGATTCTTTCCTTCTTTCACTTTGAAAATATAATCTACCACTGCCTCTTTGCTTTCATGCCTGTTTGCTGCTGACCTTTAACAAGCCCTGTAAATGTTAAACCAGGTTGTGGGGTTTGTATACTTTTTAACAAATAAGGAAGTTATAGAGCCGGTAAATGTTCCAATATCAGTGAAGCGTTTTTAATTGTGTAAACCCCCAAAAGAATGGCACTAAAGGGGCAAAAGGAATAACTGTTACAGAAATGTCCTTTCCCAAAGGGCTGTTGCCTTTTAAATAGAGTTTCCCTATAATACCAGTTCTACTTTGCATTTTCCCTTTTCCTCATAAAGTGCTGGCACTAGAACAGCAGCTGCGGTACTCTGACTTGTTTCCATCAGCATTAGCCCCCAGACCAAAACCATGGGTACAGTTTGTGTTGATTGCTCTCCCCAAACTCTTCACCTTTTCCTTATTTGTGTCTATATGGAACTCATTATAAAGCTGAGACTTACTGTGAGATGCTAAGGCGGCACTCTTGGGGTTTTTTTAATGTTTAATATGTTTGGGTATTTAATTTCAAGCCTGACATTAAATTTAATAAGTTCATAATTCTTAAAAATATGTCCTTAATTAAACAATTTCATGCTGCTGTTCAAATACAGCTTTCCAGTCTCTCTGTGAAATGTAGCCATGCTGCTGCTTAGCTTGTACATTAAAACGATAATGGACTGTGTGACAGTGTCCAATGTGCTGTGATGTTCCCAAAGCTTAGGATTCATTTCAGTTTGGAGGGTGAGAATCTGTGTAATCAAATGAGTGATTCTGGTGTTAACAAGATGCCAGGTTCTCTAGTATTTTCAGCTGATGGTGGATAATAAGTGCATTGTTAATGGAATGCTGACACCTCTTCCATGCTTTTCCTTCTCGGAGGGCTTAAATAATCTTTTGAAATAACCTTGGGAATTTTAATCCTTACTAAGTACAACATTTTTTCTTTGGTTTGCCTCTTTCTGCTAGCCCTACAGTATTTCCTTGCAAGTGCTGCATCAGAGATAATGACATCTAGATGCCTGAAAGTGATAGTCTGATGTTGTTTCTCATTAAAAGAGAAAAGAAAGTGCCATTTGTGGGTTTCTACCCAAAAACCCCTTAGCAGTGACATGGCACTGTCTAAATGTATATGCGTGATCCAGCTCCCTAAGATTAACTAAAAATAATTTTTCTGATTACTTTTTCTTTCTTCTCTTAAAGTGAACATGCTTAATCTGCCATCTTCTGTAGCCTAAATGTTTTGTGGGTCACTTGTGTAAGACTGGCTAAAAATGTGGCCTTACAAGGACTGCTTGTCCATGTGCTATTTGTTTCCAGCCTACCCACCATATTTAAGGAAATCTGAAATACATTCTATTGTGTAACACCAATAAAGCACACAAGATTGCTGAAGAGCAGTCTCTGTGAAATGAAGGCTTCCTTCTTGCAGTTGATCAGTCAGAATTTTTACTGGAATATAATGGACTGGGTTACAACTGCACTTTTTGGGGTTTCTTGTGTTTGTGTCGTGGGACAGACAGCTTAATTTTCAGTTCTGCCATTCATCCTTCAAGTACCAAGCTACCTCTTTGGGTCTGAAAGACCACCTCCTTATGATACTGTGCCTGACAGTCTCGAATGACATATGCCAAAAAGAACCATCTAGCTTAATTTTTAACTTGTCAAAGAAATAAATTACTTCTTTGTTGTTTTAAATGGCTCATTGTTTCCCCTCAAGCTGTTAAACAGGTGTATGTTTGGGTGGATTATGATCTAAAAGATCATATTTTAGGGGAGGGGTCAGCCTTTTCTTCCAGACAGCTAGTGATAGGATGAGGGAAAATGGCTTCAAGCTGTGCCAGGAGAGGTTCAGGTTGAATTTCAGGAAAAAAAATATTTACTGGAAAGGGGTTTAAGCATTGGAATGAGCTGGAGAGGTGATGGAGTCAGCTTCCCTGGAAGCATATAAGAAATGTGGCATTTGGTGCTATGGTTTGGTTTTGGTTTGGTTGACATGGTAATGTTCAGTCAGAGGTTGGACTTGATGATCGTGGAGGTCTTTTCCAACATTAATTAATTCTATCATGGGCATCCTGCCCAGTCCTAGAGATAGCAGTGTAATCATCTATCATTTAAAACCCAACCAACTCCCCCCTATAATTTGCTCTATTATTAGTGGCCAGTATGTAATAAATTTTTTATCTTACCTTGTATCATAAAATTTTCATGTAGGCAAAACTAGTCTAAGAACACATTAGTCAATAATGAACTCAAAAGGGTAGGTCTAGGTAACGAAATGTTGACCTTTATTCTAATACCTTTGGGCACACTGTTTGCAGCCAGTCTTTACCTTCCCTTCCAGAACCTGTGTTGCTCTTGCAACATGGTGGGACCATTTTGACACAATCCTTTCATTTTACCATAAATCATGAGGAGAGGAAAGGGGCTGGAGAAGTTTTCCTGAGCATACTTTCTCTAGTGCACATCTAACCTTTCTGATCCTATTCAAGAACTCTTGGTATTTTTTCTTGGTTTTGGAAGACTATGTGGATGCTTACTGTTTGGTGGAAATGAGTTTAATCTGAAACCAGTCTTGTTTCTTCTGTGAAAGATGAGAAATTGTCCTGAGAGGATTTTATGACAGAAATTTCTACTTGAGCAACATTACGTTTCTGGTGGAACCCAAGAGATGTGAATTCTATCATCAAGCCTCTACATGTAATTAGAAGGATAGTGAATTGGGAGGCTAAGGTTCATAACTATGGTATCTGACCTGAATTTGATCCCTTGGATTTGATTCATGTTTTATGCTTCTGTTCATGCTGTTTCAGTGTCTGCTACTTTTGATTTAACAAATATAACCAAGTGCATATAAAAAAAAAAACCCCAAACCACAAAGCAAACAACTGTGTTGCTACTGATGTTATATTTTAATTGGACAATTGTATAGCTTAGAGGATGGGCCACAAAGGAACAGCCAATTACTCTGTGTCTGTCTAAAAGCCTTTTCGTTACAGAATACTGATTAAGATTGTATAGTTTCATATTGTTTCATGTTATTGATTTCTAGCAACCCCAAGTCAATGGTTCATTAATTGACAATTACCTTTTTTCAGCATGTTTCAGAAAATTGACGTGAGCAACCTGAGGTGTTAAGTTCAATTTCAACTAGGTATCAGCTTGCCTGTTTAATCTCTAACAAGACCCATTAGGCTCCCTGTTTCAATTTTACACAGAACATAAAGGCATCTCCACAGGGAGGCTATGACCCTCTCACTATAAGGAGAGCAAAGATAGTCTTTACAGAAATAATAGGGAATATTTGTGGAAGGGCTTTTTGCCCATCTGTGTTGACAGGAGGAAATCGATATTTTGCCTATCACAAATGCTGCAGTGAAGTTTGGGGCCACTGACATGTAGCAACTTACTTGAGTTGTACCTTCAGTTTGTTTCACTGTATGTATTGTGTTGGAGTTGTTGGATACAAGAACTGAAATCTTTGTTTTACATGTCAGAGGTGAGAATGAAACCTAAATCACAGAGCTAATTCTTTTTAGGGGAGGAACCTTGTGTATAAAACTTTGTTTTGCAAGGTAAACATGGCCTTTGTTCAGGACTCTTAATTTCCCCAAAACGCTTGCCTATGTTATGTAAAGCAGTCAGCCTTTGATCAGCAGTATGCTGTAACTACCCTTTCTAGCATCTTCATCTAGCTCATCTAGTGCCACTAGTTAGTCCTTCAAGTTCCATGTCCTGCCAGACAAGACAACTCTGTTCCTGAATTTCAGTCCTTTTGGAAGTGGCAATCCAGAGCTTGAGGACATCAGCATGCTGATGATGTTGCAACCCCAGTCTCTTAATGAACTTTCCCAACAGTGCTCAACCACAGGAGAGATGCTTCAGGGCAAAGGAACAATTGGCACAACCACACTTCTATGTTTAATCAGAAAATCAAAAAGTGAGCTGCTTGAGAGCAGCTCTACCTACTCCGACCTCTCTGTGTCAGCAGGACTTTATAATGGTGAGTGGCATGAGAAGTTTTCTCATTGTGCTTACTGCTTGTTCAAGCAAAGAGCAAAAGTTATGAATGCTGTGGTGCTTTAGCTGATGTTTCTTGGTCTCATGCAGGGGCTCAGTGCTATGAAGTCAGACAAAAGTTGTATATTTGCCAATTTGCAATGTAATTGTTGTTTTACCCAGTCCCTGTCATCTTGTGCACTTCTGTGTCCCACTGTACTCCTCTTGCACGCTCTTGACAAAAGCATAATGAGTTGCATTTGCCTTGGAAAGGTTTGTCTTTTGGCTATTGCCTGAGCTGGTCCCCTGCCTCATGCATGCTGATCAGAGTGAGTAGATCCTTCAAGTACTCGTCAGCGTGAGGTGGAAGGAAATTTGCTTGTCAGTATAAATGAACTTGTTTGGAGCATGCAGTGCCATGTGCCTGCCATTGATTTGAAACCTCCTGCTTGTTTCATGACAAATTCAGAAAGCAAAGAGTAGCCTGTGCTTACTGTTGCAAGGCCAAAAGTCAGGAACTTGATTCCAAGTGTAGAGAGTGATGGAAAATTTTGTATTATTATTTTCAAAGAGTTACTAGGAACTTCACTCGGTTTCATAAAAATGAATGGTTAGAGGCAGACTCCCAGAGCCCTCCCCAGCCATTATTATTGTGTGTTGTTCCACAGAACTTGTCTTTCTGTCTTCTTGTTTTAGTTCTGATTCTCTGGGTAACCTCAGTGACTCAAAATTAGAAGATGATCTTCAGAGAGTTTCTTGGGAAGCTTGTGTTAATTTAAATTAAAGTAGTCTTCAGAATGTCTTGGGTACTGTCCAAGTAGAGACTATAATCCCTCTTTCCCAAAGGTTATTAATTCATTGATTATTAATTGTATCAATGTTATCCTTAGGAACTTGTGACTGGGACACAAGTCCAAGCTTTAGAGCCATTCCTCTTTGTTCTTCATACTTTCTTTCCATTTTTTCCCTGATGTGGATTTTAATAAGAGATCATTATAATATTACTTTGAAATAATATTTTGTTTTGCTACTGCTAAGTATATCACTGTAAATATCTATGGTTTTGTTTTATTCAGTTAGTCTCGCTAAGAACAAAGGAGATTTATGGTTCAATTACAGACACTTCGATCTTTAATGAGTTGTGATAGAGGAGATTGTAGCAATTTTCATTGAGCCAGAATTTGTTACCACAGTTTTCCAAAGAAACAGTTACAGCGTTTTTCATGCTGATGAGTTTAAATATTAATTTTAGCTTCTCTTCAGGTTAAATAGTCAATCCATTTGAAGTTGATTTCAGAAATTCTGCTGACTTGAAAAGCATCAGTATTTTACCCTTGGTTTCCTCTTTCCCATCTTAGAGAAATATTATTTTCCCTTTAGCTATTGCATCAGGCAAAAGCATGTTTTTGAGATTAGTGTGCATTCATTACATACATGCAGCCGTATACCCATGTTGGTTTCCCACAGCCTCACTTTTATTTATTATTATAACCTCACTTGTCTTGATCTGTTTTGGAACTGAATCTCTCCTGTGCTTCATTTCAGGATGAGGTAATATTAAGGAAGAGGTGGTTGTTTCTGGTTTTTTGTTTGTTGATGTACTTTACTGGCTTTTTCCCAGAGGAGAAGGAGCTGTTTTTAACATTTCCTCTCCCCCTCTCCTCCTCTCCTTGCTTTATTTGGTTCAACCTCCGTAGTGGGTTTGGAAGGGTAAAAGATACAATAAACTGCAATTTTTTTTTTCTTTCACACTTAAAGGTTTTGAAGCTTGGTAGGTCTCCTTCTTTTTTTTCTTTAAGCCATTGACACAAACTGAATTGATGTGAAGCCTCAGGCCTTCCACTGCTGAATTTGTCTAGAGCATGAAGAATCTCATTATTACGGAGTGCACTTGAAGCTTGAAGTACAGAGAGGATGATGACTACATTGATAGTTAACTGCTGCACCCTATGAGTCAGTGTCATCAGTGCATTTAATGTCTAGGCTTGTGCTAGCATTCACATTCATGTGCTTGAGTGATGGCAGACAATAATGACTCATGCTTCATTTACTGGTGTCCTATCACTTTTTCTCTGGCTGCGTGGACTTTTCGTGTAATCTCAAAGACCAATTACTGGGATAGAATGAAATCTCTATGCATGAATAAGGGTCAGAGAACTCAGAGGGACTCTGAACATTGTTTTACCAAAGAAAACAGGATGTTCTTGTTTCTTCAGTTTTCCTGATTTGTGTCATGTTTTCTGATTTTATCAGAGTCGTTTAAGATCCTGTGTTGCAGGTCAAGCCCCAGAAATTCATACTGGTAGGTGGCTGTGTTCATTTGTCCACTTCTTGGTTGAAAAGTAAAGTAGATGTGGTTGCTCTAGTTTAAAAATTAAAGCAAACAGAAACTGTGATATTTAAATATGTTGTACCAAAAGTGGTTCCACAATTTTTATCTATATGGGGAACATAGAGTGTTGTCCTAATAAAGATCTGGAGAGATTTTAAGCTCATTATTACTTAAATAAACACTGCTTTAATAAATTAAATTTATTAATTATTTATTATCTAAGTTGAGAATCTTTGAAAAGTACTAGACAAAAGACATGTGGCACCGACCATCCTGCCTCCTCTATTCCCTGTTTTCCTTCCTGGCAGAAGCAATGCAGAGCCATGTAGCTGGTACCAAGGTGTAAGATGACCAAGGTATGTTCTAAACCTGCTTTTGGGTGCAACATCACATGGTCTGAAAGTTACAAGAAATTGACCACCTTGATGTGTTTCTCAAAGAGCTGTAAGCTAAGAGGCATCCGCAGCTCTTGAATATGGAATATTGCAAAAAGGAAGTTTTAGGTCATATTCGGAAATGAGAAAATATTTTCTGGCATGACTAGTCAAACATCTGTGAGAGCTCTGGGATTTTTGTTTGACTCAAGTCAGATGTGCAGTCTTTTGCAAATTCTCTTGTGTCTATGAACAGCTAACATTGTTTTCTCATTAGTGGGACTGAGAACTGTATGCTCAACTATCTACAAGTAGAAACAAAAAGATACATTAGAAAATGTTGGGAGATTTTCAAGGAGGCTTGGAGATGGTCATGTTGGCTGCAGGTCTCTTTCTTCCTCCAGTTGAGAAAGAAACTCAGGCCAAAGCAACTAAAAGGGTCTAATGCATGCATTTTAAAGCAGCTTTGCATGTAGTCCCAAAAGGCTTGCAGAGCAATGGCTGTGGCTCTTTAAAAATGAGGAAGCTGATATAGATATCCATTCTCAAACGAAGTTATTTCCTTGTAGAGATATTGAAAAGGAAAGCTTGGGAAACAGCCCTCCGCCACAGCAGCTGAGAACCAAGAGTGTTACTTAGCAAACAAGGATGAAGCTGTATGAGATCTTCTGACTGTGAAACTCTTGATATTCCTCAATTGAAGAATTGCAATCTCTGTTCCAGATGTTTAGCCACGTGCTATATACATTTGCAGTAGTCCTTGGGGAACAGTGTGTGTTTATCACCGATTCAAAAATCCTGAATAAGTGCACAGTGTGTTAGCTGCCTATCCTGCCGTTGCAGACTGGTCCTTTTGAGATGGTGCAGCATTTGAGACATTGGTAGCACCCTGGCTGTCGATAACTTGGTGGTGGCTTCTGCACCTTGTTACATTTTAGGGGGCAGTGGTTTGAAATCTGTCATTTTTAAAACATAATTTTAAAATATTTTTAAAACATAATTTATTTGCAGCCTGGCTGGCAATGATACCAACTGGTGCTACAGGATAGTGGCATACAGTTACACCAGCCTGAGAGATACACTCATGGCCTTTCTTAGATCCCTAAGGTATAAGCTGGAATTGCAGTCTTAACACTGCAACAAAATTGCGGTTTTGTTCAGTATCTAGGCTTCTCCTCCACACTGGCACATTAGGAGCTCTGCTCACCATCATTAGGGCTGTGCCCTTTCTGAATGCACACAGATGTACTGGGCTCTTTCTGAGGCAGCATTTCTAATGGCGTCTGTTGCCCTTGGAACAAGACAGACTTTTTTCCCCTTTTAGCCATCAATCTTTTTCAATTGATTTTAAAAATTAAAAGCAATTAGGAAGTTTTAATAAAAGACTGAACATCAGATAAACTTGCTGCCCATTAACAAAATCACTAGAAGACAGTGCTTCCTATAGGGAGTTAGAGGGGATGTAAAGAGAGCAGGGCTGGAGTTTCTTCCCTGAATTATCATTATGCTGTGTAATGAAGCAGAAGCTTACACAGCCATGAACTAATTTGTTATGGCTCCTCATGAGGTCTGCAGTCCAGCTGGAGAGAGGTAAAGAGATGACAGTAGTTTGTTAGGGAGGGGAAGGAAGAAGCTTTCTTTAATAAGTTATTCGAATTTTTGGATTTTCTAATGCCATCTTTGTTCAAAAGCCATTTGGATTAAATCAGTTGTGACTGATCCATAAATTGTTAGTGCTTACCTTCCCCTGTTCCCCTCCTCCCATGCATTTTTTTTTTAACATCATGAGTGCAAAAAGAGAAGGTGGCTAAACACTGGCAAGTAATGCTGTTCACACATTTTAGTCATCTGTTACCAGCTTTAAGGGTAGGATGGTGTTTCGGATCTGTTCAAATGAGAAATATGTTTATCACAAGTGTGCTGAGCTGTGATTCCTTTTTGATTCCTTAATTTTTAATGTGTAGTGATTTTAATGTGTAATGATTCTGCTGAAAGCACTTCTCTTCACATTTTTCTTAAAGCACTGCAAACTTCATTAATAAAAGCAGCACTGTTGTAAGGTGCAGTGTGTTGCTGCTGTATTAAATAATATATATTGGAAAACTGCATTTAAAATGATGGTTTGAAGTTATGTTTCCCATGAGCAAAACAGAGGAGCTGCTACTTTGTCCTTAATTCACCTTGTTATGTTACAGATTGCAAGAAATACAAGAACAGTAACATTTGGAGAAAGTTGTTTTCTTCTTCTGTTTTTTATCACTGTGATCTGTTGTTTTCAACATAGGTTGTAGAGAATGTCATAATTTTTTATTAACAGATTTCAGTTTATCTTGCAGTGAGAAATCTAATGAAACATGCTTAAATAATTTAATCCTATAGCTCAGAAATCTCTTAATCTTTTTTTTCTTAAAATATGAGTAAGGGTTTTATCTCTGAAGCTAACAGCCCAGATGTAGAATACAGGTCTTTCAAGGTCTTCACAAAGATTTGATGCACCTGGTACTAGAAGTTTTCCTGCTTGGTTGCTCACCATTCTGTTAGATGATGTCTGTTTCTGTAGCCCTTTAACACATGCAATATTTTGCTTTTTACAGATGAAAATGGTATTTTTGTTTTATTGTTTGTCTTACTCCTTCTTTTAGAGTTCCTTCTTTAGGATTATGGAGTCCTTGACTGAGATTTCAACAGCAAAACAAGCATATGTGCTAGTGTGAATCACAGTTGCTACCAGGTTTGTTTGCAAGTGGTCCCAGAGTGCAGCTCTGTCTCTTACAATCTGGCTTTTCTGGCATGGAGCTCATCTGCTTTCCCTTGATATGGAACAGGGATTTTTTTCTGAAGCCCTTTATCACTCAACACCTTCCCGTCCCCTGCATGAAGAGTAACACACCCAAGAGTGCAGAGCCAGTGTCTGTCATTTCTCCTTAGCTTCCCAAGGACTTTTTTGAGGAAAAAAATACCCAATCCCTGTGTTGCAGCAAAGGGGATGATACCTACTCGTCACTGCCAACCCTTCTAGCTCTTTTGGCTGTCTTTTTTAAAATGCTAGTAGTACTTAGGAACAGCACTCTCTAATTTTAGGTATTTTTTGCTTGCTTGGAGAATGCCACATAGTTCCTATGAGTTTCTCTGGCAGTTTTAGATAACTAGTGTCCTCTTGCAGGAAATAAATATGCAGAATGTTTGTATTTCCATTTTGATTCTGAGTTTGTCATAATGAGCTTGGATAAACTGACATCTAGGGAATATTGAAACAGCACACACTAATCAAAAGCTACAACATTTATATGTCTTGAATCTGCTGGTATACCTTGCCCTTTGCTTTTGGATGGGAGAAGAGGGTGAGAATCTCTGTTCATCAGGTGTGTTTGCCTGCCTGACTTCAGCAATTGTGCCCACTGAAATTCAAGGCAAATTCTCAGTAACTGCTCATCAGGTTCCTAATTTGTCCTGTGCAGAAAGCTTAACTCCCCTGTTTGCTGAAATCTACAAAAATTGAAAACCTACAGCAGAAACTCCCTGGTGAATAAAACACCAGCCACACTAGCCACAGCAAAGGTAATGAGTGTTCCCTTGCAGCTGAATTCTGGTACTGTCTGGCAGGTGTTTAATTCTTAGGGTAAACTAACCAGTGGTTCAAAAAAACCTGGAATTTTGGTGTCATGAACAAAGTAAATGTGTTTCTGTCTCTTAAAGTAGAAAGACAGCCTCTAAACTGCTGAAGCTGGACACGGTCAGGAAGACTCTGAATTGATAATTATAGAGACATGTAACTAGCTTGTAAACTGTCTTGCACTGATGAGTATCCCTCCTTTAGTTTTATTAATTTGGTTGTTTCGAAAGATGGTATTGAGAGCAGCAGTAAAGAAGTGTCCTTTGTGAATAAGTCTCTTCTCTACAGGTGGCTGCCTTTCTGCTTTACTGGCAGTGTGCAGAGGGTGTAAAACAACACTCTGTATGCACTTCTAACTACAGATACATGTATGTTAAAAATGCACATACAGAATGGTGGAAATGAACGCTTTGTTAGGTTAAAGAAAAAATTATCTTAGAGCAAACATTATATTGAATATGCACAAAAATAAAGGGTAGTGACCACTGCACAGGCAAAAGGAGGCAGATTATTCCATTGCATAAAACTATATTATATGTGATTGGCAGAAAGGAGAAGGGAAAACCTTTTCCTTCTCTCATACAATAACCGTCCAGAACAATGATTCTTTTGTGTGAATAACTCTGATGCCAGGTTCCAAAAGTGAATCCACATCGTTCCAAATTGGTACATTTCCCCCACTTGTATTGTTGGCTGAATTAAATTTCCTTTTGGAAAGCTTGCTTGATAGCTTCTTTGGTCACTCCATGTAACAAGAGGATTCATCTCACAGTGTCTGTTTGGTGTTGACAGACCATTTTGATTTCAGTATAATAAACCAATATGCTATTGCAACAGGTCAAGCATTGCTAGGCCATAGTGTACCTTGGACATGTGAGAAGGCTTCTCTTAATTTAAAAGTAAAACCTCACCATGTCTCAGATTGGAGTTGGAGGATAACTTAGGCAGGGAATGCTATAATTGTTTTCTTCTGAAAGTCATCTGTAGTATATATAAATACAGTTTAAATATATAACTTTCATTTCTTCCTTCCCATTAGCTTTCCCAGTTCTGCTTGTGGAGTAACTCTCTTTAAAATCAGAGTAGACAACTCTTGAACTGCGATCTTAAGCAATGTTCTTAGATCTTAAGTAAAGGTTAAGATCTGATTCATTTAGGAACAACAGCTACCTCCATTTTGTTTTGCTGTGACTATCATTATGGTAGAAAATAATGGCAAGTGCATCCCTTCTTTCAGCTGCTTCAGCCCAGTCCACTTCGCTGTCTTACGCTGCTGTGAAAAGGTGAGTTTGAGCTGGATTGTGATGTAAGGTACAGGCAAACACACACTGGCTGGGCTCTGTAATGGAGGTTGTGACCTCTGAAAGTGATAACATTCCCACATCTATTTTCCTGGTGATTTTTTTTGAAGGTACAGCATTGCTTTCATAGGTCACCTCATTTGTAGTGTGGGTTTGGGTCATGGAGCCAAACTGTCAGTTTTAGTAGCCTAAAGGCAGAAGGATGTTGGCACTCCAGTATGTTCTCAAAAAAATACTCTTGTGAAGATGCGTAGTTGAGGGAATGTGGCATATCAAACCCCTTGCTTTTCATCACTGTTAACACATGTGAAACCTTTCAGATGATGTTTTTCTTTAGTGGTAAGGCTTCTATTCATGTAGATCAGCAGGATCATTGACTACTTGGCCCCAGTAAGTTGGCATATGTGTGATGGTTCTTCCATTAGACCAGGTTGGTCAAAGTTCCATCCAGCCTAGCTTTGAACACTTCCAAGGATGGGGCATCCACAACCTGTCTGGGATGTCTCAGTACCTCACCACTCAGATAGTGAAAAATTTCTTCTTAATATCTAAAATAAGCCTGTCCTCTTTCAGTTTAAAGACATTCCCCTTGTCCACACAGCCTGGTGCAGTCAGCAGCCTGGCTGAGGGTGTGCTCAGTCCCACTGTCCATGTCACCAAAGGTGTTCAACAGTGCTGGTCCCAGTACCAACCCCTGGGGAACACCACTCATCACTGGTCTCCACCTGGACAGTGAGCCATGGGCCACAACTCTCTGAGTGTGACCATTCCACCAGTTGCTTGTCCACCAAGTCATCCATCTGTCAAACGCCTCTCCAGTCTGAGACAAGGATGTCATGCAGGCCAGTGTGAAATGCTTTGCCTTGTCCAGAATGTTCATCTTTGCAGTTCTCAGAGCACTCCTATGTGCTCATGGAGCTGTACATTACACTGTAGTTTGGCACCCTCTTTCTTCACAAGGTTTCTTGAAGGTGAAAGATAACAAACTTATTGCTTATAAAATATATTTATTTATATAAATTATGCAGTCAAATTCTCTTGCTTCAATTCTGTTTGTAGCTTGTCCTCAGCCAGCTGTTGTGCTAGGGCTCTGCTACTTTGACAGCTGTACTAACTTTTTAACTTCAACTAGCATGAAAATAAATCTGGCCTGCCAACCCTGCATTTAAATCCAAACAGTGCAAAGAAGAGGCACTTGTAACAAAGCAGTGTGAGATCTCTGATGCTCCTGTCATTCAGTTTCTTCCTAACGTCTGTCACCTGACAGTTTTTGTGATTCTAAAGTTTTCCTTAGTTGAATCTAGCACTGTGAGACCTTGTATTGTATTTTGTTTAGCTCTATATAGGCTAGAGTAGTGCTTGTTTACACAGTATTCCATGGCTTTTCCTCAGAAACCTATGGATAATGTAACCTTGCCCCACAGTGAGAGCAGAGGCTTGGGCTTTTTGTCTGTATTACAAGGCAGCCAAGCTGAAGTCTTTGCTCTGATATGAGTACTTTATCCTAGCTCATGCTGATTCAGCAGTGCAGGTACTGAGTCTGTGCTTCCTCCTTTGTCGGATGACATTCCATATTTTTTTCTTTCTCCAGTCTCAATCCCCCCTCCAATTTTGAGAAATGACAACTCAGGACAGCATTTTTCTTTATACTTTTTGGTTATTTTTGATGCTGATGAGATAGATACACTGTGGATCTGCCATGCACAGAGACAAACCATGCTGTTCTGTACACTATGGTCAGTGAACACAACTAGACAGAAGGCCTCCAAAGGGTTGGCAACTTTTGCTGTTGATTTCACTACAGCAAGAAGCATTGGTGTATTTGGGACTTTGTTCCAGGGGTCATTTGTAATGATAGTGAAACTATCAGTATCTGCAGGATAAACCATATCTTGGAATTCAATAACCATAAATGACCCTGGTCTCTAGTCTCTTCCTCTAGGCTGTGTTGTTAGGTACCATAGGCAGCATATAATTTTACAAAGTTATCTATTTTTGCTCTCTTTCTTGCTAGTATTGAGTACTTCCTCAAATTGTTACATATGCAGAAACAGTATTTCTGTGATGTTAAGCCTTTTACTTGTAGGCAGCTATGCAGGTATGGGTGGAGAAATAGGAGTTGAGTTGTTTTTCTACTTTGAAAAGTTGCCCATGTCTGTGGAGAAGCGTACTATTTCCCACACAATAAGAACAAATGTCAGAAAATCAGAGCATATTCTGGTAGCACACATGCAGTAATTAAGCTTAGTATAGTTTGAACTATAGAGCTCAAAGCTGCAGGTAAAGTGGGATACTTAAAATGAGAACAACTGTAAATAATCTTGGATGATGAAAACTTCGATCAGTAATGGAGGCTAGTTGTGCTTTTGTTGATTCAGGTTATCATAAGGTCAAGTTCTAGAAGAATACTAGTGCAGGAAGGCAGTTGGTTGTAGCCTGTGTTGGAGGGAAGGAATTCTTTCTGTTTCCACTTCATTAATTATCCAGCTCTTCACAGATTTTGATCTAGCTGGGAACCAGAAACTCTCTTTGGGGCAGTTTAGCCTAGGCTAGAAGCAGCAGTACAAAGTGGTGGTGGGACCCTTTCCCTGCATCTTCTCAAGGCAGGTAAACCCATTACATTGGTGTGATTCTCCCATGCATTTTCAGTGTCAACAGACATTACCACTCCCCCTTCCCTCACTCCCTGAATAAACAAAAATGTAACCCAAAACCTCAACAAGTAACTGCTTTGATCTGACATTTGGTGAGGAAGAACTTGGTGCTGGAGTAGATAGGTTGCATAAGGGCCAAGGTACAAGGCCAGCAGGCTGCAAAGAAGCACAGAGAACATTAATATTGTGAGAGAGTACTAGTATTGATTGCTAATGTTTTGGGTACTGTTTGATTGTGGTTGTGTTTGTGTTCAGAGTAGCAATATGAGTGTTGGTAGTCTTGGATCAAGGAAAAAAAAGTGAAATGGTGCAACTCCAGTGTTGAATGAAGTGAAATCCTGGCCCTAGTACAAGATGTCACCCTGCAGAGTGGGAAATCACTGTAGACCCTCCAGACAAACTTTGCTAACTTCTAAATCTTAAAATGGTCCCATGTTTCTTAAATAAAGACTGCCTCTATGAGTTCTCAGATTGGTGCTTCCTGTATTGCTTTGTTAGAAATCCATTTCTAATCCTTTTTTCCACTTCACAAACTTTAGGATGATGTCAAATTTGACTTAAAGAGCTGCAGCAGAGATGCAGTGGTATAATTCAGATGAGTTCTCTGTTTTAATTTTGGTAAAGGAATTCTTAAATCTGGTTGTATACTAGTGAATCACAACCAACATATTTTCCTTGCCACCTCACATTGTTTCTTCCTGTGGCTCTTCCTTTCTGTGACTGAGTATATGCGTTGTAAGGCAAAGAGTCCTCATGTGAAAGGACCACGTAACTCTGACAGATTTAATGCAAGTGATAACCTCCCAAAGTCAGTTTGCAAGTCCAAGGCAGGTGTTTGATTTTGGAATTTTAATGAAATAGGGTTAAAGGTGGAAAAGACTTAAAGTCATCCTGTCTATCCCTCAGCTGATGCTTGGGTTATGAAGCATTAGACCCTTGTCGTGTTTGTTAATGCTGCAGCATGAGGTTGTCCAGACTGATTTGTTCATCCACCCATCATCATCTTGGCTTGGAAAATGGTGTCAGATATGATTGTCATTCTTGTGTTTTGTGCTGGCAGATTATGGTTGTTGGTTTCAGCTACCATTGCAGCAGGCAAAGAAAATAGGCCTTTTTCTCCCCCCTCAAATTCAATTACAGCTTTGGTTGTGGATATCAAATACATTCAGAGCATCAAAGAACAAAAATAGTCCAAAGATGTTTGTCATAGCCATAGGCTGCAATATCATACTGACTCATTTCTGTGCGCAGTAAAGTATTAGGGAGGGAGAAAAAGGGGGAGATGAAGCAGAGTGCAGATGCTATGCCAGGCTGTCTAATGCATAGAAATAGATGAGTAGCTTTTGTGGGGCCAGGCCTTTTCTCATAGGAAACCTTGAATTTACAGATTTGTTCAAGGTGATTTGATCTGTACCATTTCCTGTCGCACAATGTGCAGTGTTCAGATATTGCAATGCATCTATTATGACAGATATGGTAGATTTGGGGAGTTGTATGAATAGTGAAGTGGGGAAGCTGAGCTATTCATAATTCTCCTTCAGGATGGCTACCAGAATGCAGCCACTTAATTTTGGGGTTGGTGTTTATTCACTCAGTTTATCGCTTAAGGAAACAAAAAGAAAAGTACTCTGGCACTCTATATTTTAACCTGTGAAAATTCAGCAGGTACTGTTGCTGCTGCTCTTGGCCATCTTTCTGTCTGTGTCTTTATTGCTTTTTTGTTGCATCATATCTGTAAATATTTTCTGTGTTCCTTGAGATAGGAAGCATGGCTATTTTGGTCGACATTTAGAGTGCTTCTTCAGGAAGAAAAAGTGAAATAAAAATGTGCCTGCCAACTAGCAGAGAAGTTGCTTCCTCCCTGTTGAGAGGTTCCCTGTTTGTTGATACCCTGTACAAACAGGAATGGATCTGGGGAGAGCTATGTGAAATTCCTCCTTTGCCACACCTCCTTTGTTTTGTGTTTCTTCTGTACTGACCTTGTTAGAGTAAGCCATGACTGAAATAGCATTTCAGAGATGGTGCAGTGTCTCAGATGTTTTTTGTTTTGTATTTTGTGTGTAGGTTTTCTTTCCTTCCTGTCTTTCTCCTATTAATTAGTTAGTGCTGTGTGGAAAATCTGATCTGCTTGCTGATTGTTGCCCTCATTATTGAGTTGTAGCACTAAAGCTTTCCCATTATCCCGTGAACTACTTTATTGTCTTTAATAAATTCACTCTTACTGCTTTGCACAGGGTGTTAGATCAATGGAAAAAGCTCAAGATCACAGAACAAGTTTCTTCACTGTGTTGTGCTAATGTTCTGTCTCCTTTGAGCTGCTGGCTCTGGTCCTTGAGCCATAGGCCTAAGGAGCACAATCATTTAAATTGTTGCTTTTCAGTGAAAAAATGAAGATATGTTACTGTGACTACGCCATCTTTGCAAAGTGGAATGAATGTGTTCATTAGAATAATAAAACTTGATGAATACATACAGATGGATTTTTTTCCACCTTGAAATGAATGTGTGTTTATGATTATGTTGTATATGTATGTGTTTCCAATATCAGAAATAAAATAAGGGAGATCCTTGCCCAAAGACAGACTTCTCTCTTTTTTTTTAGTTCTTCAAACAATCTCATTATTCCTTTGGGCATTGAATGACTTCTACTACTAGGAGAAAATAAATAAAGGCCTTGGAAGACTTTCTAAAAACAGACTAGAAAACAGAAGTTGAAGTTGAAAGAAGTCTTATATATTAATTATCTTTTTTTAAAATCTTCCCAATCTTAGCTCACAATATTAAACTAAATCACAGTTTGTCCAATATAGCAAGTTTAGTAAGTGAATTGATGCTTGTTTCCAGTTCTTCAGACCACTTACAGTAGAAATTAATTTCTCGAGTCGCTAGGTTCTAGGGCAATCTTAAATGCATGCTCATGCTTGGAATGACCACTTAATCCAGAATAACAGAGCAGCAAAACTTGTGTGAGTGTGTAAGGTTGTGCCATCAGAAGAAGAGTCATGTGCCTGTTCAGACAAAACAGGGCTATGGGGAATGTATTAATTTTACCTACTTGGTGGACATTAAGTCCGCATAACCCAGGGTACAACACATCTCACTGATACTGTATGGTAGAGTTTGGCCCCTGTCCTCATGTTTATTCTGTTTCAGCATGGGCTCAGGCAGAGCAGTGGCAATCCAGCATAATTTTGTTGAATTCTCTTAAAGATAATATACTGTTCATCAGGATTAGCAGACTGTTTTCTTTCATAGCTATACTGTTCTATTATCTCTCTCCTTCACGACACCCTTTCCTCCTGAGTGAAAGATGGCTATATTTTTCTCCTACAAGTAAGACTGATTACTTGCCATTACTCATGTGAAGGGTGAACTTCAGCTAAGTGAGAGAAACATGTAAAATCCTTTACTTGGATAAAATTATTGTGATTCTTTCTTGTGTCAGGTAACTTAATCTCTTGAAGTATACACTGGCTAAAAAAGGGCATGTCCTTCAAAGCCTATCATTCACCTCCTTTTGTAACCTGAATAAATTTCTGGTATGTCAGCCACCTCCATGGATTGTGTCATTGTCACTGAAGGATTCTATTGGATTTTTTTTTTCTTAATCTTTCTAAAGTAAGATTTGAATACACAACCAGTATTAATATAGCCATAGAAATCTGTAGTAGATAATGAGTTGCATATAGGCAGAGAAGCTGCCTTAGTTTGGTTAAAGATGTTTAGTACAGCAAAGTCCCTAGTGGCATAAGCAAAGTGGAGGCAGGAACTATTTGGTTCACTAATTCTCATGTAATTGTCTAATTTTCCTTCCTTTGGCATCTTCTCTGAATTTACCAGACTGCAGGGAGACCTTAAGACTGATACAAAGGAAGTGTTCACAGTATAAGGATGAACCTGTGTTAGTGACAAGGTGCCCTCTAGATTGTCTTATCAGCCACAGCAGATTGGGAACAAAGTTGCTTGGTATTTGCATATTAATTGTTTATTTTTAATAAACTCTCAATTTACAAACTCTTAGGGTTAGGGTTAAATTCATTTTCTCTCCTGGCAGTAAACTTCCCAGGGAGAATTCTGTAAATGCTCTGTGTGTAGTAAAGCTGACACTTCAGATGGAAAGAGGCTGAGGTGTTCGCTTCTTCCTGTGTGCAGCAGAGCCACACAGAGTGTGGCTGTCACAGCCCTTGATGTCCCACCCCACTTTCTTCTTAGTCCAAAGCACACAAACTACAGGAGTAGGTGTCTTTAGAAGAAGAAAGATCCGGCTGTTTCTGTATGTGCTTTGCTTAAAGCACTGTTGCAATTCTTCTCTGAGTGTTGATTCCCCTGACTTTTAAAAAAGGAAACACAGGTAGTCGTATTTCATGGGTGAAAAGACTGAATAAAAAAGAAGCTCACTGAGTTGTCCAAAACTATGTAGCAAGAGAGTGATGAAGGCAAGGAATCCTTAATATTCTACCCCCGTACTTTGACAACTTACTCTGACTGGCCAAAGCAGCATTTATAACCTTAAAATGGTGATGCAGTCTGAAATGTTCCAGAAGTATGCATTCTGTACCTGCATGAAGGAGCAAACTCCCTAGCTCCCTAGATTAGACCAAACAAGGGTTGTAATGCATTGTTGTTAGTGGCCTTGGTTATTTCCCAGTGAGCAATCGTGTCAGTTGTGCAGTTCCAGTACACTGAGTTGGGTGCTCAAGCTGAGTTACACCACTCTGCCTTCTGCTCAGAGCAGCCTTTATCTCATTGTGAAACTTTGAAGAAGGCTTGGGATGGTGGAGAAAATAATTCCTTTGAAAGGAACACAGAGTCATGGTGGTATTTGTATTCTCAGATTTATCATAGGTATTCTTAACTGCACTTTCCCACTGTTGTTCGGAATAAACAGGATATCTGATTTACTGTTTGTTTTGGAGATTGTTGTTGTGGAATAGGCTACTTAATGTTTTTTTCTGTTCCTGCAAAGACACAGAAGTAGCTGTTTCTTCTGATGAAAGGGAACTCTTTATTAAGAAGCAAAGTAATGCAGGGTATTTAAGGCTATCAGGTGACTCTGGCTGTGGTGAAAGTACTTCTTCTCTTAAGACTTTACTGTGGGCGTTGTACTTTCTCTCTAAATTTTAGTAGTGATCTTTGCAAGCTAAGCTGTTCTTCCCATGTATTGCTTTTGAGAGAAAGCTGAACCTTGTATAGTTACAGGTATATCTGCAATGTAATTTACTGTGCCTTTTCTTCACAGTCTTCATAGAAGACTTTGTCTGAAGATGGTAGTATCAGCCAGCAGGACTGCTATACAGTACTTTCAGCTCAGCCTTTCCATTATAGATCTCCCCAGTGAGTGGCTTATCCTCAAGCTCAGATGTTTGAAGTGCTTTCAGGCTGAAACTAAATGTAGAAGTTCTCTGCCTAGAAGCAATCCCCACCCTAATATTCCTTTAAAAGCAGGTTAGCTGCAGAGAATGTCATGTAATCCTCTGTCTGCCTTCAGCGCTTTCCAGATGAAAGTGTTCAAGCACTTTTCCAAACACTAAATTAATACTTGCAGCACTTCTGTCAAATCAGTGGCTTGATACTAAGGATAAGTAGATCAATTTCATACATATGAAAACAGAAGAGCAGAGTGGCATACAGAAGGTCATGATTGCAGAGCTGGGAAAACAAGAGTCTAGTGTCACGAATTCCAGCCTGTTTTAAGATTAAGAGTCCTTAAAACAGCTGAGGAGTTGTTTAGTTTTTGTTTCTTCCATCTGAGATCATCTTATTGTTCCCAGAGAACCAACCTCTTGATCTGGGTTTCTAAAAGTAGCCTTAGTACAATAATAAATCATGTTAAGATTTTGTAACAAATGACCTAATTATATGTCACTGTAAGTAGGGAATACAGTGCTTTAGAGCTTCTCAGCATCTGCTTTCAAAAACTTCTTTAAATGGGTTAATACATAGGTGTATATTTCAGTCAGGCAAAATAAAGTTAAACTTTGCCTTGCATGTATGCTAAGGGACATATCACATTGAGGATGGACTCTTTTGTTTACACTTGACATGATTATGCCAGTTTCTTTCAGGGAAACAAAAGCCTTTGCTGTCAATGCTCCTGTACTTGTAGGGTGCAGCCAGATTGTTGGAATGTGTTTCACAGTAGTTTGACCAAAGAAGAAAATGTATGATCTGCATAAATTGGATGGGTAAGTTTTTTTGCTTTAGTTTCTGTCCTGTTCCCCTTTCTCTGTATTCTTCTTGTTTAGTTCTGGCAGATATAAAAATGGAAAAATATGATTTTGATTTGATCTTGGGATGTCATATGAGTTGTCTTTATCTTCTCAATGTGTATGTCCTCATGACGCATCTTAGCCCCCGTGATTTCTTCAGGCTGTTGTTCTTACTCACTTGCCTCTGGACAGTAGTTGCCCTATTCCTTGTTTGAATGCTCTTCAAAAATATCTTCCTGTAAGCAATTGGTCACTGAGTGTCTGTCTAGCTATTTCCTAGTCTAATAACCTACTCAAAAACTAGCAACTGTGAAGTTGGCTGTTTGGCATGGGTATTTGGGGAACTGTGGGAGGCCTGGATATACAGAAGTCTTGGCAGATGCTTGAGGCAATCATCTTCCTTGTCTAACCTGAAATCTTCCATCTGGGAGATGGACATGTGTTACAGCAGGAAACAAACTATTTTCCAAAATGTTTAAGTCTATAAAAGAGGGAAATAGAGAATTTAGACTTCTGCAGTCTTTGACTAAGCCTCTTGTGTCTACCTGTTAAGACAACTCTTTGCTATGCAGCAACACAAATAACTGAGCTTCTGTGCTATTATCACTTTCAGACCAAATGGCAGCATTTATATATTTGTGTTTAATAATACAGAATTGAGTGAAGGTCTTTAGTTTCCTGCAGAGACAGGAGCTGAAACCTGTGAAGTCTACACAAATGAGTCAAGAATTTGAAGACTGACTTACTTTACGAATGACAATAGGCCCCTGTTAGCTATTGCATGTTAATAAGAAGATGAAGGAGGAATGCGATAAAGACACAGCATGTGTGAAAACAGAGATTCCATTAACCTGAGATCCTGTGGCTTCTGATGCTTGAGCATCACTCAGGATGCATCTGCTCTCCAGACGTAGTTACTTCATGGCACAGCTTTATGTATATCGACTAAGGGATCCTAGGGTGACTTTCCAGATCTGTGTAGGGCCAGATAATTGAAGTGACTTGAGCAATTGTGTAATTGACTGGAGCCTGCATCTCATGATTGTTGCCATGACACAAACAGGAAGAATACCAAAAGCTGAATGAGATCTGAAGTAAAGAAGTTAAGGGATGGAGAATAATCAAAGGTGGTACTGTTGAATGCTGGAGAGAGTGCAAAGAGAGAAAGGAAACAAATTGTTCAGCAACAAATGTTTCAAGTTCAAAATGCTCTAGAAAAAGTAACCTGTAGGATTTTGACTTAATGAAGTGAATTTTAATTTTTCATCCTCCATAAGCAAGCAAATTAGGAACAGATTTCAAAGGAAAGTTTGCAGTCTTTTTTTTCTCCCTTAATCTGCAGCTCTGCTTCTTTTATAGAATTATCTGCATTCATGAGGCAGCCAGATCATTGTTGCTGTGAGCTGTAAGGCTCATGTCAAAAAATTCTATACACTGGAGGCAGCATTCTGCCTCACACCTGTTCGCAGTTCTTACCCACAAGTAAAGGTAGTTCACAGGTGACATCGTATTCAGGTGACTTCTGGCTTGTGCATGAAATACTGAAGAGCTTCAAGTGACATTTAAATCCCACAGAATACACGCTGCAATCAAACCTACTGCATTTTTTGTGTTGCAGTTTTTTAGTGTAGACTGTTCACAAAGTAGTATTGGCTTTTTTTATTTTCCATTTTTTTTCTTTTTACTTTTGTAAAGATAAGTCCTCTTCCTCAAAGTCAAGAATATGTGATTTTGATGCTTTTTCTAAATAGCCTTTTTGGGTCCCTTGGAGTCTCTGGCACATACTGGTGCAGAAGTCTCAATGATGAGCAGATATAAATTTTAATTTGCATCCCTTTTAAAAATTCCCTTGACGCAAAAGCTCCTGTGTGCTGAACTAGAGCAGATCAGCTTCCTGTGTCCCAGCTCTCCACGGGGACAAGGCTGCAGTCACCTGACAGAGATCTATTAAAAACTGTTTATATAGATCAATTTTAGCAATCATGTGTATGTGAGTACCTATAGCAACACTTTCTGCAGTTGTCCTGAAGACTAGAGTTGTACCAATAGCTAACACAGTAGGTGGGACTGGCTTTTATACTGCAAATAGGCTTACAGATCTGCTTTGATGTATTGTTAGAAATCAACAGTAAAAGTTCATGATTGGTTTTATGTTGGTTTTTCTTTTTTAATGACTTGTAATTTGTTCCTTGCTCGCTATTATTCTTCTTTCTCACTCTGACAGTGGAGTCAAGCTTTGGCAAACATCACTCTGCTTCTGTCTTTGCATTCTGCTGTGGAGTGTGTCCTACTTTGCTTATCCACAGTCATGCTCATGTGAATACTGGGTTTTTTTTCTTGGAGAAGGTGGACTGTAAGACATTATTCTACCATTTTAGAGACACTGTACTGTTGGGAGAGCTGTTAGAAATGAGAAGAAAAAACAGTTATAATCAGTCACTTGATGATATTCCTCCCAACTTCTATGCAGAGAATTGCTCATTAGTTTTAAAATTAGCCCCAAAAATAGGTATCCACCAATTACAAATTTTGAGCATTGGTTTGCCAGTTAAATTCAAGTTACTGCTCTTGGCAGCCAAACCACAAAAAGGAGTAGTGTCTTGGCAGTCAGACATGAATGACCTCCCACCCAAGAGATCCTCCAAGTCTCTCCCATCAGAAAATACCAGATGCAATGATAACCTTTAATCCTGAAAGTCACAGCTTGTTTGTAAGTAGCAAATCACTGAACCCGGAGAAGCCAGCCAATACAGACTTCTCACAGCTGCTTGATGCTGCCATGTGCTGTGCCCATGCTGTTCTCTGGAGACTTGTCATGACAGCATTGTCTCTGTCTGCCAAAATGCAGGGTTATCATCCCTGCCAGGGAAAGTCCATGTGTTCTGAGCACCTGCGATGCAGGTAAAAACTAACAAATTAAGCCAAGATGGGAAAACAAAGACTTCTGTCAAGGTGTGGCTATCTCTAATTTATTTGTGTTGCTACCAGTGTGTTCATGTTCTGATGTTGTGGTATTTGGCAAGGAAGAGATTTTAAGATAAAACTTCTTAGTCTTTAAGTATTGAATAATTTTCTTCATCTTTGTACTGCTTTATTTCCCTTGACTCTCCACAATCAGTGGAAGAAAAATGTTTTCCCAAGGGAGACAATAAAGCAAGAGCCTGGTGTAACTGTTCCGTGTTATCTCCTAGAAGATTCTTCATCTCCTTGTATTGACAATATGGGGATGTTGTACAGCTGCTGATCCACAACCTGCAATTATAACCTGCTTTATAAACAGTTCCCAATATTTTTAACCAAGGTTCATAGAAGTGGTTTGAGGTAGTAAAGTCGTAGAATGTTAGTTTCATAATGATGTCACTTTAACTAAATGGTGACATGAGGGATTTACTTTTGATGATCTTGGTAACACTAGTAGTTTTGGTATTGTATTCTGTTGCTCAAAGGTCAGAGTGTACACATGTGAGGTTTCAGTCTTTTGTTATAGGATGAAGGTCCTAAGAGCTCTGTGGACATCATTTTTTTGGTAGGGTACATCTTTTCCCTGTTCTGTGAATCTCTATTGCATAGGATCTCTTGATGTTCAGTTATTGTATGCTCAGTTTCTAAACAAATTCAAGTTGTGTTTTAATCTGCAAATCAACCTTACCTACAGTGGTGGTACATTTCTGTTGAAATTGAGCAGAATCTGGACTGTTGCAGAAGCAAGGTTTAAATAACCCAGTTTAAAATTAGAGCAAAGGTTTTGAGGGGAACAAATAATTTTTACCTTTTCTAAGATTCCAGCTGCATGCAGATGTCCGGTGTCGGTCTTATCTTTGGTCATGTAATGCTGTCTCTGTAATGAGCATCAATACAAAGCAAGAATGTGATTATATTGTCACTCTGCAGGTAGGATATAAATAGAGTTTTAACGGATTCCGGATTGCTTGCAAGGCTCCTGCTGCTCGCTGGTGGTGGTGATGCCTTGAAATGTTTATTAAAATGACTTGAAGTGTTGTTTAAGCAGAGTGTCTCGCAGAGTCAGCTAACTTGGCTGCTGTTTTCAATTCACTATATCAATCAGGACTTTAAGTCTCTACATTTTAATTTCTTTCGCATCAGAATCAACTTTGTCGGCTTGTTCTTGCACCTCAGTTGCATAAATTGCCTCCTCAGCTGTCAAAAGTTGGTAATAAACTGCTTTGTAAAGAGCCTGTACTCTGAGGGCTCTGAAAGACTTTTTCCACACCAGACATTTTTTAAGTCCAAACTTACAAAAAATAGTTTTAGCATTTTCTTCTGAAGTTTAAGCATTATAGCTTAGGCAGTTCCTAGTATTTTTAGTAGTTGATAGTAAAGGTTTAACCATCTTCTAAGGTTTAAGCATCTTCTAGCTGCTAAATGCTGACAAGCTCTGTCAAACTCCTGGACTGTAGATGAGTTTGGTAGTATTTTGAGATTCTAACGAGCACACAGACGTAGACTACTGATGAGTGTCCAGGACTCAAGTGATTTTTTTTTTTAACTTGAAAAGCTGAAAAATCTATGCTTTCACCTTCCAGATTAATTCCCTGTCTGCCTTAGGGAAGCAACAGGAAAGGGTTTTGAAAACAGTGGTGATGGCCTACTGTAACCATGAACTTTCACTTCAGTAGTTCTAATGTTTGATACAGACATTTTGTTTTAACTCAGCTGTAATATTTCCATTGTAAAATCATAAAATTCATCAATGACTTGGTATTTTTATGATCTGAAACCTGTGAACAGCCTTCAGAAGAAACCTGGCTCCTTCTAGCTTTTCCTAAAAATGCATATGGATGAGTTGGCTTCCTGTCTTTTCATCCTGTGTCATAATGTGCAAGTCTGGTACCTTGTTTTTATCAGGCAGGGCCATATAACCTTCTATATAAAATGATGAGAAGTCCTCCTGAGGCTAGTTAAATTACTGGTCCTTGTACTAAGTATCTTCTCTTGCAGTTAGAATCTCTTAACTTCTTGTGTAAAAGGGCAGCAGAGCATGTCAGCAATTTGGATCCTTGAGACTGCAAAGAGATTAGTCACAACTTCCTTCTCAAGCTTCAGGACCGGCCCTTTTTAATGAACACAATCCCTGGTTTAGGTGCTAAAAATTAAAACACTATGTGTTTTATTTGCATATGCTTCCTATCTTTTTCTTCCGTGACTAGCAGAATTATACAGCAATCAAAATCCTATTGTTTTCCTCTGCCTTGAATATGATTGTGCCAAACACTTGAGTGTATTTTATTATTTCAGCCTTCTGTTCCTTTTATTAGAAAATATTCTGTCTCTGTCACTTTCATGTCACAACCTTTTAAAGGTGAGCTGTTTGGATAACTCTTTGGGGACAGTCAGTTCTATCTTTGCTTTCCCTTAAGATGAGACTGCAGTGAGGTTGGCAGTTGTTGGAATTTGAATTTCTAATGACAGTGAGAAGAAAAGAATCTCTGCATTAATGACTATTCATTATATTTTTTAACTACTCATAAACTTTCAGTGGCTATTTCCAAGCTTAAAGGGTAACAGTTGTGGCTGGTCAGTCCACCATAGTGACACACTGATAGCAGTTGGCAATTTGAAATTTGTTTGCAGAAAAACTCCTGTGTTTCAGTGTTTGGAAAAAAAAAATAAAAAAAAAATAAAGAGTTGAATTGTGAGTATTCAGGTAGAGATCAGCAGCAGGTTGCTGCTTTGTGGAATCCAGGGGTAATACAGTCTTCATGTCCAATATTTGATCCTGCAGAAGAGCTGCTGGAATGGCTTATTGTTTTTAACAGTCTCTTTCAGCTTGTTTGGGGCAAAAAATGGACTAATGACATGAAAAGAATCCATTACTCAAAGCCTGCATGATCTGTAGCATCTAGGAAAAAAGGACAAGAGATTTCATACCAAGCTGCAAGATCACTGCAGCTGGCCATGGATTTTGTGGCAGTAAGAATAGAGTGGGTCTGAAAAGTTCACACCTACAGTATTTCTTCACAGTTTTCCTGAAACTGTGTTCCTGTAGTAACAGGAGAAATGCAAAACCCAAACTCTGAATTTAGGTTCAGTTAATGTATGCTTCGATCCTACCCTCAAATTTTCAGTTTCTCATAGCTGTTTTCTTAGTAGTGTGTTGGAAATGCAGCATCCAATATGAAATGCATTTTTTCTAGCTGAAATGAGAGTGGTGGTTCTAGATGAGATCTTAATTGCTTTTGGTTCACAACATACTCTGTGTTGCTAGGTAGTACATAGTGCAGCACAACATCAGTCTGCTGAAATGAGTCTCAGGAGAGGAGTAATAGAATTGGGGAGCTTGCAAATTAGGTGTGATGTACAATGTCAAAGAAGTGGTGGAGAAGTGGACTAGAATTGGCCTTCAACAGCTTCTTCTAGGAATAAGAGAAACTGACACAGAGATAAATTTAACACAAGGGGTCAGATCTGCAGTAGCTGTCTGGACTGCAGGTCAGAGCTGAAGCATGTCATCAGGGCTCTGTCTGAAGGTTTTAACAGCACCTGCCTTCTCTCTGCTGGACTTCTAGTGTATGAGCTTGCCTTTGTGAGTGCTAAAATATGCTCGTATAGAAATATCTAACATATACTATGTGTAAGGGTTTTCTATAGATTTCACAAGAGAAGAAATGAGAAGGATATAGACTCTTTTTGCAGTGTTTGTTTGTAGATGACAACTCAGCTTTGTCAGCTCTGATATTTTCCTTGAAAGAGAATGCTCAAAAGATAGAGCAAAAACACTAAGAAGAGAATGTTTTAAAAAGGGCACATACTAGATGAATATGTTGCCGACAGCCCCATTGTATTCTTAATAATGCATTTCACAAGAAGAAAAACTTAGAGTGCACAGCCTTGAATTTATTTTACATCTATCATGTTTTGCAGTCCTAGGCCTGTCTCTGATTCAGATTTTTTATGCTCTTCATCTCTCAGGTAAATTAAATAGTATTGAAACAGCTATGTGTTTCCTCTCAGAGTATTGCTTTTATGTGAAAGACAGAAGTGTTCCATAGGACAGAAATTAGATAGGCTCCTCTGGGGCAAAATACTTGTAAGTCTAAATGCCAGTAAGTTGAGTGCAGCACCCATATTCTCGTGTGGTTTTCAGTGTTGGTCTCTGCTATTATTGATGAAAAGATGTGTCCTGACACAACATAGAAAAATGACAATGTAAAATCTGCGAGGGATAAAGGACAAAAAATGTACTTCAGATATTGCTAATTCAGAATATTAGATGTGTTTGACCTGCAGTTGTTGAAAACTGCATCTATCAGATCCCTTTTCATTCACTTAGTGCAGTAATTTTACCAAAACAAAGTGGGCAAGACTTTGTGACATTTAATGCTTCTGAACTCAGTGCTGGTTTTTGCTCACTGTTTTATCGTCTGGTTATTTAAATATTTAAAAAACATTTTTCTACTGAAATCTCTGTATAAAGACTGGAGAGGTTTGTTTGTGTAGAACCTATGCTACGTTCTCATCTTTCTCCTCTCCCTTTTATCGTTTTCTTTTCCTACAGTACTTGAAAAAAAAAAGCATACACTTAGCTATGCCAGCAAATAATTTTGTATTCTATGATGGCTATTATTTTGGTCCACTGATATATGTTAGAAATTCTACATATGCCTAGACTACATTAAAAGAATATGAAGTATTGCAGTTGTTCTAAAACTGCTTTGGTTAAACCTTTAGTCACTTGTTCAGTTCTGTATTATGATACTGCTTGGTAACATGTTCACATAGTGCTGTAATTTCTCACAGAACAGCTGCCTTGGTGCATTGGCTTTTATTTTTCCTTTGACTACATCTTAAGTACTGCACACAGTGCAAATCTTATGGTAGATCAGAAATAATTTTTTCTCAGGAGTGCTTCTGTAGTATTACTGTGATACCAGTGACAAGTATGGGTACAGCTGCATTTGTAGCAATGAAACAAAGTATTTTCATCCCGACAGAAACTGCAGCATAACGGGATCTGTGATTCGGTGGTGCTATGCTTTGTGTTCAGCCTCACAGCAGGCAGCTGGGAAGTGTTCTTGTGCTGGCAAGAGGGTGGGGTGGGAGCAGAGCTCCTCCTGTCCCTGCTTCAGTGCCTTGACCTAATGTAGTGCTACAGCTGTGAAGGCTCCAGTCCAGGCAGCCTAGGCAGGTGGAAGGGGAGGCTATGATCTTCTTCCCTGCTGAGATGTGTAAAATGGATTTTTTCAAAAGCTTGTAAACAAATAAATCCACGGTGTTTTAGATTTTTTTAGAGTGGGAAAATCAGGGTTCACAAGCGTTATGTAGTTGTCACATGTTTTGCCTCCAGCTCGCTGATAATCTTTAAAAGTTAATGAGTGGTGGTTGGCCTTTGATTGTATCTCGATGTAAAGTCGCTCTTGTGTTGACAGCCCTTGATAATTAATTGTTAACAGACCAAACGTCTCTGTGTGAATCATTCACACCTTCATTTTCTAATTCCACCTGCCACCTAAAACCTCTTAGTTCTATCAGGTCACAATACAGAACAGCTGGATACCGAATTGCAGAAGTTTGAATATCTCTCCTGGTAACATGTGGGAATTACTTTTTCCTCAGACAAGAGTGCTTCTGTTATGGAACTTCATAGAGAGTCTGCCTCGGTGACACCGCTGTGAGTATCTCTGAGCCTATAGAAAACACAGGAGCAATTGAAGTTGTTAAGAGAACATATACAAACATTTCTTAATAAAATCAATGTTCTGTGGGAGGTAACGATAAACTGCTTTTGCAGGGTTTTCTTTTCTGTTTCTATTGACCTATATAATGTGTAATGAGGTAATTCCTTTGTAGCCAGGGTTATTCTTGGTTTTGTTCCTTTTCTAGAAGGGAAGTTACTGCACTGGTGTTTTTTGTATCACATCATACATAGCAATTGTAATGTGGTAGTGTGAAACACTTTGTTTAGTTATCCTCAGATTAAATTAATTTTTCTTTGAAGTAATGGAAAACCTTTGTCTTTCCATCTTGGATAAAGTTGTTGTAAGGAGTTAAATTTTATATTCTGATGTGCTAGAGTAGCTTCTGTGCCAGATAAAATTGATACTCCATACTTTGTCTGCAAACAAAAAAACCCCAACAAA
This sequence comes from Eopsaltria australis, assembly GCA_034509425.1. Taxonomy (NCBI): domain Eukaryota; kingdom Metazoa; phylum Chordata; class Aves; order Passeriformes; family Petroicidae; genus Eopsaltria; species Eopsaltria australis. The sequence continues at coordinate 4,872,131 of JAVTVJ010000241.1, forward strand.
ACCCCCGTATTTTCTGTGTTTAAGTCCTCTGGTGTCACTAGTTTCCAATGGAGTTTATTTAAACACTTGAGATTATAAAAAAGTTAAGAAAAATAATCATAAAGGTGCTCAAGTGATGTAGGCAGTCAGATAATTCTAACTATAAAAATTTGTGCAATGTAGGAAAAAAATATAAAGGCAGGAGGGCAAGCATAGAAGAAGCATGGGCATCAAAGTGTTCTGTCCAAGAGTAAATGAGAGCTGCATAAAGAAATGGGACCTGGACAATCCTCACTTCCCATTCAGTAGGAGCCAGGAAAGAGCATGAAGTCAGCTGGGAGTTGCTCAGCTGTCTTTATGGTGTGATCCGTAAGGCTGAGTCCACAAAGCACTGAGCCAATCTTGCATGCTTTTAGAAGGAGAATTAGCTTATAAATCTGCAGCTGTTGTGTGCAGAAGCGCAGGATGTGTGAGTTTACTTGCCAGGCTTTAGAGTTACGGCCAGGGTTTTGCTTGAACTGGGAAATCAAGGTCTTAGGGAGCACCAGACAGATAGCCAAGAATAGGCATGAAAAGTACTCGAGCTGGAGAATGCTGAATGTTACTGATCAGAGCGCTTCAGGTCAACTGAGCATGATCAGTTTGTAATGCTGTGAAAGGTGTCAGGAGCCCTTTTGCCCTAAGCATCTGCAGTGCTTTAAAAGTGCTTTGTCTCCACCCTCAGTCATAGCTGCAGCCAGCTGTTTACAGCACTGACTTCAGCAGTGCATGCACCTCTGAGGATCCTTTGTCCTGTGTGCCTCTGCCAGCATAAGGCTGAGGTGGATCTCTGAGAAACTGTTCTTCTTTTCAGTTTTGTTATGCTTCATTAGAGCTCAAATCTCTGTAAACACAGCATGTATAATCCTCCTCTAGAAGAAGGTAGATGCCACCAAGGAACAAACGAGCTACAGTCACTTCTGTGGTGTCTGTAGAACTGTATTAATGCTAGATTAGAATCCCTAAAGCAATGCCAAGGTGCTTTGGAGGGGATGTGGGGTATGAATGAGTTTGAAAAGTGGGGTTTGAAAGGCTCTTGATGGTAGCATTAAAGAAAAACTCAGTCATAACCTAATGATTAATTGAATGGACAAAGTTCATAATCAGATTGGGTACCTGGCACTGAATGCTGTTTTAATTGGTAACATGTGGCTTGTCTAGTGCCTCTTGGGTAATATATGGAAAGCAAGATCTGAAATCAAAGTTTTTATGCTTCTGAGAGTGACTTAACTGCTGAACCATCCTTTCCCAGATCTGGATACTAGTTACCAGAGTCACACAGTATTACTCATCCATCTTGTTAGCACTGCCACCTGCAGCGGGGCTTTATGAACAAGTAAGCTGAATTTTACTCCTGAAGTACTATTCCTTGTTTGCTACCTTTGCTTGTTTTCCTGAGGCTCCTGTTCCTATTGCATCTCTTCTGTAGATAAACTGAGGAGGTGTTTTAGAGCCATCCAGCCTGCAGTTCAGCTAAAATGACCTCTTACAGCTCTAGGAAGGCTTCTTTTGTACTGATGCTGGAATTATTCCATAGATGTCCCTACTTCAGCTCTGATTAGATTTTACAGACTAATATAATGCCAGATATAAGAGGTAGTGAAGACATGTCTGGTCAACTACTCTCTCCTCAGTCCTTGTAGAGTGTGAGATGGTCTCTACTGAATATTTATGAAGACTTACCATTTTTAGTTTTGAATATTTATCCAGGGGTGGGTGCTTGCCTTGAAGGGTATGCCATATTCTCGTTCTTCTAACTCTGGAAGCTTTTCATCGTGGCAAGACCTGGTTCTCTCCAGAATTATGTTCTTACTAACATCTTGAATAGTAGATTTTACTGCCTCTCCAAAGACACTTTGCAGTTATTGATTGACAGGTTATTATCTTGCCATCTAATATCTTTACCTTCAAAATGGTAAATATTTTTCTGTCTTTGTCTGCTTCTGTGTGTTTTTTTATGTTATTCATGGCTGCCTCTTTTCATTTTGCTTCTTTTCATCTGAAGCCTCATGACTTTGGGGAAAAGCTTGTTTAGCCCACTGCATACTGAGTCAGCAAATTAATTAATGGAGCAATTTAGGGGGCCTGTATGTTTGCAGTACTGATTTCTTCCTCAACCCCTTCCGTGGACTAACTAAATTGATTTCCACCTGGAGAGATCTCAGGGGTACCATTTCTACTTTGAGTAGATTGATGAAATTTAGACACAGTTTGTTAGCCCTGTGATTTGGTGATTTTGTTTGTTTGGTTTTGTTTTGTTTTACTTTTATATTTTCATGCTAACCAAGCATTGCCATGCAAGTGGGTGGTACCATCACCTTGTTCCTTTTCCTTGTGCAGACGATGTAGAGTCAGTGGATTTGGTGCTTGACCACACGCAGAGTATAGCAATGTTCATGTCTCCAGTGGGGTAGCTGTGATTTGAGCACAGTGAGGTTTGGGGACTCATTCTCAAAACCTCTTTCTGTCCTTATGTCCGAGTATATCCCTCGTCTCTGCTGTTCCACCTTCCAGTTTAAAAATTTAAGGCAAATAAAAAAACTACCCCCAACAAAATCCAAACCCATTCTAGCTGCCTAATCCCCATGGGACATTATAGAGTTTTCCCATGCCTTAATAAACGTTAGTAAGTTGCAACAAATGCTATTAGTTTTAACTTCACAGCGTGTCCTTCTCTTTTCCTGACAAAGGATTAGCTTTGACCATTTCTATGGGTCAGGTGTCAGACCTTTGAAAAGAGATACCAGCTAGTACAGCTTCTGTCCTAGAAAGGGGTTGGCATGCTCTCCTTACGTGAGCACTGTGTTTTGTAAAGGAGCCTGGGCTTCCTCCTGAGTTACTGATCTCAGCCAAAGACTTTTCCTGCCGTTGATGTGGAAGGACAGAGATGTCTTCTAGCTACCTGCAGAAGGGAGTGGGCCTGGGCACTTCCCAGACAACTGTACAAAAACCAGTTCCATTCCCAGGGGAAGAGTGTAAGACCCTCTCAGCCAAAGCTCTGGTAAAGAAGCGTTGAAAGTAGAGGAGAGAGGAGGAATAATCCAGGACTGTTCTTCAGAGGTCCATTGTGCAGCATAATGACCCATGGCATGGTAAAAGGTATTCACTATGTTTAAGTGAAAACTGGGAAGAGAAGTGGAGAGGAAACTAAACATCATTTCTGTAGCTATGTCTTATCATCATTCTCCAATGCTCCCAGTAAAATTGTTCCAATTTCAGTCATTGCTGTGGGTATTCAGTTCCCATTTGGACAGCACAGGGAAGTGGTCAGCTGCCATCTGCTAACAGAAGTACCAGCCTTCCCTGCAGTGTACAACAGATGTGGCTGGAAGATGTCACTTAACAGCCAGATACAGTATGTGTGAATTCCAAGTAAAATTGGTGAGAATGTCCTAGGAGTGTAGCTTTCTGGGAGTCCTGCCCATCACCAAGCTGATTGCATCCATGTGTCTCAGTGCTCTACAGCCCTTAAAAGAAATCTGAAGAATTGCTTTTGAATACCTCTAACAGAGGAGGATGTGATTTGAAAGGCAGTTCTAAAACTATCTAGGTAAAAATAAGTGAAATATGCTGGATAATGAAAAGCCTTTGAAAACTCCAGTGATGCATGTAGAGGGGTAATGTTCACTGCTTGTTTTTATCTTATTAAATGCATACTAGCGCTTGAATTGCTTTAACACCTCCACATAGTACATGCGCTGAAAAAGGAGAGTTGGCATCACAGTGTTAGCACGGGACTCTCAAGTTGCACAGCATTATCACTTTTATTGTATATGAGCACATGAGTATAGGGATAGGAGAGACTGTTGGGTCATTGAGCATGCTCCTCCATAGCAGCAACAACTGTGGTAAACTCAGAAATAGTCACAGAAAATGAACTCCACATATTATGGGTGATAATGTGCTTCTTATCAATGTAGTGTGGATTGATAACCTGTAATAAAAGATCAGATATTGCAACTAAAATGTGCCATGAAGCAGAGCTGGAAAGTTTGAGGATATCACTAGAGTGTTAGGCCGATGTATTTGTATAGCATTTATTAGCCAAAATTTGTAGATTGTTCTAGGAATTAGACGGTGTATCTCATTACAGAGGATAGCAAAAACCAGTGCAGAAACCCCTCCTGGTATTCTGACCGGACTGTGAGGCGGTGGCATGGTAAAGAGTTTCTTTCCTCTCCAATTTTTTGTAAATGATTTAATGTCAAACATGAGCAGGTCACAGCACTTAGGCTGCTATCCATACAATTGCAGTAAGAGCAGCAGCACACAGAGTGCTCCATTCCCTGGCATCTCAGAGCTTTGTTTGCCTCTGCAGCATTACTCCATACATGTGTCCAGAACCCTGCCCTCCTACCTCACGAGAGGAAAACGTGGAGGCCAGAACAAGAAATAGAATTTTCTCACAACAGGTTTGCTCTAAAAAACAAGAGATAAGCTTGGGAAAAGTGTTTGGCAGTGTTTTTTTCTGAGCCTCAGGTTTGATGGTTTATACTGTTCTTTGCTCCCACAGTTTCTGAGGTCTTACAGCTGCCTAGTCTCTCCCTCTCTGCAACTGATTCACTAAATCTTCCTACCTGATTTGCTTATATCTTTTTGCTGCTTTTGTACTGCATATCCATCCCCAAACCAGGCTTACCTTCCCATCTCCTTGCCTGAGCAACCAGTGTATAGTCTCTGTTGAGGAGAGAATGAAAGCATGGAGTGGGAGGCTTGTGATGACAGCAAATCAAGTGCTCTCAAACACTGGAGTAAATACAGAGTCGTTTTTCCTTGGACTCTGCATAGGTGCTAGCAAGGTCAAAACACTGTTCATTTGTAAATCTGTCCTGAAACACACGCAGATGCCTGCTGAGCACCCAAATCATATGGAGATGAAATGGAAACAAATCTGCTTCCTAGTTTCTCAAGTATAAAGTTAGCAGATGTGTGTATGTTTCTTCCTCATGCTGCAAAATCCCTTATGACAGTGCTTGGGACAGAGTTGCAGATATTTGCTGCCTTTTGAAATTAGTCTTTGTTTTCTCTTTCTTTTTGACCTTCTTCAGTATTGGTATTTTTTGTCTATTGGATGGAAAAGTGATAAAATTTTTTTTTTCTTCATCTTTGCCTTGGAAGTCTGACAGATAGGGACTCTTAAGCCTGCACACCATTGCTAAATTATGATACATTATTGCTTCTGTTTCTTTGCTCTCTGTTTCTGCTGCTGGAAGAAGAGGGAGGTTAGGAGAAAATAAAGGTTCAGGCTGCTTTTGGAAGTGGGAAACCTGAGGAAGTAAGACCATGACTAACAGCAGTAAAAGACACATTGTAAAGGGAAAGAAAAAGGTGCCCAGCAGAGGTGAGACAGGGGGTCTGCACCAGCAGACACAGAAGTGGAATGTTAACACTGAAAGCAGTCCTGAAAGGAAGGTTGTGTTTGGAGCTTATCACTGGAGGCACAGACAAGCTTGCAAATCCCGAAGTGGTCACACAACAGAGTTTAACCTTGGCACATACGTTAAAGCATTTTGTTAAAGCATTCACTTTGCAGATGAGTGTCCATTTAACACGTAGAAAAAATTGTATGTGTACTATAGATCTCTTCCAAGACAGAGAGCTAACATGTAAATATTTAGTTCTTTTCCCTTTGGTGGGATGGAGCCAGTGACTTCCTTGAAGCTGTGACCTGTTTCCATGTGGTGTGTGAGCTGCTTGCTGGTTCCCCTGTGTGCAGTGGGGTTTCTCAGCAGGGCAGGTGCCCTCTGCTACATTGGCTCCTCAGCTCGAGTTCTCAGGCAAGGCTGAAACAAGCGGTTGGATGTCTTGCTAACACATACCCTCTTCTCAGGCTGTGGAATTTAAGTGAAACCAGTGGTAAAGCCTAGGCATGTCCAAAAACTAAATAACAGGTGAAAGACTATATATAAAAGATATATATAGGGAGGGTAAGGGGTTTTTTATATGTATAGGTATATATGTAAAAAGAAAAAGAAAGGGGTTATTTTCATGTGCAGCTAGAGGAAGGGAAGACTGAAAGACTGCCTTGAAAGAACTGGGGGTGTGGAGGAGGGGCAGGCATAATGTACTTGTTTTCCCTGATGGAAATTAGAGTTCAGAATTTTGCTGTAACTTTTCTGAGCAAGAGCAGCAGTTGATTGATTGTGTTTTAATTAGGTGCTGTAGCACGCACATGCTGTGGATGCATGTCTCTGAAAATTATGCCCTAAATTAACTCAGTAGTAGAAAGACTTCCTTTTTAGTGCAGTTAACAAACCAAACAAAATCCCAAACAGAAAAATGCCCTTAATCTATATTCATCTGTAGACAATTTAACTCCTAATTTAGTAATGTTACCTAAATTGTAAACTCATTTTCTGGTGTGGTATATGAGCACCTTTTTATTGTTGGGTCACTTCAACTGTGATTTAGAAAAGCAGACCTGCTAATTGGGTGTTTCAGATAGCACTTAAATCCAGTTAAAGTTTGGGTACCTTGAGCACGTGTTGGTTTTAAGACATGAATTTGACTGCTTTCAGCATGGGCTTTAGAAACTTGAATGTCTTTAGAGAGTACCCATTATTTCTCAGAGAAACAACAAAGACAACAGGACACCTGCTTTAGTTGAATAAAGTGTTAAAACCAAAGCACATTATTAGGACACGATGTTAAATTGTCTACTGAAATTTTGGGAAACTATTTTTACTCTTTTCAGCACTGGAAAAAAAAGCAAGATGACTTGTCTTAATTCTGGAGGGATTTATAAGTTTAATAATGCAGCATTCCCCAATAATACTGCCATGCTATTTTGTTCCCTCTAAAGATGATTTGGAAATTTAAATCTAAATCTTTAAAAATAAATCTGATCATACTAAATTGAGCATCACTAGTTTTCACAGGAACTGTGATCTAGTCCATTAAAGCAGACATGGAGGGGTTTTTTCAGTATTTATTCTTTCCATATCCAGAGCTCTTCATTCAAGAGATGAAGAAGTTAAAGCTTGTCAAGCTGTGGAATTCTCATCTGAATTTTAAGAAGTGGGCTAAAAATTTGCAAACATTCTGCGGAAGAGATTTTAAATGTAGATAATTATGTCAAGATTGTACATGGAAGTTACGCTGAAGAGCAGAAGCTCTGAGTTCTTGATGCAGCCGTAGCTCTCAGGCTGTCGGCTCACGCATTCCTTGCCTTGCTTGTGGCAGTGAGTGGTGTGGAAACGGGCGTGATGTCGCAGGGCACGGACTGAGTTTGAGATTCTAACCCATTTATCCAGCCAGCCTGAAAGCTGCAAGCCTGTGGTTTGTCAGATGGTGTGTTAGTCTTGGTAATATTTTGCTTGTAATGAATCAACTTCAAATATACACAATCCTCAAACATCGTCCTTCATATGTGTATTTCATCTGTATTGTGTGTGAGCAGAGGAGTAGAGGAGCAAAGAATATGTTGTTAATGGAGAGTGAATAGCTTTCAGTGACTCTTCAGGTGTATGAATCTGATGTTCGTTTAATCCTGGAGTGTTTATCAGTAGTACTGGAAAGAATCTTCCAGAATTTAAGTATTTTATCAGTTGGGAAGACGCTAAAGCAGTTGTTTTCTAATCTCTGCTTTTATGGCATGCAGTTAAAATGAAGAAGTAGAATCCCTCCCCCTCCTCCTGATCCTGCCCTCTGGCAGAAAGGTCAGTAGATGTTTGTGATCTGTCATTTGTATCTAAATTCAGCTGGCATGCTCTGTTGACTTGTAAATTTGTAATGGATCACAAGTTCATAAACGACAACAGCAATATAACATGGATAGAAGCCTAAATGCAAAGGGATTTGCAATGTCAGCTTTATTAACATGTAAGCTTCTCTCTAATATTTGTGATAGCTGATACTGCATATCTTTCCAATATTTCGATTATCATTGACAAGAAATTTAGCTTGTGATTTTTATCTGATTTATACTTTGATTTTAAATTGTGAAACAATTAATTTCTAGTCAGTGCTTCAGGGGGAAGTAACATTTTGAATGGATTTGCCCTTGGAAGCAAAGGGCCCTTATTAATGCTTCCAGTTTTATTAGTTGGTTAAAAACAAGCTTTTAGAAGATACAATTCTCTTTTAGAAAAGTTATTATTCACCCAAATGTAGCTTGTGGAGGTAGAGTGAAGGCTTTGAAATGGAGGATTAAAGATTATTTGTAGAGACCTTACTCAATGTATTCTAACTTTCTGAGATGTAGAGCTCTTTCAAGGATAGAAAATAAATGACTTTTCAGAGGCTGGATGAGAACTAATTCCATGTGTTGCTCTGGGTGGTAAGCATTGATTTCCTCTTCGATTGAAGAAGCTTAGAATGTGTGAAATCCTCTTTAAGACGAAGAGCTCCCAGTGCATCAGTAGGGCCAGCTTTTTCTGCAGTTACTGCAATTTACTGCAATGCTTACGTTTTTGTGAGTTGAGCAAGGACTTTCTTATCTCAGTACATAATTTTGCAGAGATGGACATGGGAAGCAAAGCATCTTCCTTGTGTAACACTTTTGGAAGGCATTCTGTGTGTAGTTATTTTCCAGTTATATTCTTAACTTTAAAATCAATAGAAGCTTATCACCATAAACTTCTCATGTAAAAAGATTAAATTATGATCATTTATTGAGGGAAAATTACAACAATGCTGTGTTTGGTTTCTAAGGTAGGCAGATGGATGTCCACCTAATGTTTTTATTGCCATTCTGTTTTAGAAGATGTTTTTTCTTTTCCTGACACCATACTGAAAATATATATGGCATACATAGTAATCCCAATGAGCTAGATGCATTCCTGAGTTTAAAAATAATCTAGGGATAAGATTTGGAATTTCAGGACAAATAAAATTACTTACTTGCTTTAGAGGAGCTTTAACAGTGGCTGGTATCACAAATTCTGTGTTTGGTTCTGCCATAGGTGGTCAGTGAACATGTACTGTAGCAGACTTTATTAAATACTTGTCTCACTAGAGCACTGTTATTGGTTAATATACTTTATCTTCTGAAAAAGAAGTGATGCCTTTTTCTCAATTTCTCTAAAGTCAGATAATATCAAAACAAGAGCTGTAGTAAGGGTGGATGCATATAAAATATGCATTTGACATCTCCTTTATGAAGGTTGTCAAAATACTTCCTTTCTATGGACATAATCAAATGCCTGGATTCACTTGTGGTATAGAGAAACCAAAACCAAGTCTGTCCTCATCTTTATCAGGAATAGAAAAATTAATTAATGTACCGTGAACACAGTGCAATTGTATTCAGAATCCCTGTTTTTCCTGGTTATAGAAAGACTAAAGCACTGGATTTTTTGGTGCCTATCAAAATGTTCAACACTTGAATTTGTTACTAGTGCATTCATTTTAACTGCCTTGTATGTAAAGATACATCTGCTCATACATAAACTTGCATTCTCAGATAAAGCTTGAGACAGAGGTCCTCTAGTAAGGAGACAGTAGATTCCTCCATTTGTCTCTGCCAATATAAATTTCAATAACATGTTTAATAGTATCTAGGTATCATTTTGTGGGCAGTTGGAGTGTCTACAAAAGATCTGTTTTGGGAAATAAAGTAGAAGATTCCTGATGCAGTATTTGTACCTGGAAAAGAGCTGAGTCTCCAGTGTGCAGAGTGCAAAAGCAGGCTGCTTGCTGTACCCATGGAGTCACTCTCGGAGGGAGGGAGATAATTCTGGAGCAGTGACACTCAGCACATTCATTAGTGCTTTTCATTCTGTCATCTGGATTACAGTTACTAAGTTTGCAAATTATGTGCACTTGGGAGGGACTGCAAATATGTTGAAGGACACGGTGAGAACTGAGCATAACCGTGGCAGGTTGGAGAAGAGGTTTGGGAGGAAAGTGGAATGACACTATGTAAAGAAAAGCATCAATTTCTAGACTTTAGAGTAATAAGGAGCATAAAATGCATGAACATAGAGAATAACTGGCTAATGGGCAGGTCTGTAGAAAAAAGATCTGATGTTAATGTTTAGTCTGTGGTCCACTGTGGCTGAAGGGTGAAAAGGATGTCAGAGTGTACACAAGAAACCTGGTGAAATAATCCCCAAGGCCTAAACTGAAGTGTGGTGTTTTGTTCTGGGCATCCTCCAGGGAGGAGGCGAAGCAGAGGAGAGCAGTGAGGATGATCAGCCTTAGATAACTTGGTGTCTGGAAGAGAACTGAAATATCTGGGCTGGTTAATCTAAAGAAGACAAGATGAGAGAAGGGATTTAAAAAATAATCTTCAAACACTTAAAAGTCTGCTGGAAAAAAGGAAAAAGCCCCTGAACTTTGTGTACAGGGTGGGTAGGAGAAATGGTAAAGAACTCTAAACTCCTCTAGTAAGGTAGATGCAAGTTGGGAAAATACTTCTAATAGGAAGAAGTCTGTCAAATTGTGAAGTAGGCTGGGATATCATGGAGTCTTGATTGTTGGATTTCTTTCTTATCTGCTGTTGGATTTTTCTCAGAAAAAGCATAAACTTTGATTCATCTGTGGACAGTGGATAGACTAGATGACTTTTTATAATTCCTTGTATCCCTTTTATTTGTGGGGTTTGTTTGTTTGTTTGTTTGGGATTTGGGTTACTTTTTTGTTGTTTTTTTTTTTTTTTGTTGTTTTTTTTTCTTTTTGGCACTTCATGTTGGACTGCAGATCTCTCTCAAGTGCTTTTATGGATGAGACATTTTGGGTCTTTTCAAGTGTATAAAATACTATGCTTTAGCCTGCTGGGTCCAAATTTCTCTGAACAATTCTCTACGAGATCAAGTAGTAAAAGCAAAAAATGCTTTTATTAAGAAAACTGACTTTTAGAGACTATCAAGAATGGGTAATTTTTCTTCTGTGATGATTTGTGAATTATGACTTGGGGTCACATCAAAAACTGCAAGCAGATTTGAGAGTGAAATTGTTTCATTTGTCCCTCTTCCCTTCCATTTTATCAAACTGACAATAATGGAGAGATGTTTAAATTTTTCATAGTTCACTTTTAAATTTGATCTATTAAATTAATTTAAAATACAAACTAGCTTCCTGTACCTACTTAAGGCTGTTTTAGAGTCTGAGTATCTTGGCACATTTAATGTAAGTGGAAAATTGTATAAAAATTCCTTATCATCTATTCTGTTTTGCTTTTTACTGCTGACCTCATCATTCAAATACACATAGCACATGCCCAGCTGGTATAACTTAATTATGTTCAATTTGTGTAACTTAATTATTAAACACCAGTTTTTAGAGATTTGATTTTGTGCTTCTTTGAGGGCTGTTGCTGGCTTAAAGGAGCAGCTGTATGGAAGAATACATTTTAAAGAAGTAATTATTTTAAAATTGCACCTTTGGTTTTACATTCTTTTTCCCCCTTTTCTTTCTGGGAATATTTTTCTTTCTGAATTTCAATTAGGTTGGTAAAATACTACTTTAAAACAAAAATAAGCTAACTTATGCAATAAAAACCAGAAGATAAAGGTGTAGTTTAGCTAAAATTTATTTTAAATACTCTCAGAAATTAGATCTTAGGATGTTTGTGAAATGTGACAGTGTAATAGCAGGATAATTTTTTTTCCCCTGCTTCTCAGCAGAGATTTCATGGAATGGTTGTCTGAACAGAGTGCTGTGAGTGGCAGGCTGAAAAGTTTGCTGCTAGCACTGGAAGACCATGGATCATCTGTTGTACATCTGAATGGGCAAGAAGTTTTGTGGGATGGAATTAGATTGCGTGGGAGTTGGAGAGCTGAGTGGCGTGTACATGTAGACATTGCCCTCTATAGATGTTCATCACTCCCTTCCTTCTGTGGTCAGTGAGGCACTTCACTAGGGTGATTCAGAACTTGGTGTGAAGCATCTTCTGGAGGTCCTGTTTGTGCAGGAAAATGAGGATAATTGTGCCTTTCATTCAGGGATTCAGTCAGCTGCTTAAAACTAGGCTGGATAGATCTAAGCCAAGGTTCCCTGCATCTTTGAAAACTAAAAACTAAGGAACAAATGAGAAATCACATTACTGTTACCTGCCTGGGTCTGTTAGGTCCATTTCAGGACATGAGGTGACCTCTCAACACCAGATACCAGAGTGCTGAGCCCCTGTCCCATTTTGTGTGTGCTTTCGGGGTGTGTGTCAGGCCACGTTCCTGGCTCTAGGTGGGCACAACAGTTTGCATTTGAGAGCCTGCCATGGTTCATGTGGGCAAAAGTCCCAGATGGGAAACTTATTCACAGCAAGCAAATGCTTGGTATGGTAAGTAAGCATGCTTACTATTTATTATAGTAAAATAAATAAATGTATGCACACACATTCAACAGCCAGTCCCTGCTCCCCTAATACCCACTCTCCCCCCATTTCTGGAATCTTTATTTGGGAGAGGAGGATGGTCATACACATCTATCCATCCATCCCAGTTCTGCTTCTCATGAAGTAGGAGAGCAGCTCTGATCACTACTGTGGTGATGTTACGAGCGCGTCTCAGCCAGAAACAAATGCAATTAACCTAAACCATTTCTTTTTAACACAGAAAATGTTTCTGAGCCTGTATTTTGAATATTTATTTCTAGAATACCTGCCATTTTAAAGGAGGAAGTTCATAGTGAAAATGTCAATAATTTTTCTTAAACTGTTTTGCTTAGGAATTGGTTTTATTCCAAGAGGAAAGATAAATTCAGATGTTTTTCTTCTTCATGGATTCATTTTTTCCAATCCATTCATTAACCACAGCAAAAATACTTGCTCTGCTTTGTTAGGTGTGTCCTTTTGGACTGCATCTTATAGGCTATGCTCAGACTAAATTTAGAGGGAGCTTCACCATTCGTTGCAGCCCTGTAATTATAACTGCAGCAACCTCAAAATTGATCCAACTAAATTAAAACACAAATTGCTTCTGCTGCTCATGCTGTTTGGATCACCTGAGTGTTTCTTCAGTTAGCGATACTTCTGAAATGGGAGAATTTTTGGTTTTGAAGAAGTGGGAGAAAAACAGCCCAGCTGAGCTTTGACATTAAAAACCTCTCTTAGTCCTATTTCTGATGATTTCCCCCTGTTCCCACTATCTGGGGCCTTTTCATCCAGTCATGACCTCCATGGCCAAGTGCCTTAGCCCTGCTGGTCAGAAGATGTCAATAATTCAGATCACTTTATGCTGGCAATTCAATCAAATAGAAAGTTACCTATGTTTCAGAAACATTTAAAATTCCTAGTTATGTAGGAAGTTAATTTGAAAGAGCAGCTGAATGCCTCCTGGAAAATTTGGAGAGTTTCTCTTTAGTACCCATTTTGCTGGCTTGCTCTTATCGTATATTTTCTGAATTTCTCTAACCTTGTTCTTGATGACAAAAGACATTTGCATGAAAACAGGATCTTTGTTTCTTAAGTGTTCATCTGTTCCTGCTGTTTATTTCCTACCTAAAGTCATAATCCTCTGTTTGTGGCATCACAATTGGTTGCAGTGGAAATTATTATGTCATCACAAACAGAGGATTATGACTTCAGGTAGGGGGATAAGCAGCAGGAACAGATGAACTCTTAAAAGCAAAAATGCTGTTTCATGTAAATGTCCTTGGTAATAAAGAAGAAAAGGAGGTGAAATACAGAAAAGCAGAAAATTGGTATGGGCAGACTTGTGTCTGAACAGTAGGGCAGCAGATTTTCCTTCAGGCAGAACAGCTATTTTAAATTAGGGACATGTCCATGTAGAATTTAGGCTTTTTAATATTTTCCTCTCAATTAAAAAAAAATTATAAATACTGATGTTGTTACTCAAATACTGAGATGACTACACTTTTCAGGGAGAGATTTTTCATCTTTGTTAAGCATTCTTTTATTCTTTTGTGTGTCTGTTTGTCAAGTCACTTCTAATCCTACAGGAGCTTCCCTTTTTGTGCCTGCTGATAGGATTTTCAAGCCCAAACCCCACCATTTGGAATGGAGCATCTGCCCTGTGTGAAGCAGGATGACCATGGTGGAAGCTCATCTAAACCACACTGCTGAGCCAATCAGTCAAATGCTTTTCACAGGCTGTTTCCATTTAAAACCACAAGCAGCAAGCTGACATTTCTCTTCAGCATCATAAGATGGAAAGCTCTGAAATACCCAGAAGCAATCTCAGCTTGTACCTTATTTGGCTTTATCTGAGCATTTCCCCCCATCCCCTCCATGCTACAGCTGCTCTATTCTTTAGTAAAAGGAGGTTAAAAAATTATTGATGCAAACCAAAAGGTTTATAAGAACAGAAACTAAAATAACGAATAGAAATGAGGATAGGGGAAGATTAGCAACAAAGCCTATTGTCTGCTTTCTGTGGTAGAAGCCAATTTGACTTGCTTTCATTAAAATTCTCCTTGTTAACTCTGGTGATGTGTTGGGTGATGGACTATTTGATGTCTGAGAAGTGGTGAGAAGTTAGCTGTCTAATGATGGACTAATTAGAAAGCCCATCCTAGCAGGATCCATGGAAATTGATTTGCACAGTGCCATTTTTGCTAATGACAGTCATGAATACGTTTGCAGTCCTTTACTTACTCTTCCTACCCACAGCTAATGAAAGAGAAGCGATCATTAAGAGCTCAGCTACAGTTTATCTGAAGTTTTCTTTGCCTTGTAGGAATAGCCATACGTTAAGAATTCAGCTTTAAGTAAAATTCTTCCTAGAGAAACACGTGTCTGATGTGTGCTTCCTCTAAAATGAGCCTGTTTTTCTATTTTATCTGTTTTCGAGTTATCCTTACTGAATTGAGAGTCTGTGTCCTTCCTGTGCTATTTACAGAAAATGACCATCACTGCACGGGACTAGAAGAAACCATAAATATGTAGTCTGAATAAAATTAAAATTAATTAGACAATTTTTCCTACAAGGGCATAACATGTCCATCCACAACTAGGTCAAGCATTTTTAATATTTATCAGTCTAAGGCAAACAAAAACTATTTCTCTTACTATCTCCTCTTATGATTTTATTTACCCTATTTCTTTCAGATGCCTTTAATCTGCCCAGATGGTATTTGCCCAGCCAGGTCCATATGGCCCAGTATTCACAAAATAGAAGTTTGTGCACAAAGATCTCCTGAAAAAAATATGACAAACAATGCAGTGTGGCTACCCATAAATACATCCTTCATTTCCCATAGGGCTCTAGCTTACTACCACCTTCCAAGCTTCTCAAGGCCTCCTCGAGTCAGTAATGATCTGGCATTGCATTGCTCTTCTCTTTAACTTACATAAGTTCTGTGAATTCTGGCATAATTAAAGAAAAATACAGACTTTTTCAATTATCTCTTAACTTACCTCTTTTAGGTGCGTTCTGACAGATGAAACCAGTAGCTGGGGGTATTGCATTAAGTTCCAGCAGTTAGCTGTACCAAAGTTTTTGTATGTTTTCAGTGAAATGGATGTCCTATCAAACCTGTCAGGCAAAGGTGGTATTTAAGAAATAGAAGTGAAAAATGTAAGTGGGCAAACTGGAGGTTGAAAGTAAGAGAGCAAACAAAGAGAATGGTGAAAGGTCATTGCTGGCAGCAGTGAAGGAGTCTGAGGTTGTGCAGTGAAGACTAGAAACAAGGGGCATGGATAGATTGAAGCTGCTGTTGTCTGGATGGATTAGAAGAAGGGACAGCAGAGGGATCAGAGTGAGTTATCAGACGACAAAATAAGGATGGAAAAGGAAGAAAGAAGGTTTGAATGACAGTATCTGAGTTTCTTAGGTTTCTTCATAGTTAAAAGAGACAAAGAAAATCAGATTCTTGGGGAGCCAGACACAGTAAGAAAGTGGGGAAAACTTGGAAATCTTCATGAGAGATTCTAATAAAGAGGACAGCTAATTTCCTCTGGGACAAGGAGATTATATGTAGACAGTATCACAAAACAACATCATGTTGGTCTCAATGTCTGATTTAAATATGAACAAGAAAAGTCTTAAAGAAAAGACTTAATTGTAATGAAAATTAGTTACCTTGACATTATAAGGGGAAAAAAAAAGATTGTCCATCTTGTCACAAAGGAATTTAGGTTAAGTCAGCACTTTAATTTATTTCTGAGACTGAGCCTTCCCAGTTTATCTTGTGCCTGCATTCACTGCTTTACTTTGAAGAAGTTCCTATACATTAGTTCCCTGAAGCAAAAACCTTATCTGCTTTTAACAGTGAAAAGAGCTGTAAGTGTATTCATCTTACAGCTTGGGGTTTCCCCTGAAAGAAGAAATTTTCTATTTAAAAAATTTATTTTTAGCTTCTCCATTCAAGTTTTGTTTTGTAGCATCTATAAAATATATAGGCATGCGCATACCTGTATATGTATATATGAGAAGCATCTAGATATGATTGGTGCAAGATTTTGAATTTCTTTGCTGTTCAACGTTTACCTCCCAGCACTAGCTACTCATTGGTTTTATGGGCTTTCATAATATTTATTCCTTTCTGTTCCTGTAGTGCAACCTACAAAAGATGTTAAGAAGAAATGGCAAACCTTTATGTACCTCCTGCACTGTTATTGGAGGGGGCTTTGAGTAGTCCTGTAATGCATACTGTTCAACATGTAAATGTGCTAACACATGGAAAGAAACAACTAACACTTTCTCTAAATTAGCCTTTTTTGGCATTTTTTGTAGGCAAAACTTATTTAAAAATTAAAAGGAACCTGGAAAAGCAATTGAATGGATGCATAACTCAGATAAAGATATGCCAAAATGGCAATCAGGGGTGACTATCCAGCAGAGCAGACTAGAGAAGATTTATATTTAGACCATATTAGGACTTTCAGAAGTAATATATAGAAAAATAAATTTTGAAAGATATGGATATACAGTAGCATGATCCACTAGCATTGCATAATATACAGTATTGATGACTGATCTTTTAAAAGAGATATTGCTATATACAGGCTCAAACTTTGGTTTAATTTAAAGTTCAGGTCATGTAGCTGTTTACTTAAAAATAAATAATCTAGGTTAATGACTTGTTGGCGTGCTTAGAACAAAATAAATGTCAATATGACCAAGTAGTTTGTAGTGTCATCTACTCCTGCACAATTCTGATAAACATATTAGTTAACTGTACTATATTGTGTAAAGCACATATAAAACCATATTAAGTGACAGAATTTTGCTAAGACACGATTAACATTGATCATGTGGCTGAGTATCTGTGTGCAGTGCTCAAGTCTGACGTGTTCTTTCTGTATGGAAAACATCTCTGTTTCTGTATTTTAGTGTACGTACATCCCTGCTGCTGTATTTTAGAGGATTTGATAGCTGTTGATAATGGATGTGATGGGGAATAGGCAACCACTGGACAGTGAGTTCACTGTAATAATTATAGAGTGCTCTGTGCATTAATCCCTTACTCGTCCAGTTCAGGTCAGAGGTGTAACCTTCATAGGCACTGAACTACCTGGCTGCAAAGAAGCAAAACAGTAAAGGAAAGGCCACAGTAATGAAAAAGCAATGAATGATGTTAGAAACCTGAGACACTGTTAGAAGAACAGTAGTGATCTACCTAGCTGGTATCTGGTGTCGTACCATCTAAAAAGAAATCACCTACACAGTTCTGTTCTCACCTAAATGCAGCCTTTGTTCTGCTTTACACTTTCTCCCCCTTCACATGTGCTTCTCATCTTTCTTCCCTTAACATAACCTTTCCATTTCATATTCCCAGTGGAACTGCACTACCTCCTATGCAGGCTCTTTTCCTTTTTCGCACTGCCAAGAACTTTGTATTCTCTCTTCCCTTTCTTCCTCATTATATCGTATTTACTTGCCACTAAAATTCACTTTTGTGAGCTATAGTATTCTTGCTTTTCCTCAATTGTATTTTAAAAAAGGAAGAATTTGGGTTTGTTTTATGTTTAAGGTGGATGTGTACCATGGAACTTCCGTAGTTCTCCACTGGGAGTTCTCCTTAAGCAGAGTCAGTGGCCTTGCGAAGCACAAAGATTAAATGATTGCTGTCACTTCTTGCTCAAGGTGGAGATTGTTTCAATAGACCTGCTGAAATATCCAAAGATATTTCGATATTTGTGTCATGCTTTATTGGGAAATTTCTTTTACAAGATGTTTGGATTTACTTCTAAAAAATTAAAAAAAAATATTTCTGTTGCCCTTGTCATCTTCTGTTCACTAGAGTTTACTGCAGTCAGAGAATACTGGTGAAAGCCGAGGCAACAAGTGAGCTTTGGGTAAACTTTAATGCCAGGAGCTCCTCTGGAGCTACCACTGCTTGTATTATGAATCTCTTCTGAGTTTTGCTCCAGGTTTTACTTTCCTATAGGATGGTGTTAAAATGTAGCCCTTCATAACCAGAGAAATCAAAGCCATTGTGCAGTTGGTAAAGCAAGCATTTCTATTTTGGAAAGTCTGTCCTGGATTTCATCATTTATTTAAGACCAGTGAAGTATTGGAAGTATTTTTATCATTCTGAAGTGTAATTGAAGGAAGCAGTTACAGAAAGCCTTTTGTGTATTTTCAGTGGAGTGGTTAGGAAGCCTAGTCAGGGAACAGACAAAGCCTTCAGAATTAAGGTGATGAATCACAATGTTCAAGTTCAGCACTAATGACTATTAGAATAATTTTTGAGTAACTCATTGACTGAAATATGTTTTTAATAGTCATACTTCATGTTACTTAAAAAATGGGAACCTTCACATTTTTTTTTAATGTAAGGGTGCACATAAAGGATAGATAAGTTATCTTGGTTTAGTTGCCTATTTAGGAGTGAAACGAGTAGAATATTTTTGTGTTACCTATTCATCAGTCATGTAAATTTTCTGCATACTCTGATTTCATCAGAGAAAAGTTCATTTATCCCTGGGGAATTGGAACAGTGAGCTTGTGAGTCATCCTGCATTGGGTAGCCCTCCTAATCTGCCTTTTCCCAAAAACCTGTTCTAGCAAAACCAAAAAACGAATATGCTTTGCACTTCAGTGTCCCCTCCTGTGTCCATAACTATCCTTGAGTGGATGTAGTCTGGATTTTATTGAATCAGATGAGGTGAGGAAGAGGACCCCACTGGATTTTCTTGCTCACCATGCTCACTGCTTATCTCTAGATGTGTTTTGATTTTTCTCTTTATCCCCTTCATAGTTGGGTAGCATCATTTAAAGAAAAAAAAACAACAAAACAAGCAATAAAATCTTCATAGCTTTGAAAATATGTAGTTAAGAACAAGATCCATAGCTTTATTCAGAAGTTGAGGCAGAATAGAAAGGATCATATATAGTTTTCTCTGCTGTCATTTTCAAGGCTGTGCTAAAAGGAAATTAAGACCTTTGCTTAGAGAAACATCTTGGAGAAAACAGGAGAAAATAATTGCCTGAATTTTGGATACATTTCTTAGTTTCTAAGCTTAGAGCCTGAAGTCCATCAGAGTATTATGTTTGCATAGGCGTAGTCATGGGTCATACAACACCATTGTTTTCAGCATTAGGAATGTCTTATCTCAAGAACCCCCCAAAGTTTGATACCCCAGAATCATATAGTGTATGAAGGCTGAAGAATAGATACAGTAATGTGATTATCAGTAAAACCATTGTTGAGTATAGCACTTTGCTCCTGTAGCTTCACTTGCTTTGTCCAAATGACTCAACAGCACAAGAACAGGAATTTTGAAAATGGCAGCTCAGTTATGAACCATCTGTTAACACCAAACAATTAATTAACTTAAAAATTATTGTTGGTTTCCTATAGCAAACATTCCCTACACAGACAGGCTTTGTATGCATTGTCTCTGCAAGAATTTAATTCTCTAAGTTAGGCATGATTCCATTTAATTTTGATACATACATTTTCATCCAAATCAAGTTACCCAGACTAGCTCCTTAATTAAAAGAAATTTAATTTTTAAAGTCCTAGCCCTGCCTGAGAGACTCTGGACCCAAACTCTTCCCAGGACCTCACCTGTGCAGAGATGCTGCACAAAATTCCAGGCCATGGCCCAGCAGGTAGGCCAGCATTTTAGCCTTTGCTTACTCTCCAGAAAGGAGAGTAAGTGTGCTTGTCACCTTGTGTAAGCTGGCTGTCACTGACACTCTGTGAGTATTCTGAGACTTCAGCGAAGGAGCTGTGCTTGTGCTCTTGGCCCAGCTGCTCCTGAACCTGCCAATAACAATTGGATTCCAGTTTACCACAGGACTTACTGGATTTTGCAAAAGACAAGTTTAATTCCCATGTGTCTAAAAACTGGGACAGTCTCCTAAAACTATGAAAAAGCCCTAGGATGCCCTGACTAGTAACAAAACAAGAGGCTGGTTTATTGTTGTTGGGAGAAGAGAAGTACTTGGTAATTGTTACCGAACAAGGTATCCAGCTTGCTATGACAGGCAAAAATCTTAGCTAGCACAGGTGTGTTTTCCATTACGTTATGGATGCAAATAAAGTTAGAGAGAACAGCTGAAATATGTTATTGTGTATCATGTCTGCTTGAAATACTTTGGATTTGTTGGCAATGGGTAGCATGCTTGAGAAATTGTACAATTTAGCCAATATTCAAAGCAATAGACACATTCAAACTAAAGAGAATTTTAAATATGAGGGTATTTTGCCACATAATTATCTGTTTCTAATGTGTATGGGATATCTTCTTGGTTGAGTATTTTACACCCTTCTCTGCAGGTTGGTCTCTACTAGAGTAAGACCATTTTCTGACACTGAAAAAAGAGATTTATATTGACCAACTAATGGCCCATCCAGTGATTAAACTTGCTGATTCTTGTGAAATTCCTAGCTACTAGAAGGAGAAGCCAAAAGTGAGAGGAAGTAAAGGAGTAAAGTAGAAGAAATCCATCTATTAGCAGTAAGAGTATAGACATAATATTCTCACTTCACTAATGGATTTTTTAAACCTTAATTTCTCTTTGTGAGAGGATAGGCAGTAGACATCCATGCTTGATGCTTCTGCAAAAATGTTTCAATTTATATTCATTTATTGATTATATTAATTTATATTCATATAAGCAAGTAGAATGTGGCTGTTCTGCTTTACTGAGTTGGAACTATATACTGCAATATTGATTTCATCTGTGTCCTGTGTTAGAGACCAAGTGTGAGGCAATCAAGAATCTACCATGAAATATTTTTATCAAGCACCTTTAATCACAGGTGCCTGTTGGGATGTTACATGTTGTACCATGTTACTCCCAGAGTACTTGAGTTCATGAGCTGCTGCTTTGAATCTGCAAAGAATAGTAGGGTAAGGGAAGGAGGGATGAATACTCGTCTTTCCTAAAATTTCTCTGTCAAAATTTTTAGCTGTATTTTTATATTAAGAGATTCTGGAATTATGCTTAAGTGTGTCGACAATAGTCTTCTGCACCTAACTTAATAATCTCTCTTTGTTGCAGGAATAGTAATGCTAATCTTGTGGCAAGAGTGCCTTCACAAGATTTCAGGTCTGTCTCTGCAAGCCTAGAGATCTATGAAAGAGACTAGAAAAAAAATGGAGACATATATGGCCTAGACCTCCAAATATTAAAGTTTTTAATAGGTAGAAGTCAAAGGCTCAGTAAGGTAAGAGTTCAAAGCATTATTATTTACTTCTGTGTTTTGAGTCTGAGCAAGATGAAAAAATCCTATTCTTTCCAGCAGTAAAATAGGTGAAGTAGGTGACATAGCAAGGAATGCTTAATGGCAGGTATGTTGTCTCACAGTCTCAACCTGAAACCATTGGGGAGGAAAAACTGGATGAGATTAAACACTTCACAATATTGCTTCTACTGGAGCTCTGTGGAGGTGACTGGGTAGCTGGGAAACCATGAAGTGTCAGATGAACTGCAGCTGAAAACCAGTGCTGACAGTGATGAGAATAGTGATTGCTGAACACATGAGCGGAGCTCTCTGGTAGCTCTGCTGCTTAAAACTAGGGGCTTCTTATGAAGACCTGCTGTAAAAGTGCTGTGGTTTTAGCAGAGAGAGCCTGAGGTGTCCTGACTGTGCAACACGAGCTACATCATAAGCAAGACTTGGTACACAGGCTAAGCAGGGTAGGTGGCTTTGGAGCAGAGATGTTCTTTCATTTTTGGATGTCTTCAAAGGCCACTAGTAGCCTGTGTCATTTATGGAAGTGCTTGCTTATGTCTAGTCGTGACAGAATTACCATCATTTTGACACTCAGGGTGTCATATCTAGGATGTCTGTCATGCTTCGGGGAGAATATGAGCAGGCAGATTAATCCAGTCTCCTTCCCCTTTTCTCCCAAGGAAATTTAGGACAAGATTTTTTGAGATAGAAAAAGGATAAATACTAATATATTGCTCTTAGGTATTACCTTTGAGTATAAGGTAATAAGTTAGACTCACTGGTGAAATGAAGAGAGTCCTGACTGAACTTGATGTCCATCCAAACTGCCCTTAGGAAGAATGGGGCAGAAAGAAGTTTGCTGAGATTCAGAGTATTGCAATAAGATTTGAGACATGGTGTTCAGTTTTTTATGAATATAAATAGCATTCAAAATTACCACCAAACAGGCTTCAAAAGCCAAACTTCGTGTTAGGAATGTTAGTGACTGTTAGGACAGGAACAGAGAATAAAACTGAAAACATCATTATAGCACTGAATAAATTCGTGGAGCATCCTCATCTCCAGTTTTTTGTGTGGTTTGTGTTCCTTTGTCCCTCCTCTCATCAGTCCTTCCATCTCAGGAAAAAAAAGAAAAAAAAAGACTGGGAAAGAAGTAGAGAAAAGTGGCAAATATAATTCAAGGTTTACAACAATTTCTGTATTCAAGTAGACTGAGTCTCTGTACTGTGAAAAAGAAACTATGTGGAAGAAATCTGAGATACAGGCTTTTTAAATTGTGGGTATCAAAACAACAGTTGCTCACTGTATGTCCTCATACAAGAACTGGAGATGATTAATAAAGTTCTTGAACAAATGAAAGGCAATGTTTCTTTTCCTCATAGCATCTGTAAACTGGGATCTTAGTGCCATGGGTTGTTTTGATGCAAAAGTTCATATAGGTCTGAAAAGTGAAAAGAAGAATTTGAGAAAGAAAAATTCATCAGGACCTATTAAACACAAGGTTACCAGGTGTAGCTCAGTTCAAATGCCTTAGCTGGAAACACCTAGAAACTAGGAGAGCAGAAGAAGTATAATTCACTATAAGCTTGCCTTGTTCTTCCCTTCCTTTGTGCCCAGGTGTCACCAAGTGAGAGAGATACTGGACAAGGTGGGGTTTTGGTGTGATCCATTTTTCAATCATTCTCACTTAAAAAAAAATAAAATCTAAGATTCTTGCCTTAGGACATAATAGATGTTTCTTTTAGGCTAGTTAATTCCTTTATGTGCTTTTCAGAATCTGTCTGTAAACATCTGATAATGATTGCTGTAGGAAGCAGTCTACTGAATCCTACCCATTGTCCTTTTCAGCCAGTGCTTTGTATCTCACTGTGCCCATGCATTCCAGTATAATGGAATCTTTTTTTAAAAATATAGAATACTTTTATACCTATGCTGTTTTGTGCAATTGTGGGAAGTGCTGGAATTATTAAAAAGGTACTGTGAATTCTGAAGTCATACAAGCTTTTAGGGACACAGGTGATATGTAATTAAGTGTACTTTACTGACAGTGTTTAAATTCCTATTCCTTTTTTTTATTGACATCTTTATTGTAAAATTGAAATCTAGAGCTACAAATGTTTCGTAGTCCTACTTAATGCCTCGTGTTGAAGTTCCAGTCCTTGCCCCATGTCTGCTCTGTACTACTCAGGAGAAACAAATGAAGCACTGAATATACCTGAGTATGAGAACACCTCCAAAGGCATTTGTGTTATGGTCATAGGAGCAGCAGCAGTGTATTGTTCATGTGGCAGGTCCAAGCCTTCTTTGAACTGCAGCTGCTCTGGGCAGCCTACTCTCAAACTAGCTGCTCAAAGATGTCCCCTCAGATGGCCTGAGCAGATCTGTGCTGTGTCCTGCAGAGCTCTCTCACTATAGCATTTCCAGCCCCCAACTGGGAGGCAGCCTGTTAGGGAGCCCTGCCAGCCTGCTGATTTACGTCATGCCCAGGTTGCTCCAACTCACTATGGGACACACTTAGAATAAGCTGTACAATGGAACAAGCAGCTTATTTGTCAAGTCATACTAACATTTTATGGTCTCTTTTTAATCAGCATAAAGCATTTTACAGAATTCTAGGTAAGCAAATATTCAGCTGGAGGGGATTCTTCTGCCTTCCCCTGCTGTGTCCAGTTATGTGCATCTCCCTAACCTTGAAGATGGGGTGACCAATCTCCTGCTGCTGTTCTCCCTGCTTTGTGATGTCTGGCTGTGTGGAATGGAGTTTCTAAATGCCTGTCACAGACTGTTTTGCAGACGAGTGCAAAAAGGCAGGTTAGTGGGAAGTACACAGAATTGGTGACATATTGAGTTGCAAAACAAATGTTGGTTGCTTCAAGGCTGTAGAAGGCAATACATACAAATGGTAATTCATGATGTCCTTACAAATGCTCTCCTATTTAAAAAGCCTTGGGATGCCCTCAGCCATGTGGTTATCATGTAACAACAGCACATGGCCCTTTTCATGTAACAATATATAGCCCTCTTTCTCTTCTTCATTAGTACTACAATTAATTTGCAGAATTAGGGAGTATTTTGCTTGAGTTTCAGATATGTCCTCCTTTCCTCACTTTTTCATTTAAATAGTTTCAGTAGTGTCTGTCTCACTAAGGTCATTCCTTATAATGCAGTTCTACTTGCTTTTGTGACTTTTCATTCCTTTGTAGGAGTTGCCACAATGAAGCTTTTGTTCTGTCATTGGAGAATTTCTTATTGTCATAGTTGCTAAACAGGAATAAAGCAGCTATTAGGATTTTCAGATATAGAAGGGCAACTGACACAATTAAAAGAAAACTGATGGTTTTCACCACAGCTTGGGGTACAGTGTTACTGATAAGATGGTATTCAACTTGTAATTTGTCTGAAAAGGGAGAGTCTGTTTTTTCCAAACTGAAGTGAGTTCCTTGACTCTTAGCCTGATCCACACTCTTCCAGATGATGAAACTTAGAGTTTTTGCAGGCAGAGGAGAAAATATGAGGACAAGGCTCAGTACCTACTGTTACTGGAGAGCAGGCAGTGTGACAAGCAAGGTCCAGTGCAGAACAGGGATGTCCCAAGCCAGCCCATGGATGTTGAGGTGATTGTTTGACAACCACAGAGGGACACTGGCGTGCTGGGTTGATTTCACCTTGGGTCAGCCTTACTATCTTCTTAATTTGAGCTGAGGGTTAGCTCTAAATTTGCCTAGATTTAAAAACAAAACCCAGAACTTCTTGGTTGATTTTTCATTTTAATATGGCTGCCTGTGTTGCTGTTCTTTTTTTATAGTGAATGAAACAGGTGTGGTTCAGAAAATTGAGTTGCTAGCTCACTTATTTGGCGTTGTTCTTTTCATTGCAAGCTCAGGAGAAAAAAAGGTATGGGTGGAATCTGTTCTGAGCTGTCAGCTCAGATCGAGTATGGTCCGTGCAGCTCAGTGCAGCATGCAGTGTTTACTGCAGACAAAAGAGAAAGAAGTATGGTTAATTCCTGCTGCACCATTTTCTGTGAAACCTGAAAAGACTGCTAGGAGGATTTTGATTTTGTTTCTGTTTTTGTAAAAGCCATTTCATGTTTCCCAGGGTGTTGTTCTCAACAAGCTGGATGTCAGCAGAACCCAGACCAGAACTCAGCCCTGCTTTTCCTAGCACCTTATGCTGCACTAGGACCCTGGCAGGAAAATCTCAGCCATCCATCCTTAACCCATCCTATTTTGCCACCGTTTCCCCTAAACAGCAACCCAGCAGAGTCTTGCCCCGCGCTGCTCTCGGCTGCGGGCTTTTCAATCAGCACCGATAATTAGACTTTGAGATATGCCATCTGCTTGCCGGCCCCCGGTGGTCTGTGGGCTTGGCACGGAGCTGCCGAGGCCAGTGACAGGTGTGCCGCAGGAGGGGCTGGCAGTGACACAGCAGCTGCCGGCCGCGCAGCGAGCGCTCCCGCGATGGAGCCACCTACGTGCGGGGGGTTCCAAACACCGCCCGCCCCGAGCAGCGCCGCGCCCGCAACCGCGGAGCGGCCGCTAATGAAGGGAAGCCGGCCTGGGAGGGCAGGGGCCTGCATTCCGGAACGAATTCATTATTTCATCACGCTTTTGAACATCCAGGCAGGGATGGGAAGGCATGTTTTGCCCAAGTTAATTCTGGCTGATTATAAATGGAGGAGAGCAGGGAAAAACCTGGCTCTTAGATGTTGTTTGCTCTGTTTTTGGCAGCCTCGTCCCCTTTATTCAGATCAGCACTACATGGAGCTGCAATGGGATAGATAGCTCAAATCAACACCTTATTAGAGGTTTAGAGGTACTAGGCATCTGAATCAGGTTTTGTACTGAGATTCAAAGATCTTCCTATGTTCAGAGTGACTTCCAGTTCTTCTTTTGTTTCTCCTCTTGCCCATCATTTGGTTAGAAATCCCTTCCTTGTTGCAGGCTTCTTTCTGCTGGGACTCTGATGTTGGAGTGCAAAACCATTATTATTATCATGACGATTATTATTATTGTTGTTATTGTAATTATTATTATTATTATTATCGTTCCTCCATTCTAGTCCAGTTCTTACTGGTGAACAAAGAACCTGTCTTCCTCTTCTTCTTTTTCCTGTAGTGCAGTGAACATCTAGTGTGAACAGAGAGGGATAAATGGTTTCTTTTCTTTGCAAAAGCAAGCAGCAGCTTAGCTCAAATCAGTCTCTTTCCGCCTGGCTAGATTAACAGCAGGATAGCTGCAATTTTTGTTTTATTAGACAGGAAACTTCTTACTTGTAAGGGTAATCCCATGAATTCCAGCTCTGTGGGTTGGCTGGCTTCAAGGGCATCCCAGAGGGTGTAATGGCCTCATTCTGGACCTAGGAAAAAATGGAAGTCTTTCTATTAACTTAATGGATAGAAGCTTAAATCCCAATATTTGGAGACTAATTTAATTTACTTTTCTAGTAATGAGGTGAAATTGTCAACAACTACAAAGAGAGGACTAGGTGCCCACCTCTGCCTTCAAAAAAAGGAAACAGAAGTGTTGGTATTTTAATTACTTGGAACATACTTCTGATTCTGGAAACTGTGAAAGCCCCCGTGTTCAGATGCAGCAGTGACTGCCATATGCGGTGTGGGGGCAGTGTGGTGTGAGCAAGTGCCAATCCATCAATTTAATTACAGCTGGGGTCTGATATCCCAAGCAGCAATTTGCCTTCCTGCCTTCCCTGGTGGATGAGATGATACTAGTAGTAAGAGAGGAGAGGGACTCAGGAATAAGCAAAGCATAACAGGGCAAAAGAAAAAAAAGGAAGGACTATCAGTGGAAACCACATCAGATTAACAAACTTTAATTACATTTAATTTTAATCCTTAACATTTATCTAAAAGGTGATTGAGGGAAGGTTTATTAGGATTCTGTGTCCCTATAGCCCTTCTTTGAAAGAACACTGAACAAGATGATTGCTTGCGTCTCTAATTAGAAGTTTTTCCCCTCTTGATCACCTAAAGTCAAATTCATTTACTCTGCTTGAAACAAGGATTTAATTTGATTTTTTTTTTTGCATCAAAAGATGTCTTTCAAACATGATACAGAACCACAGCCTGCTAATCAAGACAGAACCCATTATCAGCCCAGTTTTGTGAATATTCACATCAGAGGGCAGTACCAACCTCATTAGGAAGGGTGTTGCAATCATTATTAAACTGTTGGAGTCCATTACGATTCTGAGTGCTGTAATGATGACTGATACCCACTGAGGGCAGCTGAAAGAATACCAGAGCATAATGACCTCACCTTTTTTCATAAGCCTATAGGGCTTTTAAAGGCTTTTAGCTTGTGTCGTTTGTATTCTTTTAATCAAGTGCGTGAAAGTGGTCTTAATATCCTTGATTCTCTTGCTCAAGTGATGTGAAGAGAAACACAAGAGCAATTAGAGAATCTGGAGGTCATGTTTGGGTGATATGGTAAGTCAGTAATAAGAATTCTTTCAGATCTTAGGTCTCTGTTAATGAGTAGATTCTTGTCAGTTGGACTAGAAGCTCAAAATTGATAAGCTGGATCAAGCCCCTTCTGTTCCTTCCTTGTAAAGTGAGAAGACATACTGCTGCTAAACCTGAGTTTGATCATTTGGGCAGCAGAACTGCTGCAGTTAATGGACCATCAGCACTGTCAGCAGAAGCCCTTTCTCTACTCTTTTGCTTCTCTACTCTGAGAATAACATCCACTTGAGGTTAACTGTTTCTACAAACAATTTGCTACCCCTGTCTCACTTTCTTCAGATCCCTGCTTTAATCAGGCAGAGTGAAAGAAGGTTAGCCTGAATTCTCTGACTCACAATCCCAATCTTGCCTTAGTTATATTTACATAAATTAATTTTGTACAAATTAGCATAGTATTGGTGGATTTTTTTTTACATTTACAGTAACCTGCAGGATGTGTGTAACTGTTAGTATACTTTCTGAGCTCACAAAGAAGTTTCTGATCCCAACCTTCATGTAATTAGTAAGTAGCTGTACCTAACTGAAGAAAGTTGTATTATTCTTGCACTGTCAAGTAGCTGAGATGTCTACTGCTTTTTTGTATCCTCAAGATAATTTATTATCTTCTTTTAATTGTACTCTTCTGTTCTCCTTGCATCCTAGAGATCAGCTTTCAACCCACTAAGAAGCTCCTTCTGGAGTCCTTTGGGGTCTGTCTTTGCTCAGCCCTGTGGGGTGCTGAACAAGCTGTGGAGGCTGCATGTGCCACCTGTTCCTCCTGCAAGCTGGGACTGGAACCTTGATGTCTCTCACAGTGGATCTGTTTTAATGTGTTTTTAATTGACATTTCTTGCTACAATCTTATTTTTATAAACTTGCAAGAGACTGTCAATACAACTGGTGAGGCTGATTGTAAATTACTCTGTGATAATGATGCTGTAAAAGGGGAGGCATTATGGGAAACCAGTTGTAAATTTCATGCAGGACGGTTATGTGCCACCAAAGAGCATCATCTCTTTCTTTATTCTTCTTCCAACCTGGCTTTCACACTAAACTGTGAGCTCTCACTCCTTCAGCTCCCCATCCTATGAAACACCTGTGAACATGTCCTAGTTGGTTGTTAGAGCAGTTCATGGCAAAAGTAGCACCGGTCTTTGTAGGATAGAAGGGGCAAGAGCTTCAACCAACTCCAGTATTAATTAAATCTGGTGAGGGGAGTGGAAATTAGGGGTCTTGTAACAAGCAGGGCAGAATCTGCCGTTAATTAATGATATTGCCAAGTGAATTAATTAGAAGATTAACTCAAATACTACCTCGATGGGTGTGTGGAGAACAATGTCTAGCATTTTAAAAAGGGGATACTGCAGTGGGTGTCTTACAAAGATTGGGACACATCTCCTTTACAGTGATTTGGCAGAAATGCCAGGTTGTGAAGCAGCCTGCCTCTGACAACTGAGAGCATCTCCTAATTAGACAGTTTGTACAACACTTGTTGGCAGGAGAACATATCTTATTTAGCATCTTTGGGGATGTCCCTCAAGTAAGCCTTTCCAAGATGAGTATTTAGACTAAGTCCTTTATTGTTTTTGTCATGTTCTGATTCACCCCAGTTTCAAAATTTTGTTGCTGGTAGCATCAACCATTTATCCAGTAATGTTCAGTGAAGATGGTCTCTGTTCTGAGGTAAACATGGACCTTATGAGAGGCAGATTTTGGGCAAATCATTGTTGGATGACAAAATTATTGTCACCACTTCCTAGGTGAACTTCATATTTTGCTGAATGATGGAAGGTCACCTTCTTAGGTTGAAGTATTCCTTCATTATATGGCAATAAGCAACATGTGAAAAAACTACAATTCAAGCCTTCCATGTCTTTTGGAATCATAATTGTAATTTTATATTTACAAAACAAGTGGAGAAAACTCATCATTGGTATGAGAAACAACCATTTCTTTAATCAGGGAATTTCCCTTGCCCTGGATTACATTTCATGTGTCCTTTTAAACAGTTTTATTTCAAGTAAGTCTATCTTAATTGATCCCCTGAGAGCCTCTGAGAGATTCCATGCTGCTCCAGTTTTTGCTCATTAATGCGTTTTACTACTAATAAAGATATGTAAATACCAAGTTTTTTTAAAAGGGCTTCACCTCCATTATTTCACAATAGATTTGCCATTCCTGCAGATATTTGCTGATGTTAGTTAACAACAATGCCTGTTCCTAACGATCATCTTGCCCTGCAAAATAACTTGCGATACATTGCATGGAACTGAATGAGAAGCAGTAGGTTGGCTCTAGTACCTATATCCAGTGCTTCAAAGGAAAGCAGAGTTTGCTGTTCCCTCAAGGCTCGAATTCTCAGGAGACACTAAAGATGCTGGCTTCCCACCTGCATTGACTTTTGATAGTATTTTAGTACCTGACTCTTTTTATTTTCCTTTAAAAATGTCTCCTTCGGTGATTTGTGCAATCCTGAAATTGCTAGAGAAATTTTGTCCTTATATTTCTCTGAAACTCAAATTACTGACTCTTTTTTTAATCACTTGAGCTTTCTTTTGTAGCAGTCCATTTTGTTTGGTCATTGATAGACCCACATAAATTGGCAGCCAGAAGAGTGATGAAAGGTAGAGGAAATGCACCCACCTTCTGAGATATAATTGTATGCAAGACAAATGATAGAAGAGTCTTTGAAAGGAGGTGGAATTAAAGCACTGACACAGTAAGTATAAAGCCTGAAACAGTTTTGTTAGCATCCCTTCAGTATCCATCACAGTTGGTCTTTCTTGCAGCTTGTCCAGTTTTCTCTTTGTTAGGCATCAGAGGATGACTAATACACTGTTATTCAGAAAAATGAGGCTTTTATTGGCAGTAGTCATCTTATGCAGCAGTAATTCTATTTTTAAGTTATAACATGCATTTTTCTCATATATCTGTGCTGATTTCACTGTGCCTTTTTGATTGTTTTCCACAAAAAGCAAGGTAACCTTATTCCTCCTCTGATAGTTGGTTTTAAGTTATTGTTGCTCCACTGACATATAACCTGATGTTTTCAGGAACACTAGGCATCCGTTTCTCATATTGGTTTTAGTGGGCTCTGTTGTGTATGTTTGAGGAGTTGGTAATTTTTGTTGTCCAAATATACAGCTTGGGGTTCAGCTTTTGGCATCTGGCTTTGGCAGTTGTTAAGATGTCCTGAAACTTAGAGTGAGAAGTTTGACCCTAGTTAAATAGGCGTGTAGCCAGGAATTTTCAAGGGGCTTGTTATTTCCAAAAACTGCAGAAGTATGACTCTGCCTGTCCCTTTCAACTGATCGCAAGGATTATGTGACAGCTGGAGTTTGGGGCTGTGCGCACCCGAAACACTCAGAAAAACAATCCAGTGCATTGCCCATCTCCTGTTTTCCATTCCAGATAGCGAATCTTCTTTAGGATTGCACAAGCTAGAGATGTTCTGAAAGTAGACTGTAGAAATCGGCTCTTTTCCTTTTTTTCTTTCTCAGGAGTGACCAGCCCATTTATAAACCTGGTTGAGTAGGAGGAGAATGGTTTGTCATATCCTCTCATGTTTATGTGCTCTTTGAATAATATGTCAATGGGCAATTACTTTTGGACAGATTCTAGCTTTTTGGTGATGCTTTAGATAGAAACACGTGCACATTTTTACACGTGTAATTTCAATCTAGCAGTTGGAAAATCTGTTTCTGACATGTTCTTTCTGATAAACCCCTTAATAGTCATTGTCTTCAGGGATAGGGCACATTCCCCACATATAATTAGCCTGTCTCATTTTAGACTTCACAAGGAAAGCTAAATGAGTGCTTTTCCATCATATTGAAGTTGTCTTCTTGCTTCCAACCCATAATCCAATTTCATATTTCAGGCTTCCTCTGTGAAGTCAAAACTCTGTTCTGAAAGAATAGACAGGAAATGCGTAACAAATCAGGAGTAAGTTCACTTTATAATGTCTTATGTTTAAATGCACAGCAGAGCATGTTGTTTTAGTACTTGTGCTTTTATGTTTAGCATCTGTGTTATCTGTAACAGCCTCTGAATCCTTTATGACAGTGAAGTTCATGGTGCAGAGGAAACCTCAGCCAGCTGGAACTGAGGTAGATTGTTAGGTGTGAGAATGGCACACATTTTTGCCTCCTGTGGTACGTATCTTTACCTGTGTCTATTTGACATAAATGATCTGACCTCACAGACACAGGATCTACAGTTACCTCAGTATTCACAGTTTAATCACCTGCTTTCAGTCACTTAATTTTGCTTACCTTGTCAGCCTTGTCAGTTCTTGGGCTTGCTTTCCCCCAAAGGTAAATACCTTTGAGAAATTTTAAGGGGCTTCTCTGAGCACAAGGGGGGGGAATAAAATGTCTGAAGACAGTGGGTAGGGTTTTTCAGAGCTGTGTTTTATCAGTAGAATTGCACGAGTACGAAGCTGAAATTTATCACGCAAGTACTTCCAAGTGACAAGAACTGATTTTGCATCTTCCAGTGAAGACTGGCTTGGTGCTTACAGTATGGCTCCTTGAAGACCTTTTACCTGATTTATTGTATGACCTCGGCAAGAAAAGGTGTCCAGCTCAGAAAAAAACATGAAGACAAATACTTTTGATTTGTAGTCTTTATAGCTCAGAAGAAGACAAGCCCTCTGGATCTTGGTGTTATATATGGAGTTTGCTTTCTAGCATTCCTTTCTACTGTCTGAGCATGCAATGTGATAAAAAGCCTGAGAATATTGTCCTCCACATGCTCAAAATTCAGGCAATAGCAGCATTAGCACTGCATGCACAGCCTTGTTGCTTTTTCTTTATGTGAATATATTTGTGCATAGTGTAATCTAAATGCCTTGTCGCATAGTGCCTCCCAGACATGTGTGCATTTTTGTACAATCCATAAATCCCTCGGATAGTACCTTTTACATTCCTCCAATCTGATCTCTTTTCTGCTTCTCTCACTATTGCTATGGTTTAGAATCTTCCTTTTTTTTCCTTTATCATCAAATTCATTATATGCATTATGTGACATGTAGAGAGTAGCAATGAAGTGCATGTGATTCCTCAGAGGAGCGAATATTTATCCAAGTGGTTACAGCTCTGTAAGGTTGGGGCTACAGACCATAAGCTTGAGTTGTACACATTTTTCCAATTACAGCCTTGCCTGCATTAGGTAATTTCCAGAATTACAAGGGCCACAAAAAGGAACTTTTATTGGAAAAAGAATGTTGCCAGAACACATGCATTTGCTTCTACTCCTGGAAAGTGCCTACAAATCTGGAATTTTACTAAAAGATCACTCTTATATGTTTAACAACTATTGTAGGGATGTTACAGGTTTTAACACACAGCAGTTACAATTTTCTTTTGCTGCCAGGGCATGCACAGTTGGGCTTAGAGTATTAAGGTGACTTGGTTTTATAGGCCATACGAAAAATAGTACCAATAAAATACCTAGAATTCTGTAAAATAGCCTAAAATAGAGCAGCATGGTAGATGAGATAAAAAAAATAATTCTATTCTGTTTAAGATGACCAGTATGATTTGTTTGCCACCTCTTAAAATATTTTCATCACGCCATGCTACCTTGTATTTGTTTCATTCAAAACTGTTAGAAATTTCCTGGCTGGAATGCAAGCGCTGGTTAGTGAAGAGAGATTATGGGTGATGAATGGATTTAGAGCAACCCAGCTGAGAAGGACTTGGGGATTCTGGTAGATGAAAAAATTAAATATGAGCTGGCAACATGTGTTTGCAGCCCAGAAAGCGAGTCAAATCCTGCTTTGCCTAAAAATCCATGGTCAGCAGGTCAAGGGAGGTGGTTCAATCTCTCAATTCTGCTCTCATGACACCCGACCTGGAGTGTTGCATCCAGCTCAGGTCCCCAGAACAGGAAGGACAAACCTGTTGGAACAAGTCCAGAGGATGGCCACAAAGGTTGATCAGAGGGCTGGAGCACCTCTGCTGTGAAGACAGACTGGGAGAGTTGGGGTTGTTCAACCTGGGGGAGGCATAGGGGAGCTGTCTCTACAGCCTTTCAATATAATAAAAGGGTCAATATAATAAGGGTAAGAAAGGTGTGGAGAGACATTTTAGCAAGGCCTGTAATGACAAGACATGGGTGAACTGAAAGAGGGTAGACTTAGATTAGATCTTAGGCAGAAATTCTTTACTCAGAGGGTGGTGGGGCACTGGAGCAGGTTGCCCAAGAAAGTTAAGTATGCTTCATCTTTGGAAGTGTTCAAGGTCAAGTTGCTTAGAGCTTTGAGTAACCTGATCTAGTGAAAGGTATCCCTGCTCGTGGCAGCAGGGATAAACTAGATGGTCTTCAAAAGTTCCTTCTAATCCAGAATGTTCTCTGATTACACCCAAGGCTCCACAGTGCAATTAGTTAAATCTCTTTGGTGTTCAGCAAAGGCAAAGGAGAGGCAGTGGGGCAGTTAGAGCTCCTTATTCTTGGGAGCCTTGCTCTTTTAGGTGAAAATCTTTGAGACCTCACATCCTGACAAGATACCTACCTTTAGTGACTGTCTCATGGACTGTTCAGTTCAGTTACACAGCAGTCGTGCTTGAATTGGAATAATGCAAGCAATGGTGACACGGAGCCCTGTTGGAGTGGTGTGACATGACAGGAGAGCCAGCAGTTTGATAGGCATTTCTAATAAATGTGGAGTGCAATAGATAAAACTTCTCAGTCCCTCTAGGGAAGGGTAAGCCCTGATGATGAGCTCATGTGTTTTGTTTGTGAAGAAGGGAACATCTGGACATAGTTCAAATTATGTTTAATATTGATGGTGGAGGAAAATGATGCCAGTGCCAAACATGACCTAAAATACAACCAATTTTAAAAATGAAGCTGTTGTTTCCTCATGTGATTTTTCATTCCTGTCTCCAACAAAAAACGTAGGGGAGGTAGAAGGTGGCAGGTTTTCACTCCCATGTTTGCATCATCTAACAGGCTCACTTGCAGTGGGAGAAAAGTCAAGCTGTCCAGGAGCCCCTGAAGCCCCTTTTGCATCGGTAAATGTACACAGATGTGCAGGTGGGAGGTGACAGCTTTTCTGTGGCCAAAGCTCAAATAGCCAGGTTTGCGTCTCACAGTTCAGGCACTAAACTAATTTCCAGTAGTAGTGGGATTTCAAATTAGAATATGAACATGTGGAAGGGACAAGTGAGCAAACTTTTACATGACTGAATAGTTGAATTTAACTTGCTGAGCACATCTGCTGGGGCAGTGTGTCCCATGGAGGTGCACCATCAGAAATGTCCTGAATAAGGTTAGAAAAGGATGTGTGAGGCTGCTAAGGACACATCTGATTTTGTTCTCTTTAACTCAGGTGTTGCATGGATGGTTTAGTCAGCTGGAGAAGATGAATCCAAAGGGGCCACTTACCTCTGTTAGAACAGTTTTCTCAGGAACAGAAAAACTGCTATTTACTGTGCATGTCATCCTGAGAAGAAAGAGATATAAAGGCAACTTTTCCTACAAATCTTGAAGTCTCAGCATTTTAGTCCAATATCATGAATCGGATTAGCAAACAGGGCTGCTCCTATATTAACTAAAATAAGCAGGTGTTAAGGGTGACAAATTGGATTAAAATGCAGAATTTTTAAGTGTAACTGATAACCTTACTTCTGCCTTTGCACTTCATGAATATAATAGGGAGAAACCTAATTGTCATTCAGAGCAGGAATTTGTATGGGGAGAAAGGGGCTAGCAGTTGATTTGTTTTTTTGGGTTTTTTTAAACACCCCAGAAGGAGGTGTGTCTTCCAATTTCCTATCTGTTTCTAGTGGATTTCCTAAAAACTCAGTGCTACATCAAAGACAACTGGAGGGGTGACTGGGAAATATTGTCTGCCTGGTAATGCCGGCTTTTTATGACATTTAGCTACAGCAGAAAACAGATCACAGATCTGAGAGAAAACAGCCTAATGAGAGTATTCAGAGGTGTTGAGATAAAGATAATATTGTCTAGGTGGTGACATAAAAGACAACTTTGTGTCTGGAATGGTAATGAGGATGTTTCCACCTTTTAGGCTCCTGACAGACTTTGAAGTAAAGAAGGGAAGAAATACGGGCATAAAGGAAGAGTCAGTGGTGGCCAGAATACAGGCTTGGAGAGATCATACTATACCTGCAGGAGGAGTTACCAGAAAGTGCTGGAAATGCACCCATTCTACACTTTGCCCCACATTGTAAAAAATAAATGGTAAAGCCATGGTTTTACCATTTGCAAAGTTAGCCCCAAGTGGGTGTAGTCTAAATAAAGAGCCTAAGGAAACAGACTACAGAAAGCCTTTTGTTAACACCCCAGTCAGAGCTTTCCCAGGGCTGTTGCAGGTCTGTGGGCACCATCACACAATTCACTGTGGCTGTTTGCAGGCACTGCCACATCAGGTCCTGCTGCCTGCTGAGAATTCAGCCAGCAGCAGGGCAGGTTTTGTCCTCCCATGAGATCCTGCCCTTCTGATTTCTTCTGCCTTGAAGCTCCTGCGTGACTTAGCTTGCCATCTTGCAGTGCTTCCTTGCAGCCATCTTTTCAATATGCCTTTCTGTATAGTAAGTTTTGTAAAAGCTGTGGTGGATTCATAGCACACGATTGCTTGGGAGCTGTGTTAAATCCCCTCTTTTGGTTAGCAGAGTGAAACCTGATAGCTTGACCTAGAAATTGAAAGAAGAGAGGCAGAAGGGAAAGGAGAGTTAATGGATTAACTCCACGGAGCAGCTGTGATAAAGGTTCCATGTTTCATTCTGCTGCTGTTTCAACAAAGAGAGGTTTTTCTTTAAGTGTCTGCTTTAACCCATGTGGATGGATCTCTGCTAGCTGGTGACCCAGGAGAGCAAAGAACTTTCATCTGCACCAAAGGACTGCACAGGTCCTTTTTCTTCCCTTGCAAACTTATTTTAAAAATACAGTTCCATTTTATTTAGTGAGAATAATGAAATGCCAAAGGTGAGAGGCTAAAAAGACAGAGGTAAACAACAGAGGGAAAATGTTTTCTGGTTAGCCTAATGGAGAATGTGGTTAGAAAAGATGTTGCATGGGGCAGGGACCACAAGGGGAGGTGCCTCTGCTGCCAGTGAGAGAAGGATCAATTCAATGGCCAAATCTTTGTTATATTTTAAAAATAAAATGTACAGTTATCACTGGGTTTCTTAAAGCACATGATGCTTCTGTGTATTTTGTGGGAGGCTTGCGGTTGATTAAGCAGTGGTCTAATTTCCATATTATTCTGAAGTATTCTAAAAATAAAAAATAAATACTGGTGTTTATTTACTGCCTGTGCAGGTGGCAAAGGTCTGCACATTTTCTTTAGATGACCCTGTTTCCTATTAAGAAGATGCTGATCATTGACATTTAACATCTGTGTCCAATGGAAAGCACATAGTTCTCTGAGGGAGCTTAGATCTGGGAGTGAGACAGGGATCTAAAATTGGTTGTGCTCCACTGAGACATTCATATTTACTGGTGTCTGAGAGATGCTTAAAGGGCTTGCCTGATAAATTATTCTACTGTCTTGCTTGGCTCTGTGGCTGAACATTGGAAAGATCGCATTTTGCCATTAAATGAAAAATACAGGGACGAGAAGATGTCTGTCTCCCTGATCTGCCTGTGTGATGGCTTTGCTGGCACCATCCATCTTGCAAAGCTGTGCACTTTTTAGTGACCTAAGAGATAAACTCTGTGTTACGCAGTGTACTCTGCTTCTGTTCAGCTGTAAAATGATCATTAAAAGAGCTCTGACCTTTCAGTTTCTTCTCTTAGGTAGTTTCTGGTGTGATCTAGCAATGGTAAAGTAACAGCCATGGAATTGGTAGCTCACCAGATAATTTTATTCTGTTCATTGAGAAACACTGCTCTGCAGCCAAGAAACTCTCAACACAGTTTTTAATAGATTTTACATACAATTTTATTTTTCTTAAAAAAGCAACGGTTTCTGTTTGCTTGGGA
This sequence comes from Eopsaltria australis, assembly GCA_034509425.1. Lineage (NCBI taxonomy): Eukaryota > Metazoa > Chordata > Aves > Passeriformes > Petroicidae > Eopsaltria > Eopsaltria australis. The sequence goes on from JAVTVJ010000241.1 coordinate 4,910,040, forward strand.
TTTGACACCTTCAGATCCATGGAATATGTAATCTTTTGTATTTTTTTTTACAACTGGAATTTAAATCTATAATTTGATTCTTTTGTGGTTTATACATTTGAGGATTTTTTTTTCTTCTGAGAACCATTTTATTTTACTCATGTAATTTTAATCTTTCCAAGTCAAAGGGCAGTTCAGGTACGTGCTCTCTCTTTGCATTTAGACAGTGTTTGAGGTGCAGGTCTGCAATTTATCAGAGAACTGAGATGTGACACCTGAGCTGCTTGGCTCTGCAGGTAATACTGATTACCTGGACACTCAGGTGGTTGAACTGCCTTGTCTCCCTTAAGTGAGTGTTCCTGTAAGGGTGTCCAGGGTCATCTTGCACTTATGGTTTCTCTTCTGAATCAGGGAGGGAGCCCTGGAGTGGGTGTACTTATATTTATCGGTGACCAATTAACTGAAGGTTTTTAAGTTTCAATAATTGTCTCTTTGGAGGAATGCATTATCAGTTAAAGAACTATGTTATCATCCAGAGCAACTGGGCTACACTGCTAAACAGGTCATCTAGTAAGGGATGATCATAGGAAGATTCTGAACATGAGAAGTGCCACCTGAAGCGAGGACTAAACAAGCTGTACATTGAAAAATGGAGTTTTTAGCCTCACACACATACAGAGGTGATCTTCAGTGCTGTGGATGATTCTTTATCTGCACATTGCCAGATTTTCCAAATCATGACATAGCTTAGGCTGGGACTTCCAGTTTTTCAGGTGCCATGACTTGTTGCTCTATACTTGTCAAGGAGAATATAAAAACTCAGAATATTAGAGTACAGATATGGAGAAATTAAATAATACATTTATACTCTTATCACATCATAACTCCTAGTGTCTGTACTGCATGCTTGGAGATAAACTTATGACAAGAATAAATTCTGCACTTCAGCTGGCTGATGATGAACTTCTTGATCCTTAAGTGAGCATGAAGGCTTGAGGAAAAAGATGTTAGTTCTGTAATACTAGTTAAAAAATATATATGCCTAAATGAATTGCAGTTAGGCATTTGAGACCTTCACTTGTGGTCTGTGGACAGGACAAAGTCTTACCATGAAAAGAAATGAGATTCAGGAATTTCAGACCCCAGACATGGATAAAAATGAAATGTTTGTAGCTTTTGAACCCAAGTTCTGTGGTTGCCATAATAATGAGATGCTGCAGTTGTAGATCTTACATAAAAAATAAAAATGCACATCATTTATACTTTTATTCTTAATGATCATACACTCAAGGTTTTTTTTTTTTCACACTCCAGATGAGATTCTCCTCTCATCATGCAACTCTGGGAGCTTAAGCTTTATACAGAATGCTAATATTGCAGGCTTTGTGACAAAACACCAAATACTGACAGTGCTATGAGGAGAGGGCTAAGTTTCTTCAGATTATAAACATAATGAATTTTCAAGACCTGTGATGACTTTCAAGAAATCTTTTGTTGTTCTGTTTTTTTGAAGAAGGTGTATGAAAATCATCTGAGAGCAAACAGCATGTGGAATGGCACAGGAGGGAGTTTTTCATCACTATTGTATATATCATTTAGCACAACCTTGAGTTCTGTCAGACTTGAAGGGCAAGCTCACTGTTAATTTCAAAGTTTAAAGTGTTCTTTAATCTTTCCCTTATTTTGCTCACTCATAAATAGCATTACGGTTTTCACTGCTCAGTTCCAGGGTTCCCACCTGTACTGTCAGGATGTCCTTGATAGGTGGGAGAATCCTTCTTGCTAAAGGTTCAAGAGGTCTGTCTCAGGAAACAAGGCCCATAAAATACGGATCATCAGTAGGTCTGTTTGCAGTGTGGAGCCTGAAGATACATTTGGTAAGTGCCTGGATGTCAGACCTGAAGAAAGAAATGAAAATAAATACCAAGTACTACTAAACACTTGCCAATGCACCAAATAGAAGAAAGAAAATCATAAAAGGAGCCACCTTTTTTTATTAAGGAGTTTTCTTAACAAGGATTATTTCTTACTTTTTGAAATTTGCTCATGGTATTTTCACTTTCTAACTAAACAGAAAGGAATGTTTTGTGAGAAGCTCTTGCATTCAACCCTTCTTCCCCTACAGCTTCCATGCTAATAAGCTGCAGAGATCCCAGAAGCAGCTTTCTGTATGACTGTGACAGGTTTGTTAGTAGATTATGTGGTCAAGGTGCATTTATAAAGGGATTTTGTATGTTAGGAGCTTGTGAGAGATTTTGAGTTTCAAATTCACTTCAGCTAATTATTCCCAGAAGAGAGAAAAGTTTGGCAAAAATGAGGAAAATCTCCCTTTCTAAATCGTCTGACTTGATCCCTCACAATCTAATATAGGTGAAAGAGATAGGTAATATTAACCTTTTCAATCCTGGAATTACAATCTGGTTGGCTAGCTTTGGTGATAATTCAGCCTGCATGTAGCCCTAATAATGTCTGGCTGGACTCCAGTCTAAATAGTATGCAGATTGGTAAACTGGAAATTGAAAATTCCATTGCAAATATGCTGAGCTGGCCAGCTTGGTTTATTATGTTGTTTAACAGCGTGTTGCCCTCTTGACCAAGCCCATGTCAAACTGGAATGAATACTCACAAAAAATGCTGTGTCACCCTCTTCTCAGAAGCTGCTGGAATTTCATGATGACTGTATGACTTTGAACTGATACTCTTCCATACAGATACTCACAAGTGTATAATGCCTTTGTTGTTGTACTAAAAAATTCTCCTAGTATTTTTAATGATTTTTGCTTCATGATGTCTGTATTAGACATGCATATTCTATATGGGGACCATAGGACTGAAGCTGTTGTCTTTTTCGTGGGATCAGTGTAGGTTACTGGTTTTGGAGCTATTTTGCAAATGCAGTTTTTGTGAACTTTGATTTATTTTTTGTTAATACAGAATACCAAAAGGCAAAGGTAGCTTTTCAGCAATTGATAATTCTCCTAACTTTTAAGGGCATAGTAAAGACACTGAGGACAGTCACTGTGCTGGTCTGATTGATGTTATACCTTCAGCAGTGGCGGTTCAGCTCCCTGCTACCCATCACCATGCTTCCTTGAAGGCAGGAGAATCCAATAAATATGTGTATTCTGGATTTGCCACCATTGGGCAGAATGTCAGCCTTGGACTAGTGATCTAATACCTGATCTAATTCAATCCTGGGAATGTCTATCAATTCTCATCAAAGGTTGTCTATTCTGCCTTTATATGAGGAGCTACTATCAGCAGCATAACAGCTTACTTAAAAGAGAAGATGATAAAAAAGTGAGATTTCCCTGCTGATGCATCTGTAGCAGGGTCATGTGTACAGGAAGGCTCAGGGGAGCTGAAGAGATCTTCTCAACCTTCTGGAAGATGCAGCAGTGTTAATTTAGTCTGTTGTTATATAAGACGTACCACTCTATGCAAGCAGATGCAGGTAGAGTCAGTGCTGAAAATAGCTCCTGGTAAAATACTCATCATTTTTTCATGTGTCAATTATATTTGTGAATAGCCCTAATTCCCCTTATCTGTGTGACCTGGCCCATTTTCCAAGGTCTCCGCTTGAAGGGCCATTTGAAGCCTTTGCGTTCGAAGAGTCTCAGGATATGGAAAAGTTGTTGCAGCCATTTATCCTTGTGCCAAGTCAGCAGCTGTTCAGCTCCCTCAACCCCTTTGTGCTGCCCACCTGCATGGGGCAACACAGAGGGAGGGCAGTGGGAGCTGAGGGGAAAGAGGGCAAGAAAACAAGTCCTGTCTGGAAACTGCAAAGAAAGGTGTGATACTTTTGATGGAGCAAAATAATACCTTCCACAAAAACAATCGCTAAATTAGGTGGACAGTTTATTAGGTGGTTGCCAGGTAAAGAGCCTGTGGGCTCTAGTCATACAGAGTTCTCAGGAATACTGTTTGAACTCTGCAGAAGGTTGGACGTGGCCCAGTTAGACTGGCTTGCTGGTTTTAGGCTGTCTTTTGTTGATAGGGCTTATTTTTTTCCTAATCCTGATTAATCTCATTTATGTATACAGCCAACCTCTACTTTGATTAATTGTACTTTGAGGAGAGGGATTGAGGTTTGAGGAGGCCTCATCCAAGCTGACCAATTCCCTGGCTCTGTGCTTCCATACTGCAGGCTGCCAGTTCAGCTCCAGCCATGCTCTCTGCAGTCAGCAACTTTGTCAGCAGTGTTGACTTGCTTGTGCTATCGGGGGGCACCAGCTGGAGTCATTTGGAAATGCTCTCTGTGAAATAAGTCATGAGGTATTTTTTTTCTTAGCATGAATTTAGTTTTCAGGGCAGTGGCCATTTCCAAAATGATGTCAATTTGTCTGTCGTGCAAAAGTTCTCCTTTGCCCGAGACTTCATAAGCTTTATGATGATTATTTCTGGATTTGGAAGTTACAGTCATAACAGTTCTTCAGGCCAACTAGCTTTGCTCTTGCATAAATTTTGTGGTGCTTTTTCTTTGCTGGGGTGCAAGAAAATTTCTGTAATATAAAATGTAAGGCTTCCATGTTGGGATGAAATATAATTGTTCTCAAAAGTACAGATTATAGTGTGGGAAAGCAGCCAATTCCTGATTGGAAATAATTTCATAGTACTGTGTTTAAGCTTGACTCAATTTACATAAGGTTACTGTTCTATCTGTTGATGCTTGTCACAAACTCAGGAGATGTAGTCTATATGAAATGGAGCAGGTTTTATTTGGTTTTTTATTTGCTGGGTTAGGGACTTCTGCATTTCTGTTTGTGGCTTTGTTTGTTTTAAGTAAACACATCCTACTAATGGCAAACAGGGTTTAAAGCATCCTCTTATTATGGACAGCTATAGTGCTGTCTGTTCTCAGCTTTTCTGTTAAATACACTGACAACTGTGAAGCAGATTCCTTGTTTTCAGGAGATGAAGCTCAGCTTTGGGCTCTACTGGAACTATCCTGGTTAGGTTTACCATGTGGGTGTGTAATTATATATGTGTGCAGTTGTGTATGCACGTAGGTGTTTGTAACCAGAACAGTGCTCATATGAGGAAAGATTTGCTGCTAGAACTGCTTTCAGAAAGAGCTTGAAGAATTTCTGCTTTCTGTGATAAAGCAGTTTCTAAATTTCACTGGGTATTTTAGCTGTGATTTGGCTCATCCATTTGTTGATGTTTCCAGTCGACTTTGTTTCTGATAGGACTAATTTCTGTCCCCAGCCATTCATTACCTTGCTCATCTCTTTTGTTAGGGTAGAAGCTTGTGCAACTTTATGGTAAATCAGATTGAGGAGCTGACATGGGGTTTTTGGTCAGGGCAGCCTAAGGGTAATAAGAAGAGGCTGGGGTAGGGAGGAAAGGCTGCTTTCAGCAGTAGTGTCAGCTTATGGCAGCTTTGCCCATTAGTGATGCTGCAGCCAGAGGCACGGGGATTTTTCAGAAAGGAATCATCAATCATTTCCAGAAACTGACTTTTGCAAACCACTATAGGCTCGATGTGGTGTGTGTTGGATAAAAAAATTTATCCAAATCCAAGAAACCAGTTTCCACTTGATAATACTCTGGATGGATTAAGTATATGTTTGACCTTTTAAACTGCCCTGTGCACATTTGCCTTCGATGTGCGTGTGCGCCTGCTTCAACGCCAAGAGATTATAAACTTAGCTTGTTTCAGGCTCCTTAGTTCTGCTCTGAATCATGTCAACCATGGGCACGACACAGCTGTAATTCTATTCTGGGGCTGCAGAATGTCAGGTCTTTTGCTCAGGGAGAGCTTCCAGATTCACTAGTCATCTGCCAGGTAACCAGTTGGGGAGAAACTGAGGGTCCATGTCCTGGCAATTGCTTTTTATGAGGGTAATGATTATGTTCAAGAGGATAGAATGTACATAAGATGACAGAGAGAGACCTTTTTTCACTTTTATTGTAAAGATGCTGGATTGCAGCTGGAAGTAAGTGATAAGGAAGCTAGCAGAGCTGGGAATGAGCACTGACCGTCTCTCCTTCTTTCAAGTGTGTTGTGCCCTCTTGGGACATCAGGGAGCTTTCTGGTTTGTAAAGGCCAATAAATGGCTGATTAGTGAGCAGAAAAGAGCTGTAAATCCTTCCAAAAACATACTTTGCATTCTTATTAAGTAAAAAGTCCCCTTGAATGATGTATGATCAAATGTGTTTGTATTTCCTATCTGCTAAGCTAATTGGTACAACTCACTGTACAAAAAAGCTTCTTTCCTGCATTTCATTGCTTTATCTTAGTCCATATGAGCTAGAAAAACATATCCTTCTTGTAAACTGGCAGTGACCTTCAGGGCCAATAAATTGCATAAGTTTTTAAGCAGAAATAAGCATGTTGTTTCATTGTTCTCTGCTCTTTTTCCACAACTAATCTAGATGCCCTCTAATGCTGCCCACCAATTGAGCATGGACAGTTTTCTTGTTCCTTGCTTTCAAACTGAGGAAAGCCTTAGGAGACCAAGTTAGCTTCATTCAGTGTGAGGTGTTAATACAGTCATGATTTGTGATCACCAAAAATAGTGAATATTACAGAAACAGGTAGCAGCCATAGATGTCCTCCAGTCTCTTCACAACCCCTATTCATGCTGTCAGCTTCGTTTGAGATGAGGAAATAGGGTGGACTGGAATTCCAGTGCTGCCAGGGAAATCTGAAGCAAAATGTATGGATAAGTGTCCCTGACTGACTTGAGGACTGTGCTGACCTGCCCTTACTCTTCTTCACTGTGAATGGTTTTTAAAATCTTTCCTTTTTTCAAGTGAAATAATGTAAGCAGCTAGAGAGCAATCTGAACCCAGGCTTTTCTTATATGGTTGCTTTAACAAAATGTATGTTTTTATTAATCAAATACAAATGCAATTAATTTTATTGAATTACTTAATTAGAATGAAGAGAATTCTGTGGAGAAAATACATGGGACTAATGAACTTGATGCTGTTTAAGCATCTGGAATTGAGGTAATCTTTAATTTCAGTGCACATAACAAAAGTAATTTGGGTTCAATTAATTCTGTTTTCTAGACTGTACCTTTAAAATTCTTAGCAGCTGGTAAGAGGAAAATAGTTCATTGCCTTATCTTTCCTTTTGCTTTCTCTGCTTTAGTTGAATTTGGGAGGGTGAGGGTTGCTCCAGTGGCAAGTGATTAGCTTGTCGCTGTGCTTTTTTTTATCATTACTTGCCTGTCATTTTCAATCCTCTTCCCTAATTCTTTTCTACATAATATCTTATGTGCATTTCTTCTATCATCTGGGCATCCTCTGCCTCTCCTTTTCTCTGCTTACTGATTTTTTAGCTTTCCTTTCGAGTATGCTTATTACTAGCCTGTGCTGTCTGGAGTCATAAGTATGCATGTTGCTTAGTTTTCCATGGCTTAGAGAGACTTGGCTAGCACCTTGTTAAATAGTGTGTGACTATTCCTTGCAGATGGACTACGTGCTAACTATGAGAAAGGATCTATGTGCTCAACTGTACAGTCACCAGTGTCAGCACAGCTCCTTTGCTTTGCATTAACTGCATAGTTCTATCTCCTTTCTGTGAATTTACTGTCTGACATGATACAAAATGTCTCTCCTCTTTCTCTGTTTTTTTCATTCCCTATCTGGGTGTGTTGGGATACAGAAGAGATTCAGTGTGAGATAGGGTTGTGTTCGTGCTTGGATGCTGTAATTACCTGTGTAAATCTGAACTGCTCTTTCAACTGAATCACTGCATTCAAGTGCTATTTTCTGCTGTGCCAAAAAGCTGTGTATCTGGGCCTGCTTTTTTTCCCTTCCTTTTTCAGTCCATTGCACAAGAGGTAGGATAGCGTATTTGCTTTATGTTCTCAGGACAGACATATGTGCAATCAACTCCTCGAGACAAGATGCTGGGTTCTACATTGCTTTGAAGCAATCCTGATTTGCAGTTTCCATTCAGTATATCCAACATTCACTTAAGTTTTAGTGTAGTGAAAAGCAGCAGGGCTGTGCATCTAGTAACACTGTTCTGTTCTCTCACCCACTGCTGTTCCACAAAAGAAAGGAAAAGAGAATGGAGGCAGGGGAGGGGAAGCCATAGACTTCTCTAGCAATAAAATGATACTGTTTATCTGGGTTTAATACACTGTTAAGGAAAGGATCTGATGGTAGTGCTGGATTTGGAGATTTTAATCCAGTAGTCCCTAGGACAGATAAATCTTCACTTGCTCTTTTTGGCAGAATGCTTCATATGTGTGACTCAGTGAGAAAAGTAGTAGCTGGGACTTTGGATTGCTCAGTGAGGCAGCTAGGAAAAGTATGATTGCAAATCTACGTTGATTTTTTCATGGGGGTTTTTTTCTCTCAGCTTGAAAACAGAAGTTACTTCCAATTTTTTTTTCATCAGTGTAAAACCAGAGGAGCTAACCTGAAGCTTTGTTTCCTCCTTCTCTCTCTCTTTTTTAAAAAATTTCTTTTGCATGTTGTTTTCATATGCCACAGCCTTTTATTTCTTGCTCTCACAGTAGCTAACTGTACCTCCAAAAGGCCACTTCTAGTTCTCACCACCTGGAATTGAAAGAAAAACTGAGGGTTTTCAAAATGAAGCACCACGGTGCCAATGTCAGCAGATTTGTTACCTGCCCCGTTCCTCCCCTTCCTACTTCTCCTGACCCAACATTGTGTTTTCCTTCAAAGTCTGTCTCTGATTAAATCATCATCTGTATTGTTAATCAGCTGTGAATGCTCAGAGGCACCTGGAAGGAGTGGTAGGTCCATGGAGAGAAGTGCTGGCTGCTGTGTTTTGAAGTAGCCTGGGCAGGATAACCTCTGCTGAAAGGCAGCATGATCTGTAGTTCATCTATGGATGGGAATGTCAGTACACCTGCTCATTATATATTGCAGTAGAAAATGTGACTTGAAGATAGAGGGGAGAACTTTGTGTGAGAGCAGAGTCTGTGCTGCCTGGCATGGTAGTTGGTCCTGCTTGCCAGCTCATCACCACGTTCTTGTGAGGTGCATCCACACCTCACATTTATTGTGTCAGTAGTGATGACATTCTTCTGCTCCTTTGATGAGCAGACTAGAAAAATCACAGGAAAGAGAATAAGGAAATGTAAAACATTATTTGGAAGGGAGAGATGGACGGTAAAGGAGAGGCCCACAGCTGTGTAGTTTGGCAGGTCTTCACTGGGTACTGGAGGTTACTTAACACTTTTACTCTGTGTGTTGAGGTTGACTAGAACTTAAGGAAACTCCTTTACTGAAGAGAGGTGATCTAGCATTTCAAGGTGATTGGTGCCATGTGATACTTTATTTTCAGTCCCAGGAAATTCCCAAGCATTATAAGACACTAGAATATGATTTATTTCACTGAATTTTCACTAGGCTAAGATTATAAGAATTCCTGAAGTTGGTTGTTGAGGCAGTGAAAAATCTCATTTTCCTTACTAGAGCTAAGGCATCTCCCCCTTCTCCTTCCTTCTGCTAAGGATTGGAAGAAAAGGATGTGGTACAGTGAGGAGTGTTACACTCACAAAGTTTATTGTTTAAATATGCTGAGTTCTGTATGTTTATAGAAGGCTTTGCTAAATCTTCTCTGTGTGTTTTGCATACCTTCCCTGCAGGGCAAGAGAGCCCTGGTGCTACAACCATAGATAATGGGCCTCTAGTGTGGATATTAGCCCTGAAAATTTGTCCTAAGTGGTGTGGTTGGAATTGTTTGGTCTCAGGTATCTTAATACATGTGAGACTGAAAATAAGACTTAGCCTGGCTCTGGGTGCAACCCGATTGTCGGAGACTCAAACTGTAGGTTCAGGATAAGATCTTTGAACTGTGTTTGTCTCATAATATTTTTTATGGGCTGTTCAGATGAGGGGCAAATCAGAGCATGAGTGTCAGACATGAGAGAAACAGGGTGGTTCAGGTGGCGTCTCATCTGTTTCTTCTGCTGACTGAGAAGGAATCAGAGATTAATCCACTCTGTTGTTCTTTAAACATTTTAAAGTTTCTTTAAGGCTTCTTCTGTCAGGGAGAGGTTGTAACACAGAATCACAACGACAGTGCTTTGCAAGGGTTTGTTTAGTAATAATAAAGAAATGTAATATATCAGAATTCCTGAAATTCTACAGTGTTATCTGTATACTAGATGTGCATAGATGTCCACTTGTAAGAAGAAATAAACAAAGGAGATAACTTTTTGGCATCCTCCAGACTTCTCCATATTTGCTTGAAGTGCTTTATACTTAACATGGGAAGTGGAAGTGAAATAGTTTGATCCCATGTTTGTTCCAGTTTTGTGCCTTTTTGCTGACACAGCTAAGAGTAGGGTAGTTATGAATTGCTGCTGCAACTGCATAAATTGTAAGTCAAAGACACACTGTGAAGAGATTATGCTACAATGTCCTCATATGTATTGAAGAGCTGGTTCTGCCGTACATTACTTTCTTGTTCAGTGTGCTGCCTGCATTGCGTGCAGGAATCTGTAATCTTCTGCAGTCTGTTCTTTATCTTGAAATTGTGAAAACAATGAAAATGGCCAGTGAACAGAGCACAGAACTTATAGTCAAGTGAAATAAGCCCATTTTCAGCTCTGCTACTGATTCTTTGTAAATTTTGGCACATCACTTAATTTTTGTGCCTCAGTTTCAATACCTTTTAATGCCATGAGTCCCTAGAAATAACTTCAGAATAAAAATGTTTAGTGCTTTCTCACAAGGGAACCTCTGTGTCACAGCTGTATGAGACCCAGTTTTTAGATGACTGCTGCACAGCTGTGTGAGAGCCCCTGCATTAGCAGAAACTAAATTTGTCAGCTGCTGAGAGCTCCTTTGAAGGTCATCCTGTCCTGAGTATTTACTGGGTTCTGTTACTTTTTTTTGTCTGTCAAGAAATCTCCTGACTCCTATTGCTCTGTAAACAGCACTTTGAAAACTGGAAGGTTTTTTTCACAAGTGCTCTGCTCCCTGTGCTGGCTGGTCTCCCTCTCCACCTACCTCAGGCTCCTCTCTCTCTCTCTCTCTCTCTCTCACCCTCAGTCCCTGTGCTTCTGGTATTGCTGACTGAGTCTTGCACAGCCTTCTCTCCATCCCTTCTAACTCTTATTAAATGCAGTTTATCTCTGTGCTGTTAAGTAGTCTATTGATTCACTTTGGGGTTTATTAGATTATCGCTGTCTGGGTTTTGAAATTTTTAAGTGCTTTTTCAGACATGTACGTGTGCACATATGAAAATAAATCAATGAGCAGGGACAATGCACAATTATTTACACAGCTACAGCCACTACTCTAATGTAATATTGTCATTTAAATGCTTGCTGAGTATTCAGTCAGTGAAGGTCTGTACTGCATGCTCCACAGTGCTGGAGCCCTAGGGTAATGTTTTTCATAGCTGTTTATTACTAAATACTCTTGACGGAAATACAAATACTACCAAAGCTCCATATGTGGTTTCAAGTACTGGGGGGCCTGTATTGTTTCAAAAATGGCACTAAAACTTTAAAATGGATCTGAAAAAGAAACTGAGATGCAGTGGGTCTGTTCAGGAGAAAAGAGTGATAAACCCAAGTAGAAAATTGATCTGCAAAGCCTGTAAGTTTATTTGTAAAATTCCCCTCTAGCAGAAGCTTAGACACTTGACTGAAAACATGCTGCCAGTGCTGAGGTTAACCCTTAGCAGCCCAGAGTAGTTTACATCACCTATGCCTTCCTAGGGAAACCTTTATTGTTACCTTTGTGTGATTTCTCTGGTAATGAAAGGCAAACACTTCATCCCATCCATGCCTTACAGCTGTATCTCTGAAATGTTTTGATTTATGATTTGCATTTGTTTAAGTTTGGAAATGCACTGCATGGTTTTATATTGTGCTGGAGCTGCATCATGCCCAATGGGGTTATATTTTTCATTTTGCTGGTAAGGCTCAGACTTCCTCTGCTGGATCAGTTTCAGTTTCAGCAGCTGGTGGGAATAGCAACAGGAATTTGGGGATTACAGATGTTCATGTAGCCAAAAAGGAAACAAGCCAAGTTTAAAGGCACATTGTTAAATCTACCCCAGGGGCTTGGCTTTTATTTTCCTGAAGATATGGAGACCTCAAAAGACTTCTTAGTGTTGTAGTTCTTCGCTCCTCCCATTTCTTGGTAACATATCCTCCATTAGGAAAGAGTTCATCTAAAGATTTTCAGCTCATCAGAATGACATAGTTGCACCAGAAAAGATTCCATCTTTCCATGCAAGACCTCCAGTTTACTGTGGATGTGTTTGTACAGGCACAAACCTCAATTTAGCAGAACATTTAAACACATACCAAAACTCTGCTATGGTGATGGAATATTACATTTAAAATCACAGAATGTACTCAGTTGGAAGGGATTCACAGGAATCACTGAGTCCAGCTCCTGGCCCTGCACAGGATCATCCCCAGAAGTCACACCATGTGTCCAAGAATATCGTCCAAATACAATCTTGAACTCTGTCAGGCTTGGTGCTGGGACCACTTTATTGGGGAGCCTGTTCCAGTGCCCAACCACCCTCTGGGTGAAAAATCTTTTCCTAACATCCAACCCATTAGTGTCCAGCTGCCAGCCTGGTGTAAACCCATTCAGTATCACCCTTTGTGCTCAATCTGTGAGCCAGTACCTTACCTATCACATGATGTTTTTGTCCAGCCATGTGTTGGACATTTTGTCCAGAAGGATACTGTGTCACTCACAGTATCCTTGGGGACACTTGGGGCCACACTCCTGTGGAGGAAAAAATGTAAGTATACACACAGGCATGTATGCTCAAAGGAAGAGATTTCATATCGAGTATTAAAACTGACACAAAGCCACTGATGTGAATTCACAGGTTTTTTGTAGGGTAAAGTCTCTTTCAAAGAACTTCTTGTTTGTCACCTCCTTTTTTAGCTGATTTTTCTTTCTTTGCTGAACAATTCCTTTTCCAGTCCCTATTTCAGCAGAGTATTTTCTTTCTGTGGCACAGCCATTGCTGTGGCACAATCAGAGTTCCTCTGTTCCATTCTTGTGCTGAAGGCTTCCTCCAGCCTAGCTTTATTTTACCATCAAAGGCTGATGAAAAGAAACTGTTGCTTCCCTGCTTATATTTGACAAGCTCCACTGTAAGGTTTGCATTGGTTCAGCTGGAGTTGAAAACATGTAGTCTTATTCTATACCAGATTTTCTCTGCTGCCATATATACTGGTGTGTCTTGTTTTTAGTATGGTTCTGCAGCCAGTGCTCTCCTGCACGGCCTAATGTGTTCATTTCGTTGTCACTTACCTGTGGTTTTGTTGATACAAAACCAAGGGCAAATTGTTGATGTTATCCAAAATAGATTGCATTGCCAGAGGTGTGCAGGGTTTAATTTCAGGTGTTAAGAATTTCTGTTCCATGCTCCGTGCATCTCTCTGCTGCTCCCCTTTCCTGCACCTGCTTTGCTGGAGCAGTTTCCATAGCAATAACCTCTTCAAGTTTTCCAGAGGTGTTACAGGAATGATTTTCTATCTCCTCCTCCTCAACAATTCAGGAAAATGGAGCTTATTAGAGATACTTTTTTGTCCTCTGTGCCTTGATAGGAGCCTGGCAGGGGCACTCTGCAATCCCAGGTAAAGCTGTCTGCAGCACACAACTGCTCATCCATGATGAGGACCCCAGCTGGGCTGCCCACTGCTGCAATTTGCTTGACCTAATATAGGTTGTCTTCCCTTCTCTCCTGACTCAGGCAACAGTATTTTTATGAAAAGAAGGAGCAGGAGAGATGAAAAAAAAAAAAAAAAAAAGTCTTCTGAAAATGAGGAAAAACTGTAGTCCTAAACACTGAGAGCCAATAATTCAAGTTTCCATCACGTTTCATTCTTCTGCCAGGCATGTGTGGTACTACACAATTGTTCAACTTGCCGCTCAGTAGCATATGGGAAAATATAAATCCCTAGAGCAGGAAAGCATTAAGCATCTGCCTGGAATCCTTCAGGAGCCTAACAAAAGGAGGAGTTGGTTATTAACATGGGATGTTCAGTTATTATCTTAAAAAGTATTGCATTTGGGAGCAGATATGAGGTTGTGGTTTGAAAGTGAGATGCAGATGATGAGCTCTGTAACAGTGTGGCAAAACCTTACTTTGTGACCTGCTAGGCCAGGGCAGAGTGACCTGCTGAGTGTAGGTCTCTCTATTTGCAGAGGTCTCTGCAAATAACACCCCAGGAGCCGTTCTGAGATACTGCTTAGACCTACAGCTCTAGCACCAGGTATTAGCCCACTGCCATTTCTAAATTGATAAGCAAGCTATTACGCCAAGAAAAGTTGTTATTATTGGTCAGAAATATGTTGAAAGCAGTTTATAGACAAAGTTGGGAAGTCTTCTAGAATGGCACAAGCAAAAACAGCTCCCAAGCACAATGAGGATAAGTTTGACTAACAGAAACCTTGGGAACAGCTGATTTTTCTGAAGCACTGTCTGAGACTCAAGTCTGTATGGCTGCTGCTTGATGTTCACATTCAGAATTGAAATAGTCGGACATGAGTTTGCTTTATTTTTGTATTCTCTCTCCAGATTTGTGGCCAGACAGCAGCAAAGTTGTAAAATTCATGGGAAAAGCCTCTCTGGACACAGGAGATGAGCCCCATCTCAAAGCTAATGATCTCTATGTGTTCTTGCCCTTATCTCAAGTCTGCCAGAACCCTCAATGTGCAGGCTTTTTCTCTTTCACCATTTGTTTCAACCTTGAAAAGATCTTTTTGAGTGCTTTAAAATAACTATGTTGTCATTCCTTAGTTAAAAAAGGGCTTTTCTTCTCTCTGTTTTTTCCCCTTCAACCTCAGTTGTTCAGATGTTTTAATAATTCATATCCCTTTTGACTTCACACACTTGCTTGTGCTACCTGTAGTGCTCAGTGAGAAAAGCACTCTTTGCAGAGCTCAAAAGATCAGCTGAGAAATTAGTTAGAATGATGTAGGTGGAGGGTTATGTTTCACCTCCTAATTGAAGTAGTAAACCTACAAGTGTTAGGGCTCCTACAGCAACCTGGCCATAATGCTAGTGTGTTGCTGGCTGATTTCTCCAGTAAGCATGGATGCAGGCTTTGTAGAAGTGAATTGTTGCTGAAGAAACTGTGAATTGGAAATTCCCTATCTCTGTGTGTTACATTTCGGCTGTAACATTGTGCTCTTGTGTTTTGTACACAGTTACATGCACAGACTAGTACAGGGAAGTTTGAAGAACAGCAGTAGTCATCCATCCCTTTTGCAATTTCTCTAGGCTTCCTTTATGTGGAAAACCCAGGTGTTGTGCTATCTTACTGACTTTAAAAAATACCATTTTGACAACCTAATCTTGCAAAAAGACAAAGTCAAGTCTATTTCTTTGGGAAGTGTCTTAGCTGTATAATTACAAGATTTGGTTTTTAATTATTGCTACACCCTCTACCTATGATAAAAGATCTGTCAGCGATTCACGCTGTCCCTATTCATATTCAGAGGGTTGGAAAGTGGAGGTTTTGATTCATTCTGGATTGAGGTTAGGCAAGCAAGGTCTTTTCTTCGGCATAATGACTTTCAGCTCAGTTTGGTGACTGATCAGTTCAGTTATCTGAATTGTGTATGCGCAAAGAGAAGAAGGGTTGTGCTTTTGCATACATTCAATTTTCATATTTATAAATCAGAATCTGCCTCCATTTAAAAAATGAAGTGTCGTTGCCTTCAGCTTATAAAGAGCAGCTGCCACTGCCATTAAAACTTTGAAATGTTCCCTTGAGAACTCTGAGGATGCATCTATCTGTGCCTAGTAGTGGTCTGAGCTTACAAGTGGGAGAAAAGTGTCCCTTATTGCTCAAGAGTTTATGCAATAGATCAAAGACTTCTGGTTTAATCAGCTATCTTTCTTTGGTGAGCCTGTCTGTGTGGGATAGTTCACACTGTGAAATGGATAGTCCTGCTGCAGCCAAACAGGCAGAATACTGCTGTTGACTTTCTTAGGAGTTTGTTGTCTTAAGCTGACAAGCCATTTCACAGCATAAGAAAGACATCTGGTAACTTTTGGCAGAAAGCTTTTTCTCATTGTTCCAACAGCCTAACTACAGAAATAGAAGTGACATTGTGGAGATCTGCAAATAAGGGCTCTTTCCATCAGAGGTGGTGTATTGGGTGAGGCTCCCCTGAATATTTAAAAGAGCCTTACCTCTCCTCACATAAACGTCATTTGCCATGGCTGCACTGTAAGGACACAATGGCACCCTTGAAACAAGTTTTGACACATTACATTTATCCCTAAATGTTCAGCACATTAATAAGAGATGTAGTTGCATGCTATGCTGCAGGTATAGCCATGCCTCAGTTTTCTTTACTGTGCAATGGTAACTGCGTGTCAAGGATCTTAAAAAGGGATTTGTGACTACATCTTGCTCAGCTTTGTTACATCTTGTTGTTGCCTATACCTCTTGTTTTGCAGGGCCCAAGCACAAAAACCCTCTCAGGCTCCATGGTTAATACTTGAATTTAAGACCTTTTTTTCTGGATTTTGTATGCAGAAAATAAGAGGGGATAGAAGAGCTGAAGTTGACTACTTGTGTAATTTCATGGTGTCTTTTGGCTTTCTGGGTTTCATATCTAATTAATGAACTGCCTTGGCATCTCTTTAGGTTGTGTAGCTCTGAGCTCATTATTGGCACCTTCCAGGCAATGACTGGAAAATGCTGAATGCTCTGAAGAAAGTGGTAGTGCTTCGATATTTTCCTTTCTCTTTATGAACAAGGTCATTTAAACTGTCTTACTTCATACGTTTTTTTTCTCATTTTGTTTCTTTCTTCGTTATTTTTAAGGGTCTTCCCAAAGACCTGTGTGTATGACAAAGAACTGTGGTGGATGTGCGTGTGCTCCTCTGTGCTGGGCATCAGGAAAGCAGACTTGTTTTCTTTCCTCACGGAGTGTTACAGCCCTTGTGTTGAACTGGTTTAGTTTAGCAATAGGGTTACCGTTGTGCAGTTCAGCTTTCAGTGCCAGAGAACTGAGCGATGACACTTAGTTAAGCCCACACTCATTTCATCTCTGAATCATGCCAGCTGAAGCAGGATGATATTCTAAGTGGGTGAGTTTTGGCCTTCCATTCCACAGTTAGTCTTGTGAGACTGGTAGCTTCATACACAGTAAATATCTCAAATGAATGCTGTGTACTTGCCCAGATGAGTAGGATATAAAATAAGTGTAAGCTCAGACCAAGAGTTTTGGCTGTGACATCAGCTGGTTTCACCTTGTGGATTGATGAGTGTTATCTGGAGCTTGGCAGCCAGGGTGAGGCAATGGCATTGCTGTTGGCTTGTGAGCTCCAGGCTTCTTGTGTGGCCATTTCCCAGGGCCAAGGGAGGACAGAGCAGCCCACAGGGCAGGCATGAAGGTGTCCCCTCTCAGGGGGATCAGTGGAGTCACAAATGGGTAAGTGTCAAGCCTGCAGACCTTGCAAGTGCAAGTGTTTGACTGCACTTGAATTCTCTTCCCCTGGGGGAGAAAAAAGAGCTTTAATTTATGAAGCGAAGTGTCACAACACATTACAGCACATCACATCCCAACACGCTGCTACATGGAGCTGACATTTGTTTGCTTTAATTCCTCAAAATAGCTTTTATTTAGAGCAAACGTTCCCTGTTAATTCAAACAGTTTTCATTTTCCTGTGCACTGTACTTGCCAGTTCCCATGGGGACAGTTGTTTCTGTGGAGCTTTGCCCTGTGTTGGTGAGCTGTCAGGCCTTTTAGGGGTTTTAGTTATTTTTCTTATTAGTAATGGAGAACTTCTTTGTTGCCCCTCAATCCAAATAACACTAAACAGGAGGCAGTGATGCTTATACTTTTTAATTACAGTCCTGAGACATACCAAGTGCTTTGCCAGGAATGAGGGTGTTTTTTGCAGAGTAGCAGGCTTCATGTGTTTGGTGATCACCTTACTGGCTGAGGCAATGGAAGCCAACATGGGCTGCAAGCTCTGTTCTGGATGAGATTGCTCTAGGGACTGGCTGTGGCACAGCAGGTCTGTCTGCAGGGTCACCTACCTAGGGTCAATACCCTTTTGCAGTGGGGACTACATAGGCACAGAAGAGGCACCTACACCTGCTGTGAAAATCTAGAGATCACCACTTGTGTGTTCAGCAAGGAGTTTTCATCTGGTTTGTGTACATGTCTTGTGGGAAGACAATAGTTAGTTACTTGACCCTGTTCAGAGGTGTATGTGGACTCTTGCTCTATTTTTATCAACTTCAAGACACCTAATAAAGCCCATGGGTCAGAATTGTTCTTCCATCTCTCTTTATTTGGCCTAAGCAGAAGACAGTGGCATTGCAGTTTCATTCCTTGAAATCTTCCTTTTCCTCCAGTCTCCTTCACTGTCCTTCATTTTGCTCTGTCTCCTGTGAGAACAGAGCCAGATCTGCCTGTGCTCAAAAAGGACTTTTGCCTCTCACTTCTCCAAATGGTTCAATGCATTAGCAAATCCCAGGTCTATGTTGCATCAAGCCACATGTCACACTACTTCTCTGAAAAACTGCTGCTGTCAGAAAGTGTGACTACAAGCAAGGTGGGAAGGACACTGAACAAACAGGGGAAAGCATTAAAATTCCTGATTCTTTCTGTGCTACATGAATTCCTGGAGACATTTCTTGGAACCATACTCATCTCTAGGTAGGTAATGCAAAAACAAAATGGAAAAATATCAGTGTGACCAGCAAGCTTGCAATGGATAAACATAATACATGAAAGAGGCTCCATGAACAGTTTGTGTCTGTGGTGCTTCCTTTGATTACTGGCTCCTGGGAATCACAAATAATTTAACCCTTCTTCAAATAACACATCATACAAACAAATCTGCCTAGACTTCTGAACATACCTGAATACTCTCCTTTGGGTGGAGCAATAACTTGGGCTGTTGGGTAAAGCAAGAACTGAAGATCTCAGAATAATGTCAGAACTGGTTTATTTTCAGAAACGTTTTTCTGTATGGTTGAACAAGCTAAATGAGTAAGGGAGGCTGTTTTGGAAGAGAGAGTGTGTGGGGGAACAGTGTGAAGCAGGAGGAGATAAGTGAGCAAGCAAGTTGATCTGTTGATAGGGGAGTCTCAGTTCAATCAAAAGCAGTGTTTATGTAATTTAATAGCAAAGCTCTTGCTTTCCTTTTCCTTGCGTCAAAACTATTTTATTCTGCTACGTTGTAAAATGACCTGCATACATTTAATCCTAAGTGGTCATGATTTTTGCTTCCCATAGTGTCTCCAGATGTCTTTGTAGGACTTGGCTTCCCTCCTGAAGTGTAGAAACAAGGTTGTAAGGAGACTTTAAAACACAATGGCCTGAGCTTTGAGCATTTGGAATAGTCCTTTTTGTAGCAGAGGGATCTGCTAGAGCTCTTGCCACTCTGAAGTTATCAAAATGGCAATGAATACTCATGGTGGGTAGAAGGCCTGATTGCATCAGCTCCCTTTCTCACCAGTGTTAACACCACAATGGTAAGCTGCCTTTAAGCAGAGGCTAAAGGATCATTCGTATATAACAGCCTATAAAACTTATGTATGGTATTTTTCCCCCCTTCATAACAGCACATTATTTCCCAACCATCCATCAGCATTTCTGTGGAGTTGATTCTTGTTCAGCTAAATAGCATCCTCCTTCTCTGGGCAGAGACCCAACTCGCTTTCCTCCTCCTTTTCTTCATTTCTATTCCTCACTATACTCCATATCCAATGGTAGATAAATAATAACTTCAATAGAAACCACAGTCACACAGCTTATTCCATGCTGTTCTGTGCTTTCTTTTCTGCTCATCATGATGGGGTTTTTTTCAGGGTTATTATTTATGAGTTAGAACTCAGAAAGCTTTTCAAAGTACAAAGAATTGCCAGAGTTTTCCCTGCTTTGAGCATGGAAGCTTTTAAAAAGTTTTGACAGTTTTAATTTAGTGCACAAAAAATCCTCTCTTGGCTTATGAAAAACAGTTACTATTTTCTATTTGGGAGACCACTGTGTTACCCATTGATTCTCCCAAATCCAAGAGTCATGGAATAAACCTCAAAGTGTTGATTTTCTGTCTGCAAGGATTATGTGTAAAACTGCTTCTGACAGTGTTGTTCCTTGTCTGAGACACATTTCTCTCAAGGGAGCATGTGACACTTCAGTTCCATGCCTGCCTTGCATTCCTCATGTAATTTAAGGTGTTGGCTTTAACCTTTAAAGCTCGAAATAGGATGAGTAGTGTGTAGCATAGCTCAGGTGCATCTGTTGATTTTCCCATCCTGCTAACAGCCAGTTGGCTTAATGGGTAACAGTTTAACTGGAAGCCTTTGGTGCTGTGGTACCTTTCAGGTGTTGTCTTGCCAGTGTCTCAATATATCATCCATTAAGAGGATGGAGAAGGTGGATTCTCCTGTGTGTTGGGTGTTGGAAGACACAGGAGCAGTCCTATACTCTGTAAAGTTCTGTGGGGAATGCATGAGGCATGTGGATAGGCATTATGTGTATGTCCCCTGCTGTTACCCAAGCATGAGATACCTAAAATTGTAACAGCTGTGAAAAATTACTAGAAGCGAGGATGAGGGGAAACAAACATGGAGTATTTTCCTCTGACAGGTCAAATGAACAAACCAGGGTCACATTGAAGTACTTGGTGCTTTGGGGAGCTGTCTTTCCCTTTCCTATTTTTTCTATCCTGAGAAAGAATTGGATCCAGGCTAGAGGCTTCCTCAGCTGCTGTGCTCAGTGAGGCAGAGCCCATGGATTCACATCATCCTGTGTCCTCTGACCTATTCCTGGATCTGTACTTCATTCATACCTACTCCTTACTGCCTATTGTAAGTGATAAAAAAGAACTTTCTGGAAAGCTTTCTCTTTAAGTTATGTTTATTTGTATTGCCTAGTGCCTTAATGCATTGCTTTGCCTTCAGCAAAAGAAGAAGGTACTTGAATGAAAAGAAAGGGGTAATAGTAGTGAAAGAAGAGGGTTGTTATGTATCATAATGTTAGCATTCTTAGGAGAGATGCTACTCTAGTCAGAGGAACTAATCTTTGCTTGCATAAGTAGACAGAAATGCTGGCAATTTACAGCATCCGCTCATACCCAGATGTCAACTCACATTTCCAAAGAGAATCATCAAGTCAGGAGATAAACAGCTGGTACAGGCAAGAGGAAAATAAGCTTGTAAGTGTTTAAAGAAAAAAAAAGTGTTAATTTTTATGAAGTGTAGTGTGCTGGCATCTAAACAAATGAAAGTTAACAGCCAAGAATGGGAAAGTGGAAGGGCTTCTTTTTTTAGTAACGTGTGAGAATTAAAGTCTTGATACCTCTTCTAGCAGCTGTAAAGTATCCCTGTATTTTTGTATCAAGTTCCTTCTATAACTTCTTGTAGATAGCAACAAAACAAGAGGTAGTGTTGATGAATTTTGGACATTCCCACAGCCCTGCCTTGAAGTGCATTGAACTGACCTGAGCATCACAGTCCACACACACCCCTAATTTTAGATTTTAACCTGACACACATGTCTTGCAAATGGAGAGAGTCTCAGTGGCTGCTTCAGTGGCTTCAGGGAGGCTGCTGACTGAGAGGCAGGACAGACCTTGGAGACATGTTCTGGATGCCACATACTCAAGAGTTCTCAAAATCAGCGTTCCTTCCTGAGAGGTGAGGCATTTGCCTAAACTTGTAAGTATTGATCACTAGATAACTATTAAACAGTTTCATGTATAAAACAAAGTGTTTCCATGATCAAAAAGCATAGCATTGTAGCTTCAGGGAAAGCCAGTGCTGGGATTATTGCTGAAAGAGCATCTAATAGAGAATGCTGACTTGCAGCATCCTTTGCATGGAATGAGGAACGGCAGGTCTGCCGCTTGCCTGTGGACATCCTTTTGTGCAGGCAGGAGGTAGGTTTGCATCCTGGTTGGCTTGATAACAAAGCAGAGTAAACAAATCTTAGAAAAATACTAAAAGAGAACTATAAATTTTGTACTCCTTGAAGGAAAATGAAGTGTGCAGTATTTACTGTCTTCCTCCCTCTCTCCATCTCATTCCTACTCCAATCTTCTAATGCTCACAGGGCCTAGCAGGGTTTTATGTGGAAATCATGGGATTATCTCCCAGTTTTTTCTCAGATAATTCAGTTGAAAGGTTATACAGAACAGAGCAATTTGGAGACTGGGAATCACTAAGCTACAGGCTTTAAGATGCTCTCAGGCTCCTATCCAGCCAGAACAGTTCAATAGTTATTGGATGTGCTACTAGTTGGCTGAAAAATCCATCTTTCCTACTTTTGAAATTTTTTATCAAGGTCATTTTCTGAGGTTTGGCAAGGACAGGAGGGGAAGCAAGTGTCCCAGCTTTCTGATATCTCAGCCTGTCAGAGAGTACTGAAAATGGCTGTGGTGGCTTTCAATTTAAACTACGTATTTCCATGTGGTGCTTTCCAAATGGAACAGTGGCTTGCTGATGATCTCTGTACTGTCCTAGGATGGGAATCCCACAGTCTAACTGGCCCATGCAGCACTTCCAAGTCATACATGTCCGTTCATGGAGAAAAGCACAGCTTGGAGACTAGACCTGAGGACCTATTTGTGTCTGCCTTACTCGGAGAAGGACTCCTGGCTAGCGGGGATAAAGGGTGCAAGTAAAGATTCCCAGCTGTAGGTCACCCCCAGCAGCCGTGCCCACAGCAGCAGCCCCCTGTGGCAGCTCTGGTCCACATCTCTTCCAGTAACAGAACCTGCAGCTGCCAGCCCTTCCCTACCCTAGCGTTTGAAACAAATAAATTATAATGAGCTGTCTTAGCTGTTACAGTATTTACAGGATAAATAGTTTCCACTTCACAGCCATCAATACGTTCGCCCTTTAAATCCATTAAATTCCTGACTGCTATATGCTCCCTTAGTAATGGACTGACACTGATTTAAGGCTAGAAAACCCCTATTTAAAGCTCTACATTAGTGAGAGTGAATGTAAATTGTGACCATGCCATTTGGCCTGGTACTAAAAATGGCTGCAAAAGCAACACACTTCAAACTGTGCTTTGGGTTGAAACAGTGATGGTTCAGTGTTCTTCTAGTTTTAATTGGTGGATTAGTAGGAAATCTGAAAATTAGCAGCACTAGCTTTTCTGAGAGTCTTTAATCTTAAAACTAGAGCAACATGGCTGTCATGGACTGCTCTGTAGCAGGTCTAAAACGTAATTCAGCCCTAGACCATCATGCTTGCATATTCTGGTGATGTTGATTCCCTGAATCAGTAAAAGCCTTCCAGAAAGATAAATATTTCAGTTGTGTTCAGTTCCTCTCTTGGACCTGTCACAGTAGCATCAAATGGTAACTGTTTTTAATCATTTTTAGCTGATTGGTTTAGAGGAATTGAAGCAGACTTCACTTATTTATTGATGGCTGGAAACAAATACCCTGCAGCCTCCCTCTTGCATTTGTAGTGTGACCGAGAGAGGAGAGGTGTAGAATTGGAATAGAAGATCTATAACATTCAGTCTGAAAGGCTATTATTTGAGCTGCCTCAGAAATGTTTAAATTTTTTGTTGTTGTTGTGTTAAAGCTGGCAATCAGATTTTGCTAAAAATGACACAGGTGGAGAAGTTTTATTTGTATCCCACACACATGATTGTCAGGGATGTATATGCAACAGAACATGAAGCTCCTTACCATTTTTGCATATCACAGGTTGGCTTTTCTTGTCATGTGATACAGAGAGTGTGCACGTTTCAGAGCCTGTGAAGGAGGAAAGGGGAAGGAAAAAGAAGAGGTGAGAGAAGTGCATCCTTTTTATCTTCCCCTGGTATATTTAGTGCATGGTTGGTTAAAGCCTCCACAGCCAGATACAGTGGGACACTGAGAAATGCAGGCCATGCAAGGACAATCAGTTGCATATAGGCTTGTGATGGATGTCATTTCAGGTTCCCACTGGCCTCTCATGGCCAGAGATTCTGTACCATGTGTATCCACAAGCACTGACTTTGTAGGTGGAAGACTATGACCCTGAGCAGCTAATCCAAGAGCAGCTGTACTGTCTTCATCCCACACGAGCAATCAGCACCGAACCCATCTTCTCCAAAGACACAAACCTCATGTAATTGTGCTGCTGATGTATTTCTCACAAACCTTTCCTCTCCTGCTTAGATTGTTTCAGTCAGGGACATAGAGCAGGCAGTGAGAATATGATTTCTGACACTGTATCCTTCAGTACACAGTGAGAACCA
This sequence comes from Eopsaltria australis, assembly GCA_034509425.1. NCBI lineage: Eukaryota > Metazoa > Chordata > Aves > Passeriformes > Petroicidae > Eopsaltria > Eopsaltria australis. The sequence continues at coordinate 4,934,185 of JAVTVJ010000241.1, forward strand.
GTCCGAGTGTCTTTTGCTATTTGTTTCTTTCCCATTACTGTAGTACTGGTAGGAGATTGCCAGTCTCCATTAGAAATAAGCCTTCTCAACTCCATTTGAGGGAGGACAGTGTAGAGAAAATATATGGCAAGAACTTGTGAAACACAGCCTGTCACATCCAGGAGGTGAGAAATAAAAGGGAAGGTTGCTCTGCAGTCTGCCACCAGCTTTGCTCGTGGAGTGAACAAGGGTAGGAGGTTTCCTACAGGGCTATTTGGGATAAAGCAGCCAAGCAATGTTGAGCATCTGTTTCATTATTAAACTATTATCATTAGCTAATTTTTCAAAGCCCAGTCAGTTTAAGAAGGGGAGCATTCTGCTTTTTGCTGTGTGTATACCTGCAGGTTACTTCGTTTTCTTTGTGAATGTGATTACTCTATTTGATGGTTGCTAGCTGAAAACAGTCAAGTCATTAAAGGGCCATAGGTGCCCTCTGGAGCCACTTGCTGAATGTTGATAAAGGAAAATGCTACTGCAATATAAAATACAATCTGATCACTGCATCTAATTACAGACAAAAGTAAGCTGCTAAAGAAGGGTTCTGTAGGAATATTATAATTGTGTTCATACAGTATTTCCAACTTGAAAGCTACAAGCAAATATCAACTAATCCTTCCAACAGTCCTGGAGGGTGGGAAGGTAAATCTATTACTATTTATTAAGAATTTGTTTCAATTAGCTTTAGCCACTGTTAAAATAACTATGAATTGATGAAAAAATTACCAGTATTTGCCTTATAACAGCTTTGAACATCTTGGATGCCCCAGTTCTGAGCAGCATTTCTGGTATCTCTTATAGATGGGCATCATTTAACTGGAATTAATTTTGGAAGCATCAGAAAAATGCCTATTACTTTTTATTTCCATTAATACTTAGTTCTTATTAAATACTAAATATTTGTGTTTGTTAAATATTTAACAAGCTATCTGGGGCTTTGTAGAATATATTGTATTCAATAAACTTTCACAGCATTGTATTACTACTATTATTATCATTTGAGGAAATACTTTTCTGTACAGCATAAAACTGCAGATGTTAGTAGTAATGTCTCTTTTTACAACATAGAACCACTGATATTTGTTCTTTTAATTGGCAACATTCTCTCCCAGCCCCAGGCTGGGGAACAGGAGTGGAAATTTTGCATAAAATTATAAGCACAGCCTAAGCCACCTGCAAGGCACAAAATGGACAAAATGCTGGTTTGGCTGCTCCTGGTTTTGAGGTTCTAGATAATCAGTCCTTGATGCCGATTGTCTGGCTGACAGCCCCTACAAATTTCTACTGACGTCAGGTTGTGCTGTGGATGCTCAAACCTTCCTAGTAGAGGAGTGGCATTTCCTATGAAAGGCTGCTCTAGGAAATATGGTAGTTCTTTTTCCACATCTTAGGGACTAAAAAATTGTTGTTTCCTTTTGTAGTGTGTGTCTCAATATTGAGTCAAAGATGGGGAGTAATTTCAATCTTCGCTTGTTTTTTAGTTGGTTGTTGGCTGGTTTTGGGGATTTTTTTTTTTTTTTGGCCTAATGTGTAGGCCAAAAAACTGAATATTCTGTTTGGAGGAGAAAATGGATCATTTATATTAGTCACATGAGAACTTGGCTTAGTTTAAGTCTGAGGATTTATGCCCTAGGCAATCTTTAAAAAAAACAAAAAGCCATAGTTTTGGGATTTTGTTATTTATATTATCGTATATCATTTTGGAACTATCCTCTCCATGCAGAAACATGTGGCAGGGTATGTATCATATTCTTGTTGCTTTCCCAGTGAATGTTTTCTGTATCATTTTGTTACATAAAACTCCTGGATTTGACTCAATGCTTAAATAGTTGTCAGGTGCTTGCAATAGATGGCTGAGTGTGTCTTGTGCCCCTTTTTTGCTCATGTATGCTGAATGAAAAGCTGCTGTTTGTCACTTGTTTGGCAGGCTCTCAGTGCCTGTACGCAGCTTGCATTAATGCTAATGGGAGCTGCACACACACTGAAGAGACAAAAGAGCCAGGTTCCTCCTTAATATACGCAATCAGATAGTGAATATCTTGTCATAGTACCCAAGGTGGCCTTTTGCTGCCCAGAAATTCAGTCTACCGTGCCCTTATTGCTTAAACTGCTTCTAGAAGCTAATCAGATTCCTCCCCCATTCTGACAGCTGAAATATGGGGTAGTGTATGAAAGACAAAGCTTGAACGAGCAGTAACAATTGAGTAGGCAAACGGTGCGTGCAGAAGATCACTACATCTTTCATCCGTTGGCAGTGGAAATCACTGGGAAACACCAGGCTGGTGCAAGTGAAGGTTTTGTGCAGCTTTCCTCATTGTTTGTTCTTGTTTGAACGTAGCTCCTCACCCTTCTGCTTTTGTCTGTAGGTGGTGTGCTGGGTACCTGGTACCTGCAGCAAACAGTCTATCTGGGGAGGCTTGATGAGAAGGTGAGAAAGCAGCTGACTCTTTGGCAGCCCTGGGCTCTCCTGAGCTCCTCTTCCTTCCCTTCTTCTTGGTCTTTTCATGTTTTAAAATAATCTCTTACTGTATATCTGGTAATTAAGAATTGCCTTTTTTCCCCCAGTATCTCACAATAAAATTGCCGAAGGAGTTGGACAGGGCAGAATTCTGTCAGAAGCTGCTTGAAAGCAGAATCAGTACTTCCCACCTGAGTGGTTCTCTTCCAATTGTGTTTCCTTTACCAGCTTCCCTCTGAAATGTCTCTGTCTCAATACAATACAGTGTTTTGAAGCTTGGTAATTTCCATACTTACCTGGATTTCCTTTTCATGGCACTTGCAGCCCTTAAGGATAAATTAAAGTGATTGGGCTTTTTGGTGACTTTTGTGTTACTTTATCTTTGGAAGCATAGATTGAGGCTCCCAGCTGAGACTCTAGGGATACTTAGTGTGCTGCCTGCTTCTGCTTTTTTTCTTGTCCTGATGTGCTCCTGTTGTTCTTGAGTGCCTCAGCAGCTCTAGAGTTGCTTTTTCCTTCATCAGAGTTGATTACAGTGATTTTGAGACAGGAGAGTCTATTTTATGACCCCTCAGCCAGTCTGAGCATCATCTTCCCAGTGGAGCTGCTGACCTGCTTTGTATGGACTGGCTTGCCAAAGGCAGCAGCTGTGGGTCTTCATCAGTTGTCGTGCCCCTTTTACAGATTAACCTCTGCTCTTTTGCTATGGCATAATTCTGTAGGAATGTTGACAAGCTGCTTTGATAATAAGAAGTGGGTGTTTATCAACTGGGAAAATGTTTTGGCTCACCTTGGAATATTGTATGAGCCAATTAGGCAGCTGCGTCCCTCTCGTAACTGGGATCTGGGTGGATAAAGCCGGTGGTTAACTATAGGTGGCAGCAGCTTTCTAATGCTGTTATATGTGAATGTTGTTGGGTTTCTCTAGAGCAGAGATAATGCTTCACCTGGATCTCAGCTCCCATTCTTCTTTGTTTAGCTGAGGCTTTTTTAGCGTAAGCTTTTGTAGGAAAAAACCTAGCTGGCTCGACAAGTCATTTCTACTCGAAGGATTTTTTTTATCAGCAGAACACAATATGCTCTGATTGTCACGATCCTTGACACTTATTAATTTGTAACTTATACGTATTTCCAGAACTACAATTCCAAAAGTACAGTGTTTAAAAAGATTTCTGACTTGGCCTGATTTCTGACTGCCTTCTCTGCTGCGCTCCCACATGTTTTCTTGAACTTGGTAGAGATGTACAGCTTCCTACACCAGCATCAGGCCAGTGCTGCCTTCTGTGTAATCAGCCCTTGAGCTGGCTTGCTGTGGCAGAGCAGCAGCCTTCAAGTTGCAATCAGCAGGCCCTTGGGGACCCATGTGCTAATTGAGGGGGAGCAGTGGGAGTCTGTTAGAAGCAACTAAGAAAAATCAATTGACTGTAGACTCAGGCTTGCTTACAAGGCTCTGCACCTCCCCTGGAAAATGCCTTCAGGAGTATCTAAATTGCAAAGGCTGAAAAACATTGAGTAGTGTACTGTAAGGAAAAACAAATCTATGCACTTAGGAATCACCTTTAAATCTGCCAGTGTTAATGCAATAGACAAAAACATTTTTGACAGTGAAGCCCAAGCACTTCTCTTAACTGTGCTGTAATATATTGGTTTGTGAGAGTTGGAGCAAATGTGGTGTTAGACATTCTACTGGAATAGAAGAAACCTGTATCTCTCTTAAATCCCTTGAATTGAAAACTAAATTACCTTGCAGTTTTATTCACTAGATCAAAACTTTGCACTTGTCTTCACACCTGATCTTTCATGTGCTTGCTGTAGGCTGCTTCTCAGTCTGGTGGGCAGTTGGCACAGACAGTAAAACAGGGACTGCAACAGGACATTTCAGAAATCTCATACCTGAATCTACCTGAAGGCATTTTGAGAAAACTAAATACTTAGGAAATGATAATTTGTCAAACAAAAATGGTTTCCACTATGGAAACTCTCATTGGAATAGTATCCTGTTTCCAGGGAGGAATTTCAAGTAAAATTCAAGAGGCTCCTTTCTGTGTTCAATACCGTCACTTGCAATGTGAGAGAACACACTTCAGTTTCTTCCTCTCCCTGAATTAAAATCAGGACTTGGACTTCATTGTTTGAGGCTAGGTGAGAATTCTGGCCAATAAATGATTTGGCGGCTCTTAGGAGCTTTCTTTCTTGGTCTGGAGCAAAATCTGAAAAGCCTCTTGGTTTCATTCAGGAGAATGGATGGAATTCTGGAGTGGCAAGAGATGAATAAGCCATTGCCACTCACCTGTAGACACATCATATTTTGTGTCTGGACACCTGTTGACTTCTGTAGGCTTTCCTTCAGTGTTCTGGCAGCTGAGCATACACTTGTTCTGTACAGTGTGTAGGTGAATTTCTACATAAGGACTTCGGTGCTAAATGCAGCTGCACAACTTTCAATATGCAGGATAACTGGTTAAAACTAGTTTAGAAGTCATCTCTGTATAGTACCACTTACGGCACTGAGAAATTAAATCTAATCCTTCTTTGTATAGCTGAGAGGGTAGTGCTTCCCTTTCCAAGGGGTTAGGTCTTTCCTTGAGTCCCCAGTGATACTTTACTATCCCTTTATGTCTCACAGTGCTCCTTTCACCCCCAGTGTTACACATCCTAACTTCACCTTGCTTGGTTTCCCAGGAGTTTGGTGTGTTCTTTATTAGTCCGAGAATGAAACCACCGGGTGGTAAATGTGTCTCTCTTGCCCTTATGCCTGTTCACTCTGCAGCTTTCCACCAGCCAGGAAGAGGCAGCAGCATGACTGACTGGTGATATTTCCAGTTGTTGCTGTTGCCTAATGAAATGCTTCAAAGCCAGAGGGATGATATTCTGATTCGTAGTCCACGCTCAGAAAGTGGTGGTTGTGAATGAGACTGAGTTCATAGGCTAATACTTTTTGTCTCCTTGTAGAAATTACAGAGCTCCAGCACTACTCATATTTTTTCAGTCTTCATTCCCTCTTTTTGTTTGTTTGCTATATACTTTTGAGAGGAGACTGTAGTGGGACAGTGAGTGAATGTAACTATTAAATTTTGCTGGAAATGATGAAATGAAAGTGCATGTTATATTCATACCTAATGCATCATTCTCCTGCCTTTACCTTCCGGCCCATCACATTCCAGTCTATTTCAGAGATTTAGATGCATTTATGTCAGATCTCCCATCCCAGAATACAATCTACATCCAATTATCAACCCTTAGGGATACATTAGATGTAACTATTATATCTTCTTCTGTCAATAAAATTATAATCACGAAATGCACAAATGTCGTACTTTGGTTTCTAAAAGCATCACGGATAAGAATGAGATGGAATGAAAAGGCTGTTATGCTGCATTTTACACATGCTTATATGCAGAAGATTGCCAAAATCTCAAGCTGAGCTATGTATCTCCTTTTCCTGTCTGCTACTAACAAATCTCAGCCCTGAGCAAGCAAGTGTCTGCATAAGATCTGACAAAATTACATGCAAAGATGAATTAGTCTTTTCCTCCATTTGTTCACATGCCACGTCCAGGAGAATCACGAGTGCATGAGTGACTTGTAAAGGTTCAGCAAGGACTGTCACATACTGATTTCACAGGCCTATCTACCCAGGAGTACTTGGTTAAGTGAAACCAAGTTAATGAAAAGAGTTGAATTTCAGATATATTAGAACTCACTAAACCCCTTCAACACTCTCAGGAAATAAATTGCTCTGAGTTCTGATTAGCTTGCTCAGACTCATTTTGACTTCTGACTGAAAACATCTGTACAGGAGTTCCTTAGTTAATGCACCTTAAACTTACACCTGTACTTAATTTGGCTTACCTTGCCTAAGTTTCCCTTAATTGCAGACATACCCGAAGTCAAACAATCCATATTAACTCAGGAGAGTCTGGAGAGCAGTAGTCACTCTATCAGGTAGAAGTTCTGTTCTCCCTTTCAGGCAGGCATGGTCAGTTACCTCCACACATGAAACAGTCATCACTGATGGTAAAGAAAGAATTATAAATCCTTAAAAAAACTGCAGAGCACTTGAAATTAAAGGACTAAGGGGAAAGGGAGAAGTTATACTGTGTGCAGAATATTCTGTAATAGTGTGCTCTGGTGTGGTTTTGCAGTCTTATCTAAATTTTCTGGTATTGACTACTGTCAGAGATAGAGGAGCAGGCTAGACAGTCTCACTGATTCAGGAACATGGGAATTTTTATACTCTGAGCTAAGCCACTGTGGCAGGGCTGCAGGCAGGGCTAACAGACTGCATAGAAAAGAATTTCATTTTTTAATACTTCTAACCCAAGAATTTCAACAGCTAAAAATGCCCATGTGAAATACTGGTATCTGGCAATTTCTACTGTAATTCTCAGGTTTTAAGCTGGAGCTCTTACCTGAGTGCCAAGAAAATGGGAGGAAGAGGATGTCTTAAACTGCAGAAATACCTGAAAGTACAGTAACTTGGTAAATGATCTGATGATCACTACAAGTAAAGAGCAAACACATGGGTTGAGTTGTGGAGTTTTTTAACAACAAAAAACTCCACCAAACAAACAAAAAGAAGCAACCAAACACAATTCTATTTTCTTGGACAGTAATTAAGGATGGAATATCCCCCACCCTCCAAGAGGAAAGCTTTTTTGTCCATGTATCAATTTAACATCTCACAGGTTGCCACAACTGAAAGCACATGATAACAGTTGCTCTACTATGTAATATCCAAGAGAAATGTTTACCTAGATTCAGAAACATACAGTGATATCAGTGAGATTTGTGCAGTAGCTTGTACATAGGCTGAATAGAAGAGAAGGGATTTTAGGAAAGATCATGAGCATAAATCTGCTGGTTAACATTTTAGGAGCATAGAGTTTAATGGGTAGTCAGATGTTCACTTCTGCCATGAGATTATATTCACCAGAAATTTTGCTGAGAGATACCATGGTGAGCATCTGTAAAACTCAGGCATCTGTTTCATACAATCAACAGGTTTGCAAGGATTGAACTGGACTAAACTTCATCCCAGATCTGTTAGACCTTAAAAGGTTTGTTATTGGTAAACCGGGATGAAGGAAGTTTTAAAATGAGGAGGCTTGGATCTTTTTTTTCGAAATTGTCCTTGGCTTTACAACACTGCCATATTGAAGTGGAGGACCTATCACTATAAGAAATTCTGTCTGTGTTGTTTCACTTTCCACTGCTATACTCTTTAAAGGTACTGCTATTTCTAAAATCACCAGCATTTCTGTAAAATGAAGATTAGTTGTATGTTTACTTAAGCTTCCTTGCAGAAATTGCTTTCCCTGGTGTGTATGCATGCATGTGCATGCATGTCTGCACTCTGGTATATTAGATAAAAATGACAGACTGGTTTGGAAGGCCACTCTTTTTTTAACCTTTTTGCTTTCTGTGACTGTAATTTACAGTGTCCTGTGAGCAGTCTGTGCTTGTGTAGATGACTGCAATATAAGTTCAGGAAGAAAACAAATGAGACTTGGAAGCGGCAAAGCAGATCTGTTTGCAGGAGGATGGGTAACAAAAGGAATGTGCTGAAAAAATGCTTTCCTGCTCTGCACCTTCGGAGTGCTCTATAATTTATAACTGTTCTCTGCAAAGTGTCTGAGGCAGTGCCAGGTGGTGGGGAGTTAAATTAACCCCCGTGGCGTGTAGTTATCGGCAGAGGCCAGACCTGTGGATCGATACCTCGGTGCTGTGAGTCACCGTATCAGCTGGGGAAAGTGAATCTGTAAGCTCCTTATTTCTCCATTCTTTTAATCGCACGGCTGTGTCTGGCTGTGATGAAGATGGAGCCGACACAAATGCCTGATGCTTGAAGCTCTTTGATTTCTAAGTTGATGGGGTGAAGCCAATGAAAAGCTGTGAGAGACTCAGAGAGCTGATCGTGTATTGTCTTTTTCCAAGTATCCTCAGTTCCCGTTCTCTTTTTCTTCCTTCCTTACCCACAGATCTGGTTACACTCAGTAGCTACATGATCTGTGCTTTGCTTGACCGACACAGATAATTTCTAGCATCACTAGTTAAGCCTATTTTTTATTATTATTAATAATAAAGGCTGTTTTAGTCTCGCTTAAATGGATTAGCTTTGCTCCTGCCTGCTTTTTGATTGTTTTTGCTGCTGGGGGCTCACTCTTCCGATGAGAGTTCTTGTAGACAGAGTTATTGCCAAGCTTATCTGTCACTGAGGCATACCTAATATGGATCAAACTAGATGGAGTAATTGGGTTTTCAGAGAGCTACCGCACCAGGAGAACGTGTCGTACTCCGGGAATGAGAATTTTTGTTGTAGCTATGGAGGGTACTTGCACAGCTGCTGAGTCAGCTGCCTCCTTTTGTGCGCCCTCACACTTTGTGGGTGCACCCATTTTCTGCATGCAACCCCCGGAATTCATGCCTGTTGACAGCTGAGTCTTCTTGCTTCCCTGAAGACCATGTGTGTCTTCCAAATCTGTTGCTACCCCCTCCACCTCTCTCTCATAAAAATGAATATATAAAATGCCTCATTCTTCCCTGTTACATTTTTCTAAACTCAGACTTACCCATAAATTGCCCATGTGGAATGCACTGGTAAATTAAGTAACATATTGTTCTTTCCTAGCTGCACCCACTCTCTAGAGGATTGAAAAACTGGCATCTGTAGCCATCACCCAACAGGATTAAACAACAGGATTAAAGCCAAGCGTAACATGCCAGTCAAAAGCACTCACCTTCCTTTCCCTCACAATAAGTGAATTATTTTCTCTTTAAACAATGACAGTGGCCCTTAGCCTAAAACCAATTGCCCCTCAGCTGAGACTTGAAGCAGTTACAAGGTAAGCTGGCCTTACAGTTGAGCAGTGGTAGATGTGGATGGGCATACTGAGTTACTGGTTTTGGTGATTAATGAAAGCTGAATTAGAGGTGGTTTCTCAGGCTAACAGCTGAGCTTCTGGCTGTTCTGTGTTGTATCTGTCCTTTCCCTCAGCTTATATTCTAACTTTAACCTCGCTTTCTAGTTCAGTTCCTGTCTTTGTTCTGCATCCAAGCCAGGACTGAGCTTTCCAGATTTCTTATTGCTTTATTCTCAACCCACTGTCATCTTCTCCCAGCCATGGGGAGTAAATGCATATGCGCAGATTTCTGCATTGCTGGTCTTAGCACAGCCTGGGACATTCCTGCATAACAGTGGGGGATATAATTTATCTCCATGTGCTGTGTTGTCCAAATTGGTTGTCTCTTCATCTTCTCCCCAGCTTCTTGCACATGGTCAATTCTTTATCCCTCAGTTTTATTCTTTTTTATTCATATATGAAGGCACATATAATACTTAGGTCAAATACAAAACACTTTTATTATTCAATTAGAATGTCTAGAGAGAGATTTTCATCCACTAGTTTCATTTGGAAAAACATTGTGTAAGGCCACACTGGAAAAGTACCTGTTGATTTCAGATACTTTGATTGGAAAATGTCTCTGTGAGCTTGAACAGAAGTAACCAGTTTTAATTCTTATAGATTTTACTTCTTTGCAAGTTTGTTTATGGTCCCAAGATACTGGGTGAGACACATGTGAAAGACTCTCAGAGTGAGTTTGTGGGTCTTCAAGCTCAGATGACACCACCATGCTTCATCTCAGCCATAACAGAAAAATAACTGTGGTCATAATAATTGTGTCAGCCATGGGCAAAGGGCTGATATTGCAGCAGAATTGCATCAAAGATGTTTTCTTTGGCTCACTGATACTTGAGGAATGACTGTAAACAAGCCCCTGCAAGGAAGCCAGTGGACAAACAGGTAGACAATAGCCGATATTGTCTGGGTCCTGCAGATGGGAAGTTACTGGCTTTACTGGTGTACTTCTGGCTTGGCATCAGTTATGATTTGTGCATCAGTACAGAGGTTCTTGCACAGGAGTAACTGAGATTGGAAAAGTATTGATATGAAATAATGGGAAGTAGTGTCATATGCAGAAAAAGGGGAGGAAGGATCAGTGTTCCCTTTCTTCATCCCAGCATGATTTGTCTTTGGAGGGTTCTTGGCAGAGCTGTGAGTTTTCCATAGACTGAGTCCAACTGGCTAGGTGAGGTCACTGGGCTTTCGAAATATTTGAGGTAGTGGTTTTAAACAAGTGACTATCTCAACATAAACAGGAATAAAGCAATCTTGTATAGTCTTGGTCATACAGAAACCACTTTGTCCTGCCTTCACTGCTCGCAGTGGAATGATTTGAATTGTTAAATTGGAGGCTTTACATCCCTTTGTGGTCATCTACCCCCATCTGAAGTCTGCTTGAGTCTGCATTGCAGATTTTCTCTGCTTTCCTTCTCCAGAACTGAATTTATATTTTCAGTTCTTAGAGTGAAAGAATTGAACCTGTGGTGAAAAGAAATAGCTGGAATCAGATTTCTTTTTTTCTTTGGTGTAACCCTGACCCTGACAGCATGTGATGCAATGCAAGTGACTGAGGGGAAACTCCCTGCATCCCAGTTGATGCAGAACAAGCCAGCAGCTGGGAAACTTGCTGAAACCAGATGCCTTGTAGTAACAGTGCCATGGTTACAGTTGTGTGCTGAGAGGAGTTTTAATTGGAGTGTATTTTTTCCCTTTTGAAAGAAGGTGGCTAGCCAGGGACAGATTACACATAGATTTAGTTCTTAAATGTTACTCTGTAATTGTTTGGCTTATTTCTTTATAAAAGCTTAGCATGAAGTCACTGAGTTTGGGTTAAGGCTGAATTATGTATTTCTTGGCAATCCTCGTTTTCATTGTTGACCAGAGAGTTTTTAAAAAGTAGCATTGTCCATGTCTGTCAGGATCCCTCAGAAGTGAATCTTGAGTAATTTGGCCATGGTGTATATGTTTGTTTTTTCAGTGCTGGATTTAGGATTATCTTTGGTTTCTGTTTTTTATATATAAGCCTATGAGCCGGAGGGTTGGAGGCAGGCAAGATTGAATGGGTCAATTGTGTGAATTGGCAAACACAAGATACCCTCTTTCACACACTATGCTTCTCTGTTAAACATTCTGCAATAACAAAGAGAGATGAAATGTTTGGTCTGTGTGGTGTATGAAGGCTTTCTCAGAGGCTAAGCACTTCAAGTAAGTAAATAAGCAGAAGTTTCAAGTACAGACCTTACTTGTGAAGCAGAATGATGCTACACACGCATTTAACACAAGCCTGCAATAGCAAAGAAATGAAGAGCTGAGTCCTTGCTAGATGGTTAAATAGCAGCTTTCTACTAGTAGATCAGGGCCCTTTGCCATCTCCATAATCCTGGTGGATTACAGTCACAGTGGGGTACAGTCACTGAATTTAGAACTAGTCAACTGGTTCTAAACAGGTTTGGTGTTTTTTACTTTCTTTGTAACAGGAGCAAAAAAAAAAAAAATTTACCAACTCTTTTATGCCTGAAAGTTTCAAATACTGTTCTCATTTCACCCTCTTTCCTATCTTTCACTTCTTGCTTCGTATTTGATTTGCAGAGGCATGGCATCAGTCAGACCCATTGCTTCCCCCCAGTGTGTATTGGTATCTTTCTGTAGTGCTGAGGTGGATTTGGTTGAACAAAGGGAAACCTGTGGCCCCAGATCTACACACCCATTTCTGTCTGTCAGCAAGCTCCAAGAGAGGGGTGTTCATCTGACATTTCTGCCAGAAATACATTATTTTTCCCTTGGGGACATTGCCCTGAGTCAGCAGAACAGCTCCATATTGCCCTAGATCTACCTCAGAAGGACACCACCACACTTTGGAGCAAAGCCACAGTTTTGCTGACTGTGTGGGAGTCAAGCTTCCCACTGCTGAAGTATAGCTGCCTCTCAGGAGGAACACAGCAGCTGTTTTATGACAATATTGTTTGAGAAAACTACTTCTGCTAATGGTGAAACGTTGCTTTTCAGCATAGTATTTCCTTAGAAATTTTATGTAATTCAGAATTAGTGTTTCTTTCCAAACATGAAATGGAAGTGCAGCCCATATATCTCTTGAGTACTGGTGAGAGAATAACTCCTGTAGACTAACTTTCTGCGCAGAATAACACTGGCAATGGGCTGTGAAATAAAAGTGGTTTTGGGGTTGTGCAGCTCTAAGTAATGTATTTCATAATCGGACGTGTAGTGTCTCTGAGAGTTGCACAGCATTGCATGTGTAACCAGAGGTATATTCATGGACACATTGTGGGCAGCATCAGACCTTCTACATCATGCACTGTGCTGTCTTCCCACCTGCAAATAAGCTTTTTTAGCCTTCATGGCTTTGCTATCTGTTTATTTGAGATGACTTATCTGTAGTTGGCGTTGTTTTGTTGGCAGCGTACATCAGGCATCTTGTCAGAGAGCAGCTGTTCATCTCTTCCCATCATATCCCAACCCACTTGCATGTCAGCTTCACCGTACTGTTGTCTTATCAGTCATCTTGGAGAAGGGGTGGTTTGAATTATTTTCACCAGGAGCATTGTGCCTACTAGTTTTCAGTGAGAAAAGGTTTGTATTTACCTCAAAAACAGAAGAAAGTACTGCTTCATCCCTTGTGATGCCCAGTAGTAGCAAGACCCTTGGGGTTATATTTTCTTACCCTTTCCCCTCCGAGGCTGACTGTTTTGCTGAATTGTGTAAAAAGACAAGGTGATCACCATGTTTCTGCCTCCTTCTCCTCTGATTCTGTTGCCATTCCTTGTGTTTTTCTTCGGATTGAATTTGCACACGGCTCAGCATGGATGTTATTTCCTGCCTTCCATGGATATTAGCACAGCAGAATAATGAATACTCTGGTAACAGGACCTAGGTGGCTGAGTTTTATGCGGGATGTTCCAAAATCTCACATTTTCACATATCTGATCCAGTACTTGGTGAAATGCCCATGACTCCTGAGTTTGTGAGATGTGAGCTTCGCGAGGTGATAGGGTTCCCCAGAGAATATCTTACAAAAGGATCAGAGCTTTCTCTGAGAGAAGGCATTGGTAAAGGAGCATGTGCAATATATTATCACACTCAGTAGGAGCACAGATTTTCTGGAAATTTGAGCTAAGTAGAGCTAGAAGTCAGTTGTGTTAAGTCATCCAAACAGGGTTATGCCACCTCGTTGGGGATCTTACGACAATCTAATCCATGTGGATTTTTTTTAACTCATCATGAGAATCAAGACCTAAACTTGAATAAATAACCTGCCAGTGCCTTGATTTTGCTATCTTTGAGGTCAGCAAGGGCTAGGAAGAAAAAGATATAAAACTGAAGGACTTGAAGCAGTAGATTGAGTCAAACATAACGTAGATAGGTAGCATGCCACATTTAGAAATCAGGGTATGCTTAAGTCACAGACCGCAGCAGTCCCTCTATTGCCAGGTTTAGGTTCTCTTGAACCTACTGCCAGATAATCAGTTATTGCTGGCAGAGAGCTTAGAGCCTGACTTGAGGGCTGAACATAGTTATGAGGCTGGTATGCATCATGCTGTCCGCTGGTGTGAAGACATTATGGTGTAGAGTAGAGTGGTTCCAATTACTCCTCTCCTTTGCTGCCCTACTTCTGAAATTAAAGGCTGCTGTTGTAACCCACAGTTCACTCTGATTCTTCTCCCTGTGGATTTCAGTGGATTCACATATAATTGTAACATAAGGTTTTATCAGCCACTTGCATTATCCTGCTCTTGTGAGAATCACTAGTGAAAACTAGCAGATACAACCATAATCTACACAAAACCTTATCAGGCAGTGACACTCCTGCCACTCTGTTCAGGCAAGCCCAGGCACCACACAGGCAGGAGTTTCAGCTGCCATCAGCATTTTCACTCTTGTTTCTTGTGAAGCTATTGATCGTGGAGGTACAGAGCAACAGTTAAAATCTCAGGAAAAGCAGAAGTTGTTTGCAAATTTTCAGTGGAATGATAGAGGTTTGGCTTAGCTTGTATTCAAATGGCTTGTCCCACTTCACTTGCATCTCATGCATTTCCTTACTTTGTAATGTGAGACAGCTGGTCTTGAAGTTAATCCCCGGGGTTTTGGGGGCTTCTTCTTCCCCTGGCAAACTTGAGAGGAAAGATGCTTCAGAAATATTAGCCATCGGCTGTCACTTAGTAGAAACTATAACAGTTGGTGATGGTAATAGCATTGGCTTGAAACTAGCAGGGAAATGCAGGTCTAGCATATGGGCATCTAAAATCTGTGCAGTGATGGAGCTGAGGAACACGACACGTTCAACTAGCTTCTGAGTTGAGGGCTCTGAGTTCAGGTTTTACAGCATCAAGCTGTCTTGGAATTTGGCTGCAGTAAGCAGTTAGTGCTTCAGCAGAGAAATTTCCTGTTAATCTTTTTACCTGCATTTGCCAGGCAGACTGCACTGAGTCAGCTCAGCCTGGTCCCCACTGTGCAGCGGCTGCAGCCAGTCTCACTCCATCACTTTTAATGAATCTGAGTCTCTGTGGTTTTCACTAATTTACTCATTCGCAAGAGGAATGAGGAAGTGTTTTCCTGTCTCTCTCTGATAATGAATGAGATATGAAAGAGCTTCATGGCCAGTAAGCACCCTGGAGGGACTTGAGTTTGTCAAAACGTGCAAGGCGTCTTCATCAAAGCAACAAAATTATTTTCTTTCCCCTTACTCTATGAATTGAAAATTCACTTGACAACAGCCAGAAACGTGCCCAGTTTTGCTTAGACAATGGAATTGACTTTGAAAAACTGAACATGTGGCAAAACTGGTAACATCTTTTGCATTGGTATTTTTCAGAGGTGTATCTTGAAATAAATGATTGCCTGAGGCAGGCTTTATGTGTGGCTTTTGCTGTAGTCTGGCTTGGTGTCTGCACTGTGAACCCCCACTTGCACAACGTAGCATTTTGCACTCAGTGCAGGCTGTGGGCAGCAAACGTTTCCTTCGAGGGATGTGTCGAATTCTGTTTACCAAGAATTTTCATTTCTGTTTGCTGCCCTCCTCAAATGCACTTTGTGTACATCAGAAGGGCAGAGATAAGAGTTTACAGAAGATTAAACAGGCACAAACACATTAGGAGAGACAGTAAGGAATTCAAATTGTTAAACAGAAATATTAAAGTCCACTCTATAAGTCTTCGGGGCTTTTCAGTACCCAAACTTAATAAAATTAACCAACTGCTGCAGCTTAGCTCTAGTGTTTACCATTGCTATCAGAAGCAATCAGTATGAAATCTAGCTTTATATGGTATGGCTTTGAGGTACAAATTGTAGTTTCCACTTTGAAGTGAAGAACAGCTGCCCAGGAATATTGTGAGCCATGCAATTTCAACAAGGTAACTCATTGCAGTGCTCCTGATTGCACTCTTGTACTTCAACCCTTTTTAAAACACAGTCCCCTTTGAAAGGTAGAGTAAATAATTTGAAGTATTGCTCCAGTTTCATGTGTAAAAACAGGCAGTACTTGTAGGAAATACAGATCTTGAAAGGTGAGCTGAACACTTGTTAGTCCAAGGATTAAATTAGCTGGCCAAGAAAGAATTGTCACCCTACAAACATCCCGTTGAAACCTGAAGGGGTACAAGCATTTTTTCTGTTACGTTTGAACATATGGTTATTCAAGTGGTGGCAAATATTCACTGAACCTACTATTTAAATATTATTGCATATTAATTGAATATTGTGTCAGTAGCATGCAATGCCGCATGTAATTTGAATGTCACTTAGTAGTCCCCTCTCTTGCACTAATTCACTTCAATTTTAGCATTTTCTGGGCTCTTAAGCATTTGTCATATATTGATTCCCATGGAGTTCTCAATGTTTTATCTCCCACAGGGAGGCTAAGCATGCTTGAAAGGGGAATAGCTTGGTTCTGAGGTCTTTTTGTTTTGGGTGTATGCTAGATGCTGACTAGGTATGATACTGTTTCAGATTTGTTCAAATTTTAGGATCTTATGCTTTGTATCAGATAGAGCCTGGTGGCACCAAATTCAGGTGAATGTTGTGGTGTGTTCTTTATATGTTTATGACAAGACAGTTTCTGGTGCAAAGGACTTGTCTGTGTTCTAAGATGAAACCCATCAAGTGAATGCAACAGGGAAGCAGAGAAGTAAAATCAAGATAATCGTGACACAATCACCTCATTATATGGATTGTCTTCCTGCATCTTTTGCCAGTTCAAAATCCATTTTTTATATGGCTAAACTGTTAATGGTATTCAATCGTATTAGCAAAGAGGAGAGTGTCTCCAATGTCTCCTTCTGTATGTGCAACAATTGGTGTCACAGCAGTCAGTGTCCAGCAGTCTGTGGCTTGTCCCTTGAGCATGGAGAGTGCAGCACAAGCTCTTCTGAGGGAAGATGAAGGAAGCTCCATTGCTCCTGCAGTTTATCAGCTCTCATCTTAACCTAGAGTCATCCTAAAATGCAGGTCTGAGGAAGCAACTCCTCTGAGGCCATTTGGGCTCTTCTGTGCTGAGCTGTGGTTGTGCCAGCACATCTCGCTGGCCCCACAGCCTTTGTGGGGGTGGCTGAACAGCAGGAGGATCTATTGGAACAGCCCCTCACCAGGGCAGAACAGTCCCTCACTGAAGACAGCTCTAAGGAAAGGCATGGGCTGGCACATCCATGACCTTCTTCTGGGAGGAGCCAGGTGTGAGGGAGACATTTGGCCTGTGTTGACAGCTGGACTCTCCCTGGACACCCGTGCCTTATCCGTGCACATCAGCACACTGATCAGACTTGCAGCTGGCGACCTTTAAGAAGTGATCTCTGAGGTTATATTTCCCTCACAACCAGATCCTGAGCAATAGTCCTGTCACCTGCAATACCTGTTGCAAAGCTGTGACAGCATGAGTTTGAATTTCAGGTGTTCCGGTGCTCTATGCAACATCTCTAATTCTTCAGTTTCCTGTAAGGAAAAGTTTTCACAGTTCCTGTGCTGAATGACACTCTGTGTTAATCAGGAGTGCAAAATACATCTCACCTGTACATATACAGAGAAGTTCCTTCAAATAAATGTTTGAGTCATTAAGGATGCGTTACGTGAAGCAGAAGCTCCACACACAGTTTCCACTGCTGTGGGTCCTTTACCAGCAGAAAGAATGATTCTAAAATTCTATTTAAAATTAACAAAAAGAATCATTAAGCAGAGAAAGATTTTTTAAAATGCACTTTCAAGCTGGGGAACCACCTCATTTAGTATAATGAGTGAGCAGATCCTTGGGCCCTGAAGAGAAGCAAATTGAAACAAAATGGCTCCAGCACTGACTTGCATAATGATGGACTGAGCACGTGTCCTGGCATGTAATGATCCCATCTTTCCCACGGGGCTTCAGAAAACAGTGCTTATTGTGACAGTAGCTCTGGCCAGGATACTGTTTCCATGAGGAAGAGGAAAAGGGCTGATAACAGTATGGAGTAGAAGAGGAGGAGAAAAGTTACTGAAGTTTGACATCACAAGCATTGGAGAGGAGAACAGTGATAATGCTCACAGAAGCAGAGTGGGAGGCAGGAAAAGGGGAAGGACTCAAGTGACACCGTGGCTCTTGAGCTGGGGCAGGTGAAAGAAGCTTCTAAGAAGGGCACAATTAAGTGGCTTAAGAATGAATGAGAAATTCCTGGTGGGATAACTAACCTTCATATCATCCCTTGCCAGTCCTAAAATCTTTCTATCTCCTTTTTCCAAAGCAGCTCAAAGCTGTTTTGAGAAAGAAGGAACCAGCCCACCAAACACTAACTGATAGCAGCAGTGCACCCAGCGAGTGCATGTGCTTGCACCTGCCCCACACTCTTCTGCCTTTTCAGTAGAAAGGAATGTAGCTGCATGTACTGGGACCTGCCTCATGCTCTTCTGCATTTCCTGCATTGTGAAGGTTTCCTTAAGTGAAGTGGCCTTCCTTAAGTGGAAGGCCAGTTTCATCCTGGGCTTCTCTACTGAGTAATGTGGTACAGATGCTATCTCTTGAGAACTGAACTGGATCTTTCATGTTATTTCATGTTTTCCATGCTAGAAATTACTGGGCAGCTGTGAAATGTAAATGAAGCAGTGGATCTCAGCTGATGGATGCTAGGATTTTCCTCTGCCACCCACAAAGTCCTTGGAGATCTTGCTTCATTTGTAAGTTCCAACTGCTACTTAGTCTGTTCTGGCTAAGTAGGTTTAATGGGTCACTGTACTGAATATTGCCCTGCAGCAAAATCACTTGTCCACTTTGCAGGTACAGTCTGGAGAGTGGAAGATCCTTAATTAATGACCCACTTTGCGATGGAGGCAGGGGGATTGCTCTCTCCAGAGTGTCAGTCAGCTAGTCACAGCGTTGGTAATTTAAAGCTAGATTATTACCCTTTACAGTAACATCAGAAAAAATCCAACTGTCCTTATCCATGCTAGCTAAGAATTCAGGAAAAGCCTAGGACTGATGTAGCTCCTGCATGCATACTCTTCAATACTTGGTGGTCCCAGTGGAACGAGGCAGTGCACTGTTCTGCATGCAGCCTGCTGCTGCCTGATCTGTCATCCATTCCCTTTCATCTGTGATTGTGCATGGGAAGCAGGGAGGCTCTTTGCTCCTCTGTCTGTGGCTTCTGTCATTTTTTTATTATTGCATACTGTCAAAATGTTGTCTCTCCCTACACCTCCCTTTTGCCTGTCTCCCTTTGGAATTCGTGCTGAAAGATGAAAGCAAACCCATCTTTCTTGGCTACTAAAAAGGCAGAAGGTTTATTCTGACATGTGCATGGCCCATGGAGACACAGAGATCACACTGGGGATGAAGAGGTGAATATTTGGGCAGAGAGAAGCCATCTGTTTCTCTGCTAGAGTATAGCCTACCTTCTTGTGGGCTCAGGGAGATTTACTTACTGAAAGAACACCTATCATCTTGCTTATCTAAGCCTCCAGCCACTTGAATGCAGCTGTGACCTAGTCCAGCACATTATTGCTAGGCAACACATCAACCTCATCTGAAGATAAGGACATATAAATCTGTGTTTCATACTCCTGCAAATCTCCACTGACCACAAGACTGCTAGCTAGTCTTTCCTGGGTAGACCAGCACACATAAATGTCAGTCCCTGTATTTTCACTGCATGCACCATTTAGAGTCAGCTCTTTCTTTCCAGAGTCTCGTTTCCATGGCAGAGACTCCTTCAAAATCCAAGAGGAGGAGGGGCTTTGGGAGCAGGATGATGTTGGCATTCGGTGAGGGCCCCTAAAAGAATGAACAGGCATTTCAGCTGTCTGAAGTTGCTGAGAACTGCAAGGGAAACTGTGCCCTCATGAAATGTTGGTCTTTCCAGCAACTTTGAAAATTAACTAGATTTAGAGTGGAGAGTTGTCTTTACCTCTGATCTGAAATAGGATTTGTGTGTCCCGTCACATGTGTCACCATCTCTGCCACCCTGAGCAATAGCTGTGTTGATCAAGAACTTTCTAAGAAATACAATCTCTAATGTGACCTTTGAAATCTGTCCATGCTCCCTTGCACTTTTTCTTTGGTTTTGTTTGTTTGTTTTCTACCTTATTTATATATTCACTGTTTTGAAAACTTTTCTCTTTATGTTTAAAAACATCACAGAAACACAGAATCTTTTAAGTTGGAAAAGACCTCTGAGATCATCAAGTCCAGCCTTTGACTGATCACCACCTTGTCAACTGGACCATGGCACTGAGTGCCACATCCTGTTGTTCCTTGAACACCTCCAGGAATGGTGACTCTACCACCTTCATGGGCTGTCCATTTCAATGTTTATCAACCCTTTCCATGAAGAAATTCCTCCCAAAGTCTGGCCTGAATCTCCCCTGGCACAGCTAGAGGCTATGTCCTCTTATCCTGTTGATGCTTGGCTGGGAGAAGGGGCTGACCCCCACCTGACTAGAGCCTCCTTTCAGGGAGTTGTAGAGAGCAATAAGGTCTCCCCTGAGCCTCCTCCAGACTAAACAACTCCAGCTCCTTCAGCCACTCCTCAAAGGACTTGGCCCTTCACCAGCCTCATTGCCCTTCTCTGGATCTGCCCCAGCTCCTCAATGTCCTTCTTGTAGTGAGGGGCCCAAAACTGAGCACAGCACTTGAGGAGTGGCCTCACCAGTGCTGAGTACAGGGATATCATCATTTGTGTGGTCCTGCTGGCCACTCTATTGCTGATCCAGGCCAGGATGCCATTGGCCTTCTTGGCCACCTAGACACTGCTGGATCATGTTCAGCTGCTGTCAACCAGCACCCCCAGGTCCTTTTCTGCTGAGCAGCTTTCCAGAAGTTCCTCCCCCAGCTTGTAGCACTGCATGGGGTTGTTGTGATCCAAGTGCAGCACCCAGCACTTGATCTTGTTGAACCTTGTGCAATTGGCCTCTGCCCATCGATCCAGCCTGTTCAGGTCCATCTACAGAGCCTTCCTGCCCTCTAGCAGATCAGCTTGGTGTCATCCACAAATTTACTGGGAGTGCACTTGATCCCCTCGTCCAGACATTAAGGCTGGGCTGTGATGGAAGGGACTGAACTATGGTTAGTGCCAAACTGAGGTTGCAAAGTACCTGCTTGTGGTAGGGACAGTTTTATCTCTCCAGAATTCACCTACTGCCAGGAGCTTTGGTACTGGAGAGGGATTTGTAACTGACTTCAGATTCAAGGATTGCCTAAACTCTAATGTTACTATTCAGATTTCCTCATGCTTCTCCATCCAAAGCACCATTCTTAATCTGGTTGGATCCTGAGGTCCTCTTAGATAGTTCTGATCCCTTTTCAAAAATAGTCAAGCTGTTGAAACCTGGTGTTCTGGTTGGATTTCAGCGAATGTGGCTATGACAGTGTGCATCTCTCTGCAGTTTCAACTGGATTCTCTTGTGTTTGTTTCCTTCTTAAATATTTGTATAATGGTGTTATGTTTGTTTCGTCACACATCAGAGACCACTGGAATTTAGGGTTTATAAATTATAAATTGCCTTTTTTTTTTAGTCAAATACTGACTGTCATTTGAGTGCCTGTCATTAGATTTGCACTGTTTTTTTGGAGGCTTTTGTAGTTATTTCTTGCTAACTTCAGTACTAAGAACATAAGTTACAGAATGTACAGATGTCCCAAAGATTTGCTGCAGCATTAGGCAGAGTAAACCAGCTCTGTTATGTCCCATCCCCCCATATGTGTCCCAGCAGTTCAGCTGCCATGCCAAGTGTTGGCACCTCACAGTGTGATCCCAGGCCAGTCCTGACACTGGCGTCCTCCAAAAGGGATTGCTGGCAGCCAACATAGCAGGGCAGGATTAGGAGAGGGGGAGTGGATTACGTGAATACAGACTAATAGTAACTGATAAACAGAAAATGGAATCTTCCTGAGCTCAGAGGAAGGAGTGATCAGTTATAGAATAGGAGTTTTACCTTTTTCCTTGGGAGGTGTGGGATTTCCCTATTTCTGCAGTCACAGTCCTGGCTCCCTTTTAAAGACAGTGAGATATTCTGGTTAATATCCTTGCTATATGTGAAATTGAAGGTTTATCACTGTCCTTGAGAATAAGAATTAATGCAGTTGCTTCTACAGTGCCAATTAAATCCTTCATTTAATTCTGTGGGCCAGCTGGAGATGTTTGTGACTGAGACTTTAGATGTACTCATCTTAATCTGAGTTGCTGGTGGTGTTTTCCGTCTCTCTGATGCCTTACATTGAGGACAGCTGCTTCTGAGGACATTAGCACTTTCTAATCCCCTGTGTTCATGGCCTCCTTGTTCAACCCCTGTCTTTGATCTCAGACTGAAAACTGCATTTAGTTGTCTAAATATCAAATTCAGCGTGGTCTTATCCTTACCCATGAAAGTGAACAGTTAAGAACTAGTTTAAAACTGCCCAGCTGAACAGAAACTTCAGGCTGGTTGTTAGAGGATTACAGTTCCTTCTAGCAAATCATATTTGGTAAGTGCAGGTAGCAGGGATGAAGTTGTTTGTTAGTCTAAATTTCTAGATGTTGTCTAATGCTTCTTGTAAAGCTTGCTGGTCCCCAGAACTTTTCTGAAGCAATTGCTGTTCTGGGATCTGCCCTTTACCTGTATTGGCAGTCTCGTTGAGCTTTTAGGAAGTCTTTGGCCAGTGATAGGGTGGGATTTCTTCATTTAATGCAAAATTTTTTTGGGGGGTTTTTTTGGTTTTTTTTTTGTTTTGTTTTTTTGTTTGTTTGTTTGTTTGTTTTTGGTTTTTTGGGGTTTTTTTTGTTTTTGGTGGTTTTTTGGGGGTTTTTTTGGGTTTTTTTTGTTACTGGAGCATCTTTCCTGTTTCCTGGTACAGGTACAGGCAAGTGAAGGTTAGTATTCAGGAAACAACACTGAATTAAAACTGAGGCTCTGATTCATGATCCAGCCCATCTGTGTCCACCAAACTGGAATAACTTCTTGTGTGTGTGTTCTTATGCCACAGGAGGTAATTTTATTGATTTCACTTTCCCATGAAAGAGGATTGCTAGATTTGTGTTACCTTACTTTACTTTTCCCACTGATAACCACCACCCACAAAGCAGAACTTGGTAGTTTCTGAATAGCTGCCCAAACCACAATACTTTGTGAGTCTCTAATACCATATGTTTATGAATTGTGAAACTTTGCAATGACCAAATGATGAATTAGCAAATGGGGGTGACTTTTAAAATTCCTTTCTTTCTAAATTAATCTCTGTTTGAAACTTAGTGAGCCTTTTCAGAGTGTGCCTTTGGAAAGCTTTGTATACTCAGCCAAGTGTTACTGTATTCAGAACTATTGGTATGAATACAGCTAGTTCCTCGAGCAATGGGATTTTGATCTGGCTGTTTGTTCTTCTTGCAAAGCTCCAAGGTGATCCGCAGCTGTGAGTGTAGAAGCCTGATCAGCCATGCTTTCTGAAGATCCATTCCTATCTGTCTGCACAGAGCCAAATGCCCTTTACCTAGGATTTTGTGTAGCAAAAGAAGAAATTAATAAAAGCAAAGAGAGTCTTGCATGTTCCCTGGCAGTCAGTTCAGTCAGAGTAACCTGTGCTGTCAACATCATGGAGCAGGAAAAGTTGTCTCTCTCTAATCACTTCACTGGTGTTCAGAACTTCACTTTTCTCTTAGACTTGATTCATTGGAGTACTTGTCAGCTGGCCTAGCTCTCTTTTCATGTTATCTGTTGTGTCTCTTCAACCAGTCTGTCTCCCTTGCATGAATGATTACTCTTTAATTGGGTTATTATGGGAGGATGGACCTGCCTGCAGGTCTCTGTTAGACGCATCATCATCCAATCTTGAGATGAGCAGTGCATTACCTTATTTCCCAATAACTCATCTAGCCCCAGCTAACTTTTCCAATGAGACTTTTTTTTTAAATTAAGAAAACAATCTTTTTCTTTTTTTATTTTATTTTTTTCCCCCAGAGAGACCTGATATTAAGATATTCAGCTGCCTGTCTCATTTCCTAACATACAATTTGTCAGGAAGTGAGTTTCCATTAAATTCTTGATAATTAGCGTACTTGGACTTTGACAGACATCTTTCCTTTTTGCAACAACTGTTTTTTTAGCTCATTATCTGCATGCAAGATCAGTCAGCTACATTCCTGTCTGTCACACATCTCTATTTTTGCTCCTTTTTAACCAGTTTGAGGTCCATAAGTATTGCAGTGAATTACTGCACTGAATCTCAGATTTTACAACGCTCTCAGGTGAAATGAGCTGGAAAAACTCTGCCTAGAACATGTTAAATGCTTTCTCCTTCCATGCCACCTGTTTTGAAATTACACTTTTCCCTGATTTTTATGCTAAAAATGGGACCAGGGCTTCAGGCCAGGTCAACAGTAGGGTGGTATCTGGACAGACCTAATCCTTTAAAACAGAGTATTTAGTACTCAATCCCCAGCTTTGGAAGTGACTGGCAGGGCTTGAGACAGCCTCTCTATGTACATTATGCTTAGTTCTAGCTCAGCTTACTGAGGCTATCACAGGCACTGGATTCAACTAATTTTTTTTATTATCACAACGCATTCTTTGACTAAATTGAGTTTTCCATTGCTATTGCAGCTGCTTTCTCAAAAGAAGTGGTTATAAATGCATAGCCTCTTTTTTTTCCCTTGAACATACTGCTTAAAAACATACGGACATGGCTGTGTTAACATAAAAATCTCTTCTTGCTCAGTTACTCGTGCGCTGGCCTTTTCTCCTGTGGGTGGCTGTTGTAAAAGAGCTCTTGGAAGTGCAAACAGTGCTGCTAGTTCTCAACCAGTTCTGTCCAACAGCTTGTCAAGATGTCAGAGGAGAAGACAGCTGCGGCAAAAATCCAAGCCCTTACCCTGGATGACATCCATGGCAACGTTCAGTAATTTTTGCCCCAGGATAATGCTAAAGTAAATTACATATAAAAATGAGGTAAGGAAAGTAGCAAAGAAGTAGCTAATCCCACTAAGCCATGGGCTAAAGAGAGCTTTTGGCCATGACTTTGGAATGGATAGATCCCAGCTGGCCACAACAGACCATCCAGTCACATCAACTTCAAAGGGTGCTCAGCAGCTATGGGTTCTCCTAGGGATACTGACACTGTCCAGGAGCAGAGAGAGGAAGAAAGGATGCTCAAAGGGGGCAGACTGCATAGGCTACGTGACAGTTCCTGGAAGGAGATTAAGGGAGAAGTAAAAATTGTCATGGCTCTGCATAAATACATTCCTCTCTGAAGAAGCGTGGAGACTCTGGGATGCTGTCACAGGAAGGCAGGAAACACAAACAGCAAATTACATGGAAAGCTCTTCTAAAACTCTTCTTCTAATTGGTCCTCACTGTGCATGTGTGCTGTGGTGGTGTACTTTGTGTCAGGTACTGTGTAGCTCTGACCTTAAATCCAGGGCAGACAGGGAAATGGCATTTGGAAAGAGAGCCAAACTCTTCGTGGCCTGTGTTACATCCCTTCAGTCTGGAGTGCAGATGGAAGCATGAGCCAGCTCTTTGGACTTTCCTGGCCCCAAGCAGCATGGCTGTCAATGGGCCTCAGGTCCCCTATTTGCAACTGATTTGAATCTTGTGTACTTCAAAGGTACTGTCTGCAAAAGATAATGTTGAATGTTATGCATCAGCCTGTGGCTTCTGGCAGTCTGATTTTAAAAGAGGTAGAGCAAACTTTGAAAATAATAGCGGCGGGTTTTGGTTCCTGTCACTCTTTCCTATACCTAAACTCTGCTCATACTGCTGCCTGGTTACTGGTGAGAGAAAGCAAACATGTGGAAATCAATGCAGAAGTTGAATATAAACTAAAGACCAGTGAGTCACACCATGACTTGACCATAATTCTGGGACACCGGCTTCTTTGGGAGCCTTCATTCTGTGTGGGCTACTTGGACAACAGGGCAAGGAGGAGAGTGCAGATAAACAGGGCTTGAGTGTTTGCTGTTGTATTATTTCTTCAGATACACATATTGATGCAGGATGGTGGGAGAGGCTGTCAGACTTCTTGTTCAGGTAGCTGAATCACTTAAAAGCCACATGGCTGAAAGGTTAGCCAAAGATAAAGAGCAGGCTGCTTTCCCCACTGAGGTGGCTGCAGGCCACCACACACAGGCGTGAGGTTGCAGGCAATGTGTCAGTGTGGTGCTGAGGGAGCTGCCTCACAGCTGCCAGCTGATCAAAGTCAGCCCTCCTCTCTGCTCTCCTTCAGAAGGGGACCCTGTCCTCGTTTCTGAGCTGCTGCAAGTTGAATGGCTGCTTTTAATAGAGTGTGCACAGAAGATGGTTGTAGGCAATTGAATTAGGGTTGCGTTATTAGTCCATCTGTGCAATATGCTCTGTTTATTGACAATCTGGTTAGAGTGGCTGGAGCTTGTTAAAGGTGTAAAGTGTTTTCTACTGTTGAATTTTGGGAGTTGTCCACCTGTTAAGAAGCAGCACTTGAGGAAGGCCTCTCTTTAGTCTGAAAAGGGGCTCCATAAGAACTGTCTGCACTATTTTTCTGGCTATCTGTGAGCGGGAAGAATTGCATGGGAAGGGCCCATCAGATGGCAGGATTTGCTCTGTAGTTCATTGTAATGTGCACATTCCCACTCCATTCGCTTGCAGCAAGGGGCAGCTGCTGGCATGTGGGATTGGATGGAGGGCCTCAGGAAGAGCTCTCTTGCTTACATTTCCAACGGTTGCCTGGCAGGGTCTGATCTCTGGCAATGGTAAACCAAAGTCATTTTCTTAATGTCATGGGGTCCATGAGGTATCTTTGTGAATGAAATGTGTGCATCAGTAGGAAAAAGCATGTGCTGAGCTCTTGGTTCAGGAAAGTGTGACATGACTTTTGCAGCAGGTTTTGTGTGTGTGTCAGGATCTTGCCTGTAACAGCAGCCTCACTGTGGTATTTGAAATGAGAAGCTTATCTCTGAGGTTGATCACTAAGAAATTAGGGGACCAATACAGCAACTGCTAATGCAACAAGTACATTGCTTTTTGAAGATAGTGGGTGTGCATTGTTGCCTGGGGAATAGAAAAATGGTCAGAATCGTAACTCTTTACAAAAACCATCAGGCTTTTGACTTCGCTGCAAGCCCTTATTTCAGAGCTTGGCTGTCAGTGCACTCTCCTTCTGCTCACCAGCCTCAGATGTTTATTTTGGTATACCAGAGCTATCCATAGTGGTCCAGTCATGGCTCGTAAATAATTTTGATGGGTCTTTTTCAGTACTGTGTCCCCATAAGTGAGCTCAATTGTTGCACTTTACGAGACAACACCAAATGTCTTTGGTATCTGTATCTGTTTATATGTTCGTAGTGAAAACCCTATGCAGAGAAGCAGCAGTGATGACTAAAGAGGGTGTGGGAGTGACTCAGAAGAACAGACATTTAAAAGCTTACATAGGTGTAACTTGACTACAAGGCAATTTATAAGACATGCTGTAACTGTATTTAGAGTTTGAAAGTAACAGGAATATGGGTAATTGTTTAGGGTGATCTAATGGGGTTTCAATTTAAGCAGAGGATCAAGCATCAGGATTCTTTATGATAAGGTTCTTCACTCTGAATAAAAAGAGGCTCTGTCACTTGCTCTGTACAGAGGACAAAGTAGTCTTAATCTATGGAATAATACTGCATAACACAAGAGATACATTTAAACATCTTAAAATAAATACTGTTTTTGAAATTAACTTAGAAAACAACTTCAGTTTCAGGAGTTTCAAGATACAAAGGACAGCTCTTGGGCACTACAAGGGTTGTTGTTGTGGCTAATTATTTTCAAAAGAATCAGAAGGAGCTAAACAACAAGCTCTTACTGAAACACAGTACTCAACTTGGAAAATTTTGAGCAGTTTTGTTTGTACCAGCATGAAGGTTGATGCAAACCTGGGACAACTTACCTTCAGTTATCTGAAGTAACAACTGTGAAGCAACACAGTATGAAAAGAGGAGAAGAGTAATAGTGCATAACAATGTGCTGTTCTTCAGACCATCAGCATTACTGTAGTGTGTCAGTCCTGCACAGGAGCATCTCTTCACAGAGAGCTGTGAGACTGCAAAAGTCAGTCCATATGAAAATAAGCAACACAGTTCAGAGACCGTCTGCAGTTATAGAGATCAAACCTTGAAAAGCCAAGGATCACATAACATGTCTGCATTGTGTATTCATTCTCTTCATCTGGAAGAAGGAAAAGTTTATTAACTGAAAGCTAGACTAGGGAATCCAATCCATCCAGATACTACAGAGGGAGAAGACTGTGGAATATCAATGCACTTTGAAATCAGTATCCTGGTAGACCCTGGTGTATTTGTGATGATTTGCAAGTAACCTGACAGTGCATGAAATAATTGTCTTTGTAGATACGAAACAACATTGGCATCAACTTTGAAATTTAAATGAAAGAAACACAGTAAAGTTCTTTTAGATGCATAACCTTGCTGCTTTGACTTACTTTTTCTTTATAATAGGTTAATTACTTGAACAGGTATTAGTTAAATACATTTCCAGTTTATTATGAAACAGAAACAACCATGTAAGGATCCATGTTCTTGAACAGTTACAGCATATTGCTTCCCACCCTGATATAAATACAACCTAAACCAAAGTGATTTAATTGTCTGGGAGTAAATCATTGTTATTCAGGAAATGCTTTGTTTGGCCTGTCCTGTTTCCACTGTGAAATGCAAATCACAAAGCAAATAGCACTATAGTCTCATTTGTTTGTGTGCTGTGTGTGGTGCACACAGCAAATGCACAAGAGGCGGCTTTGGTAGCCAGTTAGGAAGCTGCACTGGTTCCCAGTGTCTTTAGTGCAATTTCTTTGTAACAAAGATCTGTATTTGAGCAGAAACTTTCACTGAACCGTTCTATTCTTTTCAGCATCTTGGGTTTGCTATTGTATGGGAATCTGCAGATTAGTAGGGAGTTATTCAATATTAATAGGTTTATTTTATCAATTTAAGTGTTTATTAAAGAAAGTTCCCTAGTACATGATAAAATCTTTATTCAAAGCTATGAAAAAGTGATAGAATTTGATGATCCTTCTAGTGCACTTGATACAAAAACATTTTAGATTTCCAACAAAGACTAGTGCTGCCCTAATTACAAACTGTTACACTCTAAATAATAGAATTTAATCTTGTCTAGTCTCAATATCAGCATTTGCTTTATCGGTCTTGTGAGGTGGTGTTTGTTGGGAGGGCATTCAATTTCATGCCATTTTAAGCAATTTCACTGGCAAAGAACACAGATTCACAGTGTATTTAAATGGAAAATGGAAATTCTCAGTAAAAAATTCTTAAGATCTCATCTGAATTAGCATATAGTTCTCTGTGGGATGTGAGTCTGTGTGTAATCCTCGGCCTTTCTGTAGTAGCATCCTCAACAGTCTCCTTCACATTGCTTTGTGGAAGAATATTTGATTTAGTTTTACATTCAGCACCTGACTTCCCCATTCAATAACTGAAGTAAATTCACAGTGTAAAATACACAGCATTGAGAATGTCCAGGCAAACACAGCTGCCAGGTGAGCTCCAGCTGTTAGCCAGAGCTAATGAGCAAGGCATTATGTTGTGAGTAGCTTAAAAGTTATTTTTTCCATAAATCCAACTCAACAGTGCCACAGTTGGTATCATTTTTGGTGGAGAGGGAAGACCATTTGCATTGCTTTCTGTGGCTTTGCCAGGTTCAAGGTGTGTTCAGAATCCAAGTGCACTCTGGGGAAAACATGTTGAAGTCCTGACAGCAGTATAGGTGTGAGCACATGTGCAATGAAATAGATTGTCTCTTCTGCTATAAAATGTGGCAGGGTCCCAGTGGGGGAATGTGCTCTGGAAGGAGGTTGAGTGGTACTGAGAGACTTTTCTCACATGATCCCAAGCCTCCGAGTGATCTGCATGCCTTCCTTTTGTTCTTAAAACCACTCAATCACAGCTGTGGCAAGGTACTGACTGCTGGTATTGTCCTAAGTGCAGATAGGAGGAGTGCATGTGACCTGTGGAGGAATACGTGCTTACCAGGATTTCTTACATTACCTCTTCTCCTTTTTTTCCTTTCCCTTCCTGCAACACAAGGGAATAAATCAATAATAAGTGAGAAAATACTGCTTGGGTTTATTGTTTAATTCCCTCAGTACTTGGTTTCTGGAGAACATAGGTTTAGTTTAAAGCAGTCCCTAAGCAACAACCTGGCTGTAATTCATGCTTCCTTTTCTCACCAAGACAGAGGAAGCCCTAGGTCTTCACAGAGATGAGTCTTTCTGAGATTGAAAATATATCCTCATTGCTCTAAAGTGTGCTCAAGATGTTTTGTCACACTGGACAATAGTCACGTCTTGGTAATGGCAACCTGACTTCCAGAAATATTACGTTTGCCCCAAAATCTGTCTTTTTCACCAGTTTTTTCAAAAGTTGTTAACATGAGGGCAATATCCAGCTCCCGCTGAGAATCTGGCTATTTCTTTTAAGTGCCTCCATGGGAAATAAAATATTTTCAAAATCTACCTCCAGTCTGTGCTTGATGAGCAGGCTGAACATATAACTCCCAAGTTGCTGTTCAGGCATCTTATTTGGTGTCTTAACTGCAGAAATCACTGAAATCAGGAGAGGTAGGAATGTAGCTGGTAATTTGTGCTAGCCAGTCTTTTTAGCTGGACTTGATGAAATCACCATTTCAGTTTGGTAATATGAACAGTTAAGCCTGGTTTCATTACTGCTTGCACAGACTTTTGTGTGAAAGAGATCAGATAAAAGCTGGAATTGTAACTACAAACCAGAAAAGGAAAGGAAGTCAGAGCAGGAAATGGGCATATCGTGTCCCATAATTTGCCAGCACTTCTTAATCCTCCATTGTTGTAAACTTCATATTCTATTTCTGTTTATCCATCCTTTTCTCCAAGGCTGCGAACTCAGAATAGCTTTGCTTGTGCTATCCCCATCTGTCCCAGCTGTGTGCTATTTCTGAGCGGATGATGCCATTTGCAGCATGCTGCCATACTGTGTAACTTCTGCAATGGGCAAATATCCGCCACAGCCTGTGGGGGCAACACCAAAATTTATTACCCTGGTGACCTCATTCAGCTCTCCAAGAGTTGAAGGTCAATGTACTAATTTATGGTATCAGTCTACCTTCTGCTGTGGTACTGTTTCAAAGTGCCTTTTGCATTTCAGGGAATGCCTTGAGTTCAGTACATTTAAATCACTTTTATATGATTCTAGGTTCAATAAGGTAAATTTGTTGCTAATATAAAATGTCTCCAAGTATTTCAGGAAGAAGGTTTGATTTGAGCTGATGTTCGTTATGGGAAGACTAATGGGGCCAGTGATCCCATTAATTTGTTATTGACCCTTAACTGCCTGTGATGGGTAGGCATCCCTACTTTAGCTTCAGGACAAGTTTACCCAGTGAACAAATTCTCATCCTGTTGTATAATACCCTTCTTTAGAAAAGTTCCATTTATCTTAAGTGTCTGATTTTAATAATCTCTGCTTTGTTTCCAGTCCTACATGTGTGTAACTTGAGCTATTAGAGGCAGGTTACACAACTTTGGCAGGATCCCATACCACATCCTGGTGTCTCCCCAGTACTGTAATATAACTGCCAAGAGATCTGTGTTTGTGGAGTCATAGATAATATCTTTTTCCAACTTAATCCATCTTGGGTCATGGCTTTTCTAGTTCATCATATAGAGACATATATGAAATGTTCTGCAGAGTTCTCCAAAACAGCCCAGCCTGCTTCTGGAAGGAAGAATGCTAACTCTGGGACACTTGGCATTTCTCTAAAAGTGCTTGTGTTGTGAAAGTGCCAAAACACAAGGTCTGTCAGTAGCATGCATGGAGATACAACTTACTTGGATCACTTGGTGGATAGGGAATTGATGGTCACACTCAAAGAGTTGCAGTCAACAGCTCAATGTCCAGGTGGAGACCAGTGATGAGTGGTGTTCCCCAGGGGTTGGTATTGGGACCGGCGCTGTTGAACACCTTTGGTGACATGGACAGTGGGACTGAGCACACCCTCAGCCAGGCTGCTGACTGCACCAGGCTGGGTGCTGTGATTGACACTCTGGAGGGAAGAGATGACTTCCAGAGGAACCTTGGCAGGCTTGAGAGATGGGTCTGTATGAACCTCATGAAGTTCAACACAGCCAAGTGAAAGGTTCTGCACATGGGTTGGGGCAATCCCTAGTGCAAACACAGGTTGGGCAAAGAATGGCTTGAGAACAGCCCTGAGGAGAACTGTGGGGTGTTCATGGATGAGAAGCTCAATATGACCCAACCCATGCTCCTGCAGCTCAGAAAGCCGACCATGTGCTGGGCTGCACCAAAAGCAACGTGGACAGCAGATTGAGGGAGATGATTCTCCCTCTCTACTCCATTTTCATGAAATCCCAACCTGAAGTCTCCACTATAAGAAGAACATGGACTTGCTGAATCAAGTCCAGGGGAAAGCAAGAAACATGATCAGAAGGCTGGAGTGCTTCTTCTGTGTAGACAGGGTGAAAGAGGTGGAGCTGTTCAGCCTGGAGAAGAGAAGGCTTCAGGAAGATTCTATTGCAATCTTCCAGTAGTGACAAGACAGCGGGGAATGGCTTTAAACTGAAAGAGAATAGGTTTAGATCAGATGTTAGGAAGAACTTCTTTACTGTGAGAGTGGTGAAGCACAGGAACAGGTTGCCCAGTGAGGTTGTGGATGCCCCCCATCACTGGAAGTGTTCAAGGCAGGACTGGATGGGGCTTTGAACAACCTGGTCTAGTGGAAGGTGTCCCTCCCCATGTCAGGGGGTTCAGATCTGGATGGTCTTCAAGGTCTCTTCCAACCCAAACCATTTTAAAATTCTGTAATTCTATAGGTGTTGTCATAATAATAGAATTTCTTGTTTTTCAATAATGCATTTCTTCAGCTTTTTGCTTTCTCTGTCCTCCTGAAACAAAGAAAGTCTGCATGCCTTGCCTTATGTGAGAAGCTTTTCAGGAAGGACCTCTTCTGACAACTGAGAAGAATGCTGTGTGCTGCAACAGTGCCTTATCAGCGAGGGTGACTTTTTGTCAGGTGTCTGCTGTCTCTGCAAGCAGCTTTTCAGTCTGGCTTCCCTGTCTGTCAGCCTGGTAGCCAGAGCTCTGGTGAAGAAGAATAGTGCAGCTGTGCTTCTCTGTGTCTGACTGTAACATTCCCAGCCCAGGATACAGTGCCTCATCTCCACCACATTGAAGAGACTAACAGAATTTGAAGGGAAGGAAGGAGTGAGTGAACTTTCTTAAAGCTTTATGACAATTTGTCTTTAATCTCCCGACAACCTACGCCTTTCCTTGAAAATTTGTGTGCCTTCAGGAACCTGTCAGTGTAAGACAGTGAGCTGGTCCAAGATGAGAGCTTGAGCTGTCTCCTCTCCTGCTTCCCTGAAAGCACAGTACATTTCCTGTACCATCCTGCCTAGGGCTGAGGTGCAGTTCTACAAATGCACCTCAATATGACAACCAAGGTACTACACAGCACCCCACAGCCCACCTCCCTGGTTTGTAACTAAAAGCAAAGGGTGCTTTCACTGACATTTGCCTGTACGTTTGGAGCCCCTTTAGCAGACGTTGCTGTGTGTACCATCTGTGCACCCTATGAGTGTGCTGTGTCCCCCGATGCTCTCTCATCTGCACGGCCTGAAGGCAGGCAGCACCGTGCTTGTGTTCAGCAGCTCATGCTGTCTTCTGTGCTTGGTGCTTTGTTGGATTGCTGCTGTCCTGTCACGCAAGGTGCCTTCTGTCTTGACTCTCTTCTTATCAGACTGGAATGTTACGTGCTAGGGGGAGCATGGCCATCCTCATCTGGGTGTTGGGTCTGGTCTTTTGCCATGCTACTTACACTTTAAATGGCCCAGAATTTCTTATAAATTCTTCTTCTAATAAGTTGATCTTATAAGTTTATGTTTTCTAATGGACCTTTTTTATTAAGGAATCTTATTTATATTCAAGCCTATAGTAAAAATGTGAGAAAGATGTACCTTGCTGAAAGCACACCAACTGCAACTTAAAAGGCTTTTTTAAAGCCTCTATTTTAGTTTCTGTAGGCTTTTTATCTCTTGAACTACGGAGAACAATTTCCTCTGCTTTGAGGAAGTTCTGTAATTTAACTTCTCGTTTCCAACGTCCTCCTGTGTCTTATGTCTCAAAATTTTAAAGAATTTCATTAGCTACTTTAAGGACATTGCTTTAGCTAGAATCTCCTTTACTCTGTAAAGTCTTTTAAAAAATCTTTTAAAGCCTTGTATTTCTTATAGTGTCTCTTATAAGGGCTGTATTTCACACTTGAACCAAAACTACTAGTCTTGCTAAAGTCTACATCTTCCCTGTAACTCTTGGAATGAAAAGCATTTGAAGGGTTTTCAGGTTCCAACTAGGACTCATTTCTGAGGACCTTCCCAGCTCCTTTACTCCTGCCTCTGAACCTTCCTCTCTCACCCATGCTCTCCAGGGAGCTCTTCCTGCGTACCCCATGCCATGATCACTTTGGAGTCTGAGCAAAAAGGAGACTATGGTCTCAGCTGGGGGCTTGTTCTTCACATTGCCTGAGTTTCTTCTGCCTCTTCCCTGGAATCTCCACCTTCAAAGCATATGCAGTTACAGTGCCAAATTTTCCAGGTGTCTTTGTTCTAAATGTATGGTCTTGTGTTCCTGTGTAACTTCTTGGAACAGCTTGTGTTCTCCAGAAGCTCTGCTTTCACTAATACTGCTTAGCTGCAGATTAATAATGATCTTCTAGTCATCGTGCTTCTTATTAAATATTTATATTGTGGTAGCACATAAAGGCTGTAATTGGGGTCTAATTGTGCTGATTTATTCAGACCAGTTCCTAGACCTTTGCTACTACTAACTCTAAGCTAGCAACCCTCCTACGTGTCCTTGTCCTTCACTGTCATTCTCCTTGGTCAGGTCAGCACATGAAACAGATCCCTGATTCCCTGGTGTGGAAACTGAACAGCCGAAAACTGCAGTGTGCTGACAGCTCCGTGCGCTTGTTCTCCCTTCATCCTTTCTTTGATTTATTCTTGGAGTTTTCTAAAGGAAGGGGACAGGGCAGCCTGTCTTCTGAATTCCCCTGCAAATTTTTGCCTTCGTCAGTGTGTCTTTTCTATGTCTGTTGATTGTAAAGACCATGAGGCAGCACAGGTGAGCAACTGCTTTCTTCCCTCACAGACATAATGCAAATTGCTTCTCAGCTCAAACTGTACAGCTCAGCTGCTGCCTGTGCCTTATAGATGTTGAAGAATCTTAATATCTTTCCCATTTCTTAAAAATTAATCTCCTTTAATCCTGGCAGCACTGTAAAGTTCAAAGATGTTTTACATTATGTGCAGGTAGGATTATGGTTTATTCGTTAGTAGAAGGGAAAGATTGATTTTTTTTTTTCATTGCATCCCTGGTAGTTTTTTCTTTGCTGAAATCCCAGTTGGTGATTTTTTTATCTGCTGAGGCTGACTTTGCAGAAGGTGAAGGTGTAACAGTCAATACAAAAAGTAAATGCCACAAGTCCTGTTGAAAGCAGCAAACTATCATTACTCTTTCTGTGACAGACGTGTATTATTCTGAATCAAGTTGTGCAAGGTGATCTGCCCTTACACCACTCTCCTGTTAGCCACTGTGTTGTCATCTCCAGTTTTCATTGTTTTAATGGGTGCTTTGGTCTAGAAGGAAGAGAATCTTGGATCCAGAGCAAGACATAAGCTTGTCAATAAATACTCCCTTCTTGCTTTAGGATTTCCTTAAACTCGTAAGGTCCAGTTGTCAACACAAATCTGTCATAACTTAGGCAGCAAATCACTCTAAGGCAAAGCAAAAGAAATTCTCAGCTTGAAGTGCCCCCAAACCCTTCTTATAGCGATAGGAGCGCTGCAAGATGTGTTTTGCCTTGTCTCTCTGGGTGATTGAAAATGGAGCTTTGTTGACAAGCCATAGACCAATTGTTTATTTTAAGAAAGTGGAACTGAATACATCGCTGTGTTACAGAGCAAAGTCATCTAGCAGAAGTAATGAAGGCAATTCTGAAATAACATAGTTTTCTTAACTTTAGGGGGTTTTTTGTTTGATTTGGAGTTTTTTGGGGGGGAAGGTGTAGGCGTGGGTTTTTTTGGTTTTGTTTATTTTCATAATAGCTGGAAGTCTTTATTAGGACTGTGCTGAAGGTTGGAATCTTTTGTTCACGTCCTTATGTCTTGTAAGCACTGTACAGCACAAAAGACAAGTGAGCCTTGGTCTTACAGGTCCTTATAGGTCCAATGACTTCTTTTGCACAAGCACAAACTCTATTTCTGTATATCAAAGAGGCTCTTAGGGCTAAAAATCCTTTGTCTCCTAGTCACAGCTCAGTTACGTCCTGTCTGTAGATTATGATTACTAAGATCAGAGATGGAACCAAGGGTTTTAAGAATTGCAGGGGCTCTGTCTAGATTATAAAGTGGATGTAGACTACCGGTGTAAGGTGAATACAGAACATATTTGGATGCTTCAGCATTTGGAAAAAACACAAATAGGAAGTCTGGTGCAACTCTGAAGATATCCAGAATTTATACAATTAGTGTGGTAAGTGAGGATATACACACATGAGCAAAGAGAAGGCAGTACAAAAATAAACCTTTCAGCAGTTCAGTCTGGAAATTCTTCTGGCATTATTCAATGACTAGTAATTATGAAGCAAGGAAGACCTAGAGAAAGAAAAGAAATATGAAAAAATAACAAAAAGCCCAACCCAACAAAAAGCAGCAGCAAACAACAGTGAATGAGTTCAATAAATTGTGAAAGTTGTATAGCAATTCAGAAGAGCATGACAGACCCAGATGCCTGAGGTGAGGATTCTCCATCTAGAGTCAGAAACTTCTAATGTAACCAATAACTGAAGATTATTAGAACATAGATGATTATAACTACAGTTGGAACATGGTCACAGTGGTCTCAGCTATTCTGAGTCTGGCTTTATGCATCATCTGGAATTCACAAAAACAGTCTGTGTAACACAAAAGCATCTGCAGATCCGTGTGGGGGTTGTGGCTGGGCTGAGTGGGAGTATTTGTTGTCCGTGTGCTGGATGCCTACAAGTAAGTCTGCGAGGTGCTGTGGGTGATCAAAATGCTGTGGAACTTGGTTCCTGGTGTCCTGGTCTTAGCCTGACTCTGCTAAGGTGCCCCATAACACCACTATTGGCACCAATGCCAGCCCAACATTGACGTTTGCAAGAGGGAGCAGAGGCCAGTTACCTAAGCTGTAGCCACAAATATGAAACAGAGGGATCTCAGACTCATAGGGGAAACTGGGGGAACATTGTTTTCCTTTCTGAAGAATTCCCATTGGTCAGGTATGAGGTAAGCTTCTCTTCTGGCCGTTATCAGGTTTGTGCCCTCAATACCTTACTCCTAAAGATTTTCATGCCAGCACTGTGAAGTTAAATTGTTCTGCTTTGTTACTGTGAACATCAAAACAGGCTAAAATGCACAGGGTGCTTCTCTTGCCAATTGGTTTTATCCTTGTGGTGCAGGAATTGAAGACTGGGTTGATCGTTTGATCCTCCATGCGGTGCTGGTGAGACTGCCAAGAGTGAGGCACCCCATTAGTATCTGCAGTTTTTAGATTTTTGTTGTGGAGAGTTTTGCCTGACTAGGAACTGGTATGAATAAATCCAATTCCAGCTAAAACTATGAAGTTTTATATCTTCCTTCTGATTCCTGAGCCATTCAGTTTCCCTTCTGCAAATCATTTCAAGTAAAGCACGTGTGAGGTTAGAAATGTACCGTGAGCCCGAGGGATGTGAGCAGCAGGGGTGAGACAGTCATGCTACTGTGGATAGGGGCAATAGAAAGTGTGGCTTCTCACTATGTCCCAGTCTTTTCTAGCCTGACACTTTCTTTCCCCTGTGTACAGTATCTGCCGTCTGTGTGAGTGTAATTTAGTGCTAATTAAGAAGTGAGTGGGAGCCATAAGCTCATTTCATTTAGAACCTGGAAATGGCCTCCTGGGAGCCCAGAGTGGGTACCGTCTGCTTTCTCGCCACAAAAGCTTCTCCACCTCACTGCCGTAATTCTAACCACCAAGCTCCAGATCTCAAAATTCAATGCCAGCTCAGATTTACGGAGCATTAAGCGACTGAATTAAATCCTCAGCATTCACTCGGCGTCAGCCTGACTGAGTAAAGGATTTCACGGGCTGGGGTGCTCTACAAGGCCATAATTTATAACGTTATGCAGAAGCTGCTCCTCTGAGTTTTATTTTGGCTTGCCGCAATTTCTTTTTATTAAGGCCCCAATAGTATTTGTTGTTTTTCTGTTTGCTTTGATGTGGGAGTTTTAGATTAAATCTAAATAAATAAATGAGGTTTAAAATTAAATTAGGTTTCATTTGCATGAGTTGGGGAGTGAAGTGCATCTTTCTTTCACCATATAAAACATAACAGACCCATTACCCATCACAGGGCCCTCAGTTGCTCCTGAAGAAAAATGACATTTCCTTCTGCGTAGAAAATACTTAAAAGTCCCAAGAATAGATTTATAGGAATATTTTAACCTTTTCTTTGATCCTTGAAATGTCATTGTTCTGTAGGCTACATTGCAAAACGTGACCTTTTATAGGAACCGTGGGATGGATTTGATCTTTGGAAGACGTTTTAGAGATAATGCACTACAGGGTGCAAAGAACGTTCACTCATGAAAAAAGAGCTGGAAATGGTTTTGTCTGCAGATATTTGTTTGTAGTGTACCTGGAGGACAAAAATATTGTTTATGATGAGGCTAATACTTCAGGGACAACAATGAAGAAAATAAGATAACATAGTGTCTTCTTTTGGTTTAATGTGCAACAGTTTTATTTTCATTACATTTAAAAGAAAAATTTAAGTAGCAGAAGTTGTTCACATGGGGGATGCTTGCAAATTAATGTGTCTGAAATGTAACAATTTTTTATGAGCACTAGATCTTTGCTTTTCTTTGTGCACTCTGACTTCCTGACTGGCAAAACACAAAGCTGAGCAGTTCTGGGAGGAAAAGAACTGACCCTTTGCTTCAGGTTTGTGTTTGACCTGGTAGTATTCTCTTTCATGGTGCTGCACCCAGGCTCTCTTGAGCCTATACTTTAGTTAACTTGCACCCAGCATGGTCTATGCCATTCACAGGATCAGTTCCCTGGTGAGAGATCTTGGCATGAAAAGTTGTGTTTCAGCATTTTCACGATGACTGCAAGAAGCTTGTGAGTGAAGGCAGATGCGAGTCCATGGAATCACACTGTGTG
This sequence comes from Eopsaltria australis, assembly GCA_034509425.1. Taxonomy (NCBI): domain Eukaryota; kingdom Metazoa; phylum Chordata; class Aves; order Passeriformes; family Petroicidae; genus Eopsaltria; species Eopsaltria australis. The sequence continues at coordinate 4,973,280 of JAVTVJ010000241.1, forward strand.
GGTGCTGTCTCTTTGCTTTGCTGGCAACTCTTCCAAACCAGATCGTTCTGAAAGATGTCACAGCTATTATGACCAAATACTGCCACATTGTACCTAATTCTATAGTTATTGCACGTTATTGCAGAATTTTCACTGAAACTTATTGTTGTTGGCAATATGAATTGAATTTTCCCCAGAATATGAGAGATACTGTTTCTGTCCCAGTAAGGCTTGCAGTCCAAGCAAAGGGAAAATCTATCCAGTGAGAATGCAGTAAGAAAGATAGTGCATGAGAGAACAAAGATCATAGGTTGGCACCCTAGTTATTGTTTATCCAAGTTTAGGATGAAATAGGAGGCAAAAGCACCAAATAAATTCTGAGGCCATAACAGTATTAAGAGTTCCTGGCACTGGCTCTTTGGGCTGCTGAACTACCTGACCCCTAGTGAGACTGTGCTGGATCCCTGTCACTCAGAGCTTGGGATGGAGATTTAGTCAAGAATTCACAGACACCTTAAGTCAAAGTGCAGAAGATTGAAGGGTAGGAAAGAGATCCTGGCCTTGAGGAAATGGAAGTTTTAGATGGCAACAACCCTATCTTGCAGACTGAGAACCACAACGTGGCACAAACGGTCCTAGCAGCCTTTCAGGAAGGCCATGAAGACCTGAACAAGATTGTCTTCAGAGACACTGGGCCTGAAAGGATTTCATACATACCTAATGCGCCGGAAAAAAAATTAGTGTCTGGGAGTCATTGGCCTTTTTCAGTGTGACATGACTATTGGGAAGTGATGGCTGGTGACATTTTGAATGTAGGAAGTGAAATGAGAAAAACAAAGCTCATTGGCAAGTTGCATCAGGAAAACAATGGACATGTATATTAAGTAACAGTATAGGTTCCTCAAGTAATGACTCAAGTAATTGAGCTGTTACTCTAATGCTTTACACAGATGACTTTTTACGGGATTGTCCCTCCACTGGGCAAGCAGGGTTCTGCATGGAACAGACACCTCTCTGGTCTGTGTATAATGTTTGGTCTCTGTGTGCTGCCAAAGACAAATTAAAAATCACAGGTGCGATGGTATATGAATTTTTCTCTGATTCTGTGATAGCTGTGGTGAAACACTTAAGTGTAAAATAGTCCACCCCAAAATGCTTTGAATAGCTGAGAAAAACTTTCAGATGAACTTGGGATATTTTGTTTGTATTGTAGGAAAAAGGTGATGGTGTGTAAACTCACTGTTGTCAAGTGATTTGTCAGCAATATGAATGTGATGTGTACCATATCTAGCTGCATCGTGCACTCTGTTAGAGGTCATGAGATTATCAGAAAATCATTATAGCATGAATACGTTTTATGCTTGGTGATTTGTACGACACGGTGAGATCAGAAAGAGGATTTTGTTGTCTAGGAAAGCAGCCTAATCTGTGATAATCCAAGCATGTAGTGAATCATAAGAAATCACTGCATCTAAAAAGTCTCCCCCAACAACCAAAAGCAAACTTGCCCCCAGATACATTTAGGGTGGTTTCCTTTGCCTTCCTCCTATATGTCACTCAACTATGGCTGCAGGATGGTGTATTTACCTGTATTAAAGAGTGGGTGAGGGATAATAAAGGCAGTATCAGATGCCTTTGATATCATCAGATGTCCTTGCCCTAAGAAAAAGACAATTCTAGACATTTAGTGAGCCTATACTTCTAAGTCATGATTTGAATGTGTGAGACACCATATTGCATTGTGAATTCAAGCCCTCTGTGCCAGTGCTTAGGAAGCATCTCCGACTTAGTTCTCTGAAATAATACTCAGTAGTGAAGTGCTGCTGGGTTTGTCCTCTACACCTTGATGTGGAAGGAAGCACTGGACAGAATCCAGAGCAGAAAATCAGAATTAAGTTTCAAGTAGATATTAACGCACTTTGTTGTTTTCCTCATTTCCCCAGAAGACTGCACAAAACAGACACTTCGCAAGATTCAAGGAGGCAGTGAAAGTCTGTGGCAGAGCTCCTTCAGAATTACTGCACCTGTTTTTCCTCTCAATTGCATAATCTAAATAATTGCCTTTGTTCTGTAATCCAGTGAAATTGATTCATCCTATTCTTAAATCTCTTTCCAGTTGGCACTCCCAAGGTGATCTGTGATTCTAGGCATGCCATTCCACAGGCCACAGTGAATCTGCCTGGGTCAGTGGTCAGACTTGCCTTCCAAGTGAGATGTTTTTGAGACTTACAAGCGTTATTGTGTGTTTTCCACTCCACTGCTAGAGGAGGCTTGGGGTAAATATTCCCCAGTGTATCTTTCTAACTTCTAGCAATCTGCATTTTAGGCATTTTCTGAGCCAAATAATCCGTCTGAACCATCATGCCTGATAGTCACTGATAGACCTGTCCTCTATTAATTTATCCAACTACATTTGGAGCCATTTATACTTTTCAGCTCCAGAGAAATCCGTGGTCTAATTCCACAATTCAAGTGTGTTTTATCTAAAAAAATCCTTTCTTTCATTTCTTTTAGACCTGCTGCTTGATCATTTTACTGGCTGCCTCCTAGTTTGTGTGGTAGAAAAAATAATGATTAATCATCCCCTATTCAAATTCTCTATACCATTCATGGTATTAAAGCTTTCTATCATATTCATCCTCAGTCATATCTTTTCCAAGCTGCAGAGATCTAAACTATTTATTTCATTCTCATCTGGAAGCTGCTTTGCAACTCTCAACCAACAAAATTGCAACATTATTTTACCTAGTTCTCTTATGTCCTTTTCAAGGTGGAAAAATCATAATTGTGCAGAGTATTGTAGATCTGTGCTCCACCCTGGTTTATACAGTAGCATATTTAGGACTTCTTAGTTCCTTCTTGGTTATAGTTTGCTCATGAGGGCTACATCCCTGGTTTAATTTCACATCAGAAGAATACAGAGGGATGTAATTGGAAAGCTGTGGTCTAACACAATCCGGTGGAGTCAGAAGAAGCCACGTTCTCCAGAATGGCACATCTATAGCTCAGATCATGATTTATCATTTTCTTCGCTACAGTCTCCATCCATCACCCTTCATTTCACATTCTAATGCTCTCGTTTCTTCAGTGTCATGAATTGCTCATCTAGAAAACCTACTAATGGAAGATGTCAGAACTGTTGGTGGATTCTGCTTCTCTGTTACTTAGAAAAATTAACTCCTGGATGCCTTGCATTTCTGAGCTATTTGTTTTCACTTTTGATGCTGTCGTTTTAAGGAGTTATTGCTTAATAATACGAAGGTGTTCTAGTTATTGCTTAATAATAGCAAGTTGTTCTAACATAGAAGGCTGAGTGCCTAGAATTTACCTTATTTTATGAACCTAGTACAACCCCCATCTCTTCAGCAAAGACCACTTTCCTCCTATTTTAAGCGGTACCAAGCAGGGAGTATGAGAACAATTATATTCCTCAGTTACTTTGTGGCATGAGCCACATTGCACGAGCGCACATTCTAATTCAAGAGTGATTTTGTCATTCCCATTGGCATTTGGAAGGTTTCTCAGAGTTTGAGCTTTGCCAGCCCTCCTACCCACAAAAGGTAATCTTTGAGTTGAGTGTTCAAGGAGCATGAGTTTTGAAGGCTGAATTGAATTGCTAAGTTCAGAATGTTATTTGTTTTCATACTGAAAATTGCATCCACATCCCAAACCTTTTCTTTCATCTGTCACTTCCCTCCCCCACTCCAAACTCCACATCCTACTAAACTGTTTGACAGTCTCTTGTGGCACTGTTCTAAACTTAGGAAAACATAATCTTGGGGAATATCTTCTCAAGAAGACATTGGGAACCTGCTGTAGAAGTGCAGCAGGAGAGTTGTGCTTGGGAGGGGGTGGCTGTGTCACGGGCAGCTCAAGGACTACACAGTTGCATCTGTCTCAGAAAACTCCAGCTAACAGAAAGGTGAATTCACCAAACAGAATGTAAAGCTTTCCAGAAGAGTAAAAGCAAGGTGCTGTATCTTGGACAAGTATTGTCCTGGAACTCTTGCAGAAGGTTGTGGCCCAGCTCTACTACTCTTGGAAGTCTTGGAAAAAGTTCCTTTTTTCTCTTCAGCATTGCCCTTTTGCTGCCAGTGACTCTGGAGATGGACAGTCACAAGACAAATGACCCAAATCCCCTCTATAGGATATAGTTTGAAACCCACCACACTGGCACAGCACTTGCATTTAGAACAACAGGCCGTGGAAAGCATTTGCAACTACTTTAAACCAGGTCAAGATTTTTGCAGCCAGCCTCCTGACAAGTTGCGCTTGGAGAAAAAAGAAGGAAAACCAGATGTAACAAATTATGGGCTGAAAGTTCCTTGCATAGGTCTGCTTGAGATTTACTGTTGTCCAGTGCAAAGGTATGATGCCTGACCAGGGATAACAACAGTGAGACTGCAGGCTTGCTTTGTCCCCAGTGGTGTAATGTCGCTTGCCGTGGTGAAAGAAAACCTCTGTGGCTGTGTAAAGAGACACCTGAACTTTTTGTCACCTTGAACACTGTGCTTATCCTAGCTTTTCTCTTCCTCTCTGAGCCTTCATCTCTGCTAAAGTTCTTAGAGCAACATTTTTCCAGGTGTTTGGGGGAAGTGTTTTTTTTCTCAAGGACCTGTATATGCTATCATATAAGTGTAGCTCTGTGATGCACATTAGAATATCTCCTCTGCCTTCACCACACAAAGCCCAAATGTGAAACCCTTTTCACTTTCTTTCTTTCTTTCTTCCCCTCCCCATGCTGACAGCAATGCACAAGTGATGCATTAGCAATGCATCTGAACTCAAGTCATGGCTGTCTGAAATTTCAGCCCTTATGAGAGACAGCAGACCGTGGAAGCCACAATTTTTTATTGTGCCCTAGGGTTGTTGTGAGTGAATCATCAAAAGGGTATGATTCAGTTGTAGCCATAACGTTGTTTTTTCCTCTGGTGCCACAGGCGTGGAAATGCAGAATTGATATGCTCCGAGAGCTGGTCACAGGTGCTGCCTGATCCCTTTAATGCACGAACTGTAATGGTTCTTATTTCTAGTGAATCTAATCCCTAGTACACGACTCCTCTTCTCAGGCTAGGCTTAATTCAGGGACAAATAGTAATGTAAGGACTTTTCTCGTCTGTCTGGCTCTGTCTCTTACTCAGATACTTCTCTTTCCAGTGTCTTTTTAGATCTTTCCTATCAGAGCACAACCATCTCTGACACAGACACCAACCAAATGTGTTCAGACAGCCCATGCCGCAGGATTTCTGCTTGTTTCAAAATGACTGTCACCCGTGCTTCACCAGTGTGGGCCTCGAGACCGTAACTGCAGAAACAAACTGCGTCAGGGATAAGAAGTGCCAGACACAGGCACAGATTAAGACAAAGGATGAGGTAGTTCTAGAGCCTTGATTTCTTGGTATAGCTCAGGTTAGCTTTGTCAGATTGTCAGTCTGTATGGCATGATTCATTCATGAGATGTTAATTCTGTGTCTGGCTCACAGACTAACAGCATACTCGCCTAAATTCTTACCCTAGTTCCAAACTACCTCCCCTTCCTGTTCCTACTTATAAAATGTGTTGTACTTGTGAACTTACGGAAATCAACCCTTCATTTCAAACCAGACGATAGCTGCAAAAATCCTGAGGAAACATTTGTGGGGAATTTTCTTTATGTGGTTTCTGTTTCTTCCCTGCTTCCTTCTCCTTTGTAACTTCTGAGGGCAGAACAATACCTCTGTGGACATGTTTCAAAACAGTGAACAGGTTTCATCTCAGGGTTCCTCCCATGCTTCGCAGACATGGTTCTGCATTCTTGTCTTCAGACCTAGGCTTACAAAATAATTGTATGGGCCCCTGCTCTGCATCTCCTGCCATGAATCAGCTTTACTACAATTCATTATTTCTATGACTGTCAGAAAGCTGATAGAACTCACCTCTTTAGATCTTCTCATTCTCTCTTTCAGTATTGGACATGACAAATAAATGAAGATCTCTTCTCCAGAAAGTTTGCAGAAGTCCAGAGGAGGAGAGATGCTGTGCAAGGTGATGCATTGCATGGTTGCACTGGCTAGAGAGCTTCTTGTTTGCCTGCCTTTAGCTGATGTGTTGGGCAGGATTCGCTCATGGTACCCATGGAAGCAGGTGTTTATGGAGTGGGAACACATGAAATGAAGCAGGAAGTAGAGCAAAGAGACAGAAAATCTTCTAGAAAAATGCTGAAGATAGTAATGGCATTAGCAAGGCTTCAGTGTGTGGGTTTGTGTGTTTATCTAGCTTTTACTCTAGCTCTCCATCTCTTCCCTGAGCTCACAAAAGTAGAGAATAATGGCATGACTATGCAGACCTTGATGGTTCATGTAACTGATGGGAGACGTAGAATGTTTGCCTGCTGCCCACTGATTTCCAAATGTCATTAAAGAACTTTTATTTTTCTTTCACATTTCATGTTTCTTCCACTCTCTTCTACTCCTTTGCAAAGAAATAACCAGACAAAATCCCATTTTTTACAAAGGTCTGTCCAAAATTCTATATGAGCGGATTCACGTTGTAGTGCATTTTCCAGAGTGCTCCCACTCCTTAATGCCCAGTTTTGTGTTTGGTCTTACATCATTCCTTTCACAGGCATCCTGAGGAAGAAATCTAATGGCTGACTTCTGAAAGATTGCTCTAAGCTTGGCAGGACCTCAGTTCATGGAGTAGAATAGTACATCAGTGTAACACAATGTCTGGGCAGTACTTACAGGGCAAGCAATTAAACTGCAACAACAGTGACCCTTGAAATGCAATGTCCCAGCATACAGTAAATTTTTTCATGTTAAAGGTTATGTTGCTTCCTCAGGAACCATTTTGGGAGATTTTTCACATCACAGTCTGGATGTAATTGGTGCATGCTGTAGATTTATTCCTCCAACAGGTCAAATAACCAGTATATTTCATTGCTACGCTGAGCAGAGCTTTTATTTTCTCAAATGATATTTCTATCAAACATTTGTTTGTCTGCTTCACGATTCACAGAGGATTTGGACCTTTTGGTGCTTGCAGCAAGTGGATTTACCCAATGGGTCTGTTCTTCCTCCAGCTTCTCCTTTAGTGGCAGCTGTTGCCAGCAGAGGAGTAGTTTGTGTTTCATTCATGTAGCCATGGCTTTCTCCCCCTGCCTCCCTCACCCCCAGATGAAAATGTGCAAATGCATTACAAACTATCTCAGTAGATGGCTTGTAAACTCTTACTGTTGCAGCAGTCTGGGGTCCAGTAGCAGTTTCTATATTTATTGTGCTTTCCAAAAGTTGTAGGGTTCCAGTGTGAGCGGTTTATATTGAGTTTGAACTTCATAGGCTGTGCCCTACCATGGCTCAAAAGAGAGCACAAGACTCTAGAGAGTCAAAGAGAAAGTAGGAGAACATTAAGGAGGCAAGAGAAAGTGTGCAAATTCTGAAATTACGTATCATCAGTTTCTGCAGAGAAATCCTGTCTCTGCTTTTTGCTGCATTTGCATTACAATATAATATTTAATAATACTATGACAATAGTTCTCAAATAATACATTATAATGGAATATGGTAATTTGTATGCAAGTTTAGAATCATTTGTAGGATTTTAATTTTCTTGTGCTATGTTTCCCTGTTTTCATTGTCACGGGGTGTCTGAATTGGACCTTTTACAGACATTCTCGGTAAATCATTTGCACTAATAATTTTGCAAGTAACCTTCTTAGACATGTTCTTTCCTGGAACTGAGGCAGCTAATGATGAGCCTGATTTGACTATTCATACATATGCTGAATGCAGTACTCCTTAGCTGTAATTTAGGGAATAAGGTAAATAAATAGGGATCTAACTTCTCTGCAGTCTTGCATTAACCCTACGTGTGATTCAACTTCCTTCTTCCCCCAGAGAAATAAAGTCTGTCTCTGGTCTGTTAAGGTCAGTCTGCTTATACTAAAATTTAAATTACATTCTTTTAACTGCAATTATTTTTCATATATAGTTGAGCTTGGCAACATTTTTTATAATGTATGTTGGGGAAAGGGATGGGAGGTAATTACTTAACCATTTTCTCATGTGAACCTCTATTTTCTAGTAATGTTCGCTGAGGAAAACAGCAAGGGGGAGGTGAGGAGATATTACAAGAAATTACTATCTGGATCCTATCCTATTTGTGCATGACTTTCAGCTTAAGTGCTCATGGAGAAAATAGGACAGGCAGATGCAAGTCCATCCTTTCGGGTCAGAGGGTTTTCCATTCCTTAAGAAAATTCCTTCTCTAACAAGCTGGAGAGTGTTTAGAGGCCGATGCCCTTAGTCATGCTTCTTGCAGTCTTGTGAAGGTACCGATGGTGAGAATGCTGAGCTGGCAGGGAGAGTGTTTTAATTCCACTTCTTGCTCCATTGCACGTTTAATTATTTTTGCACGGAAAAAAATGCTAAAGGAAGTCCATTCCAAAATTGGTAGCCTAAGTATATAGTACTTCACAAGCAGTTTGGAGATAAAAATTTGAATCTTTAGGGCCATTAAGCCTAGTTTTCTTCTGTCTTTGGTGAATACTTTCACCTCTGAGCTGTTACATAAAACTAAATGCACCGCCAGTTTTGTGAATCCAACCATTCATTTTCATATTTTTTTTCCTTCTAAAAAGCACTGTAAAGGGCATGTTGTTTTCTGGATAAACTAGAGTGTTTCCTGTTGAGCAAGGCAATGGTTTCTGGTTCTGTCTTCTCTGTGCTGAAGGATTTTATACTGAACTTGAGTTGAAGCAGATCTTTCTCTCAGTTAATATTTTTTTTCATAATATGTCTGTTTTAACACAATTGGGATGGTATTATTATTATTAATAATAATATTATCATCATCATCATTAGTAGTATATAGCTTGGGACCAGCTCTGGATTATTTTGAATGGGTCTGCAAAGTTTGTTAAGATAACTTAATATTTGCAAACATTTGCAAAATGCCACATTTGCAAAATTTCAGAGAGATCAGGATCTCTCTTAGGAAGCCATTCTGGGACTAAAGGTTGAATTCGTGGAAAACCACAGGTCAAGTCTAATCCAGCAAAGCACAAAGGCACCTGCTTAACTTTAAGGAATATGCAGTGTCCTATGGATTTTTATGAGTCTCATGGTTTTAGGAAGCATTTTTCAGGACTGAGGTAGAGTACTTGGTGCAGGACAAAATCAACTCTTTAATGAGCTTAGCAGAAAACCCCACAGGCATACTCAGCATGTGCTTTTTAAACATGTATAATTGGGTCAAATGAAAACTAATTCCCAGTGGTGTCCGGCCATGCCCACGAACCCTTCCAGGATTATTCTTTGAAATCCTTCAGGCAGAAATACTTCCATGCCAATTTCTACTTCAAAACCTTTTGATTGTGGAGCTGTGCAAGAATAGGCTAACAAGAATTCTTATTTTTTGAGAATTTTTCCTGTTCTCCATATCCCTCCCCTACCATCCTTCTCCCTCTTGCTTTCCTCACTGCTTCTCAGCATAGTAGAAAAGGTCAGAAGCAATTTGATCAAGTGTCCCAAGAAACGAGTGTCTTTGAAGAGAAAGCAGGCCTGTGAAATTTGAATATGAGAGGTTAATCTTTTGAGGAATTGTTGGGTTAGAAATAGAACTTTATAATGAAAAATCACCTTTGAACCTTACATCTAACTATTTTAGGTTAAAAAAAAGTCCTTTCATTGGGGAAAAAAATGCCTTCCTACCAAAGGTGTCTTCTCTCCGCTTTGCTGCCTGGATAATATATTTGGGCTGGGTTTTTTCCATCCTTTGATACATACTCTACAGACACCAAATGAATTAACAATCCCAGAGGGCTGTCAAAATGCAGAAAGTTATAAATTAAAGACAGACTTAGCCTAAATTGGTGTCTGAATTTGTGAATGAATTGACACATGGCTGTGCTTGTTCTCTGAAGCAAGAGCTGTTGAATCTCTTCAGCTACTGACCTTACCCTCCCTCACCAGAACTGCCTGGTCTTTTCTTTAGTTGATAGTGCAAAACAGATGCTGTATTGCTGTTGAAGTGTACATCATTCTTATCTGCTCGTAAGAGTTGCAAAGCTGTCTGTTTACTTGTTGATACAATCTGAGACTTTAGTGGATCCCTGGCACGTGTTAGCATATGCTTTCTCCTTGATATCCCAGTAGGATTTGTCTACATTGGAGACTGAGCATCTTCACTTTTGCTATAGCTCATTTTAAAACATGCAGGAAGTCAAGCTGCAAAGCAACCAGTTAACTTTGCAAGTGGAGGGGGAAGCTTACACATACCAGTGCTATACATTAAATCTGGAAACGAGCCATTCTGATTTGGCTTACACGTTTCACTGTCAGGTGTTGGACTTCTTTCTCAGTAGTAGCAGGATTCCTCCTCATAACTGAGATACAAGGTGAGAAACCCTCCAACACTTAGAGACGGGCTTTAACTCAAAGTGTTTGGTGCATTTCATTTTGATCTTGGCTCTCTGATTTCCACAAGTTCCACTTTACTTTGAGATCTTTGGGTTGTTGAAAGCTGACACATGATGTGATTCTTCTTATAGAAAATTAAGGTGCACTTGCCAGAGGACAATATTAGCCCTCTCTGGTATGGGTCGTTTAATGTGTAGTCTCTGCTAAATGGATCTTCTCTGGGATATTTTTCATTCTTGACAGTGAGGACAGACAATCTCTTGAGAACAAAGGGGAATTATTTCTTGCTTTTTGGCAGTGAGGTTTTTCTTTGGTTTAGGACTGCTGAGCAGAACAGCTAGATTTCATCTCTGGATGAACTTCAGTCTTCACACTCCTGTAGGAATACCTGCAGGCAAGGAGTGTTTAACTTCCAGCCAGTGACAGAAGAACACAGCTGATATCGTATACTTTCTCCAGCTGCAGCCTCCTCATGTAATACATAGTTGTCACTTTGTCCATGCTGGACTGTGCCAGCAGGGAACTAATAATGTCCAGCAAAGGGTAGAAAAATGATGATATCTGTTTTATTTTAAACAGAGTAGTTTAGGTGTTCTGACTTGCCTTTTTTTCTTTCTTTTTATTTTTTGTCTTTTTCCCCAGGAGGTTATTTTAGTGCTTCTGTGAGGAAAAATAAGTGCTCAAGATGGCAGCTGCAGGGGGTGGATTGGTCACCATGCTCCAAGCAACTCAGTAGGGCTGAGTTCTGCCATAGGGACAGGCTCCTGGTCATGCAGAGCCCATTAAAAGGGAGAGGGGCCTCCTGGGTTTGCATAGCCAAGGGCGGGGGCTGGCCCCAAGCATACAAGTAGGTTGCTGGGGAGTGCAAGTCTTGGGATTTTCCCATCAGACAGCAGCCCTGGTGTACATGAAGCAGACTGCAGTTTAGCCTAATGCACACTGGTGCTTTGGGAGGGCCCAGAGCTTTAGAGTTTTGCTGCATTTAAACAAATTAACATAGTCATGGCAGCAAATGACTGTGATTTTTCCTAAAGATGAACAAACTGTGGGTCTAATAGAGACCTGCTATTTCTTAGAAATTAAAATGCTGCTTCCCTAAATGAGGCCAGGGAGAATGATCAGATGTGTAAAGAAGGAAAGCATTGCCAGACAGTATCTGGGACTGGATAATTCGCATGAAAATACTCTCTGTGTCAGAATCAAATAGTCTCTGTGATAAGAAAATAATTTTTTCCCAGCTCAGAGGATATTGAGTACCAAGATTTTTTACATCCTCTTAAAAACAGCCCTTTGTCCCTATCAGTGCTGGTGGTTTGTTTTTTTTCCACTGGACAAACATTGATTTTTCTTGCTGCCAAACCCTGCATTTCTAATGGAGCTTGAAATTAACACGATTTTTTTGTGGTTGTTGTTGTTGTTTACTTCCTTGTTTGCACACCAACAACCTAAATGATGTTGGCACAGCTTGAGGAACAGGTTTCTTGAAGTTTTAGTTGAATGCAACAGGGAAAGCTCAACACATCTTTTTCTCCAGGCACTACACAAGTAACAACAGCCACATGGTGTTGAGGGGTGGTTTTGTGTATCTGCGACTCTGATTGAAAGGCTTGGGAAAGCTTGCATTTGTTTAAGATATCTGGGATCCAGAGGGCATTCTTTATCATACTCTGCTGGGATGATTTCAGTGTGCTGCACATACAACCTTGAAGTAGCAGCTGCTGCAGTACCCTGTAATTCTGCTCCAAGAACCTATTCCTATGGAGAACCTATTAGCATGTTTTAGAGAACCCTTTTGTGAGGTCTGTAAATTAATCAGAGATATTTTGATTCAGAGAAAGTGGCAATTAAGCTGAGATGAGCAGTGTTCCTAAACCTGTCTTATGTATCAGCATTTCCTGTCCCTCCCAACCTTATACATTGGGATGTTAAATTGGGGTGGTATCCTTGTACAAAGCCTTAATGGATACAATAATCTACTCTTGCCCAGCTAACTTTTGCAGTTTCAACTGGCTATAAATTACAGCACACACCTTTTACAGTAATTTGGAAATCTAAATATCTGAGGGTTTTTTGAAACTTCACAGCTATCTTTTGGTCACAGTACCAGTTCCCCTTAATCCTCTCACTCAGAAGAATCCTTGCAGTTAGAGATAATGGTCATACAGTATGGCTGAATTTCCTTGCTGTAAGTTTGAATAGAAAATAGTAGCAACAGATTTCTCCCTTCCTTTGATGTTCACATAACAGATATTTTAAAATGATATTTTAAACCTTGTAACTAGAAATTACTGAAGATAAGATACTCCTGAGCTCTTGCACTTGGGACCTTTTGGTAATGTGGGTTATTTGAGAGTGCTTTTTACCCCTCCACAACAAGAAAGGCTATGACTGAATCCCAGCTCTGCTGTCAGCAATTTGGATCCATGTGGGCCTAGTCTCATTTTCTTAACCATCTGCCAAGAATCAGATATGATCTTTGGCAAGAGCTCGTGCTCCCACGTATTGAGAGTGGGAGATACACACCACAGAACCATTCTGTATCAAACCTGACTGGCAAAGTGTCCAGAGTATTAGGTCAGCAATTTTCCATCAAATTGCTATCAGTTATTGTTGATCCAGCGTGAAGGTCATGAATTAGGCAGAAAGAATTTGGGGTCAAGATCTGAACAGCTCTTACTCAGTAAGTAAAAGCCTCCTATCAAGTCCTTGTTAGCTGTTGCAGCTGGAAATTCTTTTGAAATTATTGTGTTAATGTACTGTTCTACTTAGGAAAATGACTGAGTGGCAGTGTGATGCTCTACATTTTGTATTTGTTTTCACTCACTGGCTGAGTGAAATCTGTTCACTTTCCATCTCCAGCAATGATTTTTCTTCCTGCCTGAGGCACAGATTTCACCTGGGATCTGGAAAAATCAATCTATGGCATTGTCGTCACCAATGTGGAGCAGACATAAGGCAGGACTCAAGGCACATGTCCTAGAAGTGCAGAGCATCCTCATTGGTGCTGCACTGCAGCTCCAATCTCCTCCTCCTCCTCTCTCAGCTCTGCAAGACCAGGAGTTGAAAATTTATGCATGTTGGTCAAGTCAGTAGGTTTAAAGCATGGGAGGGGCAGGAAGCAGAGATGGTGGATAAGACCACCACTTCTCAGCAGTGCCTTTTCTTGCTCATTCCCTTCAGTTTTCTCTGTGCAAAGTCCCCAGAGGTGAGGTTGTACACCAGGACAGAATCACTATCATGTGTGAGAAAGCCAAGAGATTTGTGCTCTAAGACAGTTTGAAGGAACTCATTTGAGGGTAAGTCAGCAGTCTTCTGTCAGTGAGATAACAGTGTTAATGAACCAGCACCTTTGTTCGATCAAGTTTATTGCAAGCCAGGATTAGAATATTTTTTCTAAGGTCTTCTGCATCTCTTGGCTGCAATGCTGTGGGGCTTGACTCAGCAGCATTCAGTGGCTTTCCCTGCACTGTATTTTACTCCTATTCATTTCTGCTCTTAAGATTGAAATGTCGTATTAGATTAAGAGTTCTACACATGTCAACACTGTGAAAGGCTTCCCTTCCACTTTAGCAGGAGTGGGGACTGAGGTACTGTGTTGCTGAGGGTGTCTGATGGAGTTTGGCTAATAAGATCTGATTTCATGAGGTTTGCATCCTATTAAGGCAAGAAGGGAGCAGGCCTGCGAGCCTGATAGAAAAGTGCAAACACAATAAAACAGCTCTTATGAATATTAATAGGCCTTGAAACAATACAAGGCGAAAATGGTGATGAGGTGGGGGTTGAGCAACTGCTATCTGGTGTAGCACAACAGCCTCCCTTTCACCTTGCTTCTGCTTGCAGCTCGTCACTCACAATCCCTGACAGATTTGGGGACGGGGCTTGGGTATTTGATAGCTTCCCTGAACCCATTTCAGCTCTGCAGCTTGCAGCCTCTGTGTAGGTATGAATGCAACTAAAGTAGCTGATCCCTATGCACCAGTTGTCAGTCTTCCCTGGCAGCCCTAACCAAACCAAGATCTGCTCTTCAGCTATCCAAAGCATTGTTTTTAAAAGTAGCTTGGCTTATTTCTTTATAATCCCCTTCATGGGGGAGATACCATCCATGCCGATGATCTCTCTGCACCTTTAACCTCAGTATAAAACATTAGTGGGTAAAGCTCCTATATTTCCCTGTGTTTCTTGGACTGGCTCACAGCCACGGCTCCGTCTCCCTCTGCATGGATTGCTTCCTCAGCTGTAGCTCAGGAAATTGCTGGTTATGTTTTTGCATGATCTGTCCTGTGATGCAACAGTTTTGATGCTTTTCTGCAGTACTTCAACAGCGGAGTCAATTAATGCCTGTCTGGTATCATCCATTGTAGCACACTTTTCTTGCCTGCCTAGCAAAGAAGTGCCCTCCTTTGTGCATCTTCAGCTTTTGAAATGAAGTGCAGGTGTGACCTATCCCAGAATCCCATGGCAGACCTTCCCTTAGCCCCATTTTATAGACTGAGACATGAAAGCAAAGGAAATCAGGATCAACAGACAGTTATGATTAAATCTTCTGCTTCTTTGAGTGTGCTCCCAGGAGCAACCCCTCAGCAGCCCCCTGCCCAGCCACCAGTGCCACTCCCATTTCTTCATGCAGCACATGGGACTACAGGAATTCAGGGCTACAAGAATTTAGGGCACCTACTTTGTTCACATTTTATTTCTTAGAATGTTCATATCTCTACAGAAGTGTCTCAAATCCCCAAGACATTGATTATATTTCTTTAAACACATTTCTTTATCAATTGAATTATTTAGTAAAGAGGTATGTTCATATTTTATTGATATAATTTGAGGTGTAATCTCACTCCTTTTCCCTTAGCACCTGTTTAAAGAAAACAGCATTTCATCCTCTGTTGCTTTGGTTTGTTTTTCTTTCATTCATCCCTGAATCTCTAAACATTTTATTGCTTCTTTTGGGGGAAAAAACTGACTTGTGGAGGTTAAGTGATTTGCTGCCATTAGTAGAAGCAAGCAGCAGTCAATGAGAAGCAGCATCTAGATGTCATGCCTGCTACTTTGGCACTGGCCACACTGAAGTGGTATCAGGCAACATATGGGCCAGTAGTTCTGTCCTTCCATTTATTAGTAAACTGTGGTGGGGCTTTTTAGAGTAGGCTCTACCTAGAGTGATGGTTTCAATTGCTCAGTAATGGTTTCATAGCTTGAATTAATTTTCTTGCTTAACTGCTTTCTTTCATCATCTTTTCTGGTCTTTCAAGTTGCTTTCTGCCTCAGTTTCCCATCTGTTAACTGGGGCCAGCTGCATCAGCTCACTTCACTGCAAAAGTGGCTACATCAGAGCCATAAAGGGTTCTGATACTGTGAGAACTAGAAGCTGGGACACCAAGATAGCCCTCTTCAGGAATATGACTCTGTATTAACAGTCTGCAGAAAAACTCCCTAGGAAAATGGGGCCTGGGCAGGTTTGACTGAAGCACCTAAAGCTTGTTGAAGAAGAGGGTATTGGTAACTTCAATAAACTGCCCTCTGCTCTTTGGTGGGGGAGAATTGAGAAGCCAAGTCCTGCAGCTGTGCCGTTGTCTCTGGCCCCTGGTGGTGAGAGAGGTGTTTGATGCTTGGCCTCTTCAGGGAAAGGCTGCTTGTTTGCATTGTATTTGTGGCATAATTACTAATGGTACAGATCATTTTTATTAGCCAAGCTGTCTACATTAAAATGATAGATTTTTTGTATTATTAAGAACATCCAAGGGAGTCTCCACAGCAGCAGGAGAAAGATGATAATTTTTCGTTTAGCTTAAGAGCAGATGGTTACAGAAACATTCTGTGTAAATAAATTAAAGAGAAGCCACCCTCGCTAATAGTTAAGTAAACAGGTTTGGAAACAGCCATCTCAGGACCAGGCTTTTCTGTTCTCTTCCTTCCTCACAAGAGCTTCATCTGCTCTTCAGCTTACAGGCCCATATGGATAGGGTATTAATTAAACCAATTTGCTCTTGGGCCAAAGTAATCTAAAAGAACTTGAGTCCTGCTAGAACAAGACTATCACTCTCATGGCAGCTTTCTTGAGCACTAGAGAATACTTAGCCAGCCTAAGCATCTGGGTTGTAATCAATGTTGTTGATAAGCATTTCCACATGCCTTTTGTTGTGGTAGCAAGGCTGTGAGTGATCAGAGAGAAGTATTACCATCGTTGCTGTATTTTAGAGTTGCATCCTGTGGTCTCTTATGAGTGCTGTAGTCACAATGCCATGCTACCCTCAAGAATTTCAACTCAACAAGTGAAGTAGAAGTGGAGAAATGAGAGGTAATTAGGGGAGAAAAGTAATTTTGTAGCACAAGGGCTGCAAATGTCTCAGATATGGTAGCTGGAGAAGAAAGCAGCTTCTCTTCCCAGCATCCGAAAGCAAGCAATATATATAGTAAGGAGGAAATTGTGAAAAGCCTAGTCCTCAATGGGTTCACAAAATGAAAAGCTGCAAGAGCTTCGAGGACCAGGAAAGCCATGCTTGATCTTCTTTGAGTGGTTCTCTCTGCCCATGGAGTTGGAACAGGAAGGTAGGCTGCTCAGAAAACAGTCGGACAGGACACTTCCCTCTTCTGTCTTTGCAACCAGACTGATGTAAAAACATCACCTGGGCTTCTTCCCAAGGTCTCCAGTCACACAGCCAAGATTTAGTATGTTTGTAAGAGTGTTTGGAGTCTCAGGGAGCAGCAAAATGCAGTTTGTGCCCACATCAGGAGGAGATCACTGGCTGATAAATGGTGGTTTTCTCAGTTGGTGGAGGCTGGAGCTGGAGTAAAACCAGGCTTCTTCCTGGTCTGGAGCAGGTACTTGCCTGGGATGAATCACGCTATTTCTAGATTCCAGCACAGATTTTCCATTGGAGGTGGATATACGAAAAAGCACGATACAAAGCAGTTAGAATATTGCCATTACTGAGAGTAATGCTTGGATGTCATACAGCAGAAACTGATGACTAATGGCAAATATAATAGAAATATAACATCTGTTAACAGTACTGGGAAAAAAAATACTATAACCTAAGGACCGGTAACAAGAAATGTGGTGTAAGCTGAGAGCTCATTAGGGGTTGAGGGAAGAGAAGGGTTAGAGGTTAGAGTATGTTCGTTAATGAAAGAAATTCCTGTACCCTATCAGTATACTGAAAACCAAATGCAATCCTGGATTGTGTAAGGCAGGCTGTCTCTTTAGGGAGAAGGCAGTATCATGGCTTTGTCAATTCTCTGCACACTACCAAACACCCATGTGCAAGGAAATCAACATTAGACTGCCATATAGATAGAGGGAATGGCTTCTGGGATGAGGGGACAATGGAGAATCCATTGTATACGTGAGAACTAGAAGAATTTGGCTTGTTTAATCCAGCAAAACAGAGAGATATGAATGCTCTCTATAAATACGTCAGAGGAGTAAACACCAGGGAGGGAGAACAGCAATTTAAACTGAAAGACAGCATTGCCACAAGAGGAAATGGGTATAAATGGCCCATGAATAAATGTAGGCTGCAAATTAAGTTTCTAAGCAAAAAAAAAACCAGTATGATACTTAGATATCCAAGTAAGAATACCAGGACAAATAACCTAACTGTTTCTAAGATGGGATTTGGTTACTTTTATAATAACAAAAATGCGTGCTTAGCTGTGGCACCTCCACTACCATACCTGACACTGGCAGACTGAAAATTATTATCCTGTGGTTTTATATTTGCATATGGGAAGATCAGCCTGAAAAAAACACTCTCCATATTTCATATTTCCAGAGTCAGAGGCATCATATGTACAGCTTGTGTGCTTCACATAATTTCTACTATTTAATTTTTCATAATTAAAAAGAAGTTCTAAACAAACAAGGGTCTGCCCTCAAAATCATGTATTTAAAGTAAAACTTGTACTTACTTAATTAGCTATGATAGGGTCCTAATTTATGAGAGCAGACTCTTTTTTTCAAGGCCTAGGACTGCTTCTAAGTTGAGAAATGCTTCGATGCAGGTGTTAACAGCTCTAATGTCGAGACTCAAATTGTCATTTGTGCACAGTGAAAATTTCCCAGCCAGCCTTAACTGCTGCTGATCTTTCACCACCCAAAGCCAGTGACAAGCCTGTTCTCAAGCAACATATATCCTCACCGCATCAGTGACTCTGGAAATTGAGAAGTGATCTGTGTGTGGTCTACCTTTCTCTTGTTTGATAGACTGATTTTTTTCCTCCCTTACTGTAGCATTTAAACCAAAGTCTGTGAGTCTCAAAGCAGCAAGCTACTTTAAAAGAAGTAATTTGCAGTGAAGAAAATTCTGTTGTTCCCTAGAAGTAACCACACCGTGAACTGCATTGACCAAAGTAAAATATATAAGGTTTTGATATATGGCATACACCTCAGTGCATGACAGAAGTATGGATTGAGGGGGATGTTTGTGCCAACAAAAGATTTTTGTCTAGACAAACAACATTCATATACTACAGATTTAAGATTTTAAAAGCTGTAGACTGGTAGCATCTTTTATTTTTTCTCTAAACCTCCTTGTTAACAATTTCTTATCCAAGTGGTATAAGGTAGAAAAGAAGGCAGGAGGTTTTAAGGAGGTAGAGCGGAGTAAAATTTCAAAGCCTTTCAAACCTTCCTATTAATTCGCTTTCTAGCATATAGGGTGGTTGGGGGTTAAGTGTCTGAGCTGTGGATCTGCAGCCTTTTGCTGGCTGGATTTGCAAAACTGAAGGATTTTTACTTTGATTAACAGGATAATTAGTGCTGTATTGTAAACATAAGCCTCACTGAGCTTTGTAAGTATTAATTTCTTATCTTGACCTCGGAGACTCGCCACAATCCTTAATGCTGTACAGACCAGACCTAGGGTGTCTGTTTAAAGACCTCCTGTGCCTTTAGGCAGTGCCTCTTTCCTGCCCTGTATTAAGCTCCCATTTGGCAATGGTGCAGTTTCAGAGCTCCTAGGTGATTTTTTCCAGGTTTCTGTCAATCAGCTTAAAAAATTCTCATTGAGGTCATTAATGCAGTGAAGTCATGGGAGCCAGGGTCAGGAAGCTGTGAGCCTCTATGTCACCAGGGGACAGAGGAGAGGAGACTGGCAGCATTACAATGGGGCTGCTTGGATGCTGCTCCCCTGTGCTGACCCAATGCCAGTCCCCATAATCTTTGTCCTCCCGTTCCCTCTGCTCCTCCTTTCACAGTGGAAATCAATCCCACAAGTGAGTCTAATTTGCAATAAGGTCTTTGTGGTTAAGTTGCTGACTCCAGAGAAAAGCTGGATATTGTCATCAGTCATTTTGCCTATACAATATCTCTCAGTAGGCAAATTTTCTGCTGGCAGCATCCACTATCACTCTTGAATCTTTTTGCAAAGTGCCCATTTGGTAGCTCCAACCTATACACTAAACTTGAGAGAATTCAGAGTTACACATCAGGAATCTGTGCTGTTGTGAATTTCCAAACTGAGTTACTTCATAAGTAACAGACTGATGAACCGTAATCCTTGAACAGGAAAGGTTAGGTGTGGGGTTATTGGTCTGTGTTAACTAAGCAGGCTCGGACATGATCTGGGGGGATCTCCCAGAAAATGAAACAGGTGGCACAGCACAGCTTGTTCAGTGTAAATCAATCAATATTAAATCAGCACTGATTCTGCTTTTGCAGGTCCTACATTATAATTAAACGTGAACTTAAGATGCTGAAAGTTTGCAGCCCCTGTTGTGATGTTAAAGTAGTGGACACCTTCTAAAGTTGGGATATGTGACATTTCATCTAGGTGGTTACTGCCATGCTGACCACTCTTGAAAACTTGCGGTGTTTTCTGAGACCAGGAACAGCCTTTCTAGACAGATTTTAGTTTTTCCAGACCTAACAACTGCTTTTTCATTTCCTACTGTTTATGGATGGAAACTTTGGTGTTCCAGAATCTATCATCTTCATGAAAGCTAATTCCCAGACAAGCTTCAATTTTCCATGGAGACTCTGGACAGGTTGTGGGGCAGAGGAGGCAGGTGAAGGTAGAAGTGAGTGGACTGCAGCGCTGTGTCTGCGCTGCAGTTCATTGGCTTTCCTGGCATTCAAGACCAGCTGGACTGAATGCCTAGAAATGCTCCTCCAAACATGCCAGCTCTGTCTCGGTGCACTGGCTCCTGGGAAGCTCTGGTATGTAGAATCCAACCATCATCAAGGCTTGCCATAAGAATAAATTTGTAAGCAGACCGTTTTTGGCTCTTGCTGTAACAGTTTCTGAAAAGAGCCATTCTTTCTGTTTTTCCTCCACCTCCCTTTCAGAGACATGACCAATGTTTTCCACAAATGGAGAAGTTTACAGTTCTCCACATATAGTAGCTCCTGCCAGAAATTTTGTTTTAGTTGCCACAGCAACAACTTAATGGATTTTTAAAGCCCCTGCCACTGGCCGTGCCTCTGCCCTGTTTGTTCTTCCTGTGCGTTCCCCCAGCACCGTGCAAAGCTGCAGAGGCAGTGACTGAGAGCTCTAATAACCCAGTAATGGATCCAATTATGGCCGTTGGTGCTTCTGTTGAGAATACATGAATAAGTAAATCTGTGCATAAGGATGAAAGAATGTGTTTTTAAAGCTGCCTGAGCAGTCTTGAGAAGTGGTGGCCAGGTTGTTCTTGCCAGGGCCTGGTGGAGGATGGCAGCTGAGGACTCGGCAGCCACTCAGCTCCCATTGGGACCATGCTGGCCCGCTGGCCCCCTGGCTGATGGCTGTTTTCTCACAGGCATGGCCTCACACCAAAGCATTTGTTTGTGCTTCTTCCAGTTGCACTTTAGATGTCTCTGTGGGGCAGCTGAGTGCTGCTGTGTCTACTGACAGAGCCTCTCCCTTGATGGCAGCCTGAACACAATAACTAGCACTCTGTTTTCATTAATAAGTGTCATTGTGTTGACACGGGTATGAGGGTTGTGGCCGGGAATTGATTGGGCAGGACAGAAAAAGTACTGGCAAACTTTTGCAAGAAATGTTGCTTGCTTTGAGTGCTGCTCTGTAAGTGCAGGATGATCCTTGCATCTTCTTCACACCACCAGAAAATCTGTTTCTTCCTGTGTCACTGTATTTCCTTCATCATGTACTGATAGAAGAGGCATCCATCTTTACCTGGCTGGCACACATGGTGACACACATCTGTGGCCTCCTATCATCCAGCAGTTGATCAGACAGGGAAAAGTGCCCTCTTCTGTTCCCTATTTTCCTTCCTTGTCTGCCTTTCCCCAGCTGATGCATGGAGTGGTAGGAGAATAAATGTCATTTGGACAATATATGGCAGATTTTGAAAAGAAGGAGTCTAGAGTATTATCCATCCCAGAAGAGAGCTGGAGGGTCAGGTATCTGAGCAGCAGAGGTTGGCTGCAGAAGACTTTTCAACCTTTTCCCATTCCCTGCAAATCTGTGATGGCAGGAGGAGATAGTCATACTCCAAGATTCAGGCAGTGAACTCATCACACCCAAAGTCATCTGTAGGCACCAACTCCTACTGTTATGTATATCCACACATAAATCCTTATACTTGTTCCAGCTACTCTTCCTCTTCCCGTGTCATTTTCCATTTGTCCCAGATCCCAGGGTTGCACAGCTGCACTGCCTGGGTTTATTTTTCTGGTACTCTCAGAGTGTCTCTGTATGAATTGAGTCAAACCAACTGCCAAGGCCATAGTGGTAGTTCCCCAAAGTCAGGTTTCTGTACTTTATGGGTAGAAGTTGGTGAATCTCTTGAGAAAATTATGTCCTGTAAGATAAGTAAGTGGCCCCTATAAGCACAAAGGTGATGGTCTCCCATTAGTGTTCAGAAGACAAAGATCTGTGAAAGGGATTCAGCAGCAGCATTTTCTGGATTGAAACTACTATTTTCTGAGGAGTTGTTGAAGGGCTGCTTTACAGATGAACCAGTGAGGAGTAGGCTGGGAAAGACTGACAATATATCTGTTATTGGGTGTAGATCTCCCTTTGAAACTTGAGATTCGTTTCTATGCATGTTGGTTCTATATAGCCTGTCTTTCTGAAGTGAGATCTTGCTTTCCTGCCGTACAGGGGTTTGCAGAACTCGCCATCTCTTGTTAACTGTTGGAAATCTGAAATATTAGGGTAGGTATTACAGTTTGGAAGAGGTGTCTTGTAGTGGTTTGACCCTGCTGGATGTCAAGTGCCCACCAAAGCCACTCTTTCACTCCCCTCCTCAACTGGACAGGGGAGAGAAAATATATTGAAAACTCATGAGCTGACATAAAGATGGGGAGAGATCACTCACTGATTACCATCACAAGCAAAACAGACTCAGCTTGAAGAGATTATTTATTACAAAGCAAAATCAGAGTAGGATAATGAGAAGTAAAACAAATGTTAAAAACACCTTCTTCCCACCCCTCCCTCCTTCTCACGCTTAACTTAATTCCCCATTTTCTACCTCCTCCTCACCAGAGATGCAGGGAGAGAGAAATGGGGGTTATGGTTTGTTCATCACATGGTTTCTGCCACTGCCTTCTTCTCAGGGGGAAGACTCCTTCCCCTTTTCCAGTATGAGGTCTCACCCACAGGAGACAATCCTCCACAAACTTCTTCAACATGAGTGCTTCCCATGGACCACAGTTCTTCACAAACTGCTCCAGTGTGGGTCCCTTTCCATGAGTTGCAATCCTTCAAGAATAGGGTCCAACCTGGATCTGCCACAGGGTCCAACCAGCAAACCTGTTCCAGCATGGGCTCCACAAAGTCCTGCCAGGAGCCTGCTTCAGCCTGGGCTTTCCAGCATGTCACAGCCTCCTTTGGGCACTCACCTGCTCCAGCATGGGATCCTCCAGGGCTGCAGGAGGATCTCTGCACCCCCACTGATCTCCACAGGCTGCAGGGACACAGCTGCCCCACCATGGTCTGCACCATGGGCTGCAGGGGAATCTCAGCTTCAGTTCCTGGAGCACCTCCTGCCCCTCCTTCTGCACTGACCTTGGTGTCTGTGCAGTTGTTTCTTTCACATATTCTCAGTTTTCTCTGGCCACAAGTACTTCTGGGCAATAAGTTTTTTCCTTCTTAAATATGTTACCACCAGTGCTGATGGGCTTGGCCATGGCCAGTGGTGGATCCATCCTGTAGCGGGCTGGCATTGGCTCTGTCAGATATGGGGGATACTTCTGGCAGCTTCTTACAGGAGCCACCCCTGTAGCACCCCTGCTACCAAAACCTTGCCATGCAAACCTAATACATTTCTGAAAGCAGTTTCTGGTCAGTGAGGCCATTTCACTTACAGATCCAGATCCTAAGAAAGTTTAAAGTACTCTCCAAAATAAGGTATTCTTAGATATTTGTCTCCCAGACATCAGGGAGGCTGAGGAGAATTAAAGGAGGGCTCATCTCCTCCCTCCTCAGCTGATACCTCCCGGTAAAAGGAGTGATTCTTTCCCCCCCCCTCTTCCTAACCTCACCTAGCTGTGTCACTGGAGAGTTCATTTCTGTTATGCATCATTAATCTGAGTTTCTAATAGCAGTAAAAGACTCTGAACTTGGTCGACAGAGAAGTTAACAACCAGTTTGCCTGAGCCCTAACACTTGATCATTTAGCCTTGGTTATTAACTGCAGGCAAGGACCAGTTTCTGGGAGATAATTGGGGTCATAAACAATAGCTGTGTAATGGAGAGCATGCCCTAAGAGAGGGACTAAACATATTCAGCTGCAAGAAACTTACTGCCTTTGGATGGCATCCAGGTGCTGCCATCAGCCAACTAGAGAACGGGCAGCCAAGTTGTTGCTGTAGGGCAAGAGAGGCCTTTAGTGCTTGGCAGAACAGAGCTTTGCGTGCACATGGTGGCCCCAAGCTGGAAAGATGCTTGAATGCAGCCTCAGGAGACTTGATAAAATTTCTTAAACATCAATCTGGAAGGTGGGGATTGGAGGCGATGTGTTTTTTAGTTCATTTCAGAAACAGGACTCAGCATTTAGAAGTAGTACATTTTGCAGCCTGGGCTAGTTTTGGTGGTGACAACTGGATTTTATAAGTTGAAGGTCCCCCTTGGCCTACTCTTGGGTGCCTTTTACCGCGTGGGGAGAATGTGGAGACCCCTGCTGCAACCTGGGCAGCAGAATAGTGACACCTCCTCAGTGATGACACCATCCAGAACATGGTGGAATGTTTGGTTTGGGCCCAGGGAGCTCTCTGCCTCCTCCAGAGGCATCTGGAGACCTCCTGTGAGATATCACCCAGTGGCCACTCTGTGGGCCAGTGCCCGTCCCAGTGCACTGCTCTTACCAGCCCTCTCCTCAGAGACTGCATGCAGAAGGGCTTCACTGCAGCACCTGGTGCCAGAGTCTTGGGCTGTGACTCCTGCTCAATGAATTGAGGAGCAGCTGGATTTTCCTCTTGTGTTGGGTTCTCTGTTGGTGTCTCCTGGCCAACAACATGAGGAGTGGCTGCATTTTCCTCTTGTGCCAGAGTCTCTGTTTGGGTTGCCTGCTCAGCACAGAGAGAGAGGCCAAATTTGCCTCCTCTTGTGCCACAGGAGCCAGCGGTGTGTGGTGCCCTCTTCCTCCAGAGCACCAGGCCAGGGTGGCTGGTTCTCTGGCACTCACAGGCCTGCCCACCCTGTTTGCTGGGGCCAGGGACTTCCAGCCCCTCCAGCACCTCCTTCTTCTTGCCTGTGGCATCATTCAGGTGCAGGTCAGGAGGTGATTTCCACTTGTATGCCAGAAAGGAGAGCAGGGGATTTGCAGAGGTTGCCTGACTCCCCCCAGCCAACACCTGCTGGACCCTGCTTGTGCACAGCAGGCATGAAATGCTAAGTGCAGGGGCTCCTAGGCCATTTAGGCTCTATGTTGTTGGAGAATTAAGATTTCTCCACCTGGAATCCCTCAATACAGAGTTGGTTTTGATAGGGAAGAAGTCCAGAAAAACTCCATTAATAGCTAGAAGGGTATTTAAATAGAAAAGTTTTTTGTCTGTAGTTTGTAAAATAAAACTCAGTTTCTGACTACTGAGCCCATTAAGAAACCCTGCAGGGAACACAATATACACAGGGGTTCTCCAAGCCATGACAAGATGTTTTGTTTCAGGAGAAAGCTTGTTGGGACTTGGAAGATAGCTTGATGGGATTTCTGATGTGGCATCAACCTCTGATTAGATTCATATCACTCCAGTTGTTCTCTGTATGCATCTGATTGGAAACAAAGAGAGGAAAATAAAGGTGCAAATGAATTTCTGTAATGATTGCACTAGCCAAGCTAGAGTGGGATCTGCGGTTTCAGAAGTTTTATCCTGTCGATACTGAGGGTAGCATGTGCATGCATGTGGACCACAAGCTGAGCTGGACATCCTGATGTGAAATCTGGGAAGAACTTGACACATAGATCCTGCAGCTCTGCAGTGTGGTACTTGAAAGCATCCTTGGATGATTCCTCATTTTTAAAGGAATCAATTGTTCTGCCCTGTTGCTCCCCTGAGTGTACAGAACTGCAGAAGAAAAATTAAGGGGAATCAGTAGAGGAGGGTAATATTGCTCTTCATTTCCCAATAGCAGAAACATGACAGCATTGCCAGGCTGGGCTGCATCACAGAGTCAAGAGAGTAAATGTCTTAACTTGAAGGCCTGAAAGGCTGCTGTAGGTGTGCAGCTAATTTTTTTTTCACAGAGCCCTTGTTCTGACAGCCAAGTCTGGCTTTGCTTCACAACAGGTAGGTACCAGAGAAGGGCAGTGATCCAGAGGGGTCTTGGATTCTCCAGGCTTTCATCCTTCCGCAGCACATCACTATCCCACTCAGGCACATGGGAAGATGTTCAGCAATTGTTAAAGCAAATGAGAGCAGAAGTATTAGCAATACTTTGGAAACTGGTCTTACATTAAATCCCCGCTGGGAAGTGGGTTCACCAGGCTGAAGGGATATCTTTGAGTTAGAGAAGGTCTTGCTGAAATGGGTAGGAGATTGTTTGACATTTCCCCTCCCCGTGCAACAGAGATGCACTGCAGGATAGAAACTCTTCAGGAGAATAAAACCAGAATAGAGAGGGAATCTGGCTCTCTCACTTCATACACTGTGATTCTACTGCTTTATGGTCAACTGGTCTTCTCCAGGCAGTGACAGGGGATATCCCAAGCTAGAGTAAAGATTGGCTCAGGAGAAAGCCAAGAGGTGATAGGGGCTCCTTCCTTTCAGATAAAGCACAGCCTGTTTATCAGATCCCCCCCATGAGAGGCTGAGTGCAGGGCTGATTTGTGGCTGCTAGCAGGAGATGGACAGGAGTCTCTCTTATTCCAGATATTCCTCTGACTGTATGAAGCACTAATCTCAAAGGGAGGCCTAGATATCCTAGACTATCCTAGACAGCCAGACTAGACCCTGACTCCATGGCAGTCCTGCCACAATATCAAAGGAGTCCAATTTACCTGCAGCACCAGGGAGAGACCTTCAGTAACCATCCCAAAGCCAAGTGTGCATAGGATCCCTGCTGTGCTGTATTGAAATCTGCCCTGGAAAGAGAAAGTACATGAATATGTAAGGAAGCAAAGGGAACTGTCACACTTTTGGGTTCATGTTCCTAAGCAGCAGCTCTTTGTCTGTGCAGTGTGGAGGTGGAGGTTTGATGTCTCTTTGGGCAGTCTCAGTGCTATCTCTAATTTACGCATTCTGGGCTGAGATTTCCAGGTGACGGGCTCACTGAGGAAACAACAGGTAGGACCAGCTAGCTCTCTGAAGTGAGGGGACATGGGAGAGGTTTGGGGGTAGAGCTAAGGGATGATTTTTGCACTAGAAGAGATCTAATAGTCTGAGACATGGATGAGGCCTGTCCTTCTCTGTTCAGCCTGGCTGTGGGGGAGGGATGCTCTGCCTGTTTGCTCCCAGAGGCAGCATACCTGCCCACTCATGACTGCAGTGCTCTCCCCTTGTCAGCTGAGATGTGGAACAAGTTTTTGAGACTAGGCCATCAAATACTTTCCACTAGCAGAATAATAAATGCCTATCCTGCCCATTCCTGGCATACTGCAGCATGAGCAGGCAAGCATATCTGTACCTCCCCAGTAAATCCCCAGCTCAACTGCTTCTGTAGCACACAGCTTTTAGCTTAACTGCCTTGTTATCCTTTGGATAGACAGAAAGACCCCTGGATAGCCTCTGGGATGAACGGGTCATTTCTTTGAGTCAAAGGTCAGTTAAAATGTGTGCCTTTGCTTTTTGAGCTGCCATTCATTTTTTTCTTCAGTTCCTCCATGTGCCTTGCAGAGGAGTAGCGAACATGTAATCAGAATAAATGGGGAATTTCTGAATATTTCACTGGTGCCAACCATCCTGCTGAAAAGCATCAACATCCATTGCTCAACTGCTTCAGGAGTGGAAAGAGGAAATGTTTGGACCTGGAACCTTCCCTACTACCAAGGCAGGATATGTTCCCAACTTTACTAGGAGTATTTTTGGACAAATTCTTGGATATCTTAGCTGTAAAATGCTCAAGTTACAATCATGTGTTTCCAGAGATTAAGAGATTAAGCCTTCAATAATATAATGGCAGAGTACACAAAATATTCCTGGTAGTTGGTGAACAAATAGAGGAGATTTTTGATGTCTGATCTTGGCAGCCTAGAGCACCTTTGTGCTAGTTAGTCTCTCTCCTATGCTCCTCCCCAAACTGCTCCTGGGACCTAATTTCATGTGCTTTTTTGATAAATTGTGAGTTAGCAATACTGTCACGGGAAGGACTTTTAGCCTCAGTGGTCAGAGGAGGCTTAACTGAGTCTGCCTTTGTTTAAAATCCACTGGGTAGCACTAGAGCATGGAAGAAAAGTTATTTCTTACATAAGCTTGGATTATGTTATTTACTCTCCATTGTTTGTAAGGGCCTCATAGAACCGTGAAAATGACCTTTATTTCTCTATGGATTTTGTCCTTTTTCACTTTACAAATATTGATTTTTTTTTTCTCCTGTGTCTTTATCAGAGCTGAATTAACAAGACTGTTTAACAAGATCCTCTGATTCATTTGGGGTCTTTTTGTGCCAGGTACTATCACAAGGAGCTGAAAGCAGCTCAGTGAAGAATGTGCAACCACTGCTACAGAATTGACAGAGGAGGTGATGTGCCCTGACAAGAGCTGAGCTAGCATGGGTCAAAGAACAGGCTTTAAAAGATGGTTTCTTCAGCCTGGCCACAAATGCTAGAGGAAGGGATATTTGTACGGAATAAATTTTTCTGTTGGAAAGCTCTCCTCCTCATACCTGTAAAGCTTGAGGCCACTGAAAATGGTTGAGTCTGCTGGATTATTCCGGTTCCATCCACCAATCCCCAAGTGGGATCAAGAGTCCATATTCATGGCAAGAGGTGATTCCTGTCCTTGTGATCCAAAATCTCAGTGTAGCAGTGATGTGACTCCAAAAGGAAAAGGAGCCATTGGTGCAGCTTTATGTGCTCTTTTTTGCCAAGCTTTTAAGCAAGCCTCTTTACTGACCCAAGTGCTTGTAGGTGGAGCAAAAAGTGGAAAATTAAGGCAGGCAGGAACATAAAGTTCAAACAAGTCAAGTCTGATGGTCACTTTTGATGCTTTTAACACAAGTACAGGAAAGGTAGAGCCCAGCTGATAGCTGTCCCTTGCTGTTCATACTTGCTATAATGCACCAGTGCATTTTCTAGCACAGGGCCCAGAGGGTAGGGAGGAAGCAGTCACTGTGCACAGTTCTTTGCGGCAAGCTGGAATCTCTTGCTTTTCGAGATCATCTTTCCACTCTGTCAGCAGGAGATCTGGTATTTGAAAGCACTTAGGAAGTGAGAGGGTAAGTTTATGTTTCTCCTCCAAGTAGTACCTCTTCTTGCAAAGTGAAACAGTTCAACAAAAACAGTGCAAATAGCCACTGCTTGGGCCGTTTAGTGTGTGTGTTTGTGTGTGTGGCTGGCAGTGTCCTTTGGCTCTCTCAAACCTGGTCAAATCCCTTGACCACCAGGTTATTACCCACTCTGAGGCCAATCTCCCTGAATTCTTTTTTCAGTGAAAGTTTGAAGAATACCGTTGTGTTTTTACGAAGTGTTTCTGTTTTGGTGACACGAAGCTTCCCAACAAAGAGAGTCAGGAAGCTCCCAGCCAACTAAGCCTCACACTTCCAGAGTCAGAGCATTGGCTGCTTCTCCCCCAAGGCTCAGCCGAGGAAAACAAGCCACTACACTCCGTATCACTGTTCCTTTACCCTCCTGAACCCTGTCTCTCAGTGCTTCAAGGTAGATGCTTTAGCAGTTAGTACTGCTCCTGGGGCATGTTCAAGGAACAATTAAAGCGCATTGTGCCAGTGAAGAGCCCTAGGGTGAGCTGGGCTGTAGAGACAGCTGCCCCTTTTTGCTGTGTGCAGCAGCTTCCTGAACAATCCTGTTGCAGGGAGAGATGAGTATGTCTTGCTGATTGCAGACTTAAAGTTTAAAACTCCAGGGCTAAACTCAATGTGGCATTTCTAGGCTTTTTGCTGGTGGCAGGCGTCGTGGTTTGTAGAGCCCAGCTGCTGAGCCTGCAAAGCCTTTTCCAACAGATGCACCATGGGACTCGTGGCAGGAGTGAAGAAGTGTTTGAAGAACAAAGACTTTGTAGCGCTCCCTTTAACATTTTGCCTGTGACACTGCAGGATCTAGATCTTTGATCCAAAAATGACAAAAGGACATGAGCAGCAGTTCCTTCCTCTCAGACGTAAATGCCTGTTACAGATGTGCTCTACAAGGTTCAGCTAAGCCTCCTCCAGCAGCAGACAGGCTCAGAAGAAGGCGGTGTCGGTCATTCTCTGGAGAAGGCTCCTGCTAGGTCATGTACAGTGAGATTTCATTTGTGCCCAGCAGTTCAGGGTGGTCCCTGCCTGCTTCAGCTGCTTGTGCTAGACAAGGAGCATATCACCCATAAGGAAGGTCTTGGTTGCAAGATAAACTTGTGTAGCCCCACAATAGCAGGCTGGCATGCATGGGGATGGGGCAAGTTTTCTTCTCACCTTTGTGACTTGCCCGGTAATTGGACCTCTCCTGAGAGATACTGGAAGTTGTCCTTGGTGTTGATTCAAAGGAATCTACCCCACAGCATGGTACTGTAAAGCAAAGCACAACTTTATTGGCCAGGCTGGGATCACTCAGGGGTTAACACCTCCATGTGCCTGTCCACCATAGTCATGTTACAGAGGGGTTTTATACATTTGTAAGTTAGTCAGCATATGTTTACAAGTTCATAATCTGCCCTTGTTTTGGTCACTTATCTAAAATTGCAACTCTAAGGGGTCTTACATGACTTTCAGTTTTCTTATTTTAGGGTTACAAACACAGCACACTATTCTTAGTACACTCATAATATCTATTTTGCTAATACATACTTAATTCTACTGCTACACACTTAATTCTACTACCACACATTACTGTATTAGATATACCTCATTTATAATTGTTTACTGATTATATCCCCATTCTCCTTTCTCATTTCTCTACCCTTTGTGACAGTTTTTCTATTTGTCATTAAAACAGCAGTTAGCATGTGTCTTATCACTTAGCCCATGGTCTAGACCCTTATTCTGCAGGCAAGCAGTTAGCCCAGCCCATTAGCCCCCATTCCATCTACATACCATCCTTTCCCATTCAGGCACCATCCTTGCCCATCCAGGCTTGTTTTCTTCAAAAGCAGTCAGCAGTTAGGCATAGCATTTCCTATTTCCTTATCATCATAGCCCCAGGACTAGGTTTTTGTTTTGTAAAAGCGGTTTCAAGTCAATACTCAACTTTTATTAGTCTATACTTTATACTAAAACCCTTATGTTAGAGGAGTTCTGTGTTTCACTAAAGCACTTATGTTAAAGGAGTTCTGTGTTTCAAGGAGCCCTGTGTATCAGTGTCTCCACTGAGAATGGGAACAGGAATCATATCAGTGCCAGTCATGACGACACACGTACAATTTCCTTGTTTAAAGCACTGCACCAACTGTACCTAATTAACCTTCATGACAGCACAGCAATACAAGGAAATAGGGATCATTAACTTCAGCTTTGCTTTACAGAAAGGGAAGAGAAACATCAGTGCCAGCCCCATGCATTTCAAATTGAGGTAGACTTGAAAAAGTCACAAGGTTAAAAATAACAATAATCCACTTGGGGTTCTCAGAGCATTAAGAGTGCACTTGACTCAAACTTTCAGTTTTTTCTCCAAGAAACATCAGGACTGGAAACTTCTCTCCCATATATGCTTGTTTGTGACTCAACAACCAAGGCTTTCAGAAAATCACACATTCTCAATCACAGTGGGGCAGAGGTAGTAAAGGTCAGAACGACTTGCTCAGTGTTGCTTAAAAATGAGTTGGGAAAAGCTGGGACCAAACTGTGAGTAGCTGACCCTCCACCCCTTGCTTGTTCCTCCAGACCAAACATTTTTCTAGGTGAGGGAACCTGCTTAAATCAACCAGCGGCCACTTAATAGCTGTCAGAGGAGTAATTCAGGCTTGAACTAGTGACCTCACCCCTTCCTCTAACGTCTGCTGAGGGACAGACTGATGACATTGACTTTTTACATTAGATCTCTGAGCAGCCCAGCTGCTTTGTCTGGGGCTCAGCAGGAATGGAAAGATGCAAAACCAGTGCTGCTCCCTGACACTGCTTTCCTGGCTTGGGGCTGTTTTTCTGAGTTAGTAGGAAAGAGCAACTTGCACAAGTCCTTCTTAAAGTAAAGAGTTCACCCTGCCTGTCATATCACCTGCTGGCAGGGGCTGAGGGCAAGAGTAGTGTCTGTGCCATTTGTGCTGAACACCAGCACAGGCTCACATTTTATCTCTCCAAATGAATGCAGTGCAAAGCCGTGAGGACTGTCACGGCAGCATAGAAAGTTATATCTGTTATTACCAATCTCACTTCTGCCTGAGTCATAGATGCTGTTAGGATCAGGGGAGAAGACCTGAGCTTGTCTGGAGCCCCAGTGGGCAGGACCCCTGCTCTGAAAGAATCCAGTAGGGAGTGCAGATGGCAGTGGCCAAGGAGGAGAGTGGAGGGAGACACCTCTGTGGTGTGGGGTGCCCGACCCCAGCCCAGAATGTAGGCATTCATACAGGAGAGCCTTTTATTCAAGTCTTTTCTCCTACTTATTCTGCTGTTCTAAGCTGACATGGGGTGAAGTGAAACTGAAGGGGCCCTTGAAAAGGCCAGGTCATTGATGGAGAGGATAAAGGGCTCCGCAGATTGTGAAGAGCTTTCATGAGCAGCATGGGCTGCAGCTGGCTCCAGGGAACAGAATTGTTCCCCTGCTTAGGCTGTGTGTCTGTCTCTCTGATTATTTTGTGTATTTCATCTCTGCTGTCTGTCTTGCTCTTAATCTGGGCTCCTCTGTGCCAACAAAATGCTTAGCTCGCTCCATTGTCTGAGAGACTAATTTGCACTGTAAATCTGATGCTTATCTTACATGACAGCTTACTGTGGGGTTTATTGCAATCCTGAAGACAAACTAACCAAGGATGGCTTGAAAGCTTTCAATGCATCATCTGGAATATAGAACAAATATGACCCATTTCAGCTTACCACCAGGTTAGGATGTGGCCCCTTGTGGTTGGGGTCACCAGGGATTTACTTTTTTCTGTTCAAATCTATTCAAACCTGAGCGTGTTTGAGTTTTGGTATGGCTTTTCGTACATTTTGTTGATCAGTTTGGGGTTTTTTTGGTGTGGACATCTGCTTTGTGTTGGAGCTGTTAGAGTGCTTCTGCAACAGCCTCCCACCCTCCCAGAACCAGATCTTCCATCCCTTCTCCATGAGGAGCTTTTAAGGGCTGTGAGTGGCTGCAGACCAGGTGCAGGCAGTGTTCAAGCACTGGTGCTCCAGTGCACTGCAGCTTTGTTGTCTCTGCCTAACTTAATCAGAAAGACCCTTTGTCCGAGTCTTGTCTTCATTACTATTTCCTGACACTTTGTCCAATATGTTCCAGCTCTCTGCTGGCAGAGTAACATCCTCCCTCAATCTCACTTGCAGTTGCCACCTTCTCTCTGGTCTGTAGACTGTCCCCCTGCAGGCATTCACATAGCGTGTAAGAGATTCTCACACTAGTTCAGATAGCTGGGCAGCTCCAGAGGCATAAATCTTCCTACAGATAGGTTCCAGGTAGCCTAAGATGCAGTTTTATTGGGGGAGAGCCAGGAATATTATTGCTGCTTTGATATAGGTCTTGGTTCTGCAGCTGAGCATGCCAGTAGGTGTTTAATGTCCAAAGCTTCTGCATTGCAGTCCTCTGGGACATGAAGGATCCCACTTCCTCAGACAGGGGAGCAGGAACACATGACCTGCCATCCTTGAAGGACAGTCTTTGTTTGGAGGGTCCACTCTGGTTTTTACCTTGTCCTGCTTTTTACAGTTGCATGGATTTCTGGACCCCTCAGTTCTTCCTGTCCTTGGACTGCAGACAAAACACAGAAATGGCTGTACTGGATAAGCTCTGTGGAGCAATTGAGGACTAGCAGCTAAACTGGACATGGAGCCAATGGGTTTCAGTAGCATTGAGGGAGAGGAGAAAAAGAAAACCTCTAGAGAAACTGTTGAAGAATAGGTAAGGAATAGGTGGTATACTGGGAATAGAACTGTACACTGAAAACTCTTTACTGGCGCTTCTCCAACTCCATATTGCAGTGTTATCAGATAGCAGTGTAATTTAAAGCTTATTCCAAGTCATCAGAGCTGGTGAACATCTCACTCCCTGCCCAAGGGAGACCACTGTTCTGACTGGGAGAAGCTCAGGGGAAAATGTATGAATCCAAGAAAACTCCAAACTCTGCAGAATTTTAGAAGCATCCAGGACAAAAATACCTAGGGAAGGATCATCACATCACCTGATTCTGGGTTAGGGTTAGGGTTGAGAGAGTCAAAGAGCCTACAGCTTCAGGAACACTGGGGCTGGAAAAGGCAGGCCATGGTGATTGCAGCATGGCCCTTAACATTACTGCTCCCACATCTTTCTGATATGGAAACCCATGGTGATGGATTAGGGCTCATCTTAGACTAATGGGGAATATTTCAGCACCTTCTGCTGGGCTGTGATAAGCAGGATCAGGATGCTTTCACAAAAAAATGGAGTCTGATACAGCTTTACTTTATGCTAATACAACAAAACTGCAGTGATTGAGCAGCCAGCAATATCCTTCTGTAGCCTTCTCCACCTAACAAGATGCTCCAGTAAATAAAGCCATGGGAGCTTCCATCCTTCAGGAAAAGATCTAACAAAGCTGTAGGATAACCAGACACGTGCCAGCATCATTCTCAAGTAATTGTGCTATTTAGCTTTTTACAGACCTAACTCATGTTCTGCCTTTTTTTCCCTCTTTTTTTGTCTGCATATTTTACTGATGCTCACTTTGTAATTCATTGGGGGAGAAAAAAACCACAGCCTATAAATATTTAGGTATTCTGCTCCTCTAGCACAACTTGTTGTCCATCTAAAAATGATTCCCACTTAGCACCATTTGCAGTTGCAGAAGCACAAAGATCCACCACTTTGCTGTCTTTGCAACAGAGCCAGAAATACAATATTCATTACCCCAGCTGAAGCTATCTTCTTACACTGTGAGGTCAGAGGCATTATTTCATGCTGGAGAATTAGGTACATTAACAGGTAGGGTGGACTGGCCACTTTCTGAACTGAATCACTCTCCTGGAATGGAAACTTCAATGGATTTGACATCACCTGCCCACCACCTCTTAATTTTGTGGGCGTTGTCACTTGTGTTTGAACACAAGCTATAGTGGCATAATAAAAGTAGAAAAGTAATTCTCATAGTTAGACCTGCAAACCTTCCACTTCAGCTCCCAGTGGACTTCCGAGTGAACACACTCCTTTTTTTTCCTGCCGGGATTGCTTTATTATGTTTTTGCAAGTATTAGTAATCTCATCTAATGTACAGAAATGGTAGTGAATCAGAAGTCAGAGTATCCAAAATACCTTGCCCCATGAAAAGAGCAGCTCTTGCATTGCTGCCTGCACACCACTTTGTTAGCTGATGCAGAGGGGGAGAGTTGTGTGCAGGCCAGCAGGAGACTTGTCAGGTTTGAATCCCGTGAGTAGCAGTTCAGAGTCAACCCTTTCCCAAGAAGTGGTGAGCTGTGAATGTTCTGTCTGCAGTGTTGTGGGCAGGTGTGATGGCAGCTTGGGTGGGTATATCATGCTGGCCTTGATCCAGCTGGCACAGGTAAAGCAGCAGTGACACAGTGTAGTAACTTAAACACTGTCTTAACACTATTAAATACGTAGCTGAGATCTCTGGAGGGCTTGTACAACCCGAGGTGACGTTTCTGTCACTGTATCTTTACTGCAGTTTGCTATCTCTGCTCGCTCAATTATAGCTCTCGCAGATAAGTCTGTGCTGTGCCTCAGTTTTGCATCTGACAGGAGCCCAGACCTGCTTCCAAACAGATGCTTCAGAGGACCTGCAGGCCACACAAACGTCAGCTGTTGCTGTCTGCAGTTCAAGCCTCCTGTGCTGGCATTAGTCTGTGTGATTTACTGGCATTAGCCAACGCACACGGGAGGGGAAGTACATCTCTTGTAAAGTGGGATTTGCTTTGCACTGCTGCACAAAGGCCTGCAAGTTTGGGGCTGTAACTGACCTCCCTTCTTCCCTTCTCTATCACACAGGCAATTCTACTCCCACTCCTACCCTCCCAAAGTCCTCTCCCACCATGCTGTAGGCCTGGGATCGCCTTGGTTTCTCCTTCAGGCACCAAGAGGTCTAGGGCTGCAGGGCAAGGCATTATGGCATTATGTATATGAGAGCATGTGCCATGGTTGACAACCATCCTGGGCTGGAAGAGGTGCCCAGGGAGAAGGTCTCCAGCGTGACCATTTCTGACATTCCCTTTCTCTCTCTTTCCACAGATGCCAGCAAGGACCACCCACAGCAGCAGGCAGGAGTCATCTGGAGAGTGACAGGCGGCCTGTTCAGTATCACCCGGGGAGCCGTGGGGGCAACACTGGGAGGAGTTGCCTGGGTGGGCAGCAAGAGTCTGGAGCTCACCAAAACAGCTGTGACCAGTGTCCCCGCTGCTGGCGTTGGACTGGTGAAGGGCAGCGTCTCGGCAGTGACCGGCGGCGTCGGAGCTGTGGGCAGTGCGGTCGCCAGCAAAGTCCCTTTCACCGCAAAGAAGAAGGACAAGGCTGACTAATCCCTGTCACAGCTCCCTTCCGAAAGATCAACCTGCCCATACTCTCCCCCTACCCAGCACCTCTTTGAGTTGGAACCAGCCGCTTCAGGGAGGGTCGAGCACCCGAGCAGACTCTGGCTGCAGCCTGCTCAGCACCGCCTGCCTGGCTCACAGCTCATAGAGCCACTGTCAATGCCTTTCACTCCCATCACCTACTGGGAACCATCTTTTCTCCGAGGACTTTAACGGCACAGTTGTCTCTGTCTTGTCGTTTCCTTCCTCCCTTCTTGTTCTTGTAAGCATGGAGGGATGGGAGAAGGCATCAGGCTCCATCTGCCTGGAGGTGAGGGGAGTAACAGGAGATGGGAGGGAACTGTGCCTGGCTTGAAGTGCGGGTTGTGTAGTCGAATTCAACTTCAGCTGGGAAGACAGCCTCTGTAACAGCCATTTCCCTCTGGGAGGTGTGTTTGGGAGGTGTGCCTGGCAGAGAACTGCAGAAGTCCCATTGACACAAAAGAGAGATACTGTGAAGAGGGGGAAGCCTCCCTCCTGCCCTGCACCTCTTACCTTTTCTTTGCAGGGCCCATCCCCACAGGCTGCTCCCAATCCCTTACTCCCCAGCTGAATTGCACCCTTCAGAGAGGGAACCCTCAAGCTCAGCAGAGCAGCTCTGGGGATGGTGCCACACCAGAGTATAATACATCCCAGACCACCAACTTCTGCACAGATTTTCTTTGTGAGAGGGAGGAGTATGAAAGCTGCTGTATGTTCCCATTTGGGGAAGGAGCTGACAGTGGCACTTGCCAGGCCTCTGTGATATTGCAGTACAGGCAGTGATGTTCCACAGAGAGACCAGGCCTTTTGTTTGACCCTTGAAGTCCTTCCAGTATCCCTGTCTGCAACAAGGGCGTTTTATCTGTTGGCCACACTCACACTCCACAGACATCAGTAGTAACCAGGAGCAATTGTGTTCCCAAATGCCACCCAAATTCTGCTGCAGGGATGGAGGGGAAGCTGGGAGTGTTGCTTTCCCCACAACTCAGCACCCCAGGAGTGGTGGCCTGGGTGAGGGTGGGCTGCACCATGTTGGAGAAGACTTCCCAAGGGGCTGAACGTGCTCCAGCAGCAGCCAGCCTGCACAGGGCACCAGCAACTCCTCCTCTGCACGCTGCTCCTGGAGCCCCAGCCCAGCTCCTCTAAATGACCATGTTGCACTAAATAGCCCACCCATAGTCATAGTGCTGCAGAAACCCAGGCACCTGCATCCATCTGGGAGTCACAGCCATCCTCAGCCTGGCCCGTGATGCTCAAGGGGCCATGTGGCATTGTACACAAAAACACAAACGTGCACTCACTCACTCACTCACTTCAAGGTCCCCTGTAATTCTTGGGATGAGGAAAGCCACAGGCTCCACCATTAACTCCGCTGCTCCTGGCTTTGGCAGGTGATTTGCCTAGGTCTGTAGGTGTTGGATGCATAGGCAAGTGAAGCAATGCTTGTGCTGTATTTTATAAATATGCATCTGTGTTAGCCTGTGTGTGAACGTGTCAGTCCACAGGCATGTCTTCAGCCAGGGAAACAAACCTGTGCCACTGCCACAGAGGAGTTTACGCCATCATCTTTGGCACTTTCAGCATATAGTTTTTATATAGGGTCCTGGTCAAAACAAAAATCATGTTTTAGAGGATGTTTTGCCCTCTGTTGCCCAAGAGCATAGTTTATTGAAACCAAAGGAATGTGAAAAATCCCCTTTCTCCCGTCTGTGCTGTTTGTTTTCTCTCAGCCCTATCTTTTGGACATTGAAGCCAATTTTCTTCATTTCCCCTTGGAGGTCATTGTACTTCCTGACTGCTCCCTTGTGCTTAAGACTTAGACATCAGGGAATATTTAAGTACAACACACACACACCCCACCATTTTTGCTGAATGTTTTCGGGCTTGTGACACAGTTTTCATTCTGACCTTTATTAAATCCACATTTTGGGATGTGTGTTGCTGTGTCCCCATGATAATCATGCTGGTGTTAGTCACTCTCCACACCCTTTGCTAGGTAACCTCTGCTGTTTGCGGTGGTAAGAAGCTGCTGATCTCCACAGTTTGCTACTCTTGATAGCTTGAGAGAGGTTTGACTTACATCTTTGTTTCTGAAGAGGGAGCAGCATTTTGGTAGGTGTGTGCATTTCCTCACTTTGTCTCCTTTGTTCTGGTGAAGGCCAAGTTGACCCAGGCATGTCGGGTTTGTCTCTGAAGGCAGCAGCTTCACAGAAAGATCAGGCCTTGATGTGTGCCTGTGCTTTGCTGGGATGCTCGTGGCAGTTGTCAAGGCCTGAAGAAGTCTTGTCTGTTCTCCCTTAGTCTCAAACACCCTGCAAAGCAGGAGGACAGTTTGCACTGCACTGCTCACTGCTCTCCCTGAGCA
This sequence comes from Eopsaltria australis, assembly GCA_034509425.1. Taxonomy (NCBI): domain Eukaryota; kingdom Metazoa; phylum Chordata; class Aves; order Passeriformes; family Petroicidae; genus Eopsaltria; species Eopsaltria australis. Next base: position 5,012,177 of record JAVTVJ010000241.1, read on the forward strand.
CATCTCATCTCTTATTCCAGATCACAGACTGCCCCTGAAGTGAGCTCTAGCCCCAAAGCTGAAAGCTGCTTATGTGTAACTAGCTGTGTTGTCACCAACCCTCTGAGAAAGATAGCTTCTGGCCAATTGGGACAGAAGAGTCTTCTCCCTAAATGTCTCTCCCAGGTCTTGGACAGGAGAAGACAGAATCTAAGAACCTTCAGCAGCCAGCCCTGGGTGGGTGGTGGGAGGCTGATCCTGCTTTTGGCTAAATAGTGTCCCACACAGGCTCTTGCTGGGGGAGGCAGTGCATCCTGCCCAAGCCGTTGTCTGCAGGCACAGTGTGTACAGAGCAGGCGTGGCAAATGGGATAAAGATGATGTAAGGAAGGCCAGAGGGGCCCTGGAGGTTTCCCATCTTTTTATTTCTTCTCTTCTGTGCATCCTTGCAGTAAATGGAGTAAAGCTTACCATTTGTCTGGAACTGCCATTTCCTTGCAGGATGACCTGGAGAAGAAAAGATGAGCTGGAGAGGAGAACTCACAGCCTAAATCACTGTTCTTACAGCCCAGCTAAAGGAGAGCTCAGGGACCATGAGTAGCAAGAGATCAAGTTAGCAGGCAGGGGTAGAAGATTAAACCTACTCCAAAAACAAGGCCTCACACTGCTAAACAGGCATTCAGGAATAAGTAACTCTCCAGGACTCAAAGGCTTTAAGAAAGTCTGTACTAGGCCTGCTCAGTTCACCATGGTGACACAGTCCCAGCCTGTTTTTGTGGGCATTCACAGTGCCAGAGCAGAGGGAAAACAGGGTCAGTCTTCCTGGTTTAAAAGTAAAGATGCCTTCTGACAGCTTTGGTTGCAGGACAGTGGGATCTGGATTGGATGGGGAAGCTGTTGGCTCTTGTCAGATACCCCATCTTTCCTTCTCCCCCACTACAGACTCCAGCCACCTGGGCCACCAGTGCAGCCCTTCTCTCACTGCCCATTCCTGGTATAAAGGGCAAAATCTGTGTTGTGAATAAATCCCATGGCTACCAGATGGGGTAGCTTGGTACAAAGTAGGAGGAGGTGGCATCCAGGTAGAGGGAAGGATTAAAAGGAGTTGGTACACAGAAGATGAGGAGAGAGTGGTGTGACAGGAGGAGCTGAGGAGTGAGAGAACAAGAAAACGGGGACCATGGAGGGAATTCATTTCTTAGGACAGGCTTTGAATCAGAAGATGAACGCAATGAAGTTTGTCCTAGGGAAGAGCACAGAAAGGGGAGCAGATCAGTGTGGGTTTTGGGATGTGGTGGTGATCCATGCCTGGCTTGTGCCCTGCTTCCATAGTAATGGTGATTGCTAGCGATTTCCATTTAGATAGATCAGTGGATGGTCAAAGCATCAGATCGGCTCCCTTCTTATCACCCACCCTTCCCAAATCTCCCCCAGGCTTTTGTCATGATCTCCCCATAGTGGGGCTGGGTCTCCTGCATGGTGGAGATGGGATGTGGCCCTATTCGCAGCCCTGTGTCCCACCTTGCCTGGCTGTTCCCTGTGCCCAACAAACATGTCCTGGCTGAAAGGAGACCCACAGGTGCATCTTCTCCACCCTTTTCCCTGACCTTTCTCTCATTAGCCTTTACTTTTTTTTCCATTCCTTAGCTTTAGGTTTTGCTCATGGATAGAGCTCCCCAAAGCTTTTGCTGAGACCTTCATTAAACATCCACACTCGCAGTATCTGAGAGGGCAGAGGGTGGTTCCCCCGCAGCTCCTCTGCCTGGGAGAGAAGTGCATGTCTTCCACCCCTCTCTGTCCCCTTGTGTTTTGTGTGTGGAAAATCTTAACCCACTTCTTTTTCTCTGGGTTCCCTTCTTGGCCCTTGTCCCTGTGGGTGGGTCATTTCCGTGTCTCCATTGCAAAGTCATCCTTGTAAAAACAACAGCATGAGTGGGAATATGGAGATGGTTAGGGAGAGCTGCAGAGCCAGGGCCCAACTCTGCTTCTTTAGGAGCTGAGGAGGCCTTTGGCAACCCAAAACTGCGGCCACACGGTCCCGTGCACAGTGCTGGGCTCCAGAGAACACTTTTGTTCTTTATCATTTCATTGTCTGTAATTGGTTTCCTACTGAATTTGTTTGCTTGGTTTGTTTTGCAGTGTGTTTCTGGGAATATTCTGCATCTCTGTATTTTAATTACAGTAAAATTTGAGGATAAAAACCGTGATTATGCTGGCTCTTGTTTCTAGTGGGGGGGAAATGAGGAGAGGAAGCACAGTTGAAGGAAGATGTTAGAGATTCCTTGGGAAATTAGATCTCTCCCCTAAGGGCTTTAGATGAGGCACCAAGCAAGGCTGAATCTCCATCCCTGCTTAAACTAGGACATAGCTTTCAACTGCGGTTCAAAAGCCATTTTGCTGCAGGCGCCTTTCCTGATTGGAATGGTAAGAACAGTTTGGATAAGACTTCTAAATTCAATTTTTTGTGTTGGTTTAAAGACCGGTGCATAAGAGGGTTTTCAGGCTGGGGACAGCTGGCCTAGCCCTGAAAGTGGGATCTCAGCAGTTGGAGATGGGAAATTTTGCCTCTACAGCCGCTGTTCCTTCAGGCAGGTTTGCATAGCCGCTTTTCCCAGCTGAGGAAGCAAATTCTCCTCACAGCAGCCTGATCTTTCTGCAGGAGATGGCAGTGTGACATCCCTCCCCAGAGCTGCAGCAAGCCTCCATGGGGCAGCCTGGCTGGCTGGCAGTGTTGGTGCTGGGGGGCACAGCCAGCAACTCCAGCCACCTGATCTGCTCCACGGGCACTTAACCCAGGGCAGAGCCACGCAGTGCTCCCAGGATTGCACAGCCCTCAGGGAGGATTGCAGCCCAGCGGCCAGGCAGTGCTGCATCAGCCACAAGACAGGGTGTCCCTTTTACTGGGTCAAGGCCAGGAGCCAACAGCTCAGCATTTGTTAAGTGCTGACAAAAGGATTAATTTAGTAACTAATAACAGGGCAATCAAGCCATTTATTTGGTTGGCATTTTGCTGCCAGCTGCTTGGGAAGAGCAGCACACAGCACACCAATAGGGCTGTCTGCAGCCACCTCTGCCACCTGTCCCGTTCCTCCGTCCTCACTTGCAGACACAGCCAGGCAGTGTGGCTTGGGAGGCACCAAGCCAGTGGCAGGAGCACATTTGGCAGTGATAGGAGGGTGAAGACATCTGGGGACATGGTCTCTTCCAAGGGCTGTCCCTATGCCCCCTGTGGAGAGACAGTTAAGGGAAGTGCCCATCCCCCAGCAAGTGCATGCTGTCCCCCCCATTCCTCCTCACAGAGCTGGAGCCATCCAGGTAGCCTTGCAGACAGCACAGATGAATTACAGGTGCTGGAGCTGTAAGCCCCGAGGAGAAGCTATCAGGTACATCACACCTTTCCTGCAGCACAGCTGGTTTGCCACATTAAGCCAAGTTGCAAAACACCACTAATAAGCTGCCCCTCCAGAGCTCTTTTAAGGGCTGAAAGGATGGTGCAAAATCACCTGTAGTTACAGCTTTGCTGTGTCTCATTCAGGCAGTGTGTCCCATCCCCCTGTGTGCAACTGCAGCACCCAGTCTTCTCCCCAGTAAGAGTGGGGTGAAAGCTGGTGGGCAGCAGAGCTCAGAAGAGACCTTTGGAGAGAAGACGTGCTCAGGTAGGTGGGCTGTGGGTGGCTCAGACATTTCTGGGCCAGGAGTAGGCCCAAAGCTGGGAGTGTGCAGCTGTGAGTAGATGTCACAAGTTGTGGTCTCATCTCTGTGGGTCCCTGCCCTGCCTGGCTCCAGGAGCAACTAGGAAACTGCTGGGGCATCTGTGCCCTGGGGACTGGCCCCAGTGACTTCCCATCTGCAGCTGCTTGTGGTCTGCAGGACATGTTTCAAGGGCTGGACTGTTGGGACTCTCCCAGCTGGGTTGGAGGAGCTGGCCAGCTGTTCCATCAGACAGGGATCAAGCAGACCAGCAATGTCTTGTGTAAGGCTCAGTGTTCCTGCCCTGCGTGCCTGCCTTCCCCATTCAGCAGCTTTCTGACCTGCCCAGCCCACAGGCCCAGGTGTCTTGCAGGCAGCAGGCAGCTGCTCATGAAGGAATACATGTGTATTGCCAGGATTATCTCGTTTGTTCATTTTCATTCTGGCAGTTTCATGACCTGCACCAGAGCACTTTCCCTGTCCTTCAGGGCAGGCCATGCCAACACTGGCATCAGCACTCTGAGACATGGTGGGGGGCAGCCTGATGGGAATGGGCTCACTGTGCTGGTGCCATCAGCTCTCTGGAGTCAGGCACTTCAGCAAGTCCCATGCCCCCATGCAGACCCACAAGCTTTCAGGTCAGTAAATTACCATGGGGTCTTGCTTTTGGCTTAACTGCTTGCATTTTTACACACTTCAGATGCAAACATGCACGTGCCCGAGGAGGTGGCTGCAGCTCCCTGCCACCCTGGGGGCTGTGGTGTCTGCTCTCCCAGCCTTGCCCCACCAACTCCCAGCCTCACAGGAGTCAGGAAAACCAGGAGATGCTGCTCTTTGCCTGGTGATGCATCCACCCCAGTGTACTCACTGAGGTCTTGCAGTTGAAGTTCACCCCCAGGTCAGTTTTATTGCACTTTTATTTACAGAAAACACAGAAATAAAGCATTAAATGTGTTGGGCTTTTACCAAACGACCCAATCACTTTTTTTTCCCTTTTTTTTTTTCTTTTTTGGGTTTTTGGCACAAAGAAATATCACAGGTGTTACCAAACAACCATGTAGGAGCAGCTGACCAACTGCCCAGCCCAATAACAGGACCTAAACAGACAGACATGTCGCACTGAGATCAAAAATGAGGAGGTTGTTCTACTTTCAGCTTCCAGTCTAACCTGCTCATTGGGGGCAGGGGGAGTTATTCTGGAGGGGATGACACCATTCATAAATTATATTTATATTTACTTCTTACATTGTAAAAGTAAACAGTGCAAAAGTACAGTACCCCAGATACCCTTCGGTTTGGAAAGCTTGAAGGTTGCTTTATACATTTTGTGTGTTTTGTAAACATTGTTACCCATCCAGAGTTCTAGCTCTTGCTTGGAGAGACCCAACTCCTCCTGCCATCCAAAATGTATTGAGGGGCAGCAGTCACTTCCCCTGGACTCGGCCGTTGAGATTCCCGCTCAAGGTTTAGTGCAAATTTTGGAGAGAAAAAGACAAGAGAGAGAAAGAGGGGGAAACAAAATGAAAGAAAATAAAATAAGGCATCAGTTAGAAACAGTACGCATCAAAACCAGGCCTGTTGGGGCTGCCTTAGGAGAAGGGCAGGAAGTCTCTCTCCTCCACCAGACTGATGGAGAGGTTCTTCAGCTCCTCCTCGGAGCCAGCAGTTTTGTAGCCGAGCTGCGCCAGCACCTGCTGGCAGGCGTGCTGAGTGAACGCCACGATCTCGTAGGACAGACGGAAGCGCCACTTCTCCGCCGTCGCCGCCGAGTTGCGCACCGTCCCATACTTGTGTTTGGAGGAGGACCTGTCTCCTCGCGTGTTGTTCTGTATCCAGCGCTCCACGTTGCTGTCCATGGGGATGCCCAGGAAATCATAGATCTCCTCAGTCTTTTTCATGGGGTTCCTGGCCAGGTCTTCGTACCGCACCAGCATGTACTTGCCCTTGAGCCATGGTGGCCGGTTGAGGCCAGTGGACACAGAGTTCCAGAAGTCCTCGCACACTGTGGTGAGCTGGGTCACGTCCAGGTTGTATGGCTTCCTGCCAGTGCCATCCCAGATCCTCCACAGCCTGTAGGTGTCTCGGAAGGTCTCACTCCGGGATGCCAGGATCCCCCGGGGGTCCCTCACCAGCTGGATGACCTTCAAGTTCAGCCGCGGGTCCTCCACCAGGGCCCGGAGGTCACTGACCTCGGGCACCCGTACGGTTTTGATGGCCACGTGGCCGTGCTCTCTGCAGGACTCAGTGGCCAGTGTCAGGTTCAAGGTCCCACACTTCTTCACGCAGTCTCCTTCCTCCAAGTGGAGATCCACAGCTCCCAGGGACTCGCATACAGGTGGTGAACACAGGGCCTTGCTGGCTCCCCTGCGGAAGAGGCGGTCGGTGGTGTGGTTGATGGGCTGGGGCTTGATGTAGTTCTCCAGGAAGTAGAGGTCGCAGTCATACAGGCTCCTCAGCAGGTCTCGGCTGGCCCCCAGCATGACCCGCCTGTCTGTCGTACTCTTGCTCTGGGTCAGCTTTGGGATCAGGGTGTACTGGACATGGTAGAGGGGCTCAAATAAATAGAAGACATCGAAGTGTTGGTTGAACAGCTGCCCGACAAATGAGGAGCCACTGCGCGTGGTGGCAAGGATGAGAACATGAGTCTTCCTGGAGAGGTTATACGGGAAAGTGGGATTCTCATCACAGAGCCTATCAGCCACATCAGTGTCCTGGCTCAGGCTGCAGTTCACAGGATTAGGGATGGGGCAGCTGTGGAAGGACTTGGCAGTGAAGGTCCGGATTGCTGTGTACTGGATTGCAATGGATGCCAAGGCTAGGAGGAGTACAGCCTTCCAGGAACATTGCATGGCTGGTCACCTTCATGGAGCTTCTTCGCAGGTCGTCTTGGTGTCTGCAACCCAACAGAGAAGTCACAGGTTGAGCATGCAAAGTATCCAGCTGATGCAGGTACCAACAAATGCCCTCCCAATGTATATACATCAGTCATAACCATGTGAATCCCAGCCAAACACTGCAGAGCCCCATTTCAGACAAGAAAAATAACAGGCAGAGGCTAGCAAGCCTGGAGAAACATGTCCAGCCAGGATTTCAGCCCTGTTCCTTCCAGGCTGTGTGTGTCCATAAATCTTGTGCCCCATAGCTCATCTCATGCCCTGCCACCCAGGCAGGGGGATGTTAGAACCTGGCGGTGACACTGTCTGTGTGTCTCCATCCAGCTGTGTCTCTTTCCCAGCTGCCTTGTGAGTCACTTGTCACCCCACCAGCTAGTGCCTTTGCCCCCCAGTGCAGGAGCTGTGGCAGGGAAAGGTCAGGGGATGGTGCTGTCTTGTCTCCATCCTCTCTGTCCAGCTGTCAGGAGAAGGCATGGCACATCCAGGCCAGCAACCTCCTGCTCAGGAGAGTGGCAATGTCTCTCCTGGAGCCGCAAACTTCTTTGCATAGCAGTCCAACAGCCAGCGCAGTCTGTCAGCCTCTGGGGACGAGTGCAGCCAGAGCCCTCAGCAATGATCTCATGGGGGTGGTGAGATCCTGCTCCACTCTGGGATTCAGGACTCTCCTATTCTGAGCACCACAGGGGAAAAACAATCCTACAAAGGAGGAGGCGTGAGAAACTGCATCTCTTCCATACTCTATGGCCAACAGGGCAGTAGCAGAAGCCCTTGGCACCAGGGATGGGTGCAGGGAAGAATGGGGCTGTAGCTGCACAGGACAACTTCAGTGGTGCTAGCCCTGCATTGCTGCTGCCCACACATGGGCAAGGGTAGGGGAAGCTGAGCAGGACCCTTGGATGGGATGCTCAGGGACCACGAGGTGGGGGGAGTACCTGTCATACCTGGGGAGCTGCCACTGCTGGGAGGGGATGTAACTGTGGTGGCGCTTCAGTATTCCCCCATTCACTAACCAATTAATGCTCATAGACTGCCTGCTGCTCTCCAAAGCACACACATTTCACATCCACATACTATTGCTCCTGGGAGATCAGGGGAGCTGGGAGGCAGGACATAGAGGATGGATCCCAGAAACTCCAAACAAGCTAGAACACCTGTGTGTGGGAGACACACCAGTATTAGCAATGGTTTTGAAGCTCCCCTGCACCCACTTTCCCTTGCCCATCTTCCTTCCATGTCTCTCCTCCCACAGTGAGGTACATTCACCTGCCCATGCACCTCAGGCAAGGTGAAGGATCTCTGCTCCTCGCTGAGCAGAGCCCACTGTATCATCATTGCCATTGCTTCCTCTTCCCTGCTCTCTGTGGGTACTCAGGGAGAAGAACATGCTGGCCCCAAGCTCACGGTGGCTGCCTGGTCCCTGCTCAGCCCCAGCACATGGGTCACTGTGGGTGGGACTGTCAGTGCTGTTGCTGCTTGGACAAGGTCTCTGAGGGAGACCAGTGATGGATTTCAGCATGGGAGGGCTGTTCTAACCCAGAGCACACTGAAATCCCTGATAGGCTTGGGACAGAGCAGTGCTCCTGGTGTATGGTCCCTGCAGAGCCCATAGCAGCTGGCACAGTGTGTTGTTCCCATATCCTCAATGTGTTCCACTCCCCAGGGAGACCCTGTCACGCAGCAAGTGAGACCAGGAGGGCAGCTCAGACCTGCAGGTGAGTAAAAAACTCCTTGCTTTTTTTAAAATTAATATTTTTATTGATTATTGATTGCCCCAGCTGATTACTGGAGGCAGGAAGCTTCAGGAACTATCAGCTCCCAGTGAGATCTCTCACTGGGAGCAGGGGTTTAGAGCAGGACACCAGGACAGGGGGTCTGGCACAGCTGCTGCAGGCAGACCCCCACCAGCACTCCCTGTGTCTGTGCACTAAGAGCTGTGCTTTAGACCAAAAAGATGCTTTGAATACAGGCTGCTTTCACCTGGACTGCTGCCTGCCAAGGCAGATGGCTGGAGGACTGAAGTCAGAGATGCTTGGCTATTGCTGCTGCTGGATTGGGGTTGCCCACCCTGCAAAGGGGAAACCCAGCCCCAGTGTCCACATGGGATATTCTATCCCTTGGATAAAGTGATTTTCCAGGTCTGCTAAGGCAGAACAGGACAGGAGAGTCCCTGCTGGCATCTCCTGGCCCAAGTGTCTTCTGCATGCTGCCTAGGTGGAAGCTGCAGTGGGAATGCTTTCCTGCTCTCTAGTGATAGCCAACCACACTGCATCCCTCACACACAACCTCGACTCCTACTCTTTGTTTCATTGCTGATGGATGCTGGAGCAGATGTGACTCAGACTGTCCTGGTTGTAGCAGAAACCTGCTTCCAGCTCCCCAAAAAAGGCAAACCAGAGACCAGATGCCTTCTTGGTCTCAATTCTCACCAGATCACTCACTGGCTGTGAGCATTTCAGGTTCTCCACCCACACTGACCCAATTCCCCTTTGCAATGTCCCAAGTGGTGGAGGGGGAAAAACGGGGCATTGATTCCTTGTTGACTGAGCAAGTGCTAAACCACAGCCCAGCTTCAGCCTTGACTGCCCCTTGACACCCTCAGTGTGCCCTGCCCATCTGCTGAGCTGCAGCCAGGGAGGGGAACGTTTTGGGAGAAGGCTTCCCTCCCTGATGTCTCATCTGTGGCCTTTAAAGCCAGCCAGAACCTCCTCTCACCTCTCAACCGGCTCTCCTGCCTCCTCCCATCACTGCCTGTCCTGAGGGGCTGCAGTTCCTGCTCAGTCCAGCCCTGGACTCCAGGGGCAGTGGCAATTGGCAGCTGAGTGCTCTGGAGGAGTTCCTGGGGCAGCAGAAGCACACAGCACCTGGGATCTGCCAGGACAACTGAGGATCACTTTGACTCCCCCTGCCCCTTGTTCATCTGTCAGACAGAGCCAGGCTGGTGTGAGCACCTGCTAAGGAGGGGCTGTGCCAGGCTCCGCACGGTTCAGAGCGGGCAGGCTGAGCAGTGGCTGCAGCCAACGTGCCCCAGGAGGATGTGTCCTGCACACAGGCACAGCAGGACAGCCACTTGCACTCCCACTCCTGCCCGAGGAACCTTGTTCTTAAACTGGCCTGTTCCTCTTCAGGCGCTGATACCCAGGGCCAGCAGTTCAGACAGCAGCTGGAAAGAGAGCCATGCCCACGTGGGGCTGCATCTGAGGGTCCTCTGTGAGGCATGGATTGTTTTGGCTCCTCAGCCCCACACCATGGGAGTCATCCGAAACACTGGCCTCACAGATGTTTGTGTGATAGAAGTGTTCTCAGTCAAAATCACCCTCTGCTCTGTCTCCAGCTCAGCTCCACCAAAGCTGATGAGCAGATGCAGCCCAAGGGTGGGAGCTGAGTTCAGTGTGTCCCTCCAGGCAGCTGGGACTATGAGATGGAGCTCGGGGTGGGGGTACATCACTCACTCCTGCCAGCCCCCGGCACTGCTGGTACTGCAAAGGGCCAGCCAGAAGGCACGTGGGCTCATTTTGCACTGTGCTGGGGCCACCACTGCCCCTTTCTCAAGCCTAACCCCCTTGTGGTCACAGCATGCCAGACTGCACTCTGCTGCCTTGCCTGCATTTCTGTCCAGCTGCCTGCAGTCGCACTGGGACCAGGCTGTCCTCAAGGGATACACAGCATCCAGCAGCCGGCTCTAAGTGCAGCAGGAGGCCAGCCAGTGCCTGGCACGGGGACAGGAACATTGTCTGTGGGAAGAGGAAGGTGCTGAGCCTTTCCTCTCCCCTGCCCCACTTCCCGCAGCCTTGAGCCTGGAGGAAGGGAGAGGATGGGCGCAGGCAGTGCAACCTCCCCCACTCTGTGCACCTGCCAACAGCAGCAGATGCGTAATCACCTGCCTTCCTCTTCCTCCTCCTCCTCCTCCACGGACTCCCAGCACTGCTCCGAGGGAGATGAGCAGGCGAGAAGCCAGCAAGACAGCCCAGGAGCTCCGAGGAGATCGGAGGTGATGAATTAAGCTGAATGGCATCAGTGAGTCACCGGTGTGGGGAGCAGTGAATGCTGCCGGCCGGCCATTGTGCAGCAGGGACCGGGGGCTCCTGTTTCGGGGATGGTCTTCCTAGGTTTGATGGGAATGGCCAGCTTTTACAGCCATGCAGCCAGGCCGTGGCACTGAGGGCTGCACTGGCAGCTGAGTTCAGGCGCTGCCAGGCAGGCTATGGGGAAGTCGCAGGGGTCAGTGGGACCCACAGGTCTCCTCTGCTCCAAAAGCAGTCAGGTGTTATCAGGGCAGTGCCTCACGGCATTGTGGCCTCTCGTTCTCATGGGGGGCTCCCACAGCATCTCCACAGTCACACCTACCCTGACTCCTGCCCCAAGCCTTCCTTGCAGGTTCCCTTGCTTCCCAGACGTGGCCGTGTTCAGGCAACTCAGAGGTGATGCCAGCTTTAGGCAGGGGCCCCCGCAGTTACTGATACTGTCATTCTGTTCCCAAGGCTCTCGCACAGGGCAGTAAAAAAAAAACTGCTCTTTTTGGTTGCCTTCCAGGCTGTCCCCCTCTCTCAACAGCTCCCCAGAAGTTGTCCCCACAACCTGGCTGGGCTCACCCTGAGCTCCCTTGCCACATATCCAGGGAAACCTCTCTGCTTCCCTGTGGCAGGGAGGAAGGGAAAAGGGAGTAGAAGAAGGTGTGAGGGTCTGTGCAATACAGGTGCCTGCTCCAGCCTTGGTAAAAGCCCTGGCACGAGGATGATGCAGTAGAGGAGTGCCTGCACCTCGCCAGTCCTTCCCACAGGCCTGCCTGGTGCCAGTCCAGCTACCGGCACCCTCTACCCCCAAAACCGATTCCCGCCAGCAAGGCTGTTTCCATGGAAACGGCAGAGTGACTCAGGACTTTGGGACCAGCTGGAAAACACAACTGTGAGCAGTGATCGCCTGGCAAGTGCCGGGTCTGGGTGCCAGGGGGAGGGGTGGATGCCTGCAGCCCTGCCCACCTGCCCGAGCGCTGGGCACTGGCACAGCAGCACAGAGGGGCACACAGCACACCCCGCACAAGGCCGCGGCAAAGGTGAGGCAAAACCCTCCCCTGACACAAGCGAGACTGCAGCAGGCTCACCAGGGGACACATCCCGAAATGTGACTCATGGCAGACACCCCTCTCCCTCTTTCCCCTCCCCCGCCCAGGGGCTCATGCATGCGTAGTCACCCAGAGAATTCACAGTTCCAACTCCAGCGCCAGCTCAGCCCTGCACCTGCGCCTCTGCCCCCTGCCCAGCATGGAACACCCCTGCGTGCTTTGCCCGGGGCAGTACGGCTTGTTGAGGGCTGCTGGAGGGGACGAGTGGCAGCCAGCAGTCTGCGGTGCCTCCCTGCCCAGCCAGCAGCTCCCTCCTGCAGCCCCGCTCCTCCCCACCTCGCCACACAGGCACAAAACTTAAGTCACAGGTTTGCAAAACAACTCTCAGCCAGTGACCCACTGGCAAAGGCCCTGACACATCCCAGCGTTCTCCCACTGAGCAAAGAGTTTATCCCATAAAACAACGTTGTGGCCACTGAGGCAGGGAAGACAGGATTCTGGTGGGGTGCAAGCATCCCACTTGGTGGCAGTGGCTTAGTCATGCTGTAGGCTCTGCAAAGGCTGGCGCACACCAAGCATGCCTGTGGGCCACCCAGCCTGGGCACTGGCTGGCTGGACCCCACCACACCCCAGAGGAAAGAGAGACCACTGAGAAAATGCAGCACCGAGCTGTCCCCTGTCCCCTCACCACCGGCGCCACTTGACTTTAGGCACTACCACATACACGTGAGCAAGGCTGGTCTCTGTCCCCAAGCCTCCCCCTCAGCAAGCCCCACCAACATGAGATCCTGACGTGGTGGAAATGAATTTTCAGCCTTGCCTCCTCTTCAGCCGTACAGCACTGGAGCTCTCCCACAGTCCCAGCTTCAAACGCCAGCTGGGGACTCGTGCCCGCCACCTTCCTCGGGTGCCTCACCGTGTGCCAAGCAAAGGCGCTTCATGCCCCCAGACTCACTCTGCTCTTGCATTCATCACCTCCTGGAGCACTTGTGATAAGGCACAGGACTCCTGTGCTTAAAGCCACCCTGACACATCCCCTATTCCCCTACCTCTGTTCATTCCCTCTGCATTTCAGAGGGACCAAAAGATCTTTTAACACCAGAAGATTACTGCCCACTTTGACCAGCACTTAAACAATCACAGGACTTTCAACAGGGAATCCGTCTCTTTCCTACTGGCACACAGCATACACATTTTCAGTTAATTAATCACTATCAAGTAATGCCAACCCCAGCAGGTCCCAGAGTTTTCTTATCGCAACATCCACCTGTGCCTGTTTATCCCTCATCTGCTGAACTGCATCTACGTCTTCCCAAGAATGCAAACACCTCGGTAAACCAAATACAGGGGGTTTTGTGCTCCCTATCTTCCCCTGAGCTATCCACCAGCCTGCTGGTGCCTGCTCGCTCCCGGAGCACTCCCTGGCAGAAGCTGGAAGGCTCTTCTGGGATGAACGCGCTCATTCACCACCACAAAACACTCTTTTTGCAACGTCCCCGACCTACGGCCGCATCAAGAGCCCAAATCTCGAACCACACAGCTTTCCCGTAGGATTGCTCCATGCTATGGCGTGCTTGTACCCCACTCTGTGAGGTCTCCTCTCAGTCTGCGCCCTCCCGGCAGCTTTCTCAGACCGCCTGGAGGTCTGACAGCAAACGCCGGGGCATTCCCTGCGCCGGCCGGCGCGGATACCCGGCCGGCCAGGGTATCTGGCCTCCCTGTTCCTCCGGGGACTTACTTGCTCCAGGCGGCAGCTCCTTGCCCAACAGAGCCCAAGTTTGGCGGCAGCTCGTTCCCCCGGGGTCCGGGGCCAGGGCTGCTGTGCCCCCGCCGCTAAGGCAGCCCCGGGTGGCGGCTGCCCCTGGGCGCTCGCAGCCCGGGCCGGGGTCCCGCCGCAGCCGGGCTGGGCACCAGCGGGAAAAGTCCTTCCCGCCGCTGCGGGCGATGTCTCGATGCCTTGGAAAGTTGGTGGCGCGGAAAGGGTTACGAGAGAGCCCCAGCCCGCCGCCCCCGGGCACCCCCGCCGACGTGCGCCGCTCTACCCCACCCCCGGCGCCCCTTACCTGGCGGAACGCCGCGGCGGGCTGCCCCCCGCATCCCCGGCCGCGGCTCCTGGGGCGGGGGACGCCGAGCCCAGCCCGGCCCGGCCCGGGGGCGGCAGCCGGCGGAGCTCAGCGGGCGGCGCTGCGGGGGCTCATCCCTGCCCGCTGCCGCCCTGCCCTGCCCTGCCCTGCCCGCCCGCGCGGGCACCCGCCGAGCGGGGCCGCCTCTCCACGCCCTCCCCTCCGCGCCGAGCGAGGGGCGGGCGGCCGGCGAGGGGGCTGCGCCGCTCCCCTCCCTCCCTCCTTCCCGTCCTTCCTCCCTCCGCCCGGCAGCGCGCAGGGGCGCACGCAGCGCAGCGCCAGGCGCCGGCATCGGCTCCGGCGGAGCCCCCGCTCCGCTCCGCGCCGCCCCGTGCTGACCGCACCGCACCGCCCGCCCGCCCGGCCGCTCACCCCTGCCCGGCCGCTGGGCTCCGCGGCTTTGCCGAGCAGGAAACTCCCCGTTTCCTTATTTACCTCCCCGAGGCGCCCGGCCGGAGCGGCGAAAGCCCCTTCCGTGGCGGGGGTGGGAGGGGGGCCCGGTGAGGCTCCCCCCGTGAGACGTGTCCCCCAGGCTGGGTGCTGACAGGGACACGGGGTTCGCTGCGGGATCCCGGCTGGACGCGGGGCAGCGGGGACCTTACACCCTCCTCGTGCCCCGCTGCTGGCGCACCAGAGCCCCGCGGGCCCTGCAGGACTTGGTAGCGATGATGGTGCACATTCATTCCCTCGTTTTCCGGTGGCCTTTGCTCATCAAAAAGAGTATTGTCATGGGGACTGGTTCTCCAGCGCCAGGAATCTTCCCTGTGCCGCCTAAGCCAGGGCTCACCGCCACGGGCAGGGTCCAAAACCATCCTCAGTGGTGCTAGTGCCAAAATACTGGCAGATGATGGCACCTTCCCACCATCCATCCCAGCTTGGAAGGTGGGATAGGACAGAGGAAAAGAAGCATGGGAGTGTGTCAGAGCAGCTGAAGTGGCTGTGCTCTGGCAGTCACATTCCTCCTTCTGCTTCTGTTCGACCCCTAGAAACAGGTCAGACATTTACTTTTTGGCAACTTTGAATGTTTCCCTTTTGTCCAGCGCCTGCCAACTAAACTGCATTTTTAGCAGTTTAACGGCAAGCTCTGCTGAAATGGCAGCTGCCAGCAAAAGATAGGTTATGATTCTGGAGATGCTACAATGGATATTCATTTTTTATATCCCTGTTTTATTTGGGACGTGTTTGCCTGGGCACTGGGCACAGCAGTTTCCTTCTTACATCCATGTGAGCAACATCCATCTCCTGAAAAACTCCTGAGCTCTGCAAGGAGCGGCCTCCCAAACTCAGGGATTTCCAAGTCTTTACCTCTGACTCCAGGATTTGCAACATATAACTGTAGGATCACAGTGGCAGCATGTTCAGCAGCAGCTCAGAACTACACTTGGCAGAGAGTAAGCTGCGAGCAGCAGTGGGGCCCAGGTCTGTGCTGTGCTGCACTTGTGTCAAGAGAAGAATGAATCCCTGGGTACACTGGTCTCGTCTTCCACTCTCAGAGGCCTGCCAGGCTGCGACAGTGAGTTCAGAGCCATGAGATTGCCTTTAAAACTGGGGAATCACAATGGCAGGTTGTCACGTTTGTTGTTTAACATTTTGGACTTACATTTGCAGTTTTAGGAGTACCCAGATCTTGTGTGTCCAAAAATACTGGCATTTCTCAAGCTTTTTACAATATCCTGACAGGCCTAGCCCCCTTAATCTAATTTTAGAAAACTTTGTAGGGATTTTATATTTATAAACAGTTGGTGCTTAAATATTATTTCCCTCACCATAGCAACAGCTCCCCATTGTAGCATTCGTTATACAGTGCTATTGCATTGGTGCATCCCTGTTTTGAATGAGAAAGCCCTGAAGCCACTCGCTCTCTTGCTTGTTTTCCTACACCTTGCAAAGGACAAGGACTGAGGCTCCTGCTTGTCTGACTCTTCCCGGAGCTGGGAAAGAGCCATGCCACCAGCTGCTGCTGGAAACAAGCTGGTGGCCCTGGCGTTTGTGTCACTGGTGCTTCTCAGGTGATGTGCTGGCTCAGGCCATCCCCTTCCTGCTGATTCATCTGTCATGGTGTAGCCCACCTTGTACCTGTGAGCCCTTGTAGCTGTGCAATGGCCCTGAGTGCCACCCCCGTGTGACAGCTCCGGGTGCCCATGGCATGCACCTGATGTGTGCCCCACTTACCTGGCACCTCCAGTGACTGGTGGGCAGGAGCTGCGAGCAGGCATCCAGCTGGCCCACAGCCATGGCTGTGCTCCACTCTCACTGGGGGCCAAGGCACTGGAAGTGCAGGAATGGCAGGATTTCAAGGAGTTTGGCCAAAGGGGGCACAAAGCAGTCCAGGGACCAGTGCCAGAAAGAAATCAAGGGGCTCGCAGTAAGAATACGAGACCAGGCAGGCACCTGCGTGCTTCCCAGTCTTTCCAAGGAGTCAGGATTTGCTTCTCTTACACATCACTGAGACTGCTCTCAAGTACATCTGCAAAAATCCAGGGTGCCCCACAACTTGGAACAGTCCTAGAAATACTTGGACTTGTACCTAGGGGTGCCATAGAGGCTGTCTCATACGAAAGAAAGCAATTTGAGAGAATGGTGCAAAAATAAGGAATAAAAACAGGGTTGAAGGACAAACAGCTGCTTCTGATGACTTCAGCTGGGCATGATCATGTTTTCTGATGCTGCCATGGTATTTTAAGTGTTAATCTAGAGAGATGCTGCTCATTAGTACATATTACAGCTATTTCTGACTGTTGAGTATTAAAATATTAATTAGGCTCTGTGGTGTGTTTGTGGTCAGTTTGCTTTCAGAGGGAAGAACTGCTGTGGCTGTACCTCACCCTCATCAAGAAAATTTGGTTCTGTTTAAAAGGCATCATTTTTCCCCTGTGTGGTTCCAGGCAGGAGAGCAGAGAGGCTGCTGGTGACTTGGTGAGTCAAGGAAGCTCACCTTGTAAATTTTCATCTAAGCCAAAATGCAGTTTGGAAATATCCAATTTCCATGCTCTCCAGCAACAGATTTCTGCAAAAGGTTTGTATTTTCTTCTCTTAAGGCTCAAAAAACCTACCATAACAACATGTTTGGGGGTATATGTAATAAAATATCAACGTGGCTGTTAAGGTGATATGAAGGTTACTGTTCTAATCACTCCAAACGCAGTCGGGAGCAAACTTACGACTCTGTCAGTAACCTGGCCACGTTACACACCCCACACATCCCGTGAAACGCCAGTAACATAAAGAGCAATGCATTAAGGCACATGATTTAAAGGCAAACTAATAGAAAACATTATTTTTGTGCTTCAGCACGGCGTTTTGCAACTCTGTGTCAGATGGCAGTGTGGCGTTTTAAGCCCACCTGCGTGCTGCGTGTTTTTCCTGCCGGAGGACAGGAGGCAGTCCCTGGGCTGCGGTGCCGGCAGCAATGCAGGAACCCCTGCCTGCCTCAGGCTTCCCACGCTGGAAGGAAGCGCCTCTCCGGGCCGGGGAGGTAAAAACTTTGCTGCCGTGCCCGAGGATGGGGAGGTGTGCGGCAGAGGAAGAGCCGCTGTTGGCTCGCCGGCGGCAGCGCGGCCGCGGCTGGGGCACTGCAGCAGCCTGGCAGCCGCGGCACGGCTGAGACCCAGCGGGGCTGCTGCTGCCTCTGCCCCGCCCTGGGGCTCCCTTTGAAGGGCTGTGGGGTGCAAGCCTCCCTTCGAGGGTTTCCAAAGTCTGCCAGAGCCCGATGGGGTTACTGAAATCCTTCCTAAGCCCCGCAGGAGCGCCAGCCGAGATTTCTCGCAGAGCAGTTTTTTGATACCTTGATCTTAAGGGGCAAAGACTGGAATATTTTGGGGACACCTGACTTTTAGAAAATGTTCTTTCTCGTTGGCCTTCATGTCGAAGCTTTAACAAAATACTTGAGACTTATCATGCTTCTGTAGTTCAGAAGGGGAGATAAACAGCTCATGCTATAATCCCTTCTCTTGAGGAGCTTATAAATTCTGTGTGTGCAGGAGTGGGAATGTCCCAAGGACGTGTTTATTTACCCCTGCCTTTCACTCCCCCTTCCTCTTCGGTTTGCCCTCCCAAGAGCCACAAGAAGTCAATATAACACATCAACTAAAGGAAATGGATGAGGACAAAAGTAACTGCCTCAGTGTTACGCAGTCACTTTGACATATTCACAGAACCGTGGCTACAGATCAGTTTTAAATTGCTGGGCAGGAGTGGTGGGGGAGATTCTCCTCCTCGGTACAAAAATAAACTCAGTCAACGACCCATTTGTAAAATCCCAGATTTTCAAGGCAAAATAGTCATTGTGGCTGCTCAGCCTTGCCCCTGTGGGTGACAGGCTACAGCCTTGTACCAAGTAATTCCTGCACCAGAGCTGTCAGCACAGGCACACCTTTGTCTCAGGAAAGATGCCTTTGCTGCTGTGGGTGAGTTGTTCCAGAGCTTGATGTGCCTGATGGTGAAACATTCCCCTTATTTCTAGGCTGGAGACATTGAGTTTTGGCTTCCAGCCACTGGATTGCATTATGCCTTTCCCTATTAGATTAAAGAGCTTCTACTATCTGAACTATTTCTCTTGTGTAGGTATTAATAGATCATGATCAAGGCACCTCTTAACCTTCTCTCTGAGAAGTTAAATAGACTAAACTTCTTTATCTCTCATACTGAAGCAGAGTTTTCTGGGCTTTTCATGATTTTTGCTGGTCTCCCCAGCCGGCCTGATGTCTGTTTGAAAACACACATACCCCACAGACACAGAGAGCATCTCAGGACTGACCGCGAGAGCAGCTGTGCTAACTCAGCTAAGGACCCTGCCTTGGCTCAGCACACCTGCTTAGCACATAGTGGGGTGTCTGGGCTGGTCATTGTGTGGTGCCTGGGCTGGTCATCCCCGTGGCACCTCATCTTAGTCCTGAGAAACCTCCCAGGAAAAGGTCAAACCTTACAGGCTCCTGGGCTCTGCCTTACTCCTAGCACAGAAAATAACATAAATGGGACACAGTGCAGTTCTCCCCCAGCTTCGCTCAGCCCCCAGGTCATCCCTCCCAGGCCTGTTCCCACTTCCCTGGAGGTGAGGTCAAGAGGAAAATCATCTACTGATGGAGACCCCAAGCCAGTAGCAAACGCCATGTTGGACTTACACATATCTTTGTATTTTTGTTTTCTCCTCTAAAACTGTATTTCAGGCTTCAAGATGTTAAGTATGCCCCATAAATCATGCTGTATCCAAGTCAACACTTTTACTCAGCCTGTATCTTTTGTAGTCCCGTTTCCTTGGGAGTTAGGAATACAGTAGTAACTTTAACACTGCTTCTGGTGTTTTTAATAAAAATCATTCACATATTATGAATTTGCAGAGGGGTTGGGTATGTATTTACTAAGACACTCCATATTTCACTGGACTGAAAAAGGGGGATTTCAGAAAGTGTCAGTGAAGACTGGAAATTGAAAGCCTGGTTAAAGAGCAATTTGTCTTTTTGACAACCCACACCCCTTCCTAACCTGTCCTGGGCTGCTGCCTCCCTGCCAGCCCCACAGAGCCTCCCCAGCTGCCTCAGATGGGTAGAAAAACCCTCAGGAACTCTCTCTGAGTAATTCTGGGTGGCATCAGGTATGTGGGTTGCTTTGATCCCAGAACAATTGAGTGGGACATCAAAGCCAGCCACGAGTGCCACCTCCATGCCATGCCAGGGGAAGGGGCTCCACATTCACACACTTATGTGTCCTGAAAATTTCTGTCAGTGATTGAAGAGCAGGGGTTGTTCAATCATGGTGCAACACAGCAAGGTCTTACAGAGGGGAAGGTGACTTTATTTTACAAAATCTCTAATGTACAAATATCAGATGTGTGCCCCCAAGGGCTGTCCAGGATCTCTGCGACCCAGAGGACAGGGGATGCTGGTTGTTGGATCCTCCCTATGATTCCTGCATTCCTCTTGCTGGGAAATCATGAACTAGGTTATTGGACTGATATTGTCTGTCTGTTCAGAGCTGTCTTTTGCAGCTATGTTCCTGCTGGGTTAACAGGAAGTAATAACATGCTGCTGTCTTCTGCCAACACAGCGTCTGTCCTGAGGCTTATCAGACCTGGGATTGGTGGTGCTCAGCTTGACTAACTGGAAATGCATCCTTGTTTATGAATACAGCCCTTCTTTTAGCCCCTGTTCTGCTTTTCCCCCAGTCCACACACACATGAGCTTGCATTTGCCAAGCATCCATACCAGTCTTAATATTTCCATTAAAAGACTCTGCAAGAACTAAGATGGAACAGCCTGCCACCTGCTCGGCCTGGATGCCACGTGTCCTGTGTGCAGGGGGAAATGAGTCCCCTTCCTTGCTAGCTGCCAAGGCTGGGATGCTGGCCAGAGAGGAAGGAGTAGGCTCTGCTGGATCTTAGAGCAGGTCTGTCTCAGTATCCTGACATTTTGGGTCAGATTAGTTTCCCATTTTGGAAAAAAAGTATGCAAAGTCTTAGATATTGTTTGCTCTTATTGTCACTTGCAGTGTTTTGGGAGTTTTTAAGTTACTCTGAGGTTGGTGTGACCATGGCCAACACATTTGATAGGGATCCCCACAGAGCAGAGGCATATGGAGAGGAACTGGCCAGTCCCCAGGGAAGGTGTGGAGGCTGCTGCATCCTGTTTGCAGTACTTGAGACTAGAGAAAAGTCTGACTGGAGGGCTATAGTTCTGTCCTGAGATAGCTTTGCTTCTATCCCAGCTCAGGGATTGCACTGGTGAGGGCACATCTGCCATAAGGGAGCAGGGTGGGCCCAGGAAGGGGCTGCCAGCCTGGCCATGCAGCAGCAGGAGGTGATGGGGCCCGCTGTACCCCCAGCCCTGACCCCAAGAGGCAGGGGCTGTCTCTGGCAGAGAGTCCAGGGCAGTGGCACTGCCAGCATCCCAGAGCGTGTCTGGAGAGGCTGGAGAGGCGGGTGTGACCCACATCACCGGCATGAACAGCATCTGCTCCTTCTCCCCAGCCCTTTTGATGTGGTTGCCACACTTCTGCTGAACCCTGAATTAGCTCAGCATCAGTGGAGCCTCTCATTTCATCCCAAACTGCCCGAAGTTCCCAAAGCCTCCACGGGAGCCTGCACACAACTGGGATAAACGTGAGTTGGTGACATTGCCACTGCAAGCCCAGAAAGCGCCCCAAGCATCTGCCTGTCTCTCTAAGGACAGATGGGTCCCCAAGGAGACCCTGTCTCCTCCAGCTGCTGGGTGCACAAGGCTGTGCGCTGAATCCCTGTGCAGTGTTGGGAACCAGCCCCATGGCTCCTCCCCAAAACACCGTGGCATCTACGGGCCTGGAAAGGGCTTCCTCACTGGCAGTCACCCACTGCTCCTTGCCAGTGTGCAGGGCTGCCCTGGGAGGGAAGGGGAGGAGCCTGCTCTCCACTGGGTCTGTGCTGGCAAAGGTGAGAGCTGCTGCTTCACCCTGTCCTGAAACACCTGATCCCTGAAACACTGCCCTTGTGTCCTGCCACAGGACCTGGCTCCAGGGCTGGGAGAGAAAATGCTGTTTCCATCTGTCAGCTCATGCAGCCAGGTCACTACGGAAGTAATTTTTCCTTTGACACACCTCTCAGGACAGTAGGGTGGGAGAGGCTGGGGGGCTCTGCCTCTGGCACCCTGCCACCCCTTGCGAGGTCCGTCCCAGCCTGGCCTCCTCCGGCCGCAGGTGCCGGAAGCCCTGGGGCCAGCTTCCCCAAGCAGGCGTCCTTCCTTCCTCTGATTTGTGTGTGTACTGGTGGCTGCAGGGGCCTCACGGCTGTTTACTGGTGGCTGCAGGAGCTGCCAAGGGCCAGGGAAAGCTGGAGTCCTGCCATCCAGGCGGGATCCCACTCAGCCCTGTCCCAGGGAGAGGGGGAGCAGAGAGCATGGGGAGAGTCCTTTAGCTGCTTTGAGGAGCACTGGGGTGGTGGTGGCCTTGCTGAGCAGAGCTGTAGCTTCACAACGAGAGGCTGGGGCTGGGCAACAAAGTCAGGTCTGAAGAGCTCCAAGAGGCGTGATGCTGTGCCAGGGTGGTGGGGCCGGCAGGGGATGGGGTAGGAGGGGCAGTGCAGAGGCTGCTCTCATTTGGGAGCTGCAGAAGCACAAACCAGGTGCCTCATCCTCCCGCAGCTCCTGGCTGCGGGCAGTGCTACAAACCAGCCTTTTCAAGGAGGTCTGGGAGGTCGGGGCTGCCAGCGGCCAGGCACGGGGCAGGCTGGCCCTGCCGCCAGCCGGGAGCACGGGCACCCATCCCTCAATGCCGCCTGTGTCCTGCTCCGGCCCTGCCCACAATGAGCCCTTTCAGGGAGCCGCAGCAGCCCGGCCATGGCAGCCCTGCCTGCAGGCACGGCAGCGGGGCCAGCAGGCTGCAGGCTCGGGGGCACAGGAGCCAGGGGCTCCTCCTGCAAAGCCGGGGCCATCTCCCACCCTGGCCACTCCACTCTGGTGTTACAGCTCACTCCGTCCCTGGGCATGCAGGTGGCTTGATATAAACGGGCTTCCCCTGTAAGCCAGGGTGGAGACAGGCTGGAAGGTCAGGGCTTTGTTCAAGATGCCAATAGGGAGTTCTAGATGGTCCCATGGGGAGCATGTGAGAGCTCAGGTTGGGCACCAGGCAGCCAAAGAGGCCACAGCACCACAGCATGGGGCACAGGCTGGCTGGGGTCCACGGGAGGTTTTGCTTCAGGCTTCCTGCTTGTGTACCTGTGGCTACTGCTGTCAGTATCTGAGCATGGAAATCCTGGATTAGCTCCATGGTACAGATTCAGGAGGGGCCTTCCGAGTTCACCCAACTCCCTAAGACCTCCTGCTGCTTCCTGCTTCCCCTGCCCTTGCTCAGGGCCTGCCCATGCTTTTGGCTGTGCTGGAGGGGGCACAGGGAAGCAGCCTTTTTCCCCACAGGACACCTCTTCTGCTGAGTCTGCATGCTGGTGCTGCTTCTCCTCCAGGCGTAACACTGGAACTGATTCCCAGTCTGCTGACCCAGCACAGTGACAGGAGCAGGCAAGGACACTGCCTAGGGCAGGCACACTGCCTGGTGTCCCCAGAGGAGGGCAAGAGGGTGCCCTGGGTCCTCTCAGGACAAAGCAATGAGCAGGCAGGGCCTCTGGGTTGGGAGACCTCCACTCTCAACTGGCGCTGCCTGGCTCCTCCAGGAGATGCCTGTGGAAAAGGTTCATGGCTGCAAAGGTGAATGGCAGTGTACATTCTGTTTGTGCTCTGTTCTCACAGCAGCCAGCAACACATCTCAGCACTGTCTCAGGGCCTCATCCTTCCCTGAGGAGCGTGGTTAGATAGCAGGCAGTGGAGTCAGAAAGAAGAAAGGGTCACACACGGAGCAGGAGGCACCAGCACAAGAGGTCAGCTGAGGCACAGGGCCTTGCTGGCTCCGCAGACAGGCTGCAGGAGAGCTCTGCAGAGAGCAGTGCCTTGGACTCCACAGCAGGACTCTGTGGAGACTTCATACTGGAAGTGTGATGTCTTGAGCCATTTTGTTGCCCCACATGTTTTGAGCTCTTACTCTTTGTTCTTCCTCAGTGGCTTCTCCCGCTGTCCCAAGCAGCTGTGGAGCTGCTTTCTTGCACCTTCTGGTTTGATTTGGTGGGCCACTTGATTTTTCCACTTGTTCTTTTGTCATGGCTGTTTCAGAGCTGTATTGATTTCTCTCTTTGCGTGACTTCCACAAAAGCTGCTCTTTGCTCCCAGCTGTGGATGCTGTTTTTTGACATCCCTTCTCTTCCCTTTGAAAACGCTCGCTTTGCTAACCCCTGCAAGCAAGAAGACACTTAAAACCCCTGAGGATGGATAGATGAAAGGCTTGGATTTATTCCCCAGTGTAAACCACAGCAGCTCGGGGTCTGCTGTAGTTTAAACAGCCTCCTCTGAGCTGGCTGGGCCTCATCTATAATCCACCCCCTCTAGAACTCATCCAGAACTGGCAGCAATTCGATTGGAACCAAGGGGGGATATTTGCGGTTTGATGAAACTGCCCTTTCCCAATAATTTATTGGATGCCATCTCATTTCATTGTGGTGTTCACCTGCCCACATGCTATCCCAGGACCATGGGAGCCCTCCTGCCACTTCCTAAGGATGGAATCAGAGACCATCATGGTGCTTGCAGAGTCAAGGTTCCTGCTGACTTGCTGTAGCCTTTGGAGAGGCAGAGGAGAGCTAAGCAGGGATTTCAGGCACTCACTGGGGATATACTGCACCCACCATCTTTGCCAGATGAAGAAGTGGAACTGGGAAGATGTCCTGCTCTGCAAAGGGTCCTGACTGTTGCTCCCAAGGGAAGGGACAAAAGCAAGTGTCTGACTGGACCTGGGTGGGTTTGTATATTGCCCAGTGCCCCCTGGAAACCTGTCCCCTCTTCCTCCTCTCCTGAGGCAGTAGTCCCCAAAGCCCTGGGGGAAGAGGCGAGAAGGCTCATTGCTTTCTCGTGGAGCTGGGGCAGCCTGAGTCTGACAGTGGGGCTGCATCCAACATGCACAGGCACCATCTGCTCCAGCACGATGCCACCTGTCCCTGCTGTCCCTGCTGCCCCCACTGCTGTCCCCTCTCCCCCCACACTGCCTGGTCCCACCACGCTCCAAGCAGAGCCGACAAGCAAAGCACATTAAAAACTTAATGTAAAACTAATTTGTCAGCCATATAAAAGTGGAAAAGGCTTCAGCGCATTTTCTGCTCATTTTATTCAGCTCCCCCAGCAGGCAACGTGTGCCTGCCATCTCTGCAGAGCCAGCTCTCACTCAGCAGCGTGGTGGGAGCCTGGCACTGCCAGGGAGAGAGGGGCTCCCTCGGGGAGTCAGGAAAGGGGAGGGTTGGGAGGGGAAGCAGGGGGACCCTGGAGGAGGGAGCTTCTGGCTGTGAGGGGAGAGCTTCAGAGAAGATGCTGCTACCAACCTGAACCTGAGCAAAGTTTAGCCCCTGGCAGCTTGGGAAAGGTCTGGGACCACATCTAAAGTTTGTGTGGGCAGGGGGTTAGGGCCACAAGACAACTCACAGGGACTTCAGGAGGTTTCAAGTCCAACCTCCTCCTCAAATCACGGTCAGCTATGGGGCCAGACTGGGTTGCTCAGGGCTTTATCCAGTCAGATCTTGCAGAACTCTAAGGATGGAAGATGCCATGATATCTCTGGGATTTTTCTCCTCAAATAGTGGCACCAGACCTGGGACCGTGAACTGTGTGAGGGACCTGGGCATCCACCTGCCAGGGGGAGGGTAGGGTGAGGCATGAGAAGGGAAAGCCTGATGGCCGTGTTTCATTGTCTTGCTTGGGAGCAGGGGTGGAAGGATGATGGATCCCTACAGGACTGCAGGTTGAAACTGAGTAGGATTTGAAGTTGGGCATGTCTTCGTCATGGCTGAGGCAATCAATGGACAATCTGTGCCTCTAGAGAGCCCCAGCAGTGTCCTGGGGCACCGTGTCCAGCCTAGGTTGGCTGCCAGAGGCTGAAACAGGCTGGGACAGTTTGTATAAAATCAGGAGAACAGGCTGGAAAGCTGGCATGCAGAGAGTGGAAGAGTTCCATGTCTACTTGAGAGATGGAGCCAGGGTAGCAAATACCCAAGGGAGTAGGGGGAAGAGGGATGAAGCTAGGGAGGAGTGAAAGTGGGTGGGAAGCTGCCTGGTAATCCCAGGTCCAAGGCTGCAGAATGGTCCCAGGGAAGGAAATGTAAAACTTTCACATCTGCCTGGACAAAAGTCCTCGGGGAATCAAGCACCAGCCAGAGAGCTGCAGGCTGTGGGGAGTGCCCATGGCGTGGCCTCTCCCAGGCTGCTGCAGGCAGAGCGGGCAGCAAGGAGAATGTGACATCCCTGGAGGACTCCACTCTTCACGTGATGCTGGTGACTCACTGGCACCGTGGAGCTGAGTGGCAGCCAGGACCTGGTGGCTGAGCAGCAGGAGCTGAGACATCTGTCCTCAGGAGGGAGCTGCTCAGAGAGGACGTGGGTGAGCCCATCCCTGGGGATGTGTCTGTGTCAAGTCACTTCAAAAAGCATTATCTGAGAGCCAAGACTGTTCACCCTTGCCTGCTGTTCCAAACTTGCAGGATCCACAAACAGGAGTCAGCAGGGCCTGACCACCACTTAGCCCTCTGGTCATTGGGTGCTTCTCCAAAATATTGCATTAGGGTCATTGAAAGCTCTAAATTAGCATTGGCATCCAAATATCTGCTGCTATGTACACAAGTAGTTGCCCATTTACTATTAGCATGCACACAGAAGTGCAGCAATTCAATACAAACTATATACCGGTGCGTTGTACTAAATGCATATTAATCCAAAGTGCTTCATAATTCTGCATAGCTATGTCCTGGGTGTGCAGTGAGGTATTTAAATTTGTAGCACCTATTACTACTGACTCACGTTAAACCACATATTTATCAGAACTGGTTTTTTGATGTCTGTAATATACCACCAGAAGCTGTGATTCTTTTTAGCCTTGCGAAATATTTTTTTCCCCTGGTTACCATGTCTGTGAAACCAGGTCAGTCTGGGTCAAATCCCTAGGAGCTTTGGAACAACGATGCCCCCATGGAGACATCCCTGCCACAGGAAGTGTTATTGTGGAAATCTCAGGGGTGGAAGCACTGGGATTTCCGCTGTCATTTTTCTGCTGGATCAGTCAGAACAAATGCTGCTGTATTTCTCGGCTGTAGCCGTGTGGCAGAACAGCACGTGTTTGCCCACTTTCCCCCCAGAGCACACAGAGGGGCTGGAACTGCTCTGGGGTCTGGCAGGGAGGGAAGGAGGGATTGGTGAGTGGGGGGCTCAGAAGGGCAGCTGTGGCAGCTGTGGGAAGGCTGTACCTGGCTGTCGGGCTGGGCTGGCAGGGGAGCAGCACAAGCAGTGCAAGCACTGGAATGCAGGGGTGCTGCAGGAAAAGCCCCTGCCTCAAGGAGTGGAAACAGTCAAAGAATGGGAGAGAAACTCAATGGAAGCGGAATCAGGGAAAAATCCCAGAGTAAGGAATAGGCTTCTGCCTCTGAAACTTTATGGTCTTGGGCAAAATCCTTCAAGTGCTGGGCAAAAACCAGCGCCATCCTTTCTCACATGCCTGTTTCCCTGTCTGTGCCCTGGGCTGCTGGGCACTCACAGTCTCCCTGCTGCCCTCACTCAGAGAGAGGGCACTGAGCTCCCTCCTGGCAGTGCATAACCCATACTGCAGCCATGGGGGTACTGGCCAGGACATGGCAACAAGGATGGATTTAGCTGCCTGTGGCCCACAGTGGTGGTATCCAGAGTGTCCCATCTGCCACGACTTCCATCTCCAAGGATCACAGGTGGTGCCCACAGTGCCAGGCAGCTCCACGGGCTCTGTTGGTCTTTGGAGAGCTCGAGTCAGCAAAGCTCCAGCCCAGCTGAGCCAAGGTGTGAGCGTGTCTGGGGTTCAGCAGAGGAGCTGCTTGGTCCCAGCTGCCTCCCTCGACCGCTGTCTGCAGAAGTGAAGGATAATGTGCTCAGGCAGCCAGTGATGGATGGCAGGGCCAGTCCTGAGATGAGGAGACGGATTGCACTGCTTGTGGGAGAGAGGCTGAAGGGCAGAGGCAGCGCATTCCCTGGAGCTGTGCAGAGCTGCTGATGTGGGAGTTACGGCCCCTTGGCATTGCAGCAAGGTCCCAGAAGGCTGGAGGTGTGGGAGAAAGGCACAGACATGGGGCGGGGATGAGGCAGAGAAGCAGAGTTGTTTGGGTTAAGTTGCCTTTGCATCCTGAATGATGGGGATGGGGTGGGAGAGGAAGGAATACCACCGTCCTGTGCCCACTGCTGCCCCAGGGAAATCAGCTGCTGTGACCTCCTCCCCGGGGTGAGTCATTGCCGCGTTGGTCATTGCAGAGGTCGGAGTCGCAGGAGGCAGCGGCCGCCGCTGGGGAGAGCTGAGCTGAGCTGGCAGCCCCCTGGTGCCGGCTCCCCTGGTCCTGTCCGTGCTCAGTCCTGGGGGACGAAGCGCTATCCCCGGCGGAGGCAGGAGGAAATCGCAGAGGAGACCGTGACAAATCACGCCTCTGCACACACCTTGCGGAGTCTGCACCTCCGAAATCCCCACGGGGATTATGGCACCTGGCTACAGGAACAACTGGGAGCAGGAGCAGTACCTGAGGGGCTGCTTAGATCCCACTCCCAGCACCTTCTCACCGCATGTGTGGAAGACTCTGGGGTCAAGGTCTGTCCTGCAGGGCTGAGCTGCTCCATCGTCCCGAGCAACATCCTGCCATGGAGGGGCCTCCTGCCCAGGGTACAGAAACACCTCTGGCTTGGAACAAGGGAAGAGAAAGAGCAAACAGGTGGGCACCTGAACCACCTTCTCAGGCAAACAGCAGTTACAGCCTGTCCTGGAGGCCAGGGAGAAGTGGTGTTTGTGCCCATGTAGCACAGCTTGGGCTGTGCTAGTGCTTAGAGCATGAGTGGGGGGTTGCTTTTATACTGATGGGCAAAAGAGCAAAGGAGTGATCTTTCTCTGAAGCGCCAGGCGGCTCCTAAGCTTGCCTCCAGCAAGTTCTCCATTTCCCAACAAACCAGGCAGGGTTTTTTGGGTGGAAAGAGATACAGTGGGTCCATTACTGTCCACAGGGCACCTACTGCTTCTGTCATTTCTAACCAGCTCTGTGAGAGGAGTGAGTGGGAGTTACTCATTTCTGCAGTAATCTCTGTTTCCCGACAGCATCAACAAATGCAGGCTGTATCCCAAAAAATGGCTGGGTAAAAAAGCGATGTGTCCTTCTAGCTAAGGGTTGTGCTTTTTGTCCAAGCAGATCCCTGCTCAGATATGGAAGATTTGCCACAAGCCATGGGGATACCCAAAATGTGCCCAAATCCACACAAGAGCAAACTGCTGTCTTATCTTCCCTTCTCTTATTCAACTGGGAGGGAGCAAAGCTGTGTGCTGGCACCCAGAGTTTCAAGCATCATCCTCTGATGGACAGTCAGGGCTGAGGTTCTGGTCCAGCAGAGTGGGCAGAGGCAGCCCCTGGGGGCCACTGTGACCACTGTGCTCTTAGGTTAAACATGAACCCACCTAAGAGGGAAAGTGGGTCAGGGCAGTCTCCCTCAGCTCACTATCAGGCTAATTTGATTCCTCCTTTAGTCAGAGCAGAAGGAAATTGTGGGCTCTGACTCCCACCCTTCCCTTTGATCTGTTACGATTGCTGCAGGCACTTGCTTCTTTCTGCAAGGCCTGGATTCAGAGCCCTAAAAAGCTGATGATTGTTTGCAAGAAAGGCTCTGGAACAGGGTGAGATGGATTTGGGGGATGGGCCTGGGAAGAGCCCCTTCCCTCAGCACAGCTGTGGCATGGGTCAAAGCACCAGCTTTCTGCACATCAACCCTGCTCACCTTGCCTTGCTGCTGGGCTGCAGCAGCAGCTCCCCAGGGCTCACCATCAAGGGCACCTGGACATCACTTCCCTCCCTGCAAATTGCAGTGGTGAGCCCAGGTCCTCCTCTCCCTGGGAAACAGGCACCATGAAGGTCAGCACTAAAATAACCCATTCCCGACTCTGCTTCCAGTGCTGAGCATCCAGGCTCTGGATGCTCTTTCCTCTGGGGAAGGGGAAAGCCATCCTTCCCTGGGCTGATGGAATGGGATCTCTCCTGCTCACCTAGAGCCTGGGAGAAGTTGGGCAAAGAGCAGCATGGTGCTGGCAGGTGGCACTGGTGCCCTGGTGGTCCCAGAGCTGTGTGTTTGTCCCATGGGCCACAGCTGCCCTGAACCTGCCTGGTTCCAACGCAGGAACGTGTGCCTGGCTGCAGCTTCCTACACTGCAGGTTCTGGCTGTGCAGGAGCTGTGGGATTCACCTGCTCGAGCACCAGGCAAGGTGGATCCACCTGTCCATCCATCCTGCTGCTGCTGGGGCTGGCTGCACGTGCTGTGGAGGGGGAGAGTGAACCCATCCGAGCGCTGCTGGTTTATTTTGCAGGCGACGATAATTTTCTGCCTGCTGCACACTCTTTAATTAACCGCTCAGAGGATGTGGGGCGAGAGGCGTAATGAGCACTCCGTTTGCATATCAAAAGGCAGCATCATTAATATCCCTGTGCTCACAAGAGCTCTCAGAAGGCAGGCGGGTCAGGGCAGGGACGCTGGCAGCAGAAAGCCCTGCTCGGTGTGCGAGGGGCTGCCGTGCTGGGGGCACCTGGGCTGTGCTGGGGCCGTGGGCAGAGAAAGGGAAGCCTCAGCCTTGTGCTCTGGGGTGGCAGCAGAAGGGCTTTGTCAAGGCAGTGAGGTAACAGAGCGCTTTCTAAGCAAAGGGGGGTATCACTGAGGGTTTTTGGCAATGTTGCCCAAATCCAGCCACATCCCAGGCTGCTCTGCAGCAGTTCCTTTTCTTGACTCTCCTGCCAGCCTGGAGGAGTTGTCCCCAGGCGACCCCTTGCTGGCCAGTGCGAGTGGCCCTGGAAGGCTGCGCTGAAGTGGCTGATTGTTCAGATAAAGCTTATCCTGTTACCCAGGCTGTTTGTTGCCGTACGGCATTTGCACAGAGAAGTCCCTGTAGATCTCAATTTGGCCATGCTCAGACAGCAGGATTAAATGTTCCTTTGCTTCTGTCTCCTGCATGGAGGAAATCAGCTACCCGGGTGATGGTTTACTCCTACACATGCACTTGTCTTTCTCCTTAACTCTCTTCTAATTAAATATAAAAATTTCCCAGGGGACAGGGAGGACAGCATGCCAGGGCATCCTTGGCTCTCTCTGCATGTCTGGACACAGTGTGCTTGCTGGGATTCTGTCCTTGCCAGGCTCTTGAGGTTTTTTGTCAGCAAGAGACTTGTTTTGAACGCTTGTGTTAGCCCATCCACTTACCGGCAGGCTGAGCAGGCAGCCCCAGGTGGGACTTGTCTGGCAGGCACTTGGTTTCACTTCTGAAAAGCTGGGGAAAGTCTGTGTAGGCTTTGCAAAGTTCTGGGATGAGGAATGTGATGCCCAGGATTTTTTTTTGCTCTGCTCCCACTTTTTCTCAGCTCCCCCTGCTTCTGTGGAGCCTGTGTTTGTGTGGATAACCTCACCTGGGTGTTCTCAAGGAGGCAAGGACTTGCATCTTCTAAAGGAAGGGGACAAAAGAATTTTTAAAGCTTGATTTTCTCCCTTGATAGTCCTCCCCATTAGACAGGGCACTGAGGGATACTGTTAGGGGCTGCATGTACCTAAGAGCACACAAGCTGAGACACCAAGAGGGAAAATTGCCCTGGTGGTGTAGCAAATACCTGGCTCTTTTCCTCCCTATCCAGGTGCACTTGGAAATGCTTTTGGAGGAAGTAACCCTATCTGAACAGGAATACATGCAGCCCCTCAGTTGAGGAAACCCTTCCTGACTCCCCTGACCCTGCAGGGCTCCCCAGCAGCTCTCTCTGTCTGAGCCCCTCCATGGCCATGGGAAGGATAGGGAAGGCTTTGTGAAATACAGGAGCTCTGGTTTGGTAGCAGAGCACATTGTTTAAGGGAATTCTACCCTCCAAGTTCATTATCCATGCTGCCAGTCAACAAAATAAACTGATTTCTGTGCTCTGCCTCAAAAACTTTATATAAAAGCCAACCAAAGACACACTTCAGTTGATCGTATTGCAAGGCAAATTTACTACCAGATTCCTCTAAGCCAGTTAGAGGTAGAATAACATAATGATCAAATTAAGGGCACAATTAAGATTAAATTGATAGGTCTGAATGTTCAAGTGCCAAGTGAACACAGCAGGTAATCACATCAAACAGTGAGGCTGATATTAGAAAGGATGACACAGTATTCATCTTCCATGTGCTCTGAGAGTCAGGGGAACAGCTGAATCACTTTCAGGTGGGGCTTCTGCCACTGTCATGAGGGGTTGGAGGCAGGGAAGGAGCTGCAGGACATGTGGGTCCCTAAGATCAAGCACCTGCTGCTGAGTGAAATTCCTGATACCAGTCCTCTACCTCACTGAAGCTGAAGCCACTCAGGGTAGGGTGGCACAGAGGTGCCATTAGACCTTTTGTGTCTCGAGTTTGGCTGTTGAAAAGACATACAGAAATATAAAAGTAGGTTTAAATCAGTATTAATTTGAAGAGCTCTTGGTTGTGGCCACCAAACGCTTCCTTGGATAGAAAGGTCCATGCAATGCATTGTATATGGATATTGAGCATTTGAATTTTAGTATTTTCATCCTGTCTAGTGGGCCAGATGTGTGCTCCCTTCCTTATTTGCTGGGATCAGAGCAAAAAGTCCATGTAAACAAACTTTCCTGTCATCCCAAAAGATCTCACTTCCTTCTCTACAGGGTTTTCTGAACTTCTGGGTTTGTTTCATTTCTTCCAGCAATGCTGCTCTTGGGAAGAAGAGGAGCTGCTGCCCATGAACCACCACAAGAAGGATGTACATGGGACCTGTGGTGGTTTGCGATTCGCAGCAGGCCTTGCCTTGCCTTGGTGAGCAGATATCTGACATGGGAAGGCCAAGATCTTCCTTCACACGCATAGCAAGGTTTTGTACTCCTCCTGGTTTGGAGATCATTTTCCTGAGGAGCATCTGGCAATTTGTCTGTGCAGCAGGAGCAAGAATTAACCATGGGCATCATCACTTTTGTGTCTGAGTGAAACATGGGGGCTCTCTGTATTCACACTCAAAAATCAGGAGCTGTTATGGTGTGTGTCCCATGCAGGTGCTGGGTGTTCCTCAGTCCTGTCCCTCTTCACTGCCTGTTATTTACCTCCACTGCTTCAGTGTCTCATTCCCTTTCCTGAGGGGTCAAGGGCAGCCTTGTTGGCACATGTGTGTGTGGCACTAGGTAGGAGAAGAGGCTCTATCCCCAGGCAGAGGGGACACAGCAGTTGGGGTGGCTGGCACAGCATCGCTTTTTGGGGAGAAATCCTGACCATGCTTGTTTTTTGTCCAGGACAGTTTAATTGAGTTTCCTCAGGGAGAAGCATTGCCATCTAATTCAGCTCTTAATTAACCCCATGCACCCCAAAGAAGCTCTGCAACCTCTTGTAAATTAAATATGAAAAGCATTATTTATCTAGGAATAGCAGCCTAATGGCTGCAGCTCTGATGTTTATAGTCGCTAATGATGATGGATATGGGAGAGGGAAGTTGGGAAGGAAAGGGAGGGGAAGAGTTTCTTTGCTCTTAAAAGGGATGTGTAAGGGATATGTTTGTGGGGCAGAAATAGACTCTTTCCTCCATTGATTAAAAATTTGTGTGAAAGGAGCACCAGGAGATTGGAGAAGGACATTCCCAGTGTAATAACCTGTGTGTGGCAAGGTGAGCCACGGGGTTGGTGTTGCTGGAAAAGAGGGAAGTCAAATCTGCTTATTGCAATGGGAAATAGTTTTGTGGCTGGTAGGAGCCAAAGAAAAATGCTAGGAGCATTTCAACCTTTCCAAAGGAGTGCGTGAGAGATGAAGATGCCATTGGCTGATGCACTCACCTGTTGCCCCTACAAGCCCTTCTTTGAGCCTGGGTTTTACCCCCAGCAGGGTGACTGCGGGGTTCACTCGCTCAACACTGGCTCTGTTTGTCGGCATCAAAAAGAAAAAAAAAATGTGCACAAGCACAGCTGCCTCTTTGGAGGCTCAGATGGAGAGAAGAGGCAGGAGAGCGGCAGGTTGGGGCTGATCCCAGTGTGAGGGTTGGCTGGGGAGAAGCCGGCACGGCCGGGAGCCCAGGGCTGCGTGTGAGCCGGCCGGAGCTGGAGCAGCCCCGCGAGCCTTCAGCCTGGCATTTCCTTAAGGCTTTCCACTTCCTATTTTGTCTCCGCTCGAAGGTTTTGTCCCTTTCAGCAGGCGGGGGAGCTGAAGCTAGCTGCCTGCCTTCTCACAGGGGAGGTTTCTTCCCGGTGCAGATGGAGGATATTCCCGGTGAGGCGTTCCCCAGGGCTCGGCACGGCTGGCCGGGACAGGTACGCAGCTGCCACGCAGACCAGGACACGGGTGGGATAGCGTGGATGGGGGGCGGGGGGGGGAGGTGAAGGCTGTGTTTGGGGCAGTTCTCCTGCTATCTAATGCTCTGTGCTGAGACTGTCAAAAGTTTGCAGGTACAGGGTGCCAAGGAGGAGAATTTCTGTTCCTGAGAGTTTTCCTTGTGCCACTGTCCTGCTGTGCATTCACTGTCCCATTCATCAGCACAACATTAACTCTTGATAGCAAGGCCTGTTCAGGTAGGAGCTGCTTCTGCGTGGATGCAGACCTGCTGGCAGTGCCCTCCTGGGGCAGGGTGAGGAGCAAGGAGCGAGGCTGGCACAGCAGACATGGGGGCAGCCTGGTCCCCCAAATCAGCGAGAGCGCCAAGCACAAGGCACAAATGCACAAAATGTCGCCAGTAACAGTGACGTTCTGGGTTACACATTTATCTAACATAGCATCGAATCTCACTGAGTTTCTGGTCTCAAACAGCTATTTCCTGTGTCAAAACCACCGTTATTTAATCGCGCATCGAGTGAAGTGGTGTTTTCCCACCTCGTCCCTGCGTTTGTTTCACTGACCAGCCCTTCTGCTAGGCAACAGGGAAAACGCCGCTTTCACATCTTCTCTCTGCCCCTTGTTAATTTGTAAGGCTGGCTGGTGCCTCCCCTCCCTGGCAGCTGAAGTTCCCATCCCTCAGTCTCTGCCCCCTCTTGCTGTCCCCACTGCAACCCTGCAGCCCTATGGCCATCCCTGTGCTACTCTCTGCACGTCCTGTCCCGGCTGCATCGAAGCTTCACCAGGCACTTCTGCACTGTCAGCAGGGATTGTGGCCCGAGGTGTTCCTGAGGCGTTCCCAGCTTCTTCTGGAGGATGGTACAGAAACCCTCCCAGGTTTACAAAAGCCTGCAAGTTTTATGCTGCAAAGTGCATTTCTTTGCATCAATACGATTTGTCAACGTAGTACCCATCCATACAGTACCTTTGGGACTCTCACGCTCCTTGCTGTATCCTGTGCTCGTGAATCACCTGAAAAATTTTGCACTTGTTCCTACCTCCTATCTCTGCTCCTCCATCCAGGCTGTTAATAACACCTTCGCATAGCAGGAAGCCTAGCACGTGTCCCGACTTCACCACTGCTAATCTTCTGCCATTATAAACCCAAACTATTTATCCTCTCTGCTTTGGGACTCCTTGCCAGGTTCCCATGCAAGAAAAAGATGGTGCCTTTTGCCCTCTGGCTAATTAGCTTTTTTAGCAGCAGTCTGGACAATCTTTTGTCGGAGGAGCTCTAAATAAATAGCCACTTCGTTGTTCTGCATTCGCCACTGGGCTGATACGTTCAAGGAAATCTGGGAGATTAGTGAGACACGGTTTCCCTCTGAGACACACACACTGGGCTGTATTATGAGATGTTCTGTTTTTAATTATCATTCCAATCAATTTGGTGCACACAGATGTGCAATTTACTGATCTGTAATTCCCCAAATTACCCCTGGAGGCTTCATTTTTATTGTCAGTGTAACATTTGCTACCAACTATCTGCTGTTTGGTTTTTTTGGGGGGAAGGCTTTCTTCTTGTTGTTTTTTTGTTTTTACACCTTCAGCCATCTGCTCTCCAGAAATCCACTTTGCCTCATTTTTTTTCTTTCTTGTTACCTGCTGTAATTTCTTGTTGCCAGGCAAGGTTTTGATTTCCCCCTTTGGGAGTGCCCCATGTGCTGCAGCCGAGCTGCAGGTACGTGGAGCCCGTTCTAGGCTGTGACAGCGACTCACTCTGCAGCCAAACCCTTTCTGCTGTAACCCCATCTGGGTTTCCCCGCTGTAGCAGGCAGACAGCAATCCCACTGCAGCTCCAGGTATACAGCTTAATTAATTAGTGCTTGTAGAGTGCAGTCAGGAGGTTCTGGGGAAGATGAACATGTCGTAAGTGCCCTCTTTACAGAGATATGTAATCGCTCCTCTTGGGGAGCTGCTGGTGTGAGGCAGAGGCAGCTCACAGGGCTGGCACAGACAGACCCTCTGTGTGGAGGGGGACAGTTGGCTGCCTCTGCTCGAGCAGACACAATTTCCTCACAGGATATGGGTGAACAAAGCAAAGAAACGCAGCAGGATGGAGGTGTCTGCATCTGGCCAAGAGCCCTGCCACCTGGGGGACATTCCTTGTGGGGCCAGGTGCCAGTCTGGCAGACCCCAGTACTGGTCGGCCCTAGAAGCCCTGGAAGCTCCTCTCCTTGTCCAAGCCTTGCATTTGTGTCCCCAGGGCAGCCCAGACCCAAGGGTTCTCCCTATAAACACCCACATCTCACTGGTCATGTGCTCAGCCTCCTCCAGGAGGTGCTGAATCCCACACTCCTGGGATGCTCTGTGTCCCATGGGTGCTGCAGCCCTCCTGGATTATACTCTATGGGTGCTTAAGTATTAATAACAAATTCCTCCAGCCCTGCTCTGACATAGGGAGCCACAGACAGGCTTGTAGCCCCTTGAGTCTCCCATACTGAACCTAGGCAAGAGACACGGGGGAGATTTCAATCCAATCCTTGTGATGATGGGGGACCTGAGCTGCCACTGCTGCAGGGGGCAGGGGGCTGCCCGGGAGGGAGGTTGAAAAAGCACAGCGACCTGGCAGTGGCAGTGTGTACTAGGTTGGAGTTAATCTCCATTTAATTCTTTTTCAGATAATCCAGTCTCGGCTGTGGTCCCATGCTCCCTGACCCCTTAATCCTATTGCCACAGAACCTGTTTAATGGGGAAGCTGGTGAGTGCTCCTGTGAAATGGCTTGGGGCATCCCTCTGGGCCCCAGCTCTTTGTCTGCCCCACTTGCCTCCTCCATTCCTGCCTGGCATGGATCTGGCACTGACATACCCCCTTTCTCCCCCTTCTCAGCTCACTTTCCTCCCTGCTGGCTGAGAGAGACCCTCAGCCCAGAAGTGAACAGCAGGCAGGGAAGGGGGATCCAGCTCTCAGGCACATTTAGTGGGCAGCTGTGAGGTGATCTACCTGGCAACTGGAGCTAGAGAGCAGTTTTGCAGGCTTTGCTCTGCTTTGGAGAGGGGTGGTTGTGATGGACACAGTTGGAGGGGGAGAGAAGAGCAGCCATCCCTCGTGTCCCAGCTCTCAGGAAGGAGGCTGGTGCATTGTGAAGCACCCAGTCAGCAGTGGTGAGGACAGCACTGGGAGGAAATTTGGATTATAAATTTCAGAACTAGAGTTGATGGAAAATCAGGTGGGTTTACAGTATGAAATCTCCCCCACTGTTCTCCTCCTTGCTAGGCTGCTCATCCAGGGGCCAGAGCAGAGCACAGCCACCGGGGCTGGGACCTCCTCGCTTTGGGCAGCTGGAAATGCATCCACCTTGCTGTTCCTGCTGGTGCTGACATGACACACATTTGTATTTGTATTCCAGAGGAGTGGGGCTGGAAGCACTGACCCTGACGTGCAGATACACACACACACTGCTGAGGGTTTACCTGAGCAGCTTCCCTGGGTGCCCAGTGAGCACTCTGCAGCTCCAAGCATTCCTCAGGGATGGGTTATCTGTTTGTGAGGGATCCACGTTGGCTCAGCTGGGGGGTCATTGCTGGTGCCTTGCCAGGGCTTGCTGGGCTGCTGCCAGACCGTAGAGGACTCCAACCCTCCTCTGTGGCTGTGAAGCCATTCATTCATGAACAGGTTGTTCCTGGGAGTCACGCAGGCAGGCAGTGTGGTCCTCTGGGGACATGAGCCGTGCCTGACTGGCAGGCTGCGCTCCCTTGTTGGCTTCCCACCATCCTTCTCTGAAAGGCTGGTGGGGTTTGGATGCTGCCATGCCCTGCAAGTTCCCAGCAGGAGCCTTTACCCTCCACTGAATTTGGGAGGGAGAGCACAGATGTTCAGCTCCTTGGAGCCAGACAACAGGGAAACAACCTGTTCCTGTTCCTCTTCACGCTTCCCTGGACTGACACTAAGGGCAGATTCAATCATTTTTGAGTCCGGATAGGAAACAGAAAGGTGAAGTGTCCTGAATTGCCTGGGAAAGTTCATGTCTTTTCTGCTTTGCTCATCACCCCACATCCCTCCTCATGGGAGTGAGGCCACAGAAGACATGGGATCACAGGGTAGCAGGTTCAATGCAGGCTCCGAGTGGCTCCCAGGATGCTCTTTTCCATCAGTTTTTCCTGCAGTGTCTCTCCTTGGCTCTCCAGCAGTGCCCACAGAGCCGGAACCCTGTGGAGGTGGTGGATGGCTCTGCTAAAACTGTCTTTTGAAGCTGAAGTTTTGCAGGGAGATACTTCATCTCTTGCTCCTTTGCTCTTGCATGCATATTCAGCCAGAAAAAGTGCTGTTCCCCTAAGGTGAAGTGGTAGGATATTAATTTTCTGAAGTTCTCGATAAGCTATTGAAGATTAATTTTAGGGAAAGCCAGGGGATA
The DNA here is from genome assembly GCA_034509425.1 of Eopsaltria australis. Classification (NCBI taxonomy): domain Eukaryota; kingdom Metazoa; phylum Chordata; class Aves; order Passeriformes; family Petroicidae; genus Eopsaltria; species Eopsaltria australis. Next base: position 5,050,178 of record JAVTVJ010000241.1, read on the forward strand.
TGATGGATTGGAGCCCAAGCTTGCTTAAATATGCAATATTAAAAATTGATCGTTGTCTCTCCTTGTCATACACCCTGCCCCGGTGTCTGGGGCAATCCCACAGTCTGACAAAATGCCAGGAAAATACTCAATAAGCCCCACGCCCAGCTGAGTGCAGATTTTAATAACTTGTGTTGTCATTATTATTTTTCAAATCACTTTTATGAGTTTTTGTTTTGTTTAATGTCTGGCTCTGTTGTGCAGATTGGCAGCTGGGGACTCAGAAATCCTCCTCTACATGCCAGGCTGTGAGACATCAGCACCCAGCACAACCTGCTTCCCTGACCTCCCTCCCAGCCCCAGCCATGGGGGGTGATGCTCCAGGTGACCGAGGAGCCATGGTGACAGCAGCCCACGGTGGGATCAGGGGCCTTGGCTGGGGAGACTGGCAGCTGCAGAGGGCTGGTTTAGCCTGAAGGCACCCAGAGGTGGTGGATGCAGCATCATTCACACTTTTGAGGTTTCTTGGCTGCAGGAGGCAGCACTTGGTGCATGGAGGGGAAGTTGCATCTCCGTCTTACCTTCCTCAGTTGGAGCTCGTGGGTGGTTGTTGCGTTCCCTGCTTCTTAATCCCACTCTGGTCCCGGTGGCAGAGCGCTAGCGCGACCCTGAGATGCCGTCCGCGTTCCGATCGGGGAGGCTTCCTCGGGGAGCCGGCGGTGGGCTCCGCTAGTCTGCGTCGGGCTGAGGTGTTGGTGCCCTCAGAGCACTGCAGGATAGCAAAGAACTACCCAAAGAAGGAGGACTCTTAGTATGAGGGTTTGGCAGGTTTATTACCCCCAAGGGAGCTCAGGGACTAAAAGCCCCGAATGCCTCATGACATGGGTATTTAAGGAAGGGATAACATCCAATAATCTGAGGGTGCAGGGGCAATACAAGGGAGGGTCCAGGGTGCGCAGTCGAATGAGGTTTAGGGAGAGGAGGGGGGAAGAGAGAACAATGAATGAACAACCGGGTAACAGGGAATGTTCCAGAACTGGGATACATAACAGACAAATCAAGGAACCAATAGCAGGAACTTGGGGTTCGTGGCTTGGTGGTCTAAACCATTGTCTCTGGCAGCTCAGGGGGGAAATTCTCTGTCTGTGGAACATGCCACCAGAGGTCTTCGTCCTCTGCAAGTCTATGGAGGGACTCTAATCCTTCCTGGTTCAGAATCACCGCTACATCTCCCCCGGTTTACCTCTTGGCATCAACATGGCATTGTAGACATTCACTCTGAGATTTCTCACTTGCAGAGAAACAAGATTTTGCCAAAATACTGGAGTTCATCAAAGCAGTGAAGAACTCTTACAGGTATTTTTGCAGCTGGCTGCAAAGTGGGGGTCCCTCTGCAGCATAGAGCCCAAGATGACTCCATCAGGCCACTCAGCAGCAAGAAGAAAGCTCAGTGGGATTCCCATTCACTCCTGCCTGGCCGAGGGAAGTCCAGGCAAAATCCACCTTATCCACTCTAATCAGAAAGCTGCTGACATTATTTTCCTCCCTGCAGTTAATGATTGCAGGAGGAGGGATTTGCTGGCATTTGCACTTCACAGAGAGCTGTGAGAAGATAAAGTGGGTCCCACAGAGGTTTCAGGGAGAACAAGAGGCATGGTGTAATCTGGCATCAGGCTTTTCTAGCCAAGCTCCATTTTGTACTCATAAGCAGCATAACAATACTGAGATAGTGCAGTGCCTGATGAGACATAACCGCCTTCAGGGCCGGTTTGACCACTGGCTGCTCCTTTGCTGTCCCTCAGGGGTGACTGAGTTGCAGCTGGACTGCAGAGACACGTGTGTGGGACCTTGAAGGGTGGCACTGTGACCCTTTTTGCCACACGTCCCCTGAAATGAGGTTAGCATAAGGAGCCAGAGTTGAATACAGAAGAGTAGCATGCTTGAGCAAAGAGCTATTATTTGCTAAGGGTCTAGTCTTCCCTGATTTGCACTTGGGCTGTAGTAGCACTTGTCCTAATGATTCATCCTTGCTCTTCATGGCAGCAGGCTGAGGGTGAGGAGTGATGTGTTTCCCTAGCTCCCAGGGGGCTGGGAGCTGTGCTTGGGGTGCTGTGACCCCCGTTAGCAGCCCCTGCAAAGGGATAGGTTTGAAGCACTGATCTGCCCAGCTCCAAACAAATGGCCACCACTGTCCAGAGGTCCAGGAATGGGGAGGCCCAGTAGAAAGGGTAAGAGCACACTCTCAGCAAGCCCTAGCTTGAATGGATAAGCAAAAACTGATCCCAGGCACACGCACATGCTGGTGTGTGTGCTGGGGGACAGTGGTGTGCTCCCTGCACACTGCACTGCTGATGGTGCAGATGGCTCACTGCTGTTGGTTTTCCTGCACACTGCTTAGAGCTTGGAGTACCAGGGGGGTGGCTACAGCTGCAGTGTGAAACCCACAGTGGTGGATGCTCGCTGCTGGCTTTGCCTGGTCCAAGATGTGAGACCCAGGGCAGCAGGAGGGATCTCAGCACTTCTCAAAACCCTTGAAGGAAGACCTAGAATGCACAGGAACCTCTTCCAGACCTCACCAAGGTCTTATCACACTGTGTCATACCATAATTTATGGTATGGGGTTATTAGTCCTATACAAATAGACCACGGTATTATTAGTTCTATACAAAATTGAATTCAGACCCAAAATGCAACAGGAGACTTGATTCAAGTACTGAAGAGTGGTGCCAGGCATGGATGTTGCATGGGCAGTGGTGACTTGGGGTGGTACTAACTGGGGACACACTGGGTCACTTTGGATGTCACTAGTTCAGGACACAGCATTTTTGTGACCACATTTAATGACACAGCTCTGCAGTGTGATCCCCTCAATACCCAGCAGCTTAGGCAGGTGTGCTAACGTCGTGTTCTTGTGCAGATAAATCCACCTGTGAGCACCCTGCAGAAATACCAGCAGCCATGGGACTGAGTGCAGCGCTGTGTTCCACCATGAGCAAGGCCAGGCAAGGGAAGGAAGACAGCAGGAAGGGGTAAGGAGTGGGGTGTTTCTTTTCTCTACCAAATGCAGTTTTATTTCTATGTTAAAAATTTATAGAGCCCTTCATTTAATATTTATAAAGTGAGTGTCTTGGTGATAAATTACTAAGGAACACAACAGGGCAGCTGTACTGCTTGTCTAGGAGTGCTGGATGGAGACTGGGAGCTCCCCTCTCATCCAGTCTGCCCATGCCCTTTATCCAGTATCCCTAGATGATATCTTCGTTTGTGGGACTGATAGGGATGCAGGACTGGGAAGGAGGCTCCTCACTTTTCCTAGCTAAACTTCAGGGTGCCTCTGACTGAGCTGCTTTCTCTCCTCCACCCTCAGTTTGAAGAGTGAGGCTGCTACAAGCCCTGAAGTGCTGTGAGGGAGCCTGGCCTGGGATCAGAAGAGGTTTCCAGGCAGCCTGCAGCATGCACTGGGGACAAGGAAAACAGGGGTTCAGGTGAGGCCAGAGAGCAACCATGAAGAGCTCTGGCTGCAGGGAGACTGGGTTTCCATGAACTAAGACAACATTTCAAGGTGACCTGAGCATCCTTTGAAAACTGGGCTGGATCAATGCTATTGATCCTCCTAATCATTTTGTCTCCAACAAAACATGGAGCAAAACTCCTGAGCTCCCAGACAACCCATCAGCCTCCTGCCACAGTGTCCTGGGGCTAGCCAAGAGCCCGAGGACCCCCATCCTGGTGGATGTAGACCTCTGTGACACCTCCAATTCCTTCGTGGTGTGCCAGAGCTTGCACTCCCAGGGGCAGGGACACAGGGCAGTGTGGGGTGTCTGACCCTGACACTGGGGAAAGCACACCCCTTTCACACTGCTTCCCCCATCCTGAGATGGGGGTTCTGGCACGGGGCAGTGGTGCTGGCAGGAGAGAGGGGTGGTTATGATATGTCACCCAAGCTCTGTTCCGGACCTTCCACATGGCAGCCACACATCCCTGAGTTTCCCTGCTGCTGCAGGTGTCATACCTGCAGCCAGCAAAACAGTGAAAGCATCAGTGCAGGCAAAATATCATAAACTACCTGCATTTCAGCTACAGAGTCACCGTCTGCTCTCGACCGGGTTAAATGACACTTCCCGGGAGCATTTCAGGAACGTTTTCTCCCTCGCTCGAGCTCCCTAACTAGGCCCAAGGAGGCAGCAAGGGAGCAGACGAGGTGGCCGAAAGCAATTTCAGCCCTTCTAAAGAAATAACTGGCATGTAACAGTGACAGGAAATTGTGCAATTAGTACAACAGGGCAATGTCAACAAGCTCTTAACGCCAGTTGTTATGGCAACACCAGGAACAGCGATGTCGGTGCTGGAAAAATCCAGAGACTGAGAAATAACAACAGCAGCCGCGGCTGTCGGGACGGCTCTGGCTGTGCCTGCGGGGCTCCGGTGCGGACAGCATCCCGAGAGCAGCCCAGGGTCCTGACCACCGCCCCGAGGCCAGCCGCGCCCCAGCCACAGAGCGGATGGGCAGAGGAACAGCACCTGATCCGGCATGCAAGAAGCCAGAGCCATCAATAGGGACCAGAGAGGGCTTTCCCGCACGCAGCCCCATGAAGCTCTTCCCTGTGGCACTTCCCCGCAGGAGGGACAGCCTGGAGCAGCCCACATCATCCCTGGGCAGAGCTGGCATCCCCGGCTTGGCTCGTCATGCTAGTAAAGTGGCAATGAGTGAATTGCGTGAGAGAGAATATTGGGTGTTTTTCTGCTAGCAGAATTATGGTGCTTTGGATCTGGCAGCACATTCTCTAATCTTAATCGAACGTGTGGCTAGGCATGTTGACAAGGTGTGTCTCATGCAGCTCTGCGGGCAGCTGGCTCCTTTGCATCCATGCCAGGCACAGCCAGGCCTTTCTAGCCCCCTGTGTGCCCCCTCTTCAACCCAGCACCCCACTCTCCATGCCCACATTGGGGCTGGCACAGGGGAGAGGAGGGAGGCAGAGAGCTGCCCTGGAATTAGCTCAGCCCTCCATTCCTGCCTGAGCCACACTACAGCTGTGACCTGCACCAGCACACAAACCCTGAGCCTCTGGTTTGGCTTTCCAGCTCGAGTCTGGACTTGCCTGGTGATGGCTGAGCTGAGGCTGTCCTCACTTAGTGTCACCAGCCCAGCCCAGCTCTGCACCCCGGCTCAGCTATGGTGGGAAGTTCAGCCACCCGGAGGGGCTGTGATTTGTGGGGTGCAGATGAAGGGGGTCTGCAGTAATGTGAGAGAGAGCCATTGATGCTGGTGCTCAGATAATCACCAGTAGAAAGGTGGGGAATTTCTCAACGTGCACAAAATGTGCCTCTTTTACCCTGTCCCAAAAATGTCAAAATGGAAAGGATTTGATTTCAGCTCACTGGAGTATATAGCAGCTCCCTCTCTCTCTCCCTGTGCTTCTGGCAGCCAGGGCAAGTCCCTACAGTAGAGTTCCCCCAGGAGTCATCCAGATTTCTCTGTGGTTATGCCCCCTGGTTTACCCCAGCATAAGCCAATGTATCCTCCTTTCTCAACATCGATAGAGCTCTCTTGGTACGAAATTTGGTGCCCACCAAGCGAAGCAAAATATTCAAGTTACTCCCTGCTCCCTTTTTGTGTAACATTAGATCTTTTCTGCTCAAAAAAAGCCTTTGCAGGAGGAGCAGGAGAGACTGTAAGATGCTTTCAGAGAGAGCCAGGACGCCCAGAGTCACAGAGAGCATCATCTTTTGCAGCTCAGCTTTGTTGTTGAGGTCTCCTCTAAGGCTTGAGAAGCTGGAGGGGCAGCAGCAAAAGGATGTTGGTCCATGAGAAGCTGCTGTTGTGTGCACCCATGAAAGTTAAAAGCATATAGCTTCAAAGGGAGTAACATTTTGAGCCCTTTGGAGAAAGCTGAGCAATGGAAGGATCAAAGCACTAGAGAGAATTATGTTTTGTTTAAAACTGTGGTCTTATGGCTGCTTTTGTGGGAATCTTAAGAAAATGTAATGGGATCTCTTAGAAAACAGCAATGCAAGCCTTGCAGCTGGTACAATGAAGATGAGCAAAGAACTCCATGTGTTGTTTGTGAAATGTTACTGCCCTTGAAGCAGTAGCTGACTTAGTCATTTCAGTAATTTGGTGACTGAGTTTTGGAATACAAGGGGGTGCTTTTCTGCCAGCAGAGAGCTATGTGTTGTGCTTCCATCTGGCCAGACAGTAGCACCTTTCTTCATTCCACAAAGCATCTTTCCATGGGACTGCTCTTATCGATTTTGCTGGAGCTGTTTGCAGAGAAAACGCTGTAATGTGTCTGTAAGGAGGCACAACTGAGTCCTCAGTGAGGTGGAAGCTTCCGGAAAGCTAATGAGCCCCTAATGAGCATGGCTGGTTCCCTGAAGCTCCTGCCTGTGAAGGCAGTAACAGCATATGTACGATGGTAGATGACTATAGCATAGCTTTGGAAAACCTCTAGCACTGATCCTTCCCAAAGACATCAGCTCTCTGCAGTTCTGGGCCTGGCAGGATGTGATGTGGCCCATTGCTCCACTCTGCAGGTTAGGCCCAGGTGGAGGAGCATGACAGCAGAGTGCAGGAGGGTGGGGAAGGACTCGTGCTGCCTCTGCACCCCTCTGCAGCTGCTGCATCGGTTTCAGAAAGGGAAAACTATTCCAGAGAGGTAACAGGGAGCTTTGATGAGCCTGTTTCCCATCCCAGCCCACCTGCTAGGAAACATCTGGAGAGCTTCAGCATGACATTCCCTCCAGCAAAACTGGTTGGTTCCTTGCTGGGGATCACAGTGAGCGTCCTACATTGCCTGTGGCTGTTTTGGTCCCTCGCTGGTTTCCTGCCTGGGATCAGAAGCAAGGTAGGAGTGATCCCATGTCTCACACTGACCCTCAGCTCCATTTCATCCTTGTTTTCTTCCTTCTCTTCATCTGTTTGTTCCCTGATCCCAAGTTATCTGCTGGTGTTGTTTAAAACTGAGGGAGGGAGACTTTCTCCCCCTCCCAGTGCATGGTCAGCATGCACTCTCCAGCCCATGCTGAGCATGCTGAGCATGCTGAGCAGTGTCTAGAGGAGACACTTTGTCCACTCTAGGAGAGCAGCTCCAGCCTGTTAATACATTTCTTTCATCCTTGATCCTAGTGAGGTCACGAGGAGAGCAAATCTCTGATGCCACAAGCAGCCCTGGGACACCTGTGGGAAATCAGCTTCCTCCTGAAAGCACCATGGATGTCCTGCTTACTTACATCTGTACCAACCCTCTACTATGCATGAATACACAGAGACAAGAAACTGGCAGGTTTTGGAGTGTAGCTTGTTTGACTTCCTGATAAGTCTGTCTTGGGATGCCTTCATCCTTTTCAGGTGGAAATAAAGTGAGTGGGCTGGAGAATGTGTGTGAAGGAGATGTGAGCAGGAGGATAGCACACTGGCAGCACAAAAGGCAGGAATTCTCCAGCAGCAATCCCAAGCTCACCTTGGCACACTTGGGCTCACAGCAGGGAGGAAAAGATGAAAAATCTTTATCAGGATGGTCAATTCTCTCCTCTTCCTGTGCTCCTGTTGCCTGTGCCCCATCTCTCAAAGACAATCTTGCACCAGGCAGCACTGTTGGTTGCTGCCAGGACACAAGGCTGCTGAAGGTGAGTGTGGCAAAGGCTCTGCTCAAACACCTAGTGCCTCTTTGTGCTGTAGTCTAAGCCCAGGAGAGGTCAGAAGCAAAGGAAGCCTGAAACATTGGAAAGGGCTTGCTCCTCCAGCAGGAAATCTCAGCAAGGACTTTTGAATATGAATGGTTATGGTTGGAACAGAGGAAGAATGTTCAGAGAGCACCAGAAATAAGACATAGGACAGGGCCTGTTGCCTGGGGTTTTTGCAGGTGGTTTTTGCACCCTTGTGTAAAGTTCTCCAGAGGCTGCAGCAAATCTGCAGATGAGAGGAATGATGTCTCTGAATCACTGTCTTCTCAAGGGCCAGGAAACACAATGTGAAAATGCATGGTGAACACAGTAGGACTTCTCTTAATGAATGGTGCAAAGAGGAGCAGGAAAATAATCCGATTTACCCATCACCATGTATTTCAGCATCTTGGCTTTTGTGCTTCTGAGGCAACTCAAGGGCCTCTCCTTCCTCCAGTAGTCAAGGTTTCTTATATCCTGGCTTTTCCTGTTGCTCCCAGTTCAGTTTTCCAAGTCCTTTGATCAGCCAAAGCTGACCTTCCCTCCTGCCTCCCCTCTCTGGATCGTTCCTTGGGTGATACTTTCAGGAACAAGAGAGAAGTCATAACTTCTCCAGCCCTGTTACTGAGTGTGTAAGTTTAGCTCCCATAGCTTCCCCTCCCAGTGTTCTTGCTCCTTGGCCACACTGAATATTTGCCGGTTCTGTGCTGCCTCCTTTGATTTCTGCAGAGGAAGCCTTTGCCAGCAGCGGATCTGTCTGATTTTTCTCACTTCACCGTGGCAGCTTTGGAGCTGCTGAGATCCCTGGAGACTCAGCAAGTCTTCAAACAGTCAAAGGAGCTGAGATCCGGTCTCCTGAGACATCTGAGCACAGCACAGCATCCGCTTCTTCATACAATGCTATCAAGACATTTCTCTGTATTTCTTTTTTTTTTTTTTTTTGCAAATCAAGAGAATGGAGCAGGTTTCTCTCCTGCTGTTGTTGGGGGCCACTGGAGAAGGAGGTGTTTTCATTTCAGCTCTTGAGTCAAAGAATAAAGGAGGAGGAGAAGGTGGGGGAGAGGAGGCAGGAAGGGAATATCTGAGAGGATGATACAGGAGAATATCAGCTCATGGCTTTTCCGTAGGGCTCGTCCTCTCAGAGCCACAGGAGGAGGCAGTCAAAGGGCTTTGCCTGGTCCTGCAAAGCAAAGTCCAAGTGGCTGGAGGTGAGCAGTAATGAAGGGGAGCTGGACAGCTGGGGGGCTGCAGGGGGCTAGGACACACCAGGGAGCCCAGCAGCTCTTGGCAGGACAGGACCGAAGGAACCACCGGCTTTGCTGAACTTCCAACCAGATGCCTTGACCCTTTGGCCAGTAAGTGAGTGTGGCACAAGCCTACCTCCTCCTTTCACCCATGCAGGGGAGGTATTGGTTTTGCCTTCTGCCAGTTCTGTGGGGGACCTTGCTGTACCTCTAATGCCATGCAAAGCCACCCACAGGGCTTCCTATCAGGCTGCAGGCTCCTGACGCGTCCTGTGCTTTGCCCTGCTGCCCAAGCCCACCCTTCAAGGACCCCTGGCTCCCTCAGCCTGGGAGACACCTCTGCCAGTGCTTCCTGGATTCCAGTCCCTGCTCATGCCCTGGAGTGCTCTCCATGGAGACTGTCACAGGGATCAAACTGCTCAGATACAGGGATGCTCCAGCTTATCTGGATGAACACCCATATTGTCCCTGGGTAGCACCTGCCAAGCAGCCGGGCCTGGAGCAGGATCTGGCAGCATTCTGCCTAGAGTTGCAAGGCAAATGCATTATTCCTAATCCCCATCAAGCTCCTTCCTTGAGTTCGGCTTGCGACCATTAGAAGAAACAATAGCCTTGACATACAGAACTCCTCCTGCTTGGCTTAGCTCCAAACTTCTGCCCCACTGGACATTCCAAAGGCTTCTGCAGAGAGTCTGCTTTGCCCCAGTTCTGCTTTGCCATGCTGTAATTTCTGCCTCAATAAAACCACCTTGAAACCAGAGCCCTGCTGAAGCCCTCCAGGCATGCTCTGTGTCCCTGCAGGTACTCGCTGTTCACTTCCCTATCATGTCCCTTGGCACCAGCAGGACAGAGGAGCTTCAGCCAAGCTTCTCCTGTCTTGTGGGTCATCTCAGCAGGGACCTTGCTTTCCCTTGGAGCTGGCTGCAGGTATGGTGCCACTGATAATAGGCCCTTAAAAGTCTCTCTGTACATGCAGGGAATGCGTCAGCTGTTAATACCCGTATTTCCCATACTGCCCATATTTATTCCCTGCTTCCATATGCATATTCTCTGACAAGCTTCCTTTCTTCTGCCCGGAGCAGGTTCATTTTTAATTCATCTGTGATTTCCTCTAGCTGCTCAGGGCACACAGGCTCTCCGGCTGCATCCCTGCATGAGAAGGAAGAGAGAAATGAAGGATGCTGGCACAGTATGGCACTCCCCTCCCCCCCCCCACCTCTCTGCACTTGATCCCAGCATCTCGAGAGTGCATCTCTCCCTCATTCTTCCCACAGAGGGTCTAAGAGGCTTTTAAGCCCCCCTCACATAGGCATGCACTCAACTCTCCACTAATCTGTGGTGCTATTTATTAACAGACCCAGCAAGGGCTGGGCAAAACTTGTGAGTCATTAATTCAGCTGGAATGATGAGCTAATGAGAGGAACCTTGCAAGCTTTCCTCCCCACTCCTGGTTGTTCAGTGCATATTAATCTTCCTGAGTACAAGTGCCAGCAGCATCCCCAGCAGCTGAGCACACTGCTGCATGTTTGCTTTATGGGCCGTTGTTCCCCGTGCCCAAGACCTCTGCTTGACTTGCTATAGTTCTTCCCAGTGAATTTGTTCCAAACCAGATGATTTAGTGGCAAGCAGAGACCTGGAGATAGCAAAGAGAGGCTGTGCACATTAATGAAGCCCCTGTTAGTACTCATGTGCTGTCACCTGGGCAGGCCAATTCCCTTTTGCCTGGTGGGACCGAGCATGGTCCATCCTTCTGCACCTGGTGAGGGGCTCTGGGGTATGGATTTGTCCAGCTGGGCTGGATGACGGCACTTCAGCTGTTATAGGGCTGTTCTAGCATTGCTGAAGTATAATTAATTCTGTGCACTAGCCAGGGGGTAGAGGGGAGTTTGAATATGAAGGCTGTAAAACTCTCCTGGGTGAATGCATCCATCTCGATTTGAGCTCTGTGAGCTTTCCCAGTTGTATATCTCCTAAAAATATTCCCACAGAGTCACAAATTCCTGTAGAGGAACTGAAAGGCTGCCAACAAGAGGCTCACTTTTCTTACTCTTAGAAATAGCCCACAGCACTCTCGGGATCCATTGACCCCCGGCTGTAAACCACCGACCTGCAGCTTGTAGGGGAGGGGAACGAGAGGGCAGCACTGGGATTTCCACCCAGATAAAGCCGTGCACTCTAAAGGTACCAGGGCAGGCTATTAGTTTAAAAACCCCTGCCTGCCATTACAAATCTGGCACCATCAGGCCAAGGGCTGCATCGTCCCTGAGATGCTGGGAACAAGAAGCTGCCCAGTCCCTGCCAGGGTCTGGCGCAGGGCAAAGCTCGGCACATGCTGGGCTCCACTGCACATTGTCTACAGCATGGTGTTCAGTTTATCTTCTGACCATAAATGTTTGTTTTCTCTTTAAAGGAACATTTCAGAGGTCTGGTGGCTGCAACCAGTGGAAGGACAACCACTGGGTCTCAGCCTAGGCCAGTAAATAGAAGCGAGTATGGTTTGATGCCATCCAGCAACAACCAGCACTTTTAGGTTTGAGCGTGGGAGGACTCAGCTTCTTCCTCAAGCTCAGATGGCTGCTATTGCCTGAGCCCTAGGAGCAGGATGTATTTAAATATTACTGCTAATTGGGAGTATTTTAGGTCTGTATTTCTCCTAAAAATTAGTTCTCTTGATTGGAAACTCTAAGTCAAGGCATAAAATAACTGTAAGTTGATAAACCTCATGTAAATGTAAGTACTCACAAAATGTATGTTTGTTGTTCAAAAGTTAATGCTAAGTCAAGAACTCAGGGGGCACCCAGAACCTGAAATGAAACATCAGGTTTCAAACAGCACCAGAAAATGGCAGCAGCAATGGGCTAAGTTCTGCCAAAGGATTGTCCTTGGCTCAAGGATGAGCTTGGTCACATTTGAGAGTCTGCTGCAAACACCAAAAAGGAGAAAGGCTCATTTTCCACCCTTGTCCTAGCAGTGACATCTTCAAGGTTGAAATCTATACTGCTGAAAATCCACAAGGACCCCACAGCCAGAAACCAAGCCGAGTTCATTAACTGCCTCTAATGCTGCCTTTAATAAATTGTATGGCTTTTATATGCAAACATATTTTGAGAGACCTCTTTTGTCCTATATCTAGGACAGGTAAGGCAGGATCATAAAACCAAGTGCAGATTCTGACTTTGCACATGTTTCGGTTAATTACCATCCAAATTAAAGCTTATTCAACTGATGAATTTTAAAAAAATCATCTAGTGAATAAATGCAATATTAAGCCTTTCAACACAAATGAAAAAAAAAATCCGAATAAATGTTAATTACATAATAGCTCTAATAAGCTGGTTTAACTACAGTGGAAGCTGGCAAAAAGCAAGTATTGGGTTTTGCTGACCAGCACCAGTCAGCTTGCTTCAGGAAAACAGGGAAGTAGCTCAAATGTGAAACAAGATTAGAGTGGATTATTTAAAGGCTTCCTGTTTACAGATTTAGATCAACTTGAATTGAAATCAATTCATCCTTCCTGCCTGGCAGCGGTTTGCTGAAGAAAACGATGATGGTGGCAGAGCAGGGATTGTGGCAGGTGTGTCTCCCTCACTACCTTTTCACCTCTCTCCACAGAGAGGTATTGTACCTAGTTTACATTTTTCAAAAGAAGGCTATGAGATGAGTGGATCATCTACCAGCACTTCTACTGAAGAGCCATTACTGAGCAAGGCATTTCCATTTGACCTAGGATGCCACAGCTGCTGGATCATGCCATGGAACTGCGTGGTTGGCAATGCCCTCATGAGGTCCTCACCCTTGCAAGGAGGGAAGGATGCTGAGTGCCTGCCCACAGTCCCCATGCACCCCAAAACTGCAACAAGAACCCTGTTCCCCCCATGTGCCCAGCCCTCCTCAGCTCCCCCTCACAGAGCTGCTGCAGAAGGGGCTGGTGTGACAGACAAATCCCCAGCGCCCCGGCCGTGCCAGATGCCTGGCACGTCAGTGTTGCTAAGCGAGGAGAAGTTTTAACGCGTTGATTAATGCCCTGACTCTGGGTGAGTAATTAGAATTAATGTGGGATATCAAATCAGGAAATCAGGCATTATTAGGAGGAATTAGTGATTTATTTTCATTTTACGCCTGGCTCACCCCAATCCCCCAACACAGACGGGGGATTTGGCAAGAGATGAAGCTCCTTACTTAGAGCATAAGGATGAAGAAGTAAGTGGTGATGGGAGGAGGAGGAAGAAAGTGGAGAGACAGCTCCTACATAGTTAATCTCATCACAGCCAAGTCTCATCACCATCTGTGACTGCTGTGAGCAAGGTGCAGAGCGGCAGAGAGGGACCATCGCCACTGCTTGGAGTCCCAGCTGGCTACAGCTGGAGACACGGTGAAAGCCCAGAAGCCACTTGAGCAGGGAAGTGCCATTGTGGCACAAAGCCTGGCTCTTCCCTACTCTGGCTGCTTTTGCTCATACAGACTGTGGACAGGCCAAACCTGCCAGAGGTAAATTCATGCCCCTACAACAGGCAACATGGCAGCACAGCAAAGCAGAGGGAAACCTCGCTGGTGCTAATGCCAGGGGCCTTGGTCCTCAGAGGGGTCCTGCTCTGGCACAGCAGTGGTGGCCAAGTGGTTTCAAGGCCCACTGGGCTGCAAAACCTTTGCCCAAACACCCTGCCACATCACAGTCAGCCACTCCAAAGCTGCTGTCAGTCAGGGCATGGTTGCAAGCCAGCACGTGTGGCTGACAAACAGCTTGCAGCAGACAGCTTCCCAAGCCACCACAGGGCGAGGGCAGGCTGGAAACCATAGACTCATCGAATTGTTCGGGTTGGAAAAGACCTTTAAATCACCAAGTCCAACCACTAACCTAGCACTACCAAGTCTACCACTAAACCATATTCCTAAGTGCCACATCTACACATCATTTAAATACTTCCAGGGATGCTGACTCCAACACTTCTTTGGGCAGCCTATTCCAATGCTTGACAACCCCTTCAGTGAAGAAATTTTTCCTAATATCCCACTTAAACATCCCCTGGCACAGCTTGTAGCCATTGCCTCTTGTCCTTCACTTGTTATTTGGAGGGAGAGACCAACCCCCACCTGCTACGACCTTGGTGAAAGGAGCAGGAATGCTTGGGGTGGCTTAGCAGGGACTAATGGCAGCAGAAGCGTCCCACTAGCCTTTCATCACCCAAGCTGTGCATTTGCCAGGAGAATTTAAATGCTAACGAGACTAGAGCTGGTGGAGGAGTAGGAGACCCAGAACTACTGGTGCCCAGCTGGAGTGCTGATAGGAAGAAGCAGGGGGTAACCTCAGGGGACAGTACCCCAAAAAGCTCTCCTTCATGATCAGACCCATTTGCAAATTCATCTTCTTAGGTAGAAATTTCAGGCAGATTTTTTCCACTCTTTCTTTTTTTTCCCCAAGATGAAAATGTCATTGTACAGTTCATAGTACCCCCTGTAGCACCTCAGCCGTATTCAGTGCCTTTGATACGTGCAGTGTTCATCCTCTCTCCCTCCCATGCAGTGGGAGAGAGCTTCAGGAGCAGTGCTCAATATGCACAAAGGCTGTCTCTCAAGAAGTTTATATTCACCAAAAAAGGCAGGCAACCTTTCTATTTATAATTACTTTGAGTCTATAAACAGGTTAAAAAGCCTTCTCTCTCTCTCTCTCTCTCCTTTCTGTTCATTTGCCAGAGAAGAGAGGAAAGCAAACAAGCGTAATACAAGATGCAGCATTGTGTGGCTCAGTCAGGCTGTGTAGTGGAAAAATCCTGTACAGTGCTGGGCATTGCAGATGGATCCTGAGTGGCACAGCTCAGCCTTTACCTCCTAGCTGAAGCTTTTGTCCCAGGTGAAGAGGCAGTCGATCTGCTCTTGCACAAAAAGAAAGCAAGGCTTAATCAATGAGGTGCCCAGGAAAAAAAGAACAGTCCCTGCTCTGGCGCACAGTCCTGTGCAGGGAGGCAAGGATGAAGAGCTGGGTTTGGCAGGGTATGAAGACAGCAAGGGTCCTGTCTCCCAAGCAGGAGGGCTTGGGAGGCTTCAACCCCCACTAAGGTTCATTGACCGCGCACACTCTGAGGAGGCATAAGAAATTGCAGAGCCAACTGCTAAAATGCAGCCTGCTGTGAAACATCACAACGATTTACATGTAGATTTTAATCAGAATTGAGATGTATTTGTTTAATTAGCACCACTGTAACACAGGCTTGGATGGAAAAGCTTCATCAGGGAGTCAGGTTAATGCAGAGCTGGACACTGGGCACCCCAGGAGAACAGGCTGCATTCAAAGAACCTGCTACATTGGGGCAGCTTGATAATTCCTGCATGAGGAGCCAGAAGAAGCTTTCTAATGTGGCACTAGCAAGGCAATCAGCTCTTGGCTTTGACAGAAGAGAATGCTTTAGCCTGAGGAAGAAAATCTAGGGGCCATTGCAGCAATCTGCAATCCCAGCCCAAGGGTGGCAGGAAACAGTGGTTTTTCACCAAAAGCAGCATATGTCACTCAGCTGAGTTAAGTGGAGCTTAGAAACAAAAAAACCAAACAAACCCAAAGAGAAAGAAACATGTCTTTAGAATAGTCTGCTTTCTCAGCTAGTGTCTGGAACATTCAGTCTCTGCCTGAAGACACCCCAACCAAGCCTGGAGCGGGAGGGAAGGGGTGAGTGCCAACTGGCACCTGCCAGCCCAAACACAAGGACACTCTTCAGAGCAAAACCAGGAGCTGCCTCAGCTCCATCTGAAGGGGCACGGTCATCCAGCTGGAGTTGCCACATGCTCCCAGCTGCTCTGTAGTGGCACAGACAGCCCAGCTATGCAGTTGCACATGTCAGCCATACTAACAGCTAAGAGACCTGAAGATACCACAAAAATCCTGCAGATGTCTTCATGTAAATATTTGCCACATCAGGTGTTTCCAGCCTCACAGAAAGAAACTGGGAATCTGCTCAGATCTGCTGGCAGAGCAGTGGCATTCTGGGGCCTGAGCTTGGGCACAGCTACTGAGGGACACCGTTGGCAAGGAGATGATGAGGAGCAAGAAGCAAAGCCAAGGCTGGGCAGAGAGAGGTAGACAGAACCACGTGAAGGGGAAAGCTCAGCACAGAAGGATGTGAAATCACCGGTGGGACAGGGTGGATGGCAAGGGACAGAGGTCCCAGCTGGCAGGTGCCTGCTGGCTGTGGAATAGGAACTGTGTCCTCCTCTGGCCATTTTCAGGAAGCTGCAAGGGGACAGTGACTTTCCCTGACCAGCCATGAGGGAAAACTTGGATTACTGCAGGTGTCGCTTTCGGTGCTGATTCCTGTACAGGGCAGGAGCAGGCTGAGGATTTTAAATAATGAGGCACGATATGCCTGTGAGCTCAGTGATGGATAGAGAGTGGCATTAAATGGGACTCGGTGCCTGTCTTTATCTTGTCTTTAGCCATCACAGAGCGGGTGACATAAATGCAGAGCACTGAGGCCATGGGAGCTGCTGCCTTTGCTGGCCAGGAGGCAGGTAATGCCAGCAGCAGAGTGCAGAAGGGGCTGGGGGCATCACAGGCCCTACAGCCCTCTTTGTTCCACGGTGCTCTGGAAGCTCTCTTCTGAAAAGAAATGTGTTTGGAGGTCCTGTAACCCTGGCATACTAAAAATTCTTCTTTTGTACATCCAGAAACCATCAAAAATTCAAAAGAATTTGAGGAAGAACAAGTCAAATTAAAGCTTTCTTCCACATGAAGTACTCAATCTCATTACATGGAGCTTAAAGATGTGCCCCCTGCCACTTATGTCCCTGTGACCCTCTGCCTTCGGTGCTGTCAGCCCTGGTGCCACAGGGATGGGCTTGACTCACCCTGTCCAGGGCTGCAGCTCCTCCTCCCAGGAGGGGTGAGGATGGGGCCCAGAGTGGGTGAGGATGAATGGGCAATATTCAGTGTAATCCTGAATGCCCAGCCCTAATGATGCCCTGCAGAGCTTGTCTTGGGGTCTGCCATCCCACTTGGCACATGGGCTGCCATGCTGCCTTCCACAGTGCCCCTCTGCTCCTTCTTGTCCAGGGGCTGGGATAGGTTCACCTGCTGCCAGACACCAGTGCCCTTCTTCCCTGCATCTCCTGGGATCTGTAGGACACACCTCAGCCAGCCCAAAGCAGGGGGCTGCTGAAACAAAGCCCTGAGGAAGGGAGCAGCAAGTGCCACGTGGGAACAGGCCAGGGGCCAGAGCAAGCACAGAGGTCTCTGGCTGCATCCCAATGCCTCACCGGGTGCCCTGACCCTGGGATGGAGCCCTGCACTCCCAGTGCTGCAGGATGGGCAGTTCCCAGGCAGGGGAGAAGGCATGGTGGCAGGCTGGCCACGGGCAGGAGGCTGCAGGCAGGCTTTGGCACTGGCAGTGCAGGCACACAGACAAGGCTGGGCTCCACTGTGGCAGATTGATAGGTGTCTGGTGGAAAACATCCTACTGATAGGCCGAGAACAAAACGCAAACAGGGAGAAATGACAGCTGTTCCTGTAGCTTTTCCATCATCTCTGCCGATAGCAGCCGCAGCGCCTGCAGCTCCGCGATTGATGCATCTCCGGGGACTCCGGGAGCGCGGATGCCACAATCAGGAAGGATAAAAGAATTGCTGCTGGAACCCAGAGGAGACTTGGGATCCTTATCAGGAACAAAAAGGACATCAATCTGGTGCCAGCACAGGCCTGTCAGATGCAGTCGCACACTCAGCAGCCAGCCCGGCAAGGCTGGTAAAGCGCATCCATGACTGCCAGCCCCCCTCCCTCTCAGGGCAGCTCTGCTTCAGCCATGCAGCGTTGGGCAGCAGCACCAAGACCCAGCCACTGCTTCGCCAAGAAAATCCTTGGCAGGAAAGATGTGGTAAACAGAGCAGGAGATGAGCCTCTTTGGAGTCCCAGCTGGCTCTGGAGGGGTTGGCCCTCTGGCCTCATGCAGCCTGACAGACCAGCTGGCTGCCCTGTGAGCCCCAGCTGGAGCTGAGGTGCCTCCCAGCTGGTCCCCTGCTATCCAACCCTTTGGAGTCTGGGTGCCCTCAGCAGAGCATGGACAGTGGTAAATATTGACTCCTCCACCATGCACAAAGTTGGCATTTCTCTTTCAGGTCTACAATCAGGTTTAGCTTCTGGGCATGCTAAGAGGTAGGGACAAGGCACAGAGCATGCCAGGTGCTTGTGCAAACTGATCTCCTGGGACTTCCAGCAAAACCCTGCTGTGGGAAGCCCAGCTGCTGCACCTCTGACCTGTGTGAGGGGCCTGGTACTCATGTGTCATAGCAGATACAAGCAGCATCCCTTTGTCTGGCACCGCTCGTGGCTGAGAGCTCCCCACTTGGGGACACACAGTGGGCTGACATCCCAAGGACCTTACTGCTGCCTTTCCTGGTGCAACCTGGCTGGTGTGCCTTCAGCTTCTTTGGGGGTAGGACAAACCAGCTGCTTGATAACCATATCTTTCAAACATGCAAAGATTAAAGACAGCCTCACAGGACAGTCTGTCACCTGGGCACAGCCAGCTTCTGGGCTGGCACAGGTGCCTCTGTCATGGGTGGCCAGGGCAGCTGGGCTGGTGAATCTGGAGCTGACCAGAAGGACGGAGGCTGCCAGCACTGACTCTGAAGCTGCTTCCTGCAGCATCCATGCCTCCTGCTGAAATCTTACATGCCCAGAGCCAGGTGTGGAGCTTCTTTACTGTCTGGTGTGCCACAACAGGGCTGAGGGCACCAAGGCTGCTTTCAGGACTGCACACATCCCCATCACCCACCCCAAAGGAGAGGTATAGCACTAGGAGCACCATCCCCATAAAGCTAGGAAGAGTTGATTGGCATCACCATGCAAAGAGCTATTGCTTAATGCAGCTGAGACAGTTTTTGGTGAAAATACAGCCATTTCTTAAAGTCCATTCCCTGTCTGATGGGGGAAGTAGGACAGTACATCAGCAGCCTGCTCTGAGCTGCTCCCCAGCCTATAGGCTGGCTCAGGGACCATGGAATGTCCTGGCACAGAGGTATTCTGGGCTGTGCAGGTACAACAAACCTCTTCTTTAAACTTTCCCGGTCATGGCGATCAGTAGCAAAACCAAAAGATTTGGGTGGCAAAAATAAGCTCTGATTTTTAGCAACAGAGGTGTTTTTTTTTTTTTTGCTCTGTGCACACAGACACACGGCCCTCACGCGTGCACAGCCGCAGGGGAACCGTGCTGATTGAGTTAAGTGTGGAGAGACCTTGCTATGGTGCAGAGCAAGTGCTAATGCTGTGTAAAGAGTTCTACTTGATTTAGAACTGAAACCGAGAGAGAGTTTTCAACATCATGGGGAAATTACATTGTGGCCATTTGAATCCCCACTGCTACTGCCCTCTGGAGAAGGCTGGAGATAGTTCTTCGTCTTCTGGAATGTCTGTCTCTGCGACTCTATTTTGCATGAGCACTGCAGCTGATACAGGGCTGTTGGAGAGCTGAGCTCCAGGGGAGGAAGGGGTTTTGGCATGGGCTTGAAGAGCTGCAGTCCACACACAGTGGGCAAGCTGCAGTGGTGATGGAAGGTAGTAGGAGATACTTGGAAAAATATGACGACTTGGGGACAAGGCTTTGAGACTCACAGCAAGCTGGAGAGCTATAAAGGGTGACCCCATTGCTGTGCCTTTCACAGGACTTGCTGTTTCTTCTGCAAACCCAGTTCCCAAAGGCGGGAGCATGTTTTTCTCTCTCTCCCACCTCACTTCACTTTTAAATAAGCTTCTATCCCTCACTGCTTGGAGGAACACTTTGAAAACCTGACCCTGATGCACCCTAAAAGCTCAGAAAGCAGGAAGTAAATAAAAAGAGCGTTTTCTCTTCTAACTTAAAAAATCACATTTAAGAAAAAAGCCCAGCAATCTCCTAACCCTTTTTGCTCTGATTCAGTAGAAAATTTTTTCCTCTTTCCTTTCAAGGCTAGTGCCTCTGGGGGATTTGGAGTTGTGGTGCCAGTGCAGAAGAAGCCAGTGTGGCCTCTGTGCCCCTTCCTAAGGACATTCAGTTGTCCCAGTGGCTGACTAATGTGGTCACCTGCCAGCCAGCACTTGGTGGCTGTGGGGGCCATAGCACTGCTCTCACTAACATCCTTTCCTGATGAAGAGCTTTACCATGAGCATGGATGCAGCCACAGAAGCTGTACCTGTGCTGAGAGCCTTGCCACCCTTCTCTGGCCAGGGTGACTTTGCTAATGCAAAGTCTAATTGATAGTCTGGCCAGGGGCTAATGTACTCACCTAGAGCTCTCTGGTGACCTGTGGTCCCTGTCCTAGTTCCAGAAGCCTGTCCTGGGAACACGAGTGTCTCTGACAGGGAGGGCATCCAGCCCTCAGAGCATCCATGGATGAAGGTGTCCTCCATATCTGCTCCCCACTTGTACTCATCAGCTGTAGCTGCTGGCAGGAGATCCCGAGCTGGAAGCTAGGCACTGGCAGGTAATTGCTAAAGCAAGCAGGGCTGCATTAATTGAGATGACGGCAGCCAGCAATGTGCTCTCCATTAGGCTTGGCTCTGCAGCAGCCTGTGGGGAAGTGGGAAATTCAGGGGAACAGGGGACAGTCTGCTTTGCTACAGTAATGCTTCAGGCAAGGCACTGCAAGGGGGCAGGTGGGAAACCAGTCTCCCCCGGGCACTCTGAGCATTGTTAGCTGCACCTCTGCCACTCACTGTGGCTCCACACCCCGCTGTGCCTTGTCCAGCACTGGAACTGGCTTTGCTGATGTGCACTGGGGGATCCCTGCCCGGTGGACAGTCCTGCCAAAGGGATGCAAGTGGCTGACGCAGCCACAGGGTGGGAGGCAAGCAGCCATCTGTGACAGGCATGTGCGTGCCCAGCAGGGAGGGGCGAGGATCTGCAGCCCCCGTTTTCGCCCCCTCTCCTCCCACCTGTTCTAGAATCGTGCTTGGAGGTACCGCAGGCCCTGGGGGGATGTTGCAGCACCCTGTCCCCAAACGACTCATTGACGCAAAGGGAAGATATTACTCAGGCAACACGTGAGAGTGGGAGAAGAGGGAGGTGATGCAGGCCAGGAGCAAGAGGTGTAAGCAGAACTGAGGAGGCAGCTCAGGGCTGTCAAGGCAGAAATTTGGCCTCTCAGAGCTGGGGAGTGGCTGCAGACCTGGCTGGCTGAAGGCGCAGCAGGATAGAGGGGCATAGCACAGCCAGATGTGGTCCAGATCCTACTGCCCGTGGCCTCAGATCTTGCCTGGGACTACCCTGCCAAGCTGCTAGAGCAGGGATGGTTTGGGTTGGGCTGGACTTGCCACACCAGAGGGTTCACAGCACAGTCCAAGATTGCTCTGCCACTGTGGAGGAACTGGGAGCTGTGGCCAGAGGAGCTAATAGTTGCAAAGTGAATTGGAAAGAAACAGATTAGTTGCTGTGGTTTGTCTGCAGCGACAATGACGTGAGCAGGGCTGTCACAGGGTGCCCAGCAGAGGGGCAGCAGCCAGTGACCACCTGTGCCATCCTCCCTGCTGTGTGCCACGGGCTGGGCTGCTCTGGAGATGAAAGCTCCTGAAGCAAATATGTTCCATCCAGCAGGGATGCACCACTGCCCAAGGAAGGCTGTCACGAAGATGAGGGACCCTGCCCTGTATGGGGGCCAGAAAACAGATGCAGCTGCCCAATGCCTTATGCTGCAGAGATCAAAGCCACCCTAATCACAGGTGCTCCTTTCAGCTCAGCCACAATGCTGCCCACTGAGCTGTAGGGGAATGGTTCAGTCAAGGGCTTTAGGAGAAATGGTTCAAAAAAACAGCCAAGGTCACTGATGTGGGATATGAGGGCCAAGGGTGAGGTCAGAGCCCCTCCACTGTGTAAGAAAGGGGCTTGCAGGCACTGCATGGCCCAGAGATGCTCTTTCAGCAAGCTATCTCTTCCACACCCAGCACACAGAGGCATGAGGAGGGACACCAAACACCTGCAGGAGTATAAACATCTCCTCTGCCTCTGACCACCAGGGGCTCAGGGACCCCAAAGGCAGAACCTCACTGCATCCCATAGTGGGGCAGCTGGCAGGGAGAAGGGAGGAGCTGGATGCAGCTGTTATGGCAACAGAAGTTCTCAAGATAGGGAAGGGAAAAGGCACTCTTTAAAGCATGTTTCCATGGCAACAAGCATCTTCAAAGGCCTCTATAAAAACAGAAATTAAAAAAATAAAAAGGTTTTTATAGAGGTGGGGACTTCTGTGAGCTGAGCTGCCTCAGGTGCTTTGAGAGTTAAATGAAGAGCCTGGGACCTCCAAGGAGGGGATAGGGCTAGCCCTGCAAGGCAAAGGGGGTGCAAAGGAGTTTTGTAGCCTGGAGGCTGTGTCATGCCCCCTTCTTCCACCCCATGTTTCCTGGTTTTTTTGCTAGGTGGGCCTTTGCCCCATAAGATGGCTATGTCTGGCAAAGAGGACAGGAAACAAATAGCCTGGAAGGAGCTGAGGGGGGATGAAATGCCTGTGCTCTTGCTCTGGCTTTTTCAGCCTTACTTTTCCTGCCAAGGGAAGGACTACCTCACAACATCCCTCCTGCAAGGGCTTGTGAGCTCCACACCTCCCAGGGATGGAAGGCTGCAGATGGTGAGCTCTGGGTCAACACTGCAGCTGGGAACATGCAGAATGACTGCCTGCTGAGGATGGGGATGTGACAGCATGGCCATGGCTGATGTGACAGCAATGGGCCAGCTGTCCATGTGGGAGCAGCAGTGACAGCCTGCTCCGTGTGGGAATGGGATGGAATGGCATAGCATGGCACCAGCATGGTCAGGCACCAGGTCCATCCTGCACAATTCTAAACTCATTTTGTGCCATGTGTGCTCTGGTGCTACAGGAATTCTGCATGGATGGACAAACAGGCTTCTCTTTCTTCTTTGCACACACCCTTCACTAGAGAAATATAAGTCATTCCTGGAAGGGTACAAGCTCCTGGCAAAATTGTATTCGGCCCTGATCTTGGCTGCACTGTGTGCTGTGAGTGTAGGTTACCTGAACTGGCACCACAGCAAAAGCTTTCAGAAGGGGGCTTCAGCCTGCTTTGTGTTGTTTCCCCCCTTCTCTTCAAAGGCAAATTTGCCCCAGCTTTCCCCATTGTGTGGCCACAAGTCTTGGGCTCCTTTTCCTCATTCTGTGGGGTTGCTGCCTGGTCTGCAGCAGGGACTGGCAGGGATGAGACACCTGGCACACAGTGATGCTAGCAGAAATGGGTGTCCGTGGGCTGGCTTTACAGTCATGAACCTCGTTAGTTGGTGCTGAACTGCAGCTCCTTTCTCTGCTTTTACCACTGCCCTCACACACCCCTTACCTGGGACTCCAGACACCATTATGGTTGTCCCATCTTAAAAACAAAGCCTCCCTTTGCTTGCTCAGCAATGGTGAGCACTGACTTTCCTTTACTTTGCGATGAGGGGCAGGGGGTGGCGGGAAGAAGAAGTGCCCTGATGCTGAACAGGCTGGAGAAGCTTTTTGAGACTGTGGAAAACCATGAGGGCACCAAATCTTTAAGAGTTGTTAAATAAAACAGATGAAAAGACACATCCCAGATAGGCTTTGCTTCCTGGATCTCTTCAGTATGGGATGCACTCAATTTTAGCTGATATAATTTAATTTGTGGTCATTCTTCAAAGAGCTTGCAATTAAAAGGAGGGAAAATATCTGTCAGAGTCCTGGCCCTGCAACTGTCACTGGTTTTCCATCAGAGTACTCCCTGAGGAGTTATTGACTTCCCTGAGAGGAGATCAACCATCCTAGAGTGTCTGACTTCACATCAGGAGATTGTCCAACCCCTTCTCTGCAGAAATATGGACTTCCATACCTTATTTTAACACTGCTGCTCAGCTTGTTGACTAACAAACTCTACACTCAAATGATCCTGACGCAGAATAGTGCTCCTTATCCTGCCAGTAGCCCCTTGGGATGCTGGGGAACAAGTACTTTCCCAAACCTATGCTCTACAATCACATACATCCACTCCTTTATGCCTGATGCAACAGTCCTGCCCATGCTCTAGTCTCCACTTTTACCAATAGATTTTGAGATGTAACCTTACCTGAGGACTTCTTTGAGAGGCTTTTTTGTTTAATTGTCTGCCACAGCACAATATTGTTGGCAAGTGGTACAGGAGAGTTTGGCCTCACACAGTGTAGCAGGCTAGAGGTATATTGAAAAGGACAAGTAATAAAACAGAAGTGCATTAAAGGGCTTCCTTCAAGTGTGTGAGGGAGATTCTACACAACCAAAAAGGTACAGCTTAAAGGACTGTCTGAGCTAGCTGGATGCAGCAGGGCTGTGAGGCAGAGCATTTTTCTAGCTTGGAGGAGGCAGGACGGAAGCGACCCAGACACAGCACTGACTGCCCAGGAGTCCCGTGTGCTGCTGCCAGGGCAGGAGGCACCACAGCTGCACTCCAGCTACTGTTAACTCCCACCAGCAGCTCCAGGTAACACCACCAGGGTAAACTACTCATTTCAGTTACATTTATCAGGTAATCAGAGTCACATCAGCAGCCCCACTAGCACAAAATGAGGTATGAAAACCCATGTGCTGGGGAATGTGGAGTTCAGCACAGGGTGTGTAACAAAGGGCATGGCTAGTGATGCTGACGAGATCAGGGTGATGCCATTCCAGTGTGCTGGGATGTACGAACAGGGGATGAGCTGGGGACAAGATGCACACCAACAGACCTTACTCCTCTCCCTGTCAGCCCCCAGGCACCTGCATCAGGACCAGTTAATGTGGGACTTGTGGAACTTGCTGTGCCAGTGAGATGATTCCCTTCCAGCCTTTGGTACTTGTTTTTCTCTAGTCTGTCTGCCCCAGCTAGCAGGGGATCCTGGGGAACAGGCAGAGCTGGAGTAGGGCAGAAGTTATGTGAGTGCTTGTGTTCAGTGAGCTCTTGGGAATTATCTTTATACCCTTTTTATACCCTTTGATGAATAAGTGGAAGCAAGGAAGGGGTGCCTGCCTTTTGATTCTTACTCTATGGGACCCACACAGAACAGGGCAGCAGGGAGGCAGTGCCACAAGATGCACTTCTGTCATCAGAATACAAGCTGCTGCAAGGAGCCCTGCAGCTCCTGGGTTATGTTACGGTAGCCAACAGCTCCTCTGTGAGGCGTAAACTGGCCCTTCTATGCTTTAATCCATGGAATAATTTTCAGGCTGCAACTTGCTGTGCATGGGAGCACTGTCAGCAGCCCTCTTGCTGCTCATATCCTGCGTGCTTGATACACACAGAAAGATAAAAGGGATTGTTTCGCTTTCGCAGCAGCAGGAGCACTGAGCCACCTTCCTGGCCCCATGCCCAGCCTGAGCCTGCTTCTCAGCCTCACACAGGCTTCTCCTCCTCAGCTGCATTTACCTTTCTAGTTACACAGAATCATAGAAGATGCTCAGTTGGAAGGGACCCACAAGGATCATCAAGCCTGACTCCTGGCCCTGCACAGGATCACCCCAAGAATCACACCATGTGCCTGAGAGCCTTGTTCACGCACTTCCTGAACTCTGTCAGGCTTGGTGCTGGGACCAGTTCTCTGAGGAGCCTGTTCCAGTGCTCAACCACACTCTGGATGAAAAACCTTTTCCTAATATTCAAACTAAACCTCCCCTGACACAACTTCAGGCCATTCCCTTGGGTCCTGTCACTGGTCACCAGAGAGAAGAGATCAGTGCCTGCCTCTCCTCTTCCCCTCACAAAGAAGTTGCAGACTGCAATGAGGTCTCCCCTCAGTCTCCTCTTCTCCAGGCTGAACAGACTAAGTGACCTCAGCCACTCCTCTCCTGATGTGAGATTGACAGGCCTGTAGTTTCTGAGGTTCTTCTTCTTGCCCTTCTTGAAAATCAGGATAACATTCACCAGCTCCCAGTCAGCTCAGACCTCTCTGAATTCCCAAGACTACTCAAAAATCATAAAGAGAGGTTTTGCGATGACATCAGCAGTTCATTGAGGATTCTTGGATGAATCCCATCAGGCCCAATAGATTTGGAGGCATCCAGCTGGAGCAGCAGATCCTGTACAATTTCAGGATCGACTTGGAGCTGGTCATTCTCACAGTCATGGTCCACCAGCTCAGGGCTCTGAGACCCCCTTCAACCCTCATCTGTGTTGAAGATAGAGGCAAAGAATGCATTAAACATATCTGGACATCCAGAAGCACCTCCTGGCTGTGGGCAGCCCTCACTTGTATTCCTGTTGCTCCAAGAAGTTGGGGAGGTCAGGGTTCCTTGCATATTTCTTCCCATTTGTTCATGAATGCGGGACTCACTTCAATCTTAACGTTCAACATCATGTCAACAGGAGCCAGAGGTTAAAGAACACAAATGTAATGTCATGAAAATTCTCCTGTGCAGCCAGCTGGAATGTCAGGGGAGGAGGCAGCTGCAGAGAACTTTGCTGTCAGCCTCCACTCTGCCCTGGGTTCCTCTGACCAGGACTTTTTTTTTTTACTTGGGGTAGTGCCCCCTCAGTACTAAGATCCCAAGCTACAGGGAGGCTGAGGATTTCAACTTACTAGTTTTGGAAGACACAGCTCTCATTTGATCCCCTGTGCCCCATGCCAGCTCCTGTTCCCCCCTCAATTGCTCCCAGGTCCTTCAGGTGCAACAGAACAGGGTGCTGGTTTTAAAGCATCCACTCCTGCATTTGCAGTGTGATCTTCATGTTATACATATTCATTTAATAACAGCCAAGGCCCAGTGTATTCCCAGCCAAGCTTGACCTAAATTCAACAGCAAGTTATTCTGCAGCTTGAATTGCAGCGGATGGGAGAGTCTACAGCAGCAGGAGGAAAATAACAAACCTTGAAAGGGAGAAACTTGGATTGAATTAAATCTGAATCAAATCACAGCCATCTCCTCTGTGTTTTTTTAATTGGAAGTTCAAATTCAGTTTATTGTTCCCAGCTTCATCATTTTTACTTTCCAATGTGCTGCAGGATTTGCGATCTCAAATGGCTGTAATTGTTGTGCAGGGAAATTTTGACTGCTGTGGCTGCTAGAAATTGAGCCAGGGCTGTGGTGTAGTTTGGATGATGGTTTACCAGATTTCAGAGTTAGCCCTGGGCAGATGGTTACTGCCTCTGTGAGGCATTACTGGTTAGTTCTTTCATCACCTGTAGAAGGTATTCACTGGGCTGATTTATTTTGTGTCACTGCCGTGACATTCAGGCATAAAGAGCATAAAAAGGTAGCTTCAGCAAACTCCGTTTTTGGGGAACAAGTAACTAGTCAGGGTTTAATAATGGCAAGATAAACAGGTCTTACTCACGTGCCTTTAACCACCGTAACCCCAGGAGGGTTAGAGCAATGATATGTTTAATCCTGGCCTGCTTGGCCAACTCTTAACTTTGTTAGTCAGCTCCCTGGAGGAGGAACAAAGCTGCTCACGTATGTACAGCTCTAAGCTATTGGCAGTGCTCCAGAAAACGGTCCTCTCTGCTGCTGGAGAAGGATGCTCACCAAAGCTTTGCTTGTGCTCATTCAAACACAACCCCTGAAGAAATTAATGCTTAACAGATCCCACCCGAAACGTGCAGAGAAAGGAAAATGCCACTTTTCCCTGAAGAGTTGCATGGGCACACTGTCGGCTTCAAGCATGGGCAGGAGCCAGTGCTGGGAGCTTTCTGTTAATGCCTTGTGCTCCTGAAGAAGCTCAGGTTCTGGCACTATCTTTAGCAAGGCCTTGGGTCCACCTCCACCATCTCAGCCAGCTCAGCAGTGCTGGAAGAGACTGGGAACAGAGCTGGATCTCCATCCTACTGATGAGGAGGGAGATGTCTCAGCTGGTCCTCCCCAAAAACACACCGGAACAAACCAAGCACCTGAGGGAGCCAGGCAGGAGTTTTCAGAGCCCAGTTAGGGGCAGACACTCTGCCCAATTGGCCAGCAAAGCAGATGCCACAACAGATCCACCTCTTACCTGAAAAGCCAACTTAAGCCCAACTGCAGAGTGAAGACAGAGCAAACCAAAAGCAGAGTCACCCTTTGGTTTCTTTACCTGACCTAGCCTTAAAAACTCAATTTGAAGGTGGCATTAAGGAAGTAAGACATCGTTTATCAGGAGTGGCAGATACAATCTACAAATTAGAATGCTCAGCCTGGGAGTCAGGAAGCAGAGATATCTATCACTTCCTCCTCGGCAGGCTGATACAGACACACAAATGTGGCCAGTTCCCCAGAGCATCATCCAGTCTCCAGCAGATCTGACGACCCAGAAGTGCTGGGGAGGCAGCCAGGGAAATTATGTAGGAAAGACCTGGAGAAGAATGGAGCTCCTGACTCCACCCTACCCTGTCCTCTGTGACCTGGGAACAAGAGGACCCCCAGCAAAATGAAGTTCATGTCTCAGTCCAAAGGCACATTTTAAACACATTGTCAAGGCATCCAAAATAGGATGAGTTGCAAAATGGCTGCAGTCCATTAGGGAAAAGCTGGCTATTTTAGGATACTTCTACACAGTTTGCATCCAAAAGAAAAGATAATCTATGGAAATTATATTTGCTTTTTACATATATAAACTCTGTGCTCAGTAAATCTGGGGTGTTAGCACAGCCTTGGGAGGTTCTGACTTTTGGTGATGCCTGGCATGACTTTGCTGTAAAAGACACACTAACAAGGACATACACAACATTGTCATTCGCTTTTCTCACTGAATCCCTTTTTTATGTAAAACCGGGGAAGCTGGCCCAAATGCTGGAAATGGGTTCATCAGAATGCCCCAACATGGCCTCACTTCCACCCCAGGTATCTGGTCCTCCTGTGGGGAGGAATGGCTACAGGGGTGGCTGAAGGGACCACTCCCTCCAAGGCACATGGATATGAAATGATTAGGGGGCTCAGACGGTGCAGCCAGGAAGGCTGTTAAAGGCCTCGTAAATAAGAGCCCATGTAGACAGCAGGTACTGTGGGGCTTTATAGGCCTATAAAACACCCTGAGCTGCCACAAAGGCTGGAAGGGTTGGGTAGGAAATCTAATTTCACAGGATTTAAAGCAGGTGAGAGAGATATAAATGTGTGTTTTTAATAGTAATTAATGCTGCCATTCAGAAGCACTTAAGCACTGGGTTCGGAGAGTTTCCAAGGGCTTGCCTCATAAATCACAGCCCACTACCTGCCTGCCCTGCTCCCAAGGAGCTGGGCTACTGGTCCCTCACCTGACCTGGCCATGGCAGTGGAGGCGTTTCCAGCTCCAGGCAGAAAGCTCAGCATTGCTGCAACCAGGCTGCTCCTGAGCCATCCCCAGCCATCCTTTTGAACTGGGGGTCACCCTGGCATGCTGTCCACCTTTCCTCAAAGTTATCTCCTCTTCTTCAGAGCCAGAGGGACAAAGCAGCAGCTTCTTCATGCCTAGCTCACTTTTTTCTGTGGGGTGCTGCTTTTCACCCTGCCTTGTAGAGTCATTTCTGCTGTGCAGGCAGTCGGGTCCCAGCCAGCTCCTGCCTGGCATGAGTGGGAAGCAGAGGCTGCTGCAGCCCACAGGGATGAGGTGGATAGTGGGGGGTGCACAGGAAACATGCAGGAGCAGGGCAATGTATTTAATCCGGGATGTTTTGTGTCATGCTGTGATTTCTAATTTGTCGCCTGGGCCTTTAAGGCCTGATTCCATACCATTCTCGGGTGGTGACAGAGGCCGGCACGGGCAGCTGGAGATGTGCCCCATGCCTTATCTTCCCCATGCATTCCAGAAAGCAGTCGCAGAGCTCCCAGCCCTTGCTGCATTGTGTGCACCCACTCCTGCCTCCCACAGCTGCAGGAGGGCAGCAAAGTAGGACAGCATGGCCGGGGTCCCCCTCCACCCCAGCCCCAGCGCTGCCCCAGCCTCGCCCCAGTCCTGCCCACCTGCACCTCAGTCCAGCCCCAGGCGTGTCCCACCCCTGCCTGGGAAGGCTCCAAGCGTGTGCCAGCCCTGCCCTCTAGTGTCACTTCTGCCACAGCCACTCCTTGTAATCCAGATCATTCCCCCAGCATCGCTGGTACAGGTGTTCAGTCGGGACTTCGGTGTGACTCTTTCAAGCAGAGCTTGGCTTTCACCCCAGAGGAGCACGAAAGGGGAAGGATCTAGGCTCAGATACTTGCCAGATGATGATGTTGTAATTTGGGGTAGAAGGAACTTGCTACTACCTTCACCTCCAGTCTCTGCACATGGTCAAAGCAGGTACCTACCATTTCTGCAGTCCAGGCAAAATTCTGAGGAAGCCAGGAGGGGACAAGAAAACCAGGAGAAACCTTCATTAGCTATTTCTTATGCACTTCCACTTGCACACAGTGAGAGTATTCCAGCTGGGAATCCAGCATGCCCCAGATGCAGAGAGAGTCTGAGATGTGGCCAAATTTATTAGCTGATGGGACACCTGCACTTCTTCCAGAAATAACTCAGGTTTGCAAAGCCCAGGGCTTCTTTGCTGTGGTAGAGCCCTTGTAGAGGTCCTGTTGGACCCCACTGCCTCTCCACAGAGCTGAGTCGGCATGACTGCCTCAGGGACCTGGCACCAGACGTCCCGAGATGGAAGAGCTGGTTTTGATCCAGCTTCAAAGCTGGTTTGGATCCAGCTGGGAGTTAGCCCCTTCTGGGCTGAGCTCCAGCAGATTCTGTGTGAGTGCCCCATGTTCTAGGGTCCAGGAAGGTGTCTGAGCTGGCTGCATCTGAATCCAAGCACTTTCCAGCTAGTGTCACCAGGCTGCTGGAGGACAGCATGTGCAGGAGGCACCAAAGCATCTTTGCAGCAGCTGTCTGGGCCAACAAAGCTGGCACAGAACCACAGCTGAAAAATCCACCTAGACCGAAACTGTTCCAATTCCGCAGTGACACCAAGCCTCCTCTGCACTGGACTCCCCTGGAGTTCCATGTTTTTCCACAATGAGACTGCAGCAATATCTATTATCCTGCACAATGAAGAGCTACAGCAGCTAAACCCTGCCAAGGCCATTTTTCCTACGAAGTGGGGGAGTCTGGAAAGAAGCTGTGTTGTAATGGGAAACACCAGTGCTAGAAACAGGTGTTGTTTGAGGACAATACTAAGAGATTACTTAATAGTCTCCCTTGATTCATGTTTACTATCCTAGCAGAGAGAGACCTGATTCAGCTAATCTGATCTGATAAATCAATCTTAGATTTTGCATTGGCCTTTTTCTCCTGTATTGATTATCAGTAAACACTAAATAATGGTGTGACAGCTGAGACCTACCAGGCAATATCTGCAGCTCAGACTTGAAACCTTGAAAGCTGAAGATGATTTTGATGAGATACACAGCAAACCAGAGGAATCACCAGTAGGTCCAGTAAAGTAATATCCCTGTCACAATAAAGTAATACCCGTGTCACAGATGAACCCTCCTGGCTTGTTGGTCCCTGCTTGAACACCACTGTGGCACAGCACCACCTGTACATAGTCTGAGCATACCCATACACATATGCATATGTACAGATATAAATATACTTACATGCTTGTATATATATGTGTGTTGATACATGTATGAATATAGATTGATATCTTAACTTGTAATCTCCGTACTTTACAAATGTCAGCATCAAGGATGTTTGAATTAACTGGAAATCAGATACATGTGCTTGTAAGGAGCAATGACTTCTTAAATTCACTGGAATGACCTCACTGATGAGTGGATGTTTTCCCATGTCCCATTCTAGGTAGTGGAATGAGCTCTATTTCTAACCCCAAACCCAGAAACAGGACTGGCAATGTTTTCTGCTGCTTCATTTGCTCTTCTACATGACTTACAGAGAGCCTGTTCCTGCAATAACGCACCGGTCGATAAGTCCAGGTCTCTTGTGTGGCCAGGAAATGCAATCTGTGCTGTCTCACCACTGGGTTTGACGTACACCCCAAAGCCCATTGCTGCTCTATCAGCCAGGCTGCTGGCTATCAACTGATTTGCATGCTTTCAAGTAGGTCACCTAATTTTACTGGGAAGGGGAGAGCTCTCCCTCAGAGGAGCAGTGCCTCTCATATTTAAAAAGGTTTTCTGATCACATAGGAAAGAATTAAATAAGATGCAGGCGTGTGTGTATGAATGCCAGCAGCAGGCAGGGCATCAGGCATGCCAGACACCAGCAGCAGTGCAGGCACCTCACAATACATGGGAGCAAGGACACTACCAGCCAGATTTCCCTACATGAAGAACTTGTCAAAGCTGCTTATTTTCCAGCCTCAGACCTCCACTAGTGATAATGTTTATTTTGTAAGCACTCAGGCAACATGAAGCAGCACACTCCTAAACCAGGAATAATCCTGTGCTGGCTCCTCACAATATGTGCTACCATGTACACATGTACACAGCCAGGCAGCAGGACGGGAAAATATTGAGGTCTCATCTGCATAAAGAAGTGAATCTTTGCTGCTGTAGCATAATAAACATGTTCTGTAATGAAGTTAAAATTATTTATGTTCTCCAAAAACAAGGCTAAAAGGTAACTTCATCTGCTTGTAACTGCTTGCTTGTAAAAGAATCAGCAAAGATGTAACAAGATCCAGAGGTTGAAAACTTGAACCAGGCAATGCCAAGCATGAAAAGGAGTGTGCAATATTTAGTACGAAAGAACCAGCCATCAGAATAACATCGCTAGTGCCCTATTGAATTCAGTCTCTGGAAATATTTTTAATCAAAACTGAATTTTTTTTCTCATAGAAGATCAGCTTTAATTCAAGTAAGATTTAATTCAGGGAAGCCTAAGACTGATGTTGTGCAGGAGGCCAGGCTACATTGTCTAAACAGCTTATATTAGCATTATAACCTACTTATTCCTACCTTTACTCTGAAATTTGTAAATCACCTACAACTTTAAACCAGCTTCTCCCCAAAGCAAAGCATCCTTGTAAGGCATGTAGGCAGGCAGGGCTATGGCAGAGTAATTCTGCTGGTCAGTTTTTGCACCTAGGAAAGCTTTTATTCAAAGCACTTGTCAAAACCATTGCCATGCTGTAGACAAGCTCTGCCTAGGGAGATGGACCAGCACAACTATCACAGAACTAGCTCATTATTCAAGAACAAATCACTTTTATTTTGGAATACACTGTCAGCACCAGGGAGTTGTATTGGCAGAGGTGAGAGAGTTATTCTGGTTGATTTTCCCATGCAGACGTGCGATACATGTGTGATAGGGCTGTAGGAGAATCCCATAGGAGAAGCAATGAGGATTTTATTGATTGGGGTATTTCAAACTTCTGCAGGCCAAAGCAATCTTCAGTGCACTGAATGAGTGCACAAGATGCAATGGGAGGGGTTTTTTTTACCTTCTCCAACTCCTGTGTTTAGTTTAGACAAGGCACTTTGAACAACACTAACAAGTGGCAGAGTGGGGAAAAAATTATTTCTATCTGGCTCTGATTCTGCGAGACGCGCTGCCATTCTTGCAACATTAGTGGTAGGAGAGGTCAAATTCCTTGAAATTCAAGCCAAATTATGTGATGCTGAAGCCACAGGTACATATAATAAGCCACGAGGACCAACTGAGTGCCCCCCACACAGACTGTTTGCTTTCTTTTTTTTCCCCTGGCTGACACTTATGAGAGGAGTGCTGGGCCAGGCACTGGGAGAAGGTGGATGGGAAGGAACACAGGATATGAAGTAATGAGTAAGTGCTAGCTGCACTTCTAGCAGCAGGATCAAAGTGTGGCTGAGCTACAGGGAACACCCGCTGGTCATTTTGATAACAGCTTTCCCTGCCTCAATGCCAGCCCCTCTGCAGAGTCCCAGTCTCTGCTGTTTTCATGGTGGGAGCTGCAGGCCTGCATCCACGGGATGCCACACCCCATGGGAGCTCAGGCAAGCACCGTGCATGGGGTGGCTCTCCTGGCTGTGCAGGCAGAGCAGGGAGGTGGGTGAGGTGAGCTGAGCAGGCAAAACTCGCTTGGGGTTGCAAGGGCTCTATCAGGCACCCATCCCAAAGTGCAGGAGTGAGAGATGGTGCTCAGAACACAACCCAGAACACTCCCTCACCCTGTAGGGCACTTGGAGAGTCCAAAGCAAGCACACCAGAACCAACATTCTTTGTCCAGAAGGAACATGATTCCCATCAGCTTACTTACCCAGATACTGCTTAGAAGGCAAGGGTTATGAGGAAAGACAGCATCTTTTACTAAACCAACTGATGCACCCGGAAGAAAAAACAACTAAGTGTGACTTCAGACATTTGAGAAAAGCATGTTATTCCTGAAACATTTTCCAGCCACACCAATTGGTCTAATTAAGTACATCACTTTTCTCCCCACAACTTCTACCACGCTTCTCTCTTTCCCAACTGTAGGAGCAGCAGAGATTGCTATGGGGGGCAATTAACGCTGCTGGCTCCAAAATCCTCTTAATTATGCCCTGTGCAGATTGCTGAGCCCCAGGACATTGCAGACCAGACACTTAGCAGCAGTCTCAGCTGAAATAAGAAGCAGGGATCATACTCACCAATGTTTGACAGCTTACTGCTGCCTCCCCTGCCACATGGAATCTGGAATTAATTTTAATTTATTTCATCCTGTCCAGCAGTTTGCATTCTCAACATGCTAGAGTTTGGTATTGAAAACACCATTAAGAGAACATGGGATGTTTTGGCATGCGAGTATGGGCAGATGGGTGTTTTATACCTGGAATGATGATTTGGGACTGTGGGATAACTGCTTTAGCATGAGAATGTGTGCAGCTTATCCTAATACCTAGGCTACTTTGAAAGCAGTTAGCCCCTTGTATTGCTTGTAATGTAGCAGGGTAGTGCACAGGCCAGCACAGGCTGTACCTCAGTTTTGGAGAGGTTAATGGCATTGGCAGAGACATTCTCCTGGTTAGAAATCAAAGTTATTGATGCAGGAATGGGAACTAGGCAGCTGACTCCTGCCTGTGCTGTGCTTGCTTGCACGTGTCACTGTGCTTACTTCATTTAGGTCGTGTTGGGAAGATTTTATTTAGCTACACAAAAATGCAAACCTGTTTTCTGAACAGAAGGCTTAGGCAGCAGAGCACACTGTGCTTTAGATGGGATGTGGGCAAAATCCACGCTAGCAAACCAGTGCACGTCCAGCGCCCAGATTCCACCTGCTCCAACCAGCACATGAAAGATGCTGACACAAGACAGCAAAGCAGTGCTGTTCCTGAAACAAGGACCACCATCAGTCCCCTCCTGCCACCCACTGCCCAGCGATGCCAGGTGGATACAGTGCTGGTCACCATTAATATCCATGAGCATGGCAGCTCCTTCCCAGCAGTCCCACAGCAAGACCCTCCCTCCTGGCTGTGGAGGGTGCCCAAGGACTGTCCTCAGGTGACTGCTCCTAGATAAACTGCCCTAGTTGCTGTCTGCCCCTGTTGTCCCAAAATAGGTTCTTTCACCCATGTGTGCAAGATGCCAATCCACACATAGAGCTGAGGTGTTTGATTTATTTGCAGTTCTGCATGGAAAGGGGTGCTGGGTGGCAAATCTACAAGGCCAGCATGACAGCTACCAAAACTTTTCACTATTCACACATTGTCACTAACAAAGGCATGGTTTGCTATAGAACAAAGGTAATTTCTTGGCTACAAGTTACCTAGGTTTTTTATTAATTCTGCCTTCTATCGACTGATGATTTTCTCGCTTCTTGTGGTAATTAGTCTGCATGCTCAGTCTTTCTCTTCTTTTGGGTCGGTGGGTTTCCTAAGTCAGTGAGTCAGTGGTTGTAATCTCCCCCTGTTGGAATTATCTTTTACCCAGTTGGAGCTGATCTCAGCACAGTTGCTGAGTCGTCTCTATTAGTTTCTTCCTTACCTTAGGGGTCCTGTCAAATGTCCTTGGAGCCTGTAAATTCTACATTTTTTGTGTCCCCTGTCAGCTTATCCCCCAAGCTTTGCTAACCTCCACCTAGATCGTTGTAACACGTCGAGACCTAAACCTTATCAAGGCTATTCTGCCAATGAGCAATTTCTTCTTGACACCCGAGCATCACTTAGACCTTGCTTGATCGCCGCTCTCAGTTCCACAGATCCAATCTCCCTTCTTGATTCCGCCTGAAAGTATACAAAGCTCAGATATCAAGGAGCATCCTTTCTTCAGAAATTTTTGATGAATTCCACGTTTCGCACAGGCCGCGCTGCCCCGGGGCGGGGCGGAGCGGGCGGCGGGGCCGGGCCGGGCCCTCCCCTGACATGGCGCCGTGCCGGGGCGGTGCCGAGCGGCGCCCGCGGGGCGTGAATAAAGGGCGGCGGGCGGGGCCACGGCGCTCCGGGACTCGCGGGGCCGGCGGCGCAGGCGGTGAGCGGGGCCGGCGGCGGCGGGAGGAGGCGGGGGCCGGTGGCCGTCGCTGGCGGCCCGGCCCGCCATGAGCAGGGCGCAGCTGACGCGGACGGGGATCCTGCGGATGGCGCTGGGCGGCGGCGGCACCGACCCGCTGCTGCCGGCGGAGGGCGGCGGGGGCCGGCGGGCGCCCTTCCTGCTGCGGGCGCTGCGCATCGCCGTGGTGGTCTGCCTCTACTGGTTCACCTCCATCGCCATGGTCTTCCTCAACAAGTACCTGCTGGACAGCCCCTCGCTGCGCCTCGACGCCCCTCTCTTCGTCACCTTCTTCCAGTGCGCACTGACGGCGGCCCTGTGCCTGGGCCTCAGCCTGGGGGCGGCCTGCGGGCCCCCCTGCGCCGGCCTGCCCGCTCTCCGCCTCGACCCCAAGGTGTCCCGCAGCGTCCTGCCCCTCTCCGCCGTCTTCATCGGCATGGTCACCTCCAACAACCTCTGCCTCAAGCATGTCGGCGTGGCCTTCTACAACGTGGGGCGCTCCCTCACCACCGTGTTCAACGTGCTGCTCTCCTACCTCCTCCTCAAGCAGACCACCTCCCTCTATGCCCTGCTGGCCTGCGGAGTTATCATAGGTGAGGGGGAGCAGGAAGGGCTGCATCCATCCTACAGCCAGCCCCGGAGAGATGGTGGTGGGGTGTCTTTCCCTTTGGAAGTCATCCCCACCTGCATGGCAGCTCCCTGGTGAGGTGTGGTAGCTCAGGGCTCGTGCCTTGCTCTGTCTGTGGCAACCAAATTTGTATGTCTGGAGGATGTAGGTAACTCGTTAAGAGAAGAAATTGCTCTCATTTGACATAGCTCCCTTTTTCCTTTGAGCATTAAAACCTATCTACCCTCTAATGAAGTTTGATAGGCCTTTTTGTTTCTTCCTCCTGTACAGGCCATAAAACAACAGTTGGCTTTCTCCCTGTTCCCAAGCCCTTGTTGATTATTAACTTTGGTAACAATAACATTTATGTCAGCACCACCAGGACCATACAATAGAACCAGCCAATTGGTTTTTATAATAGGCTGATGCATGTGATAAAATGTTAGCTGATCAAGCCAAGCATATAACACCACCAGAAGATCTGATTGTGTGGTTAGGATGTAGGGCAAGGCATTGACTGGCTTAACAGGAATGCTTATAGGTCATCCATTCCAAAGGCAAAATACTCCCGAAAGCTACATTCCACTGAAGGGCCACATTTAGATGCTGAGAATGGTGAAATGTTGATTTCAGTCTGATTCCAGGTGTGCATGCATTCACTCAGTGTTAGACAACTGGATGGAATCAGATAAAAATAAGAGAATCTCATCTCCACGGAAGAGGTGAACAGGAACAGAGCTACTGTATTTTCTACAAGAGATGCAAGCAAGTGCCTTCAGCTAAGCTTTTCTTTGGGCATTGCCCAGGAGTGTGGTGCCTGGCAGGGTTTCTCTAAGATTAAGACTGTCCTCCTGGCTCCATCTCCTTTTGCCCTGAGAGCGTTGCCTGTGTGCCTATAGCAGCCTAGCTGAGCACTCTCTGTGGCCTGACAAAAAGCCCCTCCTGTCTGTGCACCATTTGTATCTGGGCTTGGTTTCAAGCCTGTTAGGTGCTTTGCAGGCAACTTCCCAGACAACCTCCAACGAGAAGCAGCTAATGAAAATGTGGTGCAGTGCTCCTTCAGTAGCTCATGTCCCTTTTATGTTTTGCTTATGAGCTGGATGGGAAGAGGTCTCCCTCTCTGCCCTGGAGGTGCAAAGCCTGTAGTTCCTGTTTTGGAGGTGGTTAGACAGTGCTTTGCCCATCAAAGTTTAGCATGAAGATACTGCACAGTTTCTACCTTTTGATTTTTTTTTTTTGATCATGCTTAATATTACATCCATGTTTTTACTATCTTTCCATCTTCTTCTCTGACCTATGTTTGCCTTCCTGTTAACAGCAGAGAAAAGTCTATAAAGTTGGGGTTTTTTTCAAACTTTGAAGAATATTTTTTTCTACCTGTGTGTCAGTTTTCAGCCTTTTCAATTAAAAAAAGTTCTCCTGAAAATTACCTATATGCAAAGACTAGCTGGAATAGTAGTTTTTGAACTAGCGCTGCCTGCTCAGTGTGGGAATTAGTCCTCTGAGATTGAATTACCCACACAGTAAATTTCCTGCACTCCCAAAATAAGTCTTCCCAAGACAGTGGTCATGATATTTTGTGGGTTCACTTAGTAGAGAGGCAAAGCCCTTAAGCATGTCTCTTGTTGTTGTTGTTCATGATAAAGTAAATGATGAAATTTTGACTGTATGTTTTGAACCTTTCAGCAGTTGTTGAGATGATGCCTGATTTGTTTGGTTGCAGGTGGCTTCTGGCTGGGTGTTGACCAGGAAGGAGCAGAGGGCACTCTGTCATGGACAGGTATATTCTTTGGGATCTTAGCAAGCCTTTGTGTCTCTCTCAATGCCATCTACACCAAGAAGGTGCTGCCTGTGGTGGATGGTAGCATCTGGCGCCTGACCTTCTACAACAATGTCAATGCTTGTGTCCTGTTCTTCCCTCTCATGATGCTGCTGGGCGAGTTCCGCACCCTCTACCACTTTGACAAGCTGGGGAGCCCCAGTTTTTGGGGCATGATGACCCTGGGAGGAGTGTTTGGCTTTGCCATTGGGTACGTGACTGGACTTCAGATTAAGTTCACTAGCCCACTCACCCACAACGTGTCTGGGACAGCCAAGGCCTGTGCCCAAACAGTGCTGGCTGTTATCTACTTCGAGGAGACAAAGAGCTTCTTGTGGTGGACGAGTAACTTGATGGTTCTGGGGGGCTCCTTCGCCTACACATGGGTGAAAGGATTGGAGATGAGAAAGGTGCAAGAGGATCCTAATGTCAAAAGCGGCGAAAGAAATGAGACTGGTGTGTAGGCTCCTCCTGCACCTCTGTTTTTGGTCCTGGGGGGATAACTTTTGGTGCTCCTTTCCTCCTGGGGAGAAGAAGAGCAAGAAGCAGGAAAAAATGCACCTGCAAAGCATATGTGAGAACAGTGTCAGGAACCAGAGCCAAAGACCTGACTGGATCATGTTTTGTCTCACCCCATGTCAGAGTTGGGGAGAGCATGTGTTGTAGAGATCAACTGGGGAGATTTTTGTGATTGTTTTTTAAAATGGATGTTATTTACCTAATCTGGGAAATTTGCATCTCGGGGGTGGGGGGGGGGAGGGGTCTCATATCAGGCAAAGACTGGAATGGGAGCTTTGTGTAGTTAGGGATCTAGAATTAACTGAATCAATGCAATCTCAAGTGATAAAATGCTGAACCTGCAGGTAAGGAAGAGGCAAGTAGCCAGACTATTCGAGTTAGACTTCAGTAAACTGTTCTGCTGTACAAGGTTTTTGCAACAGCCGTTCTTCCTGTTGCCCCATACAGTGCAGAGGATGGAAATTCTCTCCCTTCTGGCTATGTACAAGTCTAAGCAACAACAGTGCCTCCAAAACGCCTTTCCAAAGAGTCAGTATCACATCCTTCTGAGGTTTTTTCCCCATGTTGCTCTACACCTGGTTTGAGGAAGCATGCTAAGACTCAGGAATTAAACTTCTCATTCTCTCTGCCCTGTGTCCAGTGAGGGGGAGCGTGCTTCCTCCAGTGGCCTTTCTCGTGGAGGACTGAGCTCGGCCTCTGTGTCGCTCTGTGACAGACAGGAGTGGAAAAGTTACTGTGAAACACTTGCCAGTTCATGGGGGGTTTGCAACACTTCTCTTTACCCTCTTTGTAGGGGATAGGTTTGTATTGAATATGGGGTTCTTACCCATTCCCTTGTTTCAGGGGACTTGTTCCATGTTTACATTGTAGCTCCTTTAGTGTTTGCAGTTTGCCTTTCGACTTGTTCCTTTTAAGCATCCCCATGGCCAGCTCAGTGAATCCTTCAACGCAATGAGTTTTGTACAACTGCATAAATCCCATTGCTTGGAACTTGCTGCTGAACAGTTCTGCAGAAATCTCTGCCCACCTTCCCCCTTCTGGTTCTATGCAATAGTGTGTGCTGTGATTTCTGATCCCTGGGGTCAGCAACAGCATCCTGTAGCGAGCTGTGATGTTGCACCAGCTTTCTAAATCCCTGGCCCTTTTAAACATGAGGTTACTCTGATAGCGATCCTGGGCGCTCCATGCCATTGCTTCATACCCTGCCCCATGGATCCTGCATGATGTACCATGCCTCGTGAGCGATGCCTGGCCACACCTACCGAGGAACACTCCATTTCTGCCCAGAATGTGTTCCTGTTGAATTTGGGGGGGGGAGGGGGGGGGGGTGGAAGGGGCTCCTGCTCCAGGTTTCATGGCCACAGCTACCTTTTCGATGCAGGCAGCCACTTGGGGTCCTTGAACTTATTTTTGTTGGGTTTGGTGTTTTTGTTTTTTATGGGAAGGGAGGTTTTTAACGTTGACCTGTCAGGGCCAGCCCTGCTGGCTAGATTCGGGGGCCACTCTCTGCTCTCCGGGGGGTGGCAGCGACATTTCCGGGGCGGCTTCAGGCGACAGCCGCGGCCGCTGGGGGGCAGCACCGCGCCCCCGGCGCTCCGCGCGCCCCGCCCCGCCGCGCTGATTGGTTGCCCCCGCGCGCGCCAATCACGCGGCGGGGCGGGCGGCGCGCGGGGGCCGCGGCTCGGGCGGCGGCGATGGCGGCGGCGGCCGCGCTGGGCCCGGCGCCGGCCCTGTGCCGCTCCGTGCACTGGTTCCGTCGCGGGCTGCGGCTCCACGACAACCCGGCGCTGCAGGAAGCGCTGCGGGACGCCACGTCCCTCCGCTGCATCTATATCCTGGACCCCTGGTTCGCCGCGTCCTCCGCCGTGGGCATCAACCGCTGGCGGTGAGTGGCTGCGGGCCGCGGGTGGGGGGACCGTGCGGGACGCGGCGGCACCGGGGCGCTCTGGGCGCGGCCTGAGCTGTGTCGGTCGGGCCGCAGCAGCACACGCTTCCATGTCGGGCCCCCTCTGTGCTCCCCCCGGCCCTCTCCGCAGGACAGCGGCTGTCCCGTGTCCGCTTGGCCTCGCCGCGGTTTTCTCAGCGGTGCTGCCTGGCTGTGTGGGAGGATGCCTTCAACTTTATGTAATGTCATTAGACTTTCTGCTTATCAGTAGGGCGAGTGTGTGAGAGCAGCAACCGATGGACATTTAGCTTTGGGAAACCCTTTCCTCTGAATTTAGAGACGAGGGCAAAGAATCCTCAGCTTCGTGGCTGCACCACGCCTTCCCTCTGCCCTTGGGCTGCCGGGCGCGCGTAGGCATGTGCGCACGCAGCTCCCTCCCTCCCTCCCATCCCTCACGTTTTTTTAGGGAAATGCACAGCGGCTTAGAAACTAGGGATGAAGCTGTGTGGGCTTTTCCTCATCTCTGCAAACGGAAAAATGTATAGCGTGAGTCACGTCTGTGCAAAGATCAGGACCTTATGTACCTGTAACCAGTATTATTACATAATGCTGTTGCGTCGGGTCTCAGCAGCCCAAACATTTGGAACCCCAGTCCAAACACGGATTCTCCTGGGTAAGACTCCCTTGCATACAGGTAAAGCAGATCTCCCACTATGCCCTCAGAGGAAGTCGACGGACAGCCACCTGGATAAAGATCCTTTGAGAGCTCTTGAAAATGTCACGTGGCTGTGCACTAGAGAAACTGGTTGTAACTGATCGCCTCTTCTGTGCACACGAGCTTCATCTCAAGGAATGGAATTGTATGGGTCATATCTACGTGTTTCTGGAATCCCACAGCAGAGGATGGCTTAAAAATTGTAAATGTGCAGAAATTACCTCAGTATAGTCATTCAAATTACAGAAAATCCTGAATTCTCTTAGAGGAGTCTGAAGTGAGCATTCCACAGACTTTCTACAGGCAGCAGCAGACAGAAATACCTTTCACGTGCTGCTGTTGTTGCTGCCTGTCCTCATTTGGAAGAACCAAAGTGGTGCCACAACAGATTAGTTCCTGATCTGTTTAATCCTCGCTTGTTTCCACCAACATTGCGAAGGGAGGGAAACAGTTAGGAGTCTCCCTTATGTTGTAATCATGGCATATATGAGCAAGCAAAGTTTTTTAAAATAGTGTTTTCTTGGAGGTGTGGAACTACTACAGATGTCAGAAATGAGCACTACTGGCTGTTTGGCAAAAAATGTATTAGCAAGCTGCTTATGTTGGCCAAAGTTCCATTCATTCCCATTGGGAGCCTTGGCTTTGTTTTGCTAATTTTTTTAATCCAAATTCTTGTATTCAGAGTTCTGTTCTCTAAAGGCAAATGCTTATGTTTTACCTAGCTCTCTCAAATCTATCATGTTGAAAATCCTGTGTTATTTAACTACACTGTGTGTAAGCCATATAGGACTAATACTTGTTAAATTTTTTAGAATGCCTGGGAGAGTCGATGCTCATATTTCATAAATGGAAAGTGAGCTGGGGCTTGGGGAGTGGTTTGTTTAGGTTACCTGGACCTGGTTCTGGGTGTTCTCCTTTGTGGTGGAGTGCCCTTCTTCCTGTGAACCCCGCACCCTTTTCTCCCTCAGGAAGTGCAGAGTGAACTTGTTCTATCTGGAAGTTCACAGTTCACATTATGGGCGGTGCAGCTGAGGAGAGAGAAGTCGCCACTTTGCAGTGCAATTGTAGCTTAGCTTTCCTTAGCTGTGGGTGGTCTTTAGGGAGCTGAGGTGGATACTCGCTTCTGGCAGATCACACTGCAGAGTGGGCATGGACTGCTGAGGGAAAGGTAAGGGTTGGCAGGTTCACTTACAAGGGTTCTGTGTTTGCCAGCAGTGCCCGGTGCTGAGGAGACACTAACGTTTTAAAGCTGGTGTCTTTTGCAGAGTTAAACAAAACAAACTGAAGTCACTATGTACATGGGGTGATGTGTGACTGGGAAAGCAAATATGATACCTTTGGTGTTTTACAGCTTAGTGGGGAATCAGTAAGACATACCATTAAATGCAGAAAGCACTTACATGGCTTTTTAGAGTTTTGGGGTGAGAAGGAATAGATGAATGTCTTGTTCTGCTCTCATCTCTGTACCTTCATGGTGCAAGGTGAATTCCAGTTCTCTATGCAGTTATTCAAAGTACAGATTACTCTTGCCTCGGGAGATCTTGGTGCTCAGTCTTGTGCTGCTGATGAGCTAGGAGAGTACATTTCACTGCTGTGACGTGGTGCATTTGTAGCTAGAACTGTAAAACCTGCACAGTTCTTGCAGTATTTCATTACTTTCCTTGGAGTAATGCATCAAAAATTTTCTACTTCATATGCATGATAC
Source organism: Eopsaltria australis (assembly GCA_034509425.1). Taxonomy (NCBI): domain Eukaryota; kingdom Metazoa; phylum Chordata; class Aves; order Passeriformes; family Petroicidae; genus Eopsaltria; species Eopsaltria australis. The sequence goes on from JAVTVJ010000241.1 coordinate 5,093,545, forward strand.
ATCCTTGCCCCAAAACCTGTGAAAAAAAGTACAGGAGGGAATTACATGGTTTGTGCTTTTCTCCATGTAATGTGGAGAGAGCAGTTGACAGGGGCGTTCTCCCATCTCTGAGGAAGAACGTGGGAAGTGGGTTGCAGTAAGAGGAAAATCCTGGAAACCTCTTGGATCTGGACAAGCACAAATTGCATATGAGTGAATGGGAGCTGGCTGGTGCTCCAATATCATAGAAGTTGTTAGACAGACCAGGGATAAATATGAATTCTTGTTTTCTGGTTCTTGTCCAAACTTCCAGTTTGATTTGGTGACACAGGTTTGCTGGAGTTCCATGCAAATTCTCACTTGCCTTTTAGCTGTAACCCATCTGACTGACACTAACTGCTGTTGTTTCTTCTCTTCAGATTTCTTCTCCAGTCCCTGGAAGATCTGGACAACAGTTTAAGGAAACTGAACTCTCGCTTGTTTGTTGTGCGAGGACAGCCAACAGATGTCTTCCCAAGACTCTTTAAAGTAAGAATAATTTTTTGGAGCATAATGAAGGAAAATTGATGACCTGGTGCTAAACTTGCTTTCACTCCCTAATGACTGGTGATTTCCTCAGCATCTCTTTAGCTATAACTAGTTCTTCACTATAACAAAATTTACTCCTTAACTACAACTAACTAACTACTGTCTATAAGGGCCAGCTTGGGAGCCAGATCTGCACCTGAACTCAGACTTGCAAAGAAATGTAGTTGTAGGATGTAACCTAGTATCAGGGTGCTGAAGCTTCTCTTTTTGGATGGTGGTCTTGAACTTTCTTTCTCTAAGCCACCTCTCACAGGGCTGCTCTGTGACACACAGACCCTTCTTTGTTGAGAGCTTCTTCCCTACTGGCCATTTGCTTACTGCAGTTTTTACTTGGGAAGATTGCTGTGTCCATAGAACTTTACAGACAACTGAAGAAAGTACACTGATCTGTATGTGAATTGCAAATATGATTTTTGTGTTAAAATTTCAAAATTCAAGAGCTTTTATGTTAGCTGACCTTCCTTTTCTTCTTCTGTTCAAGACTGCAGTTTAGTCATCTCAGCAGCAGAATATAGCTTGGGTCCAGGTACTTCCTGCTGAAGTACTGTTTAGGATGTGGAATATGCAGTTCCCTTGGTTATCAGTAATGGATTAGTGGGGTGCATTTGTAAAGTGATATGTCAGTGCTGCAGATGTCAGGGCTAACAAGAGCATCTCCTTGAATATCAAGGCTTCTCATATAGTATCATTCTTCTCCATCCTGCTAAGCTTGTATTTCCCGATGCCTTTGAAGCTTTTTGACAATGTCTTTGATAGTGTTACAAAACTAAATGAAAAAAACCATGGCTCCCAATAGTCTTATGAGTTGGGGTTGTCATGTGGGCAGTGCCTTACATATGACTGACACAACTAGTGTCCCCAAATCCTACTATGGACCAGCTGCTGAGAGGAGATGTAAACTTGAATCTGTACCCTCCTGTAAATGGTTCTGATGTGTGTTTTCTGGAGGGCAGTCAGTACTGGGGAGAGGAACTGTGCAGATGAGAAGGGGCACTGATACTTATTTTAGCTTCTGCAACTTAACACATGACACAAACTATGTGCTGCTTTTAGCCTTTTCAGAGTCTGGATTATTTTTATCTTTTGATCTGCAAATTAAGTTCTGGCTGATAGTAGTTCATGCCCTCTTTAGTTCAGGGTATTCACAGGATAATTAAAACTTGGTCGGAGAAAAATGCTCACTTTGGTTAAAGAACAAAAAGTAGCTGGCAGAGTCTGAAGTTTGGAGAGATTGATTGTGTAATCAGCCAGAACTGCTTTTTGATGCAGCCTGTTTTCTCTGGGCAGGTGAGTTGATGAGTATCTCAGATGTTCTGTAACAGAGCTGAAAAAAGTAGAGGGAAGTTTATGCTGTTACTTGGTAAATCTATGGCTTTGGTAGGGATTGAGGCCTCTCCAGAGCTGCTGCACTGAACAGTGAATTAGCAGCAGCTCATACTTTGCTGTCAGCTTTTGTGGAGAGGAGAGTTATGTCACATTTGCTACTGCAATACTTAGACCTAATGTAATTTCTGCTCTTGCTGCCAGTAGCTGAGCTATGTTGTCACTAACAGTCACTGCAAAGGCAGTACTGTGCATGAATACCATGACAAGTGTACTTGTTAGCAGTGTGTTAACCTTTGCAGAAGTTTTTTGTCTCACTCCTTCTGAATAAATGTCTGTAGTTTTACCTCTTTTATCAAAGTGCACTGCTTGTTCACTGAAGTGTTTTCACAATCCCTTTGGTGTCTTTCCCCCCCGCGTGCCCCCCATTTTTTTGCTCTAGGTTAGATACTAAGAGGCAAATTGTCAGTCATGACTTTTCTTTTGTGTTTTTGCAGCAATTTACTGTCATACAGGTAACAGGTTTTCTGGTTGGTTGTGCTCTGCTTCTTGTGTACTACTGCATCACACAGAGCAGTGGCCTTCTCAAAACTGTAGGAATTACATGAATTTAAAGTGTTGGATGCTTACCTAAAATCTCTGTAGGCCTTAATGGTTTTTTTATTCCATTCCATTCTTTGAAGGTAGTAGTGTGTATTCCTTTGAGACCAAATCCATCTTTTCCAAGCCTTCCAGTTGATACTGGCTTTCTTACAGAACAAAAAAAAAGTTTAAAATGAAGCTGTTAAATCACATACAAGCAGGGCAGGGCCTGGAATGTGTCTTTCTGACCTCTTCTCTGAGTTATGGATGCTGTCATGTTCTTACTTCGAAAAATGAGTGGAGGTTCTCTTTGAGATGTGCATTCATTGGTACATAACTGGTTAATTTCTCTGTCCTTCCTAAAGTTAATTTTAGGACTGAATCTGCAAGTTTAGAAATGTAGGTGGCTTATGCAGGTGTTTTTTGCTTTTGAATTCCCTTCCCCATCTTTGGCATTATTTTTGCTGGTCTTCAGGGAACTAACCACATTTGTTCTTCATGCTTTGTTTCTGTTTCTCAGGTAAAGAAGTCTCCTGTAGATACAGGGGTGATATAGACTGTCTCACTTGGAGTATGTGGTTCTTACTTGTGTGAGAGTTTTTTTTAAGTGTCTGTAGATTTCTGGTTGTGTTTGCTAAACAAATCTGTGGGCTGCTGCTCTGCTTGATGGATGTCTTGGGAGGGTCGCTGTGGAAACCATTAAACCTCTTCTCATAGGATTCATTTTCTGAGGAAAACTAGGCCATAGACTTTGAGAACAATCTGTGCTCTAGAAAAGCCTGGAAGAGGCTGAATGCTCTTTCATAAGGCCTATACCATGTAATTTGTGAGGGATCTGTTAAAGGTATGAAGATCAGAACAAGTGCATGGCTTGACTAGGGGAGTTGGAACTAGGTGATCTTTAAGGTTCCTTCCAGCCCCAACCATTCTATAATTCTACGATTCTGAAATAACTCCAAAAAGGCAGGATTTTAAATCTGAATTGCAGTATCATACTCTACTGTGCACACCAGAAAGGTTCAGTTGACATCCTATGTCCTGCATTTTCCTGTTTCTTTCTCTTTGGGTTGGACACTGGGTTCCTATTGTGTGATGTCTTTAAAGAGACATCAGCAAAATTTAGAATGTATTTGTTTTACTTAATGTCTCTATATAAAAACACAGGGGGTTGAGCAGGACTTCTGTTGAAAGAGTTTTCTGAAATGCTTTTTCTGCTAATGCTGGAAGAGGATGGTAAGGTTACTTTGAGACAGCATGTGCAACAAAACATGGTGTTGGTAGGCTTGGGGACTGAGCTGAAACCTAAGAACTGTAACAGACAAGAACTGAACCTCCTCTGATATGTTTTAAACATTTACAAATTTGCATAGCAGATGTGATGTTTGCTTGAGCTGATAAAATTGTTGCTTCTTTGGTTATCTCAAATCCAGATTGCTGTTCCTCACAGGAACACTCTCAAAGCTTCCAGGACTTTCAACTGCTCAGGAATTCTGAAATCTTCATTTGTAATCATGTTTGTTAGAAAGAGTCTTCTGCTTGACAGCTGGGTGTATTGTTTTTCCTGCAGGAATGGGGAGTCACTCGTCTCACCTTTGAATACGACTCGGAGCCATTTGGAAAGGAGAGGGATGCAGCTATCGTCAAATTGGCCAAGGAGGCTGGTGTGGAGGTGGTGATAGAGAACTCCCACACCCTCTATGACCTGGACAGGTACGGGGAGAGACAGGGCAGAGGTACTTGCCTGGGCTAGGCTGGGATTGTCATGTCTGCAAAGGCTACAGTCTCCCCCACTACACTGATCACTGTCATCCTGAGTGAGCCTGCAAGGATTACTGTGCACACTCACGCTTTTGATTAGAACACGTCAAAGTGCTGACAGTGACGTGAATGTACAGAAAGGTGTTGCCTCAAGCTTATTAAACTCTGTACTTGAGTGTCATTTAATTTGCTCAGCTGTGTCCTATTGATTGCTCTCCTTGAGCATGTATTCAACGTATGGACTGCTTTTTTTTTTTTTGCTTCATTGTAATAAAGGTAGTTGAGCTGTTGTCTCAAACAGGTTATGAAAGCAGGGCTTTTAACCAATGGATGTGTCAGGACAGCTGGAAGAAGTAAAACAAGGTAGATTGGGACAAACTTTCCTTGTTCTAAAACCCAAATGCCTTGTCTTTGTTGCGTGCTTGCTGTGTTTGTTGTTTTGATGTTTAGTTTTATATATTTACTTATATGTATAATCTCTCTATATACATGTGATTTTAGATGGTGGTGACAGTCTTTCAGCTAAGACTCTAGGGTATGCTTGACTTCAAAGTCAGTACAGTGTTTCAGTACTATTCTTACAGGTTGCTTGCTTTTTTTTCTTTCCCCCTTCTTTTTCCCCTTTTCTTTCTGATGTGACTTGTGCCAGTAATATTGAATGTGGATTTTCTCCTATAACTCTTTAACATCCATAATTTCCTATGGGAAGGAGCTTTGCAGTTAGCACATACTGTGTGGAAATGTTTGTCTCTGGAGTTAGGATGATTCTTGAACCTGTCTTATGAGTGAGTGCTGCTTTCTAATTCTGCATTAGAAGACCATGTTTATTACCAATGTTTATTATATCCTCACCCCTCCAATGTCAATGGCCATCACATTCTTCTTCATGTCACCTATGTCTTTTCCAAGGTAGAGAGTCCTAGTTCATGTAAGTTTTCAGGTGGAATCTGTTCTATATCTTTTGTAAGTTTTGTCACCCTTCTTTATACTTCCGGGTATTTCTGGAGGTGGAGAGCAGTGATGAAAACTAGGACTACTGTGCAAAATGTAGCGCTAACATGGATTTTTAAGAGTCCTATAATGTGTCCTGTCTTTTCCTAATAGTCAGTAGCATTATTTCTGCTTTTTCTGAGTGCTATTAGACATTAAACTGATGTCTCAGGGCTTCCTTCCAGAATGGTCATAGCTATTTGAGAGGCTGCTACTGTATAAATAAGTTTAAGATTGCATAGCTATGCATATGGAGAAACAACATGACCAACACTGCCATTTCATCTGTATTTTTGGCAGTTGGTCATGTGGTATATAGGGAAATTTTTAAGTTGCCTTTTATCTTTAGCTATCCCAGATAGCTTATTACATCAATAAACTTTATCATCATGCTCTTTTTTGTCCCTTCCCAGATATTCTATGAAAAATATTGAGCACCACAAGCCCTAGCTCAGCTTTGTGTAGGATTTCTCTTCCTGTTGGAAAAATAGATTCCTTCTCTAATTCTGTATATCAAAGAATTTTCTGTCTACATGGACCTTTTCCTTTATTACAAATTATTGTGATTTCTTTAAATTTTTTCAGTGAGAGATCTAGTCAGATGGCTTCTCAAAATTCATATAGGATATATCAACTGAATCTCCTTTGCCCAAGGCTCAAATGTCTCTAATAGATTTTCAGGCACAACTTCCCTTTTACCAAGGCCAAATTAACCCTCCAGCATATTGCATATATCCATGCATTCACTGTTTCCATTAGTATTTTCTACCCATCTGCCTAATGCTCATATCTGTCTATTCATTTGTCCCTCTGATGCCCCTGAAATGCTTTTAAAATCTGGAACCATATTTGCTTTCTTTTTTCCCTTCATAGTATTTGTACAGTTTTATATTACATGCAGCAGCTATTAGTTTGTGTATTTCATGATGTCCTTTACAATTTCTGGGTAAATATTTGGTGGCCCTGGCAAGCTTTTGCTTTTCAAGCATAGCATTGTTTTGTGGCACTTCTTCCTAATCTCCCAGTCTGTGACAGTATCTGATACATTTTCTTAAAAAAAAAAAACAAACCAAGAGTCATAACCTCCCTAGACACCTCCATAGTGCACACACCTACACAAATATATGCAGGGGTTTTCTTAGGCTGTTAGTCTCTCCTTTCTGTAATGAACTGATCACCTCATGACCCTATAAATATCCTGGAGTGTCTGTAAAAGGGATGTTTTTGGTTGGGTTTTTTGTTGTTGTTTGGGTTTTTTTTCACTACTTACACTTTTTTAAAAAGGTTTCTCAAACCTTCATTTAGAGTAGGAGGTGCAAGAAGGCTGTGGATTTTAGTTTAACCTACCAAAGTTTGGTGGGTTTATATCTGTCTTCGTTTTTCTGAAGTATTCTGCCTTCTGCTGTCTTTGCTGATGCTATTCTTTAATATTTTGACTCTTGTGATGTTTCTGAAATACTTTTCCACATCTGTATGGTATTGTTGCTTCTGGAAGGGTGTTCAATTGATGCATGCTTAAGTCACATTTAGACCAGGCAAGTGATAACTAACATTTTCAGCTATACCTTAGCACTGTCTATGATTAAATCGTGAATTGACACTCCTCATGGCTTCTTGATTTCTTGTTCCATGGAGCAGTCACTTATGGCAACTAGAAAACTGGGTTTTGTCAGGTGATGGGGTGTGATAGGTACCCAGTCTGTGTGGATGTACTTGAAATCTCCAGTTACTCTGACATTTCTTGGTTCCTGGCATCTCTGAGATTTCTCAGCAGGTGGTAATACAGTTTTGATACTGTATTTCTCCTGGAAGTCTCAGAGTACCTCTCCCTTCAGCTGTGTTACCCAGTCTCTTAACTCATGGTATATGTTGTCCCTCTGCTCACCCTAATGTTTTTCCTACATAATTAACAGGTGGTAATAATACCTGGTGGTGGCATCCTACTTCTCATCTTTCTTTAATCAGGTTTCTGACAAGATTGTCAGCCTGGTTGCAAACAATTTAGACTAATCTTTCACTCCTACATAAATGAATCCAGCACTTTTCCTTTTGTCCCCTGCAGTGTATTCCTGGTACCACCTCCACCAGCTCCATTTAAACATTTGCCAAGAGCCTGTTCAGCTAACTTGTGAATTTGACCAGTTTTACCCAGTAGAAAGATTACAGTGTGCCCCTTGGCACTGCCAGCATACCTGTGTGATTAGCAGAGCATCTTTCACCTCCTCTTTCCCAAAACAAGGAGAGGGGTATAGAAAGTGAATCTCACTGCTGGAAAATACTCCTAAGAAAATCTGGGAATTCCCAGTCAAGATTAGCAATGTTCAGATTGTAGAAGTCAGACAGAAAAGATAATCTCTTGGGTGTCAGTTTAGCCTGGTCATAAGCAATTATTCTGTCTGACAACTTCCAGATGACAGGTTGTTTTGTCTCTTCCCTGAATCTGGCTGTTTTCTCCTCCTTAGGATCTAAATCCTTTGTAGTGTGTAGATGGTCAGCACTGTAGTTTCTGTAATCCCAAGCAGGCTGAGTTGTTCAGCAGCAGTGGTTTAGGTCAGAAAAGAACATTGTGATCTTGTGTGTTTGTAGCGTGCGTCAGGATCAGCTTTTCCTCCAATACCCTAGCCTAAGGCTGAAATGACAGTAGAATGTGTTCTCACAGCAGCATGTACTAATTTAAAGGAGCCAAGCATGGGGAAACGTGCACACCTTGGTGCTTCTGCAGTTCAGTACACTATGCCAAAAAGGTGGCTTATTTCTAAGAAAGTTTACTCAAACTTCTGCCTGCCACATCTTGTTATCCTTTCCTGTCTTGCATGGTGCTCTGGTGTCAGGTGTTTTCCCCCACTGGCAATACCCAGCCCATCATCAAGTCACTTCTTCATCTCTCAACTGCTCAGTATGTGTTTCTGCAGAAGTTGAATTGTTTGTTCATTGTTCAGCATCTGTTGGAGGGACAGATCAGTTGGTTATCTCTCCATCTCCTCTCTGAATCTGTAGAAATACCTCTTGTTCTAGGTACACGGAGCTCTCCATGAGCTCTCTGGAGCGGGGATTTAGATCAGAGCAATTGCATAAGCTGGTGAGGCTAAGGAAATAGTCCGCGTGAATTGGTACTGGGGTGCGTTGGGCAGCCTGCGTGCCGAGTGCTGGCAGCCAACTCTTCCTCCCGCAAGGAAGTGGGGGAGCACATTCAGTCCCTTGCCAGAACCCAGCCTGTCAGGTTTTTGAGGCCAGCAGCTTTCCTAAGCCTATTAGCCGTCCTGCAGGGGCACTGCTGTGGAGATGAGTCAGAAGCTGACACCTGTGAGGGCGTGTATTCAAGTCTGCAGACACTGCTGTCACAGGTGACTGACTGTAGGATACCTTATAATCATAACAGTGCTGGAATTGTTTGGTCAGGTTTGGGTTGCCTGCTTTCCTGAGGTGAAGTGTGACTGATGGTCAAAAGACCCTCATAACTTCCGGCATCAAGGTACTACCATCAGAGAGTGCTGGGCAGGATATTGTTAGTTTGGTAGCACAGCCAGTTTTGAGCGTGCTCACTAAGGTTAGGCTCTGTGTGATGGATGCAATGATTCTCTGTTCCACTTCAAGAAAACTAGAACAATTGCCACATGTGGATGAAGTGGGGGTATTAAATTCTGGGGAGGGGCCTCCCTTTTTTTGTCATTGAAAGTCCTGTGAAAGTGTATGGCCTGGATTAGAAAGTCAGTATGAGGAAGGAAAAGACTCCTGCTTGGGGGGCTTCCTATACAAATTTCTGTACAGAAGGATGAACAGTACTACAATACCCAGTAAGTGTAGTGTAATGTCCTATGTTGTGCAATACCCAATATACAATGCTTCTTTTCATGGCAGTGTTGTGAAAGGTCCAGATTTAGTGCATAATGCCAGTGTCAGGTGCTCTGAAATGTGCACCTTGTCCTAGTCCTATCTTAGAATATTTGTGTCCCAGATCCAATAACTGTTTATAAATTCAGGAGCTGTGCTAGGTAACCACTCATATTTACATCCTTGAGGATTTCAAGTACAGACACTGGCATCTATCTGCCAGTCATGGTGATTTGCTCCAAGTAGCTAGCTGTCCACATAAGTTTTAGCTGTGGATCTTGTATAATGGTGTGGATCTCGGACTGAACAGCAGCTTCAGCAGGTCTGTGGAAGAGCACTGAAAAAAGAGGCAGTGTGGAAGAAGTAGCTTCCCTGCCCCCATCCCAAGCACCTCAGGGCAAACATGGTGCAGCTTTCTCACATTTTCTCTTCCAAGCTCTGAATTCCTGTGGAAGCAAGGAGCCTCTCTAGAGTGCTGTAACTGGAAATGCCTCACTTTTCATCCAGTGGAAACACTGATTTTTCTGGGGATCTTTGGCTGGTCTTGTTTGGGGGCTCACAAAGCAACCACAGAGAAGAGTGTGGTGGGTAGTATTCATGAGAGTTCTTGTCATTTCTTGCCGTCTCTGGGGTGGAACATGGAGACAGGCAGCAAAAAGGTGTATACAGAAAAGCAGAAGAGATGTGCTCTGGTGTGGTGATGCAGAACAGAACGTGTTGGCTGTAAGGCAAACAAATACATCCACCTCTATGTGTATGTCAGTGCTGTGCCCACACCGTGGCCATGTTCATAGCCTGGCACTAAGAATGTACAGTGCTTTGCACTCCGTACACATCCCGATGGCCCTCCCTGCCTCCCTCCCTGCCCTATTCGTTAATGTCTTTATCTCCCAGTGTTTACAGCTTAAAAGCAGAAAACCGGGAGAAAACCGCAGGAGGCTTAATTTTTAATCTGTTCAACCGTGCTGCCCGTGGGGAAGGCTCCGCTCGCCCCGGCCGGGGTGTGTGGGAGAGCTGGCTCCCGGCCGGGGCCTCTCCCGGTGCAGCGGGGAAGCCGGGTCACCGCGGAGCACACGTGCGGGAGCGCCCTGCGCCGTCGTGTCGCTCCGCCCCGCCACACGTGCGGCCCCGGGGGAACGGCGGCACATGGCACTCGCCGGAACACTCGGCTTTAAGCCCGGCCCCTTGCATAAGCTGTTGATTGTAATGGGTGGGGAAGGCTGCTGTGCTGCAGCTCCTGTGTGAGCTGTGGGGTTGCCTGCCTCCGCTTTATGTAATGCGGGCGATCCCTGTGCTGTCGGCTTTGCTGTTAACTCCTTCCACTCCTGCAGGAGACGGGTTAAAAATGGCATCTTTCATCCTGGGAAAGTTTACCTTGCCCAGGGGGCTTCTCAAAGCTTTCGGTGCCAGGAAAAATAAGACTGCATGGTCCCAGCAGACTGTGGATGCTTAGTGAAGTAGAGGAATGGGGAACTGTGACTGTCTTTTGCATAGTGTGATCTGACACAGGTCAATACCATGAGACAAGGCTGCCCGTGACCTTATGGCATGGAGGAGGATGGTGATCTCTCTAATCACAGGGCCAGAGGAATGATGCAAACTGGGATATGTCTCATCCAAGACAGGTGGTGGAGGAGGGGTCACTAATAGGCTGGGTCTTCTGTGTCAAATAAAAAAGGAAGTAAGGTCAGAATAAGGTTAGGATATCACAAGGTGTTAGGGATGCAGCTCTAGGATTTGCCGCCTTGGGAAGACAGAAAGGCAGTAATCAGAGATTTCATACAGAGGTCTGATGAGGAGCTCCAGGAGAGTGATGTGATGCTCAGCTTGATTCAACTGGAGCTGTTTTGGGTTTTTTTTTCCCTACGGACATGAGGAAGTACATGATGTTTTGTCTTCTGATGTATTTTAGGATTTTGTTTGATTGATTTTAATATCCCATTGAGGGATGCATCAAGTGAAATGTAGGTCTATAAGGATTTCTGTATCCAGAGTGAAAGGCTATCCTGAGCAGAGGAAGCAGGGTCCCGTTTGGATGTCATTTCCTTGTGTCTTCTGTGGTAGTGAGGCTGTGTTGTTTCACCTTGTTTATTTTATCTCCAGAATAATTGAGCTGAATGGCCACAAGCCACCCCTCACCTACAAGCGCTTCCAGGCCATCATTAGCCGTATGGAGCTCCCAAAGAAGCCAGTGAGCACTGTAATAAGTCAGCAGATGGAAGCATGTAAAGTGGACATCCAGGAAAACCATGATGATGTCTATGGGGTCCCATCCCTGGAAGAGCTGGGTATGTGTCAAGAGTGAAGGCAAGGATTACTGCCAGCTGAAATGGGATCTAGTGGAACTGTTTGCAGTGGCTGGCACATATTCTCACCTGACATGGGCTGCCTGTAGCCACAGAATGGCCTAATTCCTTCAGTGAGTGCTGGACCTTGTGATAACACACTGGCATCCCTTGCGCTGCTGGTGGTGCCCAGCTTCCCCTTTAGCATTGCTCTGAAGTGCTCTGCATCTGTCCTTATGTTCTCTGCTGTACTGAGCATTAAGCACTGTATTAGGATCTCATGTCCTCACCAGCTGCTCTCCTCCTATTGCTGTCTCAGGCACGTTGTGTAACAGACCTGAAGAGGTAAACTAACTGTGTACCAGGTTTAGGTACACAGGTACCTAATTAGGTAGGTAATTTCATTCAGTATTGCCAAGCGGCACCAATTTGGGAACTTAGCGAAGCAAAAGATATTACAAAAAATTCTTTCACTCATTGTGCTCTGCCTTACAGTCCTGTAAGACTTGAAGAAGGAGAATGAATAGCTGAGGTGTGAGGAAGGCAAGACCTATATCAGAGAAGTGAATCTAAATGCAAGGGAAGAAAGGACTAATGCAGAATACTGTGTGTCTGTGGCTGGAGGCTCCATACCAGCTTTATAGGAAATATCTCCTGGTACCTTAAGACACAGTTTCAGCAGTCGTGTAAAAGCATAGGGCTTCGCAACAAGAGTATCCTAAGGGCTGCAGTCCTGCATGGATCTGCTTCCTTTATTGTCTGGCCAAATGTGAGACCTTACACTGCACTGCTTGCTGCCAGGAGAGGCTCCTCTGTCAGCCCAGAGCAGTGCAGGAAGACTGCATTATTGCTTCCTCCTTAGCAGCGGTTCTTTTGCACTAATTCAGTGCCTTCCCCAGCACCAGCCTCAGCAGAATAGGAGCCTCTCCAGGAGCAGCTGGGCTATCTAGTGAGCTACTGATGTCGATGGCAAGGTGTTTTGTAAGACAGGCCTGTGGAGCAGTTGTTTCATTGCCAGCTGCTCTGGCCTTTGGAGCAGAGCCCTGTGGGTAGTGCTGGCACACCAGAGAGAATGCTGGCTGTGAGCAATGGGGAAAGTCACCATAAGGCTGCCTGAAGCATTGCAGGAAGAGGCCCTTGAAGTGCAGTGTCATGAACAGGCTCTCCCCATATACTACATGATTTGCCTGCTGTACAAGGATTAGAGCAGCAAGTAAGCAACTGTACTATGTACTGTCTTGCTGTTGTTAATGCTTAATCCCATACCTATGCCTTTTGTCTAGGCATGGCTTCAAATCTTACAAAGTTCTTTCTCTCAGGCTTTCCTACAGATGGTCTTGCCCCTGCAGTTTGGCAAGGAGGGGAGACAGAAGCTCTGGCACGGCTGGATAAACACTTGGAAAGAAAGGTAACCTGTTATTTACGTGGTGATTCCTGCAGACTGTGCCTTCAAATGAAAAATGTAGTGTTGCCCATTACCCCGTTCCCTGGTCCTCCTAGCAGTGGTCATAGCATTCACCTCTGGAAAGGAGTGTATGCTGTTGTTGGAGTACTCCTGTGATTTTAGGTTTTGTGTGGAGCAGGGAGCTCATGGGCTTCCTCAGCTCCAAAAGATTTAGAGCAGTATATTATTTATGCTGCTGTTTGAAGCACAGTGGACTCTTTTCCTTGTTTCTACTTCTCAGTTTCCTTTAGAGAAATGCAAACTTGGAAATTCTCCCGTTAAGTTGTTCAGTCCCTGCTGCACTCTGCACACCATCTCTTTTTATCTTTGCCTGAGGTGTACATAAGTACATGCTTATAAAAGAATGCCTTCCTCTTGTCCATCAGTTTCTTAATAGGTTGTCTCACTGGCTGGCATTCCTTGAGCCCCTTGTCAAAATAATCAGATTTTTTTCAATGGGGCTGGTGTTCTTGATTATAGTGCACAAGACAAACGATTTCAAAGTAATGAAAGGTGACCCAGCTGCCAAAGCATGACTCAGTTTTAACCATTTTGTTCTTCTTTAATGCTGGGTGGCTTCAGCATAAATACTTGTGCTGAAGAGGGAATAAACTATCAACATAATGCTCCACAAAAGGGTCTGAATTTCCCCAGTTTTTTTGTTCAGTGTGTGAAATGAGATAGACATACCTGGACATAAACAGTTGTGTTAGCTTGTATCCTTAGAAGTTCAAGGGTTGTTAACTCCTGTATGCAAAGCAAATTAATCCTTAACTGACTGGTTTAAATCCTGGAGCAAAGGTTTTGCGTTTCTTGAATGGGGCATGGGGGTTGGGATTGCCTGCAGGAGATTTCTCCCAGCAGTGGTTGGAAATAAATAGAAGAGACTGTGCTGTCAGACGTGAGTGGCCCCACCGCCTGCACAGAGGCTTGCCCATAGCAGTGTCCCACAAATACAAGGGGTTTTTGGCTCATTTTTCCTGAATCTGTCTAGGCATGGGTTGCAAATTACGAAAGACCAAGGATGAATGCCAATTCATTGCTGGCCAGCCCCACAGGACTCAGTCCCTACCTACGTTTTGGCTGCTTGTCCTGCCGCTTGTTTTACTATCGTCTCTGGGAGCTGTATAAGAAGGTAAGACAAAAGGTTCACCTGGAGGGCAGGCTGGGTTTGAGCGTGTATATCATGATGCTGGTTGCCAGACAGTGTGCCAGAATTGGTGCAAAAGATACAGTCACCTCCCTAGTGTTTGATTGTTGAGCTGAGCTTGGTGCTACTACAGAGGAGGCTTTTGGGTAAGAAAAAGTAATTCTGTACGTACTCACACAGGCCTTAAATCTGGTGGTACTTTGTTCTTCTGTGTTATGAGCCATGTAGAGCCTGTTACTGTTGGTTTTACGTAGTTCCAGTCACTTGTCATTGTACTGAGTGAACCTGTGTCAGTGCTCTGACTTCACCATCTGGGCTTTCTGGTAAGGGGTGATCTGGTGTTGAGCTCCTTTATCCAGTGGTCAGTAGCTGACTTGGGAAATGTGTGTAAATGCATGGGTGGCTCACAGCTCAGTCTCATGAAGCCAGTCCTTCTGTGCTTGTGAACAGCCGTGTTCCCTCTGCACAGGTGAAGCGGAACAGCACACCCCCCCTCTCTCTGTACGGACAGCTTCTGTGGCGGGAGTTCTTCTACACAGCAGCCACCAACAACCCCAAGTTTGATCGCATGGAGGGGAATCCCATCTGCATACAAATCCCCTGGGACAGGAACCCTGAAGCCTTGGCAAAGTGGGCAGAGGGCAAGACAGGCTTCCCTTGGATCGATGCAATCATGACCCAACTGAGACAAGAAGGGTGGATCCACCATCTGGCCAGGCATGCGGTGGCCTGCTTCCTGACCAGGGGTGACCTCTGGATCAGCTGGGAGTCAGGAGTCAGGGTGAGTCCTGGCATTTTCAGGTATTTGCAGGAGGCCATAAGGAAAACAAAGTCTCCCTGGCACTTGCTTCAAGGATGGGCACACAGGTATGGCTTTTGCTTCATGTGTAAAAAGTGCATGGAAGAGATGATTTGCTAGCAGGCTCTTGGCCAGCCAATAGCCTGACTTCTTTCTGCCTTCTACTGCGAGGCTCTGACAATATCACAAGCCTCAAGTAAACATAACTAAATGTGTGTGGGACCCACTGGTAAATATGGACTAGGGTTTTGGGGGCCTTTTAGTTTTGGGGTTTTTTTTGTAAAAATTCTCTCAGTCCATCTGTTTTCTTTGCAAGTTTAATGTCACTTCTTAACCGGACCTTTTTCCTCATAAAATCCGTCACCATGCCGGTCAGGGAACGCTCCATGACTGAAATCTGAGTCTAGAGTCTCTCAAGGAAAGAGGTAAAAGACCCTCCTCTTGGGCCATCCGAAGGGACAGACAGCTTGAACCTACCCAGTGTACATACCGCCCTACACAAAAAGTGGAGGCAGGGGCATCTAGTCACAAAGCTGACAAAGAGCATAATTGAAAGTGCTGCCTAAAGTGCAGCATCTGTGCATGGATGTGAGTGAGTTACTGCTGAAACCTTTCTGCCTCTCAGTGGTAGTGGGGACCTTCACAGGGGTTCTTTCTTCTTGCTTTGGTGCACGTTCTTCTGTGCAGCATCCTCTCCTTCTCTTCCTGTAAAGGTGCTTTACACTCGTTATGCCTGCCAGGCTAAGATCAATACCCAAAGCTTGCTGCAACACTAGGTAGTGATTTAGTCTGTGGCTGCATGAGAGATAAGGCAGCACTTTATCAGTGTGAGCAGACCATGCCTCCCTAAGTGAAAGTGTCAGGGAGTGAGATACATTGACCAGCCAAATGACTGCAGCCAGCAGATCACCTCTGTGCTGCTGCTCTGTTCTCATAGCTCAGTGCCTACCACTTGAAATAGCATCTTGGGTCCTACCACCACAAAGTGCTGCCCAGGGAAGGTCTCAGTGCCTTTTCCTCCAATTGCTGCAGGTGTTTGATGAACTGTTGCTGGATGCAGATTTCAGTGTGAATGCAGGCAGCTGGATGTGGCTCTCGTGCAGCGCGTTCTTCCAGCAGTTCTTCCACTGTTACTGTCCTGTGGGCTTCGGGCGTCGCACAGACCCCAGTGGTGACTATGTGAAGTAAGTCATGTTACTGGAGCTGATCTTTGTTTCTGGATCTGTGAGCCCAAGTCAATCAGTGGCTCACAAGTGCACAGCACTTTCTGTGCATTGTCTGTGCTACACTGCTTTTTACTTGTGTTGCAGGAGGTATCTGCCCAAACTAAAGGGTTTCCCCTCACGATATATCTATGAACCTTGGAATGCCCCAGAGTCTGTGCAGAAGGCAGCCAAGTGCATCATTGGGGTGGACTACCCCAAACCCATGGTGAACCACGCAGAGACCAGCCGTCTGAACATCGAGCGCATGAAACAGATCTACCAGCAGCTGTCGCGCTATAGGGGCCTCTGTAAGTACCAGCAATTGCAAAGGTTTATGTCTTTAATAGGAGATAAAATGCTGGGAGGAAAGGTCATGATTTAAAATAGGTATTACTTGTCTCTCTGGCCTGTCCTTGCAAGAGGAAGCAGTACCTACCAAACCTGCTCAATTGGTTTCCAGAGAGAGCTCCATTATGTTCTCAGACAGCTAAGACTGGAGTTCGTTTAGGTCTGAGAGCTGCTGATAGCATGACACCATCCATATACCATCAGTGGTCCATCCTTCACTTTGGAAGAGAACCTAAGCAGTGTATTCTAAATAAATTCACTGCTGGATCACACTGTGTGTCTGTGGGCAGCACTGGGTGAGTGCAGCTCTGAACTTCTCTTTCTTTGGGATATGGATGTGCTGGTTGGTGATCACTAAGGTATTTCTCTGTGAGAAGCTTCTCCCAGCCCAGGTGTGTTTTGTTTCTTAACTAAGATCCTCTTGCCATTCTCTAGGTTTACTGGCATCTGTCCCTTCATGTGTGGAAGATCTCAGTGGCCCAGTCACAGACTCAGCTTCGGGGCAGGGCTGCAGCACCAGTACAGGTGAGTTGGAGCTATTTGTGTGTTTTTGAGTTTCATGTTAACTTAAAGGTTATATGCAGGAGAGGATACCTTTCTGATAAGAAGAGGGTGTGTAGCTAGGAAAACATAGATTACATTCACGTTCCTTTACACTTTCTTCAGAAGTCCCCAGTGAACATTCATTTCTAAAAGGGCTGAAGAACAGGAGTTCATTAACGTGAATCTTTTATTGCCTGTATGGAATCATATGCAGCCACTTAAGGGAGAAGTGCAGATCAATGTAGGCCTAATCAGGTATAATTAAGCTGTCCTCTGTCAAAGGAGGATACTTTTGTGTTTGTTCTGGGTGACTTAATTCTGCTTTTAACAAAGATTTTTTGGTAAAAGTTTTCAGGGAGGCTGTGACCAAATGTCTCTGTGCTTGTGCAGTCTTCTTTCTCCCAGCTCTGTGGCAGGTTAGGCCAGGGTCTACTTGTGAGGCCATCTAAATGCAGGGGAACCATTGAAGTGACTCTTCTTCCTTCTGCAGCAGTGAGGCTGTCTCAGGCAGACCAGGCTTCTCCAAAACGCAAACACGAGGGTGCGGAAGAGCCATGCACGGAAGAACTGTACAAACGAGCCAAAGTGACAGGTCTCCCCACTTCAGAGATCCCTGGAAAGAGTTTGTGACTGTGAGTAGTTCCTAGTGTGATCTGGCTTAAACTGCCTGCTTCTGGAAGCTAACAAGGTTCAGTCTTTACTCCCACCATTTTAATGAACAAAATGGACTTCCTTGTGGAGGGATGTGGCTCTTAAATGTAATTCCACAGCCCAGCTGTTTTGATTTTGCGTAACACCCTGTTAGCTCCATTGTCCAGTGGAGAGTGGTGCCCTGCTGCTGGAGCTGTCACAGAGCACAGTTGTTGGTGGGTTTGCTCTTGTGAGGCTGCTTCTCCTCCACAGAGTGGGCTCACGGCCAGGTTTGCCTGTCTGGTGAGGGCATGGGCTAGAGCAGGAGAGCAAGCAGGCCCAGTCATCTGCCTGCAGTGCTCCAGATGCCAGGAGGGAAGGAGCTAGTCACATGTTCTGCCAACTTTTCAGTATGACAGGGGAGGTCAAGGCAAATTCTCTTTTGCTTTCTCCTACAGCCAGCAACAAGCACCTTGCATGTGAAGAAGGAGAGTGCTGAAGAGGTGACCGGAGGAGTAGGAACTGCTGTCACAGAGGGACTGGAGCTTGCGATCCGCAACAGAAAATCCGGGGTCTCATTTAACTGTGTAATTCCAATAGCTGCCACAGAAGGGCACTGTATTGCTTGTGCTTGGGAATATTTGGCTTTCTGATCTCCAGAGAGCCAAATACATCTCTTCTCAGCCATGCCCAAAATCTGCCCACATTAAGGAGGGCAAGAACATTCTGTCAACTTGCTCTCTCCCAGGTGTATCTTTCTTTTCTGACAATGGCTCAGTGCACGTGACTTGATGCATTGATGTTGGAATCAGCATCTGCACGTCTCAGAAATAGTGAACATCATTTCTCATCAATAGTACTAGGTAGTGATGTATGCTGATTAATTCAAATTATAGTAGGAGGTAAGAAGGGAGCTGCTGCAATGTCAAAAATAGTGTACCCATCCTACAAGAGAACAGGGAAAACTCAGGATTTCTTTCATTAGTCTAGGCTGACAAGAAAGGAAATGCTTTCTGAGTAAATCAAGGTAATGCTTACGTGGGATGGAAACAAAATGAAGGTCAGCTGTAGCACAAGAACAGATACACTTGAAAGGCACTTAAAAGTTTCCCTGCAAAAGAACCTTGCCACTGCAAGGTGAGCCGTAGTGCTATTGCCTGAGATGGGCAGCTTCAGAGCTGTTTGACATCTGGGCAAGAGGAGCCCTCTACAACTCCCCAAAAGGAGGTTGTAGCCATGTGAGGGTTGGTCTCCTCCCAGGCAACTACTGACAGGACAAGAAGACACAGTCTTAAGCTGCACTGAGGGAAGTTAAGGCTGGCCATTAAGAAAAAGTTCTTCACAGAAAGAATGGTTGGGCATTGGAATGGGCTGCCCAGGGAGGTTGTGGAGTCACCATCCTGGAGGTCTCTAAGAAAAGACTGGGTGTGGCACCCAGTGCCATGGTTTAGTTAACATATTGATGTTAGGTCATAGGTTGGACTCTGGTCTCAGTGGTCTTTTCCAACCTAGTTGATTCTGTGACTCTGAGATGGAAGAATTCTTCAGAGAATAAGATCATGCCTTGATATGAGCAAAGCAGTATCTCAGAATAGATCTGATCCAAGTAATAAGGAAGCTACACCTGGGCCCAGCACTCTACAGCATTTCCTTCCCTGAATGAGAGCTTTCAAATGAAGCCTGTGTCTGGTGTGTAGCCTGTGCAGTGCCTCATACTGATAGAGGATGTATTACACATCAGCTCCTTGAAGTGAGTCTTCCTCAAGCTCAGAGTCCAGTGTCCATTCTGTTTGCTCTTTTCTATGTTGGCATCTGTGTTTTGAGTTTCTACATGGTAAACTCCTGTACCTGCTGCCCTGCCACTGCTCCTCCTTGCCACTTGCATTCACGCTGGTGCTTTGTAGCCTAGCGAGGCCATTGTGTAGCTTTCCTGGCTCTTAACCATACACTCCTTGCCGGGTCCTGTTACTGGTCAGGTCAGCACAGTGCTGGCAGAGTGCCTCTGCCTGCCACCCAAGAGTGCAAGGGAGGGTAGTACTGCAGAAGATTCTCTCTTGTGCCTGTTTCCAAGAGGGATTAGATTGAGTAGCTCATCCCATGCAATGGGCTGCTGTTGGCACTGTTTTCATTTGCTGTCCAAAACCTTTCATCCCTGCCTGACACAGATAGTGTGGGGCTGTATGTGAGCTTATGCAACTAACTGCTTGGGGAGTACAGGAGTTGTCTCCCACTGGGATAATCAGATTCAGTTTTGGAGCCTGTGTTCGAACCCAGAACAACAGGGCTGCGAATAGAAACTGAGTCAAATGTACCTGAGAAACCTGAAGTGGTTGAATTGAGTCTGTGAATAAATTTAATGACTAGCTGAATAACCTTTCCTTCCCATTCCCTGGGGCATTGATCTTACGTTCTTTTTCTGCGGAGAATCCACTGGGCAGGCTGAACAAGTAAACAAAGAGTCATTTTTCCTAACCTTACTTTGTTCTAAACTACTATTCATAGTCTGCCTGGTGGATAACCCTGTCATCAACAGGTCTTGTCCCCTTCAGTCTGACCCAGCTGTTACTCCCATTGTCTTGGGGGTAGAAAGGTGTAAAGAAAAAGAGATACTCCCCTACCCCCATCTTCTGCTGCAGAGAGAAGAAAGGGGAAAGACATGCACTTTGTACACATAGGTTGCAGAAATTGTGATTTCTGTCATTTGGAGAGTTTCGTGCTTAGGCAATGGTCTGTAAATACAACTTTTTATAAATGTCTTTAACCCTCTTTTTGCTGTCATCCAAATTATTTCACTTGGTAAATGAAATTTTGGGGCTGCATCTGTGGGTAAGCAGTCAAAGGGAGGGGAGGCTACACCTCCTAAGTTGATCTAGAAGGCTTCATGGGGGCAGCAGAGGTCACATTTGCAAGGTTTCTGTCAGCACCGGGGATATGGATGGTGGTAATTGGAAGAGCTGCATCTCAGGTAGTAGCACTATGAATGACACAGACACATCAGGCCAGCCAAAGAAAGATAAGGAAAAAGCTTCCATCAAGAAACCTTTTAAGCAGGCTGGATTCATCCACTCTGGCATCTTTTCCCAGCTGAAATGATAAAGGTGGGTAGTGACAAGTAGGGGATGACTGTTTATTGTTTTTGTTAATATTTTGAATTGGGCATGTTTGGTTAAAGTACAAGATGGCAGATTGAACAAGTCTACACCTTGCTTGGCTTTGTGACAAGTTCTTCCTCACTTGTGGGAACAAGTTTGAGTTCAAAAGGACTTTGCCTGTTCATGGGGAAAGAAAAAGCCATCAGTAACCATTGGTAAAGATACCATCTGTGTTTCAGAAGCAGCAGAGGACTGCTGGAGGCTGATGTGAAGAAAGTAGCATGAAATGGATGCCAGTTTGGGGGTTTCTGTTTGCTGGAATAACCCCTGTTTTCTGTGTCTCAGGGCAAGGGACAATACCTGACCTGACACCCCCAACACGGGCATGGTGTGAGCTCTTTGCTCGAGCAGAGGGAGCAGTTGCCTTTGATGCTCTGAGAGCTGTGGCTTTGGGATGCTCCCCAGGGTGGTGTGAAAGCTCCTTTGAACGGATGGTGGATACTGGGGCAGGGAAGTCCTACAGAGCTGTGAACAATTGTTCAGCTTGGGTCTCCTGACAGTGACTGAGCCTTGGCTAATGACTTCAGCTAAGTCATGAACTGGTATTAAATACACCAGACTTAGTCTAATAACCAGCAAGGACACAGTCTGAGTCAAGTTCTTGTGCGTCCTGCCATCTTCAGTGCTCCTGTGTAGACCCACTTACTGAACCTCTGTCTTAGCAGAATTACACAAGGTACATTACTTTTCCCAGTAACCAGCAAGACTTAGGAAGTGCATGTAGCCATGAAGTTCCTTGTCAAGCTTCAAGCAGTGGGGCTGATCTGGGACAGAAGTGCCTCCGCTCATGGTATTGCTGAATTGTTCTCTTGTCTCTGGGAAGGACCTTCTGGTTTTGAAAAAGTAAAACTTCAGTGCTTGGGGTGGTTCACCCATGGCAAAAACCTTATGAAAACAGCAGCCTGTGCCTTAGAAGATGATGAGCCAGAATGACAGTAAACTCAGTCCAGCTTTCTCTTGCCAGCGTGAAATAATGTAAATTAAAGCTGAAGAGATTGGGTTTTTGAGGCTCCTCCTCTGTGCTGGCCAGGATATCTGTTTTACCTGTCAAAGGAATGATGGTGATGTGGCTCAGGATTGGAAATGGCTAACCTTGGATTTCTAGCAGACAATTGCCTGCTCCATGTGCTGGTGCTTGAGAAAATTCCCTTCCTCCATGTCTCTTCTATCTGCATAAGGAAGGAGCTGGAGGGGCTGGCTGAAAGGTCTGAAAATACAAAACACACCTGAATATGAAGAGATGGAGCCAGAAATGTGGTCATTGGGGCAGAACGGAAAGAGAGCAGAGTGCTGTTCTGGTATCACAGCTGCATCTAGGTGGAAATCAGGTGGTTCAGCTGGGGAAGAGGAGCAGGAAAACTTCTCTTAGCACATAACCCCTCCTCAGGTTTCCTTTAAGGCTGAGAACAGTTGGTCTGAAGTGAACCTCATGGTCAGTTGGACAATTTGAAAGAGAGAAAAATCAGCAGATGCCTGGTGAGCAGAGATGCTGGCTAGGATGGAAGTGTAGTCTTAATTTGCAGCAGATGTGCGTGCACTCTCCCAGGGGCCCTGTGCTCTACTGTGTATCTAAGGAACAGACCTGACTGACAGTAGTGCAGCTAGAAAGGTCAAATTGGGTCTCCTGCCAGGCCAGCCCTAAGCCAGGGCTGGTGACCTGACTAAAGGTCAGGTCACTAAGGGCTGAGCTTTTGGTGCTTGGCATCCAAGCAGAAGGTGAGCTGCGGTGGTGGTGATCTGGCTGTGGGATGAGGCAGCATCTTAGCTTCTGCCACAGGTCAGAGGCCAAATGACAACCATGCTGCAGAGAAATCACATTTTGGTAGGTGGGGTTTGTGCTTTGAGATGGAGCTACATCAAAGCTCTGCAAAAGCTCCCTGAATTAATGCTGGTGAGCCTCTTGGGTCCTGCATGTTCAGTCTGTGCATCCAGACGGCAAAGGGGACTCTTAGATCGCCTCAGGAGGCTGCCCCAGGGTTACCCGCACATGGTGACCCTGGGGGTGTGTTCTTGTCTCCATGCTAGCCCAGGAGTAACATCTCTTTCCAGTTTGTCTGGCAGGAGACCAAGACTCCAGAGAGAGAGCAGGACTGTATGCCTTGGAGGGCTCTGCTTGCTCTTCTCTGGAGGAGCAGCTGACGTCCTGGGTGTTGGCCAAGAACTAATACCATCGCCTCAATGGCAGTCAGCTCTGTGCTGTGAGAAACACTGATGGGACTGGATGTATCTTTATGTTTGAAGTGCTAAAGAAGTGTCACTCATGCCATCCAGGACTGTCACAGACGGGGACTGGGGGCATAGTGAGCATGCAGGGAATGGGGAAAGTTCTCTTCAGGTACAGAAGTAGCCTTGGGATCTAAAAATACTGATGCTGTCTACTTCTGTGCATAGTACAACCTCCACAGTTTCCTGAGATAGCCTGCAATGAATGGAGAGGAGAGAAACCTGCTCAGGCCGGTAAGGAAGAGTAGCAGCAATGAGTACCCACCCCAGATAAAATGCTTCTTGGGACGTAGCTGAATGCAAAAGTGGGTCTGCCCTTTCTGAGGAGAGACCTGAAACCTCGAGATGCATTTTTGCCTTCATTCGTGCTTGCAGCCCTGGTAAGCTTCGACAGGGACAGGGTTTGTACTGGGGCTGCCAGACCTGTTGCCAGGTGCTGCAAACCTGCCACGGGTGCGAAAGCGCAGCGTGGTTGTTCCTGCTGCTCCTGCTGCCCCCGGGCACCTCCCCGCTGCCGAGGAGACCCCTGCAAGCGGCCCTCTGTGTCCAGCCCCTCGCCCTGGGCTGCTGCCTGCCCGCTCGGCCAGTCAGCCCCGCTCCTGGGGTTGCTCCTCCCGGCCTCGGGAGATCCCGGCCGTCCCCCGCACCTGTCCTTGGGGGTGCAGCCTCCAGCTGCGAGCACATCTGCCCCGCCGGGGCCGGCGTTCCCGGAGCGAATGGGACCGGGGTGCGAGGTGACGCTTCCATCTGTGCCGTGCCTGTCCTGCAGCTGCCGCCAGGAGCCGCGGGATGGAGCCTCCGGGCCGCGCCCCCGCTCCCCCCGCCCCGGCGGCAGGTATGTCCCTCCCCGCCGGCACCGCCAGCATCCCCCTCCCTTCATCCCTCCTTCCCTGCCTCCCTCCCTCCCGCCCGCCCTCCGCCTGCATGGAGAGAGCCACAGAATGGCGGAGCGAGAGAAAGGAGCTGCATCCCCGCCCGCCTCCTCACCCTTCCTGGGGCTGCACCTCGCCTCGCCCCCCAATTTCAGGTACCGGCCGCCGTCCCCTCGCGGAACCCTCTCGGGACTGCCCGTGCCCCCTGCCCGGGGCAGCGCTCCCCATCTGCTGCAGCCCCCGCCCGCACCCCCGCGCCGGCCCCCCGCCTCCTCCGGCGTTGCTGCCCCCTCCCCGCGCATCCCCTGGGCCCCCCGCCCCAGCCATCCCTTCTGCCCCCCACCCCGGCCGCCGCTGAACCCCCATCGCAGACATCGCTCCAGCCCCCCCACGGCTGCTTAGCCCGCCCACCTAAGCCATGTTGGCCCTCTCCCCATACAGACACCACTGCAGCTTCCCAGCCCCCTGCTTGGCCTCATGTCCCCCTCCACACCCCACTCCCGCTCCGTTACCTGTCTTATCTCCTCTTCCAACACCTCTTCCTCATGAAAGAAAAAAGCTTAATCTCTCTCCCCTCCCCAAGGAAAGCCTTTTTCTCGCCCTTTCCTAGAAATCCCAGGTGCTTCTGGTTCCTTCCTGCCCCTGTGGAACAGGAACCCCAAGTGAGACGGTGGGAGACTGCCAGGATTGATCCTCTTAGCAATGCCAAGTGCTCCCATCGATTTGGGATGCAGGGGGCTGTGTCTCCTCTGAAACCCAATGAGGCTTGTCACAGGGACTTCCGATGGCATGGGCCAGGCCAGGGATGCCTGGGGGTTTTGGAGCCTCTGGTGCCTGCTGAGGGTAGCTCTGGGACAGGGATATGCTGGGTGGGTAAGGGAGGAGCCCTGCCCCTTCCTGCAGGTGCAGTGTTCACTTGCCATCGGGGGAGGCTCGCTGCTCCTGGCAGCCGTGCCCATCAGCCATTGCTCTCTGCTTGCCTCTGCCACCCAGGGGTGCTGGGGGGCAGCTGCCTGAAAAGGCGGGAATGATACCAGCTGCTTTGCATGCTGAGATTTTGGATGGAAAGGAGGGGATGGTCCACACTTGGGACCACAGCTAAGATCATGCTCTCCTCTGTCAGGCCCAGTGCCTGAGGCTGGGGAACCCGTGGGTCCCTGTGAGGAAGCAGATGGATGCAGTCGAGCAAAGGTGGTGTTCAGGCAATTAATATTTGAAGGGCTCTGCTTCTGGACCCCCTTTGCTGGTGGCTCCGGGTCCTTGGCAGCTGCCTCCTATTGCAGCGCTGCCTGCGAGAGCTGCTGGGAGCTGTTGCAACATGGCTGGTGTGCCCTGCAAAGCGAGCGATTAAACGCTGCCTCTGGAATCATCCACTGTGGAGAAGGGGCTTGGCCACCGAGCCGGGGGCTGGAGGCTGAGCAGCCGAGCAGCTCTGGGCCTAGCACCTGGCGCTGTCCTGGATGTGGTGGCTGTCCCCTGGGCACCCTGCTGCTCGCCAGCAAACAGCGATGCCCTGGCAGGGAGAACGAGCTGCTGCTTCTTGCTGTGCCTCAGTGCTTTGGAAAAGGAGCCCCGTGTGCTTGGCAGCCTGCTCCAGGGAAGAACTGACCTCCTGAAGGAGGCTGTGCAGCTGGGTGGAAAACTGGGGAATCAAGGCAGGAGTGCAAAATCCTCCCCGGGCACCGAGCTCAGGGTGTAAGACTTGAAGCGGAAGAAGATGTGGTGATGCGTCTGAGCCTGGGGCAGGGTCTGGCAGATCAGAGGCAATGTTGTGGCAGGGAGTGTCGTGTGAGAAGGGAGCCATGCTAGTGAAGCACTCACAAGCTGGGTTACGTGTCACAGCTGGGTTTGTGGGTGTCCCAGGTTCTGCATCCCTGCAGCAGGGCTCAGCAAGGGGCTGTCCCCTCACATGAGCTGAACCCAGCAGCCATGAGGGCAGTTCAGGGTGAAGGCTCAGACCATGGCTGGCAGTGAGGTGAGCCCTGCCCTCTGCCCCTGCTTGCTGCCTGCAGGATGAGGTGCTTCAGATTTCTGTCCTCTGGTACATGCGCCTGCTCTCCCAGCTCGGAGTGGTGACACGCCAGCACAAGCATTAGGTGATGGGTTGGCTTGAATTGATAGAAGGCTTGGTCGTGGCCTGCAAGCAGACTGAAGCTCTGAAGAGACCAGGCACAGTGGTCTGGCAGTGATGGTTTGGTGTTGTCTGAGAAGAAGTGGGAGGAATAGGGATGGTGAGGTGATCCCTCCTTTAGCCAGAAGGTCCTCCAGAGGTGTCTGCTCATCACAATAAGAATAACAGCATTTTAGGAGACAGCAGTAAAAAAGTTATTCTCACCCAGCCTCCCTGTTGTCCTTAGCTCCCCAAAACCTTACAGAGGAGTCTGTGTTCATTGGAGCTCCTTAACATCTTTCTCTGGGACACTGTGTTGCAGCTCCTTGCCCTGCTAAGAAGCTTTGCCAGTGCTTTGTGGCAAGCTTTCCTGTGAGGGGCTCTCTGGGACCTCTCTGGATTGGGGGTCCCTCTGCCCAGCATTAGAGGAGCAGGGAGGACTGGCACAGCTGGGGTGCAGCTGGATGCAGGGCCCTGCAGAGGTCACAGTGTTGCCTGCCCCACTGTCCCCACGACTGTGGCTTCAATGTAGCTGGAACCTGGGTGGGGGTCACTGACTGATCCCCTCTATCCCCTTCAGCTTTCTCTGATAAAAGCAAAGGGCATTCACCCAGCTACTGAGCAAGAAAGCTCCTAGGGAAAGAAACCCTTAGGGAGTTATTTCCGTAGGTCAGGAGAGAGGGGAAACTACTCCACTACTCAGGGAGCCCAATCAGAAATCACAGCCCTTTGAGAAGCGAGGGGGTCTCTGGGGGAAGAAGTTCTCTGCGTCTTGTCAGGGAGTTCAAAGACACACCTTCAGGCTGAGGCAAAAATCAGTTCTAGCACTGTGGTTTGTTTTATGTGTGTGTCGTGCTCATCTGGAGCTGTCAGGAAAGCCTGTTTGGAGGCAATGAATGAGCTGGGCGTTGGAATGGGGCTACCTTTCTTGTGAGGGGAGACAAAAGGGTTGTCTTCCTCTGATGGAGAGAGAGAGGTGCCTTCTCGGTTTGAATAAAACAGTCTCTGTGGCCACTGAGATGGAAGAAGACAAGGGCCAGCCAAATATAGGTTAATATTATTTTTTCCAGTGGTGCTGGTTACAGGACTTGCACACAGCACCTGACAGCAGACTATCAGGATATAGCTCGGGCAGCTGGGCTTGTTGGAGCCCCCAGCCTCATCACGTCATGTTGCCCTGGCCAAACCCCTGCGTGGAAAATGCTCTGCAGTAGCAGTGGGCAGACAGGGGATGGGGTCATGAGAGGCACAGCAGCCAGGACAGTATATAAGGCTGTCCTTAGGACTGTGATCAAGCTGCTCCTGCCATGGGCAGGTAATGTCTGCCTCCATTCATGCACCCACGTGTATACTCTTGCTCACAGTTCCCGGGAATGCCAAGTTTATCAGTTGTCATGCATACAGCAGGGCTGCCAGCCTTTGGGTGCCTCTTGGCACATCCTTCAGGAAAGCACCCATAACCTGCAAGGGCAGGGTTCTCCCACCCTCACAGATGGGGACAGACTCCCACATACCTGTGATGCCGTGGCCATTGGCAAGGGAAGTTGGCCAAAATACACATGTAGGTCCTGCTCAGACTTTCACTGCCAATGATGGAGCTGAGAGGAGTCAGAGCTGTTTCATTTTGCTGGTATTTTTAGCCTCTTCGAGAAGCAAGAGAGAAAGGAAGGGGTGTTTCCAGCACAGGAAGCAGGGGTGGGTAATGGAGAGCCTTCTTTGTATTTTCTAGGAGGTCCTGGAGCATCCATGTGAGAGGAGCAAAGGGCACAAGTAATACTGAGACAGAGATTTCTTTGTTCATTGCATTAATTGAGGTTTCAAGCAGATGAGATGCCCCCAGGCAGAGCTGATAGGGAAGATGGAGCCCTGGATGCTGTTCTTGTGGGGCTGAGTGACAGTGACCGCAGTATCACGGCTGACATTCACCAGTGGTGTGGCACTGGTGGGGAGAGAGCTTGCAACAGGTTAGCTCAGCAGGGCAGTCCAGGCCCTGAGCTGGGCTCCTGTGGACACCACCCACTGCAATCTGTCCAGGAGCAAAGCCGGGTCCCAAGCAGATGGTGAGAGATGCACCCATCACTTGAAGCTCCTGGAGTGGGTGTCAGTGAGGGGCAGGAGAGCAGTGCTGTGATGGGTGGCAGTGGGAATGCCACCCCACTGTGTATCAGAGTGGGTGCAGCTGGTGGGGAGGGGGGTGCCCTGTGCCCATCTCAGGGTCATGGTGGGTGCCTCTTCTAGAGCTACTTTGGCTTCGCCCTGTTGGGGCAAGGACTGACTGGGTCTGAAAGGCATGGGGGTGCTGGAGGATTATCTGAGGCCACTGTGCCAATGGTTTGTCAGCAACACCTGATAGCCCTTCCTAGCAAAGACCCTTATTTCCTTCAGCAGCAGAAGAGGGGTGGGAGCTGGCAGAGCAGCTCACCAGGTATTTCTCTGGCCCTCAGCGTGGGTTCAAGGTTGGGGAAGCCCAGGGATGATCCTGCCTGAGGCAGGAGTGGATCTGGGGGTTAGGTGGGGGCAGACAGGGAAGGGGCACTGTCCCTTGGCACTGTCCTGGGCTCGGAAGTGCAGCTGCCCATGAAGCCGGGCCCGCTGTGCTGGAAACACTCTGGCCTTTGCATCAGTGAGTGGCCTCGCTCCACCTGGTGAGAAGCAGGACAGATGTTCCTGTCTGTGTCCCCCTGCTGTGGGGACAGCAGTGCTGCAAGGGCAGGAGGAGGCCAGGTGCTGCGGGTTTCCCGGATGGGGTTAGCAGATCCCCTGTGCCCACTGTGGATGCTGAGGAGCAGAGTGCTGGAGCAAGACCAGGAGCCAGGCTGGCTGGCTGGCAGGCAGAGGCAGTCAGCATCCCCAGCAGAGTGCAGGGACTTGGCGCTGGCTCAGCTGGGGAGGTTATTTTTTTTATTTTTTTTCCCCTCCAGGACAGCTGATTCCATCTATTTTTAATGAGCTTCCCCAGGTTGCGCAGTGAGGATACAGAGCAGCGCCGGCAGCCACAGACTGCGACGGGGCAGGCGGAGAGGCAGTGGGCACCCAGGGCTCCGCTGTCATCTCCCTCACTGCTCCTCACAGCGGGCCTGGGGTTTTTTTAGTGTGGGAGTGTGTCCCCCAGTGCAGGGGGGTCCTCCTCAATGCAGCTGCCCTTGAAAATGGAGTCGAGCACCGAGGAGGAGAGCTGGCTGGAAGATCAGTGGGAGAAATGGTAGGGGACCGACTGGGCCTAAGGGAGGGGGGACTGTCCCGCGGGCATGCAGGGGAACGAGGGGCAGCCCCTTGCTCCTGGGCACATCACCCTGCTCTGGGAGTGATGGCCACAGGACGGGAGCAAACTTGGCACGCAGGTGAGCCCAAAGTTTTCCTGGCTGCACAGGGAGCTGCGTGACTGCCAGGCACCAGAGTGGCAGAAGGCATCTGGACACATCCTGCTGCACCCCACTGCTGGGGGACCCACTCAGCATCTCCCCATCCCCGAGAGCACGGACAGGGCTGCCTGTCCCCATCCCGGAGCGGGGGGCACTGCCACCCTGCCAGGCTGCTCCTGCGGAACCAGGGAGCCCCTGGCACCCCTGGGCAATGCTGTGCCTGTGAGCGGGACCCCGCAGTGCCCACTGCGCTCCCCCAGAACGGCGGGTGGAGGCCTCGAGCATTAGCAGTGGATGATGTCCCACCCTGCGACCCGTGTAACCAGAGAGGAAATCAATTTGTGCTTTGAACGCTCGTCGTGAGCCTCCTGCTCTGCATTGCCTTGCTCCCATGGGCAGCAAGAGGAGACAGGCGAAGGGGGGTCCAGCCATCCCACCCTGTGCTGAAGCCTGTGTCCTTGCATTCCTGATTGTCTTGCAGGGGCTGCCTCCATGGGTATGGTTGTTCCCAGTTGTCTTCACCCCAGGAAACTCCTACTGGTGGGGTCCTCAGAAACACAGAGGGAAGATGCTGCTTCCCCCATGGGCTTCTCCCACTCTTTTCCCTCTGCAGGACCTGAGACAGGGGAGATGTTACCCTTCCATGGCATTGGGTTGGTGTCACTGCAGGAGGGAGCCCCAAGATGTGCAAGCAGTGCTTAAAGTGAGAGTGGGAGCTTTGCAGGTCACAAAACACCATTCTCATTCCTTTCTCACTGCACTGCTGGGGGCCAAGCCAGAGAGGGCTGATGGGCTTGGCATAACCCTTTCACCCAAGTATCTCCCAGCCAGAGGAGCTGGGAGCAAAGGGAAATGGTGGCAAGCAAAGCAGTGCCCATGGCCACTGCAGACAAAACTCAGGGGTCTGAGTAGGTTGGCCAAGGACTTTTGAGTTGAGTTTTATTTACCCCTGTGGTAATGAATAACTGAGAAGAGCATTGAGGTATCACCATGTTGAAATGTTTTAATGCTCAGCAGCCAGGAGCACCTCACTGCTCCCCTGGGTCCCATCAGCACATTTTCAGCTGCTAAAAGGATATCTCTTGTTTTGAAGGGATGTAATGAATCTGTGTGCCTGGGGCTGACAGCCCTGAGGGACCCCTGAAGCCATGCAGGCTCAGAGCACCCACAGGGATGCCCACAGTCACCCTGGGGAGTGATTTTTGTGCGAGGGAAATCGCTGCCCTCTCTTACTGCAGGCAGCTGGGCTGGGACATCCCTCCCAGCTGCAGCTCCAAGGCTGGTCGTGCCATGGCTGAGGGGTTTGCAGGGCTTACGAGTTCTGTGGGTCTTGATGTGGTCACCTGTCCCAGCAGGTGCATCCTCCAGCTGTGCCCTGTCAGGACCCCCAGCCTTCGCCCTGTTGAGTGTTTGTGCCCAGCTGGGACAATCCCAGAGGCTCCCTGGGATGGTGTGAGCAGAACAAACCTCCAGTGGTAGGGCCGACTGTACTGTCCATTCCATGTTCTCCCAGCCTGCTGTCCCTGCTGTCTTTGGTCAGGCAGAGACGGCTTTGGGGCACACTCCTCCTGCCTCCCAACAGCCATGGACCACGCCAAGCCCAACCATTTGATGAGGACAGACCTATCCCCTCTGGAAGGAGCTGCCTTCCCAGTCTTTCTTCCTAGCAGAGACTGGGAGAGCCTCTCCTGGGGTGTCAGTGCTGCTCCCAGCCTGCAGGCACCACGGCACCCTGCAACCTCCTGGCCACCACTGGGGCGGTGGGTGACCCTGCCATCTCCACTCCCTCCAGGCTCACCCATGACATCAGCCTTGAGGAATTTGAGGATGAAGACCTCTCTGAGATCACTGATGAGTGTGGAATCAGCCTGCACTGCAAGGAGAGCCTGGCCACCCGGGTAAGTGTGATGAGGATGGGGAGAGGGATGGGCAGAATGTGCCAGTGGGGCTGGCAGGACCATCAGCCCCCATACAGGACCACCAGATCCCCACATGAGTGAAGCTTCCTCAAGGAGCCCACTGCCATGGCCCCAATCCCCTCTGCTTGGCAGTGCCCTCTCCTCACTCCAGCACAGTGCAGATCCTTTCTGAACCAGCCTAACTCAAGGGACAAAAAAAGGCATCTCAAAGCTGGTGCATTTTGGTTCCCACTGTACTGTACGGGTTTGAGTTTGTTCCTCAGGGATGAGCCTAAGGATTTGGGTGCAAATGGGGGCATGTCCCCATTTCAGCAGGATAACCAGCGAGCATCTGGCTCCTGACAAGCATTCTCAGGAATCAAGGACATTTGCAAGGTGACTCCAAAGGTCCCACATGGGCTGTGCCTCCTGTCCTCACATGCATCCCTGGACCTGGGGATGCAGCTGGGCTGGCAGGGTGAGAGCTGTCCTCTGCTCACCCAAGGTGTTCTCTCTGGCTTGCTAGCTAGCTTTAGCTAGAACTGTTCACAGGTCTTTAGTAGGCTGGGGACCTGGAGGCTCCTGAAACAGGGATGAAGGAGGTAGCTCTGACCCCAGCAGGCAGCAGGTGGAATAAAGATGGGAGCTGGGAAGCCCGTCCAAGTGCTGCAACTGAGACTCCCATCCATCTTAGAGCACACTGTCAAGAACCTGATGGGGTTCACACCACTGTTTGAACTTCACTAGAAGGCCCTGGGGGCAGAAATGTGGAGATAAATTGGTAATTATATTGGATTTGGAAATGTGCAGGGAATATTAAAGTGTTAAAGGAAAAGCCACGGCCTGAGCATTCTCACACCACTCAAGGAATCACACACATACCACCTGAGACTTTTAACCGCTGGGAGCAGAATCTCTTTGTAGCAGGCAGCTCCAATAAGCTGACAGGTGCCCTTTACCACCCCTCACTCAAACACACACTCACTCTAAGGCTGACTCCTCCTCCCTCAGGCTGGACCCTAGGTTTCCTGTAGCAATGCCCCAGGCTCAGGTTTTATAAAAATAAATAGTTTAGTGGTACAGCACCAGGTCAGCTCAAGCTGGGTGTCTGTGGAAAGGACCCTGAACAAAGAAACCGGTGGGCAGTTATACCCTTACAGCTCCTGCAGCCACTCCTCAGACACTCTCCATGCACCTCTTGGTTCAATGGGGATTTTTGGTCTGGGGTCTTCTAACATCTTACTGGGTTCTTTCTCTGTGTCTGTGCAGGCAGGCCATACACTGTTCTTATCTTGTGGAGTTACAGCTTCTGCTGACAGCTGGAGTCTCCTTGTCTTCTGGTTTGTACTTCTGGTGCACCTGCTCGCTGGCAGAGCGTGGGGAAATAAAAAAGCCCTAGCTTGTGATAAACACTACTCAGCAACAACCACAGCAGCATCAGGGTGTTATCAATGCTCCTCTCGTGAGAAAGACAAAACACAGCACTGTACCAGCTACTTGGAAAATTACTAGGAGAATTAACTCAATTCCAGCCAAAAACATCTCTAGGTGTAAGCTCACAGCTTGTGGCCCAGGGCTTCAGCAGATCCAGCTACTGATGCTGGGCAAGTAAATCTGAGCAAACAGCTTACTGGATCCCCCAGTATTATAACTCTGTGAACCCATTCTAACTAATTTTACTTAAAACTTACTCATTTAGCCTAAAACTTAATACCTCTCAGCACAGAGTTTCTGCATTTTGTCAATGTGTTTCATGCTAAAGGATGCAAATGCTGGAGGAGCAGCCAAGTGGTTTGAGAATCATTCTGTTCCTCAGAGGAAACACTTCCTCTGCAAAACTGATAAAGACCCAGCGAGGACAGGAAAGGCACAAGAATTTGTCGCAGATTTAAAATTAGAAAGTGAATTTGTGTCGTTTGGAATCCCTCACTGCAGGCAGGACAGTACAGGCAGACCTCATCCCTGGGAGGTGAAGGTGTCTTGCTGTGCTCCTTGGTCTAATTCGTGACCTTCCCAGCAAAAACTTGTCTGTTCCCAGACATGGGGCTGCTGCTCAATATCTCTGCTCCAGCTGCAGCCTCCTCCTGCTCCAGGATGTTATGGCCAGACTTCCCTGGGCCAGTCTGGGCTCATGAGCTGTGTATGCTGAAGGGAGGAGGGATAATGCTGCAGGCAAAACCAAGGGCAAACCCCGTCCTGGGCATCTATGAGGGCACAGCCTCAGCAAGGGCCTGGCATTGGGAAGATCCTCCTGCCTGCAGTAGGGGAGGCAGACAGAGGCTGTGGGTGTGTTGCTGGATTCTTCCCATTACCCATCCCAGTTCCCCACTGCTGATAGCACCACTGGGCTCAGAGCAGGATGTTTTTTTCTACAGACTGACAGCCCTTGGCTGAAGTTTGGCAGGGAGGGGAAGGGGCAGGGGAGACTTGCAGCTCAGCTGCCTCAGCCCTTCCTTGAGGGGGAGGAAAAACAGTCTCTTTTGCCCATTTGAAACAGTTTACTCGGGGATTTCTGCATCCCTGTGCTGCAATAGAGAGACCTGACCCTCAGTAGAGGGTTTGCTCAGGCTCTGGGAGCGAGTCCCATGCCTTCCCTGGGGACAGCTCAGAGCTGCTTTACACAAATGTCCGGGTGCACTGAGAGTCTGCTGGGGTGGGAGGGGGACGCGAGGCTGCTGTAGGGGAAGCAGTGAGTTATTCATAAACACAGCAAAGGAGGAAGCTTATCGCGCTCAGAAAAAATGCCTGCTAAAAATATATCCAAATGGTTTATATGGGACACGGAGGATTGCCTGAGGAGCAGAACCGAAAGTGGTGACAACAATGGCTGTGAGAGGGGCTTTTCAGTCCTAGATGTTGAAGGTGAGAGCCAGGGAGCTTTTCAGGCTGATTGCCATCCAGAGCAAGCTTGGGGCGACAAGATTGCAGGATCTGCCTGATGGAAGCAGTCAGGCCCAGAGGGAGCAGCGTGGCCGGGTCTGTGTGTGGTGTGGGGGCCAGCAAATCAGTAATGACCAGCAGTCAGCATCAGCCGGCCAACTGCACTGTGTGGGGCTGGCTGGGGGTGGCGAGTCAGGGACGCTGGGACCAGGGTGTGAGGGGGCCACGCTGGTGCCCTGCCCGTGGTGAGCACCCGGCGCTGGTGCCACGGAGCAGCTGTGGCACGTAGGGTGGAGGATTGGCCCTGGGCACCCCTGCAGTGCCAGGCAGCTGGGGAAAGCCTGGCAGTGGAGCAATGTGAGGTGAAAGCAAGTGCTGGCTCACTGGATCACACCAGAGCAGGGAGCGACAGGCAAGGGGGAAACAGGATCTGGGGAGCACTGTGAGACATGGGGCTGGAGCCATGCAGCTGCCCAGCAGCGAGTCTCTGGAGGGGTGGGCAGGCACAGTAACCCAACAGCGAGCAGGAAAGCACTGATCAGGAACAAGGGGACAAACCTGCCTGAGGGCTGCAAAGGTGGCTGCTGGATGGGGACAATCAGTGACCTTGCTGAGGTGGAGGGTCTGGGCAGAACTGGTTGATGACAAAACCCTGTGACAGGAACAGGCAGCTGGTGCAGAGGTCAACACCCAAATAGAGATGGGTTTGGGGGTTTTTTTTGGTCCCAGAAAAACAAAGATGACCTCATTACGGGCGATTTTAGCAGCTCGTCAGAAATAGTGGCTTAGACACCCAGAAACTGCAAGGAGGCATAGACTGATGTTTGTGGAAGAGGGAACTATCCACTGATGAGGACCATACCTCATGGATGAGAGACCATGTATTAAGAATGAGGAATAATCCCACGTGTGGCTGAAAAGAACCTTAATTTCAACAAGAAGTCCCCAGTGAATGAGAAGAGAAGTGAGTGATAGGCTGAGGAGAGGAGCAGAGGTGTCTTTGGGGCTGTTGAATGGCAGGGCAGGAGGCCAGCTGGGAAGGAGCAGGGGCCACCAAGGCGAGGGACACGACCTCCACCTTGCCAGTGGCAGCAGTCAGATGTGTTAAGAGGGATGAATTCAACAAAAGCACCAGACTTGTGATTTGGCCTTGTTTTAGTGGTTTGGAAATCCAAGGTGACAAACCCTGGTTCCAGCAAAATGGATCCCAGCAAATAGCCAGGCAGAGGTTAATAAAATTTTAGTGCCTCATCTATTTTCCAGGAGCTGTGGAAAATTGTTAATGCAGGAATGAAAAAAAAAAATTAAAAAAATAAATACCTCTCTTGTTTGGGTTAGGTGCATGTGAACAAGAGCCCAAAGGGAAAAGAACTGATGCAGGGCTGTGCTGAGCCTTCATGGCATGAAGAGGTCTGAAACAGCCATGAAGATACAGATATGTGGAGGAAAAAAACAAAACACTCTGTTTTTTCAGCATAATAAGACTGCTGGAAATGCCAGGGGCTTTCTCTTGATGTTCAGTGCCACTGATCCAAGTGTGCTGCTGCTGGCAGCTGCTCGTGGAAGGTCAGAGGGACCCATTGCAAAGGGGGAAGCAGCTGCCGTGAGCCTGCGATCCAGGGACTGGTGGGGAACTGGATGTGTGGGCTGGAAAGAGAGGATAGGGAGATAAGGTGGCTGTTTACTCCATGCAGCTTTTCACAGGCTGTCCCATGAAGCTGCCCCTGTGATCCATGGCCAGCTGTGGCTGTGCCAGGCTGAGGGCACAGAGGCTTCTCCTGGCACTTTGAAGGCACTGGTGGTGGGGAGAGGGGCACACTTGTGCCCTCTGCTTGGCAACTCCCCCTTGCTCCCCTGCACTCACTAAATGCTTTTCCCTGCTGAAGGTTTTGCCACTCTCCTCTGACAGTGGAGGCTGCGAGAGTGGGGGAGCAGGGAAGAGACTTTCATCACTCAAGCAACATCTTGTGTATCGCCCCGCTCCTCTTGCGAGAGCCTTTCATTCCTAAGGAGGCAAGCAGCTTCCTCAGGTGGGCAGCAGCCCCCACACAGGTGATTCCCCAGCTTAGACCAGTGCTCCAGGGGTGATCCCAGCACCTCTCAATTGCAGCAGGGCTCGTTCTGCTGCAGACCCCTAGAACCATGGATCCACAACATTGGGACCATCAGAGAGAACCAGTTGCTGGACACTGGCACTTTTTGCCATTGTGGGATGGCACCATGCAGGTGGGGCCTAGGATCAGCAGGAGCACACCAGCATCACATCTATCCTGTCTGTAAGGAAGCATGAGTGTCCCCGTGACTACACTGGGGACCAGATGTGCATCTTGTGTTCGTCCTGCTGCAAGATTTGGGCACTGGTACTGCTCTCCCACACACCCTAATCTCTCCCACAGGGTGAAGGGATTTTGGGAAGTCGCCTCACCCTTGCTTCTGTGCTGAGATGTGAGCATGCTCAAGCTGACCTTTGGTCACATTAGCTTGTTCCTAGAGGGCTCCCGAGGCAGCCTGTTCTGGTGGGGCAGTGTCCTTGCAGTTAGAAAGGCTTCCTGATGTCTAGTCCCTGCCCTTGCTTTGCAGATCATTGCAAGTCTCACTCACATGGTTAGGTGATTGATTTCTGTGTGGTTTCAAAATCATTTTGTTGAGCTACAAGCCATAAATAATACCTGCAGTGGCTGTATGAACCCCTGCTAGGGTGCTCTTTTCTTCAGAATTACACTGATTTGCTTTTCTGCATCCTTCTGGGACTTTTCCCTCTGTGAGTTTTCCAAGGGATTGCTACAGCTACAGGATTATGGAAGCTGCATCATTAGCAGTCTAGGTTGAATGTCATCAGCTGACTCCCATACACCCACCTTGGCTAGGTATAATCTACTCAGTTGGCATTTCCCTCCAGTTCTTTTCCCATGCCTTGGTTTCCTTGTTAAAATCTATGTGATTTGTCACAGAAGACTGGTGTCACAGAAATGCAGAACTTGTGGCATGAAGGCTAACAAAACAAGGGATTTAAATGTTTAAAGCCTCAAGAGGACAAGTATCAGTGGCAGTGCTTCTCCAGTTGCTCACCCTCTGCAGGACTTCAGCAGGGACACTGGGGAGAAATGGCTCCCATGAGAGTTTTTACTGTGCCTGCAGCAGGCAGAGCCCTGCCTGTGCTGGCTTTTGTCTGACAGATCAGGAGCTGGCAGCAACAAGAGCTCTTGGAGTGGCTGCCAGAGCTGCTGGGGCTGTTTCTTCTCTCATGACTCCAGGGGCATCCTCCATGCAGTTGGAGACATGGACAGTATTCATGCAAAAGCCCGCCCTGGTGCATGTGCAAGCTGCAGTTAATGCAAGGAAGGAGCCTTGGGAAGGAAACCACTGACCTTCAAACACACAGGGGGCACATTGGAGCCTCTTCACCCAGCAAAACAACCACAAGGAGTGTGGTGGCTCAGCACTTGGGCCTAGCCAGGGTGGTGGGATGGGACAGCTGCTCCTCACAGTCCCCACAGGCCATGGTGGCCACCCCATTCCAAAAGGATATGGGGGAAAGAGTGGAGCTGCCTCCAGACAGAGCACAGCCACCACCAGCAGGTGACTGGAGAGCCAGTGTCAGGCATCTCTCCCATATGGCCTCAGCTCCCCATATATGCAAATGCAAGGAGTGGGCAGAGAAGGCTTGTCCTAGATGAGTAAGACAAGGGGATGGAGCTGCTGGTCCAAGTGGGCATTACAGGGAAGGAGCCTGACTCCTTTCAGAGATGTGCAGAGAATTATAATCCCATGGAGAGAAAAAGTAGTGGTGCAGTACACAATGCCAGTACCCAATGCTGTGATGGGTTCTCCACCTGTGAAGATGTTCAGGTGTGATGGGCAAGACCCCAAGTGACCTGCCCCAGGAACGGGGTGGACAAAATCTGATCGGAATGGTGACATGCTTGTATGAGTCCCAGCTGCCAGGACAGGAATCAAAAAAGGGCACAGTCTGCCTTGGAAGGAAGAATCATAGGGCAGCCCAGGCTGGAAAGGACCTCAAAGGATCACCTGGCCAAACCTTGTGTGGGAAGGGAGTCTGGGTGAGACAATCTGGCACACTCTCTAGTGGCGTCTTGAAAATCTCCAGCGATGAGGACTCTACCATTTCCCTGGGGAGGTTGTTCTGCAGAATGGTTGTTCTCACTGTAAAACATGTCCTTGTTATGTCGAGATGATACCTGGGTGTGCACGTTTGTGTGCTTCGCAGTGAATGTGACGGCTGCATGTACATACAGACACGCACCTGCCGGGGATGAGGTGCCGGGGATGTCCCATCACTACGGGAGGAAGGATGCTGCTTACACCTGCCTGGGGAGGCGGGGAGGGGCCGCGGGGCTCCGCGGCTCCGGGAATAACATCGCTGCCCCTTTAAAAGGCAGCGGCCGCGGGTGCCGATGCGGCGGCCCCAGCCCCCCTGGCCGGCCCCGGCGGGAGGCGCGGCGGCCCGTCCCGCCCGCCCGGTGGCCTGATCGCGGGCGCTAATCCCGGCAGGGCCATGTGAGCCGGGCGGGCGGCGCGGCCCGGGCGGCGGGCGGCGGGGAGGCCAGCCGGCTGCAGGCCGAGATGCTCCAGCTCGACCTCATCGACGCGGCGGGGGACACGCCGGCCGAGGAGCAGACAGCGCCCGAGCCGCTGCAGAAAGACCCCCCGGCCGGGACCACCGAAGTCTACAGGCCGAAGCGACCCACAACCCTCAACCTCTTCCCGCAGGTGCCTCGCAGCCAGGTGAGGCGGGATGGGGGGCTCGAGGCGATCGGGGGGTGCGGAGGAGGAGGAGGACGACGAGGAGGGATGCTCCCGCCGTCCGCCGGGGGCTTTTGTCTCGGGCGGATGGAGGGAGGGAGCGGGGGCGGAATAGAAGGGGATGGTGGGGCTCGGCTCCGCTGCCCGCGATGCTCGGCGGGGCAGCCGCCCCCGCCATCCGGGCGTCCCTTCTCACCGCTGCTCGCGTCCCTGGGCCGGAGGGAGCGATCTGCGGGCCCGGGGATCTCCGGGTGCCGGGGACCTGAGCACGCCCTGCCGGGCCACCCCCGCGCACCGCCGAGCCTCCCAGCACTGCGCTCGCCGGGGCTTCTTTGAGGGGGCTCAGGCGCTGGGTGGGTCCTTCTTTCATCCCTGCTGACGGGCTGGAGAGGGAGCACGCCGGGAATCGTGTCGGGTCTGAGATGTGCCCCAGCGGGGTCCGGGTGGCCTGGCGGAGAACCGTGCGGCGGGGGCAGGGTGGGAGCTGCGAAGGGCTTCCGTGGGATGGGGAGCAAACGAGGCATGGATGCGGAACGCGTGAATGAGCCATCGCGGGACGGGCCACCACGCCACGGGCTGGCGAGCCCAGGGCCGGCACCAACAGCTGGCTGGGCTCCAGCTGCCCCGGGTTGGGGTAGCACCATCTCTAGGGCAGGTTGGTGACACCAGGTGCCCCATGCCCGGCAGTGGGGACCTGGTGGCCTCAGCTCCTGAGCAGTGGTGCCTGGCAAGAGAGGCATTAGTGTCAGAACCCCGTACAAAATCTGAGAGACAGAAAAGCAACGCCCAAAATGGTGGCCAGGAGGACAAGGGGGTTCTGTTGTCTTGTTCACGCTCAGACTTTGTACAAGATTTTGGATGGTTTTAGCCAAGACTGCCTGCCCCACACAGCCGTGGTGTTTCTGTCACCCCTGGCGTAGATGATGTTTTGGTGTCCTGCATGCTGACCCCCCAGGCAGCGGCTGGAGTCCCTTTGCTCTGTCACTTCTGCAAACTTCACAAACCCACGCGAAGTGCGCGACGTGCAGGGCTATTTTTGCCACCCTCCTCCATTCAGCTCTGCCTTCTGCCAAGTAGGAGGATTTTCGTCGCGGTGACGTTCAGCCGAGGAGCATGAAGAGAGAGGCAGGTGTCCCCGTGGGTGACAGATGGGGAGTAGTCGGAGCTGGGTGTCACCAGCCCAGCACCGGCAGCTGATGCCAGCTCTCTGCCTGAGGCCATGGGTGGGAGGAGGAGGAGGAAGGCACGGAGCCAGGGATAGGCGCCCGCAGGCAGCTGGCACCAGGGACAAAGGCAGCAGGGCTGGGGAGGCGGGGGGAGCCCCACTGAGCATAATGGACAAGGGGACAGCAGCAGGCTTGTCCCACGCTGTGCAGGGTCCCCGAGGAGCAAGTGCTATGTGGCAGCCACATCCAGCTGGGGGAGGTGGGGAGCAGCAGGGCTCTCTCCCAGACACTCGGTCCCAACCAGTGTCCAGGGGTGAGAGCAGGCATCTGGAGAGGGATGGGGGTGGGGGGAGTTGCAGAGATGGTGTGTTGGGGAGGGGAAGCTGATGGCCCCCTTGCAAGGGGATGGTGGAAGCTATGGAGCTCACTGGGAGACGTGGGCACAGCTGAGCTGAGGACATGGGGAACGGGAGATGGGGGCTTTGCTGCAGCTGGTAGTGGGAGCCTGGAGTTGGCAGGAATGGTGGCACAGGACTGGGGCACAGCTGGCCAGGTGGGATAGTGCTGTTGGTAGGATCTAGTGAGAGGCTGGCTGTAAGGTGCTAGGGGTTCCTGTTCTGGATGCCTACCTCTAGCCGGAGGCACTTTCTCCCTGTCTGCATGTGGTGCACTGAGGAGAGGACAGGGTACAGGGCATCCCTTGGGGACCAGCCTGAAATCTTTCTCCACTTGGGTGAGACACTGCATCCACTTGGCCTGCCCAGCTCCCTCCTCCTGTCCATAGTCAGAAGAGGGACCATGGCCATGCATCCTCTATTGAATGCCCAGTCGGGGCACCAGGCACTCTGCCAGGCTGGGTGTTCACAAAGCAAGGCATCATCCCACCCTCTGCTCTTGTGGGGCCAGGATCCAGCCTGGTGATGTCTCAGTTGCTGCTGGGCACTCTGTGATCATCATCCCAGGCAGGTGGCCTGGAAATGGGGAGATGAGCATCCCCAGCTTCCCAGAGGGCAAGAAACAGCTGTTGTGACTGCATAGGTTCATCCTCTAAGACTTTGTGAATGCCTCTCCACCCTGGCTGGGCATTACAAACCCTGTGCTCTGGCCTGGTGGGGATGGGTGGACTCAGTGGGCTGTGCCTGCTGCATTGCTGCTTCCTGTCCCAGTCCAGGCAGCCAGGCTGGCTTGTGTGTGCTGGCCCTGTGGCACCCTGCACGCAGAGGCTGTCTCTGTGACAGCTTGCCTGGCCCACATCCCGGCCCATCGTGTCCCTGGGAAAGGCTAGCAGGGACTTGCTGTTATTTGCCTTGGCACAGGAGGGACTCATGGAGCCCATGATGGGAGGTTGCCAAAGCCTTGTAAAGGGGGTCTCTCCTTCCCCATATGGAGGCAGGGATCTGGCAGGCATGGTTCAGATGGAATTTTGGGGCAAAGGCTTCCTTCATGTCGATGTGGAAGCAAAGTAAGGACAGGGCAGCTCCTGTGCTGCTGGTAACAGCTGTGGGTTGGTGATAAGGCCGTGAGAAAGTCCAGGGAGTCCCACTGGGGCTTTGGTGCTTAAGCAAAAAGTAACAGTATGGAAAATGCCGCTGCTGCAGCTGGGGCAGAAACACTCAGTGCCCTGTAGGAAGGGCTGGGGGCTGCGTGCAGCCAGGGACAATTGGGGATGGAGGAGTGGATGAGGGCTGACGCTACACTAGGCAGGATGTCACACCCTGCGGAGGCGGGCTGGGAGGACTTGTCCCCTCTCTGCAGGGGGGTCCTCATGAGAGGGGACTTGGTGCCCTTTGGTGCCCGGGTCTTGCAGCGAGGCTGAGCACGTGTTCCCTTGTTCCCATGCATGGCCAGCCACACAGGGCCACAGAAACTTGCCCAAGCATGGGGAGCATGGCTGGCCCGATCCTGCCTCTCCTCTCCAGCTGCTCAGGATTGACACATGCTAGAGAACTGTATGTGTGTGTGTGCATGGATAGATTTGTATTCGTACATACTGTCTGTGTATGCCCCTGTGTACAGGGGCAGGCATTAGTCTATCCAGTAGCTGGCTTCCAGCTGAGCAGCAGCACAACACCTGGTCCTTGGGATTTCCCCCATTTCATTAAGCTGGGTGGTTTGCAGGTAGGCAGGGCTGGCAGGATGGGAGCAAAGCATGCAGGCAGGCTCGGGTCTTGAACTTTTTGTCTTGGGACTGTCCAGCTATGGGCTCCTGCAGCCGAGTTTCCCCTGGTGGATGAATGCAGCCCAGCTGGCTCCTTGCCCACCTTGCTTCAGCCATCATGCCAGCTCTTGCAGCAGCACAGCAGCATGGTGAGATGTGGGGCTGGCGGGGGGTCTCCCTGAACATCACGTGCCCCAGCATGCCCAGCTGAGAGGGGAGCTGAGCAGGGTGCTGTGGACCCAGGGAGGAATGGGTGCCACTGTGCCACATGCTGTTTACTGTTTGGGCTATAAGGAGGCTTTGTTCTTCTCCTCAGGACACTCTGAATAACAACTCTCTGGGGAAAAAGCACAGTTGGCAGGAGCGGGTGTCCCGGTCGTC
The DNA here is from genome assembly GCA_034509425.1 of Eopsaltria australis. Classification (NCBI taxonomy): domain Eukaryota; kingdom Metazoa; phylum Chordata; class Aves; order Passeriformes; family Petroicidae; genus Eopsaltria; species Eopsaltria australis. Next base: position 5,135,966 of record JAVTVJ010000241.1, read on the forward strand.
GTCCCCTCTGAAAACGGGTGAGTTCTCAGGCTTTTGGCCAGGGTCAGCTCCTTGCACCCCTTCATGGTGCTCAGGAGCCTGAGGCAAATGGTGCTGGAGCAGGATACCACATGGATGGGGGGTGCATGTCCATCTTGCTCTCCATACTTACCTGAAAGGAGGTTGTTAGTGAGCTGGGAGTTGCTCTCTTCTTCCAAGTAGCAAGCAGTAGGACAAAAGGAAATAGCCTTGAGTTGCACCAGGGAAGGTCTGGACTGGATATTAGAAAAAATTTCTTCACTGAAAGGTTGGTCAAGCATTGGAGTCACTGTCCCCAGAAGTGTTCAAAATTGTGTGGATGTGGTGCTTAGAGACATGGTTTAGTGGTGACCTTGACATTGTTAATGGTTGGACTTGAGAATCTTAGAGGTCTTTTCCAGCTTAAATGATTCTGTGAGTCTGGGTGGCATCCCTGGACACCTTCCCTGTCAGGGAGCATCCCCCCTGCGTGGCTGTCAGTGCTCTCCTCTCCCTACAGGTGAGCAGACCCCTCCCCATGACCACGTTTGCCTGAGTGATGAGGTCAATCACCAAAACAGCACAACCTCCACCAAAGACCGGGGCACATCCACGGAGAGCCCTTGCCGGCGCACAGCAGCCACACAGATGGCCCCAGCCTGCGTTGCCTCGTCCCGGCCGCCCGAGAAGCACCAGGCCTCCAGCCGGGCCCCCCCACATGGTGCCAGTGTCGTGGTGGTAACGAGGGGCCCCGAGGCCCACCGGGACCGCATCCGCTACCAGACGGATGTGAGGCTGGAGGCCACAGAGGAGATCTACCTGACACCCGTGCAGAAGAACTCGGATCCCCTGGAGACTGACAAGCCGTTCCTGTCTCAGTCCAGTGAGAACCGCATGTCCATCAGCTCTGACATTGACACCTCCGGCTATTCAGCCCTGGCAGGGAAAACCAACCCCTCCATCAGCGAGGAGGACGAGGTGCTGGACTACATGTCCTCCCCTGACAAGACAAACCTGCCCAGGGCCTCCTGTGGTGGTGGGAGTGGTGGCTCCCGGCCAGGGCACAACCTTCAGAGAGCCTCCGTGAGTTCGGACACCAGTGCCCTCTCCTATGACTCTGTCAAATACACACTGGTGGTGGATGAGAACGTGCAGCTGGAGCTGGTCAGCCTCAAGCAGTGCTACTCAGGCTACAGTGATGAGAGCGACTCGGCCACAGTCTATGACAATTGCATCTCCTCACCCTATGAGTCGGCCATTGGCGAGGAGTACGAGGAGGATGCGCTGAAGCGTGACTCAGTCTGCCTCTCCGAGGACTCCACCCCCGAGGCAGACATCCACTTCTCCAAGAAGTTCCTCAATGTCTTCATGAGTGGCCGGGCACGCTCCTCCAGTGAGTGCTGGGCACTGGGGGGAGGTGGGCTGGTGGCTGCCTGCCCGGGCAGCCCTGCCTGTGTCTGGTACATGCTCAGGAGATAGGAAGCCACCAGGAGACATCAGCCTCAGTTCTGCTTGCTGCAGCCTGTGGCTTTGTCCCTGGTGGTCCAGGAGGCATAGTGGGGCTTAGAAAAACTTCGTGAGTGTCAGGTGGAGGTGGCAGTAGGTGTCTGAGGCTGCTCATTTGGCTTGCCCAAGGTATTGCCCTGCTGAGGGGGAGACTGAGTGAAGTCATAGAGGGCCGTCATATTCCTGGCATGCCACACTCCTCCCCAGGCCCAGAAGAGCACCAGGGCTGGTGGCATGCTCCAGCAGGCAGGGTTTGCCACGGTGTGGCTGGTCCCATGCAGCTGTCACAGTTGTTTGTGTTGGTGCAGGGAGGTCTTGTTCCCAGCAGGGACTGATGGGTACCAGCACAGCGGCTCCAGCCATGCCTCTCCCTCCTGTGGCATTGCATGGCTTTGTCTTGGATGAGCCATCCTGCAGGAGCCTCAGCAGACTGCCTAGCCCATGTCCTTCTCTTGGCTGTGATGCTGATCCCTCAGTGCTGACATGTCCTCCTCTGCCTTCATCCCCAGGTGCCGAGTCCTTTGGGTTGTTCTCCTGCATGATCAACGGGGAGGAGCAGGAGCAGACTCACCGTGCTGTCTTTAGGTGAGCATGCAGGCACAGGCAGCATCCCCAGCCTCAGGAGAAAGCTGGTGCTGCACTCCCACCAAGGTGGGGCTAGCACAAACTCCAGTGTTTCCAGTATGGGAAGCCCTGGAACAAACCAGTGCCTGTAGCTCATGCCCTGCCCAGGAGCAATGTTTGCCCAGGCTGCTGCATGGGCAAGACCTCTGAGGGCAGTCAGGGCCTCTGAGGAGCAGACTGGGTGGTGCAATAGGAGATACCCTTACATTAGGTGCCAGGATGCTGCTTGTTGAGCCCAAACCTCCTCCAGTGCTTTATTTGGCATGTCAGATCCCCATGGCTACCAGGGCATTTCCTGGGTGGGTGTGGGTGTGCCAGTGAGAAGGCCACCAGCACTGCTAGCCAGCCAGCTGCTAGTGCCTCTCTGCCCAGGTTTGTGCCTCGCCACGCGGATGAGCTGGAGCTGGAGGTGGATGATCCTTTGCTGGTGGAGGTGCAGGCGGAAGATTATTGGTATGAGGCCTACAACATGCGCACAGGAGATCGGGGAATCTTTCCTGCCTACTATGCTATTGAAGTCACCAAGGAGCCAGACCATGTAACAGGTACCAAGCCTCTGTGTGCAGCCTGCCAATGTCCCCGTCTTGTACTGCACCCTCCCTGCTGAGCAGTCTGGTGCTGAGCAGGGGGCTGGAGGAGCACCAAACTGGGCACCCAGCAGGGAGCAATGAGCAGCTTCTGCTGTGATGCTGGGAATTGGTACCTGGTGTTCAGGGAAGCTTTTCCTGGGCAGGGAAAAGTGCAGGGGTTGGAAGATGGGGAGGGGAGGTGGAGTTCAGCCCACATACCTGGTCACCAGAGATTATCCCTGCCATGTGCTCTCTCTTCCAGCTCTAGCCAAGAGCAGTGACTGGGTGGACCAGTTTCGGGTGAAGTTCCTTGGCTCCGTGCAGGTTCCCTATCACAAGGGCAATGATGTGCTCTGCGCGGCCATGCAGAAGGTAGTGTCCCACACCACCCCAGGGAGCTGGAGTGCCTGCTCCTTCTGGCAGCAGGGCAGAGCCTCAGTGGGGAATCATCATCACTGCTCACGAGTCCCACAGCTTTGTCTCTCTCTCCTTTGCAGATCGCCACCACGCGCCGCCTCACTGTGCACTTTAACCCACCCTCCAGCTGCGTCCTGGAAATCAGCGTGCGCGGGGTCAAGATTGCTGTGAAAGCTGATGACTCCAAGGAGCACAGCAAGGTAGTGCCCTTGAGCTCCCTGCTCATCTTGTCCCTTCCCTGATTGCTGCTCTGAGCTGGCTTATGCCCTCTGTGCTACAGGCCATGTTTGCATATGACAATTAAGTGTCTCCACCCCATGTCTGAGGGGGTGCGAAACACCATCATCAGCACTTTAGGCCCACTATCGAGGTCCCCGGTGCTTCACAAAGCCCTAGCTCTGGGCAGTGCTGCCAGCTGATGCTCTCACAGCTGCCAGGCACGTCACTGCTCTGGGATGCTTCGAGCTGAGCCGTACCGGTAATCTTGTCAACTGCTTCTAAATCTTTCTGCTACTATTTTGAGTGGTGTCCTCCAGATCTGCCCTGTAATCTCTTTATCGGGCAAGGGCAGGCTGCTGATTAGGATTCTGCATAAGTAGCCTAGTGAAGCACGTTGAGATGCTGAGCAGAGGCAAGTGAGGGCTTTGCAGCAAGCTGTTGGGAAACTTCCAGCTGGGAGATAGGAGTAGCTCGTGGCTCTGAGTGCTGTGACAGAGCTGGGCTGAGATTTCTACAAATCTTGCCTATATCTAGGGGATGCCATCAACTTAGCTGTGCTTTAGACTTGTATAAATAAGTTTTCATTTCTAGCTGGGACCCTTTGACACCCAGGCTTGAATGACTTGTTTAGTTCTAAGTTATCCATTCACCTATCTGCTGGTGTTTCTGAGAGCCTTTTTAGTGAAGAAGGAGAGCTGTGTGTGCTGCTGAACAGTAGCAATGACTCTAGCTTGAGTACAGTCTGACTCAGGGCCTCCAGGGAAATCCTGCAGGAGCTACTGGCGGTAAAAGCAGCTGGGGTGAGAGCCAGCAGGGCTGCCTGGAAATGTCCCTTTGTTCAGGTGCTTGGAGCAATCCTGAAACTGCTGCAGATAGCAGCCCAGGATTAGGATCCAATTAATTTCATTCCTCAGTCTTCAAGTGCATATTTCCAGTGGCCAGAGACCAGCTGCCCTGCAGGGGGTGGGGAGGAAAGCTCTGACAGCTCCCCTCTCTCTCTCCCGCAGGTGAACAAGTGTAGCCATTTTTTCCAGCTGAAGAACATTTCCTTTTGTGGGTACCATCCAAAGAACAACAAGTGAGTAACAAGGAAGTGCAGCTCTTGACACCAGTAGCTCAGCAGTGAGGCTTTGCTGCCTTCCTGCTCCCTGGGGGTAGGAAGGAAAGAGGAGGTTTCCCAGAACCCTGGTTTGGAGGGCTCCCCTTCCCCTGTAAGCCCAGCATTGCAACTCTGGACATGAGCTGTGGCATGACCCTGGGCTGGCCACCAGGATGTATCGGGGGGGGGGTTTCAGGTCCCAAGCGCCTATGCCTAAGGGTGGGTACACCTCAGAGATGCTGGGATACCTGTGCCTGCTGGTCTGCTGGTCCAGTCACAGCCTCTCTCTTTGCCCTCAGATATTTTGGGTTCATCACCAAGCACCCTGCTGACCACCGATTTGCCTGTCATGTCTTCGTCTCGGAGGAGTCCACGAAGCCACTGGCGGAGTCTGTAGGGTGAGTCCTGGCTGGGCAGGGAAGGCTGGCTCATAAAGGGCAGGAGGAACAAGACAGCCAGGCTGAATCCTGCCATCTCCCCCAATGTGTGGGGCTTGGACCTGGCCCCAGGCTGGCACCTCCTCCCTCAAGTGAGATGCTTGGCATGAGAGCCAGGGCTCACAAGGCTATGGGCATCCGATTCCTGACAGTACTGGAACAAGTCCCAGTGCAAGGCTTTGCAGGCAGATGGCTCAAAGTCATGCACTGTGCAGGGAATTAGAGCAAGGATGGAGACCCCATGGCTCTGATGGCAGCTCTGGGGGCTAATAAAGGAGAGGCTAGGGTCTGGGGGTCAAACAGGCCACAGGGTAGGGAGTGAGGGTGGAAATGGGGACCTATAATTGCCTTGTGGGGAGGCTGCTGCTAAGCTTTGCCTGGTGCTGTGTTGCAGGAGGGCTTTTCAGCAATTCTACAAGGAGTATGTGGAGTACACGTGCCCCACAGAGGACATCTACCTGGAGTAGGGGCTGGCACAGGCACCTCCTGCACAGCCTGGGCCGCAGTCTCGCCCCTTCCCCGTGTCGTGCATGGACAAGAGCTGCTTTGAGCCTGGAGGAGGAGTGGGCCCGGGGCAGGGCTCCCTGGGGCACGGAGCACCGCCTCTTTTTGTGACTCCCCTTCCTCAGGCTGGGGGGACGGGAGGGGGGAGGGCTGGACAAATTGTGTTCATTGTACAAAATACTCTTAGTTTATTCTATTGGAGAAGCACCTGCTGGGTGCCCTGCTTGTGAGCGGTTGGGGGGGGCAAGAGCATGCTCGTGCCCTTTCCAGCTGCAGGCTGGGGTGACAGCATCTCCTCCTTGTGACCATGGCACAGCTTCCCGTCACATCCATCTGGGGTGACTTTTAATTGCAGTGGCAGAGTCAGTCTCTTGCAGTATGATGACACAGCAGCTACAGAAAACAAGACCCACATGCTGGCTCCTGCCTGGGAGATGGGATCACCTCCCTGCCAGGCCCTGGGGAGATGGCTGCTGGGCAGGGGTGGCAGAGGAAGCCCCAGTATCTCCTCTGCCAGAACCAGAATAAGATGAGACGGCTTTCCCCTGCCTCTGTCCCCACTCCTTTCATCTTGTATCCATGCCCTGGGGAGAGAGAGAAATTCCTCTCATACCTCCCTGCAGTAACTATACCTTCGGGAGGGAAGCCTTTCTCTGCCCCTTTCCCCTCTCCCCCAAGCTGCAGGTGGCAGAGGCAGGGCAGGGGCACCCCAGCTCAGCAGGGCTCAGCCCCTGTGCAAAGCTGGGTGTCCGCCCGAAGTGGGGCAAGGAAGGGCTAAATCTTGCAGGGAGCCGTGCAAAGCACCAGGGAGGTAGAAGAGCTCTCCTGGTCCCTGCAGCCAGTGGTCTCTGTGCTTCAGCTGGATCTGCTGTGATGGCAACAACTATTAAATATGATGGTTCATGGAGCAGAGCTACTGTGCTGTTTGTTTCCCACTATAAGGGGTTTGGGCCCTGGCTCTTTCTTTCCCTTGGGACCCCAAGAGGAGCTGGAGCTTCTCAGTATTGGTCCAAGAGCCCTGGCTGCAGTCCTGGGAGGCCAGAGGTTGTATGATGATCCAAAGGGAGTTGTGGCAGCTGTTTCTGCAGCCCTCACCTGCTGGGCTGTGCTGGGCACGGGGGCACACTGGCTCACAGGCGCCCATCGTCATAGTACTGCAGCAGGTCCAGCCCGTTGCGCTTGCTCTTGTGAGCCCTGCGCAGCTCCGGCGGCCGCTCCGGGGCCGCCCGCGTTCTGAAGCGAGGCTGCTTGGGCTTGATGCCGTAATCTGCAGGTGCAGCGGAGGCTGGGCTCAGCTCTGGGACAACCACCCATCTGGAGGGGTGAGTGCATGGAAAGGGAGTTCAGAGGGACAAGGACACTGTACCATCCACTAGGCCAAAGTGCTTCTGTGGAAGCTCCAGGGGAGCAGAGAAATCCTCAGGAACCGAGTAGCTGTCCCTACAGAGGAAAATCAGGGCCAGGAGTGAGTCAAAGTCCTACAGCACTTACCCAGGCTGTTAAGAGCCCCCATGTGGTGCATTTTCCACCCAGTCTGGCCAGCTCTCGAGGCCTGGTGCCAGTCCATGTCAGGGGCTCTAGGGTACCTGCAGGTACCGTGGCAGGGAGGGGGAGGAGTAGGAGGAGGGAAGTGCCATCACCTCTGGTGCACAGGCTGTGGCAGGGCAGCCCCCAGCAGCAGGGTGAGCAGCAGCAGGCAGCACAGCATGGTGCACACTGACCGGTTCCACTGGTTCCACAGCAACGTCACGGAGGAGCCACCCTGGTTGCCCTGGACACCTGCTGGGTGGGGCAGGGAACATGGCCCCTCCCAGCTGCTGCTGTCCCTTCCTACCTTGTCCCCCCTTCAGATCCTCTGCCTGGGCCCTGCCAGCTGCTGAGCCTTCACTGTGCTGGTGCATGTCCCTCTGTATAGTCACAGCTCCAGGGCTGTCACTGTCCCTCACCACCTGCTTGTGCCTTCCTCTCAAACTCTCCAAAAGCAGACCCTTGCATCTGATCTTAGTGAGGCAAAGTCCTGTGGTCCCCAACTGTGGTGGCCCATGAGGGATGTATGTGTGGGGCTACATTTGCAACACTGGGTGCTAAGGCAAGAAGGCTCTGACCCCTGCAGCCTGAGAATCCCTTAGGGATGGTTCAGGTAGGAATGTTCCTGTTACCCATTGGGGCACACTTACTACCCAGACAGCTGCCTGTGGGGCAGTCCAGGGCCACCAGCTGACCAACCCTTTGTCCTGGCCAAGGGAGCCTCCACAGAAGTCCACTATGCTGACTGATGCCTCAGCTGTCCTACAGTTAGAAGAGACTCTCTCCTGGGCCCTTTATTAAACGTGGCACAGCTGATTTGCTGAATTAATCACTTCTCCTCTGCCCTTGGCCAAGCCCCCAAGCACTGGCTGGCAGCCATTCTGCAAACCCTTTTAACACACATTAGGTACTGGGAAAGCAGCCTATACACTGCAGCTCTGTGTACCCCCCAGGGGAGCCCCAGGAGTCTGGGGACTGAGGCAGGCACTGGGAATTACAGAGGCTATAGTCACCAGCTGAGCAACATGTGGGGCCCTAACTGACAGGGGCCAGAGCAAAAGGCTTCTAAGGGACAGAGTATCCCACGGTAGACAACTGCAAAAGCTGCAGGGGATCTCATGCAAAGAGGGAGAGGCCCTTCAGCTCAGTTCTCTCCATTCAGTCAGTTTATTTGACAGACAAATCCGCTCCAAGCAGATGGGCCAGGCATGGCCAACACAAGCAGGTTGTGGGTCAACCTCAGCGCCTTGACACGTGAGACAGTGCTCTCCAAAACCACTGTGCTGCCTGGCTTTATTATAGCACAGCTGTACAAAAGAAGAAAGACCAAGTGCTTCAAAAAAGAGGTTGCCCCATCACCATCACTGCAGCCACAGAATGGTCCAGAGAAATAGGTGGCCAGAGTCTCCCCACACATTTAGTGTCCATCATTCACACCTAGATCTGTTAAAAAAAAAAAAAATCACATACAACCCCCTCCCCACTCTGCAGAACAGGAGCTTCTCATTTATGATTTAACTGAAAATTAGACATCGTCAACATCCCTTCCCCAGCCTGCCTGCCCTCCTTAGGAATGTCCAGCCATGATTTTAGCAGAGAATAATCATCTTCTTATCAGCCCCAGTTATAGAAGTAGATTTTCTGCCAAGCAGGCAAGTAATCCATCAGTGGCCCTGAAACAACAGAACAGAGGGATCACACATGTAGAAAGGCAAGAATTTAAAGCTGTGTGTCTATGGGGTATATCCCCCACTTCTCATTATGATCCAAACAACCCCAAATCTCCACTTACACAACTCAGATGAACCCAAAAATAGCACAGTTACTTTTGCCAAGATATGAGGCAACACTGCAATGTGGTGCCAGAGATCAGAGCAGGACCAAGAGGGGTGTGAACCATGGTCAGCACGGCCATGGTGTGGGACACCAGCCACTCCCTCAGAGCTGACAAGTTCAAGCTCCAGTGGGAAAGGGGGTCTACAATGTGCAAGGGGAAAACCCCCATGCACAGAGTCAGGAGGACACTGGTGTGACAGGAAAGAGAGAAGATAATTCAGCAAGTGAGCAGGTACAAACAGAAGCATCTGCTGTAGAGCAAAAATGTTTATGTTGCACAGGGCTTAAAGCAGGCTCCAAAGCCTCTCTGAAATCACTAACTGGAGGAAGTGGCTCCTGAGCTGGCCAGCTTTGTGACCTCCCCAAAGAAAGGGCAAACCCATGGTGCCGGGCTGATGTAATGTCATATCACTGCCATGAATCACACCACAAAAGGATTCACATCATCAGGGGAAGAGTGGGGGGAAGTGAAATGATGGCCTATAATAAAGGGATCCTCCGGTGAAAGACTAGAACACAGACCTGGTTTGGCCCTTTGATTTATAGTCAGTTTCTGCCTGGTTCAATACTTCCCATTACATTTACTGGGCACCCATTTACCCTACATGTCCACACTGCAGACTAGGGATCAAGGAAAAATGTTCAGAACAGGGCTGCAAAGTGGGACCCTGGTGCACCAGCTGAGGTGCAGAAAGGAAGCCCAGGAGAACAGGCCTAAGTGGCAGACACTGAGCTCTGCAGCCTCAAGGCACACAGAGGTCTACTACAGTCATCAAGCCAGGAAGCAATTAATCTTTTCCTTCATCATTTAAAAACTACTCAAGCATCAACACAGGGTGCTCTAGTGCTAACCTCTCTAGGGACTTCCCAATTCCTTCCCTGGATTGGAAGCCAATTGACAAATGTTCCAAACAGCCCTCATTTTTCTTCACCAGACAAATGGGGATGTAACAGTGGGACCCACTTACGTGTGATGAAGCCAACTCCAGGCACATAATCAGCCAACAAGCGCAGAAGGAGGAGGATCCTGCCCCTAGGAAGGGAGAGAGGATGAACAAGTCCAGCTGGACATCTCCTGCCCCAGCTGTTGAGCACACAAACACCAATGGCAGCTGTTACACAAGGGCTCAGATTAACCTGGTCACAGGCACCTACACATCTTTAGATCTACTCACCCAGTCCCCTGACACTATTTCAATTAAAAGGGAAATTTTCAGCAAAAGCCCAGCAAGGGCCCCTTACTCTGAATATCGGTCATAGAAAGGAGATCTCAGCAGGTAGTACAGCAGTAGGATGGTTCGTCGCCTCAGCTCTGCCCGCTCTCGCCTGTTCAGGTCTTTCAGATCACTCAGCAAACTCAGACTGGAAGGAGGAGGACAGAGGGCTCAGTCACAGCAACAGCAGCCAGCAGGGAAAAGAAAGCAGGTTTCTAAAGCCCTCCACTCTCAGCTCTGTGCAGAGCAGACCACACCAGCTCACAACCGAGAGCACTGTAAGCGTTGCAGAAGATGTGTCACACCAGCTCACAAACGAGAGCACTGTAAGCGTTGCAGAAGATGTGTCAATCTCCAAGCTAAGAAGCAGCCCCAGTGCGTATTTCTCTCAGTAGGGCCTGCCCGGGACTGAGGAATGGGGAAATGCGATGCCTAGCCACCACCAACCAAGCACCAAGAAAGACTCTCCATCAGACTCACCTCGAGATGTCCAGGACTGCCGAGAGGAGCCAAGGCTTCCATGATCTCTGGCCCCATACTCCTAAACTCAATACTAGGAACACATAGTCAAGGAATGAAAACATGAGACTCCTAACAAGAGGCACACAGAGAAGCGATCCCCTGGGTACCCACAAAGTTCTGCCAAGTGCAGGCAAATACACCCTAAGGCAGGGCTGGGGATCCCAGGGAAAAGGTCTGGAGGAGTTGCACCCATAGCTCCAGCGGCTGAGGCCAGCCACCGAAGTGTACGAAACGAGAGTCCCGAGCCCCGTGACCAAGGGAGCGGAGGAGGAGTAGAGCTGGGGAGGCACTGCCCTGCGCCCGGGCCGAGCCCGCAGCACCCTCTGCCGGCACTCGCGAGCGGCGGGAGCTCGCACGGAGAAGGGCAGGATACGGTGAAGCAGGGGCCGGGTAATGTAGAGGGATTCTGCGATGGTTTCTTGGAGACCCAGAGGAGTGGGAGGCTGGTTCATTTCCTCCGCTCTTCGGCTCTGTGATTCCTCCCTCTGCTGGGGGGACCCCCAGTGCCGGGACTGCAGGGATGGGGCTGAAACAAGCAGGTCTGGTTGGTTACTAACACAAAAGCTTTGTCCCAGCTCGAAATTATGTATCACACAACTGCTAGTTCACTCCACCTAGCCCTGGAGCCCCTCACCACCCGGCCAGTGGGATGGGGAGAAGAATTAGAAAAAGTAAAACTCCTTCCTGCCTTTACACAGAACAGCTTAATAATTGAAATAAAGTAAAATAACAAAAGTAACAACAATAATGAAAAGGAAGATAGCAAAACCCAAGAAACACAAACTGCTAACCACCCCCAGACTGATGCCCATCCCATTCCCAAACAGCAATTGGCCCCTCCCAGCCAACTCCCCCAGTTTATACACTGGGCATGACATTCTATGGTGTGGAAGAACACTTTGGCCAGCTCAGGACACCCATCCTGACTATGCTCCCTCCCAGCTTTTTGTGCATCTCCTCACTAGCAGAACCCTGGAAAATGAAAAGTCCTTGACTTAGAGTAACCACTACTTCTCAACAAGCTAGAACATCAATGTGCTATCAACATTATTCTCATACTAAACCCAAAACTCAGCACTGTATCAGTTACCAGAAAGAAAACTAACTATCCCAGCCCAAACCACAACACCTTCCTATGATGTTTCCCTGCTTTCTGCACTGTGAAGGCGTGAAACAGGAAAGCTTGAGGAGCTGCACACATAGCCAAGTGCTGGGGCTGACCAGCACCCTCAGAGCTTGCCTCCAAAAGGGACAGAGCAGGGAGAGGTACTTGTAAGATCCGTGCTCCTCAAAGCTTAACCATGATAAAGAGTTGTCTCTGTTGCACAGCTCACTTGGGAAAACACAATTTAACTGCTAGCCCTGCAGCACATCTCTAGTTGCTTTGATACCCCCACCCACCCACAGTGGGCCCAGTAACTGGCAAGGTATGTCCCAATAAAAGGTTCCACCCTTTACTGCTCACACCCATGCCATCCATGAGGGCACAGAGCAGGAACAGCTCAGGCTGAAAACAGGCTCGGTTACTTACTGCTCTGGAGAGAGCGCACAACACGGCTGGAACGCCTGCCAACATAGGTCTGATCCTTCCCTGAGGAGTTGTCTTCCATGCCTGCAGAAGGAAACAGCCACAGGGGTCAGGCTTCAAAGGAATTCGCTCCACACCCCAGAGCTGGCAGCACCCTCCCCTACGCTGCCACCAAGAAGAGCAGACTGAAAGGCTGATTTAGTGCAAACTGGACCATTCTGCAGGGGCCAACGGTAGGCAGAGGGTGAAAAGGTAAATCTGCCTGACACTGCCCAGGTCTAGCACCTCTTTCCTCATCATCAGACCAGGGCACATGCAGCTTGACTCATGGTTCAGTCAGAAATTCCCAGCTTAGACTTCTCCGTCTCCTCCTTCCAGATAGTCGGACAACCCTGCCACTAAGCTAACTCGTCCTCTGCAAAGGGTGGAAAGTTCAACACAGCTCAGCCTTGTGTACGGACACCTTATGGTTCCATGTGCTGCACAAGCCACTGCTCTGATGAGTAATTCTAGCAGGGCAAGACATGTGGCTCAGCAAAGGCACCAAGCCAATGATGGCAATACCATGGGCTCACCTTCAGCGTGGAGAGGCTGTTGCTTCTCCCTGTTCAGTGGCACGATGGGAGGAGACATCTGGATGCCAGCTTTGTACCACAGCAGGAGCAGGAGACGAAGGATGGCTCTGTGAACAGACCCACGGAAATCTTCAATACCAGATTATAGAGCTGGGTTTCTGTTGCACTGAAGAGATGGCTTCCGCAGAAGAGGGAAACACTCAGGTCTCCTCAGAGCAACTGGCAAGGTGAGAGATGTAAGTGCTCCCTTCTGTGGCACAGAATCCAGTACACCGTGGGGCTCCAAATTCCCCCAGCCTCAGGGACTGGCAGCTCAGTCCTGTGTGGGACTTTTTCTGGGGTACTATGGAGAGCCCTCCAGGTCCCCTTTCCGAGCGCACGCTGCCCCTGCCCCTCTGCCCGCAGCACTTACTTAGCCAGCTGGATGAGGACAATGATGGTCCACCGGCCCATCTCCCCCCACACCCTGGCTGTCCCCATCTCTGCAAAGACCTCCACGCATTCTAGCACACTCAGCCAGGTCAGCAGCTTCTGCTGGGGCAGCGACTGCAAAACACAGAGGGGAGGAGGGGGACAGGATGCAGGTTCTGCTTGGGAGTTAAAGAGGGCAGAAACACAGCCCAGTCTGGTGGGCCAGCACCAGATGGCCTTGGAAGTCACAGCTCCAGAAATAAAAAGCAGTGTCTTCACTGTGGCCGGAGCCTACACACAAGCTCACTTATCTACCTCCAAGCAGGGGCAGACTGAGACATCACAGTATCACATCTAAAAACAGGGAGAACATCACATCTATGTCTTATATTGCCTCTACCCCAAGTGACACAGTACGATAGTCTCCTGGGCTGTAGCACTGCCTGAGCCCCACAGCAAAACTCTCCCCTCCACCTCATCCCAGAGCTAAGACACAAGACAACCTTTTCTCTGTTTAGAGCTGATGAGGGAGTGTCCTTGGAGTGGTGGGAAGGGGACCCAGAATCCACAGGCACACCAGAGTGAATGCCTGCTGAATACAGCATCAGTCTAGATTTCAGGCATGAACCCCAAGACAGTGAGTGCTCTTCCAGTCTAGGTCTCTGCTCTCCACATGGGAACTTACTACTGCAGTCAACCACAGGGTTTAATCCACTGAAAAGCATCAATACAGACAATACAGCTGAAATTCTATTCTAGGGAAGCAAGTCTTCTGCATTTCTGTTTGTTACACACCTGATGCTCCATTCAGGGAGCTGCCTATATGCAACCCACACAGTGGGCAGGTTTGTAACAGAAGAGCCTTGTCTGCAAAAAAAACAACCTCTTCCCTATTCCCCCAAGGGTCTAACAATGCTGGGAGCTGGCCTGAGGCTCATTCGAGGGAGACATAGTAGCAAGGTGCTTACCCAATAGAATACGCAAAGAAAGGGTGACAGAGCTTCAGAGCTCCAGAGCCACTGCTGTGTAAACAGCAATGGTTTATTCTTCAACACCTCTACCTAGCTCAAGATCTCAGCTTCTCAAAAAAGCCTGTGGAGCTTCTGGTGCAAGACAGGGCCTGATTTCCTGTGGTCCAGGGAGTGCACTGGCCACGCCTCCAAGCCAGGAGCTGCGGGACAGGGCTGATGTTTCACTTGCATTCAGAGGCTGGCTCTAGTTTCTCCACACCTGACCGCAGAGAGGCCACAGCAAAGACCTGTCAAGTTTCTACAGACACTCCCTGAAAGCTCCTGCAAGAAGGAAACGTGTCCCAAATCCTCCTCCCACACACTCCAGCCTTACCACTGGCAGGCTTTGCTGCAGGTCCTTTCGGAGAATCCAGTCGTTTAACAGCACTAGAAGGTTGGAGGCTGAGTACACTGGAAAAGGAAGAGAACAACGCAGAATGGATGCACAGAAAGCCAGCCAAACCAGCCCTGCTGCCTCTGTCCCCGACAGGGGACGAGGGAAGGAGGGCAGAAAGCTCCCAGGAGCTGCCCGATAACGCAGCCAGTCATGGACAAAAGCAGGGCCCGGGGAGGGGACCCGCATGCACCCGGGCAAGGGCGCAGCACCGGCGCCGACCCGCTGCCCACCTACCCAGCTCCGACAGCGCGTGCGAGTCCGAGAAGCGACCTGCAAGGGAAGAGAGCGGCTACAGCGAGCGCCCGGAGCCGGGGGAGCCCCCGCTCCCCGCCAGGCCCCGGTGCCCGCAGCCCCCCGGCCCAGACCCCGGCCGGAGGGACGAAGGTCCGCCCGCCTCCCCGCTCCCGCACCTGGCAGCAGGTAGGAGAGCCCCCGCACAGTGCCCTCCAGCTGGGCCGTGGCGGCCGGGTGCCGCCTCACGTACTCCTGGTAGCGCTGGCACAGCAGGCGCAGCCGCCACACCGGGCCGGCTCCGCGGGCACGGGCCGAGGCTGAGGCTGCCGCCGCCATGGCGCCGCCGCCGCCGCGCTGCTTCCGGGGCCGCCCCCGCCGCGCCCCGCCCCGCCCCAGCCAGGCGAGCCGGGCCGAGCGCCGAGCGGGCGATGGGCGGAGGGGCGGGGGTTTGAAGGAGCGGCGGCTGCTGCAGCCGGGCAGGTAAGGGCTGGCTGGGGGTGTCCCGAGCGGGGATGCAGTCGCCGCCGGGTGAGGAGCCGGGGTGCGGTCAGTTTTGGGGGGCCCCGGGAAGGAGTCGCTCCTCGAGCGTTGTGGCGGGCTGGGGTCTGCCCACGCGTGGGTCTGGCGCTCCGCGGGGCGGCTGGGGGCGGTGTGCGGGGGAGCCCGTCGGGGGCTGCTCGGGGGAGCTGCCGGGGCTGGCTGCGGCACCGGTAAAAAGTTCCCGGTGGCGCTGGGGAATGAGAGTGGGCGCCGGGAGCGGCGCTTGCCCCTTCGTCCCCCTCCGGGGAGCGGCGTGCGGCACCCTTATCCCGGCCGGGAGGGCCAGTGCCCCCGGGGCGGCTCCCGTGGGCAGCCGGGTCGCTGCTTGCCCGGCAGTGGGGAGCCTCGCTGTGCACCTGATGAGGGCTCTGCGTGGGGACTGGTGAGTGTGACCGAAGGGGCAGGGACAGCCCCACTCCGGTCGGGGCTGAACGGCCCATGCCCTCTCGCTGGGTGCGGAGCAGGGGAGGTGCTGCCCTGGGGGCTGGGAAAGGTCGGGGGCCTCGAGGACGGGGGCTTTCAGTGTCGCGTCCGTGCGTGCCAGTGTCTGTCCCCGCCCGGGGCCGGGGGGACCGGAGCGGGGAGCAGAAGGGCGGTGGTCGGGCCGTGCAGTGGGGGCTCTCCCGGAGCCCACGCAGGACTCGCACGGCCCCCGCGGCGCTCGGTGTTTGCCGCACCAGCACGGCTGTCCCCGCTCGCAGGCGGAAGGAGGCGCGGGCCCGCCTGGCTGCAGCCTGTTGCAGAAGTGACTCCAGCCTGTGCCCGGTCCCGCGACCTCCCTCCCTCTGTGCCGTGCCCTGCCCCAGCTCTGCCTCCCGCTCGGCCGAGGCTGCCGGCCAGCACTCCTACCCTTAGCCGGGCCTAGCTCCGCACGTTGCCCGGGGCAGAGATCGGCGGTGCCCGCGGGCCAGGAGGCGCTCCTTGGCCTCTCGGGTACGCACAGAGCTGGGCTGAGCCGCCCCTCCTTCCTCCTGTCCGGTTACCTCCGCACAATGGGCACAGTGTGTGCCTGCGGCTTCCTCGGCGGGAATTACAGTTGCATGGGCAGGCACTTTATCCTTCCTGATCTCTCCTCTTCCCCCGAGGGTTTGTTTTCCAGCAGGCTGAGTTCAAAAAGGGCACGAGATACCGCTGGCAAGCAGTCTGGCGCTAAACAAACCTTTTTAGTCAGAATCACATGGATTAGACCCAACTTTCCATTCACATGCAGTGCTACCTGCGAGCTTCTCTGAATTTCACGGTGGCTGGGCCGCTACTGTAAGTGTGAAAGCAGGTGAGATAGCACCCGAAGCCTGTGACAGAGGTCTCCAGCACAGGTTCCTGGGGTAGGTGTGTGCTGCTGGTGACTCTAGGGGCATATCCAGTGCAGACTGCCAGAGCTGCTCTCCTTCAAGGAGAAGCTCTAGCTCTGCCAGACAGCAATCTGAGAGCCGGCTGCCTAGGAGACTGCCAAAGACACCTTGTCTTCAGCCAGAGGTGAAGCTTGATGCACAAAGTCCTTGGGCTACTCTGAACAGCACAGCTAGATTCTGTCCCTGAGTAAGGAGCATTTTGGCAGATGCTTCCTCTTCACCCCTTGCTCCCAAACTCTGTCCCACCAACTGTCAGGTCCCCTTTTGTTCATTGCCTGCTTGCAGTGAGTTTGGAGGACAGTTTGAGTAGCATCATGCTGCCTTTTTATGGTAAATATGCTGCAAGGGAGCACTGTAGGATGGGCAGCTTCTCAGAGCAGCAGCAAGTCCATGAGACTGGGCAAGACTTAAATTGGCTTATGGTGCCCATGGTGTGTGTGGCAGCAGGAGGATAGGAGGTGAAAGGCTGGGTTGAAGAACTAGTTTCTCTCTTGAATGTGCCCAGAATTATCTCAGAGCAACTCTTCCCTTAGTGCTTACTGTCAGTCTGGGTGCTGAGGGCTTGTGCTTACTGGAAATCCGCTGGCTGTAACTGAGGCCAAATAGTTCCAATGCTCTGATGATGAGGGGTGCAGGCTCAGCACTAACAGCAGGAAAAGAAGCAAACCAAAAAAAAGCAAACATTCTGCCAGCCCATCTGTGGGTACAGTGCTGAAGTCCAGCTTGCTTGGCTGCCAGTGTCTCACTCTTTGCTCAGATCCATGAGACCACGCCATTTCTGGGAAGCCTGACTTCAGGTGCAGCACTGCCACGGGTATAAGGCAGTTTATCCTCAGTAAGCCTCAAAACACATCTTTCAGAGTGCTGGGGTAAATGAGGATGTTTCTGTACAGTACCTGACAGGGTTGGATCTGGGGAGCACGATGTGGGAGAACAGACTCAGTATACTGACGCTTGGCTGTGTCTTGGGAGATGGTTAGCAGGGGTGGGAAATGGATATTCTCCCCAGCCTTGTCGTCCTGCTGACCTTCCACTGCCAGAAGGGAAGTAGCCTGGCAGTATGAGGTCAGGGATGTGGATCTTTTTGGCTGTGGTTGAAAGCGAGCAGTTTTGATGAAGAATGAGATGGCCTTTCTGGCCTTGTCTCTTTAGGGCATCCCTTCCTGCCTTCTCAGCTCTAGCACCATGCTCTGGCTATTTATTTTCTTTGCTTCTGGATGAGCTCAGCCAATACTTTGGGATAGCTAGGGATAAATTATGACTTGCTCCAAATAACCTGTATATGGAGGCATGTCCAGGGAGTATTTTAATCCCTGTTACATGAACCCCACCTAGAATGGAAGGCCTCATTCACTCATGATATCCCACTGGAGGCCAGCACCTTTCAGGAGAGTTTTAAATCTCTGTTCAAATGAAGAGACAAGGGCAATGAAGTACACCATGCTCTGAGCATGGCAATGCTGGTGGTGGCAGCTTGTACTTCTGATCTTGGAAAGCCCTCCTGGGGTCTAGAAAGGCAACAGCTGGCAGGGCAAGCTGGTGGTGTAGTACCTAAGTTCCTGAAGTGTTGCTGACAGGTCTGTTACTTGAAGCAGTAGTCTGAGGGAAAGGGGAACCCAGGTCAAACAAGCTTAAGGGGCCTTTTAATGTGTGTTTTGACCTGGAGGCATTTTGTTGCTGTTCTCTGTCAGAGTGCCCCTGCCCTTCCCAGCTTAGCTCAGACTTGGCATCTCTGGAGAAAGACTCTTTTTGGCTTCCCAGGAGGAGCAACATGTCTGGCAATGTGTGCAGAGCCCTGCTGAGAGATACTGACTGCCTCCTGCCTCCAGATGCCTTTTCCAGAAAGCCATTTAGAGCCACAGATTGTTACTTGGATAACTCCCTTCTCTGATTCATTAGCAATGTGCAATCTCTCCTGTAATACTGAAATCTGCCTGTGCCAAAGGCTGAAAGGGAGAGGCCATGTCTTTTAATAACAGTGTGATGCAGTTGGAAAAAACCTTTGGATATGTAGTTCTCTGGTGGCCTGAGTTGATGGAAACACTCCAAGGGAGAGACACAGCTGGGCCCTGAGAGGGCACTGCAACTGCTTTTGGATGTGTGAGGGGTAACTGCTTGTGGTTTCTGACTTTCCTTTCCCCCAGCATCACCCTAAGCTCCCCTGACCCCACCTGGAGAAGGCAGCAGACCTGGAGATCGGTCCCACCACGCTGCAGATCTTGCAGGTGCTGTGTGTGGTGCTGTGTAAGTAACTGCTGGTGGCTGGGTTGTGGCTGCATGATGTGGGCTCCATCCTGGGAATGAGACTCCTGCAATGTATGAGTGGGAACTCTGCTGTCCTGGTGATGCTGTGGTGGATCCCAGTGGACAGTGCTGCTGTGTGGCAGGCATATATCTGGGTCTCCTTACTCAGTATTATCTCTGCTGAAGGGGCCTTTGCTTTTCGAGCTCTTTGCTATTGAAAGTACTCAGTGTTGTTGCCAGCAGGTTCTGCTTCCTAGTCCAGGTGGAGGGACTTGACTCTTACCTGTTCAACTGTTCCCTGGAAATGCAAAGCTCCAGTAGCAGCAGGGTGAGGGTTGTGGTGTGTATGCCAGGAGGATTTGGCACCCTGGTTCATATCCTGCTCCTACTGCTCCAGAAGCATCCATCTTTGAGTTTCCTCTCTTAGAAGGGGTCTGAGGTGGGAGCTAACTGATCAGGATGAGCAGAGTGGGGATGATGGAGGAGACAGATGTCTGTTTACTGACGTGCTGTAGGGTCCATACGTGTCCTCTCCCACTGGCTGGCACTTTGTAGTGAGAATCTGAGGGAGACTCGCAAAGCAGTAGTGTTGGGCCTTGTTGCTGAAGAAGGGTTTTGCTGAGCGGTGCAGTGCCATACTTCACTCTTAGAATTGCTGGATTTCACTGTTCAGGTAGCAGCTGTTGTTACTATTTTTTATTTCCAGCCCTTGTTGGGATCGATGTAGTCTTCCTTCTGTCATATTGTGCTGTGCCAGGCTGGCCTGGGGTTTGCTGTGGCCAGAGGGGTGCAGGAATACAGCACACTGCACACTTATGTCTCTGTCTGGGCTTTTAAAACATGCTTTTAGTAGGTTTTTACCCACTTTTGAGGTCCTGCTGCATCTTAGAGCAATGATATGTGGATAGAGGGTCTTTAAAACAAAATTCCCATTTTTTTTCTGATTTCTTTGCTCCAGCATATTTGTATGACTGTGCTTCTGTTTTGGGCTTTCTCCTGATAAGGAGATAATAATCCTTCTAGCCTCCTGGGAGAAGGGCTTATCCATTTCATCCTGCAGTTGTGGAATGTGTGTGCCCAACTCTGTGGGAGTTGGAGGAAAGGGGTGCCCTGGCAAGATCCCAGCAGAGGAAGAGGATTTCCTCTGAGGGGGAGTAACATGTGCAGACTGCTCTGCTCTCTTCAGCACAAGTTGCATGTGTGATGTTTTTTGCCTGCTTTCTCTCTCCTCTGCCTTTACTCCTCTCTCCCTGCGTGCATCTCTTTGGATCACTCCCTGAACTGCCATTATGGGGCTGCCCAGGGCATGTCACGGGGGCTCAGGTTACTGGACACGATAGTTAATCCCTTTACTGCCTCACCAGTTAGACACTTGCTGCTGCTATCATGTTTGGGAGGGGGCCAGAGAACTTGCATCCCTCCCCCAGATCCCAATCCTGCTGAAGGATTGGTGTGAGGACTCACGTGTGTTGTGATGGGACATGGTGGCTGTGGCTTTGCCAGCAATTCTGGGGACATGTGTACAGCCCTCCTTGCGTGGGTGGGGAACGTGCCAAGGACAGTGCAGTGATCTGGGACTGGGAACATGCAGCATGCAGGTAGTCATTCTCCCCTGGGCTGTCTGGGTAGCCTTGGGTGACACCTAGCCGTGCTTTGTGACAGGCTGGAGGATAGCGACAGGACCAAGGTGTGGGGTGCTTTCATCTGTGACTCTTGGATGTGCAGGGGCCTGTCCTCAGAGCTCTCTTATGCAGTAGCTCTTCACGTGACTGTCTTTTGGGTTTCAGGTGACAGCAAGCTCCAAAACTCTCAAGTACAGCTGAGATGTCTTATCTGCCCTTCAAGCTGAGAATCCTTGGTTAGAGGGGGGTCCTCACAGGCACCATCAGGCTGTGCCAACTTCTCCAGCTGTTCCTAGCCACTCCTGCAACATTGGCAGCCTTCAAAGGTGAGTTATCATGTATGTTAAGTAGATGGTTTACATGTGGTTGCTCCCTTGCTGTTTTAGTGCTTCTAAATCAGTAAACAGTGGATAATTGCATGGCAGAAGGGCTTGGCTCTGTGGGTATTTGGGACCTGTGGGAGGTTCTGGAGACAACACTGGCACTTGTAAGACCCCATAGCCCAGTTCTGTGGAGGAAAGGACCAGATTCTCCACATGAATCCTTTGAATAAAGTGTGATCCCATCTCTGTGGCTGTTCACCTGAGTGGGCACGTCTGGGTCCTTCTCCCCAAACACTGCTATGGTCTATTGCTTATTTCCTGTGTAGTGGGCAGTAAGTCGCTGGGACCTGGACTGAGGAGCTGGAACAAGCTCTCCAGGCCAGGGAAAATGGGAAGACCCCCTACTGAAGGCTGGGAGCTTGTGCTGGCATTGTTCTGTCCTAGCAGCGTCTTTTCCCTCTGTCCGTTACATCAAGTGTTTCTTTGGGGCCACTGTTCTCAGTGGCCACCTCTCTCCCTGCCCCTCATTAGTGTAGGGCTTGGCATGCCAGCAGGAGGGAGCCTCAGCATGTCTACGCCTTGATCGGATTTGTCAAGGCTCCTTCCCTTTTCTTCCTGTTCATTGAGGTCTGAAACAAAGCAAACAGAGGAGAGGAATTCCAAAGAATAGGAGTGAGGGAAGAGGGGAACGCTGGAGTGACAGGCTGCCCTGCACACACACACCCCCTGCCTTGGTCTGGTGGGGCAGAGCTGGTGGCAGAGCATTTCGGGAGGTGAGGCCATTCCTTGGCACTCCTGTTCCCAGCTCTGGCAGCAGCTGCCTTTCTCCCGTGCTGTGCTGTGGGGCTCCTATCCTCACTGCTCAGGTGGCTTCTGGAGCCCCAGGCCGGCTGCCTACTCTGCACGGGCACGTGCACCCGAGCACAGCATGAGGGAAGCAGGGCATTATTTGAACTGCTTTGTTTGTCATGAGCTGTGGTAAAAGGTTTCCCTCTGCACCTGTGTCAGGAAATTTTCCTCTGCCAGGCAGATCCAAAGGAGCCCGGCATGGAGCTGAATGTCCTGCCTGGGTGCCAGGGCAATGAGGCACCAGCCCCTCCCCACCTTGGAGCCAGATAAGTGCTGGAACAAGGCCCCTTTGTGCAGACAGGTGTGTGAAGTGGAGACAAACGTGCTCTGGCACTCAGATTGTTTCCCAGGAGGCAGGAGACTTGGGAGAGGAGTCATAGCCAGCCAGCCAAAGCTGCCACAGGTAAAGGTTTGTCCAGTCTGATAGATCTCCTTGCTCCCTCCTTTGTCATCCCCAGGTCGTCATGCAGTTTGCCCTTCATCCTGCCCCCAACCCTCCCACAGACTGGATCAGGAAAGGCAATAGGATGCTCAACAGCCCCAGTATAAAGCACTTGAGGTGAAATACATCCCTGCTAGTAACACCCCCCCTCCTTGCATTTAAGCCACAAGGAACAGCCTTTAAGCCACAGCCTCTTCTTTCCTCTCCTTCTTCCTCCTTGTTCTCTACCTTCTGGCAATCTTTGCACTTTATGGTTTAATTAAAGAGCAGAGCAAAGTGCTTAGACTCCAAAATGTGCAGATTAAGGGGTTACTAATCCTTTTCCTCAATGGGTGCTCACATCCTGTCCAGCCTGTTATCAAGCTTCTGTTCTCTGAGTGGAAACTTGGCCAAACTTGAGACCTCTACCTCTCTTCCTGCTTGCTGTGCTGTGGAGGAAGGGTGAGGGGTGACAGGAGAGCCATGGGGGAGAAGCAAAGTGAGCTGTGGGCTTACAGAATTCTCCAAGTGGGTTTGTAGTCAGCACTGGCTCTCTTAGCTTTTTGCGGCCTGTCAGGTGTTGGTGCTCCAGGAGCAATAAAGCAGGGGTTTGGTGTTTTTCTTTTGTTTTTTTTGAGTGCTGTCTTCCTATTGTGACAAAATAACCTTTCTGTCAGAGGAAGCAACTGCTTCCCTTTGTGCATGTGTGTTTGTTTGCTGGGTGATTTGGTTGAAGTCTGTGCCTTCCCTGTGCATGCACCCCTCTCTTGATTTCCCAAGACGCTCCTCTGTGCTCTTATTCCCAGTGTATGCCCAAGTGAGCTGTGCTGCAGCACTGCTGAACGAGCAGGGCCCCCTCACAAGAGTGGGAGGCTGGTGCCTGGCAGTGCTGCTTGAGGCCGGTTGTATTCTCATCTGAGGAGGCTGAGATCCCTTTATAGGACTTACAGTGTCAGTGAGAAGGGGTAGGTGAAGTATTTGTGGATTCAGATGGAGGCACCAGCAGGAAAGAGGGAGTAGTGAGGATGAGTATGGTGGGAAGGGTAAGACTCTTCCTGGAAGCATCCTGGAACACCTGATGACAGGATGGTCTGAGCTCTTATGCCTCTGTCCCACTCCTGGTGCAGGCTGGGCACTGCACAGAGATTGCTGTGGATTGCAGAAGACATAAGCTTTTGTCATCAGCCACTCATCTCATCTGCTGCTTGATTGAGTTGAGCTATGCTGTTTCTTCCCTGCCTTTGTCCTTTGGTGTGCAAGTTCAAGGTTTAGCTCAGCTGTGCCCCAGGGACAGGAACGCAAGGAGCAGCAGGAGGGGAGGTGGGGTGGGAATGGTTAGTAACGGGTTTGGATGTTGGGAGTATTCTCCTTTTCACTGCCTGGCTTTGGGAACTGCCTCCCTTTGGGATCCACTTCCCCTCCTTTTTTTGCCCCTATCAGTTGCTGCCTCATTTCCAGTTTGCAAGATGCCCTATTTGCATTTTTTGCAAGTAAGTTTTGTCTCTTAGCCTGGACAGCAGTTTTTCCTCCACAGTATTGTCAGAGCCTCTTGGCAATGTGCAAGCTTCTCAGTTGCTCAGAATCACTTCTGGTCTTACAAAATGCCCAGGGCACCCTGAGTGGATGGCACTATTGCTGCTTGGGTTTTCAGAGCCTGCCCTGAGCCATTCTGATTTGCTATTTATAGTGCAGTTGTTCCATTCCTGTGTGGATGAGCTCTGCTTTTAGCCTCACTTGGGCACTGAGGGCACTGGTGCCAGGAATAGCTCTGGACAGGGAAGATATAGGAGTGGCTGTTTAAGCACAGCTCCCAGTTTGGGCTGGTCCCTTGTGGAAGAGGTACCAGGCTGCATCAGTGAGCTCAGCTGCTTTTCATGCAGAGGAGGGGAAGGGATTGCCTTTCTTTGTTTGTCAGTCAGTGCCTTGTGTGTGCCTGGCTGCTGGGCTAGAGTTTGGCATCGTGAGATGGAATTTGGAAGAGTTGCTCCAGGGACTGATACTAGCAGGACTGGTGAGGGACCATGGTGTCACAAGCCAATGGTATGAAGCTGTACCAGCAGAGGATTAGGTTGGTTATTTGGAAAAACCCAGAGGGTGGCTGGGCACTGGAACAGGCTCCCCAGAAAAGTGGTCACAGCACCAAGCCTGACAGAGTTCAGGAAGCTCATGGACAAGGCTCTCAGACACATGGTGTCATTTTTGAGGTTGTTCTGTGCTGAGCTGGGAGCTGGACTTGATGATCCTTGTGGGTCCCTTTTAACTCAGGATATTCTATGATTCTGTGCTGGGCGGTTGGCATGGGAAGCCCTGCTCCTAGCACATCCTCCAAGCAATGACAGTGACCTTGTGTATCCTGAGCTGCTGCCCACTGGGCAGGTGGATCCCTTGTGGTGGGGTACCTGCCATTTCTCACACAGGGACCTGCTCTCCTCCCCCCAGGCAAGAGTTTGCTAAGCCTGAGGGAGCTCAAACTAAGGCCTGAAAGGAGCTTGCAGCACAAAAAAATCAACACCCTCCTCAGCACTGCTGCTTGGGCAGAGCTGCTCCAGCCTTTTGGCTCATGATGCTCTCAGCTTGTCTGGAGACCAGAGCTGGACAAATAATTAATTGCTTGATTTAGTGCCCAAAATGAAAAGCTGGAGGGAGAAAAACTCAACACAGAAAAATTTGAGAGACCCTTTATCTTTTCTTTTAAATGTAATGCAGCTCAATTACAAACAAAATAATGCAAAATGAGACTTTTTTGCTTGGAAAACAAAGCATTTTGTTCTTGTCCAAAACTTGTAGTGAAGGAGCAAATAGCTCTGAGCTGTCTGGAAACTGCAGTTTTCAATCAATAACTATTCAGCCAAAAACACTTACCCAGTTCTGCTGGTAACAATGCACAGCAGGCACCTGACAGCCTGGCTCACAGCCATGCCCCTGGCACCTCCCCAGAGGTGGATGGTGTTGTACCTCTTGTGAGCTTTTCCAGGTAGAGTGCCAAAATGGGGTTATTGGAGTCCCTTTGTCTCCTTTTTTACTGTAATTAACCTAATTAATTTTGCCTGAGGTGATGCAGACTGGGCTAGCATGTGTAGGGGGTAGGTTTGGCCTGGTGTGGTGGGATATGGTCTCCCTTGTCCCACCAGGGAGCACCTCCTGGTGCAGAATGGTCCAGAGCATTTCAAGGAAGCAGGGCGATTTGGAACATGGGGTTAGTCCCTACCCATGGACACTGCTAGCTGGAAAGTTGGGGTGTCAGTATTGTGCAGGATGAAATTCCCACCCCTTGCTGTATCAGCATGATGCCTGCTGATGTGTCCCAGCTGTGCTGATGGCAGAGCTGGAACTGGTGGAGGACTTGCTGCAGGCTGACTTGGATAACAGCTGGAGTTCCTGGCTGCTGACCCTGCTCAGCTCTGACCCCAGGAACTGCTGCAAGCCCACAGCAGTGAAAGTGTCAGGAAATGGAAGGGTGAACAAGTATTGATGCCCATAGCACATCCGGAGACCAGGACACAGTGAACCTAATGGATTCAGAGCTGGCCATTAGCTGCAGCACAGACATCAGCAAAAATGCAGATAGTAGAAACCTAATCCCATCAGAGAGGAAGGGAGCTGGAGATCAGCCCCTGTTGCTGCTCCTGTTGCTGCTTCTGTTTCAAGAGGCAGTTGGGGTCCTCCTGCACGGTGCCCAGGCTTGGTCCCTCCTGTGCCAAGCAGTGCTGGCAAGGGAGGCACGTGGATGAGATTTGATCCAGGACTCTGTAGCCTCTGTGTCTGTCCTCAGTTAGGCCTGAGCTTTACCAGGCCCAGAAAGAGGCCGGTCAGTGTTGATACTTCACCTGCTGAGTATCCTCTTAGCATCAAACGACTTGTAGTGCAGGGAGGTAAAGCTGGGAGCAGTGTGTTAAACACTTACCTCCTCTGCGGGGTGTCAGCAGCACATTGTCAAGGTGTCACGGCAGGAGGAGGCACTGGGGTCACCTCCAGGTGCCAGGTTGGAGCAGCACTGGTTACCCCACCAGGCTGTGAAGGAAATGGGCTCAAGTGGGAAACCCATGACCACCATGGACATGCAGGGTGCTCCCTCGCCTCGAGCCTGGCACTGTGGCCACTGGGCTAGCTGAATGCTGGGGGAAGGTGGACTGCTCCAGAGCCATGTCCAGCTGAAGGGCTGGACAGCCTTTGGGTGAGGGGCTTCCTGCTGGCAGGGAATGGTTTGGCCCTGAGAGAAGATCTTTAGTTCTAGCCTGGAGTGAGATACAGCTGGTAGTGTTGGCACATCTGGGTGGACGTCCAGGCTACTGCAGCTTGACACACAAAAGTCTTCAGGGTCTATCCTATTCTTTTCCTACTGCAGTGAGAGACAAATGCAGTACATGCAGAGCAGTGCAAACCAGCACCTTCCAACTTATTTTTGGTCTTAAGAGGAGTGAGAGCACCTGGGGACTGTGTTGCTGTCTGGGTGGGCCCCCATTACTTTGCCTGAGAGTTGTGGCAAAATGCAGCTGCCCAGCTTGTCAGCGCTGCAGGATGTCTGGTAGGCTTAAGCCTCCTACACCACACTTGCACGTTCTGCTGTGGCACTGGTGCCCCCATGTGTGCCCTGCATGCCCTCTGTGGCTGGGGCAGCTGAACGCAGTGCCTGGTTGTGGGCAGGGAGACTGACTCTGCAAAAGCAGACTGTGTCTAGCAGGGCCTTGTGATCAGAGTCCCTGCCAAGAGGAGCTGCTCCCCTGATACATTCCTGGGTTTCAGACATGGAGAGGTAAGCAGCAAGGCATTCCTGTGTCAGACCCAGCCTGAGCTTGCTGGTTTCCTCTGAAAAGAAGGAAACAGTCTGGTGACAAGAATCACTGCTTCAGCCAAGCTTGGAGCTTCAACACCCTTCAGTGACTTTTAGCTTCTCTTCCCCAAGTGCTATGGTTCTGCCAGAGAAGGAGAAGATGGCTTTTCAGTGTGACCTCTGCAGAATAAAAAACTGAACTCAGAGCAGCAGAATTGTGTGTGTGGTAATCTTACAGGCCTGAGAAGAGCTTGATGTTTGAGAATGAGCTGTAACTGAGGCACAGCTGCCTGTTGTCCCAGGAGGATCCTTTCTGGGGTTTTCTCAGCTGCTTGCTGGTGTCTGGGGGCAGTGGGGAGATGCGGATGCTTCCTTCTTTTACAGCATATGTTGGTATCCAACTCTGTGGATGCTGCTGGATCCTACCTCTAGAACATGGTGGCTGTTTTGCCAGAGGTTGCTCTTTCCAGGGAAATACAAAGGTGAAGCTCTCACTTGAGGTTTGCTTATCATAAGACTGGCGAGGGAGGGACGTCATGGTAATCCGGAGCATGGGGTTTTAATCCTGCTCTCCTGGCCAAATTCCATTCCGCCTCTGTAAATTCCTGCAGCTATTCTGCTGTGCTCTGCCTGTGTGGTATCTGCTGGCTGGCACAGCCCCCCTCAAGCAGCAGCATTTCAGGCATGGGGAGCAGGACAGGGAGGTGACCCTGAATCATAAGGTAGTTCGTCAGATGGGTGCTGCAGTACACACTTTAAAGGTGATCTGCTGAATGAGGAACCAGCCTGTTCCCTCCCATCTCTTTGTAAGAGCAAAAGTGATCATCCCCAGCTGCCTCTCTTCAAAGTGTGGTGCATTTTCTGAGTTGCCAGTCTGGCTGTGCACCTCTTGTTGCAGCTTTCGGGCCCTTTCTTGCCTTCTGCAAACTGGAAGCTGTTGTGTTGGGCTTCTACTGAGGCAATCTAAGCAGGTCAGCTAAACTCAGTGTTCCAAAAATGAGACCTAGGAGAATGTGCTGTTTCTGTCACCTACAGCTAGGTAAGACAACAGGCACCATAGCTCCATAAAATCACTCCTCTTCTGGCTGCCCTGCAGCTCTTTACTGGGAACAGCCAGGCTACCTCTTCACTTGTAATGCCTGGGGGGGGAGGCAGTAGAGGGGGCAGCCTGGGGCTGTCCCTGTGCCCCTTCAGGTCTCTGGCTTGGGCCCCACAGACAGTGTAGTTGTGCCTCAGCATCCCTCTGCAGGTGCACATTAGTTCTAGAAGAGACAACAGGCTAAGAAACCCACCTTGCCATGGGCCTTGCTGCCAACTGTGATGTTCTGGGAAAACAGAGCTGCTCCCCTCTGTGCTTGCAGGGCTGGAGGGGAGACATGGTAATGTGATGGCAAAATTTCCACTGCCAGCTCTCCGTAAACATTAACTGCTCACCTGACTATTACTGAGCCGTAGAGAGCGAAGGCCATTCAGGCTGAGCAATGTGGCCTACAAAAAAAGGGTATTTCCTGCAAAAAGAGTGGATCTTGGAGGAGTGGAGTGCCAGCAAGGGCAGCTCTCAGGGGGAGCCTGGGGCAAGCAAAGTGACTGCACTGTCCCAGGAATGGAGGTTGCTTGTGCGTGGAAGGGTGGCCGGCAAGCAGCCAGCTTTGGGCCCCTGCCCACGCCTCAGAGGTCGGTGTGAGCGTGCACTGGTGTTTGTGCAGCTGCCCAGCTCTGCTGGCATGACATTCCCTATCCCCTGCCCATTGCCCTGTTGTCAGTGGAGGCAGGGTGTCCCACGCATGAGACAAGACCCGGGTCCTGCCTGCCCCTTCCCTGGTACCGGCTGTCAGCTTCTTCCAGCGAGAGAGGGGACACGGGTGCCTTTTTCTGTCCCAGTGGCTGTGTCCCCTGATCCCTGCTGAAGCAGGAGCTGCTTGCTCCTGGGAAGAATGTGGGGGAGGGAGGATAACCTGCTGTGAACAGCACTTCTGCCCCGCACCCGCGCTGGGTTGGAAGCTGGCAGTATTGGGAAACCTCTCGTCTTACTGCTGGCTGCACTTGTCTGGTGAGCAAGGAGACTGAGGAGGGAGGGCGGAGAGGCCCAGTGCCATGACTGCAGGGACGGGCAGAGCTGGGAGCCTTGCGTGCTGTGCCATGGCTGCTGGTACCCTCTGTGCCCCTTGCCAAGGAGCTGCTTCCAGCCTTGCCCTCTGCTTGCTGTGCCTCTCATGTCTCACAGAAGAGGAGAGACTGTGTAGCTGCCTTCTGGCTTGCCATCTTCACCCCAATTAACACCCTAAGAATGCCCCTGCCATGCCTGTGCTCCCCAGCTGCCTGTTCCTGCCCTGCCCTGGCTGGAGAGGGCCTGGCTGGGTCTCCATGCGCTCGGTCAGGTGCTGAGAGCACACAAGGTAAGGTGGGCAGGACAAGCGTGTGGAGAGCCTGTGGAGGTCAGCTGGAGCAGGAGGCACTTTCCCCTCCTGGAGCAGTGCTGTTGGCGGTGGGCTGCAGGAGGCCTGGCCTGCTCCCTAAGCATGGGAGGGCCTTGCGTGGCCGCTGCCTCAGCTGGAGCACATACCGTGGGGCAGGGGCAGGACGGTTCCGGGAGCTCAGCAAGTGCCCCGGGGCGACTGAGGGAGCAAAGGGAAGGGCCCCAGCCCAGGGCCGGGGCAGGGCTGGGCTGAAGTGCGCTGCTGAGGAGCCGCTGCCTGTTGTTCCGGGGCTCTGCAAGGGCAAGCAGGAGCTGCCCGAGCGGGAGGTAAGCGTGCTCCCGCGGGGCAGCGATCCGGGTGCTGCTGTGGCTGCGCGGGCAGGCCGGGGCGCGCCGCGCCTCGCCCGGGGCTCTGGGGTGGGGGCAATTCACATTGCATCGCAGTGCTCCGCATCCCAGTGCTCTGCCTGCTGCCGCTCCTGGCCTCCTCACACCACACCCGGCCCCCTCCAGGCGCCCGCGGCACTGGACACCTCCGGCAGGGGCTTCTGCTCCAGCCCCGGGCCAGGGCTGCCGCCTTCGCCCAGCCCCGGGGCCGGCGCGGGGGGAGCTGCAGGTAGAGCCTCTCTCTGCATAGTTAGCATTCCCAGCCCCGGCCTCCTGCTTCTACTTCCACCATCCTGCTCGCTCCCGGTGTGTTGGGCAGGTCTGGTTGAACACTGCACCCTTTCAGTGAGCCCTGCTCATCTGGGCCAGAGCAGGAGTGAGAACCAGGGGAACACACTTCTTTCCCTTTCAAATCTACAGTGGGGCTTACACTCTGCTCACTTGATGGGCGAGTGCTCTGACGGTGGCCAGTATCGCTTCTCTCTGGGTAGCAGCAAGGTCTGCATTCCCACGCTCACCATCCCTGCATCCCAGGCAGGCCGTGGAGCCCCTCTTTGCCAGTCATGGGGAGAACAGGTGGGCTCTGCCGCCATCCCAAAGCCCCCAAAGATCGCTCAGTGAGGACAAAGCCTCCAATAAAGGAGGAGGCAGGTGCTAGGAAGGGGGTAGATAATCCTGATGCTTCCTTTTTTCACTGTGAAGGAGGGATACTCAGGCCTGGGAGTGGGAAGGGAGCTGGAAGGAGGATGGACTCCTCCCAATTTACTTTGGGCAACTCTGCGCCCCTAGCGCTGGGGGCTCTTGAGTAGAAAGCGAATTTAATCTCTTGTTTTGTTTGTTCTTTCTTCCTCTGAAAGGGGGGCCGGCGGGGTGTGCGGGGGGAGCTTGGGTTTGAGAGCAGGGAGGAGGGGGAAAGTGTCAGATCTAGAAGGGAGGAGTAAAGGGAGGACGGGGAACGGCAGCCCCGGGAGGGAGCAGCAGCAGTGGGCTGCCAGCCGGCTTGGGAGGCGCCGGGGAAGGAGGAGGCGAGGGGAGAGGCAGGTAAGGAAATCAGCGCCTGGGGGCAGGGCAAGCAGCCAGGTGAGGAGCAGGATAAGGGGTGGCAGGAGGGGTGGGGGTGCTGTGAGGTGGGGGATGGATCCTTGGGTGCCTCTGGAAGAGGTTTTGGAAACTGGCTTGCTGCTGGACCCATCTGGTCCCACAGAATTGCCATCCTGGTAGTGTGTTCACGTGCAGGCTGGGGACAGAGTACCATTCCTGCAGTGAGGGGCCATGGGGGCAAGTGGGAGCAGGACGGGTGCTGCTGTGTGCCACCACCTTCTCTCTCCTTCGTTTCTGCTAAAGTTGCTTCCCTGCTCCTCAGCTTCCCCAAATGCGGGGTGGTGGCTGACCTCCCTGGCCTTTCTTCACCATGACCCCCTGCCATCCCCCTGCAGCCTGCCTTGAACAGCCCTCCAGCTTTGTGTGAACCTCGGCACGTGGGATGGGAGACAGGCTGGTAGCAGCATGTGGAGACCTCACCACGTCCAGCATGGCCCGTGGCTGTGGCAGAGAGAAGGGGTGCCTGGGCCTGGTGTGTTCCATGTGCCAGCTCCCCCTTCCCTGCCATGCCTGTGCTTGGCCTGCTCCACAGAGCACAAAAGCAGGTCAAGCCCGGGCCTGGCTTGCGGGGAGCTGTGATGCCAGCAGGACACCTCCGCCAGGAAAAGGGGTGCAGGACTCAGGGGCCGTGCCTGCTGCCACGGGAGCTCAGCTCTATCTCCAGTGGGCTGGCGTGGCAGTGCTGCCGCGGGCTGGCCATGCCCCAGCGCCTGTAGAGCCTGGGTATCCCTCACTGAGGGTGTATGGAGCCATCCATGTGCAATCCCTCCAGCGGGCTGGAGCTTGCACTGGGCCCCAGGGGCCGCGGGCAGGCTCGGGGGCGGCAGTGTGTGTTCTCCCAGGCTCCAGCCCCCGCGGCCCCATGGGCATCTGCACATCAATGGGCTCCAGCGGGGTGTGTGCAGGGGGAGCAGACCCTAATCCGGCCCATTCAGCCCGACGGCGGCTTTTGTTGAGCCTCCAGATGTTGGTGCTCCGAGGGCGCGGCGCCGCGGGCGGGGGCGCAGAGCGGGGCAGGCTGCGGCGGGGGCAGGCGGCTCCTTCCCCGCGGGGTCTTTGCCTGCCAGCAGGACTCTGCCCGTCGGGGGAGCGTCCCGCCGGCGGCAGGGCAGTGAACGCGGCGAAACACGCGTGGCAGAGCCGTGGCGGGGTGAGGAGGCTGCCCCGGCACCGGGGAGCGACTTCTACCCAAGTGTTTCGGCTTTTCTCACCGAAGTGGGCGGGCGGCGGCGCTCGGGTGCGTGGGTTTCCTGAGCCCCCCGGCCCTGCGTGGGCCGCGCTCCAGCCGAGGCGGCGGGAGAGGGACCGCGCCCCTCCCACGGGCAGGCTCCGGGACTCGCCCGGTTCGGGAGGGCCTCTTACCACTATTACCTCTCTCCTTCTCTGTGAGCCCTAGGCCTGTGGCATGGCAGGGAGCAAGGAACAGAGCTGGGGTAAAATCTCTTAGAAACCTCCTTCCTATCCCCATTCCCCTCTATGTCTGAGGTTCCCCCCTCACACGCTCTGCAGTCCTGCCAGGATGACAAGTTTTGGGGGGGCAAATATCCATCATGGGCAGGAGTGTGCTGTTTGGAGAGGTAATGGGTGTCTGTTTCGCTTGCCCAGGTAATGTCCTGGAGGGAGCAGGTGGTGGAGAATGTCCTGCTGAGGAGATGTTGGCACACCTGGGTGTGGGCTACTGGTGACACCTCTCTCTTTTCCCCTGTCTCTCACAGGCTCTAGGATGCCAGGGCCAGCCGGACTCGGGCTGCCCACCTGAGCCTTGTTGCCCGTGTCCTGCCAGCACATCATGTTGCGTTCCTGGCGCATGAAGCTGAAGTTGCTGCTCGCCACAGTGACCCTGGCCATTCTCCTCTCCTGGCTCTACCTCTTTGTGGGCAGCCTTGAATGTGAGTGTGTCCTTCTTGTCCTCCTCAGATCAAGGCACAGTCTGCAACAGAGGGTGGGCAGCGGGGGATTAGGCCTTGGGGTGGTTGATCTGGCCATGCAAGTCACTGCAGGTTGATCTGACTTGAAGACATCTCCTGGGACATCTCTGGAGATCAGGGGAGCAGAGCTGAGATGTTGGCTGGGCACTTGTGAGGCGTGCTGGGACCTCTCAGTTGTGACTCTGCCCCACCATTCACACCCCGGCTCTCCTGGCCTTGCCATGCCCTTTGCATGCCCCTGTCTCTTCCACAGATGGCCGCTTCCTCCTGCTGCCCCCGTGTCTGGGTGAGCAGGCAAGCCGGGATGTGGAGCGGGAGGCGCTGGCCTCACGGGTGCGCAGGGTGGAGGAGGAGAACCAGCAGCTCCGGCTGCAGCTCAGCCAGGCTCAGGCGGAGGGCAGCGATGGCAGCCCGCAGTGGGGGGCTTCTGCCGAGGGCAGAGACCCCTCTGGGGGTGACAGGAGCAACCACACGGCCTGCCCCAAGCAGCGGACAGTGCACAAGTGTGAGGTGGGTGATGGCACCGGCACGGTGGCATTGTGCATAGGGAATGTCGGATGGGAGGCTGGGACCCTGTGGAGCACGGATATATGTGCAGCTCACCTGGCACTGCTCTCCCTGTGCTCTGGCCATGCTGGAGCCTCATCCTGGCTCTCCACGGTGCTCAGTGGGCCACAGTCAGTGGATGAGGGTATCTTCCCTCTCCAAAGAAGGAGACCAAACAGGAGGAGTGACAGCAAGACTCCTGCTCTCTCTGGGGCTCCTTCTGCATGGGGAAGGTTGGGTTTTGGAGTCCCTCTGTAGCATGGTCCCAGGGAGGAGCTGATAGCCCCTGCAGGGAGGGGGTGTTCAGTCTCAAAAAGGCATCATTTGTCTTTGGGCAGCTCCTTCACGTTGCAATTGTGTGTGCTGGGCACAACGCGAGCCGGGACGTGGTCACCCTGGTGAAATCCATCCTCTTCCACAGGTAATGGGGAGATGTTGTGCTAGAGGCCTGCTGGTTGGGCTTCTCAGATGAGCTGCTGCAGGCTGCAGCGGGGCAGTGCTGCAGAAGAGGGGCTTTAGGACCTCTCTCTACCCATTGAGACACTGCTTAGAGGAACAGAGAGGAATCTGTTTCCCTCAGAGGGGTTTTTTCCATTTGCCCTCTTGGCTGATATCTGTCCCATGGGAGGCATGGGGGACTGTGTCCTCTTCATTCTGCTATGATGCTGAATGTTGCTGTACTTGCTCTTGGCAGGAAAAACCCCCTCCACTTTCACTTCATCACTGACTCGGTGGCCCACCAGATCCTCCAGACACTCTTCCAGTCCTGGATGGTGCCTTCCGTCCACATCAGCTTCTACAATGCCGATGACTTGAAGGCAGGTGCTTGCCCTCCCTTTGCCCTGTCCCAAGCCAATGCTTAGAGGGTCAAGGGGAGCAGCAGGGAGGGATGAGTGGATGGAGAGTGATTAACTTTTTCTTGCTGATCCTTGGCTCACCCCCTCCTCTTTCTGGGCTTGTTGCTGATGCTACTGAAAAGGGAGCACAAGGCTGCTACTGGAGGGGTGGGGAGGTGCCTTGCAGTAGCAGTGCCTCTGTGGCAGAGCTGAGTGCCCCAATGAGACAATGGGGTGCAGGTGGGGGTTCTGGTGGCTGGAGGAAATGCTCCAGGCTCAGCTGGCTCCACAGCTCTGCATGCCCATCTGTTGCTGGCCTCCTATGGATGGGGTACTGGGACATGCAGCTGTTCTGCTCGGGCAGGGGAAGGGCATGGCCATGCCCAGCCCTGAGGTGTGTTGCCTTGCAGCCAGAGGTGTCATGGATCCCCAACAAGCACTACTCCGGCATCTATGGGCTGATGAAGCTGACACTTACCAAGGCACTACCCTCCAACCTCTCCAAAGTCATTGTCTTGGACACGGACATCACCTTTGCCACTGACATTGCTGAGCTCTGGGCTGTCTTTGGGAAGTTTTCTGGTGAGGACAGGATGCTCCTGGGGCTCTGGCAGGGCCTTGGGTGCTGGGCTCAGGGTGGCAGTGCCTGCCTGCCACAGCACCAGCACAGTGGGTTTGCTTGGGCCCTCTGGACCAACAGCAGGATGAGCTGTGTCTGTGTTCCTTTGTTTCCTCAGAAAAGCAGGTGATTGGGCTGGTGGAAAACCAAAGTGACTGGTACTTAGGCAACCTGTGGAAAAACCACAAACCGTGGCCAGCCCTGGGACGTGGCTTCAACACAGGTGAGTGTGGGCTGCCAGGGTGGGAGGTGCAGCCTCCTGGCACATCCAGCTGAGGAGGCACTTGGCACAGGGAGACTGGGAGAGGCTGAGGTAAAGTAGGAAAGTGGTGGGCACAAGAGGATTGGTACAGCATCCCGGGGTTGTGTGGGTGGGCATAGAGAAGTAGCATGTTCCAGGGGCTGAAGGCATGCAGGCAGCTGTGCCTCAGCTCTGTAGTGGCTGGGTGCTCTCTTGGTGACCCAGTGCCCTCTTCCCTGGCACTCAGGGGTGATCCTGCTCCTGCTGGACCGCCTGCGTCGCCTGGGCTGGGAGCAGATGTGGCGGCTGACAGCGGAGCGGGAGCTCATGAGCATGCTCTCCACCTCGCTGGCCGATCAGGTAACTGTGCCTCTGGGTCGGTCCTTCTGCATTCCCATAGCACTGCTGGCACAGGGGAGCTTCCTCATTCCCCTGTGCACTCACCTTTCTCTCTCCTAGGATATTTTCAATGCGGTGATCAAGCAGGACCCATCCCTGGTGTACCGGCTTCCCTGCTTTTGGAATGTGCAGCTCTCTGATCACACCCGCTCGGAGCAGTGCTACACTGAGCTCTCAGATCTCAAGGTGGGTGGAGTTGCCACTTTTGAGACTGGGGAGGGCCTGAAGGACAGTGCAGCCACTGGTGGTACAGGGGAGTCAGCATGGGGTCTGAGGGCTTGGGGAGCCTTGTTCTGCTGACTTCCATTCCATGGAGTGACACACTACTGCCCAGGTGATCCACTGGAACTCGCCCAAGAAGCTGCGGGTGAAGAACAAGCACGTGGAGTTCTTCCGTAACCTGTACCTGACCTTCTTGGAGTATGATGGGAACCTGCTGCGCAGGGAGCTTTTTGGCTGTGCCAGTCTTCCCAGCCCACCCAGGGACCAGGTAAGGCTGACTGACTGTCCCCAACCCCAGACCTTTGGGTGGGTGGAGACTTCATGAAACCTCCCCTGGGGTTCCTCACCTTCATGGTGTTGCAGTTGCAGCGGGCGCTGGAGGAGTTGGATGAGGATGATCCCTGCTATGACTTCCGCCAGCAACACCTCATGCAGCACCGCATCCACCTGTTCTTCCTGCAGTATGAGTTCCTGGCCCTTGCCAACCCCACCGATGTCACCCTCGTGGCCCAGCTCTCCATGGACAGGTACTTGCTGCAGTAGGACTGGTGGGAGGTTGGAACCCACCTCCACTCCTCTGGGCAGGCTCCACAGCTTCAGAGCTACCAGGGAGTCTCCTTTCATCATTCTCACAGCAGCATTTGGCAGTGAGGAACAACACCCCAGGCTGGGAGCATCAGTTCTTCCTGCTCCCTCCCGAGCTGGGTGTGACTGGCACGCGGCTCTCTGAAGGAGCCCGGTTGCGGTTTTGACTCAGAAGCTGCCGTGGGGCAGGTCTGGTGCTCAGGCTGTGCCCTCTGCTCCCCAGGTTACAGATGCTGGAGGCCATCTGCAGGCACTGGGCAGGCCCCATCAGCCTGGCGCTGTACATGTCAGATGCCGAGGCGCAGCAGTTCCTGCGCTACGCCCAGGCCTCGGAGGTGCTGAGTGCCCGCCGCAACGTCGCCTACCACATTGTCTACAAGGAGGGGCAGTTCTACCCCATCAACCTCCTGCGCAACGTGGCCTTGGCCAACACGCAGACGCCGTACGTCTTCCTGACAGACATCGACTTCCTGCCTATGTATGGCCTCTATGATTACCTCAGGTGAGGCTTTCTCCAGCTGGCTCTTGCTCATCCTGC